>LR999965.1:139458646-141997299 GCA_905220375.1 Tachina fera
GAAAATTGTTTTGAAATTCGAAATGACAACCTCTTGCATGACAGGCTTGCACACTAACCACTCCACCACATGGCCACTCATATTTCAAAAGTATAAATACCAGTTAAACTTAGGTTTATATATCAGTATGGTTGCGGGACTGGTTCCATAGTCACATTGGAGGGAGCAATCAACATTATATTTACACTATTTGATATGTCCATTTACTCAAACATATCGAACATGTTCAGTGCCGTTTACTACAATACTACACCGAGTCCAAAGATCAAGACGATACATTACCTAAATGGTGAATATGTAAACATTTACTTGATTTGTCTTTTTTTCACCATACACTCCTCCGTACTTTTGATTTTTCTCACATTTTTTCAAGTCATAGGACGAGTACGTTTGGATCAATTGTCACCAAATTTTCTGCAGGGTATTTTTATTAATTAATGTGATTTTCTAAAGAAGAGTAGAAAACTTAAACTAGACTTTAGCTGGAGGAAATATCTTCATTCTTCTATGCCACTACGTACTTCATGTGCGTTAAGGTAAATAAATAATTGTATAAACAATAAATTCACGTCTCATATTCCATTTCATTAAAAAATTATGTTAAGCAGCTGATGTTCTATTTTTTTTATAACAAAACAAATTTTTATAAAAAAAAAGTTAAAAAACTAGAAGAACTAGAATTTATTTCTTTATTTCTTTCTTACAACTTACAATTACATAATTAAACTATATATGTACATAGCGATGAAAAAGGGCGTATCTAAATTTTTTTCAAAATCGCGTTCTTAACGTTTTCTGGAAGATAACCTATAATTGCATCCTCCTTAAAGATCTTAGTACGTTACAGTTAAAAATCAAGGACTTATGGCCACTTAAAAAGTTATTCCTTCATGCAAATGCTTTACTTTTTCTTCAGTTTTTTACTTCTACTGTAAAATATCAAAAATTTGAGTTCCGCCTTTCTCATACTAAGCCATCGATATGTGCATATGTACATACATATATATGTATGTACTTGCTTACAATTTTCTATCATCTTCAACTACTAAAATGAGGTTAAAATTTATTTAACAAGCTCTTCGTTTATGTTATTTTTTTTCTAAATTGAATACATATGAAATTAATTAGTAATCTAGAGAAAATCCTTGAAATTACTACCACTTGTTAGCAAGTCGTTGTGTTTAAATAAAAAATTTTAATAAAATAAAATGATTGAAAAACATGATTACAAACAAAGAAAAGCAAACATACATACATATGTATATAGTTATATGACATCAATGCGATGTCACTATGGCAAATATTTTCAAGAGTGAAAAATATTTTTCTTGATGTCGTTGTATACACTATTGCAGCCTTATTAATAAAAGTATTTGACTAGTTGTCTTATATAAGGAAAGTACGTTAAGGATGGATTTGAGACACATCTCACAACATTTTAATTAGGTCAATTGACTCCCTTTATTGACTAGGCAGTGTAAAAGTATACGATTACTTTCGTATAAAGTTTTGTAACTAGAATCAATCTTTGCATAAAGGAACCAGTTATGTGACTAGTTTTGTAGCAATTCTATTTTAAAATATAATAAAATATAAATTTAAAGTTCAAATATTCCTCGAAAATATGAAAAATTTCTTAGATTTTTTGCTAAATGCAAACAAAATATATATTCTATAATTTAAGAAAAATTACTTAAAACTGGTAAATATTTTCCTAAAATTTAGTATACCTTTTTAGATCTTTTAAGTACGTCGAATTTCATGAACTAATCAGGAGTAATTCATTTCCTAAAGTTAATTTTTTGATTTATTTAAGACGAAATTGACTAGTCCTTAATATAAAATTTCCTTCAGTTTAAAATCATTTTCCTACTCTTAGTAAATATTTCCTTTAAGTCAGTAAACATTTCCTGAAATGTGAGAAACTGATTGTGTATTTTATTGAACTGTTTTTGATAATATGAACTTTTTATTTTTTACTCATATGATGTAATTTTTACTAGATTTTTGTAAAAATTTACTTAAACTTAGAAAAAATTACTTAAACTTAGAAATTTTTTTTACTTGAATTTAGGAAAAAAAATTTCTTACCAACAGTACATCTCTTTTTTTTTAGTGTATAAAAGTACGAATATTCCAGACGTATCCAGAAGAATGCATGTATTTATAAAACAATCAAAACAGGTGCTCGCTCTCCTGCGTTTCTACCTTAGAGAAATTTTAAATTTTGTTTTTCATATGTATCTTTGCATATATATACATACATACGCATGCATATGTACATCATTTGGCGAACTATTTTATGCGATTAAGTAGGTCCTTAGAGTTTTTAACAAAACTTAAGGAATCATGAATCCAACAAGCTACCAGTACACACTATATATAAACAGTAAGTATACGTACTAGTGGCCTGCATAAGTAGTCTTGAAATGTAAATACGTCATGTTTTTTAAATGTATTCTCGTGGCATGCATTATAGTAAGCCAATAATAAATGCTGTCGCAGTATAAACGAAGCACGATGGTTGTATTGGTGTACGTGCATATGACTGTTAACAAGCGATGTCGCCAAGACGTCTTGTTTATAACAAACAATGCAAAGAAGTACTATTGATACATGTATGATTGTTATTTTGCATATTGTACGTTTGGGTGTGTGTGTAAGATTTAGATGGTAAGCTATTATGTTTGTGTTTAAGGGAGGTTTTTTAAAGCAAGCGCACACAACTCATGTAAATGCATGTGTGCGTTTGTATGTGGGCAGAAAAATAAGAGAGCATACATAAATTATGTAAGTATGTATGTATGCACATGCATGATGTTTGTATACGCGCCAATGAGAGAAAAAAGCACAAGCACCAGTAAATTCTTCAGTCACGAACTATTTTCTTCTTTACGTACCTTTTCACAATGTGTGGTTAAAATATAACAGGGACTTTAACGGCAAGTTTTATATGAAGAACTGTCAGTTAAAGTTCAAGTTAACTCTTAACTATACATTGTGAAAAGGTACGTTACTCTTATTCCTGCAATAAGTTAAACAAATGTATTGCCGAACACGTTGTTTAGCGTTTGTTTCACAAGATTTCACTATAGTAAAGCATTTGAAATTGCCCTCATGTCTTAAAAGTTCTTATAAAAGGCACGTATATGCATACTAGGGATGCCAAACGGGAAGTCCCGAAATCCCGGGATTTGTAAAATTCAAGCGCGGTATTTTAATTTCGGGATTTCTTGGCAATTTTTATATAAAAACCATTTATAAATTAAAATTTTCGTTGATTTTATGGTATTTTTTTATAAAATATAAAAGTCTCATACAATATTTTACGTGCAGTTTTAATAATTTAATGACTATTCGTGACATATTTCTTATAAATTATAACAACAAGAGCATAATAAATTAACTACTTTTTCACTGTTATTTGCATCAAAGGTGGTACAATATACAACTAAGAATTATTTCGAAAACAAAAAGAATCATATGAGCTTTGAAAGGGATATAACATTTGGAAAATTCATAAGTTGGACAAATTTATTCCACTTTATTTCATATTATGAGGGCAATTATGAATAAAATTTTACGAAAAAATTTTCCCGGGGAATAATTTGAAACAATAGCAAATAATTGGAGAAAACAAAAAAATCTATTTGGAAAAGGGAGAAATTTCTTGCGGAAATTTATTTATCTGTATGTCGACTACTCAACGCTATAAAAAATTAGCACTTATCTAATTTTCGGTAACATTTGAATACTATTGACAGCTCCTTACAATTGAAGTAGAATAAAAAACAAGGCAAGTGCAAACTTTTTGTTGTCGGATTGACGTAAACGTAAGAAATATTTACCGAATAATGCGTTTTGTTTTTCAAAAAGTCCATAGATATGTATGTATGTTCGTTTTTGTTAAGATTATAGAAAAAATGCACAAATATTGAAAACAAAAACAAAGTTTTATATTTAGTTATGGTTTTCAATACAAATTCTCTAATATCAAATATGATTAATCAACTTAAAGTTTTAAAATGCACAAAATTTGTTATTACAATAATATTTATTAAAAAAAAATAATTTATTTTACCAAAAAATTGTAGATCCCGAAATCTAGAAAATACCGAAGTTCCGAAAAATCCCGGGATCCCTAAAAATCTCGTTATCCCGAAAATCCTGAGATGCCGGAAATCACGGGTTTTACAAAATCCCGAATCGCGGGATTTCCAAAAATCGATCCCGATTTACGTCCCCAATGTATACATATATGTACATATGTATATTTATTTATATGTCTGTACTAGTGATGTAACGAATGTCAATTTTTGATATTCGCAAATACGACGACGATTATGTGAAACGATATTCGCGAATACGAATATTATATGTGAAATTTATTAGAGATGTGCAAATGTCGTGTTCAAATTTATAATTAATCACGCGTGAGTGCGTGAGCGTGCCTAAAAATAAATTACTAGTCCGTGATCGTGCGTGACCTATTTTTAAGAATCACGCACGAATTCTATCGCTCTCACGAAATATCATTCCTGCACAAACTTTCAAAAATTATTTGAGAGCTCACAAAAAATAATATTTTTGAAAATCACAAGAGGTTTTTGACTTCAAAATTTGTGGTTGAAGTCTACTGATGATTTGTTACGGCATTAATGAAATGCATATAGACAATGCTGAACCACCAGCAAATATATATCAAATTAAAATTAGCTCAATATGCTTTATCCGGTAAGAAGCGGATAATTTTTAAAAAGTTACAACCCTCAAAAGTTTTTTGTTGAGTCCCAGGGTGTCAACTTTGGGCAACTGTAACTCATCTCCAGCTCAAGCCAGATGGCTGTCATGTCATGTGTTATAAGGCCAAAGTCCTCCTCTACGGATGTTAGAAGTTTCATATAAATCCAATCAGTAGTTTAGAAGTTCCAGATTTATAATCATTTATTTTTTAAAACTCCCATTGTGCAATGTAAATTTTACATATGCACGTGCATACACATGTACATACATACATACTCACATACATAGGTACATATTAGAGTTTTTCTTTTCCCGGACTTTTAAATTTCCCGGGAAAGCGGGAACGACTTTTCAGTTTCCCGGGAATTCCCGCCCAGTGCAAAACTATTCAAAATATTTTTTAATTTAATTTATTTCGACAAAAAACAAATAACAATTCATGAGATCGATTAAACAATAACGTTTTATAAACAAATTAGTCGAAAAATTAATATAATTTCAGTTCTTTATATAAAAGTAATGCATAAATACCAATATTATATGTAAATGCAAAGTCAAGTGCATTGATATAACGCAAACAAAAAAAAAACAACTTACATTATTAAAAAAATATTACAAAATCTTGCTTTGAAAATAGGACTTTAGTACAGAATAAGCATTAATAGAATCGTTCGACAGTCTATTTCTAATTTTATTTAAAAAAAGTCCTGTTAATGAAAAAATACGTTCACTTTCTACGGATGTTGGCCTTATAGTCAGAAGAGCATTATATAATCTCTGGACACTTTCAGTTTTTTCACCACTTCCTCCAAAAAATAGTAATTCCTTTTTTAATGAAAATGATTTTCTTTGAATCGAAACAGCGTTTTCTTTACTAATCGCTGTATTCAAAATTTCAGCAAATGTAAGTTCATTATGCTTTTCATCATCTCTTTCATCCATAGCATTTACTTCATTTTCAGAATCTAATTGAAAAAGTCTTCTATGTAACTGTTCTGCATATGAAATCATTAAATTTTTAGAAGAAAGTGGGAACAAATGTGTTCCGTTTTTACTAAACAAATCTGGATCCTTAAAAAAAATTAAAAGTGTGTGCATTTTTATTTCCCTTCTTTCACCAATTCGAAATTTTAGTGCATCAGACATTGCTTTACTTATCGGATTTGAATTGAATTTGAATTTGAATTGAATTTGAATTGAATTAGCTATTGTGCTAGTACCATCACCTTATTATTGCACGATTACCTTCATAAGTGAATAATGACACTCATCAAGGAATGTGTACATATGAACAAAAGTTGCCATAATAAAATCAAAACAAAAAATCCCGGGAATTCCCGCAAATATTTCCCGGGATTTTTTTCCCGGAAATTGTGCGGGATCCCGGGAAATTTTTCCCGGGAAATCCCGTATGAAAAACATTAGTACATATGTATGTGTAAAAACCTATTTTTCAGCCCAAAAATCATACAAATTTGATTACATATTTTTTCGGGAGCGTGCGTGATCGTGATTGTTTTAAATCACTCGTGCGTGATTAAGAATATTTTAATCGTGAGCGTGCGTGATCGTGAAAATTTTTGATATCATTCGTGCGTGAAAGTGCGTGAGTAAAATATTTTTCCGCGTGAGCGTTTGTGTCGTGAGTCAAAAAACGCTCACGTGCACATCTCTAAAAATTTATAGACAATAAATTGTTGTTCTATTTACTCCTGCAATATGAAATATTAAAAAAATGTTATCAAAAAGGACTTTATACTCCTGTTGGCCTACTTTAAAGTTACAAAAAATACACAAAATTTAAATAATCGTCATTAAATAATATTTTAAAATAATACAGATTACGAATTTCTATTAAACATTTAATGGATTCGTACAAACTAATATTTTTATCCATTTATTTAAATTTCGTTTATAATTTATGCATTTATTTATTTAATTTGTTTGGAAAAATATTGGTATTCGTATTCGCCAAGTTCAGGAGAATACGAACACGATTACGAATATATAAAAATTCATAAATATTCAGCTATTCGAATACGAATATTCGTGCTTCACATATGTATGTACATATCGCACACTAAATCATAAAGATTCACAATTCAAAAAATTTCAGATGGTGAGTAGTGGGAAAAACTGTTGATACTGACCAACTGACGAAATACATATATAATATATATATATTTTTTTATATACAATATTTTTTTTATATTTGCAATAAGCAAAAGAAATTGTTTCGGCCGTTAGAAATTTATTCAATTAACTTGTTTATAAAAAATAAAACACCAGTTTGATAATTTTGAGTTGTGACTCTTTATGATTTAGTGTGCGATATGTAGGCACATATATTCACAGATGTGTACATATAAATATGTGCCGTTATTAACATTAAGTTTAACTCAACAGGCATATTATTTCAGCCCCTAAAAGTACATTTGATGTTAAAATAAATACATACATACATACTCGTACATATGTATGTACATACGAATACCCACAAGCATATAAATGTGTGCTTTGAAGCTGAAAAATTTGTATTTACTCACCTTATACCACCAACATTTAGTATTATACGATTTTCGCCATCCATTATGCTGCTGTTTACTTATTGTGTATATATTTGTTGTTGTTATTTTATCCTCAAGCTTGTTTTGTTTTGTACCAATGACGATCTACTCCATTCCATTATAATAGAAGAAAATTAAAGCTTTAATAAGCCTTCAAGAGTTTATTTTCCAGACTAAATATCTATGTTCATACATACATATGTACATTTTTGTTTAGTATTTTTCAGTGTTTTAGAAGAAATTATTAGAAAATGGTATGTTAATAATAAGGATTTGTTACTACTGTCAAGCATGTATGTAAGTATGTAAGAATACTTCTCTGCAAATAATAGTGGACTACCTGGTCCAATGCAGATAAGACAGACTAGTTATAAACATGGCCATGTCGTTTTCGCACAAGCGTTCAATGCAACACGAAAAGTGATCGTGCTTAAACGATTGTGTACTATTCCATATGTGGTAGTTTTAGGATTAGTTCGATGTAATGCAAGGTTGGAATATGTGATCCAACCCTAGGACAGTGCAATATTAAATCAATCAGGCTTTTTCCATACATTTGGGTTATAGTTGATCTAGTCCTGCTCCTTTACGAAAATACGTCTAAGCAAGGAACATTTTTACTCAATTAAAAGAAAGAATTTGTTGTGTTGAATACAAATCAGGGGGCAAATTACCTCACTCGTTATCGAACGAAATTACGAAATATTTCAATGGAGTTTGTATGGAAATATTTCGTAATTTCGTTCGATAACGAATGCCGTAATTTGCCCCCAGTATTAAAGCATTTTCATTTTAAGCATTTTCAATCAAAATTTTTTAATTAAATAAGGTCACTAAGAATGAAATGAAATTACTTTAGAATATTAACACACGAATAAAACATTGCAGAGGATTCAATGACTGTGTAATCTCTGTTCTGTTATTCACCGAACAACTGACCGAAAAGAACAACTGAACGAAAAGAACGAACTAGTTCTTTTTGTTGTTGGGAACAAAAAGGCACAAAAAAAACTAATGCATATTAAGAAATCCACGCAAAAGTTTTGAATGATTGAAAACATACATACATAAATATGTACGTATGCACATATCCGCTAAATTTTTGGCCTTATGAACTCGAACTAACGTTGTACAGTGGCGTGAAATTTAAAAAAAAAATGGTAAAAAGTCCGGAGCTTACAACTTTTGTAAATATCAACCGATCTCAATGATTTTTTTTGGAACAATTAACGTTTCACTAACATTTTATCTCTTATAGTTTTTAAGTTATTTGACTTGGAAAAAAATTTTTGTTTTTAGATCATGACTTTTTTTGCTCTTTCGTACAAACCTTCTTAAAGCCATATGACTCACTATCCTACACAATCGTATGACTTACGAAAAAATGCAACCCTGATCTGTTGAATTGTTATTGGCTTTTAAAAGTTTTCATAAAAGTGTAGCACGGCCTTTGATTTTATAACAAAAATAATTTTATTCTATTGCCGACCTTATGCAAATTTATCAGCAAAAACAATCTATTTGATATCTCAAAAATAGTAGCAATTAATAATTTTTAAATTTTGACTTAAAAAAAAACGTGAGAAAAATTTAATTTACTTGCCAAATAAGGATTCTTATATATTTTCTAGTTGTTAAAAAACTATCAAACATTAAAAAAAAATTTTTCCAAAAGATAAGGGTTTAAGAAAAATTTAAAATAAGTTTAATAGATATTTTCAATTGCACCCTACTTCTAGTTATTGGTCAAAATTGATTTTTTGGCATTTTGTAGGCAAGAGAGCAGACTTTTTAGAAAATTTTTTTACACTTTTATTAAACATTTTTTTCTAAGAACAAATTTTTATCATCGCGATGTTATTACTTTATATACGAACTGCATGTATTTGTTTCTTCTTTATGATTGCATGATATTAAAATACATACATACATATGTACATTCCTTAAAGGTATTCTTTATAGGGTTCCGTATACCAAAGATAAAAAAGGGCCCTATTGTTTACGCTACGCTGTCCGTCTGTCCGTCTGTACGTCACACGGTATTTCCTCAGGAACCATAAGAGCTACGGACCTGAAATTTGAACAAAGTATGTAGAACCTTGGCCGCTACAACAAAAAATACATGAGAATTAAAAATTAAAGGGTGTTCCAAAACGAGCAACGAAAAATTTTTAAATCCCATGTAATATACATATAATTGCATGTACATACATACGTATATTGACACTTGAAATATGTAAAATTAGTGTATTTTTGTATAGACTACAACAATTAACATTAAAATTTAAAAAAATTTATATTAAAGGGTGGTCCATCAGTTAATGCAATTTTGACTATGTAATTTTGACAACTTGTATATCTTGGAAACCGTAAGAGGAAAACTCTAGAAATTTTCAAAAACGGTAAAACTAAAAAATCTGAAAATTATAAAATCGCCAAACCAAAAAAAAATCGCCAAAAATTCAAAAAAAATGCCAAAACGAAAAAAATCACCAAAATTAAAAAAAAAATCTAGCACTAAAATAAGTCGCAAAGTTCGAAAAAATCACCCAAATAAAAAAAAATCGCCAAACGGGAAAAAGGCTCCAGTAACAAAATATGAAAAAAATCGCCAAACTGAAAAAAATCGTAAAAATTAAAAAAAAGTCGCCAAATGGAAAAATCTCCAAAAACCGAAAAAAATTGCCAAAATGAGAAAAAAAGTGTCAAAGCTACAAAAAAAGCGCCTAAATGAATAAAGTTGCCAAAATGAAAAAACGCCAAAAACCGAAAATCGCCAAAATTAAAAAAATCGTTTAAACGAAAAAAACGCCAAAAACCGAAAAAAATCGCAAAAACGAAAAAAAAAATGTCAAAACTAAAAAAATGGCCAAAATGGAAACAAAATTCAAAAACCGAAAAAATCGCCAAAACAAAAAAATCTCCAAAATTAAAAAAATCGCCAAAATTAAAAAAACGTCAAAACGAAAAATATGCCAAAACTATATTTTATATAGGCTACTAAAGGTCGTATTGAATTACATATCTGGTGTCCGTACGGAAGCCTTCTTGCGCGGGCCAAAGCCGCAGTTTACTGAATTTATTTTAATATTTGTGCAACAATATACTCGTATAGCAGCATTATTTAAAACCAATTTTAGTAGCCTTGGTTAAATAGTTTAATTGCTTTTAAGTCCACATAATAAACAACATTAATTATGAAACATACATACATATGTACAAACATATATGTACATACATGTGCACATATGTATATATACAGACGTACATAGATTCTTAGAAATACAACGTTAACCCTTTTACTTTACACCAATAGAACCATTATATAGAAGTGGTACTTACAACCAAAAGAGGAAAGACAATTATATACTCTTACTGTATATTGCATTATGTGTATGTATGTATGTGTGTACGAAAAAAATACATACATACATACATATGAAAAAAATCATAGTGGAAGGATTTTTAAATTTCTTGCTATTACTGCTCTTACTACACACAGTCTTTAAACCCACTTTAAGAAAAGTCAGAAGGAAATAATTATACTTGTAATATGTGTATGTATGCATACCGTTGTTCACAAGTAGAAAGAATAATTTCATTATTCACTTAAGCCACGGTCACATTTGGCAAATATTTGCCCAAATAAGCGTAAGCATTTAATACTAATGAAAATGAAATGATTCAGACTCGTGCTTATTAAGTGAAAGTCCTGAGCACTTTTTAAATGCAATGTGCAACCGTGAATAATGATATTAATGTTGCTTGAAAAATTAGACGGGAGGTGGGCAGTTTGGCCTGCATGAAACTCTAGGACTCTCTATTCCACAAACACTTTACAAGCGTTCATAATTGTTGTATCAAGTAAGTATCATTTTAAATTAAATCAAGGTCGTTATGGACGTTACAAGCTTTGTCATTTATATTTTTCTATAAACTGCTATACACAACATGGGTTATGTTAGTTTTTTTTATAAAAAAAATATAAAGTGTGTGTTTTACAATTTTTGTAAGTATGTACATACATATATTTTTTGTTTACATATGCACATATATAAATTTGTTTCAACATTGATGTTTATTACACTCTCTTATAGTTATTAGGAGCCAGAAAGAGTGTAAGTACAGGATAAATGTTAATTGGTTAGCAGCATGTTAATAAAATTTCTGGATAAAGAAAACAAAAGGAAACACAAAAAGTTCCACTAAATATGTATTAGGGTTTTTTATTCCCGGACTTTTTCATTTCCCTGGAAAGCGGGAATTTTTTACATATCCCGGGATCCGAGATCCCGCTTCATAGATATAATAAATATTAAATTTTCCAGGCATTAACACAAATTTGATTAGAAAGCTTAAAACACTCACTAAAACACATCTTATATAAATGCTCGGATGTTAATTCAAATTGGGTTTTAGAACAAGAACTTTATATTTTTTTAGCTTTTAGTTTTTAAATTCCTTAAAAAAATAGAATAATGATTTCAAAAAATTGCTTTAAAACCAGGAACCGAAAATAATTATCATTATTAAAATAACCATTATCTACTTTAGGTTATTATTAACCATTATCGTGAGATATCCATGTATTATTATACCGTTATGTTAACTTTTCCAAAGACATTTCAATATCTTGCCCCAGAAATGCATCCAGTACATCTAAAATATGATGTGTATTCTTGTAGCAATAACCGAAAAATAAAATTACTTTCGACAATGGTCATTGGTAATAGTTAGTTATTTATAAAAAAAATATTTCTCTCTTACATTGGTTACGATTATAAACATTATTTAAAATCAATAATAAAAACTAATAAAAACTTTCGCCATTTCTCTTGTAACTGTTATGTTATTGCTTAAAACATCAATCTTTGTGACAAGATATATCGTTAAATAAGAAATTTGTTAGAAAAAACGCTGCTCGAAATAAATTTTCAAAAACACCAAAGTGAAAGCAGTTGTTTTCTATATGTAAAGTTGTCAACTCTTTGTTTTATTATTTCCCGGGATCCCGCAGCAAAAATCCCGGGAAATCAGGAAATTTTTAACTGGAATTCCCGGGACGGGAAACCCCAGGAAAAAACCCTAATATGTATTTACATATATCGCTCCTTTATTGCAACAGAGGCATAGCTAAAAAATAGTTTTGCAGGTAATAAGTTTTGAGTTTTCAATTTGGATACATCTCAATGAAGATACATATAAAAATATTTCCTTTCTCAAGAGGTAATTGTTATCATTTTATACCTATTTACGAGCCTTGCATATGAAATGTTTATACAAGGTTCTATGTACAATATGATATAACGAATGTTTTTGCATTATTAACTCATTTTTTGAGATATGTATGTATTTATGTATGTATGTTTATTTTGTAATAGAGAAGCGACAGGATTTTTACTGATTTTTTATTATGAGTACATACATACATACATACATACATACACACATGCATATGTGTGTGTATGCATATTTTTTAATGCCAGTTATGTACATACATACATATGTATGTGTTGATGTAACAAAAGGATTGAACATTAACACTACTTAATTCCTTATATAGCTATTTATGAAAACCCTTTTTAGCATGTGCGATAGTATTAATGCGAAGTTTGTCATTTATTTTCGTTATCCTTCTGCAATTTTCTTACCAATTATGTGGCACAAAATATACTGTTGTTTAAAATTATATACTATGTACTTCTATGATGTCTCTTACTACTCCTTGCTTCCTATTAAATCACATTCACTTTCAGGATACGGATACAATTTACGCACGGAACATACAATGCTCAACTCTCAAAGGATGAATACATACACTTATGTACATCTCCATGTGTATTTGCTACATAAATATGTACATATGTATGTATGTCTTAATTGTATTATTGAATTGAAAATAACATTAAAACATGTTGCAGACAGTAAAACTACTAATTTAATTTATTTAAATGTACACTGGTAATCTATGTAAATTGTTTCATTTCAACATATTTTTATATTTTAATCATTTAATTTGTATAATGCTAGTATTTGTTCTAAAACTTTATTATTATATTATTTTTTCTTAGAATTTTATTTTGCTATCTTAATACATGTAAGAACAATTTTTCCGTAACCAACACTATAAGACGTTTTCATCAAATTAAGCACCATCGAGAGACTGAATAAAAAGCCTGCAATTGTTACCCAGCATCAATTGGTGGCAGGGATGGCAAAGTTGGTACAATTGTACTTTCTTTGCTACTATTTAAACTCGGAAAGTACAATAGTAAACGAATGACTAATTTAGTACATTTAAGGAATCTCCCCAATTTCACTCCGCATTTCTTTTCAAACGACTGCATATGTCAATTTTCACTTTTGAACAACGACACTCATATTCTGCTCATATGAAAACAGTATTGCGAAAGCAAAACGCAGCAAGAAAATCAAAACATGTGAACTCATCCATTTGCAAATCATAGGATGCTAGAGCACATAATCTGGTTTTAAACTCGGCAGTTTTAGTTGCTCAACTTTTTATTTTGTATGAGAGTGTTGAGAAAGTAATATATACCTTTTGTATACCTATCTTTTTCTCTTTCATTATAAAATCAAAAGTTGAGCAAGAAAAACTTCCGAGTCTAAAACCAGTGATACTATTAATTTGTATATTTTAAATTTCAACTTAAAGAGTTGAAACCACATGGTTTCGCATCCCAACTTGCAAGCAAATTTGTGAAAGCGATTCGGTATGTCGCTGTTCACACTATACCTTTTTAGCCTGCCTGGTATTGACAATTTTCTTTTGAAAACCCTACGAAAAGTCACACATATTTACATACATTCAGCCGTTTTTATTCATGCCTTTTTGACATTTATATACACGTTTAATGCTGAGAGTAGGAAAAATTCAAATAGAAATGTCATAAATCCCCTAGAATTTTCATTTCGGGCCTTTTGTTTTACACCGCAAGCTTCTCACCCCCTTCTTACCAATAAACTAAAAAAGCCTGCCTGCACAGGCAAGCAGAAAAGGCACAGTGTAAATTGCGTCTATCCAGAACAAAATCAATTATTTTAATAAAAACAAATAAAAATATGTAATTTGAAATAAAAAAGTACAATTAAGGTCAAAAAAGTACAATTTTTGAAAGTTGATGGTACAATTTTATCATTATCAATGCCGTCACTGATTGGTGGATAAATGCAGAGCTTTTAACATGATGTGGCCATATAATCAGATTTCGCGAACTCAAACTGTAAAAGCTTTTATGTATAAAATCTTAATAAACATATCCCCCATTCATATATGTAGATATGTATATCAAGTTTATACAATTATTTTAATGTTTTTTATTTATTACGAGTGCCTTATACTCGCATGCAGCCATACATACGTATCAAGGCACATTTAATACAGGTACATGCATTAGGCAAAACTCTCTGGCAACTCTGTGCTTCTCACATAGCTTTACAAAGTAATTGTCAAAAAATTGTATGCATCAAACAAGGCATAAAAGTAAATGATTAAACAGAATTCCGGCCTAAACACATTTCCCATACAATTTGACACAAAAAACCAGCCGCAGAAAGCAGTCGTGAGATAGAATCTATTTTATTTTGAGAACGTTTTTTCTTATTCTCTCACATATCAATACTGATTCTCACAAAAATGTTACCATACTTTCAATAAATTTCATATATTTTGTAAACAAAACTACAAAGAATATTAAGCACAAAAGAAAATAAAACAAAAATCAGAGAGCATTTGAAGTTACTGCCGTCGATTTTATTATGGGCTTTATTAATTTGTCAGCGATTTTCCTGAAGTTGCAGACTTTATTCTGTTTCATCATTAATCGTCAAATGACAGTCGTTAAGCAGCTCTGGGTCGGGGAACATCTCTCGCGTCATCGTAATTATTTCTTAAGTGCGGTCAGGCTTGTATGTGTTGTTTGGCCTTCGAGAGTTTTTCGTCTCGCTCGCACTGGTTGACTGATCTGCCACGGATAACCGTATAATCTTGCGGTTTTTTGTGGAATTTCTTTAACAACCACGTTGCCTACTTCCTATGTGAAGGCATAGGTCGTGTACAGTCAGTCACAAAACCTTATAAAATACTGTTAATACCATCTTGGGCATATGGTCTACGTTACTCCGCCCATATTTGTGCAACACCATATTATGCAAATTTACTTTGCATTAATATGTTTAATAAATAAATAAATAATTGTCAAATGAATTCTTCGTTATAAACTTGTAAACAAAAAATCAGCGGATGAGCAATATGCCTGATACGTGTACCTGTTTGATATGCCTTGATACGTATGTACATGCATACATATGTATGTATATACATACATACATACATATTTACATATTTTTTCGGGCAACGCACAATACAATAATAATTTTTAGCTTGTGATATTATATGTACATATGTTCATATATGACAAACTTCTGTATTTTACCGGCCTGGCCCACGATGTCGACAAGAAATTATCTGTCGCTTAGTTATATTGAAAAAAACAAACAAATTTTCTTATTTTGTTTTTGTTTTCAATATAACTAAGCGAAAGATAGTTTCTTGTCGACATCGTGGGCCAGGCCGTAGTTTTCTTTTTTATACACCATCTCCCATTATATGGGTTGGATTGAATTCCGTTTCCGAACGGAATTGAACTGTGTGAGACATGGCCGTATGTTAAATTAACGTTAAAGTTTTTAATTAACATTTTCCCCTAAGCGCATTATTACAGGAGTATGGCAGCACTGTCTACAGCGCCATCTGGTGTAGAAAGAATCCATTTTCATATTTGAAGCCGATAAAAATATTAATTCCACGGCATTGTAGTCCTCAATTGGTCGCCAACATAAAGGCTACAGGCAACAAGTGATTTCTTAATATTTTCCAGTCCACGTATTTTAGTTGCAGAGGATGTTTTAAATTATATTAATTGAAGTGAATTTTTTATGCAACCATATTTACATATATACAGACGTGCATACTTACCTTTTTCCATATTTCATTAATTTAAATCAAACCTGATAAGCAATGTCGGCTGCCCGCATTTTCAGTGTTGTTGGACAATTGTCCAGGAGACAATTGATGCAAAATAAGTGCAATCGTTGTAAGTGGAAAACAAAACATGCACATACATTTTTGCAAATATGATTTTTATTATACATATATACATATGTATGTATATAATAACAATATGCAGACATAATATGTACATACATATGTATAGCGGACTTTGAACTTTGTACTTGTCCATCTATGTATGTATGTTATTTTGTGTTTGCAATTTTATTTTTCTAAATACTTATCATCATATGTATTTTTTTTAAGTCATTGCCCAAAACATAAGACTGATGTCGGCTGCAACTGCATCCAATAAAAATATTAGAACCAAAGTAGTAGATGGAGTCTTAGTAGTGACTTTGGACTGTCCCGGTGCTAAGGTAAATTCTTTGGGGGAAGCTTTAAGCCAGGAGTTTGAACAAATACTTAAAGAATTGGAGACCAATGGGCAAGTGAATTCCGCAGTATTGATATCAGGCAAACCTGGTTGCTTTGTTGCCGGGGCTGATATTAGCATGTTGGAAAAGTGTGAATCTGCTGCAGATGCAACTCGTATCTCGAAGGATGCCCAATATATGTTTGAACGCATGGAACGTAGCCGCAAACCAATAGTGGCCGCCATTAACGGTGTTTGCTTAGGTGGTGGATTGGAACTAGCTTTAGCTTGTCATTATCGCATAGCCACTAAGGACAAGAAAACTAAATTAGGTTTACCAGAAGTTATGTTGGGCCTTCTGCCAGGCGGTGGTGGTACCGTGCGTCTGCCAAAGTTGGCAGGTGTTCCTACAGCACTTGACATGGAATTGACTGGTAAGCAATTGCCTGCCGAACGTGCTAAACGCGCTGGTATTGTGGACTTATTGATCAGCCCTTTGGGTCCCGGCCTTGCTTCGGCCGAACAAATGACCATGAATTATTTGGAAAAAGTAGCTGTCCAAGTGGCTAACGATATTGCTAACGGAAAATTGAAGGTAATTTCTTAAGCAAAAAAAAATCTTTAATATTTTCAATTTATAAAATCTGCCACCAAAAGGTCAACCGTGAAAAAACTGGCTTGATAAACAAACTTACAGCTGTGGCAATGGACATCGAGTTTGTTAAAAGTAAAATTTTTGACACTGCTCGCAAGCAAGTGATTAAAATGACAAACGGCCTTTATCCGGCCCCATTGAAAATACTCGAGGTTATACGAACAGGTCTAGATAAAGGACCTGTAGCCGGGTATGCTGCCGAAGCGGAAGGTTTTGGTACTTTATCTGCCACGCCTGAATCCAAGGGTCTTATTGCTTTGTTCCGCGGACAAACTGAATGTAAGAAAAATCGTTTTGGCAAACCCAAAACTGAAGTGAAGACTTTAGGCGTATTGGGTGCTGGTCTTATGGGAGCCGGAATTGTTCAAGTCAGTGTTGACAAGGGTGTTAAAACCGTTATGAAAGATGCCACCGATGCTGGTCTCTCGCGTGGTATTGGACAGGTGCAAAAAGGCTTGGAGAATGCTGTCAAAAGAAAACGTATTTCAGGATTGGAGCGTGATCAAATACTTTCAAATTTAATGCCTACTCTAGACTACGGGGAATTCAAAAATGTTGATATGGTTATTGAGGCAGTATTTGAAGACATTAAAATTAAACATCGTGTTATACAAGAACTGGAAGCCGTTGTACCTAAGCACTGCGTCATTGCAACAAATACCAGTGCGATACCTATAACGAAAATTGCGGCAGGTAGTTCTCGGCCCGAAAATGTTGTGGGCATGCACTACTTCTCTCCTGTAGATAAAATGCAATTGCTTGAAATTATCACTCATCCCGGAACATCGCAAGATACAATTGCCTCAGCCGTAGCAATGGGTTTGAAACAAGGCAAAGTAGTAATCACCGTAGGAGATGGCCCGGGATTCTACACAACTCGCATTTTAGCTACTATGCTTTCGGAAGCCATACGGTAAGCAATATTTGAGAAAAGCAGTTTCAAGTTCTTAACTTTATTTCATATTTAAGTTTACTGCAAGAAGGCGTAGAACCCAAGGAACTCGACGCATTGTCCAAGAAGTTCGGTTTCCCAGTTGGTGCAGCTACTTTAGCTGATGAGGTTGGCATTGACGTAGGCTCTCACATTGCTGTTGATTTAGCCAAGTCCTTCGGTGACCGTTTCAGTGGTGGCAACTTGGCTGTAATGCAGGACTTGGTAATGGCTGGTTTCTTAGGGCGCAAATCAGGCAAAGGTATTTTTATGTATGACAACAAGACTAAAGGAAGCCGTCCCGTTAATATGGAAGCTGTTGAAATTCTAAAACAAAAGTATGCTTTGGTTTCTAAAGGAGCAAACACTCCGGAGGATATGACCTTGCGTATGGTATCACGTTTCGTTAATGAAGCTGTTTTGTGTTTAGAAGAAAAAATTTTGCACAACCCACTGGAAGGTGATGTGGGAGCAGTTTTCGGTTTAGGTTTTCCTCCATTCTCTGGTGGTCCCTTCCGTTGGGTTGATCATTTCACAGCCGCGAAATTAGTTGACAAAATGCACTGTTATGCAGATCTCTACGGAGCTCCATTCAAACCTGCGCAAACTTTGGTTGATATGGCCAAAGATTCCTCAAAAAAATTCTATCCTAAAAGTACGAGTGCAATCGGATCCAAGTTATGAAGTTTTAACTGCTTATAATAAAGTGTGTATGTAGTACGTCCATTAAAAATAAAACTAAACAAACTTAGTTGCAACACTTTTTGTTGCCAACAACTTTTGAAATTGGCAAAGTAATTAATGATTAGTTGGCATCCATTATTGACCCATAATTTTTGTAATGAAATTCGACATTTAACAGCATTTAATTAAAAGCATTATTTGATTTTCATCTGGGTAACAATCGAAAAAACTCTTGAAATAAACATTAACTAATGATTAAGATATAATGCATTGGCTTTTTTATTTGAGGAAAACATTTAACAAATCGTTCGCTTCCTGGAAAAAATTCTAATTTGCTTTCAATAAATACAGTGAGTGTGTTGATAGTTTTAAAGAAAAATATCTTCAGAGATGCAATTTTCTCTAAAAAAAAAAAATTTAATTTTATTTTTGAACTCTTATACGTTTCGTATGATAATCACATATAATTTTTGCGCGATTTCTTGTCTTTTTTAACGGGTGTCTAAATTAATACGAATAAGTTTGTTGTCGGTTAAGCACATCTAGATGCATTTCGTTGCTGATTAGGCAACTCATCGCTCGACTTCAAAAAAATTCCTAAAAAATCCAAATTCTTATCGAAAAACTCCCATAACTATTTTAAAACACTTTATACACTTTTATTTACATTATTTTGACTAAGTTATTTAAAAAAAAATAAAAGAATAATAAGAAAACAACGTTTTGAATATATGTAAATATGTACATACATTTGTAACTACACACACTATTCTTGAGCAACTTATGAATTGATGCAGAGCGGTTTCCATGTCCAAATTATTGATAACTTTGTTAACACGAGTAAATTAAGCTAATTCACTGATACGTTGACAAAAGGGAAATGAAAACAGCTCTGCTGAAAGAAAAAATTGTCTAAATAAATCTAAAAGTTGCGCCAATCTCTGGAGGAAGTTCGTCGTGTTTTCGGTGTATTTAAGTTTTGACTAGTTGCGTTAGCATTTGTACTTTTTTCAAGTGGAAATCGCTCCACCACATCATCGATTAATTCAAGTATGCCTATTTTTAGTTTACGTTTTTGTTGCGGCGTAAGACCGGCAATGTCTGGTAGTATACTGCGGAAGAACTCCATATCGGCCTGTTCACCCGCATACATACTATGAAGTTGCCCGGTTGTGGTTGCTTCGCTGGCATGGCACTCTGTTTTAATGCGTTTCGGTTCATTGCAGAATTCGTGGGAATTGCTACGCATATTTGAATTTTGGTAGTTTATTTCTGGAACAGCATCCGGTGTTCTCAGCTCAGATAATTGTACATCGGGTATAAAATTTTGCAAAGTGTTCGTATTTGCGCTGGCTGTATCACTTAAAGCGGGCGAAGATCTGTTTTGTTGTTGCTGCATATGCAAACTGGCTGTTATTGCCGGATCGAAGGCGTCAATAGTCTCCTCGTCATCGTTGTCCGATATAGAATGTTTCAACTCTAATTGCTGATGGCCTTGAGAAAATTGAAACTGAGGTTGTACCACAACGGGATTTGTCTTAGTTTGTTGATTAAGCTGTTGACTTGAATATTGGAATAAAGTGGCTAGACTGCTATTACCGTCGAAAGAATTTCTAGTAGATTTGAGAAAAGGCAACAAAAACGCCATATGCTCGGTAAGGTAATAGGGTTTGTGCTGCGGATCTGACCCACTCTGCTGTTTGATATAACGTGAAAGACAGGCTCTCAAATTGCGCCATCGTTCCTTGCAATGAATGACTAAAAGAATTTTACTAATGTTTTTTTGTTTATATCAGCCTGAATAAGATCTGTTGCTTACCGTTTTCTTTCGTTTCCACGGATATTTGGAGCCAGGCCTTTTCTTGGTTATCACGATTCCGATATTCTGGGACCTTCTTGTCGTACAAGCACTTATGATTCCTGACAAGATTCACAAAGCGTATATTAAAGTCTTCATCGGTCTGCGTAGTACGAGAAAAATTTTTTGAGTTGATTAAAATGGACAGAGAATTGAAAATGGGAGTTATAGTTACTGCTCGTTGTGTGATGGGAGTGGTGCTTATTGTTGACGTCCTTGGTGTGAAAGACGCAGCAGCGGAACCAGCTACAGGAAAATTTTTCCCTGTTGAATCCATATTGTCGGTGTTGCTTGCACCGTTGGTTATCGGTGGCATAGTTGTAGCTACAGTGTTAGTTATACTATTGTTTGGTATAGGATTGGAGTTATTATTTTTTATATTAGGACCCTGTATTCCAGTGGTATCTGAAGGAACCGATGTTGTTGTTGTCATTGTTAGTCTAAACGAAACTTTTAATAGTATGAAACTTAACAACTCTGAAACGAAATTGAAATATGTATGTATTAATAAAACATTGGATATTTTTGGAAAAAGTAATTTTAACAAATCATTCAAATCATTTTTTCCCTACAAGTCCGATTACACATTTCGTTTATTAAAACCATTTCAAATTTTGTTTTCTTTGGCACAGCTTTTATACCGCATCTAATCAAATTCTCCCGATGGTCAGAACTGTTGTAAATATGTAAGTTTTTTTATATAGAGATTTTTTTAAATAAGTTCGGAAATTATAAAAATAAAGATATAAATTTTGAAACGAAAATCCGAATTGGTAACTTTTTGGAAAGTTTTGATAGAATTCGTGTTTTTATACACATACATACATACATACATTCATACATATTTACATACAAATGTATGTATGTAATTTAATTTGAATATATCAGCTTTTCACTTTCGAATATTAATTGAGAAAGCTGCAACGCGGGTTATATGTGTCGAAGGGATGCCAAATTTTGTGCCTTTTTAACTATTTTTAATTTCAATTAAAATAAGAACTGAACTTTAATCTAGTTATAGTAATATGTACATATGTATATTGTAAGCAATTAACTAAGAAAATAAAAAAATGAGCTCTTACTCCCGCAATATGATCTTTTTTTGAGGTGCCAGAAACTTGATAATTTTTTTTTAAAACGAAAGAAAATACTTCCGAATTTGTATGTTAATAACACAAAAAATCAAGAGCATTTTCGAAGTAGTAGTAGTCGAATTTGATGAGAGCCAACAAACTTATTCTCAGCTACTTTGAAACTTATTTCAGTTTTATGTTAACATTTTGCTGTTGTTATTTTAGATGGAAGCTTACCTGAGTGGTAGCGCGTTGAGTACACAAATTGTGATGATACATGTTCGAACCACAGAAGATTTTTTTTAATTTACTGACTACAAGTTAGTTTAAAAAAAGTCAACTTTAAGTTAGCTGAAAGTAATGCAGAGTGAGCCTCTGACATTGCAATGTTAAAGTAGTCAGTTGATTACATTGCGAAGTAATCCAGGTGTAGTCAGTACTACTTGCGAAATAGTTAGCTTAAAGTTAGTTTAATTTCCGACAGGGTATGCACATTTAGGGACACTTTCTTATATACATACATATACATATGTATGTATGTATATTATGTAGTATTCAGTCGTTAAGCAGCTCTGGGTCGGGGAACATCTCTCGCGTCATCGTAATTATTTCTTAAGTGCGGTCAGGCTTGTGTGTGTTGTTTGGCCTTCGAGAGCTTTTCGTCTCGCTCGCACTGGTTGACTGATTTGCCACGGATAACCGTATAATCTTGCGTTTTTTTTTTGTGGAATTTCTTTAACAACCACGTTGCCTACTTCCTATGTGAAAGCATAGGTCGTGTACAGTCAGTCACAAAACCTTATAAAATTCTGTTAATACCATCTTGGGCATATGGTCTACGTTACTCCGCCCATATTTGTGCAACAACATATTATGCAAATTTACTTTGCATTAATATGTTTAATAAATAAATAAAATACGTAGTATTATTATATTCATTTAAACTATTTTCCAAGCTTTAGGTCTGTTTATATTTTTATTTTTTTGTTCGATATTTTTTAAAATTCGGTAAACTTCTGCAGGATATGTGTTATTTTTTGTTTTTTTTTTTTATATTAAATTATTTTTCTTTTGTCTTTTCTCCTTTCAATCATAAAAAATAAAATATAAGATATTATTCATCTGGTATGTGATGGAAACCGATCGTTTTCAAAACGATTTCAAAGTGATGAATTCGGATCAATTTTATTTTATCAATTTTATTTTATGTATAATTTTTAACCCAATCTTAAGCTACTGACTTAAAAAACACTAGAATATAAAATACAAACAATATAACTTTAAGGATGTGAAAAAATATCAAAAATTATTTGAAAAAACTATGAAAAACAAAATTTAAAATGATTGACGAAACGACTATGGAAAACACATCGCACCCTTTATCGTATTCAAATTGGTTTTGCTTCTAAATCGTTTTTCATCACATACCTGATTAACAATAACAAAAATTAAAAATTTTAAAAACCCCCGAATATTTCTAGAAGAGATAGGATATCTTCTAGCTAAAACCCCTCTCGATCAAGTCACCTCTCAAACAGAAAAAACTAAATCAAAATCAGTCCAGCTGTTTGGTCTGTACATGGACTCGTACAGACACACAGATGCACAGACACACACTAAACTATCATAACACCCTTTTTTTGCTGGGGGGTTAAAAAATGTTGGCAGTTATTTTTGGAGAAATTAAATACCCCTATTATATATGATTTATAACTCAATTGATAGTTGAGTTGTAGTTGCCAAGTTTTTATTTTGCACTACAACTTTTTTATCCATGAGCCAACCGCTTTTTATACCCTTTACCAAAAAATGGTAAAAGGGTATATATAGGTTTGTCATTCCGTTTGTAATTTCTACAATATTAATAAGAGACACATAAAGTATATATATTCTGGATCCGTATGCATAGGGAAGACGAACAAGCGATGTCCGTCTGTCCGTCTGTCTGTACGTGAAATCGGTTTTCCCAAGCTCCCAGAAGAGCTAGCGACTTCGACTTGGACTGGTGTGTCAGAAATTTTCCGAAAAATTTTGCTATTGAAAATCAGCAAAATCGAGCTGACGGTTTCAGAGCTGGAAAACTCAAACTCAATTTACCCATAGAAAATAACTACCGAAAACAAGTTTTTAATACTTTTTTATTAAATTAACTTATTTTATACTTTGGTATGAATAAAATTGGTATTTATAATTAAAAAAAAATTTTAAAAACTTAACATATTAAAAAACGTTTCCAGGGTTGGAAAACTTTAACTTTTTTCCTAATAATTAAACATATTTGATGTTTTAGGAAGAAAGCTACTTTCTCAGGAACGGTAAAAGCTACGGGTCTGAAATTTGGACAGTATATGTAGAATTTTGGTCGCTACAACAACAAATATATAAAAGCTAAAAATTAAAGGGTGTTCCAAAATGATTGACGAAAACTTTTAAAATCTCATGTAATATACATACAATTGTATTATGTATGTACATATCCATATTGACACTTGAAATTTGTAAAATTAGTGTATTTTTATATAGGCTACAACAATTAACACTAAAATTAAAAAAATTTAAATTAAAGGGTGGTTCATCAGTTAATGAAATTTTGACTATGTAATTTTGACAAATTGCTATATCTTGGAAACTGTAAGAGTTAAACTCTTGAAATTTTCAAAAACGGTCAAACTAAAAAATCCGAAAATTATAAAATCGCCAAAAATTTAAAAAAATCGCCAAAACGAAAAAAATCGCCAAAATGAAAAAAACGCTAAAATTAAAAAAAAACGCCAAAAACCGAAAAAAGTCGCCAAAACAAACAAAAATGCTTATGTGAACAAAAATCGCCAAATATTAAACAAAAATCGCCTAAATGAAAAAAAATTGCCAAAATCAAAAAAAATCGCCAAAACGAAAATTATAATCGCCAAAATTAAAAAAAACGCCATAAACCGAAATTAAATCGCCAAATCAAAAAAAAAAATTGCCTATATGAAATAAAATCGCCAAAAAAAATAAAAAATCGCCTAAATGAAAAAAATCGCCAAAATGAAAAAAACGCTAAAATTAAAAAAAACGCCAAAAACCGAAAAAAGTCGCCAAAACAAAAAAAATGCTTATGTGAACAAAAATCGCCAAATATTAAAAAAAAATCGCCTAAATGAAAAAAAAAATCGCCAAAATCAAAAACAAAATCGCCAAAACGAAAATAAATCGCCAAAATTAAAAAAAAACGCCATAAACCGAAAAAAATCGCCAAAACCCGAAAAAAGTCGCCAAACAAAAAAATGCTTATGTGAACAAAAATCGCCAAATATTAAAAAAAAATCGCTTATATGAAAAAAATCGCCAAAAACCGAAAAAAATCGCCAAAACAAAAAAAAATGCTTATGTGAACAAAAATCGCCAAATATTAAAAAAAATCGCTTATATGAAAAAAATCGGCAAAATCCAAAAAATCGCCAAAACGAACAAAAATCGCCAAAACGAAAATAAATCGCCAAAATTAAAAAATAAAACGCCAAAAACCGGAAAAAGTCGCCAAAACAAAAAAAATTGCCTATATGAAAAAAAATCGCCAAAAAATAAAAAAATCGCCTAAATGAAAAAAATCGCCATAATGAAAAAAATCGCCAAAACGAAAATAAATCGCCAAAACGAAAATAAATCGCCAAAATTAAAAATTAAAACGCCAAAAACCGGAAAAAGTCGCCAAAACAAAAAAAAATTGCCTATATGAAAAAAATCGCCAAAAAATAAAAAAATCGCCTAAATGAAAAAAATCGCCAAAATTAAAAAAAATCGCCAAAACGAAAATAAATCGCCAAAACGAAAATAAATCGCCAAAATTAAAAAATAAAACGCCAAAAACCGAAAAAAATTTAAAAAACCGAAAAAAGTCGCCAAAACAAAAAAAATGCTTATGTGAACAAAAATCGCCAGATATTAAAAAAAAATCGCCTAAATGAAAAAAATCGCCAAAATCAAAAAAAATCGCCAAAACGAAAATAAATCGCCAAAATTAAAAAAACGCCAAAAACTGAAAAAAATCGCCAAAACGAAAAAAAAGTGTCAAACCAAAAAAAATCCCACAATGACAAAAATACGCAAAAATCGCAAAAAAAAAAATAAATGCTTATATGAACAAAAATCGTCAAAAATTAAAACAAATCGCCTAAATGAAAAAAAAAACGCCAAAATCAAAAAAAAATCGCCAAAACGAAAAAAAATCGCCAAATTTAAAAAAACGCCATAAACCGAAAAAAATCGCCAAAACCAAAAAAAAATTGCCTATATGAAAAAAAATCGCCAAAAAATTAAAAAGCACCAAATTAAACATAATGCCGAAAACCTAAAAATTGCACTAGAAAAAAGTATGAATTTTTTCACAAAATGAATATGTACCTACATATCTCTGTGCTTATGTATGTATCTCTATACTACATAAACGAACTTTGGTAAAGGGTATATAAGATTCGGCACAGAATATAGCACTCTTACTTGTTATTAATTGTATTTGGATTTATATTTCGACTGTTGTATTCGTTTTGCTTCAATATTCCAGACGCAAACCAATCCCATTTCTCAACCAATATTGTTGCCTTGTTCATAAAACATAGAATCTCAAGAAGAAAAAAATAGTAAGGTCAAAACTAAAAAATATTTAAAATGTTTTGTGATGAAAATGAGCGTAGCACAGATAAGAACCTTTTCTTTTCAAGCATTATTTCGAAGACAACTTAAATTCGTTGTAATTCAGAATGCCAAAAAACAGTTAAGTTGAGTTGTAAACCGTCTTGTTATTCAAAATAAAATATGAATGTACATATCGTCGGGTGGTTATTGGTTTGCCGCAGTGATAATGTATTTTAAATAAACTGTGCGGCAAACGAGTAACTATCCGACGACGTGTAGTGCATAAATCCACACATACATATACATATATGTATGCATACACACACATACATACGAACATATGTACCTATTCGTAATAGCGGAAGTGCTTGTGTTGAGATTACCGGGAGCTTTAATATCCATTAATCGTGTCGATTTTTGGAAAATATGTGCATCTCAAATTACCTGTGATATACTTATTTTTTTTGTAAAATATTGGCAGCACTTTTTAAAAAGTTTTAATCAGTTTTAATACGATTTGTTTTAGAATTCTTTTACTCTTCTCCAACTCTTTGTTTTTGGCAGAATAACTTTTCTTATTTAATACAAATGACAGTGTGTCGGAGCTTTTCGTTTACAGAAGAAGAAGTGTTGACACTAAAAAGCTCTTCCTCAAAAACAAAACAATAAAGCAGTCGTAGTTTTGGCTCGACAAACAATTCGAATGTTGTTTGTGTATTGTTTTTGTACTTAATATTTATTTCGTTTCACAGTTTATTGGCGCGAAAGACGGAGAATAATCTGAAGACGTTGGTTGAGTTTAAGTTTATTGCATTTGGAGGACGGTTGGTGGAGCAATATTGTAGTATTGTATTATACTTAGTACCTATGTATGTATGTATGCTGCTTCAGTTTTTGATGGTTTAGGTTACGTGCGTTGTTTTGTTGGTTGGTCCGTTTGTTAGTTGATTGTGAGACTGTTAAAGTCTTTAGAATAATTCATTTTGTATTATAGGTAGTTGTTATTGTTTTTGTTTCTCTGTTTTTAGTTTTGTTTATCTCTACGCTTTTTCCACATATTTACATACATACATACATGTACTATGTATGTAAGCATGTACATACATACATATATGTAGATTTTGCTTTTTGTTGGTTTTGTGTTATGCTGAAACAGTCTTCATTGTGGTGTTTTATTTTCGTTGTTTTTATTATTATAATTATTGTTGCTATTACTGATATTGTTGTTTTTTTTTTGTTGTAGAAACTATCACCACATAATATATAAAACAAATATAACAATAAGCCATGCCAAATAAGAACAACAACAATAAAGTAGAAATATCTGTATCTGTTGTCAGAATAGTCACCAATATTGTTATTGTAATTATTAGTTTGCTTTTATTGTTGGCTTTATGTTGAATAGGTACTATACATACATTATTTTAATTGTTGTTTTTGCTATTGTTTAAATTATGTGCATACATACATACATATACATACATACATACATATGTATGTATGTATGTAGTTAGTTATCTATAATTTTGTAAAAAAAAAACAGGAGGCATTAGAAGGAATATTTTGTTACTTTTTATCATTTCGCAAAAAAACATAAAAGTACATAGTACATATGTAGGTACATACATACATACATACCTATGTATGTATCTAAGTTCTAAATAGGCATTTATTTAATCGTTTTCTATTTTAATTAATATCGACACTTACTAGATTTAGGTAGATAGGTAGGTAGGTATGTATGTATTTTGAATTTTTTAACTCGTTTTTATTTAAATAATTTTTTCTTAAAATCTAGCTACATACATATGTATGTATGTGCATATGTATGTATGTACATATGATTAAAAATTACACCGTTGTGTATGTTGTTTACCTTTTTGGTTAGATTTTTAATCTTTCTTTGGATTTTTCTACGTTACATTTAAAATTGAGATCTTAAAATGTAAGAGTTCTTTAGTTTTTTTATAGTTTAAAACTTAGTTATCTATTTAAAATAGTTATTTTTTTGGTTTTTTTCTGTAGTTGTTTTTTTTTTTATTAATTTAACACAAAAATATCTTTGTTTATTTAACACAATTATTTGTATGTGGCAGGTATGTATGTGTGTAGATATTTTGCTGACTGAATAGTTGTTTGTTTGTTGTGTGTGTATGTATGTATATTGCAGAAATAAATGTTTCTCAAAAATTTTTAGCTAGGTAGGTATACAAAGATTGTACGTTTAGTTTTAGTACTCGCTACAAAACAAATGTTTCCCGTATCAAGCAACCTAAGCAACTAAACAAAACATACAAAGCACAGAACACAAACAGCACCTCCTCAATGTACGACGTAACCAGCGTTGCCATCAGGGAAACAAAACTTAAAATTTTAAAATGTTTGTTACATTCCAATAATTGTACAGATGTATGTACATACATACATACGTATGTTCATGCCTATGTACATACATATGTACATTACCGTGGGTCAAATTATTCGTGTTGCAATAATGGAACATGCGGAATGGTTATAATAAAATTTTCTTAAGAAGCTGTAGGCTTTAAGTCAAATTATATCCCGCGAAGTAAAGATTTTCTGTGCTAATTCGTTAAGAGACAAAATTTGCCTGGCAGATAATGCAATTACACCTAACTATAGAGGCTGAAATTTGTTTTTTAATCCTCTTTGTTTATGTACCCTGAAGGAAATGTGGGGTTAAGAGTCCCCAAGTCACCACTTTTGTCGACTATTTTGGTGACATTGTCAACGGAGTGTCTATTAATATTGTTTTAATGCGTAGATAACATTTTTTTAACACAATTATGCTTCTTCTCAACGTTTTATTGATTTGTTGAAAATAAAATTGGCGTCCAGCAAATTTAAGTGTTTATAAAACTAAGTTTAAAAAATCAAATTAAAACAATATAAACGTATTGAACAATAATTAAAAAACATACACAAAAAGAAGTTGCAAAAAACAAATAAAATAACAATCAATATTGTATACAAAATATAAAATGTGAAAATAATACAATTTTAAGTAAAGGTGCCAATTATGGAAATTTTGGTTTGATCCTTTGGAAGATTTTGTGCCATCAGTTAAAGATTTGTCACACTTTCAGCTCCATACGTAAGTGTTTGACTTTACTAATTCAGCGAAACATAAAAATTTTGATTAACATATTCATATGTATTTATAGAAATGACAAACAAAATGTTTACTTGCTGATAATATGCTGAACGAATGAATGAATTAGTCCCTGTCATTGTATGTTTTTTATGCATAAATTAGATTTTTTATAAATTTATTTAATAAAATACCAAAATGTGACAAAATATACAAATTCATATCAAAAGTGTATGTTAGAATTACTAAAATTTACTAGAGACAATCTGTTTCCAATGTCTTCTATGGTCCCTAAAGAACTATGTAATCAGTAGTACCAATGTCAGTAGTTGCTTTTCAATGCCACGCACATGTTAAATGTCTATAGCAAAAAGCATTGTGTGGGGTATAATTAGTCAGTAGTACCGGCGACAAAGTCAAGAGTGAATTAGTACTGATTCACTAGTGACATCTCCTTCAGGGTACATACATACATACATATGTATGTAGGTGTCATGAACATCGTTAGACAAATTGTTGATTTTATAAGCAATTAACTGAAAGAAGTTAGTATATGAAGACTTCTAGCATTTAGTTTTTAAAGCTGAATTTCACCAAAAGCTTCGGGAAAATTCTTAACACGTCGGCAGTACTCATTTGTCTCCCTCGCAAAAATGTTGTTCAAAATAAATAGGTGAATTCAGCTTAATGCGAAAAACGCATAAATAAATATACTTATTACCAAAAGTATGTGTGTTTATTTTTTTAATAGCATTTTTGATATTGATAGTTCAAAGGGAACGCAGTATTTTTTCTTTAAAAAAAAGTCATACATACTATGTATGTAGGTACGTAGTTTTTCTCAAAATGGAAAAAAAGTTAAAATTTATTGAAGAATTTGAAAACAGTAGATTTTTCAATTAATTACGGAGAAACTGGCAACGCTGAACGTTAAAATAATACATTCTCGTTTAACATGAACATACATAGATACAATACAAATGTTGTGCATGAACATTTGTATAAACACACAGTGCCACATACAAACTTATGTATGTGTGTATGTATATAATACAACGTGTATTTGTCAGTATGTATTCTGTGTATAAGTTTTTGTTTTTGCATTTATCACACACAAATACGACACGAGCAACTTTCAGGGAACAAATTTGCCTTATCGGTAAAATTGAAAACAAAAACAACACATATACGCTATGTACATAAATCCATACATACATACATATCTACGCTGTTCATATAAAACAAACAACAGAATGCTCCCTCTCATCACCACTGCACCGACAATTAATAATATATTGAACAAACTGACTGGTTGGCACAATGTGTTTGTTTGTTATCAGTGAAGCAACACTTATTCAAAAAAGCTTTTGTCTAAAACGTTTCTCTATTTAGGTGACGCACATATCTACATACATACTATATATGTATGTATATACATATGTACGTATGTATGTACATATTCATACATCCCCATAACAAAAACAAACATACATACAAACTACATCTATACATAAATGGATATGTAAACACATGAATATTAACATGGAGTGTAAAATTAACCAGCCTACTACGACATAGTTTACTAATTTTATATAAGCTTGCCTACATTGTTTACACGTTATTATGTTAAAAGTTCATTTCATACGAAAGCTTTTGTCGTACATAGAACGCAAGGCTATGAAAATCTACATTTAAGCTTTAAATGATGTGGCTTTATTTCCTGTTTTTTGAACAGTGGAAAAAATAGTACACTCTTTTTTCCCACGAAAGTTCGAACTAGCTAGATTTTTTTAAGGGAATACGTTAAAATGTACATAAAACTAATTGTGTGTGTGTGTGTGAAATATGTGCCCTTAATTATGAAAGTGGTCTAAGTCATATATTGCTCTGGTCGAAATATTTAGTAGATTACATTTGAACAAATCAAAAAGTGCTTTTAAATTATGCAGCATTTTAATTTAGAGATGTACTAGTCTCGATTTATATAAATTTATTTAATAATGTTTAAATATTTATTAAAGTCTTTCAAAGATTTATTTGATATTTCGAAGCAAAAATGCACATGATTTAGGCCACTTTCATAATTAAGGGCACATACATATGTATGTATCTATAAGCTTTAAATAAAGCGCAAGGTATTAATATTGTATTGATATCTGCATTGTAAGTTTAGAAATGTTTGGTAGGAAAGTGGCGTTTTGAATACTTCAATGCTGAGGTAGAAGTCACTTCACAAGGTACCTATGTACATATGTACCAGTGATGTAACGAATGTCAATTTTTGATATTCACGAATACGAATACGAATATTTCAAACGATATTCGCGAATACGAATATTTGAAACGATATTCGCGAATACGAATACGAATATTATATGCAATATGAAATATTAGGAAATTGTTACGAATACGAATACGAATACATTCGTATTCACCTGAAAATGGCCGAATATTCGACAATTCGAATACGAATACGAATATTCGTGCATCACTAGTATGTACATATACTCGTGAGCCACATCTTCCCTGGACGATGCCTATCAGACTGTTGGGAATTTAGAAGTTTGAGTCCCAAAGGGTCAGTTTCATGGAATTGGCTGTCGACCAATGTAGTATCTGCAAGGCGAAATTGATTTACGCATTGTTAATTGTCATGCATGCACATAGATATTTGAGACTTAAAAGCTCGCGTAAAATCCATACACACATCCCTTAATAATCAAAAAGCTTTGCATACATATTTACATACGTGCTTAAGTACACCCATACATTTGATATGAGTGATGTTCTCTCTCTCTCTCTCTCTTTCAACTGCACATTTCAAGAAAACGAACATATGTAAATAATATCCTAGATTTTGTTGTGAGAGGAAATGGATTTGTACTAAAACCTGCATATAAATACAAATGTAAAAAAACATTTATATTAAATTCAGTTGTTGTGTGTATCGTAATGAAGGCAGACGGCGGTTGTGCATTTAGAGAAAATGAAACAATTGAGTGTGTATTTCAAATAGGCTAAAGTTAAACTTTAATAAAGTTGATACCTACATACATATATGTATGTATATACCTATACCATATATCTATGCATGTGTGTATGTAGGCCTTTAAAGCGGATTGAAGTGCACTGCATATGTACATATGTCTGTATAAACAATTAAACAAAAATATGAATTAAATACTTTATATTTTTATATTGTACATGAAAAAAATAATAATAATAATAATAATAATAAATAGTAATAATAACACTTCTCGACAAAATCCAAATTTTACAAAAAAAATGATTCCTTAATTGTTTTTTTATTCTTCGCATTTGCCTTGTGTACACACGAGTACATATACATATGTATGTATATTAGTAAATACATACAATATGTGCGTACATAACACATTATATAATATAAAATCTAAAAATGAGACTTATTGTGACCGCATTGTATCTACTGTATCCAAGTCTATTAGAACGAGCATAATAATAAGACTAGTTTTGCAAAACTGTCGCTCAGTGTAATCAAATTTTTTTGGTTAAAAAAATCGATGATTGCATTGTGTAGCATAAAACAACAAAAAGCTACCTGTAGATAGGTGTACAAAAACAAAGTTACAAAGATATTCATTCGCAGATGTTTGTAAAGGGTGTTTCATTAAGTGCTGCCTGTGTTCAAATTTAAATAAAACTAAGTGCCTGCGATATATCGTCGAAAATTAACATTATTTTTACCTCTCCATATAATTGTGTACGGAATATAAAAACGCATAAAAGTTTGCCACGGCTTGCATCCGAAATTTCCAGTTCACATACATACATTCCACTTAAGATTACCAGGCCTTCAAATTCTTGTGAAGAATGGCCAATGTCCTGTTGATACCACATCTACTTGGTGTCCATATCAACTAATTATGGTAAAAATAAGTTGTTAATCATAGACCTATAGCGCTCGCGGTGAATAATTGCCCTAACGTTGCCCTAAGAGAACACACACCCGTTTTAATAAAACAATTTCATCATCTGCATGTGTGTTGAACTTTATATCCGTCCATGTTGATTTTTCAATGCAAGCTGAATAAAGAACAGATAATTCGATAGACGTGCCTCTAAGAATGTGGCCGCTATTAACTGTCAAAGCTCGGATGCCATTGGTGTAAGACCCTTTATATACAAACTTGTATATGTATGTATGTATGTATGTATGTATATGCATTATGTACATCTCTACATCCATATTTCCATTTATTTTTCTTCCTAATACATTTTTTTATTTTCTGGAGAACTTGGTAGTTCTTCGGCAAGGACTAAGAAAGGAAAACAAGTAAGTTCATACACAGAAAAAATTTATTTTCCATTTCAATTACAAAATTCTCTGAATCAAATACTAATTTTTTTAATTTAGGTCCTACAAAGAAATTTTTAAATTCAAATGCGAAATTTTGTAATAATTTGTTTGAAAAAATCCCTAATTTTTCCAATCAACAAAATTTTTTGATGAAAATAAATATTAAATAAATAAAATAAAAAATAGAAGCTATGTAGAAGAAGTCATCGTTGTGCGCCCACTTTTGTTGTTAGCCCAATGTTAAAAACTTGGTATGTAAATTTTACCAGACCCAACTACCCACATATGTATGTATACATACATATGTATATATTTGAACTCGGCGTATCCCAATATCATGTTCGTTTGGCTGGTTCGCACTCAAGGTTTTGGGAAAATTTCGAAAACACGTTTCTCTCATTGGCAACTTGTTAACATATCCTAATATGATATATTTTTTCACAATACGTAATTAAACTTCATTTCATGTACATACATACACATGTACATATGTATATACGTAATTACATATTTATGTATGTATGCATGCACGTAAATTTATTGTAATTGTCAACTTCATATCAAATTAAAGGAAACTTTAAGGACATAAATATCGTTAGCTGAAATGCAAAATCACGTGTAGATACATACATTGAAACTGATTTAGCTGGATCCTATGCGCATGTCACTGTTGCTAATGCAGATCATCAGGGAACCTTTACCCAAAGTTTCTTAGAACAAATAGAGTTATTATGTTATAAAATTTCATTTAAACAAATGAGAAGCTCAACAACAAATAACAAAGTGGAAACAATTATTTATTATTTCCATTTTTATTCGGCTGATTGTTATAGAGAGAGGTTGGAAAATTTTAGGGAGGTACATAATACTTAATAATTAATTAAAAATGCCATTTTGAATTTCTTGTTAGTTACGTGGTTTTGCCTTGAAGCTTGCGGTATGGTATGTAAATATGTAAATACCAATGGGACAAACATCTCGTTTAAAGTGCGTTTCAACTACATATGGACATACATATGTATGTATGTATGTATGTACTTACTTTGTACATTCATACATATTTATGAACAATTGTATGTACATACATACTCGCATGTATGAACTTAGGCCAAAAGACATTTGAAAACCTCTTGAGCCATTTTGAAACATCATCGAATTTAGACCAAACGTACATATCTACATACATAAATACATACATACATACTTATATAGTATGCATGTACATATACTATAATAAATACTTCATATATTTTCTTTTGCTTTTGTTTGAACGGGGTGGGCATTTAATCCACCTTTCAGTTCTTTGTGTTACACATCCAAAACCGAAAGAAAAATATGGAGCAAACATCCATGAACGAATGTGTATATGTATGTATGTATGTAACACCTGAGTAAAAGCAAAACAAACAAAATAAAATATGTAGGTAATGAAAACAATAATTTCAAGGAGGAAAAAACAATAAATACCTAAATAAAACAACAAGATACAGCAAATGAAAAGCTTTTTTTAGTACACAGATGTGAATTTAAAAGCTCTCCACAGAGAAACAATTCAGAATCATTAAAAATGCTACCAGACTTTATGAAAATAATGGAATGTCTCTCTCTCTCCCTCTCTCTTTAATATATTTTATGGTATTTTGTTAGTTCAAGCAATTGAAATATTTTTTTCAGTAACGGAAATAAAACAAACTGAAAGTATGTATATAAAGTTCCTTTAAGTTATACTTACAGCAAACGGAATAAATATACATATGTATTGCCTTTTGGTAATAAGATAACTTGTTAATGGTAGTTCGTATGTAAATATAAAGCCTGAAGTAAGTCAAGGCTTACACTCACTGTTGCCAGAATTGACGATTTCTCTGCATTTTGACGATTTTCACCTCTCAAAATACACTAGTGACGATTTTAGGTACAGAAATGACGATTTTTCTAAATTTATAAATTATCTGTTTTAAAAATAAATACATATATACATATGTACGTATGTGAATTCTGATTTCATTTGGTTTTTTTTTATTTATTTTTTTGGTTTTCATGATTATAGGGCATTTACATCTGCACAAAATCTATCAGATTTTAATTAAAATCTTTATGAAAATCTATACCGTTTACACCATGTTTTTTTTTTTTGACAGTTATCAAGATTTTTTTATCCAAAACACAGCCCATCAACCGAAAATTTTCTAAAACTGCAACCAAACAACTGCAATGTAGCCAATTCAACACTTTTCAATCATCTTTTATATAAATTTATTGTACAGGGTAGTAAAAATAAAATAAAATTAATAGTTTTTGAGTTGATTGCCTACAAATATACTCACAAACTAGATTTTGTTTTGTATGGGAAATCTAGTGAAAAGCAGCCAGATTTAGCTAAAAATCGTGTAAGTACTAGATTTCGGGATGGTGTAAATGCCATATTAGGCTATATACATATATATTATTGTATACGTGTATATTTGTTGAAAGCATAGTTAATAAGTTTGAACCATTGTAATAGTTTTTGTAATAAAACAATTAAAATACAAAAAAAATTTAATATTTTTGATTTGACGTTTTTTTTGACGATTTTCTAAAATGACTTGACGATTTTGACGATTTGTTACACAGAAATCTGTAGTTTTTAACGATTTCACCTCTAGAAGTTCTGGCAACAGTGCTTACACTATGAAATTTTTCTTTCAGAAAGTGTTGTGAAAAGGCAGAGCAGAATAGGATATCGCGCACTCTCTTTTGTTTTCTAATTCGTAGTTGTGATTATGAGTTTGTTTATGATATTTTAGGTTTTTATTAAATTTTATTTTCTTAATTGTACTTGTGAATAAAAATAATTTTAAAATAAATATGTATGTAAGTCCTCGTCCAGACTTGTAATTTTTGTTGCTACAATTTTTTAAAATTCTGCTTTGAAATTGCATAAGTGTCCACATTAGGAAATTCTAGCTTTGCAATTAAGTATTAAAAAATTCTATTACACAACAAATTTGCCTGAAAAATTAACAATTCTTTTTAATGTTTATCACATTTTGTGTTTTTCATACAACTGAACAAATAAAATAAAATAAAACGTCAAATACACCTAGAAATTTTAAATTAACAACAGCGAATTTCAAAACAAAAGAGAATTGCTAAGCACATGAAACTACGTACCCCTGCCCAATCTTCTCACCCATCTCACCTATAAACTCAAGAATTGCTGCAACAACAATTGCAAGTCTGGACGAGAACTAAGAAATATAATTTCATTAAAAATGAAAGTTTAAAAGAGAATTACAGAAAATTTCGGAAAGAAATATTTCAGCTAAGAGTAGTGCTTTTTTAGGAAAGTAAAAATGTAATGGTTTCAATGCATATTTTATGATTATTCGTAGACGACGATTATCTACAATTATCTCCAATTGAACAAAACAGTTTTATAATTATATAATATTAATAAAATTGCTTATGCTATATCAGAGCAGTTATGAAAATCATTTTCCTTGCTATTTCCTTTCGAAATTCTAATAAGTTGAAAATATATTCTGGCAACCTGTTTTTTAATTTCATGTATTTCAAATTGTGCTTCTGCTCTCAGATGAATGCAAGAAAAAGGAAGTCAGTGTAAAACGAACCACTTTTTTGAAATCATCTCGCGCGACGGCCGACAATTTTATATACTTTTATATACTTACATACATAAACCCACTTACATATTTAAAAAAATTAATAATAATAAACAAAACTAAAGTAACAAAATTAACTTAAGTAACTAGAAAGTGGATATTATTTATAAATAATAAACTTATTCAAGCTAATTTAAATTACCTACAAAGATACGAAATCCTTTTAGTCATTAAATATGCATATACATATGTGTATGTATGTATGTACATATCTATACATATGTATATATATGCAGGCACGTACATTGAGCTCATTTTACCAATACTGATACTATATAGTGCAGTGTACAAGTGAATTCCGACTTTCATTTTATTTATTTAAAAAAGTCCGTAGGAATGTACGTACATATGTATGTATGAAAAACAAATATATCTACATATAAGTATGTACATATGTATGTATGTATATGTGTGTAAAATATTTTATTTATTTTGTTCACTCAAATAAAGCGAAAATTTTTACAACGATGATTTAAAAGATTTCAGAATCACTAAGAAAGACAAATTAAGAAATAAACTTGTGTCACTGTTTTATTCTGCTGCTGTGTGAATCATATTTTTCCTGCGAAAAATGCCCGAAAAAATTTTAATGTTTAGCGATCATATGTATTTTGATGACATTATTATGACGAAATATGTATGTACATATGTTTGTATGTTTTTTATATTCATTCAAATTGTATGTATGTATAAAGTACATACGGTGCATTCCACGCCAAATTGGATGGTTTGAATTTTTTTGGATTTCCCCAATTTTGTGATATTTTTTAGGATCCCTTAAAAGAGTCTTCCTAATAAATTTAGAGATTATCAAAAGATATTAAATTAAAAATAATAATGTAGAGACTTATTTATAAAAATAATTGCGAAACGTACATGCATATGTGTGTAAGTATGTATGTATGTACATTAGAGTGGCCGTTAGTTGTATGGAGAATTTTTTTTGGTTTCTTGTATTCTCTCCCCCCAAATCGGTTCAGTAAAAAAATTTCATAGCGATGAGTTGTGTTTTAGGGGATGCACCAAGCCCACTTATTCAATCTAATTTTTTTTAATTTTCTTATGACTATACTTAATATATGTATGAAATAATTTAATAGATATAAACTCTTATAGTAAACGCTTCCTAAAATAATTTCCATATACATAAATGCAAATTTGGTATATATAATTTTTGGTGTTTTGTTTGTGTTTTGTTTGTACAATAAATACATACATATGTACATATGTATGGATGTGAGGGAACATAATTTTTGCACCATCCTTTTTTATGTTCACATTTTTCATGAGTTCGCCTTTAAGTAAAGGGTGGCTGGTACATGCTGTCCTTCATTTAAATTGTTGATATTGCATGTGTTGTGCAGTGAATATCAATCAGCATACTGTTAAGCTGATTTCAGTGTGTTTAAATTAATGTAAATTTGTAATTTGTAATGTAATGTAAATTTGGAAGCTAGATACAGTTTGTTGCGTATGTTTATCTAATGGCAAACAAGGGATTAAAGCTTGTCTCCATTAAATTTAATTTTTAATTATTTTAAAAACCAATTAATAATGGAAAAATATCAAAATTACATTCTCTAAAATGGAAGGCTCTCTATCGAACAGGACTTAGAAGTTGTTGGCTGTATAAAAGTTCAAAATTACAAATTTTCAAAAAAAATTCGAACGAGGCAAAAACACGATTTAACATTTTAATTTAACATCTTTATCTTTGGTGTACCTATTTTATTTCTATTTTGTCCTGTAAAAAATATCTAAAACGAAAATTAAAAAAAAAATCAATTTGGTAAGTCATGAGTCATGACAAAAAAAATACCAAACAAAAGTAATTTTTTTGATTTACCAGGAAGAATTTTTTTGAGGAGGACTAAAAATATCAAAAAATGAAGTAATAAAAAAAAATAAATTTTTCAATCCGTTCGATTTGTCGGGGAATGGCCTATACATACATACATACATATATAAAGTGCAAAAATTTAATATTGAGTGCTATACGATTTTGTTTTAATTTTAATTGTTGTACTTATACATTAATAATGTATTTGCTATAATAGTTGATACTTCGTATATAACAATATGTCCATAAAAATTTTCCTCATTCTACGTTAGGTTAACAGGTTGCCGAGGAAAAGAATAGTTTTTCGGCTAACAGTGGGTCCAGTGAATGAGGCCTCTTTAGCCATTCTAAATATACGTATAACAGATTATTTATTCCTTTAAGTACATGTACAAAAAACCTTACCTTCAATAAAATTCTTGCGTTTTTTAAAAAGTCAAAAAAAACCTCTGAAAATGCATCTCTAAAGGCCGTGATACACTATCCTTCAAAGTCGTGTGATCTACGAAAAAGTACATCCCTGGTATGATGGTATTTATGAATATTTTCAAAAGACAATAACATCTCATCACACCAGGGTTGTAGTTTTTCGTAGATCGCACGACTTTGTATGATAGTGTTTCACGGCCTTAAGCATTTATTCTATCACACGTCCGTTTTAACAATTACAGAAGCCAATTTCATGAAAACATCATGTTTAAGGCCCAACTAACCCCAGTCGAAAATTTATAAATTTTATATGACTTCATTTTACTGAGTACTAAAAGGGAAATTAACTGAAAAAATGGAATTGACCAGAACTTTTAAAATAATTCAAAAACTTTCTAGAACGATATCTTTCGATTCATTTTAAACAATTCAAATGGAATTTTCGTGATACTACTTAGCTTTTCAAAATAAATACATACATACATATATATAAATAAATCCGGTAAATCCGTTTAAAAAGGACTTTTTGATTTGATAAAATAAGGCGCTTTTTTAATAATTTTACAATATCTTCCTGAGGCAGTCAACAACGTTGTCTTGTGATTTTAAGAGCTGATTAGATTTTGAATTCCATCCTTAAATTCTAATATCTAATGTGCTAAAGTTTGACTTTGATAGGCAAAGCCGTTCTTAAGTTACGAAAGTTTGCTTACGCTCACTTACATACACACGCACACATACAAAACTTCATATCTAACAAAAAATCGATTTCTGAAAATGGTCTTAAAATCAGTATACAAAAAATAATGGCATTCGATATCGATCTAAATTTTAAAACATTTCCATATAAACTCCACTGAAATATGTATATATGCATCTTGAAATTTTGTTCAATATCGAGTACCACAATTTGTGCCCAGATACTTTTCCTATTTCATAGCCGAAAGCCCAAAACCTTATTTGAAAGCATTTCTCGACAAACAAATACTCGTGCATATCGCTCATTTACTCAAACAATGTCATATCTCAAAAAAAAACTAGTTGTCCATAAAAAAGAGTTTAAAGTTTTCAATTTACACACAACTTAATGGAAAAATATTTTTTTTTGCTTTCAAGAGCAACCCAGCAAAAAATTACACATTACCAACAGAACTACTTGCCATATAATGACTTACTTTTCTGATTACCAAATTACATTACTCGCTTACAAATCACATTACCTAAAATTTAAAAAAATGATGTACAAGTTGCTAAATGAGGAAAATTATTTTTTTTAGATTAAATAGATTACGTGAATAAGTTGCCAAATAAAGAAGTAAGTATTTCTCAAGAATCGATTATTTTAGTCTCACGCCTTGTTAAAATCATTAAGTTGGTAATCCAGTACGGAAGTGCTTCCATCAAAAATGCTTAATTCCAAACTCGATTACCTTTTTTATTAAATTTTTTGCTGGGAAAGTAAACAAGATATTTGTATAAAATTTTTAAACAATATAAATAACGATATGAGGATCAAGTCTGTATCATTAACTCAAAAAGTCCATTTTTGGTTATGAACGTTCTTTGAGCGATATGTGTATACACGCATACATACAGGTATATGTATATACGTAAATGAGTATTTAAATGAGCATTTGTTTTTTCGAATGCATTTTGAACTTTCTAAAAACCCATGCGATATTAGTGGGTAATATATTTTTATAAAACAAGTTTTATCTACAAGAAATAATAAGAGTACAATAGCTCAGTGGTAGAGAGTGTGCCTTGAGAGTGAGAAAAGTTCGGTTCGTATCCTGCGACAAAAATTTTTATTTATTTGTTTGTTTTGTATTTACGTGAAAAAACATCATCGAATCAGCATTAAAGCTTTAAATTCTCACACAAACACATGTTCTCCACCGACAAGCTAATGTAAAAATCATGCAGGTTTCACCTAAATCGATCCAATGCGTCATCACTTGAACCCATGATTCAACACATGATTTGTTATGTTTTTTTTTTTGCTGGGATAGAATGAATTTTCAGTAGAAAAACTTTTAGGGAAACACTTGTCAATCATTAAAATTAAATTTCCCATTTTCATGACAACTAGTCATGAACATGAAACTATTTTTTTAGTGGCATACGTTCGTTCTTAATTACTGATGAGATAAATTAGAAACTGTTATCATATTGGTTACAGTTTTTTTAAATACATTTAATTTAAAAATAATATTCACCCAGCGGGAAAAAGAAGGAATAAGGATGGCTTCTTGAAGGCCTCGTTCCACACCATACTCATATCTTTCTTACACGCATTGTCGTTGCGAGTTTGGTCTTGTGCTCTCGCTTCTTTCGCTAGCGATTCTGAAAGGTCTTTAAATAAATACCTGTATATTTTGCTTTTGCTTTTCTAAGAAAACAACACAAAAAATGTTATTCCTTCTTTTCAGCCTTCTCATGGAAGAAAATGTGGTATGTACAGCTAGATATGAATAGTAACTGAATAAAAAAAATCCTAATCCTAATAAGGTCTAAAGTAAGAAGGAATTCTGGGTTAAGGAGGCGGAAGGATGGCTTCGTGAAGGCCTCTGTACTCCTTATATTGGATATACAAGGGCTGATGAGTGCATTCAATACTCATATCTTTTTTACACGCTTTGTCGCTGCGGGATTGCCCTTCCGCTTTCGCTTCTTTTACTGGCGATTCTGAAAGGTCCTTAAATATATATATTTTGCTTTTGTTTCGAACAGCACAAAAAATGTTACAACTTCTTTTTTGCCTTCTCATAGAAAGAAATGTGGAATGTGGATTTTATCTTTTATGCTAAAGAGTCAAGGCCATCTATAAGGCATTATAGATATGAATCAATTGAATCAATAAAACTTCTAAGCAGGCCTTTAAAAAGGTCTGAATAAAAAGGTCTTCTGAGTTTTCCCGCTGGGCAGACATATCTATAGATCTGCATACACACAAAGATATACATATGTATCTACAAATAAAATAATGAGAATAGAAGTGTATATATGTCAGTAGATAGTAGTGCGATATGTTTTAGAAGTAAGTACGAGTATTTATGGTATGAATTATATCGTTTCCACACAAACACTACACTGAAAGAATTTTTTTCATAAGTTCTATGAATTTCGACATTAATCAAATGAAAAAATGCATTAAAATTCAACCAACGTCACGCTTCGTTGGATTAATGAAACCAGTTTCGTTACAGTTATTTTAATGAAAACTACGTCAAATGTGTTAAACAGTGTTATCAATGCATTGAAAGAACTTCATCGAAACAAAGAAATAACTTCATTAAAATAACTTTATTATAACAACGAAATAATTAAAACAGCATGTGTAAATAAACATACAATGACTACAATAACAATCATACAGAACTTCTTTAGATGCAAGCTTTTGGTTGACAACTGTTGAAATAGACTTTCATGACTACAATCAAATTTTCATTGGGACAACGAATACATTTTAAAGAATTTAATCTTTAACTTAATTGCTTTAAGGCAAAGCAACAACTGTAAATTTTTCTTAAATATAAAAAGATTTCTTAATAATTAAAAAATATTGTTGTCATAAATGCAATGAAATATTGTTACGAAACTAGAATAACAACAAAGCAATTCCAATGAAATTCTTTCACAATATTCGTGAAATTTTCATTAGATTTGTGAAATTATCATTAGATTTGGATTTATTAAGCAAAGGTCTTTCGGTATATATGATTGGTAATTAACATAAAATATCGAAAATTTCAACTCCGCATTTTGCAACTTTCATACATACATAGTAGCATTATTGGATTTTTCAATACTTTATTAAATGATAATAATTAGCGGATTTCTTTTTCGAAATTTTTTTAATTTGGCTTCTCACTATTCGTATGTATGTATGTATGTATACTCCAGATACATTGATGTTTACATGTGGAGGTCACTTGCCAGTAGGTAGTTCGAACAGCCCATCAGTTTAATATATTATATATATATATACATACATACAAACTTTGAACAGTTTCGAAAATAAACTTAAAGTCAGTGAGATTTTACTGAAAAGAAAACAGACGGAAAAATTATCAGCTGTTGAGCTGAGAGCTTATACGAATTTGAGAAAAAAATAATAATAATTTAAAGACAAGAGGGAATGAAGAATACTGATGGGCAAATTGATTTTGTGGCGTTCATTTGTAGCATTGAAATGCACACAAATAACCTGCTACACGAACATATGTATGTTGTATGTATGTATGTATGTATGTATGTTTGTTTGTAGATCTTCAAAGTATACAAAATTTTCAATTCCTGTGAACGTATGTAGTTGGCCAAAAAGAGATTGCTCTCTGCTAGAAAATTTCTTTTCGAATTTTGAACGTGTATCGTGTAGTCACTATTTGTTGTTTTCGGTGGGTAAGTTGAAGAAATTGGATTGTCAAATAAATAAATTTTTTCGCACTCATCACCATCGGTGGGGTGGTTGTGTTGTTAGTCGCTCGGAGTTTTTCATATTCTTAATATTATTTTCTTTCCTTTTTATTTAATAATTTTTTATTTGTTTCTATTAATTATTCATTTCTCATTTCGTTGAACAGCGTAAGGCGTGCGGTACGCATTTTAGTGGCACGGTTTGTTCGATAATTTGTACGTTCGTTCGATCGATCATTCATTCGCTTGTTCATCTCGATTCATTTTTGGTAAAACCAGCCTATTACTTTTGTGGCCATCAGTCATATAAAATCTTCTTAGCCCACATTGTTTACACCAGCAAGTGCAAATATATTTGTATATTCTAAAGCAATTTGAGGCATGTCACATCTACATATGTACATACATATTTATTAATTGAAAAGCAATATACAATGAATGGAAAAACAATTTTCCAAGTGATTGAAAAGTGTAGTGAATTGTGTTGAAAGAAATTTTACTTATGTATGTATGTAAATATTTCATATGAGTAGATGTTAATATTTACTATGTATATGTATATATATATATAAATAATAAAAACATATATATGTACATATGTATTTGTATATGCATGTAATACATAATGATATATCTTTTAATTAAATTGCATAAAGTTTGATTTAATATGTACAATGATTTTTGCGAACTAAAAATATTTTTTTTTTACTTTTCTTACTTTGCGTATATTATTATGCTGAAAATATCTAAAAATATAACGCGTGTGCTGCAATTGAAATAAATAGAAAATACAGTGAATTTTAAGTTGAAGAAATAAACATACATACATACATATGTACATATGTGTATTTATATGCATATGTACATACCTACATCACTAATTTATGAAACAAGTGATTTATTTATTTATAAAATTTACTAAAACGAAAGTGTTTTTCAAAGCGATTAATAAAAAATTCAAAAATCAAATAATAATAATAATTTTATTTGCCTAAAGTATATATTTATATGTATATATAAAAATAGTTTAATATTTATATACTACATTGTAAGTATATGTATATTTTGCATTCAAAAAAATCCCTGTTTATCTGTGACATAATTTACTTTAGAATTTTTCGAACATTAGGCAAAAGAAAAATTTTACTTTTAAACACAACCCCTAAAAACATATTTGTATGTATCTGTCTGTTATTTAATTGTAGCTGATCTTTTTTATACTCGTAGTGTGTGGTTTTTGTTTTTATTGTTAATGTTAATTTTCTGTTGCGCTCAGTTGCTCTTCTTTTAGTTTCTAGTCCTAATTGCTTAGATTTGAAAATTTCGAAAATATTCGTATTCGAAAATTTTAGTCAGTTTCACAAAACTACCGCTGCTGTCGTGCTTTCGTAGATTTTCATTAGGTTTTCCTTTTAGCTTTGTTATTTTTTTTTATTTAATTTTATTAACATATTCTTCTTACGAATATCCACATGTACATACATATGCATGTATATACATACCCTGCAGGAAATTTAAAATTGTAGTGATTTACTATTGATATTGTCAGTAGTTGTACTGACGAGCTGTAACTCAGGCAGTGTAATAATATATTGAAACTTAACATTAGCTTGCCATCATCACTATTGATGATGTAGTTCTTTTACGACCATATGGAGACATTTGAACTATAGATTCACTAGTAGTGACCCTCGTCTACAAAAAAATTATATTATTCTACTAAAAACATTTGTTTAAAATTGAAAGAGCCAATCAAAAATGGCAGCGGCTAGCCGATGATCTCGTTGCTTTAACTGCACATCATAAAAAAAAAGAAAACAAACTATTGACACGTTCGTGTACAATGTCACAAGAAATACCCTATAACTTTTCTCTCTAAAGCCTGGTTTCTGTTTAAAATTTCACGCGAAATGTTGACATAATCCATATAAAAAAATTCTCATGAAATATTTATGAAAATATGCTTGCAAAACTTGTACTCTGTACAAGTCCTGAAAAATTTGTGAAATGTATCTGGCAACATTTTCTTGCCATATGTGCAATAATATGACTGCCATTTATTTCGAGCGAAATATTGACAGCTGATGTTTTTGTACACAAAAGTAGATCAACGTTGCATACTTCTAACCAATAAAAACGAAAATTTTTTCGGAAAAAGCAGTATGGGCATCACTTGTTACGTGTCAAATTTTTCACGCGAAATAATCAATGTTGCAGAAAATATTTCACAACTTTGAACAGAGTACTAGGCTTAACGGATCTCTACTTGCGCATAAAAGATAAGTTGTCGTCATTTTAACTAGTGCAATTGTCGCTATAGAAAAGAGTGTTGACAAAGAGACATATGTATGGTTCTAGGCTGACTAGAGGGTAGATATTGTATGTACACTCATTCGATTGGATTACGAATAATTTAGAAATTATTTTTATGTCGCTTACACAAAATATTATTTAAAACTTTTACTCGTATTCTAAATGTGTACTGTTTGATTTTTATTATAGTACATTTGAATTTGATAGGTTGGTTGAATGCTACAGCCAAAATGTTGCTAAATATAAAATTATTATCTATCTGTTTATTTGAATATCGTTTGGGAATTTCATTTTTAAGTTTTGCAAAATAAAAAATTTGCAAAATAAAATGATTACAAAATATACTGAACAAAAAACTTCCGAATCCGAAGTGAATTAATCATATTTCTGGACTACTTGTTAGTTAAACACAATCAATTCATCAATTTGTAAGAACATTTAATGGGGAAACATTGTGAACGTTTGGATCATTTATTCAATAAATTAAGGAAATTTCATTCAAGACCTTGGAGGATAATGTAGCTATTAGCTAATATTATTATATGTATTATAATCTCTTAACCTGACCAAAGGATAATTGAGAGTTTTTAAATAAATAAAAAAATAACGAAATGAAAGTTGTCGAATATGTACAAATATTCAGAAATTATAATATCTATAAAATAAAACAATCTTTCTATCGGAAAAAAGCTAGATGTTTTAGTGAAATAGTTCAATAATAATCAACATGTTTATTGCCGGTTTAGATATTAAATTTAGCATCGCAGATGGTAATGAATTCGTTGTAAATATAATTTAACTAAATACTAAAGCAGTTTCCTTGCAGCCATTTAAAGGAGATCATTTTACTTCTTCTCCATGAGATATTTCAATAAAATACATCAGTGCATTGTTTTATATACAACATAGTTTTGTATGTCTATAAATAGAAATTAAATGTACTTTCTTAATACATAAATCTCATTGAGAAATATTTAACAATTTATTTAAAATTAGCATGGATTTAATAAAATTAATAACCTGGTTTTGTGGGTTGTTTTTATTATTTTATTTGATTTTTGTACTCTTCTATTATCACTATCAACAATATTTTAAACTGAAATAAAAATTACCATAAATAAAATAAGTGTTACATTGTGTTTGGATTATTATCGATGAAAAAAAAACATTATTGAGCAGTAAGACAAATTTTCGGTATGTAAACAATGTGAATACGTACTCGTACATACACATCCATCTATATATGTATGCGCATGGATTTATATGCAAATGTGTGTGTGTGTGCATGTGTACGATTTTAAAATTTCTAAAAATTACATTATACATATACTTGCTTGCATGTTTCGTTATTAGACAGATTATTTGTCCAGCATAATATTTTGCATTGCCAAATGTAGCACACCAAGAAACTAGCAAATTTAATAGACTCAAGTCAATCCAAAAACCAAAAAATTCAATCCCAACACCCTCTACAAACTGGCTTTAAATTCAACATCTCTGTGATTATAGTTAATTTGTCTTTAAAAATTTTACATTTATTTGCTTATACACATAGTACATACAAATCGAGCCATAAGCGCCAAAAACCCTTAACCGACATATTTTTGGACCTCATTTTTTTGACGAGAATCGATTACTTACGATCGCTAATAATCGATTTTGATAAAAAAAATTAAAATCGAAAATTATGTCGCTTAAGCTTTTTTGACGGTTATGGCACGATATGTACGTATGTATGTTTTTATGCTGAGTTTCTTTATCCAGTATGAAAAATATGTATGTATGTATATGTATGTACCTATTAATGTAATCAGCAGGGAAACCACAAATATGCAATTGCATGTTTTTTCTTGTCTGATATATCAATGCGGAATTTAGATATTTATCCGTTTCAGATTTTTTTATGAATTCTGGCATCGATTTGTTAGTGCATATTTTTGCATATTTTGCCCTTTAAAGCTTATTTTTGCATACTTCAGTCTAACAAGCATATTTGGAGTATTTTTCGAATTTTTAGAGCATATTTTTATGTTTTTAGGTCATATTTTGGTACTTTAAAAAAAAAATATTTTAATATATAAAAAAAAAATTTTTTGTTAAAAATTTCTATTTTTTTTCGTCAAAATTTCATATTGTAGTGAAAGAAACAGTAGTATGGGGAAGCAATATTTTGCTACTATTATGAAAACGCCATTGTGTATGTTCTGGCTGATGTTAAAGCACATGCCACATGTGCTTAAGTTGAAATTTAGAATATACTTACTATTAGTATGTGTTCTAACATCCAAATTTAGAACAAAAAAAATTTAAATGAACGATTTAAAATTTTTTAATTTTCACTCACTTGTAAACAGTCTTGTGAAAGAAAAACGAAACAAGAAAATTAAAAAATTTTAAATCGTCTATATCCAATTTTTTTTCTGCTAAATTTTAATACTGGGACAAATACTATTGATTTGTATATTCCAAATTTCAACTTAAGCGGGTGTAACATGTGTTTTAGCATCCAGTGAGGATGCATATTTCAATAAGAACTTGGTTTGGTAATTGTGACGAACGCTACCCCGATTACATCAGTTGAGGTTGAAAAAGAACATTTTAAACGTATAAAAGTTTATTTAGATGTGACCGGCGGCGATTTTTATAAAAAGCTAAAAAGCTGAATAGTTTTTGTTTATTGCAATAACAATTATAAATAAAAAGCTTGCCTTATTCTTCAAAATACAGTTCCAAAGTTTTAAATCTGATATTGTGATCGCTTTTGAAGTAAAAGTTATTTTATATGTTATTTTATATGTAAATTTTATTGAATTGCTGAACTAAAGTTAGATTTTCATTTCTAAATATTAAATTTATGTTATTTTTAAGAGCATATTTTTAGAGTTTTAGTGCATATTTTGAAGTTTTTAGTGCATATTGAATGCGCATAAAACAAGTTTTTTGTAAAATATTTCTGGTTTCCCTGGTAATTCGTAATTCCATAAATTACGATCCCTTGAAAATGTAAACAAAAAACTGCGAAACATCGGGAAAAACTGCAAAAACAGATTTACATCAAAACATTAGGCCCAATTAGCTTAAAAAACAATCAACTTGAACCTAAACACTGGCCAAATTAACAAAGAGATACTCTCTTACGCATGTTCCCTCTTAACCTCTAGTCATTAGATCTGAAAGAAAAAAATTTATGTGTGTTTTCAAAAAGTTTGATAGAGAGGATTAAAAGTGCATATCGTTACCTTAATATAGAAAGGCCCTAACTCATTATTTTCTTGAAATCGAGCTTTTTGCATTTTTCGATACATTAGATGTTCTTCTATCGAAATATACAAAAAGTTCGATTTCAAAAAAATATGAGTTAGGGCCTTTTTATATTAAGGTAGCAATATTTATATGTACATATGTGAGTGATTTTTTAGAGGTCTAACCTATTTTCCTACCTTTTAAAAATATTCATTAATTAGCAGGGAGTTTCTGATAAGAGTTCAGATCAGAGTTGTATTTGCAGCAGCTGCTGTAATACATATGATTTACACTTTTTAGCTTAACACCACTTTAATAACTGATAATAAAAATGTTAAATAAATTTAAATTTAATAATTTAATAAATTAAAATTTTTACTATCACTCCTATTGTGAACAGTTTTTTTTCTTCGAAATATTTTCCCTCTTTCCCAAATTGAAAGCGTGAACAATTTATCCAAAGAAATCTGCTCCCTATTTTGATTCCCCTTATCGTGAATAATATTTTTTTCATGGATTTTTACACTTTTCCCTGGGTATTGTTCCCTTTAATTTATTACAAGTTATAAATAATTAGTTTTAGGACAAGATCAATAAATAATGTCCACGATTAATAACAATAATTCCCTGCAATATCATTTTTCATTGAACATCTTTTTATTTCACATGCAGTAAATTTTCTGGCACCTAAAATATTAAAAACATAATTTAACACTCAAAAACATTTCATTTAAAACACAACATTTCTTACTATCGGCCCTTTTCAGAATGTTTAATTAAACGCTAACAGGGACTTTAACGGCAAGTTTTGTATGAAAAACTTGTAGTTAAAGTTCTAACTCCCGTGGTTTCTTATCAAATTTATTGGTTAAACCATCTTCATTAGTTAACTAAATACTGTAAATTGTAACCTTAGTCATACATTGTGAAAAGGGACGTATCAAACTTAAATTTGCTTTTTCTTCCTGTTTTTTACATTCCCATGAAATTTCCGAAAGCAAATTTCCCATCAAGGGGAATGAACATTTCGAGGGAATGAAAATTTCACCTCTTATTCACGATAGAGCTGTATATTTTTGTTTATTTACAAAAAATTTGTGATAATTGGTATATTCCATTTCTATGTATACATGCATATGTATATGTTTTCATACCCATTTTTTATCCCTGCAGTTGACAACCTTGACCATCATCAGCCATTATTTTATTTCAAGTTTACCTTGCTAATAAAATACAAAAAAGATTTATCGGTCATGCCACAGAGTTCAATTCCTTTCGGAAACGAAATTCAATCCACCCCAGTTTTGTAGGAGATATTGTCTAAAAAAGAAAACTAAAATACGGAAATTTGTCAGTTGTATTCAAACTGTATCAGTGTCGCCAGTTTTATTCTGGCTCTTATGCCATCCCCAAAAAACCCCAAATTGAGTTTTTTAATTTAAATTTTTTTTTTGTAAAAAAATACAAATTTTTTATTTTTATTTAAAAAATAATGACAAAAATAACATATTTATTCAATAAAATTCATTTATATCAATTACAATATCTATATATTTATATAAATTATAGTTATAATTATATTTATAATTATTCAATTTATACTTACAAAACTTGTAAAAAATTACGTAGTACTTGTATTGAAAAGCTTTTCCAATTTAGGAGAAGGATTAAATTTGTTAGAACAAATTGAATTATTTTTAAAGTGTGTGTTTATTCTAATAAGTGCTTCCAACAAATCATATTGCAATTTGTTATGTATTTTTGTTTTGGAAGTGTTCATCTGGTGGTTAATCTGCCTTTATAATTCTTCTTTATTAGAAACCATTCACTATGAATGGTAACACCGATTTTTAGACTTGCCAGACGCATATTTCTTAGTTCAAAAATAATTCTTATTATCATCACTTATAAAAAAAAATACCAAAAAATCCCGTAAATTTGGTTATCATCCCCAACAACTCCCCAGAATCCCAATACGAAATATTCATCCCCAATTTGAGGACAAATCTCCTAAACTGACAACACTGGCTGGTATAGTGGGATATGCTCCAGCTAAGGCTTGACATCTTGAGGTGGATTAAATTATGTTACCGAACGGAATTGACTCTTGTTTTCATGTACATATCGCGCATTTACTAAAATAACGTCATAACTCAAAAAAATTTATTTTTTTTTACTAAATGATGCTGAGAATTAATCCTAATAACGTCCCTCCTATTGTGTAAAAATTTCATACAAATATCTTGTTTACCCAATTCTGAGAGAAAAATAAAGTTTTCTGTTGTGTGTAAATTGAAAACTTTAAACTCGTTTTCTGACAAACTATTTACTTTTTTAGTTATGACGTTATTTGAGAAAATGAACGATATGTATTAATACATATAATCTTTAATATGCGCTTGTGTGTTAATTTTTAAGCTAAAACTACATTAAAAGGAAATGTGAAATAAAAATACAATTGCCTGCTTTTATAATTTTTTTAGCCATTTTTTCTGCAAATAAATTAAAATGGTAGCTACACTCAAAAAAAAAGACATTTAGTATTATTAAGAAAAAATTTTCCCTAAATTCAAGTAAAAAAAATTTCTAAGTTTAAGTAAATTTTTACAAAAATCTAGTAAAAATTACTTAATATGAGTAAAAATAAAAAGTTCATATCCTCCAAAATAGTTCATAAAAATACACAATAAATTTCTCACATTTCAGGAAACGTTTACTGACTTAAAGAAAATATTTACTAAGAGTAGGAAAATGGTTATAAACTGAAGGAAATTTTATTTTAAGGACTAGTCAATTTCGTCTTAAATCAAAAAATAAACTTTAGGAAATGAATTACTCCTGATTAGTTCACGAAATTTGACGTAATTAAAAGATATAAAAAGGTATATTAAATTTTAGGAAAATATTTAGCAGTTTTACGTATTTTTTCTTTCAATTATAGAATTTATTATCAATTTGCATTTAGCAAAAAATCTTAGTAAATTTTTCATATTTTCGAGGAATATTTGAACTTGAAACTTATTTTTATTGTAAGTAAAATAAAATTTTAAAACTCAATAATCTCAATGCTTATTCAGGCTGCCTTGTTAGGCAATTGGTTAGAGTGCTTGCCTATCAATACTTGCTGGTTCAATACTTCTCTGCTCTCAAGGAATTTATATATATGTATGGTGAATTATAATTAAGAATATAATATGAAGATATAATAAATAACATATAATTTTGGTATAGAATTTAATTAAAAACAAAAATAAGTGCCAGAATTAAAGACAAAATAAAATTGGAAAATTGACTAAATTTGAGATCAAAGACGAAAAAATTTTTTTGCAAAACTTCGAATTTTATGGGAAAATTTTGCTTAATTTTAGGAAAAATTTACTTAAATATGAAAATATAAAAATATAATTTCTATAAACTAGTTCATTAATGAACTAGAAATTTAGTAAACATTTTACTGGTTTCAAGGAAAAAAACAGCTTTGGCGCTATACGACAACTTTTTTATTAAAATTTAGAAAATTTTCCAAAAGTTTTAGTAATTTTTTTTGAGTGTAGAATTTTGTAATTTATAATGTTAAAACTAGTCCGTCCCCCTAACAGCAGTTTCAGCTTATACACTTATTCCCTTTTTTTAAATAATCCTTTAACTAATTAAACGCATATGTATTAAAATATATAAGCCGTTTATTTTTAAAGTGACATAAGTCACTCCATTAAAAACTTTTAGTTAGATTATTAAATTTGCAGGTGAAATTGTTTTTATTTTAAAATTAAGTTATAATGCTACACAGAGGTTTCATGTAACTTCAAAATAATGACAAAATATATTTAAAGTCTTAATAAACTAAATAACTGAATAAATATTTTTAATGCAGTGACTTATAACATTTTCAAAATACGAATAAAATTCTCTTAAATAATTAAAAAAAAAACTTTTTTGCTGTTATAATTCTAGTCAAACGTTTTCATTGTTATGAAATAACAATGACTACCCCCGTATCAGCAGTTAATATTTGCAAATCTACGACTATTTTGTTTAATTAAAATAATAATATTTAAGCTAAATTCTAAGTGCGCTGTACAAATAATTTTTTGGAAAATAATTGTTCGCGTTTTAGTGAAAAAAAGTCTTCAAGAAAACAAATTTAACGAAAAATCAATCCAACACTTAATTAACTAAACAACAAGGAAAGAAATTGAATTAAAATTAATAAATTTAAGTAAAAAATAAGCAAATTAAACAAACCAAAGCAGAATAAGTTTTAAGAAATACAAGTAATTACAACTAAAACTTACTAAATGATTGAAAACGAAAAACGAATGACCAAAAAATATAAAGAGAAGAAATATATTAGACGAAATCAAGGTCACTCATACCGCCAATAGACAGCCGAGATAAGTGCACTACAAAAACAAAAACACATACAACAGCACCAACAAAACATATAGCGTCAAATCACATACAAACAACAAGATATAAACTGGAAAAACAAGAACGAAATCAAATTCATTGTTTCTCAAATGCTTGATACAGGTATTGATCGATACTACAACAGAAAGATAAGAATCAAACAATTGTGGAAATCAATGAAAAATTGTCGCAAGCATAAAAGGCTAAAGTTAGTAAAACGCCTTAGCTGTAATTGCAAACGATAGTATCATCCCTTAAAATAAGTCTCACACAACAAATATTTTCACTGAAAAATTTCTGCGAAATAGTATTAAGAAATCAAAAACTATTTCCAAAAGAGAATCACCAAAATTCACCCGGATTGGATAAGTCATGCAGCAGCTGGAACAGCAACAGAATGGTATGATAAGTTTAGGTGACGGAACTGGTCCGGGACCCAATAATCCAGGAAGTTCTTATGGTGGTGGAGCTAGCAAGAGAGCACAAATAAGTGGAGGACGATTTGATTTCGAAGATGGTGGTACCTATTGCGGCGGTTGGGATGAGGGCAAAGCGCATGGTCATGGTGTGTGTACAGGTCCCAAACATCAAGGTGCTTATGCTGGAGCCTGGAATTATGGCTTTGAAGTATCAGGAGCATATATATGGCCAAGGTAAGTGGAAAATTAATGTTATCAAATTTTCTATCTGCACTAAGATGGTTAAGTTAGAATTAATTTTCATGGCGAGATCGCTGCTGTTTTCTCCATATATTTTCACCATAAATATTTATATGTACATAGATGTAACAGAATAACTGGCTGCACGTCTATGCTTGAGTGTTAGGGACTGGTTTCTCGGTGTCTTGGGGATTTCTAAATTTGTAACACCAGCAGGATACCTTATTATGTTTTTCCGTAAACATAAAATGTGAAATTCGAAGTACATATTTAGTCAATTATTAAATTTATTGAGGTTTCATTAGGTTGCAAGCTTCAGTATGTATGTATGTACATATATATGTATACATATTAAGTATACGTAATAGTTTATTACAGTATCCCAGCTAGCATTTTGTATTATAATCGAATCTTTTCCGAATCAGCTTGGCGGGAAAAATAACCACATATGAGCTCAATATTCGATCATAAATGATACTCCAATTGTGAGAAAATAATACCCTACAGATAAATCATACAAAAGAATCATTTATGATACGATTTGCTAATTAATTTTTGAGCAATTTTCTGGTGGTATTAAATCATTAAATCATTTTTTTGCGGTTTCTTTGCATTTTGTTCTTCTATTTTGAAGAAACCAACATTTTAATATATAGATGAATTATAAGTGAATCCTTTTTCAATCACCCAAGTGATAAATCAGTTTTTAATCATCAAAATTGATTTCAGGAGAATCATATGAGAGATTTTTACAAAAAATTATCAGCCAAACGCTAGCTGAGATTATACAAGTTTATTTATTTCGGAATATTTGCCTCTACATCAGTGATCGGCGCGCCCTTTTATATATTCATCTATTAGGTATGTATGTGTACACACGTATTATTGAGAAGAAGTTGTGTGTATCGCATACTGTTAAGAATCAGAGTTGCCAGGGGAAAATTTATCCCAATAATAAGAAAATATGTGTGATGAGAATTTATTAAATTATTTATTTTCATAAAACTATTTTGGAAAACCACAATTACCTGAGAATAGGTCGTAATCTATTTTTCATACTTTTCATGGTAGAATAGGACCGGAGGAAGAGTCTTCAAAATTTGGTTTGAGCTCATTTAAAAACAATTAATATAATTATAAATTTTTTGAAGTCTACTGACGATTTGTTACAGCAACAATGAAATGCATATAGACAAAGCTGAACCACCAGCAAATAAATTTCAAAATAGGGTATAATTATAAATTATAATAAATATGAAACAATAAATGTTTGTTGGTGTTTTCTTATTTCTATATTCCGTCATCAATCACAGCAGCTATTATTTTCTACCCTAGAAAACCCGACAAAAAATTGTTTTGATTTTTCTATTTTTAATTAAAATTATAATAAATCCTTCATAAATATTAAGCTATGGTACACGCAAATTTTTCTTTGCAAAGTCTTAATTCAGCTGGGTGGGAGATAGAAAAGAAATGTTTTCTCTTTCTGTATTTCTCCTAGCTGAATTAAGATTTTGCGAACAACCATTTTACATACGGAAAGTTTACTTTGTCTTTCAACCAGTTGAATAGAGACTTTGTAAAGTAAGCTTTGCGAGTGTAAAAGTGTTCAAAGTAAACTGAATTTGTAAAAGGGGTCCTAGAGAGTCAAACCATAAATTATGCACTAAACCAAAGTCAGGCCAACACATACATATATAATATGAAAGAGAGTAAAATGCATGCTTGCACCAGTGATGCCAACTTTTTTTACTCTAAAAGCACAGCAAAATTTAAAAAAAGCACAACAAAACCTAATTTGGAGATCTAAAAATCGAAAAAAGCACTGACGTGAAAAACAAGTGAAGATTCAAAAGAAGAGTGAAGTTTAATAATGTTTTATATCTTCTGAGCTAATCTTTATTTCTGCAGTAGTATCATCTTTAATGAAATAAATCAGATGAAAATTGTATGCTCTACAATGAAAAAAATAAATATACCAAGTTTTTATTAAATTAATTTTAAGAAATACACAAATTTTTTGAAAGCACTACTTATTGCTTTTTCTTAGTTCGGCACTAACGTTGGTTTGAAAAATAAAATTCAATTATTGTTCGATCGTGTAATTTCCCAAGTCTTCTTCACAAAATGCTGAAAAAAAAACAAAGAAAGAATAATACCTAAAAAAGGTTATAAAGAATTCAAACCATATATATGTAGCTCATTTTGCGCCACCCTGTAGTACCAGTGATGCAACTGACTCATTTAAAAAATGTCAGCATTCTAGAAACTCTTTCCAATAGTAGACAGCTTCGGCAAAAATTTCTGTGGTAGTTTTTTTTCAAATCTCCGATGACCCTACAAAAAAAAATCTGAAGATGCAATATTCCTTTAAGTAATAGTTGCTTTTTAAACATTTTACATTATGTAATTAAGTTATTACAAATATGTACATACATCTAAAATGCAAGTGCAATACGCAATTGACACAAGAAATACGCAAATACGACAGTAATAAATATGTATGTATGTATGTATGTACTATAAATTTCTTTTTTTTTAATTTTTTATAGCGGCTCTCACTACGAGGGTCAATGGCAAAATGGTCGGCGTCATGGCTTAGGTGTAGAACAAATAGGTCGCCAAGTATATCGTGGCGAATGGTCTAAGGATGGACATAAAGGACGTTATGGTGTGAGAGAAAGTACAGTATCAACCGCACGCTATGAAGGTACCTGGAACTTGGGCTACCAAGATGGTTATGGTTGTGAAACGTATGCAGATGGAGGTAAGATTACTTTACTCTTAAATAATGTGTGTTTGGAGAAAATCTTTAAAAAAATGTTAAAGAAATATGTAGTTGCGTAAAAGTTAATTTTTGTAGTCCTTTTAAAGGTACACATGTACAAGTACATACTAATATACATATAAATATATATACATGTATATTAATAATGAAAAGTTACATAGAATGACCTATTAAAGCAGAAGTTAGTAGAATTTTAATCGTATGTATGTACATACATACGAGTATGTACATATACATATACTCTGCATTTAACCGGTCATTGCGTGTGCATGAGATCATTCTTTGCTTCGTGGATTGTTCATATTTGCTTTTGGCTCCCATTCAAAACATCGAATCGACGTTGTTTTCTTGTTGTGGGGAGGTTTAAAGGAGCATTTACCCATGCGAAAGTATAAATTTGTTTGTGTACTTGTATGTAATTATGCGTATGTATGTATGTATGTAGTTTGTTTGTGTGAATTTCAATTGTTTTTTGCTTCGTTGCGATATAACTTTTTTAATTAAAATAGTTTTAATATTTTTTACGAACAAAAAAACTTAAATATGAATTAAACAAAATGACGTCATACTCTCTTTCTTTCTAATTCATACAAAAAAATAAGCAAGTATAAATAAACATACATACATATATTTCATAGTGAGAGACTTTAACTAAACTAAGCAAGTATCTTCCTTTATATGTCCTCGTTCATACCGTGAAACATTTGCTGCGAAACATTTTTAATTTCTCTTTTGAAACTGCATTCGTGTCTACACTGTGAAGTTTTTGTTTTGCAGGTTAATAAATTTTCTCATATATTTGATGAGAATGAGGCGAGAAAGACGTACTCAACAAGAACTTCGTGTACATGAAACAAAGTACCCTTCGTCATTCCTCTTTCCCCTCTCGTCTATAAACTCAAATGTTTTGTAGCAAATATTTCACTGTATGGACGAGGACTATAGGTAGTGTTTTCATACTGACATGCTTTTCATAAAACAATTAAATTGCTTTTAAATTGGTTTTATGAAATAAAACTTTGTTTTCGCTGTGCTAAATTCAGTGCTGCCAAGTTAAAATGACCGGAAGCAGCTCATATTGTTTGTGCCAGTGAATAAGAATAGACACCAATTGAAGCATTTTTAACTTAAAAGTTAATGCAGCCGCAACAATAATCAAAAAATTGCCCAGAAAACGAATCTTTTGGATGGAAAGCAACGAAAATATGTTCATTGAAGTGAAAAGAAATGATGTAACTGATATCCAAAACAGAAGAAAAAAATACAGCAACGAAACAGAAAAAAGCATATTCCTATGTAAAGGCATAGTTCGTTTAAAGTCAGTAAAAAAAATTTTTTTTAAAATACTGTTAATAACATTTTGGGAATATAGTCATATTAGACAGTCTGTTGTTTATCAAACTTGCAGTGGGAACGCAAAATCAGCTGTTTATGGTTTTAACGTTAAAACCAGGTTTTAAGTTTAGGTGTGAAAACAGTATTATTTTGTGTACTAAAACGCAATTTTCATTAGTGAAAGCGTATACGTTTTTTTTTAATTAAATATTATACATACGCACAGGGTTACATTATGAGACGGCTGAAAATAAATTTGATGAAATTAATGCTATTTTTAAAGGAATAATACAACTGCTGAATTCAGAAAAATGTTTATTGTTGATCTAGTATCAAATACACTTTCTGTTTTTTTTCTTTTATTTTTAGCACCCAGAGTACTAAATATATGTATGCTGTATTAAGGTTTTTTTATTATTTTATAAAGCAAGACATTATGAATTATAGAATTTATTCCTCGGAAGTATTAATATAATTCATTACTTTCCTACGACACGTTCTGTGTTAAGAGCAATGAATTCTGGGATAAAAAATTATATATGCTGCGCATTACCTTCTCCTTTACCCACTGGGGAAGAACAACCCAGTGAGAAAAATGTAATTAATTACGTAATAATGGGAGAAACAATGTATTATTTTCCAAAGCAAGACAATGCATTCACTTAGAATGGAGATGGTAATTTGATTGAACACAAGAAATTAACATTGATTACCAAGTGCATTACCACATCTGCCGAAGAAGGAATATACGCATTAAAATAATTCATTACTTTTCTAGAACATGTTCTGTGTTAACAGTTGTGACTTCTGGATTGAAAAATATACATGCTGTGCTTTACCTGCTCCTTCACTATTCATTACCTTTTCCCACTGAGGAACACACAAATTTTCTCAGAGAGTCTCTCTCTAAATACAACATTTTAAAAACATATGAAATAAAAGTGAAAATTACCAACAACAAATTGTACACTATTGTATTTAATATTATATTCGTAATACAATCGATACAATGATACAAAGGTTTTGTGAATTAAGTAAATGTATCTTTAAGAATTGTTTGTTTATTTATTTATTTAAACTAGCTTTTACCTGCGATTCCGCTCGCGTTCATCTCATTTAAGATCAAACCCGAAACTAAATTACCCTAAGCAGCCCACAAAAAGTGTTTTCTCGAAGAAAAAAACTCCGTCTCATGTATAGAAAAAACGGTTCCGAACAGAATAAAAATAAACTTTATTTGACTTACTAGCGTAGCTTTTAATTGGTAAAAGAATTTTTAAAATCGGTTTAGCGGTTTGAACATGAAATCCTCACAAACAAACAAACAAACTCACTTTCACATTTATAATATTAGTAAGAATATACATACATATGTGTACTCGTATATTATACACTAATTTGTATTATGGAATATGGGCTCTAGACCTTTAAATATTTGAGATGATAAGCTAAAGGAATTAATTAATTTTAATTAATATTCAAACAGGCAAATACCAGGGCCAGTGGCAAGAAGGAAAACGACATGGCTACGGTATACGAACATCGGCTCCATTTGGCCTTGCTTCACATCATAAAAGAAAAGATGTACACGCCTCGTTAAGTTCATTGCGGAGTAATGAAAATGCTGTAAACACATCAAAAATTAGCACTCGCACAGAAGAAGTCAGGGGAGGTTTCGTTCTTACTGCACGATCTGATAAGTTACCGGTGCGGCGAAACAGTTTGTCTGAAAAGACGAAAAAAGGTTTCTTATCGGTAATTGTATCCCATGAAAAATATAATTAATAATAAAATAATAACAATAATAAAAGTATGAATATTGTTATAGGGTTTGAAAATGAGAAAACAGCGTAGTACAGGTGATCTGGAGAAACGGGGGACCTTAGCATCGGGTAGCATTCGTTCAACAATGTCAACTGCATCATGGCTTAGTACAGGATCAGAACAATCAAATTTAACGGCAAAGTAAAAATGTCTTTCTTATAAATTATTTGTTATCTTTCCACTTGGTTACTGTGAGTTCTTATTTTTCTATTTTTTTCAGATCCATGCACACAGAATCCAATGCCAGCTTTACTATGGAAGATGAGCAATTGGATCCAAGTGTGATTGAGACTTATATGGGAGAATGGAAAAAGGACAAGCGCTGTGGCTTTGGCGTGGCGGAACGTAGTGATGGCCTTAAGTATGAGGGTGAATGGTATAACAACAAAAAGCATGGCTACGGTGTTACCACGTTCCGAGATGGTAATTTTGAAGAAGGCAAATATAAAAACAACGTACTTATAACTAGCCAAAAGAAAAAGCATTTGTTTATCGCCCGCTCCCGTAAGTTTAGAGAACGCATTTCGGCTTCGGTAACGTCGGCTCAAAGAGCCCTTAAAATGGCAATGCAACGTTCAGATATCGCCATATCGCGCACTGGAACTGCAAATACTAAAGCACAAAGTGCTGATATTGCTGCTGATCAGGCACGCATCGACTGTGAGTTGGCTGTGCAAATGGCAAGAGAGTTTGCCCCGGATTTTAAGCCTTCGGTGCTGGAACGTTTTGAAAAATTGCGTTATCGAGAGCGACACAAGGGACCACCAACAGCCAGTTCTCTTTTTACAAGTGGCAACGCGGCTGCTGAAACATATGCTGCTAGTGCGGTTTCACAGCGGCCCACAGGATTTCAAAAGAATCAAAATCAGCAAGAGGCAGAGTTTCCAGTTCCCAGTTCAATGTATTCCCAGCAATTGCCCGTAACTCCACAAACAGACTTATCTTCTATGGTAAATCAGCCACAGCTGAGTGCCATAAATACAATAAATCAGATGTATCATCAGCAGCAGCAGCAACAGCAGCAACAACAACAACAACAAAACAATCCACTTATGAATCCCGCATATCAATATCAGCCACAACAGCCGCCGGGGTCTGGTTACGTGCACAGTAACTTAAGTGGCAGTGGCAGCCCCCAAATGTCGCAACTTCAAAACAATAACACAAATTTTAAAAATGCTGAAGCTGCACACACGGTCAATAATATGCAACAGCAGCAACAACAATTTATACAGCAACAACAATTGCAACAGCAACAACAATTACAAATTAAGCAACAAGAGCAACAACAACAACAACAGCAGGCATATCAACAACAATTGGCTCAACAACAGCAGTTGCAACAGCAAAGACAGCAGCAACAGCAATTGTTGCACCAACGACAGGAGCTATCGCAGCAGGAACAAGTCAAACAACAACAATTTCAGCAGCAGCAGCAGCAACAGCAACAACATCAACAACAACAGCAACAGCAACAACATCAGCAACAGCAACAACATCAGCATCAACAACAACAAAACTCCCCCATGTACGGTAGCAGTCAAGTCCGTCGACCCTCCCAAGTGCAATATCAGCAGCAACAGCAACAGCAACAGCAGCAGCAGCAACAGCAACTGCGGCAACAAGAACAAATGATGGATAGCATGAATCGTTCCAATAAGCCACCCATGATGAATCAAATAGGTCAGCAGTCGTCAATTGATCACTTTGATCATTACAAACGGCCACCAAGCAGAGATTCGTCGATTGATCGCTATGCTAGAGCAGCCAGCCGTCTCAGTGGAGGTTACGGATCACGTCAAGCTTCTGTTGATCGTGTAGCTTCCAGCTCTGGACCAACAACGTCTAATGACTCTGGAATGCCTGAGCAAAGACCACGTACTGGCTCAGCATTTCGAGGATCAACTCCAGCTCCTTCGGCTGGTAATACACCCACAACCGGTAACGGCTCAATTCCTACGGGATCTGGTCGTATGTCCCGAGCCGCCACGCCCATCTTAAACACAAACTCCCCTTCAAAAACGGATTTTATGTTTTCGAAGACGAACCAGCCATTCGAAGATATACTCCTGCGGCAGCGTACACTGGGGCAAGACATTATTCCTTCACCCTTGCAGCCCAAGCGTACCGAAAGTATGTATATGCCAGCTAAGCCGGCGACACCATTGGCACCAATGGCTGCCGGGGGTGGCGGTGCCAATAAAAAATTAAAGGTAGGTCATTTACACACTTAGATACAAAATAATGTATTATTAATGTACATACATATGCATGTACAATTGTGTGTAGTATATCTTTCGAAAAATATAAAAAATATTTAGTTTGTGTGTATGTGCATATGAATGCATGCATGCATATGTATGTATGTATGCACGTAAATGTACAAGACATCTTGTCAAGGGTTTTTCATTTACATGCATTTATGTATATTTATGTATTTATTTTTTTGTTTGTTCAAACACTGAACGCATTATTATCTATAAATTGTTCTTGCTTAGAAATTAGAAAGTAGCAAATATCGTGATAAAATGGAAAGATATGTGTGTATGTGTGTATGTACATATGTATGTACATAAAAACAAGGTAGGCTAAAAATAACCTAGAATGTCTAATGAATGCTACGCCAACAAAATGAACCCGTTCACAAGTGTTTGTATCTTTCAAATTTTGAAAACTACAACATACATACTAACACATGCTCATCTAGCGAGAAAAAACAAAGAGAAGCAACCAACCAACCAACGGGCTTCGAAATGTTGTATACTCTTTCGAAATACTTGGTCATACCAATCACTCTCTAAAATATTAAGGATTTTGGCCCATTAGCAATTGTCACATACACTTAATAGCCAATATAATCGGTGCCGTCCACTGGTCTTCAGTTTGTAAACAAACGGCAGGCAGATCGGTTTATACTCGTACCAAAAACTTTCCCCAGTCAATAAATGTTTTTATACAAACATACATATTTATTAATTAATTTATTTGGAAATTAATATGTATGTATTTAAGTGCATAAAGGTTTTTATTTTTCAAACTTTTAATTAAGTTGGCTAAAACGAAAAATTAAAATTGTCATATCGTCGCGTTGCTTTCATTTTCCGAACAGTGTGTTGCCGCCGTCGCACTCGTTGTTGTCGTCATTCTCGTCATCACAAAAAGCCAGCCATCAATGTGTTGAGTTGAACAATCTGTTTTTGTGTGGATTTGTGTGTCAGTGTGTGTGTGTGTGTTTGTGTTCCTTGCTTTCACAATAATTAATAACGGATACACAACAACAACAATAAAATCAGAAAAACATTGTTGGGGACTTACATACATATGTACATGCATATTTTTAAAATATTATACACTGCACACATTCATATATACATACATACATATGTACATGTCGTCACCTTAAATGCAAACGTAACGTAAATACAGAAAACTTCGAAAACGAGTTTTTTGATTGATTATGGTTCATTTTATCAAACTACATGTTCATGCAAATCGATCAAAAATTACGACTTTATTAAAGAAATTCTAACTGACATAATTCGAAGGCATCTATTTTTTATTGCAAAGAACGTAACTAACATAAAAGTAAATATCTAAAAATAAATTCAAGAACACTTTATTATTATAGATTTTTAAAAGATGTTTTTTTCTCCTGTAAAAAAATATAAAAGTGTCCGTTACGTCCGTTTGCATTTAAGGTGACGATATGTACATATGTATGTATGTATGTATGTGTGCACATATTTTGTACTTACGTACCAATGTGCCAAAAGAAAGAATTTCAGTAATTTGTTTTTAAAACAAAACACTTCAGCAAAATAAATACTCATTCACTTAAAAATACATGGATGGATACGAGTGTTTAAACAAAGAAAAAAATCCTATAAAAATATATATATTTTCAAAAGATTCAATACAATTTTCTCATATTATAATCACATTTATGGAAAGACTGCAAGCAAATGCTACACGTTAATAAAAAAAAAGTTCCTTGAGTGAAAGTTATGCAATTCGAATAAAAATAAAATTATAAATATCATTTGTAAAAACAAAAATATTTAATTAGAAGAAACTTATTAAACGAACAGTTACTATATATAAGAATGGAGTGGTATCCAGAGGAAGATGAAGAGGATTTAATGTTTTCACCAGCTCTGTTAGCACGGAGAGCATCGGAGAGTTGGATAGTGGAGCCACCAATAGAGGTTGCTATTTTAATATGTCTTGATTAAAATCTGCAAACATACTTACATACATATCGTGCCATAAACGCCAAATAAGTTTAAGCGACATAATTTTCGAGCTTCGTTTTTGGAAGAAAATCGATTATTTACGATCGTAGATAATCGTTTTTCCTTAAACTTTGTTTTCAAATAATATGTCGCTTAAGCTTTTTTTGACGATTATGGCTCATCATGTACCAATCAGTGTTGTCAGGAGCTGTATAAAAAGCAAAACAGACTTTTACAAAAACCTATACAAATTTATATGGGCCCAAAAAAAAAATTAAAAAAAAGGCCGACAAATTTTAGATCAGTCTTTATTGGCTAAATGAAAGTCCTATTGCTGAACTGCTTACAAATCGCTTACAATGACTGTGCTGACATGAAAATGGCGATACATGAACATTTTTCCCCATAAATCGGGCATTGCTTTAACGTATACAAATGATTTACATACATACATACATAAATATGTACATTAGAGTGGCCGTTATTTGTATGGAGCATTTTTTTCTCCGATTTCTTATATTCTAGTTAGTTTTTCCTTATCAGCTCTAGTTTTAAAGATATAGTAACATTTAGCATTTGCAAAATTTACAGTACTTTTTGTATTATCCCGTTAATATTTCACGAATGGTCCTCCAAACTTAGAAATACTTTCGGGATTATTAATCTACACAAAAAATTCTTTCATGTAGATAGAATTACATTGATAAATATATCAGGATATCTCACCGTTATTTTAAGGAAGTTAAAAATCTTGTGTTTTTAGTTAAATCCTTAAAAATTTTTTGTTATATTTTTTTTTTAACCTAAAATTCATAAGGATTACTTATAAAATCCTTATGAATTTTTGTTTGCTGATTATGAAAATAGGTTTATTACTTTTCTGGCCCCTCTAGTTTCAGAGATATTGTGCTTGACATAAAAAATACTTAAAATTGTTCTTTTCGAATGCCATCCAAAAAATTGTTTTCTTATATTAAATTTGTGAATTTACAAGTCAATAATGCAATTGTTACGCAAACAAAATGTTGTATGCAACAGTCCAGAAAATTGTTGTGTTATTTTTTGTAGTTAATATATCGTATATTTATTTTAAAGCTGCAAATTTAAAATATACGATATAGTTATTAACTAGACAATTGGCGGTTAAACTTTATTTAAATTTCTTTCTTGGTTAACTCAAACGTATGTTAAACAAAGTTTAACTAATTAATAAAAAACTAGCCTTAATAGATACATATTTGCTTTATTAAAATATAAATTTATGGCATTCACTTTTGATAAAATTTCGATGTTTAATGGATATTCTTTCCGTACTAATGGTAACATGTGACATTATTTAATTTAGAGTCTGAACATAATGTAAAGATTATTTATTACTGTGTGGTTTTCCATACGATTTTGAAGTAAAAATCCGCAGTGCGGGACGGAATAAAATTTAAATCTATTTTATTTTCAATGCGGACTTTCTTATTCTATCAATTTTTGATACTCTTTCTCTTGCTTACGTTGCCGTAGTTTTTGAATAATTGGCTGTGTTCAAAACATTATTGTAAAAAAATATGATTTTGAAGTTCAAACATTTTCGTCATATGTTATAAAAGTTTAAAAAATATATCAAATATATCTGCGAATGTATAAAATGTTAATATTTTTTTTGTTTTTAGTTATAAAAGTGTATGCACAAAAAAATTAATAAAAATTTAAAGAAATAATGACAAGTATTCCCGCCGCCGTCTTCCGTTGTATTATGTTTATTTTTCTCTCCCGCAACGAGAAATCGCACCGCACCGCAAACATTGTGTTTAGACTCTTATTAATATAAAAATGTGATACACATACATAAGTATGCATGTGTGTGTGTATATGATATGAACCTTAACTTGTTCTTTAAATTCCTTTTGCTTGGAAGAATAAGTTTTCGTCTTAATGGTTGCAAGAAATCACTATGATCCATTATTAAGGATCATAGTTATTAAGATCATTATTACGTCTCATGTTCGATATTCTAGATTTTGCGGTGATAGATAGATATTATCTGTGGCATTTGTATACTAGACTATTCTATTTTATTTCACTCTATTACTGCGTCGGATCTTTGTTACCCTTATATGGCCTTCTCTGCTGTATTAATATTTTATTTTTTAAATTTCCTGCTGTTATACGTGTTGCCTATCAAATTCCATCAGATAAAGATTGATGAAAGTTGATGAAGTGTTTGTCTTCAGCACATTCCCCTTTATCGTGATTGACTATATACTAAAATGTCTTTAAGTATTATTTTTTAATATTAAAAAGTTACATTTATTTTTTTTTAATTTTCAATATTATTAAAATTATCCCGATAACGATAGACATGCCTACAGGGCATAATACTCCTACACAATATTTCTATGTTTTGAAAATAAATTTGAATTACTTGCTCTGTATACATATGTATGTGTGTACATACATGTGTGATAAACTTTTTTTAAATATTCTCTTAATATTTATTTTCAGAGCGTTCCTATCAATGTTACGTTACAGCGTAAGAAGTCTTTGCCCGATTTCCAAGAACTGCCTCGTGCCACAGAGGCTATGAGCCGCGAAGAGGTATCAGCTTTGGGCTCAGCTAGACGTGAAGCGGTACGACGACAAATTGAAATGAATGAAAAGCTCAAAGCGAATCCTTTGTTATATCTCGTCAGTCCACAAGTCAAAGTAAGTCTCTTGCAGGGAGAAACTACATACATACATATGTACATGCATACACACATACATATATGTATACAAAAATACACACATACATAAATACAGCCGGTACACTCTCGGATTGTTCCAAAATCCGAGTTATTGGCAACTTAATGAATTTCTTCAAGGAAAATATTACTTTTCCAAAACTTAAAGAACATTTAATTGTTGTTGTTTCAGCACTTCTATACGCATTTCGTTGGTATTTTGGTAGTTGATCAGTAGGTTTCCACCATAATTCAAAAAACTTATAAAAAGCAACAAAATTTTCAAATTCTAAACACTGAGTCTATCTCTTAGCTACATTCCAACTCGCTGGAGGAAGACTAGATAAGGTTTTATACCGAAAGTCGGTAGAAAAAGCCATGACGCGAAGAATTTCCGTCCCATTAGCCTATCTAAACAAATCAAAATACTATAAAGAATAATCACCCTTATTCCAGTTGTCGACATCGACGTCACTTTAACACAACACCAAAAAATGTATGCCCGTGTATCCTTTGTCGAAAACAACTTACTTCGATTGGCAGGCTTCTAGACCTTAGGGAACGGAAATGTCAGTTGCGCAAAATTGTTCTCAAGAGCGAGTAAAAAAGCCAAAATTTTTTGGTATTGTGTTAAAGTGACGTCGATGACGACAACTAGAATAAGGGTGAATAAAATCAAACATTAGGCAAAAACTTGTGGGGTCATATGCACTATCAGGCAGTCTGATAGATAGATAGATAGATTCCAAGCTCTCAAAATGTGCAACACATAATCAACGCTTGCTTAATACACCTGGCGCAGGGCCTTTGTTTCAAAATGGAGCTTAAGCCCTAGGATGGTAAAATGGATATATACGCCCAATACTGATATCGGTGGACCTCTACAAGTAAGAACTATACAGAATTAAAAGATCAGCTTGAATCGGAATTTGAGTCTGTTTACGTATGAGTCGTTCGGAAGTACTGAACGATATAGTAGGAATTATTCCTATAGACTTACACGTAATGGCCATAGCCACAAGAAGTGCTGCTCAGTTGGCGACATCTGGCTGGAGGAGTTCAAGAACGTATGAACACGCGAAAATCTTAAGTCGGCTACCTTTACATCACCACCTCTACGTTACACCTTCATCATCAACGTTCTTGTGTTGGCTCCACTGCGTGTGGTGTCATTTGATGCAAATGGAATATGTGAATTGTTTTGGTTCATATAATAATACGATGTATAACGATGAATCAAAACAATTCATATATTCCATTTACACTAAAAAAAATTTGTATATAAAGCTAAAATTTGCATCAATTGACACCACGCACACTGGACCAAAAACAAGAACGCTGGTGATGAATGTGTGGCGGCCCTCGAAAACAGCTGGTTGGTTGGTTTTTAAGTTCTGCTAGTCTTTGCCAGAATATTTACACTTAACTTTGGTGCTATTTGTTCCTTAAAAATTGTCACATGTAATTTCGCTTCCAGAGTGATACGAACTTTATTATCCTGATCAAATCATATATGGGCATTTCCTGGAGTAACAAACGTACGTTCGTACGCAAAAAATATAGAAAACAAAACTTTTGCAAGCATTTTTTTTGCAATTTGATAGCTTTTTGGAAGCTCTATGCTTAGTGCAAAAGATGGATTTCATCGAGTTTAAGTTTTCATATTAATAGTTATAAACATGTGTTTACGAACGTACGCAAAATAGAAGTCAACTTTGGCTGACAGTAGTGAAATGTAAAAATCTACGAAATGGAACAGAATAATGAAGAGTGATTAATTTATTTTGAAAGTGTATTAATGTAGGTCTCTATTCAGTATTTACACAATAAAATATCTCTATTGGTTTTTGTTTAATTAGCTTAATTACCGGTCGCAAACGTACGTAAGAACGTACGATTTTTCCACATGTTTTTTTATTATTATCACCATGCCTCTTTCCCATTTTCGACCTTTTTTTTGTTCTCCTTACTATTTGGTAATAGAGATATTTTGAAGAAAGATTGCAAACATAAAATATTTTTTGCATGTAAAATAATTATACTTATGTACATATATAGAAAATGTCTTTACAAGTAGCTTGAAAAGAAAATATAAAACTTTCCAGCTCCCAGCCCAATTTTCTCAAGTAAAACAGCTGAGATATGCTATTAAACCATTCATTTATATAAACATAGAATTTTTTATAATTATAAACAATAAAACACGAATAATCAACATTTAATTTTTCCATCCTGGTAGATCATTCGGGGGAAATGCCCACATATAAAAATATTTCTTTTCAACTTTCTTATAAATTATTATACACATTTTATGAATAAATTATAGAAAATGGGCGACTTTTTATGAATGTCTATATAAGTACATACATATCGAGTCCGTTTTTTTCGATTTTATCGTAAGCGATATGTTATCGAAATACTTTTTTATTGAATTTAAAATTTTATGGGCCTACCCATAGTGTAGAATTATCAAAATGCCAAAATTTTTGATAATTTTTAAGATACAAGGCTGTACAATTTTATCGTAAGCTACAATTTACATACAAAAACAAATTTGAATATTACAAAAAATAAAACAACATTCTCCTGAAAAATTAAATTTTTGTCGCTTACGATAAAATCGATATGTACACATATCCTTTAATAAATAATTAATTTTTGTGAAATATTTTATGCAACTTTTTATCGCTCTCTTGCAGGATTGGTTCTCACGACAACAGTTGGTGCTCTTGGTGCTTTTTGCAAACATTATATTGGCCATATTATTTTTCAAAATGCTGACATAGCGTAAAATGTTCCACCCACTACATGAGACAGACTCATATGCATATTTATTTTTTATGTATCTATAGAATTTTTAAATAACATTTTACATTGATTTGAATTTAGTGTCTATAATTTTAAATACATAAAACTCCATATACTTGCATACGCAACTCTGCTCACGATGTGTCCTTGTGCAAGATGAAAACATTTGGTATCAGGAGTCCGTTAACATCCCATTGTCGATATTATTTAATATTTGTATGTATATCTATAATAAATACATTTAACAATTAATTTTTTTTAATAAACTTTTGTCGAATTTAAACAAAGAAAAGGAAAAAAGTTGAAAACTACTTACAATTTGCAACCAAATAAATGAGTTCTTTCCCGACAAAATCATTTACATACATACATACATCTTTATTTTTTAGCATTTGCTGTGAAATTATAGATATTGTATAAAAAAACATATTTAATTCAAAGAAATTTACTCTACTACAAAAATAATATGTATTCTATGTATATTGTATATATAATTACATATTTATTTAATTATTTTTAAATTGAAGAGAAACCAAAAAAGTACTCTTAAAAACACTCACATTTTAGATTTTTGTTTTTTTTTGTTTATAAACATTGTGACATCACGAAAGGCTTGTTCGTTCACTTATTATTTTTCAATATGGCAAAAGTAAAATGGAAACGAATACACCTTATGAAACCAATAGCACTTGGAAGTGCTTAAAACCTAATGGCCTATTTCTCACCTGCGAAAGAAAACGTTCGACTTACAATTTATATTGAAAACAACAATAAAATATGAAAATTTGTTTTTGTTTTCAATACAAATTGTAAGTCGAACGTTTTCTTTCGCAGGTGAGAAATAGGCCATAAATTCCATAATATTCATAAAACTATGTTATTAAACAAAAAACAGATAAATAAAATAATTATAAAATAAAACAAACTAAACGAATTTTATACACTTTTTAAAAGCCCTTAAGAACTATGTAATTAGATCAAAATTTAATTAAATTGTAATATAATTATAAAAAATACACTTTTCTTTAGATTCAATAAAAAAATATGAAACGTATTTGAAACCCTATATACCTTCTTAGTTTCCAATTTACTACAAACTATTATTTATTTTTTATTATTAATTTAAGATATTCATAATATTGTGTTAACCAACCAACAACCTATTTTATTTGCAAAAAACGAATCAATCAATAAATTTCATTAAAAATAATTATTTCGCAAATTTTACCTTATAATAATAATTCAAGGGATGAAGCAAATCATTGGCTTAGGCTGAGTTTACATCTGGCATTTCTTGTGTGTCATTTGCCCAAAAAAGCGTAACCAACTAATTACTAATGAAAAACTGTTTGATTCAGGCATGTTTTTATTGATTTAAATAGTTTGCAATCATTTTGGATTCTATAAAATTGTCTATTAATTATGTATTAAACTGTTTAACTTAATAAAAACATGTCTGAATCAAACAGATTTTCATTAGTAATTAGTTGGTTACGCTTTTTTTCGCTTGTGTGGCATTTGGCACACAGATGTAAAGCCGGCCTTACATTGGAAGATTTTATTAAGTTTAAGAATCGCAGCTTATAATTTATTAAAAATTTATAGATTTTCAACCATAATTGTACATATCGCCATTGTCAGGTCAGTAGTGCGATTCAGTAACTTAAAACGATCCGACAATCGTAATTTTTGTCTATACATTTTGTCGCTTAAAATTAAGGATTGTGTGATTCCGAAACTTATTTTTAACGATAAGACGCAGCTGATATTTTTGCCGATGAAATTAACAGCATATAAATTATTGTCGCTTAAATAACGACAGCGAATATCGTAAAAAATTTTACTGAATAGCAAATTCTATAAATTTTTGTTATAATTATTTTAACGATCGATTATCGTTTAAAAAAGTTAGTGAATCGCATTACAGTACCTGGATTTAGTAACTTTTATTACCACAATCGAATCGCTATAATAAATATTTCGAAAAGTTATCGACTTTGTTATTCAGTAAAATATTTTAACGATATTCGCCGTCATTTGGAGAAAAAGTAAATAAATCACAAGATCAAACACATTGAGTTTTTCTTTATTATTATTTATGCTTTTCGCTTATTTTTACATTTACTATAGAGAGATACCAAATAATATTGAATAAAATGGTGAGTAAGATAAGGCTGGAGGCTATCGTAAAAATGAAATTACGGAATCACATTATCGTTACCGCAAGCGAATAAATATGTCGATAAATATTACGATTTTCGGTTCGCAAAAAGTTACAGAATCCAGGTACAGATAAACTTAAAATTTTAAATTTTCACTTTTTGTAGGAAAATAATATACATACATACAGTAGTAATATCTGCACGCTACAGCGTTTCTCTACTCTTTGGCAAAAAAGTTATAAAATAAAGTTGTATTCATCTTTTTTTGTGATAGATACATATAAGAGTATATATATATATTCCTCCTTTATTTCAACATAGATATGTGTATATCTCAAAAAATTTATTTTTGGAGTTAATAATGCAGAAAAATCATTATATCGTATTTAATTTTGTGCACAAATTTAACATAAAAGGCTTGTGCACATTACAACTTAATTAATATATAAAAAATATTTTTAATGAAGATATAAAAAATATTTTTATATCTTCATTAAGTTGTAAAGTAAATTGAAATGCCACAGAGTGCAATTCCGTTTGGAAAGGGAGATGGTGTCTAAAACAGCAAACTAAAATACGGAAGTTTGGTAGGTATGTCCAGACTGTTGTGGCTTGAGATCTTAAGGTGGATTCAGTGCCGTTTCCGAACGGAATTGAAATCTGTGACATGGACGCGTAATATTCCGTTAAATGCCAAAACTCTTGATTCAAAAATAAAATCTTGATTTGTATTAGTGGCCTGCGTAAGCAGTCTTGGAATGTAAATACGTCATGTTTTTTAAATGTATTCTCGTGGCATGCATTATAATAAGCCAATAATAAATGCTGTCGCAGTATAAACAAAGCACGATGGATGTGTTGGTGTACGTGTATATGACTGTTAACAAGCGATATCTCTAAGACGTCTTGTTTATAACAAACAATGAAAAGAAGTACTGTTGATACATGTATGCTTGTTATTTTGCATATTGTACGTTTGGGTGTGTATGTGTGTAAGATTTAGATGGTAATCTATTATGTTTGTGTTTAAGGGAGGTTTTTTAAAGCAAGCGCACACAACTCATGTAAACGCATGTGTGCGTTTGTATGTGCGCAGAAAAATAAGAGAGCATACACAAATTATGTAGGTATGTATGTATGTACATGCATGATGTTTGTATACGCACCAATGAGAGAAAAAAGCACAAGCACCATAAATTCTTCAGTCACGAACTATTTCTTCTTTACTCTTATACCTGCAATAAGTTATTGCCGAAGACGTTGTTTAGCGTTTGTTTCAGAAGATTTCGCTGTAGTAAAGCATTTGAAATTGTCCTCATGTCTTAAAAATTCTTATAAGACGGCTTGTGCAGGCCTTTAATTTGTATATAAGCCTAAAAATATGCTTTTATTTTCGTTAACACCAAACACCCTACAAATATTCAGTTGCTTATGGTGTTTGACATACACATCAGTGATCTGCAATGAATCGTATCGTTTTATTTTCTATTTTTTTTTTCGATATTCATACTGACTCATGAAATTTTAAATATAAATACGAAGACATCGTTTAAACTCAACTACTCTGCTTTACGCATACTAACAATAAGATTTTTTTATAAGTATAGATGGAAATAAATATGAATGCGACGTCGACATCATAGTTATACCACTATCACTCTCATAAGTCATCTCAATTTGATTTCAAATTTCAGTAAAATAATTATACTGCTCACATTGATTCAGCTCACTTAACTCATGCATGTATGCATGTTTATTTAAAAGTTTAGTCATTAAACAGTTTGCAAGAAGTAGTAAATAGCGTTGTTTTTCAAATCCTCCAAATAAACAAAAAAAGCAACAGAGAAACACATAACCTCATTGTTGTCATCACTGGCATAAAATACAACGCTGTACTTTTCTTCTCTGCCTTACACAACAATTTTTAAAATAACGACACTAGTCATTGAACACGCAAAGAGTAAACCAAAGGAAACACGATACACTCTGAAATATATTTTGTACTTTATATTTTTTAAACACGTATTAATAAAATTAACTCATTTAAATTAAAACCATTTAAAGTTTTGTGTTTATAGTCGCCTACATTGTTTTCCTTTGCTTTTTGCGAGTTTTGGTACATTGGGAAGCCGTCAAATTGTGTCGCCAGTCAGTCAGTCAAGATGCCAACCACAAGGTCACAATCCAGGCAGGAGGACCCACTGCAGCAGTATGAGAATTCATCTGATAGCGAATGCCTGGACAACACAATAGTTAACAACCATAGTGATAAAGATTCAACAGAAGCTGCTATAAAAAATATGTCATCACAGCCAGTGATTAAGTCTATAGAGTCTGTCACTACGTCTGATCTTTTATTATCTTTAATGTCAACAGTCACTTCTTTAAAATCTGCAATTGATGATTTGAGACAAGAATCAGATCGCAGAAATAACATGCATCAACTTTCTCCTCCATCTCAAAGGGGCGTTGAAGATTCAGCACTTACGACACACACACATGAAGGATTGCAGATGCCAAATGCACATCTACAAGGTGGGTCAAAAATTTTGTGTAATCAGCAGATGGTATCTGCAGCATCTAATGTAAATCCAATGCCGCCTTCATTGCATGATCAACAAAGTTTGCCAAATATTGTTCGGCAAATGCCACCCCTAACGAGATGGGGTATGCCAGCACAAGAAATAAATTCGTCAACAAGTGTGTCAAATAACGTCCAATTAAACAACAATGAATTACCGCATTTGAGAAATCCTCAAGAAATGTCTCAACAAAGAATGAACATACAGCAAATGCAGGCATCATCAGGTTTTGCGCAAGTGTTACCATTGTCGAATAATTGTACTCAATCTCAACCTATGCTTAATTTTCAGCAGCTACCGTCAGTAGCAGAAAACTTAAATAATCATGCGCCGTCGCTAAACGCCGATTGTAGACCGCCGTCAAATGAAACTAATTTTTATACGGTAAGACCACCAACAACAATTCAGTCAAACGAGTTCACGACGAAGCTGTATCATCTTCCACAATTTGATGGAAAACCAGAAGATTGGCCATTATTTTTGGCAACTTACGAAGACACAACGATGGAATTTGGTTACACTAATAAACAAAATCTAATCAGGCTGCAAAAAGCGTTGCAAGGTCCAGCCAGAAATAGTGTAATGTCGATGCTGATTCATCCAGAAAACGTTCCGCAAATTATTGATGAACTAAGGTTTAATTTTGGTCGTCCAGAACTGTTGATACGATCGCAATTGGATAGAATAAAAATGTATCCATTGATAACAGAAGGCCGACCTGAAGGTATCTTGGGCTTGTCTGGTTGTGCCAAAAATATGGTCGCGTTTTTTAAATCTGCAAAATGTGAAAACCATCTAATGAATCCAACACTATTAGAGCAATTAGTTTTAAAGTTGCCCTTGTCCAGACAATACGAGTGGGCAAAATTTTCTGTTTCGGTGTTACCATTTCCAACGGTAGAGCATTTTGCCGAATGGATTGGTGACTTGGCTCGATATTGTAGCCTTATGCCGTCACGTGGCCCAGCGTTAGCACACGATCGTCAACAAAACGTACCGGCCACCCGAAGAGTTCTTTACAGTAAAGAACAGCCCAGCCAAAAACAATGCCAGCAATGTAAGGGCAGTCATGAAATTTCGGAATGTGATAAATTTAAGGAGTTATCAACAAGTGCCAAGTGGGAGCAAGTTAAACGCTTACATGTTTGTTTCTCTTGCCTTCGTAAAGGGCATAGTTTGACCCAGTGTAGAAAACGAAAAGTGTGTGGTATAAATAAATGTAATCGTTACCATCACCCAATACTTCACCAAGATGCCTCAGGGGTGTCGGCTGTTACTGGTAATGACCAACCTGAACATGTTTTACAATGCTGCCAAAGTGAAAGTGTTTCACATTTATTTAAAATTTTGCCTGTTACTATACACGGCCCAAATGGATCAGCAACAGTTTATGCTTTGCTGGACGAAGGATCATCTGTTTCTTTGATTGAAGAAAATGTAGCCATGGCTATGGGCCTAAAGGGGCAAAAAGCTTCAATTACACTTCAATGGTATGACAAGATGCGAAAAACGGAAACTTCTATGAGGGTAAATGTGGACATTTCTCCTGTGAATGATCACCATAAAAAATATGCAATCAAAAATTTGCAGACTGTCAAGGAATTAAATCTTCCCATGCAAAGTTTTGATAAAATGAAATTTGAATATTTATCACATCTTCCAATACAATGCTACGAAAATAAAAGACCATCAATGTTAATTGGCCTGGACAACTGTATACTTGGTTTGGCCGAACAAGTTGTTGAGGTAGGTCCTCACTTACCGGTGGCATCCTACACTAAGCTTGGATGGGTGGCATATGGCCCATTATTGAAAAAACCAACTGGCACTGCTAGAATATGCCATATTAAGGAAGGTGAATCATGGAAAGAAGTTCACCAATTGGTACAAGATTACTTTGCAGTTGAGAATTTTGAGGTAAAGGCAACAAATTTTGTACTGGAGTCGGAGGACAATAAACGTGCCAGAAACATCTTGGGAAATACGTGCCGGAAAATAGAGGGTCACTACGAAACCGGTTTATTGTGGAAAAGAGATGGTGTTTGCCTACCAGAAAGTTTTGAAATGGCCAAGAATCGTCTACGCAAAATTGAAAATAGAATGAAACAAGACCCAGCTTACGCAGACAGATATAAGCAAGAAATAGAAAAATACATTTTAAAAGGTTATGCCCGAAAATTGTCACCCATAGAGGCCAAAACATTTGAGCGTGGTAAAGTATGGTATTTACCGCATTTTGGCGTAGTTAATCCCCACAAGCCTGAAAAACTGCGGATTGTATTTGATGCTGCCGCAATGTCGTCAAACACGTCTCTTAATTCAGTATTATTAAAGGGTCCTGAACAAGCAAAATCTCTTCAAGTGATCATGTTTCAATTTCGTCAAGGTAGAATAGCAGTAGCTGGAGACATACAAGAAATGTTCTCCCAGGTATTTATAAAAGAAAATGATCAAAACGCACAACGTTGTTTGTGGCGCGAAAATGGTTTGGGTAGCGAAATAAATGTTTATGTAATGAGGTCAATGATTTTTGGATCAATATGCTCACCCTGTTGTGCGGAATACGTAAAAAACCGAAACGCAAGGGAGTTTAAGTCGACACTGCCTAAAGGTACCAGCGCTGTTGTTAACAATATGTATGTGGATGACCTTGTCATTAGCTTCAATAGTTTTGAAGAGGCTCTTGAGATCACACAGCAGGCCATACAAATAAATGCTGCCGCTGGGTTCAAGTTAAGAAATTTCTCATCAAATTCAAGGAAGCTACAAAATCTACTAAATGGTGGTGAAAACGGTGGTTCAACAATGCTTAAAATGGAGAAACGAAGCAACACAGATAAAATTCTTGGCCTATACTGGAACAAAGACTCTGACAGTTTCGAATTTCATTTAAGATTTCATAAAATTTGCGCAGAAGTGTTAGAAGGCAAACGTCCACCTACTAAAAGAGAAGTTTTGGGTATAATAATGGCAGTTTTCGATCCATTTGGGTTTTTAGCGAATTTCACGATTTTTTCAAAATTATTGATACAGCGAACGTGGAAATTATGTATACAATGGGACGATCAACTGCCTCAACAAATTCTAACCCAATGGAATGCCTGGTGGCGAGAATTTGAAAAGGTTAAACAAATATCGATTCCTCGCTGTTACTTTGGTTTATTGCCAGTGGCTGATGAAATTCAGCTTCATGTCTTTGTGGATGCGAGTTCAAGTGCCTTTGCTGCTGCCGCCTATTTTCGCATAAAACACAACTGCGATATTCACACCTCCTTTGTTATGGCCAAAGCTCGTTGTGCACCAACAAGAGGAATGACGATTCCTCGCCTTGAATTGCAAGCAGCCGTTTTGGGCTGCCGTCTTAAAGCTGTCATTGAAGAGTCTCATAACTTTAAAATTCATCGAACAATATTCTGGTCCGACTCTCAGACGGTTTTATGTTGGATTAGGTCAACAGAGAGAGAATACAAACAATTCGTAGCCTGTCGCATTTCGGAAATTTTGGCGACAACTGAACCTGAGCAATGGAAATGGCTACCTACTAACTTAAATGTTGCAGACGAGGCTACCAGAGCAAAATTGCCTAAAGAGTTTCACAGCAACACTAGGTGGATGAAGGGTCCTGAATTTCTAAAGCTGGGAGAGCACTCGTGGCCAGTCGATACGGTTGTTTCTGAGACCAAACAAAGCCAAGACGAGGAAAGGGGCGATGTGGTCTTAATGTTAAATGCGGTGAATGAAACAATTTTTGAATATAAAAAATTTTCAAACTTTTAAAATTAAAGCGATGTGCTGCCTGGGTTTTACGATTTGTTAACATCAAAGCCAGAAGGATGGAGCGGGAATCCAATGAATTGACTGCTGGTGAAATTGAGGCGGGGGAGAAGTTGATCTGTCGTCAGGTGCAAACGGAGGCATATGGGGCCGAAAGACTGTGTATTATGAGGGGCAACGCTCTACCAAAGTCGTACAGTATTCATCAGCTGACACCTTATATGGATAATGATATGCTGCTTAAGGTTAATGGCAGGATAGACAACGCATACTGTTTGCCAGAAACCGCTAGGAATCCCATTATTATGCCGACCAAACACCCGGTCACTTTCATGGTAGTCGCTTATTATCATCGAAAAAATCATCACCAAAACGACCACATAGTAATTAATGAGGTAAGGCAAAAATTTTGGGTGCCATACATTCGATCTGTGTTGAAGTCAGTGAAAAAGTCATGTTCGTCCTGTATTCTTGAGAGCGCTAAACCTGTGGCCCCATTAATGGGACAACTCCCAGTTGATCGTTTAACCCCTTACATGCGTCCATTTAGTTATGTTGGACTAGACTATTGTGGGCCATTTTACGTCACAATTGGGCGAAGGAGGGAGAAAAGGTGGATCGCGTTATTCACCTGCTTGACTACAAGAGCATTGCATTTGGAAATTGCTGCCGACCTGTCCACAGATACATTTTCGCTTTGTGTACGAAATTTCGTAAATAGAAGAGGTGTACCCATCAGAATCCGAAGCGACAACGGCACAAATTTCATTGGTGCCCAAAAGGAAATATTGAAAGAAAATAGATTTTTCGACTATGACGATATTCAAATGAACCTTTCGAAAGATAACATCGAATGGATTTTCAATTGCCCGGCCAATCCACACGCAGGTGGTTGTTGGGAAAGACTTGTCAAATGTGTCAAGCAGCTGTTATACAAAATTTTGAGGGAAGAAGCGCCACGACTAGAAACTTTTCGCAGCGCAATTATAGAGGCCGAATGCATAATAAACAACCGTCCACTGACTCAGCTGCCTTTAAATCCAGGATCTGAAGAGCCTTTGACACCAAGCCACTTCTTGATAGGTGGTCTAAACTCGACACAAACACCCGGACCTGATGATAAAAATTTATGCCTACGAAAACAGTGGCGTATAGCCCAAAATTTAAAGGATAGATTGTGGAAGCGGTGGGTGGTCGAATACTTGCCACAATTGCTACAACGTCCGAAATGGAAGGAAAAGATAACACCGATTCAAGTCGAAGACATTGTTCTGATATTAGATTCCAACTTACCCAGAACCCAATGGAAATTGGGAAGAGTAACTAAAGTTTTCCCTGGAAAAGATGGCCAAATACGTACAGCAGAAGTGTCTACAGCCCACGGGCTCTTACGTCGACCTGTGGTGAAGTTAGCTGTCCTGAAATTTAAGGAATCCTCCGCATAGAAAGGATTACGGTGGGGGGAATGTTGTCATCACTGGCATAAAATACAACGCTGTACTTTTCTTCTCTGCCTTACACAACAATTTTTAAAATAACGACACTAGTCATTGAACACGCAAAGAGTAAACCAAAGGAAACACGATACACTCTGAAATATATTTTGTACTTTATATTTTTTAAACACGTATTAATAAAATTAACTCATTTAAATTAAAACCATTTAAAGTTTTGTGTTTATAGTCGCCTACACTCATATTGAGAACTTTAATGTTTTTATGCAAAGTTCGCATTGTGAATCATACTTATTTTGATTCGTCCATAGGCACTGATTTAACCCTACGTCTACACATGATATACTTTTTTTAACAAAAGTCAAACTTTATATTGAAACATATTTTTTTTTTATGTTAGCTCTTTTTTCTATATGGAATTTGACTTTTTTCATGATAAAAATATATCAGGTGTAGACGTAGGGTAAGGAGAGTCAAAATCAACAACCTCATAAATGTTTCTAAGTATGAGTTCGAGTGAATCTGATTCATAGAAAACATTGCTATAAGTATGAGTGCTCATAAATACAAGAAATTTTAAGTCATGATTCAACTCTAGACACTTTTTCACTACTCATTGCTGATCTCTGATGCACATCTTACAAGAGACACATACGATGACAATTTTAGCCAGAATTTTCCAGTTTTTGGTATCGTTATATTTGTGTGGTACGCTATTAATGTGCATAGGTATTATGAAATTCCAAGCTTTCACAATATCTACACTTTTTTATTTATTTTTTTTCATTTGAAAATCATTCAGTAGTGCGATTCAGTAACTTTTAACGATCCGGCAATCGTAATTTTTGTCTATACATTTTGTCGCTTAAAATAACGATTGTGTGATTCTGAATCTTATTTTTAACGATAGGACGCAGCTGATATTTTCTCAATCAGAATAGGATTTAATTTTAGACTTACGGTTTCTTAAATTTTTTTAATTTTTCCATACGATTTGTGACGAGAAAATAATACTCATACTAATGTACATACAATATCTAACAAGGACTAGATTTGTTAAATTTACTAATAAATTGAGGCCATAGAGTTTACCCTATGTCCTTCTATGGAAACGTTGGTGAATATATACATATACATATGTATTCATGTTTTATACAGTTGCCATGACTTGTTTTTAAAAATCCATTTGAATTGCTTTTGCAGAACAGGCCGAATAATTTTCATAAATACGGACTATTAATTATTGAAAATGACTAAACAGGCCAGATTGTATTGTATTGTTAAAACAATACGTGACAATTTTATTAACAAACACTTTCGTAGCTAAAATATGAATATAAATTGTTTGTATTTATAGAATACGGTGGTAGACTGACGCATTTCAGAGATTTGTCCATAAGGTTATTTTGGATATAAATATGTACATATGTACATACTTACATGTGCATACATACATACATACATATGTATGCACATATGATATATGTATACCCTAAAGGAAATGTCGATGGTGAAAATGTACGGACTCGTTTTTGACTTTGTCACCAGTACTACTCTCTAATTACTCCCCACACAATACTTTATGCTATAGACATTTAGCATGTGCATCTCATTGAAAATCCTCTAGTAACACTAAAACAATTGACTAGGTAGTGACTACATAGTTCTTATGGGAACATGGAGACATACCAACCAGACATTTACTGGTACATTTCTATACCTTACGTACATACAAATTTATTTATATTGGCAAGTTGTTGAAAAATCCACCAAAAATACACCACATCAGTTTTCTCTCTTTCTTTTATACTGACAAATAGAAGAGAAATTGTAGACAATGTAAGAACTACTACTAGAATTTTAGTGTTGACATAAAGACACTTGGTACCAGTCTGACTGCAGGGTAGTAAATGCATACATATGCAGCAATTAAACGGAAGCTCACAATAAAATAAAAAAATTCATACTTCCTTAGTGAACACAAAAGAGCAAAAAACTCTATGATTACAGGTATCAAAATAGAAATCATTTTCGCCATATTTTTTTATGTGTACAAAAAACAAAACGAAATTTTGCAAGAGTAGCAAAAATTCATGTGCAAATTTGCAAATTATATATTTGTATATTTTATACAATTCGCAAATTTGCACATGTATATCCAAACACAGTTCTGCACCGTGATGCCAACTTTTTTGACTCTAAAAGCACATCAAAATATAAAAAAACACAAAAACGCGCAATTTTGAGATCTAAAACGCGTAAAAAGCACGCACATGAAATACAAGTGAGGGTGGCGTTGGCTGAAGTAGTTAGCACAAATCCAAAGATCCTGGTTTCAATCCCTGTATCCGACAGTCATTAAATAACAACACCACGCATTTTTCTGATGTACATTAGTGTCGCTTTGTATCAGTTGTTGTAGGAAAGTTCAAGTGATGAAGGCATAGTCACTGGTCAGTGAACTATACCGACTTCAGCAGATGCTTATCCTAATGCAATATCAGAGCGCCCTCCTTCGTCGGTTTTGTGTAGCAGAACCATCGACGAAGTAAAATAACTAATAAAAAGGGCTACTAAACACAGCTCCAAGAGTTTAATGCGCCTCATTGAAACCGTAGAGTTGTAAAAGAAAAAAGCGTTCCTCTATCTCTTCCTTCACCACTTTTCTCTCTATCACTATCCCTTTCCTAAATAAGGTAACACCTATAAGTAGTGGTAGGCATTCATAGCCAGAGTGTTACTTCTCTTAAAACAAGAAGTGAAGATTCAAACGAGTGAAGTTTAATAATATTTAATATCTTCGTAGATATTCTCTATTTCTGCAATAGTATCGTCTTTAATGAAATATATCAGACGAAAAGTGCCTGCTTTACACTGAAAAAATAAATACACCAAGTTTTTATTAAAGTAATTTTAAGAAATAAGCACCACTTAGTGCTTTTTCTTATGGCCTGTTTCCCACCTGCGAAAGAAAACGTTCGACTTACAATTTATATTGAAAACAAAAACAAATTTTCATATTTTATTGTTGTTTTCAATATAAATCGTAAGTCGAACGTTATCTTTCGCAGGTGGGAACAGGCCTTTTAGTCTGGCACTAACGCTCAAATTTGGCGTTCTGAGTCTTCAAAACTCACTAGAAAATAGTGCCAAAAGCACCAAGTTGGCGACGCTGTTCTGCACCAAGCCGAGTTCGGCCTTATGCAAACAGTTTGTATATTTACATGAAGACATTCGACCAGCAGCGGATTTAGGGCTGCTCCGCCTAAAATACTTAATGATAGGGTATTAATCCTTATTAACTTATAAATACATACATACATATGTACATACATAATTCTTAATTCACATATGTACATATATGTATGTATGTAATTATTCAAATCTTTTCGCCAGTTCAAAGCAGTCATATCATATCAATTTTATTTTTCACAATAAAGAATGCAAACTTTCGACTGAAAATTTATATTAAAAAAAAAACAAAAAAATATGAAAATTTGTTTTTGTTTTCAATATAAATTGTAAGTCGAAAGTTTTCTTTCGTTATTGTGAAACAGAGCATTATTTAGTAGAAATTCTATTCTTTTAAATCAAACTTTAAATTTTGATGCCACTACTATTTAACCACCTCATAACTTGGTTCCCTTCAAATATAAAATGATGAAACTTACAACATAAGTACACCTCATCGAGATAACCTTTGGACATTTTAAAACGAGATATGGAGGTTACACATGTAAGTAAGTAAGCAACCAACCAGAAAAATCTGGAAAGATGGTATTTTTAACCAGGTTAATAGTTAAAAATTTTAATTGAAGGGTTTCAACACCAACAATTCTATTGAAACTTTGCATACACGTTGCACTTACGCCTATCAAATTTTAACCTTTTATTTCATGTACTTCGACTTAGAAGATTTTAATCTATTATTTGTGTATTTCTCCTTAACAGCATCCTACGAAACTTTACATCATATCATATCATATCATGAGCACCGGCTACAACAAATCATGGGTCAAGGAAAATATGTACATACATATTTACATATATGTACCTTGATCTCTCAGATCAAATTTTAAATTCAATAATTTTTCGTTCATGTTCTGAAAAACGACTACTGCTTAAAATTGGCGTTTTCGTTTTGAAAAAGCCAAACAGGCTAGAAATTTGGTGTTTTCAAACCGCTGGTGTATAGTGGGCGATCTGGACTATTTTTATTCACTTCAAAGAGAAAATAAAGTGATGCACCTTTTATATTTTTTCAAGATTTTTTCACGATTTTAATTAAAAATATTCTATTTAAAAAATGCTTTGAATTTTATTTTTTTTAAGCCAAATATAGCAACCAAAACGCTCCAGGCATTTAATTTAAAATTTTAGGAGCTGGCGAACAAAACTAAATTAAAAAATATAAATTTAAATGTATGTACATATATCGTTAACTTAATACGAAAAGGCCCCAACTCATAATTTTTCGAAATCAATATTTTTACATATTTCGATAGACCATTACCAGGTACAGCTTCTTCAAATTAATAAAACTAATATAACTCTAAATTCGTAGTGTTTTTAATAAAAATTGCGTTTAAAATAATTTTGTATTAATATTGCATCTTTTTTAATTAGTTTTTTCCTCCTCCTGTAAACTATGAAAAACATGAATTAGGGCCTTTTCGTATTAAGTTAACTATACATATCCATGTATGTATATATCGTTACCTTAATACAGAAAGGCCCTAAATAATTTCTTTTAAATCGAGATTTTTGCATTTTTCGATACAGTAGATGTTCTTCTATCGAAATGTACAAAAACCTCGATATCAAAAAATATAAGTTAGGACCTTCCTATACTAATGTAGCGATATGTATGTATATATCTGTGGTCACAAGCGATAACAGCGTAAGTCGAAAAACATAGTTTCGAGAAAAAAAACACTTTTACCGTATGAACGTTTTTTTTTTTCGAAAAAATCAAAATGTGCTAATGAAAATACTTTGTTAGTTTCTTCAGTATTACGAGATTCGTGATTTAGGTACATTTTAAATTTTTCTGCTCGATGTTAATTTTTAAAAACATCATACATGCAAATGTACATACCTACGTAAATGCGATTACCAATATAAGAATGATGGTTGTTAAGTGTTTTGCAAAATTTCAATTTTTGTCCAAATTTTACATTCAGTTTTTTTATTTTCTAATATGAAAATGTCTCTTAATATACTATAGTATAAAAGATATGAAATCACTAAAAATTCATCTCTACGACTAAAAATACTCAAAATTCTATGAATTTATTATTTTTAGATTTTTCATTGTAGATGTACATATGTATTTGTGCCTGGGTATACATATTTTTGTTTGATACATTTGGAAAAAATATTTATTACGACACTTCGCATGTAGTATATTTATAAATACAGTCTCACAGAAAATCTACTTCCATCTACAGTATACATACATATGTACATACAATCCACCTTATCGTATTTAACGTATTTCGACTACGATGTTTTTGTAATAGATTAAAGAAAACCGAAAATTTGTTCTTTAATCCAGGATCAAAATGTCGTAGTCGAAGTCGCTCATTTACAAAAACGACCTCACAACTCAAAAAAAACTGTTTGCGATTGACATATCACTTAATTTATTTTCGTACGATTGTCGATACGATCGATCACGGTTGTGATGATTTGAGCCCAGGAAATCTGGTGTATTATATATATGTATGTATGTATATATATTGTAATATAAATTCGTATTCGACTTATGGCTTCTTCTTTCGCATGGAGTTTATTCTGTGACATTGTTGATAATTTTGATTGAAAATACGAACTAGATACATATGTACATAATACATATATGTATATATATATATATATATACATATGTACATAATACATATATATATATATATATATATATACATATGTATGTATTGTTCGGGAATTACCTAACGACCTACATATGTATGTATGTCCATCTTCGTAGCTCATTTTTATATGCACTTAATTTAATTCCAAAGCGAAGTTAGACACTTCCTCCCCTAGCAAAGAAATAAACAAAATTTTGACCTATAAAAAATATTAAATAAATAATTTTAATCAAACCAGCAGGCTATTTTACGGCCTAAAGCCATATGGCACTGCTACACGTTCAATATATATTGTTATATTTGGTTCGCAATCCATTTGAATGGATTGATGGATCACGAGCGTATGCTACACGTTCAATATTTATCGCGTCAGTATTTACGTTATTTTTGTGTTGTGCAGATCGTTTATTAAAAAATTTTTCGAGAAAACCAAAATAAAAGCTTTAGCCGACGAGTTCCACAACTCCGGCAATGCCTCCAAATTAAATATAGCCTTTCAAAATAATTTTTTCGGTCGTTAATTTCGATTCCACCGGCCTACTCGCTTTCATTATCTTCTGCCATTACCCTTTATTAAAACAAATTTTACACAAATGTAATAAACTTTTTTACTTTCTATTTGTTAAATTGATCCTGCGTCTTTTATTTTATTTGTTTTATTTCACTTTTTATTAACGTATGACGATCTAATATCATGAAAATGCTACACGTTCAATATTTATCACGCGATCCGTGATCCACTCTGGATTCCATAATTTAGGCCATTCTGCGATATGGATCACGGTCCATCAATACTGCATGCTACACGTTCAATAATCGCGATACTGGATCGCGTTCAATATATATTGAACGTGTAGCAGAGCCCATATAAGTCAATCAATAAAAACTTCTTTTCACCAGAATTGGATGATAGGAACACCAACGACATGTGGTTTCAACAGGACTGCGCTACGTGCTGCACAAGTCATTCTACATGGATACGTTCTGCACGAGCGCCACCTGACAAAGCTGCGGCGGACACTTGCACGATATTAAAAAATATTGACAACATCTCACACATTGTTTTATTTATATGTATGTACATATATGTATAAGGAATGGAAACCGCTTAATGAAAAACCCTATATTGAATTTCGGTTTTTATTTTTAGTTTTTATTTATTTTGTATGAAAATTATTCCAAAGATTTTATTTTTATATTTTTTTTTGTTTAGCAAAAAAAATGTTTTATGATATTTTGTGGTTTTTTTCGTTTATTAATATTATTATATAATTACTTTTATGTATTATGTATAGTGTGTGTGTTTCTATTTTCTAGTACCCGCAAGTAATTAGATAATCTCCAAGTTTCTCTACGACGGATGCGGCCTGTTGTGGCTGAACGGGATCTTCGTAAATGGAAACAATTACGGCTACAACAAAAAATAAATAAATTAGAAACAAATAGTATTAGTTGTGTCATTAAAACAAAACATTTAGATTTATTAGTTGCTGTGTTTTCACAAACATGATCATATAAGGAATTTTTTCCCAAACTAAAAACTAATAGATACATTCATATGTATATCAACATACACATACAAACATATGCATGTATGTATTTATATATGTATGTATATATGTACATATATATGTAGTATATACCTACAAATAACTAAATAGAACAATATTCGATGTGTATTACATATTAATTCTCTTACATATACATATATCGTTAACTTAATACGAAAAGGACCCAACTCATGTTTTTCATAGTTTACAGGAGGAGGAAAAAACTTAATAAAAAAAAGATGAAATATTGATACAAAATTTTTTTTAAACGCAATTTTTATTAAAAACATTTACAAATTTAGTGTTATATTAGATTTATTATTTTTTTTTTAATTTAGTTTAGTAATTAATGGTCTATCGAAATATGTAAAAATATCGATTTTGAAAAATTATGAGTTGGGGCCTTTTCGTATTAAGTTAACGATATGTATATGACAACTTAGAACTCAATTTTGGCTTTGGAATCTTTTGTTTTTAAATTTTTTATGATTTATTTATTGAATTTTATTTAATTGCTACAAATTGATGTTAGGCGTTTAACGGAATTTTTAGTAAAACGGCGTTGAAAGTAAAATGTTCGCCCATTTCTTTACTTCTATTTATTGTAAGAATAAAAAGGACTTTTTAAAACTTTTTCATAGTTGGAAGACATCGAAAGTAGACTGGTTCTTAAATCTAGGTTTTTTAGGTTTGATTGGTCGTAGGATAGAGAAAGTAAGTTTTCAGCTCACTTGAGTTAAGATTACAGGTCCCTTTGTGTTACCTGAGATGATAGCAGATTGCACGTATAGTGCAAGTACATATCGCTCATTTAATCAAACAACTTCATAACTCAAAAAAACTATTTTGAAATTTTAAATTTACACGCAACTTAATGGAAAAGAAAATTTAATTGTCTCTCAAGAGTTGAGTAAGCAAGATATTTGTATGAAATTTTTACACAGTATGAAGAAGGATAAGAGAATTAATTCTGCACCACTAACTCAAAAAAGCGATTTATGAGTTATAACGTTCTTTAAGTAAATGAGCGATATGGTGCAATGACAGATAGAAAGAGAGAATTTCCATAATTTTAATTGTTACGCTTGCTTAAAAAGTTTTTTTTTGTTTTCAAGGCCGTTGGACGGACTTAAATGGTTTTCTCTCCTAAGTATGTGTAATAATGGCTTCGCTAGGTACATATTTTTGCTTAGCCAGCCTCCAGTAGAACTTAAGGCCTGACAAAAAGATTTCCTTCATTAAGGCTAATGACAAGCTAGATAGAAAACCTCTACTCAGCGCTATTCATACAGAAGGATCGAACAATCAATATGTAGTTTGAAGCAAACTTTGTTCCAAATTATGTTCTTGACGCTGGTGCGGAACAAACAAAGGACTTTACAACTGGAAGCGTAAATTTAACCCAGAAGTTGCGAAGGCACAACTGAATAAAAGAATGGAGATTCAAACGGTAGTCTTGTCACAGTGTCATACGTCTTAATATTTTATATATGTATGTACATATACATATGTATGTAGGAATTGTATGTATGTATACATATGTAGTTAAAAAAATTCAAGTTTTTTCGAGCTGTTTAATGTTTTTTATAGCTACACGTACAAATATGAGAATTTAGCAAAGGAATTGAGAAAGAGATAGAAAGAGAGAGTGATAAAGAGAGAAAGTGAGGGAGTAAAGGTGGGGGTGTTATTATCTAATTCGATTCAAAACGGAAACTGTTCGAATTTGTATGTTATTAACATTACAATTCGAACAAATTTCCGTTCGATTCGGATTACATAATAACCGCCTGGATTCACTCATTGTTTCCGAAAAAAATGTTTGTCCGGACAAAATTTTTTTATATGAACTTTGACGTTTCTCTTTTTGAGCGAGAGCGAGAGAAAACAACAAATTTTGTTCGGAACATTTCCTGCTCGAATTGTTTTAATTTTAATCTTTTTCCGGACAAAATCGAACTGATCTGCCAACTATTTTAATTTTTCAGCCAAAGTTGAACTGAGCTGCCACATCATGTTATACGAATGATAAAAGCACAGGGTATACTTGTATTGTATTAGAAAAGAAATAAAGGAAAATTAAAAAAACCTATGTACATATGTATGTATGGAGATGAACGAAACAATTGCATTAAACAATTAAAAAGATATGTGACACAGAAAATTGAAAAATTTTCCACTGTGTTGCCACATGTTTACACACATTATTTCATATGGTAGCTTTGATTTTCGAGACAAAATGTTCGAAATGGATGAATCGTCTTGCAAAAAACTCTCAGTAAAATAATGTTCTCCAGACAAACATTTTGTTCCGAAACAATGGGTGAATTCACCTTTCAAACAGAAAAAACTAAACAAAAATCGGTCCATCCATTTGGTATGTATGTACATACGTGGGCACGGGCAGCCACACACTACAAACTTATAACACCCCAAGTATTAAAAATACTCAGAGCAGTCATATTTTTAGTGTTATTATCTTAAAGTTGTAAGACTACCGTTTGAATACCCCAAATGTTTTCATAACAGCAACGACAATCGCATATGGTGGCATTGAAAAATAAACATTATTCTAAAATGTTTCTTATAACCATAAATTTTCTATACAAATAATTCTAATCATGCATGATATTTTAGATAATAATGGAATAATTAAATACGTTTGCTCTAAAAAAAATTTATATTACCTTGTGTGGTTTTCATGCAATGTACACCGCTGCGTCCGAACTTAGCACGAACTACGCGGTCTGTACCAGACAAGTATATATATCTTTGGCCGGCCAATGTAACTCCATTGCTGGTAAGAAGATCTTGATTTTCAAATCCGGATATTAATTTTGACAATTCCTCTTTTGTAACCTATGTAAAAAAATAAATATAAATATATTATGTATTAACATTAAGGATTAGAGCACAAAAACTGTGATATTTCAATGAACTATATGTGTAATTATTTATGTATAAGCAGTGGTATATAACATACATACGTAAACCTACATATCGTCACCTAAAATCCAAAAGGCCGTACGTACAATTTTTACTTTTTTTTCGGGAGAAGCAAAAACCCTTATAAATGTAAGACTTTTTAATTGTTAGATGCCAAATTTCAGAATTATCATTAAAAAAATCAATGCGGATTCGGTTTAACAAAAAAAGTTATAAAATAATAGTAGTTTTTACTAATGGTTCTTAGGGCTTTATTGAATGGTTTTTTTTAATATATGCTCTAATTAGGCTGAAAAATGTTTATTTTCAACCATAATTGGACTGCTTTTTAAACAAACTTTGATTTTCATTGTTTTTTGTATTTTGAATATATATATATGTATATGTATGTATATATATATACATATGTACATATATATTCTGAATTTTTTGGTTATTACGGCCGTTTGGATTTTAGACTACGATATATAAGAAAAAAATTAAAGTAGTGTATTTAGCCACTGTGATTTTAATACGACGCCCGATTCCAGGAAAACTATAGATTTTAAGAGGAAAAAATTATATATTTTTTTAATCCATGGAAAAACACATTTTTGTCCCATACATCCAGGCAGAAACAAACCGAGGATATATTATTGCAAAAACTAAAATATGCTTCGGCGATTTTGGCGATTTTTGACATTCAATATGTCGAGCGAGACCAAAATAAATCTGACAACCCTGTTTTACAGCCCTAAAATCGCTAAAAAAAATATCATGAAAAATTTCAATGGCACTCAAAGAAGCGGCAATTCTAGTTAAGAAAAGATACAATAGTAAACAAAAAATCCACACAAAATAACTCAATGTTATCATTAAAACTCCACTCTTTTTGACATTTGCACTCTTCAGCTCATTTTTTCTCTTGAACCATTTCCCCACTCATATCAATGGCAGCCATTTTGGTTATACTAACAGCCGGTTTTTGCAAAGATGAAAAAATAAAAAGAAATGCAATAGGGACATAAATTTACACTCAAATCATCTATCCCAGTTGCAATATCCATCCAAACAAACGTAGTTGCATATTTACATACCACATACAGGGTTGTCGTATTTATTTTGACCTTTTTCGCCCAATTCAATGTCAAAAATCGCCAAAGCATATTTTTTCTTAGTTTTTTCCAGTACATACAGCTAGGGTTTGCAAATAATCGAATTTTCATAATCGAGATTACGATTAAAAATTATGGAATTAATCGCGGTTGTCGACTAATTGCGATTAATTAAGAAAATATATACATATTATAATTTTTACTAAAACCAAAATAAATTGAGTCATGCGTTTTAGTCGAACTGGATGGGTTTAGCCAAAGAAATTTTTTAATTTTGTCTTGAGTCCGCTTTTTAATTTAATTTTGCAATTAAATTTATATTATTATTCGGAGAAAATTGTAAAGCATGTAATTCAGAACTTATGATTATCAAAAACAATACAAATTGTGGGAAAGCTTTTTTTTGATAGGAAAGTTTTTCTAGGGCGAAGTATATTTTTATTTTCTTAATTTATTTTTATATTTTCTACATACAACTGATGAATTTAAAGCATAACAAAAAATATTTTTATATTTTTTATACCGTTTTTTTATACGAAGTTGTTCTTTTATCATTACATAAATTCATCAAGTGCGTACACCCCCTTATAACTACAGGTGCACTTTTTTTAATATTTCTGTTACGATACGACAAACTGCACCTACCTGCCAACCGAATGAAAAATATTTGTATCAATCGTAATGAAATGTTTAAGACATTACGAAATAATGAAATAAAATTGGGAGTATAATAAAATAATAATTTTAAATTTTAAAAACGCCGATATATCTAGAAAATATTTTCTTAAAACATAGCTAAAAACCGTCTCGATCAAGCCACCTTTCAAACAGAACAAACTAAATCAAAATTCGTACAGCCTTTGGTCTATACATGGTCCATCAGTTAATGCAATTTTGACTATGTAATTTTGACAACTTGCTGTGCTGTATCTTGGAAACCGTGAGAGGTAAACTCTTGAAATTTTCAAAAACCGTAAAACTAAAAAATCCGAAAATTATAAAATCGCCAAACCGGAAAAAATCGCCAAAACCTGAAAAAAATCGCCAAAAATTTAAAAAAAATCGCCAAAATCGAAAAAAAATCGACAAAATAAAAAAAATATCTAGCACTGAAATAAATCGGTAAATTCGATAAAATCGCCAAAATGAAAAAAAACGCAAAAAACCGAAAAAAATCGCCAAAACGAAAAAATGCTCCAAAACCAAAATAATTGTTTATGTGAAAAAAAATCACCTAAATGAAAAAAAAATCGCCAAAATGAAAAAAAACGCCAAAATCCGAAAAAATCCTCAACGAGAAAAGAAAATACCAAAACTACACAAAATCGCCAAAACCCAAAAAAAATCACCTATGTATATAAAAAAAACGCCAAAATTAAAAAAATCGCCAAATAAAAAAAAGCCAAAATTAAAAAATCTTAAAAAACCCAAAAAAAAACGCCAAATCAGAAAGCGCCATTAAATTCAAAAAACCCCAAAACTAAAATAAACGCTTAAAACCGAAAAACCCCAAAAACGAAAAAAAATGCCAAAACTATAGTTTATATTGGTTAAATATAGTTCGTATTGAATTACATATCTCGTGTCTGTACGGAACCCTTCGTGCGCGGGTCAAAGTCGCACTTCACTGAATTTATTTCACCTTTGGTGTACGGAACCCTAAAAAAGCGTAACCAACTAATTACTAATGAAAAACTGTTTGATTCAGACATGATCCAACATGATTACAAACTGTTTAAATCAATTAATACATATCTGAATCAAACAGTTTTTCATTAGTAATTAGTTGGTTACGCTTTAATGGGCAAATGACACACAAGAAATGTAAGATGTAAACTCAGCCTTACACAAAAAATAATTCATAATTTTTAATTTTAAGCTACTAAGCACAAAATATCAAATTTAAAATCTACAAGTAAACCGAATATTAATGCATATTTAAAAATACTGAAAACAGCACTTTCATTTTCTACTCCACTTTGTGCACTTTGCTACAATATTTTCAAAGCTTTTAGATAAGATATTTGTTCTTACATTGAGAGACATAATGTTCTTCTAAGAGTTTCCATCAATTGAACAAATGTCCTCATATGGGGACAGTGGGCGGTAATGGGCTAAGCTATTATAAGTCGATTATAAGTCGAAAGTTGGGCTACAACTTCGGGAAAAGTCGCAATAACTAAGATTTTGCCCAGTAGTACTTTTGAATATGGAGATAACAAGGGTGTCATTAACTCAAAATTATCTTATGTCGACTTGAAACACTCTTCCATTTTGCCACAGACATTGTATATGTACATACATATGTCTGTACATATTGTGGTGATATGCATATTAATTATCCAAACAAATAATGGGAAGTAAAAGGAAAAGCATACAGACAGTCAGAGAATTATAAAGATATGAAGAAAGAGTATTTATGCACACTAAAAAATCTGTTGCTGCGTCTTGCACAATATTTCTAAAAAGAAGACGTTGATATGTATTTATTTAATTTGCTTATTATGTATGTATGCATTTGTATTGAATTTACTTCATTTTTTTAAATTGTGTACGAAAATAGTCGTTTTTCACTAATAAAAATATATGTAACATGTACTTGGGTACAACAAATACATACATACATACATACATACACATGTCTATATGTATGCTTACTGAGATATGATTATGGCAGGGCCAGGCAATAGCAATAGTAATGACTCACGGCGACAAAGCAATACTCACGGTTGCTAAAAAAAATCATAACGCATCAGACGCATAAGCTACAAGTTATTACATATAACATCCAGTGTTGTATAGTAACAACGTCCTTGTTAATATGCAGCAACAGATCCCCTTGAAAACTACATCACACGTTTATGTACATACATGCATTTGTGTTGCAAACACAGAAAATTTAGAGTTTATTCAAACCATATGTTTGAAATATGCTATCAGTGACACTGTATATCACACTTACAAACTAATACTTATGAGCATATACATATGTACATAAGTATGTACGTATGTATGTATGCATTTTCGTGATAAAAATTGCCTCCCGCAATAATGTTGATAAAAATAAAAAGAAAAGATTATTCAACATCAACCGTTGATTGTTTATTTTAAACTGGAGAAATATAAATCCACATTTTTCCAAATTGAAAAAATGGGACGTGGAGGGTAACAATGCAATAGATTTTAAATCGCATTATAGCTTTAAAATTGTCATTAGATAAATATTTGTACAGGGTGTTTCTGACGATACTAAAGTTTCAATCAGGATCCGCAAGTAAGTCCTCGTTCCAACTTGCAATTGGTGCAGCATTTTTTTTTAAATTCTGCTTTAAAATTGCATTAGACTCCACATTATAAAGTTCTTGTTTTGCAATTATGTATTAAGAAAATTCTATTAGACCACAAATTTCCTGGAAAATTAACAATTCTATTTACTTTTTGTTATGTGAATAAATAAAATAAAAAAAATACAACTACGAACTTTAGATTAAAAAGTACGAATTTCAAAACAATAGAGGAGCAAAAAAAAACGGTGTACTCAAATCTTCTCACCTCTTTCACGATCTTTAGACCCGGTTCACACAAGGCAACTTTTGTTGATCAACTTGCCATTCAGCTGTAAGATGGGGAAGAAAACGCAAACATCTCTTTTTTGCTACCAGCTCAATTAGAAGTTGATCAACAAAAGTTGCCGTGTGTGAACCGGGACTTAAACTCCAGAATTGCTGCAACAAAAATTTCAATTTTGGATGGTGTCTAAATGAATTATTATTACTTTCATTTATTTTTTAATTATTTATTTACTTATTTAAAAAATATCACTCAACAAAAATTAATACCAGGTGGTCTACTCTGTATTTCGAAACGAAAGAAAATCACCCTTATTCCAGTTGTCGTCATCGACGTCACTTTAACACAAGACCAAAAAATTGTTGCTCGTGTATCCGTTATCGAAAACAATTGACTCCTGTTTGCACGTTTATGCTATTTTCTAAACCTTAGGGAACGGAAATAGATTGTCAGTTACGCAAAATTTATCTCGAGGGCGAGTAAACAAGCACCAACTTTTTGGTGTTGTGTTAAAGTGACGTCGATGACGACAACTGGAATAAGGGTGAATGCTTTCGAATTTGTATGTTATTAACATTGCATTTCGAAAGCATTTGCTTTCGTTTCGAATTACAGAGTAGACCCCCAGTATAAATGACTGTAAGCTACAACCCCTTCATTTTGAGCAGAAACAAAAAAAAATACTTTAACGCTTATTTACCCAGGATCTCTTTTAGGATCTTGTAGCGCCTAGTTTTTCAACCCTCATTTATGATCTGCTAATCCCAAAGCTCCTAGCATCTCAAAAGGTTGACTTTTTCATTTATCTGAGCACATTTTAATTTAAAAACAACAGCAACATAGACACGTACATATGTATGTAGATATGTAAGTGAAATCAATTATGGTCAAGTGCAATTTAAATGTAATTCGATATTCTGTATAATAAATACTTATTTATGTTTTACTACAATTTGTGGCAACTTTCGCATATGAAGACTTTTGTAAGAGTAAAGAAGGTACATTCCTTCTAGAGAATAAAAATTTTTTCAATAGTCACAACATGCGGATAATATATGTATGTATGTATGTACATATATATATATATATATATATATATATATATATATATATATATATATATATAAGTACTTATGTGAATAGCAGAAGAATGGGTAAAGTAAATAAAAAAAACATTTGCTTTACTTAAAAATTTGTTTAAAAAAAACAAGAAACACATACATATTTTAGGTTTTAAAACTAATTTTTAAGTAAAACGACCGCTTTCTTTTCCCAATAATAAAAAGTACAAATAAAAAAATCATTTTCAATAATACATTTTTTAATCAGTATTAATTAATTAAACCTTTTTCCAACAAAAATCTTTAAGCCATGCTGCAAACAAATATTAAAGTTCTCAAAACGTTGGATGTACATAAATATTAAGAGATAAAAACCGGTGGAAAACAACTAACAACGACCGGTCTTTTCTCTTTTTATTATTCTTCTAATTTATGTAAGTATAAATGTGATGTTGGCTCCACATTTGAGCATTTTTCGCCAACAATTGCAAAGTGGATATGGACAAACGAAGATGTAAAATAAAGAGTAAAACACACAAAAATATAATAGCGACACCAGAAGGTTATTATCGGTGGTAGTTCTGTGAGAAATATATACGATGACGGCTACTGATGGTGGTGTTTGTTAGTGGTGGTGGTGTATGAAGGGCGTATGCTTTTCATTATTTCAAATGTATTTTGCACTACACGCTTATAGCTACAACAGTAATTTTTTTATCAGTTTTGTAGGATTAAGTAAAGAATTGTGCTAATACATCAAGTCCATTTAAATATAAACGATATTTTGTTTTATATATCCCAACAAGACAAAATGAATCATTATTATACTTTTTTATTATGGTCACACCCATAAGCTTGCCCCACATAATTTGTGGATTTTTCGTCCTAAACCAACGGTCACGTTATTTAATTTTTTTATAGCAAATATGTTTAGGGCTAACAACTTACCTCGAAACCTTTAGAAGAAGCCCATACGTTTCCATCATGCCCTGCGATACAGGCTTTTGTAACGCATTGCGAGGCCATTAATTGGTTATCTACATAATCTTGCCAGCTCATTTTTTTATTTGTTGGTTATTTACGATTATAGAGAAAATTTATTAATACGATTTCAGTTGTTGTTGATGTGTAGTCCAACAAAGTGTCTAAGTTTTAATTTTCAGTTTCAGTAATTCTAAAAATACACAAAGGCAAATTATTTAAACATGTGTATATGTGTATGCATGATAAAAAAAAAAAACGAAGAGAATATGCTCCATCCAAAAATTTTCTTTTTATCTTTCCCCGGTAGACAAAGAAATCGAATTCAAATTTATGAAAAGAACATATATGTAGTATTTATATTCAATACGTTTTCAATTGTATTTTCACAACAGATAGAGCAATTTTACTATTTTTACCAAATTAAATTTCTTACTTTCTTCTTACAATGCCAACGCAGCCGTGGTCTAACAAGTTTTACCAACAAATAATGCAAAAAAATTTTAAAAATACCGAAAATTTTTTTTTCTCTAGCAGTTGCTGCCGCGCACACCAGTTTAACTCAAGCACACTAAAACGAATGGAAAAATAACCGACATGTTCAACATTGAGTTTATTTTACGAATATGCTCCATTTTTTTTTCTTTAATCATTCACTCACACCTCTTCACTCATTTTTCAAATTTTTCTCACAAGTCACACAGTGACTCAACACATACGACTGGCTGCTCCACCATGAATCAGAATTAAAAATATGGAATCGATGATTCAGTGGGATGAAAGGACAACCGAAAATCATTGATATGTGCATACATGCACTATTTCTAAACTTTATATGTATATCAAATAAACGAAAAAGATATTTTCCAAAACGAGCTTCAGGAAACATACATAGATACTGATTTACATATACATGTGTATGTATGCATGCAGGTACATACAACATATGCACATATATATATATATATATATATATATAAGTAGCTATTGTGTATAGCTATATTGTATATGTACATGTTGCCAAATCTGCATGCAAAAAATATGTATGCATGTATGTACATTGTATATCCATTTTTTCGCCTACGCAGCTTGCAATCTCACAGAGTAACCTAAAATAGTGGAAAATATACTTACGTTTTGTGGCTATAAAATTTTCCTTCAGAAATGGCACTTGCACGGGCTATATATGTTTTTATCAAAATTTTGGTTCTATCGCCCAAGAAAATAATTTTAGCGGCCTAACAGAGACTTTTATACATATAAAACTAATCCACTCACTTTCTACTCAACGACTGTCTACAAATGACTGCGAGTGTCAACTAGGGCTGCCAGAAGATTCTGTTGAAAATTCTGCACTTTCTTGAAAAATCATCGGCATATGAATATCGAAAATCGGCATGAGTTTTTCATTAATTTTTATTAATTAGACAAAAATATCAGTCTTATGTAATTTCACGTAGTTTATAAGATGATAATACATAATTATAGCATTAATATTATAAGTGTTAATTTATCATTTAACGTGAATCAAAATTAATAAATATTTTAATAATTTAGACATCAACAAAAATGTCTAAGAGCTTACAAATCCCCAAAATCTCAATACATTGTTAAGAATTACAAAACTTCAATTATAGTTCGCTAAGAAACTTTTTCAAACAAAATTATTAATAAATATATTGAATTGAAACAAATAAATTATTTTAAAAATCTTACTTCTCGTTGTAACAACAGATTCGTATTTATGATCGTTTACTTTTTCTAATAGAAAAATAGTTTAAATTTAGAATATTCCTAGCAAAATATTTTTAAGCTTACCACTAACTATCTTTATTTTACAAATATTAAAATTTTTTTGTAATTTTAATTTTTTTTTCCTGAACAATCAGTATGCGTGTTAGTCATGTTTTACACTGCAGCCACACGTTCAATAAATGGCTTTTAATTTCATTACACATATTGTGTTTCAAAATTCCTTGCAATTGATAGCTGTGACACAAATTGATAATTAATTTCATTTTTTAAATGCCACCGACGAAGAAACAACTCAAATTTGTAGCTTCAATCAATGTGTGCTGTGACTAGCTGTCCAAATTGAATATTAAATTGCCTTATAAATGGATAGGTGAATTTGAAAGCAATCTAGTTTTAAATTCACGATGCTTGTGTCATGCATTTTGACCGTGAATAGTGCGGTTAATAGTATGTTTCCACCAGCGTGATTTAGACAAATTATGGTGATTTGAGCAAACCATGTTGATCTATACATGATTTACCATTCATTTTACAATACAGCTGCTGCGCCCACCTTATAAGGTACGTCCATAAATTGAATACGAAAATTCGAACCCCAAATTACTATAAAATTGACGATTTTTCAAAACTCCAAAAAGGCAGCTTTTTATGAAAAATCTGCTGTTAGAATTCATATACGGATACAAATAAAAGATTTTGGTGTAGTTTTGCGGACTCTTTCTTAATAATTTATTATATAATATAAAAAATTTATTTGTTGATTCATTTAATGATAAACGCCAACCAAAATTAAAATTAAATGTTAAAGTTTCCAATATAGAAATTTTGAGTCAATACTCTATTGTCGCGGTATGAAGGAACATAAGTAAATGCATACATACATAGATACATACATATGTGCAAGTATCTCTGGTTTTAGACTCTGCAGTTTTCTTGCTCAACTTTTGATTTTATAATGAGAAAGAAAAAGATAGGTATACAAAAAGTATATATGTATTACTTTCTCAACTCTCTCATACAAAATCAGAATTTGAGGAACTAAAACTGCCGAGTCTAAAAACAGAGCATGTATATTGTTTAAATTAAAATATATTTTATATACAAGTTATGCGGAGTTTGAGGCATCTGTCGTGAGAAGAAATGGTTTCTCAAAATCTGGAAAGGTTAAAATTTCTGATGATACAAGAAGTTCTTTTAAATCATTAAATGACTTAAGTGCCTTATTATCCAATGTAAGAGTAATTTTTTTTGATTGATTGGCTTTAATCTGAGCATTTGCCCCTCTTGTCAGGTTTGTGAGAGGTTTTGCCACTTGAGCAAAATCTCTTATAAATCTTCTATAATAAGATGCAAGTCCGAGGAAGCTTTTCAAATCCTTGAGGTTCTTTGGTGGTGGAATTTGTTGTATTGCTGCAATTTTTGCTGGATCTGGTCGTATTCCAGCGTCGGATACAATATGACCAAGAAATTCTACGCTTGTCCTTAGAAATTTAGATTTTTCAAGATTTAACTTCAAATTAGACTTACTGAGCAAAGAAAATACTTTTTCCAGGTTTTCGATGTGTTCCTTTCTGTTCTTGCCAAATACTATGATGTCGTCAATGTAAACATAGCAGGCTTTTCCTAATAGTGGATGGAGGACATCGTTCATCATTCGCTGGAATATTGCAGGTGCGTTTTTTAGGCCAAAAGGAAGCCTTAAAAATTCAAACTTTCCGTTGTTTGTAGAGAATGCGGTTTTCTCTATATCTCTGTCTTTCATTTTTATCTGATGGAAACCAGAAGTTAAATCGAGTGTCGTAAAGTACTTACTTTTCCCCAGATTAGAGAGTGTACTGTTAATATCGGAAATTGGATACGCGTCCGGGATCGTTACCGCGTTTAACTTTTAAAATATACAACTACTATATATAGTTTGTCACCATTAGGTATGGGTTTCTTTTCTACGATCCACAAAGGTGAGGTGTACGGACTCCTTGAAGGTCTTATTATACCATCTTTTATCATTTTTGCAATTTGTGCCTATATATATATATTTGTATGCCATTAAGTAGATGCAAGGTGTTACTTTTCCTATCAATTATAGCTACGAGACTCTTAAGGACGTCGTCGCCTATGATACCGTCAAACGATTTGAGTCCAGGAAGAACAAAAAAAATAATGACTTTTTCTATTCCCAAACTTTTAAAGAATTTTCCTGTTACCATTCTTGTGATGGAGATTTGACCGGCTGGAGAATGAATTTTGAATTGGGAATTAACAGGCTTAGAAATATATGATAATTTTTCTGAGACAAAATTTTTGTTTGCACCAGTGTCTATTAGAAATTTAAGTGACTTTCCGTCCTTCTTGTATAGTTCTATATAGGGTACGCTAGAGAGGCCTGCGTCATAAAATTTATTTGATTTCCCTCATGATCCCCGTCATCGTCCAATAAATGAGGATACTGTTCTTCACCCTGTTTAAATTTCTTACTCATTTGGTTAGGTGGTAATGTTATGTTGCTAGAATAATGTGGATGTATGGAAATATTCCTAAAATTTAGGTTTTGAAACTCGAGACATGAATATATTGTATTGGATTTCCTTCGAAAACTTGAAGGTCCCTAACAGAATCTGGGAGTTTCCTAATATCCTGTAAGTCTGTTTCTGTTCGTGGTACTGGAAGTGCCACTTCATTAGGTTGGGGACGTTGAAATATACTCTCAAGGTCGCTCAACCTATTGTTGAGAACCCTAACTTGTTCAATCTGGGCGTTAAGAGCACCTGTTAATTGTGTGATTGCTTCTTTTATTTGGTCCATATTATAGTAAAAACACCGGAATAATGTTTAGTGTTTCAGTGTAGTTATGTTAAAAAGTTGATACTTGACATTAAAATTCACAAACGAATTAGAATTTCCTTCTTTTATAATTTTTTCAAAAACTGATTAATGCTTAGTTATTCTTTTCCTTTTAAATGTATAACTTAGTGGCAATGCAAAAATTTATTATTAAAAATTTCTTTTTAGAAATTGATTGATTAATTGATTGATTTTTTTAATTTTAAGGATAATTTTCCTTCTCTTCACAAATAATAATAATTTCTTATCAGAATAATTTTGAAAATGGAACAATTTCCTACTTTTTTGTATACGATAAAATAAAAATAAAAAATCTCTTACATAAATGTGATAAGCAGCATTCCGACGGTCCGCGGGATCCTTTTTGGGCTTCAGTTCCCTACTAGGGTACGGATGTCGTCACAGATGCGGTTTGTTCGTATGAAAGCTATACTTCCAACACGGGTTCTTATGTTACCGGTCCTTTCCTTACGGCTTTTTCTCCGCCAAAAATTCTTAATTGCAAAGGGGTTAAACAAGGGATTTTGATTTTCACCTCTTTTCACAGTTTAAATGTCCAAAGGATTTTTATTTTCCCTTTTTTCACAGTTTAAATGTCCAGAGGATTTTAATTTTCTCTTTTCACAGTTTAAATGTCCAAAGGATTTTAATTTCCCTTTTTTCACAGTTTAAATGTCCAAAGGATTTTAATTTTCCCTTTTTTCACAGTTTGAATGTCACTTTTTTAGTTGTATAAGGGATTATATTTTTCCTTTAAGTTATTATTAATAAAGGGCAATTTTCACTGATTTGTCACAGTTTCACTTCTTTAACTTAAACCTTTTACTTTGCACCAGTTATGCGGATTTAAATACAAAGTCGCTGTTTGCTGTTGTACTGAAATAACTCTGAATCTTTATTAATTTCTTTCTTATTTTATACCAAATTTGTGCTTATTCTTACGGTTTAAAATAATTTACAATTTTTTACTTGGCCTAATTTTATGGTGTTGCAATATTAACTTATCAGCAAAATACAATAAAAGCAGTTTCTTATTTTAATTTAATTTCTTTTCTTATTTGTTGTTTTTGATGTCAAGTAATTTATATTTTAATAATTCAGCTAAAATTAAAAGTATTCAAAGTAGTTTTTATATAATTATGGTTGTGTGTAGTGTTAATGGGTGTATTCGATAGAATATGATAACTGTGTAGCGTTAATAGGTGTGTTCACTAGAATATGATAACTTGTGTAGTGTTAATAGGTGTATTCACTAGAATATGATAACTGTGTAGCGTTAATAGGTGTGTTCACTAGAATATGATAACTTACATATGTATATATAAATGCATACATATCGATGCTATCAAGTAGAAAGGCCCTACATTCGTAAAGCAGCTCTGGACGAGTCAACATCACGCGTCATTGGCAATTGTCTCTTAAGTGCAACCAGGCCACTGTTAATTATTGGCCTTCGAGAGTTTTGCGTCTCACTGAGGTAGTTTACACGAGAAAAATGTTTAAGCCGCCTAATTTTTGTTCTTTTCCAAATTACACGAGACTAATTAATCTGGAATAAAATGTATACGCGTACACAGCTTTGTGTGTGTTAGTGATTTTCGTTTTCATTTAATATGTGCTGGTTTTTAAGTTGTGTGTATTGGTTTTATGCTGCTAATGCGGGGTTGAAGCTGGTTGAAAAGTTATGCCAACCACAAAACCACTCTCTTTGCCCCTCTCACCTACAAACTGGCATGTTATACCAGCACAATTATGCCCGTGTAAATCAGCGCACTTGCACTTGTTAGTGGTTATCGCAACTAACTGTATCGCTTACAGTTAGTTCTTTGTGGTATTTTCCATTGTTAAGTGAATACGTTTTTAATAAGATTTAACTGGTAGAGACCATAAAAAAACTTAGGAGTGAATCTTGGAAACTCCTACTTCCTATACGAAGTTATAGGTCCTTCGCAGCAACCGAAGAAAGCCTCTACACGTGGGATACCCTGACTTTTTGGCTACGTGCTTTTGCCATTTTTTGTTCCAACACAGAATACAACATAGAAAATTTAGTTTTTCATCACAAATATTATTGCAATAGTGTACTGGGACCAGAACTTTCCCCCACTAAGTCCCAATTTAGACGAGGCAATTTTACTTGCGCAAGTCATGAATTTGGTGAACAAAGAAGTGAGGAAGAAGTGAAAAGTGTAAAAACCAACAGAATTGCCGTACAGACTTGCCCGTACTGGCAATTCTGTTTTTGCTATAATTCCCTCTATATCAAATTTGACATTTCTTTGTATGTATATGTATAAGCAATTATATGTATAAGCAATCGAAAAGGACTTGCGCAAGTAAAGTTGCTCTATCTAAGCGCTACAGCAAGTTTAATAGAAAGTTTTATGACTTGCGCAAGTAAAATTGCCTCGTGTAAATTGGGACTAACCTAGGAATATATTTCATAAATTTAACAATCCATGTTGTTGTTTTCTAATAAAATGTATAAGAAAAACATGTACACTAAGGAAAAAACGTGATTAAACCAGGATTTCACGCTCAAAATCAAATAATTTTTATCTTAATAGTCTGTTAAATTCGAATATTCTTGATTAAAGAATAAAATCTTGATTTTTTAAGTTTGTATGAAATGACCGATTATTTTATATATCGGGATTACAATTGTTTGATAGTTTGATCTGGCAGCCCTAGAAAACATTGTTGTAAAATATTTCAACGTTGTAAAATTGCGTACGTAATAGTTTTGATATCACGAGCCTTCACAGACGGGAACAATTTAAGCACACAATTAGAGCTTTTCGAACTGGTATGTCACACTATTGGCATGTGTAAGCGGTATGTAACTTCAGTAGAGACATTCCCGCTAATTTTACCCAACGAATATCCATATCTGTTTATTTTCTGTTTTTGGAATTGGTTCTTGGTGTTGTAATATAATTTGTGCGACTAGGGCTACCTATTGATCTGGTTTGCAACTGCACTCATAAATAAATTGACATACAACGACACCTAGTTTGACAGTAAATACCCTATCATCTGGGCTCTTGTGTACTCCTTATTAATAGGTCTCGAGCATACATACATAAAAAAATTTGGCGTCCATTTGTACTTCGTGGTCACAGAAAACATCGTGGTATTTGCAAATTTTGATCAGTTTATTGTGAAGTTTAAATATATTCTGAGATGCCTAAAACTAAAAAACAAGATTCATCAAGTGACAGTGATTCTGGACCGGATGATGTAAGTTCATTGAAAATTAAAATGAACGCTTTTATACGAATTCTATTGTAGAGACATCCTGCGAAGAAATCTAAGGAATCATCTGGAGACAAATCTAAAAATGGTGAAAATGGTTCGAATCATTGGATTTTGGAAAAACAACGTCAGGTTCGCATTAATGAATTTAGAGGCCGTAAATTAATCGATATACGAGAGTATTATGAAAAAGATGGAGAGTTTCTACCCGGCAAAAAAGGTATTTCGCTATCAGTTGAGCAGTGGAGAAAACTACTTAAGATTGCCGACGAAGTAAATCGGGCAATTGATCGAGACTAAAATGTAAGGGATCTTCATTTATGTATATACATGTATTTTTTTTAATAAAAAACTATTTTTTTTGTCAAACTATTGAAAAACATACAATTCCATTAGTGTGTATCAAGAAATAAAATTTCAATCCTTTTCACATGGAGAGGATTGAATTTAGTGTTGAAAAAAATTTCTGGAATGGCTTATTATCGAATTGATACCCATTGAAAGTGTTATATTACAACTTGGCATTAGTTAAAGGTAGAACTATCGTAGGTACGTATAAAATATTTTTCATCATGACCACTTTAACCTACCATGTAGAATGAAGTTGCTTTTAACTTATTACTCAGTTTGGGCAAGGGATACATTAGATCTATTTTGGTCGCAATGTCCTGTGTTGACTTCATTCATTGCGTTAAATTTCACAAGAAAAATGTTAACTAACGCTAATATGTAATAATGGCCCTAAAGTAAATAACAAATTGATAAAGCTAAAATAAAGATTATTTTTGTATATGTAGTAAATAAGCGCTTCCATAATCATTGTCGATTTCTTCTAACAACTTTGTTCGAGTTTACGCTCTGCGATACGTACAATTCCACAGTAGAATTTCTCTGCGCTGAGTTGCATTGATTTAGGAGCATGAGCAGTAATTGATCTAGCAAATTCAATTTTAGGTCCGACGAAGCTTCTAAATAAATAAAGGCACTGTTACAGTGAGTTCAAAACGAATTTAAATACATAGTATGTAGGTATTAAAATTTTTCATCACAATAAAAGCACATTTTACCTTTTTTTATTCGATTAACATCGAGCCATCGGTAGTAGATGTGCAATTGGAGGAAACTGTTCCCTTTTTAGATGTTTAAATTTATGTGAAATCGTTTCACATGTTATTTATTTGTTTTCAGCCTATGGACAGAAAGTCCTTTCAGACCATGATATAAAATTTTTCTCAGTAGTTAAAATTGATAACTTAAGTATATATGGTGCGAAATACTAGAAGAATAAATTATACTAATGTTACTTAGAAGAAAAAGTTTAATTATATAATAATTTTTCTCAATGCTGAATTCTATACAATAATTGATTGTTTGCAATTAATTTCATTGAGAAACGAAAAAGCAGGGCTTAGAGTGACATTACGAGCATAATTAATAATAATGAGCGTGTAAATAATTTAACAAAAATGTATTGAACTCTCCCAATACGAGATGAATTTTGAATTCCATACAAAGGCGTCGCAATCCAACTTAGATATAACAAAACACCTTCCAACTCTAGTAACCTCTAACACTAATGAACAAATATTTCTTAATATTTTACGAGTATGTATAATCAAATCAAAAATATACTATTAAAATAGCAGATAGCGTTACTATGGTAATAAAAGGAATCCACGTTTTTAAGAAGCCAGTTATTCCCACGTAGCGACCACAAAAGAACATCCAGAAAGCTAAAATAACCATATTCCAGCTAGTACGATTTTTATAACGCATGCCGTTGAGAGCAGTTGCGACATGAGAATGACAATTGTCACAGAACAGATTATGCATTCTGGTTCCGTATAAAACAGATGCTTTAGAAACATTTTCGTCCCACATTAAAGCGCCACCTTCAACATGTTTTAAGTTTAGACGGACATATCTTGTTGGCTTTCCAAAACTCATGTTATCTTCGGAAACAAAGTATGGTCCGGCAAAGTCGCGAATAATTCCGTTTGTCATACAAATACCCATATGGCCTATAAAAGGAAACAGCCATGTTAATATGGGTATCGGTGTCCAAACAATGCAGTAAGGGTAACGATCTTCTTGGAAATTTATGTTCGGGAATTCGTTTTGAACGTTCTCAGTATCCATTTCTGTTTTCGACTATACTTGGTGTAAATTACACCGTATATATTCTCAGCTTTTGATGTTATTGTTTATATTATTGTAGTGTTTATTAATAATGACAGCTGTTAGCATTATAATACATGTAGTTAGTGCAAGCTGAATGTCTATATTATGTTGCCACACTGATTAACCGGACATAGCAAGCAAAGTTGGCTGCAGTTGCGTTATCTTAAAGAAGAAGAAGATAACTAAATGACTCAGAAATTCAGCAAGACAGCCCTTTCGCTTACTTTTACAAATCACAATCAGCACGTGTAGAAAAAGTGCCAAACAATTTTCAAAAAAATGTTAGTATTAAATAAACAAAAAATATAAAACAAATTGTTTTTCGATTAGAAATTTGATTCTATTTATGATAAAGTAGAATTTTCAAAAGTGTTGTGAAAAATATGAAATTATAAAAAAAAGAAAAATCAAGTCGTTCTTCGGCAACTTCATAAAATCGGTAGAAGAAAACGAACGTCGCACGAACTCTATAACTCAAGAGAGAAAAAATCAAATGAAATTTTTAAATTAAGAAGATAATGCAATTTCTCAAATCCAAAATTTTATTTGAAAGAAAGTTTGAAATATTTAGCTAAAAACACAATCTAGAAGTTCTATATATTTCGATTTACCTAAAGCGAATTGATTGCTTTTGATAACCAAAAACACCACCTTTTTACTACATTGAAAAGAAAAGAAAACGTCCGATGAGTTAAATGTACATCTGTATATACATATGCATGTGTAGTTGTTTTGTTGCTATATTATAAAGAAAACAGAATTTGCAAGTACGTCTGGAACTGTGACTAACATTTGATGCATTTGTATTTGTAATATGCAAAAATGCCACTCAATACAAATGAGTGTATTAAAATGGTGGAAGTGTACGAGAAAAAGAAATGCATTTTTTTATCCCAAATTATACCTAAATTTTTTCATGAAATTTGTTGCATGAAACTTTTTCTATTTGCTAATAGCAGCGCTATAGAAGTCAGTAATATTTTAAAAATTACGTAGTAGCATGAATCTCAAATAAAAAAAATTTTATGCAAATAATTTCATGACAAAAAATGCATAATGTAAATCAGCTACTATCTAAAAAGTGTTCACGCGAATTAAAATATATTAAACAATTATTCTTAAATAAATGATGCAAAGATGCTAAAAATGAAAGGGAAAAAGTCAACTTGTGTATTTATTTCTTTTTTTATATATTTCATTTAGGGATGATCGAAGTGATGTACATGAAGGACCTGCCGGTATGGAACCCGAAGGAGTTATTGAGTCAACTTGGCACGAAGTCTACGATAACTTCGATGACATGAATTTACGCGAAGAATTATTGCGTGGTATTTATGGTTATGGTTTTGAAAAACCGTCAGCTATTCAGCAACGCGCCATCATTCCTTGTGTTAAGGGCAGAGATGTCATCGCTCAAGCTCAGTCAGGTAAATGCCATGTATTTCAAATATTTTGACAAGGTCTCAAATATAGTTTTTGTAAATTAAGGTACGGGTAAAACTGCAACATTTTCGATTGCCATTTTACAACAAATCGATACGTCTATCCGTGACTGTCAAGCACTAATTTTGGCTCCAACTCGTGAGCTTGCAACGCAAATTCAACGTGTTGTTATGGCGCTAGGCGAATATATGACAGTCCATTCCCACGCCTGTATCGGTGGAACAAATGTCCGCGAAGACGCACGCAATTTAGAAGCTGGTCGTCACGTTGTTGTCGGTACACCCGGTCGTGTATACGATATGATAAACCGCAAGGTTCTATGTACGAGTAACATTAAGTTGTTTGTGCTGGATGAGGCTGATGAAATGTTGTCTCGCGGTTTTAAAGACCAGATCCAAGATGTTTTCAAAACGCTACCTACTGATGTGCAGGTTATTCTTCTGTCGGCCACAATGCCACCAGATGTGTTGGAAGTTAGTCGTTGTTTTATGCGTGACCCCGTCAGCATTTTAGTTAAGAAAGAAGAACTTACCTTGGAAGGTATTAAGCAATTCTACATCAATGTCAAACAGGAGAACTGGAAACTCGGTACCTTGTGTGATTTATACGATACATTATCTATAACTCAGTCAGTTATATTTTGCAACACCAGACGTAAGGTAAACATAAAAAACAAAATATAAAAAAAGATTTGCTTAGTATATACATACATGTCTATGAATATTTTTAAAGGTCGATCAATTAACTGAAGGTATGACCGCCCATAATTTTACTGTTTCGGCAATGCATGGTGATATGGAACAACGTGATCGGGAACTGATCATGAAACAATTCCGTTCCGGGTCTTCTCGCGTTTTAATTACAACTGATTTGTTGGCTCGCGGTATTGATGTGCAGCAAGTTTCACTAGTTATTAACTATGACTTGCCTTCAAATAGAGAAAATTACATTCATAGGTACGAGTTTAGGCAATTATAAGTTGTAGAAAATAAGTTTGCTTTCTTTTGTAGAATTGGTCGGGGTGGACGTTTTGGACGAAAAGGTGTTGCTATCAATTTTATTACTGAGGAGGATCGCAGAATTCTCAAAGATATTGAACAATTTTATCATACTACTATCGAGGAAATGCCCGCTAATATTGCTGATTTAATTTAAAAATTATATTTGTCCATTTACACGTCATCAGAAGAAAAACAGCAGCAACAGCAAAACACATCTACTAAATCGGGTAATTAGTGTCAAAATAAAAAATTTCAGAAACATCAGTCTAATACTAAAACTGGAATAAAATTGTAAAGAAATCAATATAACAAGCCAACAAATAAAATTAATTAAAATTTTAATAAATATACTCTGTGTGAAATACACACATATACATATGTTACGTGGGCTAATGCATTGTGTAAAATAAATATATTGATATGTAACGCCGAGGTGAACTTGTGTTCTTATGGGAAAATCGGAATATAACTGGTTGTTTTTCCAAACTGCCAAATTGGTATGAAGCAAATGAAACGGTCACTGGTCCTAAAGCAATTTCTCACTACGAAGCATGAAAATAAGTTTTTTAGTGTATTTGGTTTGCAGTAGTCTTCTCACAAGTTAGTTAAATTGATATTTTTGGAATACATGCAGGTAGATAGACTTTCTTTAATTGCAATTGTGCGAAAGTCTGCATTCAATGTGCTTGTATATTGTTGTTTGACGTACTTGGCATGATAGTCGCATAGTCTGTTTATGGTTGCGTTCGAAGTTTTGAAAATATCAAACTGTTGATGTTTATTGGTTGCAGTGTGTATCAAAATATTCGAAAACGTGTTGCGTAAGCAAGTTGCAAAGTCTGTATCTACCATGAGAAGTGATTTCACATTGCAATATAAGCCCGTAGTTAAAGTTTCAGATGTGAAGATGAGAAATGATATCACATTACTATGAATAGTTGCCGGTTGCTACAATCACAAGGCACAATTATAAGGTGATAACGTTGAGTCAGGTGACTATTGATTTTTAACTAAGAAAAATGTCAAATTTGATTTGTGTTGGTATAAACATGCATGTACATGCTCTTACTTGCGCTAACACCAAACATCCTGCAGTTATTCAGTGTCTTATATGTATTCCAAGAAAGTCCATGTAGTCTTTTTTTTTTTGTATATGCGAATAAAATTTGTTAGAACAATATGTTTTTTCTTGCCTATACGCTGTACTGTGTATCAAGGCGAATTCAGTATCAGGTGAACTCATCGCTACAACAATTTTACAACACAAAAAACAACACGTAGTTTGCTGTGCTAAAAAACCAAACTGTCAAAAGATTTCCAAGCAAATTTTGACATTTTGGTTCAAATTGCTCAATTAGGCATCAACAGCTGATAATCAGCCGGGCTGATAAGGTCACCTGATACTGAATTCGCCTTGCTGTGTATGTACTTCATAAATTAATCAGCTGATCCATTCATCTCACCTTTACCTTGTCTTATTCAAGAAGTCATAAAAATGAAGAAGCATACATTAATTATTTAATTCAATGTCAGTGTTAAAAGAACCGAATTAACGAATGAAAATAAAAAACTGATACATAGTTATATTTTAAGAGAAAATTATTACTACTCGGTTTGTAGTTTCGAATCACTATTTCCTTAACAATGGGACAGAAGGTATCGAGAACGGATTTTGAATGGGTGTATACCGAGGAACCACATGCATCTCGTCGGAAAATTATACTAGAAAAATATCCACAAATTAAAAAGCTTTTCGGACATGATCCTAACTTTAAATGGGTGGCAGGGGCTATGGTGCTTACACAAATTATTTCCTTGTTTGTTGTGCGAAATTTTTCTTGGCCGTTTTTAGTTCTAGCAGCCTACTGCTTTGGCGGAATTATAAATCATTCACTCATGTTAGCTGTTCACGAAATAGCGCACAATCTGGCGTTTGGGCACAGTCGTCCTATGTACAATCGCATATTTGGTTTCGTATGTAACTTGCCGATTGGTTTGCCCATGTCGATATCATTCCGAAAATATCATCTTGAACATCACAGGTAAATGGAATTGTAAATAAGCATGACGCATATTAAAGAAAGTTCTTATCGTTATTTTCTAGAAAATTAGAAAATTTACGTGCAAATATAAGCACCTATTTTAGTGATAAATAATACGCTTTGAAAATACTTACATATATATATATGTATGTAATTATAATTAAGTTTCATGCGAAAAAATGTTTGTTCGGGTTTGTACAGCAACAATAGTTATTATTCGGTTAACACAGAAATTTTGGACTGTTGCGAAAACCGATTAAACATTTCTATCTGTTTTCCACTTAAAAGCTTATATTAAAACTAATAAAAGTCTTATTAAGGAATCAAAGGATAAAATTCGGTTTCTGGACGGAATTGAACTCTGATATGGTCGATTGTCCACAATGTTTATTGTTTTATTATTATTTTTTATCTGCTGTATCAAGAAGCCTTTGAGGTCAATATCATATTGCGTGAATAATTCATAAGTTAATATGTTATTCTAAATTATTACAAAAATATCACTTAAAATTAGATATAAAATGGGTTACTGAGCAGGTATGTATGTACATATCGCACACTAAAATATAAACAGTCACAACTCAAAATGTTCAAATTGACTTTGTTTTTTTATAAACGAGTTAATTTAACAAATTTCTAACGACCGCAATACGTTACATATTTGCGTCATTTTGACAGTATCAACATTTGTTTGCCACTACTCAGTATCTGAAATATTTTGAATTGTGCTCTTTATGATTTAGTGTGCGATATGTATGTACATATGTAAGCATATTCAAGGGAAAAAATTTTTGCATTAAATAAAATTGAATTAAATTATACCCAAACTGAAAAAGATATAGAAATATTTGATTAGATTTGAGTCCGCAGCGAAAAACAAAAAGTTTTATATGTAATTACAAAACTATATATAGTATATATGTATATGTATGTACATATTATTATTAGTGAGATATGGATAAAGTTTTTTCTTGATTACATACATATATTAAAAGAAAACATGAAATAACATAACTCAATCAGCGAGTAATTTCAAAACTTGCCATTAAAAAAAGATTTTTAATACATAGAACAAGTTATAAGTTATTAGCACATGTAACTTCGATCTCTACTAGGAAACAATAAATCTTTTCTATAACTTTTATTTTTTAGATATCAAGGAGATGAGATTATCGACACTGATATACCAACATTGCTAGAAGCCAAGTTGTTTGATTCAACATTTGGGAAATTTATATGGGTATGCCTACAACCTTTCTTTTATATTTTCCGTCCTCTTATTGTAAATCCAAAGCCACCAACACGTTTGGAAATCATTAATACAGTCATTCAATTAACATTTAACGGCCTGGTGGTGTATTTTTGTGGTTGGAAAGCAATGACTTATCTGGTGCTTGGGTCAATATTAGCAATGGGTCTACATCCAGTGGCTGGGCATTTTGTTTCAGAACATTACATGTTTGCCAAGGGGTTTGAAACTTATTCCTATTACGGTCCTCTCAATTGGATTACATTCAACGTTGGATATCATAATGAGCACCACGATTTCCCATCTGTCCCCGGGTCTCGCTTACCAGAAGTAAAAAAAATCGCACCCGAATTCTACGAAACTATGCCTCAACATACCAGCTGGGTGCGTGTGCTATACGATTTTATTATGGATCCTTCTATTGGTCCCTATGCACGAGTTAAGCGCCATCAAAAGGGTTTAAGAACATGAATGTCGTATACATACTATGTATCTTGTAATAATTGTTCCAAAATAGTATTTTTATGGTAAATTTGATTTACCTATTTGTATTTCTATGCTTAAACCAAAAACATATTTTTTAAATATTGCTTAATATCCCTCTAGGCGAATTCAGTATCAGTTCTGTGTAGTTCTATTGTTGTAGGGAAGAGGTCACCTGATACTGAATTCGCCTTGATATCCCTTTTGAATTGGTTTTTTATGATGATGTCTGGGAGTAAAAATGTTTGAAGCTTTAAAACTAATGAAAATAAATAAATAATAATAAATAAGTATTTAAAAGAAAATAAGACTTGCATGTAAAAAAGACATATGTACATTTGTTAATTTTAAATATACAGGCCTGTTCTGAAAATCACGGTGATTTCAAATCACGTGTTTTCAAAAGTAAACTAAGAATAGCTGAGTTGATAGGTGGTTTTTATTGTATTTTAAGTTTTTGTTATTTATAATACAATATTTTCTTCTAACTTCCAACGCTATAAGTCGTGCAATTTGCAAAAGCATTGATTTAGCTTTCATTGATTTCTCCAAATCACCGTGATTTGACATGTCGTGATTTACAGAACATGCCCGATAAAGATTGCTAAATTTGAAAAAATACAACTTCATCCTATAGAAATAAAAGCTGGTGTTTTATACATATACATACATATGTATGTTTTATAATATATCCCTTAATTTTGTATGGAAAACTAATTTATCCTCTTACAAATCAAACATATTTTTTATGAATACAATATATACATATCGTCACCTATAATCCAAGCGGCCGTAACAACCAAAAAAATTTAATCTAGTCTTTTTGATTGCTTATGATGTGATTAACTAAAATAATCTTTCCTTAAAATTTCATATACATATGTACATACATATATGTATATAGCACTATATATGTATATGACTCAAATTAAATAATTACAAACAAGAATGAGTGATTGTAAAAAATAAAGTATATTGATATATGTATGTATGTATGTACATATGAACATACTAATCAAAATGGACCCAATTGGGCCTCCAAGTGGAGGTACGGTATAACACCACCCTTCCCAACCTGTATATGTACATGAGACGATACGTTTCCTTCGATTAAATATTAAAAGTGTATATTTACTTCTAGGACAAGATAAGTACATAAAGTAGACCATTGCTAACAATAATTCCCTGCAACACTTGTTTTCATAGAAGGCAATTATGAATAAAATTCCGCGACACATTTTTCCCGGGGGGAACAATTCCAACAAATAGCAAGTAATAGGGAAAACAAAAGATCCAATTGGAAAAGGGAGATTTTTCTCGCGCAATTTTATTCATAATTGAGTAGTATAGCTAAGAATTATCACAATGTCAAAATTGTTGATACATTTTAGGATATAGACTGCAAAATTGTATCGCAAGACTGAAAACTTTAATTTTTGTCGCTTAGGATTAAATCAGAAAACATAATTAAATCGAAAATAAAGCCCGACATGTATGTATGTGTATGCAGCCATTCTAATGAAGTTCATCATGAACCTTAAAGGCTCAGTTAGCCGACTGTAATGTAAAGTAACTGTAACAGTAGGAAACAGATGATCGATATTTTTATATGAAAATTAGGTTACGTTATATTACATCTCTAACCATTTCCATTAATTTTCACATAACAATATCCTATCAGCTATTTCCTACTGTTACAGTTACTATACATTAGAGTCGGCTAACTGAGCCTTTACCCCTGAGTGTATGTATTTGAGTCACGCAATCATCACATGTAGAAGCTGCCAGATGTGAATAATTTTATATGTAAATCTGTTGATCTTTTAAGTGAATTTTCTTTCGCTATTAATCTCAGTCAGGGCTGGCAAGAGTGCCGATTTGTCGTCATTTTGCCGATTTTTTCATTTGTTTAAACGAATGCCGATTTTAGGTAAAAATGCCGATTTTGATCAAACCAACTGAAAATCCGTCAATCCGTGGGATGTTAGTAATGTTTTATAGTATGTTTCCACCGACATGATTTAGACAAATCATGTTGATTTGAGTATATCATGTTAATTTATACATAATTTACCATACACTTTGCATTTGGATAAATAACCTCAAAGTAGTTGATTTATTTTAAACTATTTCGAAAATACAATTTTTTGAACTGTATTTATCTATGCAACCCTACGTTGCTTATAAAATTACAATCTTCATTCCTGGGTCATCCATCAATAGTGGCTGACGATTTAGAAAAAATGACATTAAGGAATATTTAATATTTAAGAAGTTTATTATTCGACATATTGTCATAATTATATTTTAATTTGAAATTTATTTGCTTGTGGTTTAGCTTGGTCTATATACGTATTTCATTGGCGCTTAAACCAAATCATCAGTAGACTTCAACCACAAATTTTGAACAGTCACAAACCTCTTACTTTATGCACAGACTTTCAAAAACTATATGAGAATTCATAGAATAATAATATTTTTGAAAATCACAAAGACAAAATAAGTTTAGTAGGCATTGAAACTCATACAAAACCCAGCAAATAATTTATATTCGATATGAATCTATTTTATTTATTTTATTTTATATTTAATAAATTTTAAATGTCAACTTCATTTGGATAAAATTCACATTATAGCTGCTGTGCCCACCTTATAATGTACGTGCTTAAATTGAATACGAAAATTCGAAAAACAAATCACTCACAAATTAACACTTTGAATTGATTTATTTAACCTACTTGATTTAAAGTCGGTGCAAACATAACATAATGGTAGGTACAGACTAAGCAATGTCTTTATGCAACCAGGCAGATTGCATTGTCAGTCGCATAGTCTGTAGTCTTGTTTATGGTTGCGTTCGAAGTTGCATTCGAAGATTAGATAATATAAAAATGTTTTGATGTTTATGGGTTGCATTGTAGGTTGCGGTGTCTGTATCAAAGTATTCGAAAACGTGTTGCGTAAGCAAGTTGCAAAGTCTTAACCTACCATAATTAATAAAAATTAATGAAAAACTCATGCCGATTTTCGAAATTAATATGCCAAAAATGACGACGATTTTCCTAAAAAGTGCAGATTTTTCAGCAGAATCTTCTGGCAGCCCTGCTCAAAGTAGTTTTTTTTAGCAGTAGAAAAGGGGAAGAAAATTTAAACAAATGTTTGAGCGGTTGATGCTGACAAGCTAGAAATATTTTGTTCTGTCAAATCAAAATTTTCTGCAAATAGCGCTAAAAAATTTTAAATTAAAGTTTTGAAGAAAGTTGTGGTAAAATTGATAACTAACGTATAAAAATCTAGTTTGTGGTAAAACTTATTACTAAAGATTGTAATAAAAGGGCTCATATTGCGAGTTAAAAAACTGTAAGATTATTGAAGGAGAGAAAAGGAATTCAGGATTTATTTTAATTTAGTGTTCACATAACCTAAAATTGGCCAATTATCTAAATATAATTATGAGCAAAGATATTTACTATTCTGATAAATACTACGATGAAAAATATGAATACAGGTATGATCGTATGGATAAGTTGTTGGAAAATATATCAATAATTTTAACAAATTGTGCAGGCATGTAGTACTTCCTAAAGAACTGGTGAAACTGGTACCAAAAACACATCTCATGTCTGAAGCGGAATGGCGATCAATTGGTGTTCAACAATCGCGTGGATGGATTCATTATATGATACACAAACCTGAGCCACACATTTTACTTTTCCGGCGACCTATTGAACAGTAGGACTTTTTTTTGATATTGGATGTCTTCAGATCGGAATTGAGCTGCTTATATGTTACTTCATCCTTTCAAAATATTAAATGTAAATAACTAAATACTTCAATTCGCTTTATAAGTCGTTAATTTAATATTTGCGGGATAACGTCATGAGCAGTACTAGTCATTCCGTAGGTTGCCAAATAATTATAGTTCCGAATAATGATCATTTGAACATATATGATTTTCCAAACTACATATATCCTTGGCTATGTGTCAGATTCAACTTTAATTAATCCTTAGTCCTTACATACACATTAAATATTATTTATTGCATGTAAAATCATTTTTCATATATCATATATCAATTATGAAAATGGTCATAGATTTTTGTTTTTAAATATTAAAATTAAATAAACTTTCATTTATACATTAAAATGCTTCATAATATTACACTAATTTATTCGACTTTTTTTATTAATTACATACAACTTTTGTTAAAGCTTTAGGTCTTTTGTAAATAGTTTACAATTTTATTTATTTCATTATCGATATTTCGCTGACAAAGCTACACAAAGTTGCAGCGAAATATCGATAAACAAAATAGTAAACTATTTACAAAAGACCTAACTAAAGCTTTAATAAAAGTTTTATATAATGCTTCCTAATATAAAAATGTTTTAATTTATTAAAATTCTCGAGTCAAAAACCTATGACAGACCATACATAATGATGATTGAAATCTTGATTTAAAGAAAAAAAGGAACGATTGATTCGGAACTTGCTTCATAATCACTCCAATATATCCGATAATTTTATTTTAATATACATACATGGCCCATATTTAATTGATTTAATACTTAAGTAATACCGCTAGTTGCTTATTTAGTTAGCATTTATGAATATAAAATATGATGAATACCGTAAATTTGGAAGAAATAAATTATAATAAGAAAAAAAGCGTTCGTTAGTTAGTTGTGTACAACAAAAAAAAGTTTTAAAATCAGGGAGAAGCAATTAGGGCTATCATGAATAAAATTCCACGTGAAATTTTTCCGTGGAATTATTTACAACTAATAGCAAGTAATAGGGAAAATAAAAAATTCTAATTGGAAAAATTTCACGTGGAATTTTATTCATGATAGCCCTGAATTTCATTTTAAAAGTGAAAAGAATGAACTATTCTTAAAGTATACATAAATAAGCATTTTTGAATTAAGAATACACGTTTTAAATGGAGAATTATCAAATTACCGATGTTCGATGTAAAATTAAAAATTTCACTTTTATATCGCGTCAAGGATAAATATTTTCTTCATTAAAGTCCAAAAGTAATTTAGGCAGAAAATCTACTCAGCCAAGGGTAGATGAGTTTCAAGGAACGATTCTGACTATCATGCTTTCTTTTTTAACCCCGAACAAAAAAAAGGGGTGTTATAAGTTTGTAGTGTGTGTCTGTGTCTGTTCGTGTCTATGTACAGACCAAATGGCTGGACCAATTTTGATTTAGTTTTTTCTGTTTGAAAGGTGACTTGATCGAGAGGGTTCTTAGCTATGAGGGCAATTATGAATAAATATTCCACGTGAAAGTTTTCGCAGGGAACAATTCCAACTTATAGCAAGTAATAGGGAAAACAAAAAATTCTAATTGGAAAAGGGAGGAATTTCCCGCGGAATTTAATTTTTTATTAATTGCCCTGTATGTTTTAAGAAAATTGTAGTACCACAGAAGGAGTAAAATTCCGATTTCCAATCATATTCTTTGGTTTCCCCTATTACTTGCTATTAATTGGAATTGTTCCCCGGGAGAAACTTCTCCCGGAGTTTTATTCATAATTGCCCTCAGTAGCAAGTAATAGAAAAAACAAAAAAAATCTAATTGCAAAAGGGAGAAATTTCTCATGGAATTTCTTTCATGATTGCCCTTAATAACAAAAATTATGAGAATTGGTTGACTTTGCAGACCGAACCTGAAACTTCCCACCAAGCTGCAGAGTTTGGTCAAATTCCGGTATCCGATACACTTTTTAAGTAAATCAGTGAATGAATATCGAACGAATCAGACGATTTTAGTCAAGTTGGCAGTAGTCGACATGTCTTTTAGAGTTTATAAGCTAACTAAATTTTTAAAAATTTGTCTGAAAATTTTATTTGCGAAATCTATGGAATGCATCCGATCCATTGACCCGTTCTTAAGGCATGAGATGTTTACATACATACGCACACGCACACAAATATGCAAACACAAACATTCATCTCGTTTTCTATTTGAAAACAGGTATTCCGACAAACGGAAACGCAAGAAAATTGGCGTTTTCAAACCGCTGCTGTATTATGAGGCCATCTGGAACGTTTTATATAAACTGCACTTTAAAGAGAAAATGAAATGATGTATAATTTAACATTGTAACCTTTCAAGATTTTATGCAAAAATATCCTATTTGAGTTTTTTCAATTGGCCGTCTCAACGTTTTACTTATGAACTTCATTTGATTTTAGTTCTTTTAAAATGCGAAATGCGTTTTGTGTTTTTCAAAGTATAAACGATTTTAAAAGGGTGCGCGTTCCAAAACATGGGCGGATAAAAACTAGATTTTCGAAAATTGAGGTAAAATCAGCAACTTCCTACAAAGGGAAGTGAACAAAATTTAAAGGTATTAAACGTGAGCACTGCAGTGTTGTCTACTGATGAGTAAACTATTTTATACAAAAATGTAAAACGTATCAATGTTTTATACATACATATATTGATGGTTACTAGTTTGTTCATGGATTTTGCGAAGAAATGTGTTCACCGTCCTTGTAAATTACAATAAATTGAAAAAAAACGACTTCAGTAATAGTCTTAATTGTCGTTGAAAACAACGGTACGATCTCTGATTTACACTAGAATAATTTAAAAAGTTTGTAACAAGTTTGTTTAATAGTATTTATTATTAAATTATTATAGTCACATTCCATTGAATGCAAACGTATTTAGTGCACAGGTACATAAATACGTGCTTAACATATACATATATCTCGAAGTTTTACAAAATTATTGATGTTCGGTTAATCAGAACTTCTTGTGTACACATGCATATGTACGTATGTAAATATATGCATTTCCTGTTGCAAATTGTAATAGAGTACAAATAATTATTTTATGCAAAATAATTAAAAATTCATACATACACTTGAAAAATGTTACTTATTTTTAATTTAAGGTTCAATTATACATAATGCATACAATAAATATAAACATAGAAAGTCGATTTAAATAAAAAAGTAACTGCTAGTATAAAGTAACGGCCTTATTTATAAAAATTATTAAGGCTTTAAAAAGGGGTTTAAAAAACAAATTTCATACAAAATTTTTCCTATTAAGCCTTTATTTATAAAGCCTTAATAATTTTTATAAATAAGGCTGTAACTATTTATGGAATAAATTAAGTATTATTTATCGACTTTTGCAAAACAAATTTAAGAATTTAACATTAATTCACGGGCTATCATCTAAGGTATTGTAGTTGTAATTGTAAAGAAAAAACACATCCTGTATCAGAGAGTTGCAACGAATACCAGATCATACAATCTCAGTTCTTATGACTATAGTATGTATTTTTATTGTTCAATAAGTTATGATTGTAAGGCCGGGTTTACATCTGTATTTCAGGTGTCCAAATAAGCATAACGACTAATGAAACACTGTTTGATTCAGACATGTACAGTTTATAATCATGTTGGATTTTATAAAATTGTCTATTAGTTCTGTATGAAACTGTTTAACTTAATAAATACGTACCTGAATCAAACAGTTTTTCATTTGTTATCACTATAACTCTTTCGGCATGGAATTTTAACTTAAAAAATGTACATTCACTGTTGTCTACCAAATGCCGTATTATCCATAATTAAAAATGAGTTTTGTAACTCTAGTCGTATTTCAATTTTGTGTATGACCTCCCGGAGAAATTCTTAGAAACGGGCCGAGTTCACAGTGGAAAGAGAATTAATAATACCAGCAACAATATAATAGTTCAAAAAAATTAATGCAAACCAAAAACCATAAAAATTCCAAAAAAAATAACTAACAAAAATTAAAAATTTTAAAAACCTCCGAATATATCTAAAGAAGATGCGATATCTTCTAAACGCCTGGACCGAATATTTAAAACATGGCTAAGAACCCTCTCGATCAAGTCACCTATCAAACAGAAACAAATAAAAATCGGTCCAGCCGTGTGTGTGTCTGTACGTGAACACGGAACAGAGACGACATTCCAATATTACTGCATAAAAGCAAGCATATTTGTATGTACATGCATGCGTGTATATGTAGCAAAGAATATTAAAACAAAGCGTGTCGCCTATTACCGAACGACCATCTTTAGAGGAACGAGTGATATATGTATGTATGTATGTATATTTGCTTCCAACAGCAAACATTTTGCAAATGATAAAAAACACGTCCTAATCAAATCAATGCTAAAATAAACAGAGGTAGACAGGAATGTTCCGAAAATCACATGGCTCCACCAAATCACATGTTATTTTATAATTAATAATCGTCATGCAGATATTTATTCCTTTTTTTAATTTTCTATTGTTTACAGCATCAAATATAATTTTTGAAACAAATTTACCGTATATGATTTTAAAAACGTCTGGAAGACCATTATTGATTTTAATATCAGCAGTGATTTAAAGCCATGTGATATATCGGCAAATCGGAAGCATCGCCGATATATCGGAATCGGTATTCGTTACTTCCCTAATTTGTACAAATTTATTAAAATTTCATTTCATTTGTTTAAATTTCGTTTAGTATTTATGCATTTATTTATTTAATTTCTTTGGAAAAATATTCGTAATCGCCTGAAAATGCCCGAGTATTCGACAATTCGAATACGAATATTCGGTCATCACTAATACATATGTATGCATATAATAAAATTAAAATTTAAAGGCTTTATAAAAATTTATAAAACAAACAAACATAAAAAAATAAGAAAACGAGTTGAATTTAAGAAATTAAATTAAAAAGTTATTAATTCGTAGAGAATTTGATTGTTGCGTTTTTTTTTAATTTCTTATTTTACTAAGCATATGCTTTTTAGTCTTCAATTCAATACTCGCATTTCCTAGGCTTGATGGCAACTAATAGCAATATCTTATAGTGTATTATTCTTGATTTATTGATTTTACTGCGTTCACACACGGCAATTTTAGGTGAGCAACTTTTGAACTTATGGAAGAGAGAGGCGAAGATAATGGACAGGGGAGTCATATTTTACTTTCTCGCCCATGAACTAAAAAGTTGCATAAATATAATTGCCGTGTGTTAACCGAGACTTTGTACTGAATTTTCAGCGCTAGTGAGTGAGTAAGAATACTCGTTGCACCCCTCTGATGTTTATGCATATGTTACAATAGTATGTACATGAAGATTATTAGACATTGAATAATTTTAAATAAAACTTTCTTACAAATGTTATGTGTTGTAATCATCATGTTGTGAACTGAAATAGCTCACGAGTCCACTAAATTCACTATCTTGGCCTTCTTGCCTGGTTGCTTGTTCGGCCATTGGTGTGTTTTCTGAAGATCCTGGAGTGGAGGATTCCTCGTTGATTCCTATTGGTTGATTATGTGGGCTTCGTGATCCGGGTGAATCAGTGATCAGTAATGTTGATGATTTCTTTTCAGTATTTGCGGTGTAAGCTTGCAGTGTTGTAAGTTTTTTTCGTGGTTCTACCATTGAAACTGCTACTTTAATTGTTTTTTCAGCCTCTGCTATGACGATTACCTGTGATGACGATTTTTGAGGATCAGTTTTGATTGGCAATTCTGGTGTTACTACTGATTTATTAGAACTGCAGCTAAAATCAGTTATTTGAGGTGTAGTTAAAGGTTGAGACCGTGATGTAACCGTTGGTGTATTGGATGATTTCGAAGGCGAAGCTGATACAATAACTGAAGCAGGAGGGTGTGTTGGAGGCATTTGTGGAGGTCGTGTTATTGAATTTGGTCCAGATCGCTGTCCGGGTGTCGTTAAGGGCGGCGGTGGCGGATAGAAGCCATATGGGGAATAAGCACCTACAGATTTTATTTAACATAAATGGTATTTATGCCACAATATATTTATAAGATTATGTAACTTACGTGAACCAGAGGAATAGTCCGGTGGGTGAATATTAGGTCTTAAATTAACACGAGACCCAAAATTTGGATTGCCGTATATGGGAGGCCTACTACTGAAATAATAAAAATAAAAATACACACTAATTTAATTTGAACATACCTGTACATATTTAGATGGGAAGCATGACGTGCATTCGGTGGCATTCCCAGATAAGGTGGCGGTATATGGTGTATAGGATTTCTTATTGATCCAGGCGAATGTGATGCGGATGAAATAGAGGTTCCGGAATTGGACCCTTTTAGAGGGGGAGGGGGGCCGTATGACGATCTATTGGCAGGATGTGGTGGCAACAGACTTGATGGCATAGGCGGTGGTCCTCGATGTCGTTGGGTATTAGTTTGGGAAATGCGATTTCCCGGTGTATTGTAAAACCTCGGGCCTTTTTTAAGATTTTAAAAATTAAAACACACTACGTAACACAAAAATTGTATGCATCAAACAAGGCACAAAAGTAATTGTCAAATGAATTCTTCGTTATAAACGTGTAAGCAAAAAATCAGCGGATGAGCAATTTGCCTGATGCATGTACCTGTTTGATATGCCTGGGATCGCACCTTTATTGCTATCATATCTCAAAAAAAAAAATGAAAAATTACGTTATGGCATTTCGTGACATCTCAATAGTGCCATTACAGACATTTTACGTTGTGTGGCGTTATATTTTAAAAATTACAACAAAAGAAATGCCTAATGTGTTATCAACATTAGCAATATATGACTGCTATTAGATTATCTTCTTGTCGTAGACCATCACTGGACTGATGTCTGTGCATTGTTTGGCCTTGGAGAGATTTGAGTACTACTCGCACTTGTTAAGGATTTCCTTAACTAAGAGCTATTCACTTCTTACGTATCGCTTTGGGGGAGGGTGGGGGAGGGTATTAAAACTCCGAAAATAGCGTTAAGTAACATATGAATAGCACCTAACTCTATCGCTTACAGTTAGTAATTTTGTAGTATTTTCCATTATCATATGTAAACGTTTTTAATAAGATTTAACTTGTGGCTACATGGTTTGCATTTTTGGTTCCATTTGGAACACAGTTATTGATGATAGCAGATGGTAATATAATACCAAAATTTTAATTTTTGAGACATGATCAATAAATTAATGATACATATGTAATTTGATACTTACTATCCGTCCTTATATAAGGGCCCCTTATAGAAGACATGGATACTCCTGGCCTGCTTGCAACTGAATGCGATGTTGGGTGCATATTGTTTGTGATACTAGTTTGCATTGTTAACTTTGGCGTTGATACATTTTTAATTACACTTGAGAGAAGGGAGGTACTCGCTGGATCGATACGCTTAACTAAAGCGGAACTTGATGCAGTTGCCGCAGTTACAGCCGCAGCTGTTTGTTGCTTTTGCAATGTATCTCTTAATGGTGTAATTTTTTTTCTCCGCCCTCTCGGCTTATTTTCGGGAAATGTTTGAAGATTTGATGATTTCTCCTGCACTGCATTTAACGGTTGTGTTACTGTTGTTTGCAATGGTATACTGTGGGTCATTCTACTAATTATAGAATGGTGTGGGGACGAAGGTGTTATAGAGGGATAATTTCGATCCAAATGTTGTGTTAGCGGTGCTGAAAGAGCATTTTGCAAAAGATGTGATGTATGTGGTCCGCCGTGTCGCTGCATTAGATGATGATTGTGTATAGAATCTTGCATTATAAATTGATTTCGAAGTAATGGAGGGTGCATTGTCGGCATTGGTAGCTTCTTTCTCACTGGTTCTTGTAGAACTGAAGCTTGTGTTGGCAAAGTTACTGTAGTTACATGTGGACTGTTTGCTGGAAATTGAGATGTGCTCCCTGACGGAAAAGGTTTTTCAACTTCCTTAGGTTTAGCAGATTTAACAGGAGCGGCTGAACGTAAAACTTCTTCCTGAGATGGAAGCTCTTTTGCAGCAGCATCACCAAATTCTTCCTCCTCAACCATACGAGCAATTGCATCTTCATCCACATCTTCCGGTAAATCATCAGGTAGATCAGCGTCATCAAAGTCATCGTCAACTTCACCAACTTCAGCGCTTAAGTCAAGATTTTCACCCCGTCTTTGTAAATAGTCAATATCTAATACCTTTGCTTGTCGAATAACTGACAGTGGGACCGTAGAAAGTGAATCGCCTTCAACCTTAGGAGGTGATCGTTTGTCTTTTTCGATATCAGTTTTTATAGGTGTGAGACGGGGCGTAGCAACTATTTTAGCGCCTTCAGCATTCTTTTCAGCCAACATCCGTTTAATTTCTTCTTGTCGTTTTATAAATTTCTCTCGCTCTTCCGGGGGAGTATCTGGTCTTTGAACTCCTGGTTTAATGCCTCCATCTGAACTATCATCTTCGAAATCTTCAATGTATGCATATCTTCGTCCTCTGGTACGTCGTGTGCTATCTTCACTATCGGACTGACTGGAGTCATCTTCGGATAACTTTTTCTTTTTTGTTTTTGCTACAATTTTTTCTTTGCCCTTCCCTTTAGTTTTTGACGAGGTAGAATTATTTTTTAATGGCTGTGAGCGCGGCTGCTTTCCCATACCCTTTCCAGAACCAACTTCTTCATTATCACCATCGTCCTCATCTTCCGAATCGCTTACATCATCATCGGAGTATTCGATTTTTTTCGTTTTCTTACAATCCAAAATTTTGTTTTTGGGCGATTTTTGCGCATTAAAAGAGTTTGATTTCTTTGCTTTCTTTTTTTGGTTAGGCCTCCAGGCTCCGTCAGATTCATCTGTAGTAGTGTCATCACACAAATCGGCGCTGTCTATATTTTCAGACAACTCAGAAATATCATCATCTCCTTCGCTTTCTGTATAATCAGACTCGTCCTTTCTTTTCTTTTTAGATTTTGGCCGTTGAACGTCTTCGTCATCGCTCTCTTCCAAAAAATATCTCCTACCTCTTCTGCGCTCGCGAAAAGCTCTTCTTGCAGCTTTACGCCGTTTTTTCTTAAACTTTCCATGTTTTTTGTAAATGTCCAGACTTGAATCGCTGTTTGAAGCAGAAATTGAAGTATCTTCCTCTTCTTCATCATCAAACGATGAACCTTTAAAATCTTCATCTGACGCATTGTCATCTTCGGAACTTATGTCTAAAGTAGTAAGTTTACGAGATTTTTTCTTCTGTGATGGTTTGATATTTATTTTTCGTATAATAGGTTCGGCATCACTGTCAATTTCTTCTCGTTTTATTGCTTCATTTCTATTATTTTTATTTGTTTCATTTAGCTCCAGATTAGATGAATCCTGCTTTGTTTCTTGGATATTTTGATCAATTTTCTCTTCTTTGACATTTGCGACGATATCACCTTCATCTATTTGCTTTTGTCGAGCCTTTTCTTCCTTATCAGCTTCTATTATTGTAGAAATGTCTTTACCACGCCCCAAGTTTCCAGCACCTGCGGCTTCATCCATTTCCTTTTTAAGTGCTGAATTGATGAGGTCGTCATACTCGTTGAGACGATAACTCACATTAATTTGTCTTCGCTTTCGTAATTTATATATCGGTTCATTATCACTTTCTGAGTACGTTGATGAAGACGATGAAGTGCTCTTTGAAATGCTTTTGGAGTTAGATGATTGTTGCGATTCACTGTCTGAAGCATTTCCTGTTCTCTGTAGGCGACTATGCCGGCTACGCGTCACGTTTGTCCGTCGATCGCGATGTTTACGTTTGTCGCTATTCTTTAAATTCCTTGAGCGGTTTCTATATTTGTTCTTGTCTGATTTATTATCCGAATCATTATCTATACTACATTCGGAATATGTAATTGCCTCTGCGTCATCGTCTTCGTGTGAATGATCTGTACTAGAATTGATATTCCTTTTGGAATCCTTTCTGATTTTATGTTTATTTGCTTCCTCTTCTCTTTCCTGGCGGGCCTTTTCTTCCTCAGCTATACGCTTTTCGTGCTCTTCTATTTTCTTTTTATTTTCAACCAAATCATCGAACTCTTTTAATTGATTTTCTAACGCTTTGATTAACTGTACTTGTTGACAAGGAGGGCAATACCAATCGCCCTCAGGTATGTAAAATAAAACTGGAGATAGACAGGAGCAATGATAACCTTTGTCACAACTATCACATAGTAAAATCCATTCGGGGTGGTCCGACTTTTTGCACTTTTGACATGCCTCCTCTTCTTGATGTGGAGCAGTTGCTTCGCCGCCAGCATCTTCTTTGCGAACTGTACGTGCCCTTTTCATCGGAACAATTTGAGATTCGTCTTCTATATCGGATTCGGGAGAAAATTCATGATCTGATTTAAAAAGCGGCGATCCAGCATCTGATTCATAATGAGGGGCTTCCTCGTCTTCCTCCTCAGGTTCCTCTTGTTCCTCCGAGCCAGACGACCAGTTCCCATTTTTCCCAGGACATTTTTTCTTTTGTACTTTTCTTTTAATTTCAACATCACTTTCCTCAGATTCTGATGATGGCTCAGTTGGCGGTGCTACTGTGGGATCTGTCTGTTTCTCTGCTTTTTTCTTTTTCTTAAGCTCTTGCTTCATTGTCCTCAAAGCAATTTCTTCTAGTTTCCGGCGTTCGGCTTCTTCTCGAATTTTTTGTTGGGCTATTCTTCTCGATTGACGCACTGGGGTTTCACTATCTATGTCAATAATATTAGTAGTATCAACTTCGCGTTGTTTTCGTGTTCCTTTTGTAGGTGTTTTCATGGTCGAACTTGACTTCGTTTGTGAAACATCAACCTTTATTATTTCCAATAAATTAACATTCTTTTTAATTTCTATTTCTTTCGTGTAATTTTCTTCATTCATAGGCTTTGTCTTGATGTCGGATAGTTTGTCTGCATTGCTTTTCTAAAATAAATTCGTAAAAAATCAATAAGGATTTGAAAATTTAATAATGCTTATTGCCAAGATATATTAACAAGGTCCAGCGATGGGGAAGCTAAATGTCAGATTTTATAAATAATATATTTTCTTTTAATATGTAGTCTGACAGTAAAATTTATTTAATGAGGGAGCTTCTTCATGGCATAGACCTGATTAATAGACTTTGCTTATTGCTTAAAACTCTTAAATAATATTAGACACATTACTTACACCAGTAAATTCAGTTTTTATTGAACTTGTAGAACTACGATTTCTTTTAATCTTTAAAGTATCCACATAAGTTGGAATGGCGCCACTTCGTCTCTCCGAACGACGACCAGCAACTGGCACTGAAGATTTCTTACGAGTTTCGAATTCTTTTGGCTTTTCCTTTATAATTTCTTCATTGATAGTTTCGGTTGGCGTGTCGCGCTTTAGTATAAATTTGTCCTTAACTACAGTAACTTCTTTTTTGGTTTCCGGTTCTTCAGGCGTTTCATTTTTGATGATTTCTTCGCTACTTCTCCGCTTTCTTTGTTGTTCGCATGTAACTTTTTGTTTTTTATAAGATTTAGATGCTATAGTATTTATATTAGATTTAGTTGTAGTCTCATTTGGCTTCACATTGTCCAAAATTTCTGTGTTTATTTCTTGACTAATTTTACTTTTTGGAACAACCACGTCTTCATCGCTTTCCGCCTGGCTTATATGCGTCAATAAATTTTTCTTTAAAGGTTTAGTGATGGGTCTTTTATTTGGAATATGAATTTTCTGTACAGTATTCGCATTTTGCAAATCAATACAAGCCTTTTTTAATTTGTTTTCTATTATTTCTGCTAAAGTTGGTTTAGTTTTTATTGGTTTCCCTTGCACTGCTTGTTTTAACGAATGTGCTTGTGGAGTTAATGAAGCAGGTTTGGATTTTTCTTCAATGTCCATCAAGCTTTCATCACGGTCGGAAATATCTTTTTTATATTCTAAGCTTTTTAATACGTTCTCCGATTTTAGTATTGCTGCACTAGTTATTGATGGTTTAGATAAATTAATTTTTTTTCTCTTTGCAAGTTCTTCTTCACCACCGCTTGACGAAGTAGTTTCTTCAGTTGCTGCAACTTTTTGAGCCTCTATTTTTTTCCTTAATTCGGTATTAGCCTGCTTAGTTCTCATTTTCAGCCTTTTAGCTCCTATATCTTGCCCGCTTTCGTCATTTTCCAGATCCTTTTCATTTGGATAATCTTCATTATTTTCGGAATTCTGTTCAGACTCACTTTCGGAATTTGGGGGTCGTGCTGTTGGGGCCTGTTGTGGGTCTGTTAACCGTCTTTTCCTATTGTAAATTGCAGAACCCGTAACATCGATCTTGCTTCCTTGAGATATATCTGACATCTTCTTCTCTAATAGCTTTTGTTTGGACTCCTTAAGTTCTTTTTTTATCGAATCTAATGCATAAACTTTTTGTGAGTTGGTTTGTACAGTTAGCACATCAGAAGAGGCAGATTTAGGTGCTTTATTATTTGATTGATTATCTTTACTTGAAGTTTCCGACACGTTTTTATCTCGTTGTGTTGCATTTATTATATTTTCGTTTACACGTTTTTCGGCAGAGGTGTCAGTTGTGCACGTAACTTGAGAATTTGTTCCACCATTAATATGATATACCTCTTCTTTAACACTTATTTGTGCGTTTGTTTCATTCAATTTTCTGCTTGTTTTTTCAGAGTTTTGATCATTAATGTTATTTTTTTCATCCAAATCAGCAGTTAAACCCTTGGTGTCACTTTTTGTTGATATACTTAAGGTAGCACCATCAGTATTTTCCAGGAACATAGTTTTGCTATTGCCTTCACTAGCCATGCATTTTTCCGGGTTCTGTTCTGATATTTCTTCCTCTTTTATTTTTAACATTGATTTATTTTTTTCAACTATATTTGTTGTATCATCTTTTTTGTTATTGCCAACTAAACATTCATTACCATGTCCCTCCCCATAGAAATAATATACGTTTTCAACTATTATGTCGCTAAAACCGATATTATCGTTGTTCAGATCGAAGTCTATACTATACAAATAATTTTCAGCGTCACATTCTTTTCCGGAACCTTCTCCAGTCACATGAACAGTTGGATCAGAAATCTCTTCCCCCACTTCATCATCATCATCATCGTCGTCGTAATCTTCAAAACGTTCTCTCTCATTTTCATCTTCTTCAGCAGCTACCGAGTCAATATCTTCTTCTTCTTCCAGTTCTTCTTCTACTTCCATGACATCATTGGTCGCTTCGTTATACTCTTCTACACACTTTTGTTTGTTATCATATTTGTTTGCAGATTTCGTGTCTAATAAAGTTGACTTGAATTTTTTTTGCACTACCGATTCTCGAACTTGATCTTCATTGTTAGGCGAAGAGACTAAGCGCTCTCCATCTAAGGGTCGCTTCACGCCAGCGTTACTATAGGTTGAATAACCTTGATTATTTATTACTTTGTTCTGTGATATCAGCAGAGGCTATTAATAAAATAAAATAAATAGTTAGAATTTTCCTCTGAATTAATTTTTTTAAATATCTTTGTTAAAACTAAATTTACCTCAACCTTTTTATCTTCTTCTTTTGATTTTAAGTTATTTGGAGAATTTTGTTCGGTTCTGCTTTTTTTTGAATGCATTTTCCTGTCGCTTTTTGCATTATCACTTCCTGTTTCCGTACTACTTTCATCGTCGTACTCTTCTAATTCCTCAAATTCTTCCTCGGAACTTCCCTCGGAACAATTATCCAAGTTTTTCAGCAGTTTGGCATCTTCCTCGGCAGCTAATTCTTCCTCGCCCTTACTAAGATCTTTTGCGTGGGATGTTTCTATTAAATTTCCCCCTTGAACAATTCTTATGCTAAGTTTTGGAACTTTTTGTTCATCCTCTCGCAACTCCTCTATTACATCGGCTGGTGGAGCTTTTTTATCAGAGTCCGAATCAATTTGACTGTTGCTGCTTGTTGTATCTTCATCAACAATGCTAATGTCCTTACACGGTAATACAACTTCACTTCCTTTTAGACGCTTTAACAACGTTACAAATTCATCGCGGTTCGTCGCTACCACTTGCCAAATTTCTTCATCCAAATGTTCTTGATAAATACTTATGTTACAGTCATTATCTATAGTCACCCAATAACAATGCCCTTGACGATCACGGCCTATTGGTTTCGATCTCAGCGATTCAGCATCAAGCGCAATAACTTTAGCTCTAAACTTTGTGTTGTTCTCAAATTGATATTCAAGCAGTTCCTACAATTGTTAATATACATATATTGACAAAAATATAAAATTTGGAAAAGAAAACAAATCTTCGCAATGCAATTACCCGTAAAATGCGTAGTTTTACATTACTACTGCAGTTCTTATATCCAAAGCGCTCAATTTCCCAACCATCTTGAGCCGAATATGTAAAACAAAATTTGCTCAAAGCTGATTCCCAGCTTTTTTCGTGAACAGTTTTTCGGGTTTTTCTTAAAAGTTTTATTTGCATATCCCTTAGTGGGGGTGAAACTAAATGTTGGAAAACACAATACAAATAATTACTTTCATCAAATAAATACATACATACATATGTATGTACCATGTTATTGATATCGTAAATTTATTTATTTATTTATTCATCAGTTTTGTAATACAAAGCCTTAGTGGACTAAAATAAATTATACATACTTACGGCCCTATGTATAAGCAAAAATTGGCATGAAGTTAACATAAGTGACGAAATTGAATTAGGTGTTAAAAAAACGTTAAAAACGGTAGCATTACCTAATTTTAACCCACCTCTAAGTCCTAGCATGATTTTTTAAGATCATTTTCCGCTTATGCTAACTTCATGCCAATTTTTGCTTATACATAGGGCCGTTAGTAAATAAGTGATTACGAGAGGAAAAAATAAAAATATACTAGTATAAATATGTACATATGTATATAGCTACCCAGCAAAAAATTGCACATTCCCATCAGAACTACTTGCCATATAATGTTTTACTTTTCTGATTACCAAATTTCATTACTCGCTTACAAATCACATTACCTAAAATTTAAAAAAATGATGTACAATTTGCTAAATGAGGAGAATGATTTTTTTAGATTAAATATATTACGTGAACAAGTTGCCAAATAAAAAAAGTAAGTACTTCTCAAGAATCGCCTAGTTAAAATCATTAAGTTGGTAATCCAGTAGGGAAGTGCTTCCACCAAATATGCTTAATTCCAAACCCGATTACTTTTTTTTGAAATTTTTTGCTGGGTATACATACACACGATTTTTTTTATTAATTCAGTTAATATTATAATATATAAAATCAAGGGTTTATATTCAAAAATTGCTATCTGCAATTCTTGAATATTTTAGTAGACTAAATAAAAGTGTTATTTTCTACAAGTCCAAGAGAAATAACTGTATTTGATTAACATTAGTAGAATTAAGGTGTCTTCTGTTAATGGTACTATTCATCAAAATTTAGTTATAAGAGAGAAAATAAGTTTTATTTTCAAGCCTTGCAGATAGCACTTTTTGAATCGATATATTACTTTCCCGTCCAGACATAAAAATATGTCCTACAATATGTGACAAAAAAAAAGTTCTTAAGTCAAGATAAGCTGATTTTGGAAGTACCCCTAGCAAAATTTGACTTACTTTATTCGATTTTTCAAGTAGTTACAACAAAATAACTTGCGGATTATATTTTTTAAACTTCTAATCTTATTTGGAATAATAGCTTAATTTAGGTTTATACTTTGGAAGGTATATTTGAAGTTGAATAAATTATTTGCAGTGTGTAGGTAGAACGATGTTTGATTAAAAAAATTAAGGTTAACAGGGAATTTAACAATTTAAATGTAAAGGAAATAAATGTCTGAAAATCGACTTCAACGCTTAAAAAAGAGCTCTCCTGCAAACCAGTCAAATATGACTTAAGGACTTTTTTTGGATATGGTATAGCCAAGTAATAAAAATGTTTGTATTATTTTTATATTAAAAAATTATAAATAAGATTTTCGTAAAAAAATTAAGTACGACGATTAGGTCAAAATATAATAAACAATAAAATAAAATTACATCCCACATAATAAAATGAAGAAAAATGCATAACTTTAAGGACATTATTTGAATGCATTAATAGTAGGTAGAAAGGTTGATAATTAAATGCACTCATATTATTTCATTCCCTCCAACAAGTATGGAAAAATATTTCATCTTTCAAAATAAAAAAAAAAACATTTTTTAATATGTACGAACGTACATTAATGTATATAAACATTTCTGAGATTTTTCTGCATGCTGCATGCATGTATTACTTACCTTCATCGGTTTTGGTTAGCCACTGTAACAATAATTTAAAATTGGGCAAATCCAGGCCTAAGTCTTTCGAAAATTTTTGTAAGAAATCGCATATAATGGCAAAATTGGGATTATTGACGCAGGAATGCAAGGAAGCTTTTAATGCTTTATCCACATCAGCCTCTATTGAGGCCGAAGCAGACATCTCCGCTGTTAGCATTGACGATGCCATCTCAGCTCAGCGTATTTTTAATGCAAATTTAACCATACAAGTTTCTAAAAATATTTTTTTAATGAGATACACACAATTTCATCTAAAATTCTTTACTTTGAAATTTGCTTTAAATCGTTGATTTTTCTCGTATTTTGTGGCCATGTAAATTTTTCATCACACTTTTCACCTGTGTATGCATAAGGTTGGGCTACTATTAATAAAATTTTTTGTTTATTTATATAGCCATATACGTTTTTTGACAAAATCATAGAATAATATTCACACACGTACAAAATATATTTAAAAAGTTTCTTTTTGTAATTAAAATAATTTTTTCTCTGCAACAAAATTTTTTCACAAAATACAACAAACTATTTTTGTTCCCTAATATTTCATAGCGCTGTGAAAGTACTCAGTAACCAACAATAAAAAGTAGTTGCTTATAATTTTTAGAGTTGTATTTGAAAACGCTTCAAATGTTTAATTACAACAATGTTGTATAAATGATTGAAAAACGTCCGTTTGTTATTTTGAGAGCATAAAAAAACAGATTTGTTGCAAGTGCCAAAAGCGAAAAAGTTCGAGTTTATTGAAGTTGCACTTACATGTGACAATGGGTGATGACTTAGGGTTAAAGTGAAAGTTGGAAAGACTCAAAACACTCAAACTCTTTTATACTGAATTTTGACGTGCAAGTGCTAAAAATTCGGTATCCTTGGCAGTTGAGTTGGAAATAAACTGAAAGTGCCGTAAGTGGTGTTGTATTAGTAAAAGAGTTTGAGTATTTTGCCCTTGCACGTGTAAACCCTAATTTATTAACACAATTTTATTTAACCTCTGCACTGGCAGCCCCGGAATTTTACAAGACAGTGATTTTGTCACTTGCAGCAATAAATATCTTGTACTATATTCACACGTACATATGGGCATTTCCACAGGAATGTCAACTTTTTGTAGCATGCGACACCAAGCAAATGTGCTTGTTTTTTTTTTTCAAAGAAAACGAATTTTAATCAGAAATAATTTTTAGTCAGGCTTAAGTTTATTAATTTCAATTCTTATTGAATAAAATATTTTTTATTAATCAATGTGAGTTTCTAAAGAAGAAAAATTAAACTTAGACTTTATAGCTGGGGGAATTATCGATACTTTTCTTTGCAGCCACGCACACTAGTCTATCTACTTGGGTAGAGATTCTTATTAACATCAGCTATTTAGCTTATTTCGATGTATTCGATGTACCATCGGTACATGCATGTAAGTATTATTGTAGTGCCTTTGTTTTGCTTTATACAGTTTATTTGGCTTTCCAGCATTCTGAAAACTGTGATTTTTTGTAGGCCATCAGCAGCTCTACGTTAGGTAAAATTTTAAGAAAAATCGAGTTACGTTGTTCAGAAATTAATTGTTTGCTGTCGTACGCCCCAAAATAGTGGAATTTCTCGGAGAAATGACCATATGTTTTTCAACATGTTTAAGATGAGTTTTCTAAAAACTAAACACAACAGTTCACAATATCTGTGAGATGTTTAAGGATGACGTCTTTTTAAAAAATTATTGTGTCTGTAAGATATTGTGAACAATTATGTTATATATTTGCTTTATTATTTTTAAATAACTACAGTTTTTGTAAATAATTTAAAATTTGTGAACCAATTATTGTGTATAAAATAATTTTTAACGTGCCGCCGATTAATAACAACACAAAAGTTGCCACAGTTATCAAAAATCAGACTGAACATACTCCATATACGTGTTTAAGGGAGTGTTGAAATCTTAAACACTTTATTTGATATGTTTAACAAAACAAGTCAATGTATGGTAAAAGATTTCAAAATCGTCGTGTTTAAGCTATTATACACGACTGAGGCGTTAAGCACGAAAGTGTGAACATGGTATAAGACCTTCGTGTAATCACCTTATGTTGTAAAATCGCTGAATCTAATAAAAAAATTCGTATATTCCAGTAAAAAGCTCTGCATTAGCCTAACAGTTGAAGCGCTACGCCATTAATATTTGAATTAATTTTTTGGCGGTGACAAAAATATATTTTGTGGTTTTTGATTCTGGCAAAAGTTGAAAGAACTAATTTAATCGCTTAAAAAATAATGGGGGCAAAGCAGACAAAAATTGAGAGCAGTAATATTTCCAGCACCTCAAACACACAATGTACTTCTGGAATTATTAATACAAATATTGATGCTGAAAATTTGTATCCAAGTTCTGTAGCTGTATGTCGAACTCCGGTTTATGTAAGTATTAAAATGATCGCGAAATGGTATTGGCATATTTTAGACGAAAACTGGGTTTGCCTCTTCAGGTTAAAACTAATGGAATACGTACAAACATCCAATTGGATACTGTCAAAATGCATGACGGGGAATCTAATGGAATAACAGACATCCTACGCAAACGTTTTCTAAAGAATTTTACATACAACGTTAATGATCCGAGGTCACCAAGCTTAAACCTTAATCGCACACCTTTAGTGTTCGAGAACACACCTGAAAAATCTCTTCGTTTGGACGATACGTTCGCAGATCTTTTTGTAGAATCCCTGCCAAAAATATGTAAAGCAAGCGCCGAAAATGTTAAAAATGAGATTGAACAAGACGATGTTGAAATGTCGGAAGAAAAAGTGATTGTACATGCATCAAAAACTCTCCCACAGACTCCTGTAGCTCTGCAACAACAAATTGATCCACGCTCTCCTTCAGTAGGTGTAGAAAGAACACCAATTATTTTCACTGACGATGAAGGTGACGAAACAAATGAAGATGTTATGCTTGAGGGTATTCTAGCTACTTTATCTCTTAATCTGAACAACAGTGGTGACAATAGTGTAGTATCAATAACGTCCCAATGCGTAAAAAATGATTTGAAAGTTGTACCTCTAAATAAACACTTAGATCGTGTTCGCACCGGTAAGGTAAGCTCTACGAAAGGAAAAAATTTTAGATCTAAGCAACGCCCATCGCAACAAAAAATATATGAAGATCAGGAAAATCACATACAAATGACGCCAAAATATAAAGTGTCTCAAGATAAAAATGATTCTCTAAAAGTTAGACGTACCCCATTGGGCTGTGTTCGTAACCGTAACGGGATACATGTCCGTTCTCGGTCTGTCGAATCATCGGCCAAATCTATTAAAACACGATTAGCCATGACAAGTTTCGATGATACTTTAAATCCTAAAGAAAATGATCAAATTCCTAATTTGCGTATGTTGCAGCAAGATTCGCAAGATTCGCTGAAACCATAGTCTATATACATACATATATACATATATTTTCAGATTTATTTATTTTTATTTACAAAACATCCGTTTTATATTTATGCAACTATTTATTATTCAGAAAGATAATATACTCTATAGTTGTAAATTCTGTTCAATTTCTATTGTTTTTCTAAACGAACGATTTCTTTAAATATGTATACCATTTTCATTTCTCCATGCTTTTAAAAGCTACATATGGATGTACATCAACCGCCAATTATTGAATAATCTTTTTATATTATGTATAATAAAATTAAAGAATTAAAATTCATTGCACTTTTTTATATTAGTATTAATAAAGAGTGAGTTAATGACAGCCAGTTGTTAGAGAGGTAACTCTGCAAGCAACATCATTAGTACATATTAATGTTAAAAAGTAGGGAGGTAACAAACGTTCTCATTCACTTTCGTATTCGCAAATTATTCGCTTACTTTTGCTATTTGCATTCGCTAAAATGTATAAGAATATCTCAAGCGAATATTAACTAAAAACAACAAAATTTGTACTTCTTTTACGAAAATATTTTACGATTATACACAGCTTTAAATTTTACAGGAAAACTTTTCTATAAATAAGTTGGCATAAGTATCAGAATGAAACCAAAATCCAGTTGTGTTTTGAAATATTTATCAGTTTTTGAAAAAGACTTAAGACTAGTTCAAACTTTTGAAAAATATTGATTACTTCGTGCAGAAAATTTTAAATGCAAACAATTTTAACTAGCCCTTGTTTGTTGTAAATTCTATGCGAAACAAATGCCACGCATATTATTTCGCATGAAAACTTAAAATTTTGAAGATATACATATGTACATATCGAGCCTTGAGCGCAACATTATCGTAAGCGGTCAAATTTTTTTATTTAAGAAATTAAGATGTCATGACAGCTCAAAATTCGAAATTGTCAAAATATCAAAATTGCTTATAGTTTCAAAAATACGGCGGCTGAGATTTTATCGTAGGTAGATGTTTACATTTAAAAAAATAAAAATTATCGTAAGCGACACATATGTTGGAATATTTTATTTATTAGAGAAATTTAAATGAATTTATTCACCTAAAGCAGAAGTGTTAACGATTTTATTAGTGAATGTTTTTCTCATTTTTATCGATTTTCCCAAGTTCCCGTTTTTTTTGACAAACTAGGTCCTTTTCTCAGAGAATGTCTTATATACGAAATATTTCAAAATAAAAAACAGAAATAAATACTGTTTCTGTTAAAGGATACTTAAAGTGAAATATCGAAATATAACAAAATATATTTGTTCAAGTATGGATCCCAAATTATCTAAGGTGATACTTTAATAATACTCTTATTTAATTGTGTACTTAATGTATCTATTAATTGTGAACTTTATAATCAAAGCCTGCCTCAGATTTTGGAAACAATTCCAAAGTTAGTAAACTATAGTGACAATGATGATTCTTACACTGGAGATCATTTAATTGCAGGGTTTTTTGTTGGTGTAAAAGGAAGAAAACTATGTCGGAAAAGTAAACCAATCTATTTGTATCTTGGAAAAAGAGGTAAAACAAAATCCTTGCTTTGGAACAAAATGCCAAAATTGTGCAGTTAACTTTAGTGAAACCGATAGAGTTGAATTAATGAATTTTACTGGGGATTAGCCAAAACGATTGGCTTAAGGCATGTGTAACGTAGAGAGCAATTAGACGTAGGAGGGTTTCGTGTAGTATAAGAAAAGTATCTTATGAATACTCTGTTAATTTTGGAGGAGAAAAATACAGCGCTTCCACACTGTTACTTTCGAAACAAAAGCAATAAACAGTATTTATCGGAGGAACTATGTAATGTGTCAAATTTTGTACAAAATTTACGTGGATGCTTTAAAGTCTTCTTATCAACAAAAATTAACCGTGTCATTATTTGTTTTTCGCAAGATATTTAAAAACAAAAAAAGACAAATGCAATATTTGCGATAAATATAAAAATATAAATACGGAATCACGTAACAAATTAAAAGATTCCGATATTTACAAAAACCACTAAATACCTAACATAATTATTAATAAAACACTTTAGAATATTTAAAAAATACTTTTTATAATAATACGAGTACCTATTTATTACCAAAATAATATTGTTGTTTTTGCTTTTGGTAACCTAATTGTAATCAGGGGGCAAATTACGGCACTCGCTACTGAACGAAATTACGAAATATTTCAATAGAGTTTATATGGAAATATTTTAAAATTTCGAAACGAATCGAATGCCGTAATTTGCCCCCAGATTAAAAAAAACAAAATGTACCAATTTTTTTTTCTATTTGATATAAAAAACACAAAAAGAAAAATATCGTAAGCGACAAAATTTTTTAAAGCGCCATGACTAGTGCCAAATATGAAAATACAAAATTCTTGTTGCTCCCAATCACTGGCCAGGACAAAATTATCACAAACTGCATTAAAACATTTTCAATTTTATTCATACATTTGGAAATAGTCGAAAAAAACGCTCTTCTGTAAAGTTTGGTTATTGTCGCTTACGATAATGTTGCGCTCAAGGCTGGATATTGTTAGTTGCTTTAGTTTTTAACACTAGTGTATGTACATACATAATATTTACATATGCATGTACATATGTATGTAAATAAAATTTGTATCAGAGGAAATCTTAAGAATTTAAGAACATACGAGTATATACATACATTAGAGTGGCCGTTAATTGTATGGAGAGTTTTTTATTTCTTCTACTCACCCCCCAAATCACTTCAGTTTCATGTAAAAAAAAATACAAAAAAATTTCATATCGATAAGTTGCGTTTTAGGGGGTGCACCCGGGCCTCAAAGTTGGCCTTCAAGCCCATTTTTCAATGTAATTTTTTTGCATATAACTATCTTTTTAAAAAGTCATTTTACAAGAATATGACATATGGCAATATTTTAGCTCTTCAAGGCAACAACATTAGTCTTCTCAAAGAAAGTTTTTTGCTAAAATTAATGTTTTAGAAAATAATGAGGAAAATAACCAACAAAATACCAAAAATTTTATGTAACAAAATTATATTTATGTGGAAATTTTTTATTTTAAGCATGTACAATGAGAGCTTATATATGTATATTAAATTAAATTTCTTACATATACATACATATATGTAGTCAAAATAAAAATAAACAAAAAAAATTACATTGAATATATGGGCTTGAGGGCCAACTTTGATGGCCGGAAAAATAACTGGAACCTTACTAACGATTGGTACAAGAACAATAATCCTAAAAAGTTTAACGCATATGACATTTTCAAATTCGCTGACCATTATATACTTTCCAGAAAAGATCAAGTAAAAACTATTCGCTTAAGGATTGGACACACAAACATTACTCACTCCCATATAATTGAAAATACTACCGCAAAAGCATGCAAATTTTGTGGTTTTAATCCCATCAGCATTAAACACTTTTTTTTATGAATGCCCACATATATTAACATCAAAAAACAAAATACTCAAAAATAAGAATTTTTTCCAACTACTTGAACCTCCAATATCCACTGAAAATTGTCAAACAATCATAAAATTCTTAAAACATAGCAATCTATATAACTCAATTTAACTTTAAAATTATGTATAGCTTAAGACCTCCGCTGTCATAGCTTCTTTTTTCCCTAATTGTTATACTAATAATTTATTATAAGTATAATCTGTTAAATAAATAAATAAATAACAACTTATCGGTATGAAATTTTTAGTATTTATTTTACATATGTAAAACTGAACCGATTTGGGGAGGTGAGAGTAGAAGAAATGAAAAAAATAACGGCCACCCTAATATACATAAATATGTATGTAACTTCCCTGCAGGAGATCGAACTAGTATCCAACTGGTATTCTACTAGTACAGAAACCACCACCACTAGTTCCCAACTGTAAACTTTCCTATAACATCTTAATGCTCAAATTAACATTGAGTGTGTTTAGAAAATTACTAGTGCCATTGGTACTAGTTAAGGACTAGTTTATTACCAGTTCTTTTGCAAAGGAAAATTCTATAAAATTGGTGGTTTTATTCCTTTGTTACCCAGTGACAACTGCTAGTTAAAATTCGCAATTATCAAAATTCAAAAATACAAAAGGTTAATTATAATTATTTGATATAATTATTTTTGGGTGAACCTAAAACTTTAATAATTGTATGATACTTGTTTTCGTACAGTGCAAGGGCTCTGTTAGACAGTCAAAATTTATTTTGCAATGTGGTGCCTTGGAACTACTTCATATACTAGTACTCATCAGAACTAGTAATTTTATAGAACAACTTTAACCCTTTTCTCACTAGTTCTTGCTGTTCTAGTAATCAGTGTTGGTATCTCTACGAAGAGCAAACGCACAATGAGCTGTTGCGAAAAGGGTAAAAAGAGCAAAAAAATAAGAAAAAGGGTAAAGAAGCACAAAAAATTTTTTTTTTAATTTTATACATTAAGCCACTTAAAAAAGGAGAGTTTGGAGTGTAAACATCATAATATAATTTCAAGTTTTTGCCTCAAAATATTTAATACATATATGAAATATATGAAATTAAGAACTGCTTGAAATTTTCTTGTGTTATTTTTATTAAATTAATTTTTTTTGACATTTCATTCAAAAAAATCAAAGGGGCTTCATGAAACATGTTTCCCCAATTGCACAAATGACAATTTTAAAAGTTCTCATGAAAACCCTTATTAATTTCTCAAAATGTTAGTAGTTATATGATCGGTGTTAGCAATTTGGTAGGTGAAGCTTAGTCTTAGATTAAGATACATATGTATGTATGTTACTGAAAAATATTTTAAGCATACAAAAGCATTAAAAGCATCACTTTTTTCCTTAAGTAACTTAAAAGTTTTTGTTTTTGCGATATTCACACTTATTCCAGTTGCCAACATTGACAGCACGTCAATACGATACCAAAAAATAGGGACTTGGCTACCCGTTGTCTAAAACAACTGACAACCTCATGCTGTCAATTGATCTACTATCAATAAATTATTATGCAGAGAATTATGTGGTACTTCCGATTTCTATTTTGCAAGAAGTATTTTAATTTTTTAATCCCAATTATGAAACGTTTTCTAAATTGTTTTTAACATAGTTTCCGTTATTGTCATTAAAAATAATTTAAGAAGGCTCAGTAAAAAGATGCTGCTATTAGCTCTTAAAAGTACATTAGGTTTGTAAATTAAAAATATTTTTATTTTACAAAAAAGCACCAAAAGCACTGTGAGAAATTGTTAAAAAGCACTGTAAATACCCGCTTTTTAAAAAAGGGTATTAACCAAAATTTCGCGTTTATGAAGAGGCAAAAAGCACCAAAAAATACCCGAAACGCACCAAAATACCATCACTGCTAGTAATTATACTAGTACCTTTTAGACAATTGACGCCTATTCTCCTGCAGGGTTACGAATGTAAATAGTATGTATGTATGTATGTATGTACATGCATACATACATACTTAAGGGCCACTCAGATTATAATGCAAGTATTAATACTTTTGACGAAAATGCATCCCTGGTCTTATATTTGTTTAAAAAATTTCAAAAAAAAACAATAACAACTCAACATGTCAGAGCTGCATTTTCCACAAAAGTATTAATACTTGTATAATAGTCTGAACGGGGCTTTAGTAAATCTATACGGAAATAATACATGTATGCATATATTAATGGTAATTACATATGAATGTATTATTATTATTATTTTTTACTATGGTAGTTAATCATTTGCTTATTGGCCCAACTTAGCTGGACTTAGCAAAAGCTCCGGCTCGTATTTAGTGCCGGTTGTGGGCATGGTGGGCGAGGTAAACGATGTGGGTCCGCCAGACGAGAGCGTTGAGCTAGCTGAATATCCTGAAGTTAGGATTGATGTTGAGGCAAAGTTTGTACTGCAATGCTTAGATTCACTGCCAGCTGATTTTGAACGGTCAATAGGGGGTAAAGTCTGTATCACCTGTCCCGGTATGATTTGGTGAGGGGTGGTTGTTTCGCATGAAGCTGTACTGAGTATAGAAGGTGCCGTTGATGGTGCTGGAAGTGGAGCTGATGTGGATGTGTTAATTGTGCATACACTGGTAGCTGAAACCGGGAAAGCATATGTGGAGGATGAGGCTGCCAGCACATGCATTGGCATACCAAGGGGTCCACGTACCAGGCCTTCAGTTCGGTCTATATTTGCGCGGGAAGAAATGGCTGCAGCCAAAGCAGCTGCGTATGTGTTAGGAATATTATTATTACAACTGTTAGTTGTCTGTTGTTCTGTTGTCTGAGGCCTCACAGCTATCAAATTACTTTTTGTCACACTGCTGGCACCATGAACTGGAGGTATAACGCTGCTCTCAGTAGTGGTGTTATTTTCTATCGAAAATGATACATGGGCTGTAGTATTTGGCGTCAGCATAAGCGCTGATGTAACAATTTCAGTGTCCAATCTAGGATTCTTAATGAACATTAATGATGTTTCCATTTGCTGTTGATTATTTCCGTTTTGGGTAAGTAAAGGAATCGAAGGGCTTTGCTGACGGAGGGAAGTACGTTGTCGAGATAATTTACTGTTGCTACTCTCATTCACCAAACATCCTTTATCCTCATCTAACTGTTTTGAAGGTGCTTTAAAAACGGCAGTATTAGTTGCTAGTTCGTTATTTATGGCTGAATCTGTCCTTGATGTAGCATTTTGATCATTGGCAATTTCCATAGTAGATACTGTATCTAATGTTTTCTTATTGTCGTTGAAGGCATCATTTGTATCTGCTAGTGATTTTGTAACAAAATTATAACAAAGAAGAGAGAAAAAATAATTATTATTAATCAGTGGTCTTGTAACAAAATCATAACAGGAAAGAGCCGAAAAGTCATTGTTATTATCATTATTGTTATTATTATTATTAATACATATAAATTATTTCAATGCCATCTGTAGTAAAAATAAAGATTTTCTGCTCATATTGTTCAAGAAATAAATAATAAATAAATTCGCCAAATTCAGGCGAATACGAATACGAATGTGTTTACAAAAAAATTAAATAAATAAATGCATAAATTATAAACGAAATTTAAGTAAATGGCTAAAAAAAAAATTTCATTAAATTTTTTATAGAAATTTGTGCTTTTTATCATTTTCAAATACTATTTAATGGCGATCATTAAAATTTTGGGTAGTTTTTATTAGCTTTAAAGTACGCCAACAGGAGTGTGAAATCCTTCTTCATAACAATTTTGTAATATTTCATATTGCATATATGTATGTGCATAATCTGCTTTATCGTGGTTGGCGTAATTCAAATACGACTACGACTGTTTGGTAATAGATTAAAGAAAAACTGTTGAAGTCTTCTTTAATCTATTACCAAACAGTCGTAGTCGTATTTGAAATACGCCAACTACGATAAGGCAAAATATTTGTATTCGTATTCGCGAATATCGTTTCAAATATTCGTATTCGTATTCGCGAATATCAAAATTTGACATTCGTTACATCACTAGTATGTACATCCATATTTTCTGACTAAATTATTTTTTTTAATTTAAAGACGAGCCATAGTGAAGGAGCACTGCTCCTTCTTTTTTTGGTTTATGGAACTAAACTAATTGTTTCCATAGTAGTACTCGTATTCAATTGGCTGGTTTAATTAGCTAATACATATATGTATGTACATATGTAAGTGAAGGCGTACTCAATTGTCCAAAAATAATTATGATTTACCATTAACGTTATCAGGTTCTTTGATGATGGGAACAATTCGATTTGTCATTATTTTCTGTTCATTTTGCATAAATAGCGAGGTTGTAGCAATTTGTCTCAAAGCTTCCATGCCTTCGTTGAGCATTTTGCTATTCGATCGTTTATGGGTGATTGGATACCTAGTCTATTTGTATAAATAATGTGAAATAAGTTATTAGAATTGTCTCGAAATTAAAATTATATATGTATATACATATGTACCTGTTGACCTGTTCCACGTGCAATTGATACGCGCTTACTTTCTCCCCTTAGCAGAGATGTTGTGTGATCGGCATCGATTTTGTTACCATTTTTCTTTCGTGCATTTTTCTTTGTTGATATACAATGAGATGGACATATACAAAATAAAATTCTTAAGAGGCAACATATGAATCCAAGACCTGATCGCAAGGAAATCAACAACAATATTTTTTTTTGTATGCATGTACATATTTAGATAAATGCCTTGAGTATAAGAAATAGATCAAAGTGTTTTTGTTACCTATAAGCGATGGCCCAATTAGTCGCAATTCCACAGTTTTGAAGCCTTTCTCACCAGTACCTACGAATGCAATAACTAAGCCAAGAGCTATTGTTCCCAGACCAACATATAAAAAAGCATTAGCAAAAGTACTTGGACCGCGCAAAACACCCAAAAAGTCCTCATCGTCCGAAGAACCACCCAAAGATGCATCCTGTATCTGTTAAGTGTTTTGATAAAATATTGTGTCAATTATTTCAAAAGCTAAAACTCGATAAGGTCCAAAGCAATTCTAAAATTAATTTTGAAAATCGTAGGTGCTTGACATCGGTATAAATTGTCAGTTTATTTTAATTTCAAACTTGACTTCTAACACTGCGCTCAGCTGAATAGCTTCATTGCGTATTAACACTTACTCTATTTCTTTTTACCCAACGCCGGTGACAAGCTGCAGCTTGTTGTTGACTTTCTTGGACGCTGCAACGACGTCCTCGTTCCAGCCAAGCTGCTCTTCCCTGGGCACACTAATATCACATGAATGACAAAACAATAAGAATGTATTATCCAGAAAAAAAAGGAATTTAAATTGCATAATTATGAAGGTATTTGTATTTGTGTTAAAACATCCACATTAACATAAATAAAAATATATATACATACAGACATATTGTATGTAAGTACATATGTATATACAATATTTCAATAAACAAATTAATATTAATTTTTAGTAAAATCAAATAATATTGAACAGCACAAAGTATGTATCTATAAAACAAGCAAATCGTTAGCTTAAATAAAAAACCATATATGTACATTTGTATGTAAGTAAAAATAAATTCAGAATCAAAAATTTAGTTTTAAAAAACATCGACACTATAAACTAAAATGTAAACACTCAACTACGTACAATTAATTGAACAAATAATTTTCCCAGTAAAATTAAAAAAAATGTGAGCAGTTAGATGGTTTTTCGTTTCAGCTAACGATATTTAAATATATGTATGTATCTTAAAATCTAAGAAATAACATGAGACGCATGCAAATATTATAGTAAATACAAATATGATTGTGTTTCATATGTAGCTACAATTTCTTAATTAATAAAATTTATTCATTAAATATTTATTTATTAATGTATTTTTATTAAGATTAAAAATTTGAGTTACTGCGTGAGGTTTTTTTTCCGAAACGGTCGGAAAAAATATGTTCGGAAAGTTGCTATCACGTGGTGCTAGGTCCAGGTCTAGTATTTATATACACATGTGTATGTATTCATTCAACAAAGATAAATGATCGACTGACTTTATTTTAAGAGCACCAAAATTATTGGTATAATCGATCAAATAATTTCAAACCTAAATATATATATATATATATATATATATATATATGTAGTTACAAGGCGTGCATGCATAATTTTGCATTGATTTTTTTTTAAATCGGAGTGGGTACTTTTTTGAATATGCTAAATTATAGCGTAGACAGACGACAGCAAATTAAAAATTTACACTGACACGACAGTATTTGAATTAAATAAACAACTAACAAAATTTGTGCATCCTTTTCGTACACACACTTCGATAATTTTCCTTGGAAATCTTAAAATGGAACAAATTTGTGTCGAACTTTTAATATTTCTTTTTCTTTTTCTAAAATTAATTAAAATAACTTATATTTCCTGATTTTGAATCCATTTTAATTTTGAAAATTAAAAATTAATTTAACTTTGATTGACTTTTGACGGTATTACCATATTGAAATAACTAAATTCAGAATTAATTCAATTTCATTTACTGCATTTACGGTAAATGTAATGCGCATTAGGATGGGGATAATTCACAAGTTAGTTTGAATTAAGACAGTTAATGCAAATTAACGCTGTTGTCTGTCTATGCTATTATATAAAAATTTCTTTATTGGTATAATAAACGCTTTGCTGCCATGTAGGTCGTAAATAATTTTTTTTTTGAAAGATTTTAAAAATATTTGGCAAAAAAGTTTCAAAACGAATTATTAATGAACGAGAATTTTACATTGGGCCTTCAACGCTTTGAATCAAAATGGCACAGTCAAAAACTTTACTGCTTTAAATTTCGAAAATAAATTTTGATTGTGCTGTTTTGGTCCCAAAGTGTAGAAGGGTTAATGTTTGCTGGCATGAAGTATTTTTAAAATTTGTTTTGGTAATTATTTAAAAATTTCTGCAACAAATAACTTAAAAGTATCTGTGACAAAATAAGTGTAATTCTAACCCACTTGACTCACAAGGTTTAACTTTCTTAAAAATATGCCTCTTTAGGATATAAGAGTTTACTAAAATTTTGTAAATTTTTAAATGACCCACTTTAGAGGAACAATTGCCATATGTTGTTAGCTTTATAGCTATGAAACACTTTATTGTGCTAAGTTAGTTATTAAAATGATATATTTAATTATACTAATGCGCAGGTTGAAAATAAAAAATTTTTGATACGAGGGTGGATCATTAACTCAGTGTCTTTTTGAATTGCCCACCTCTTGCTTGAAATGGTAATACTACTTCTGTCAATAAGCAACTGTCAGTTGACTCCTGTCTAAATTTGAACAAGCTGTGTCATTTGGTTTGTGTTTGGCAGCCTCGCCTTTTGAGAAGAATTTTTTTTTCCAAAAAAAAGTCAATCAAACGAAGGAAAAGCTCGATAAATACTATGGGGACTCTGCACCATCGATTTCGATGGTAAAAAAGTGGTTTACTGACTTTCGTTGTGGTCGCACAAGTACAAATGACGCTGAACGTTCTGGACGGCCAATTGAGATCAGTACACCCGAAAATGTTGAAAAAATCCACGATATGTGGTGTTGGCCGATCCAAGAGTAAAAGTACGTGAAATTGTTGATGCCATAGGAATTTCATATGGCAATGTGGTTTCGATTTTAAATGATCAGCTTGGTTTAAGAAAGTTCTCTGCAAGATGGGCGCCGCGTTTCAAAGGATTGTTCGGAGTTGTTTACCCGCAATCCGAATGAGATTTTGTGGCGTTTTGTAACTGTGGATGAAACATGGATCCATTACTGTACTCCGGAGACCAAGCAGTAGTCTAAACCTGCTGCGAAGAAGGCCAAGGTGAGTTTGTCGGCCAATAAGGTGATGGCAACAGTTTTTTTGGATGCACGCGAGATAAGCCATATCGATTACATTCAAAAAGAAAACGACCCCATACGGCCAAGAAAAAAGTTTTTTTTCATCAAGATAATGCACGAGTGCACACGTGTAAAGTCTAAATGGCAAAACTCTCTGAATTGGGCTACAAATTGGTACCCCATCCGCCGTATTCTGCGGATTTAGACTCTAGTGATTACTTCCTATTTCGAAACCTAAAGAAATGGCTCGGTGGAAATAGATTTAGCTCCAACAATAATTTCTATTTTAAGGAGCTCGAAAAATCCTATTTTTTGGAAGGGATACAAAAACTGGAGAAACGTTGGACTAAGGGCCAATTTCACCAACTCTATTTAAATATGAATTCATATTTAAATGTCAATTTTCATTCATTTTTATGGAAAAATTACGTTAAGTTACAAGGAGATTATGTTGAAAAATTAATTTTTGTTTTGCAAAAAAACTGTGTTTCACTCAAAAAGTATCGGTCTTATTGATCCGCCCTCGTATATTGATACCCAATTTACTTGGTTATTTGTAGTTAAATATAAAAAAATCAAGATAAAGCGTGAAATATTTGAATCAAAGAGTTATGTGAATATACACACATCTATACATACAAACATATGCATGTATATTGGTACACCCATACATACATATGTATGTATGTATGCATGTGCTTACTAGTGTTCTGCACAAGACCATTTATAAGACTTTTCAACACATGAGATATTTTCACATGCTTTACTACAGCGAAATATTCTAAAACAAACGCTAAAAAACAAACAAGACAAACAATTGAAACAAATGTTTTGCCAACAGTGTTGTTTGTTTAGCGTTTGTTTTAGAATATTTCGCTGTACGAGTAGTAAAGCATTTGAAAAATCTCTCTTATAAATGGCCTTGTGCAGGACTTTAGTGCCTACGTATTTAAATATAAAAAAACTATTATAGAGCATAATATATATATATATATATATATATATATATATATATATATATACTATATATATATGTATGTACACATGTACATATATAGTAATTTTAATTACATGCACATGTAAAATTTTTATTTACATAATCTTAAGCCTGGATCATACTATCGGTACAATGTGCTGATTTTCGTCAGCTCACTACAATATGCCAAAATGACATTATTGCTCAATTAGTTCAGGAATAATTGTATATGGTCTTATTACCAATGCAGTGTGGTGTAATTGTGTCCCTTTATTTCAATTAGTTGAGAAATAAGGCAAATTTTAGCTTATTACTTATGACCTTATTTCAGCGAGCCGACGAAAATCGGCAGATTGTGTCGATAGTGTGATCGAGGCTTTACAATCTAAGAAGTCGGTGTTTAGGTGATTCAGTTATTGGAAAACATTTTGAAGTAAAAATTTCATTAGGACAAAAATACAATAGTTATTAAAACCATGCTTTTTATTTTTAAAATTCATTCCAAAGCATAGATACAAATATGAATATGAAAATTCATTATAAATATATGTAGGTATTCATTATATGTATTATGTAAATACTCGTAGTATGCAAATAAAGATATTTTTGTAGCTTGGCTGAAAGCAGGAGTGTATAATTACATGATTTATTGAAAAATAATGATGTACTATTTCAAACATACATACAAACATGCACATTGTATCAATTATCGTAAAGTGTTTTTACTAACCGAAGCTAGACACATTTTTATAAATTGTATTTTAAATGTTAAACTATTATAAAAGTAATTATTTTATTAAAAATGATTTTTTTTTGGTTGATTGTACGTATATATCGGGCCCTATTTTCAACTTAATCGTAAGAAATTAAACTTAAATTAAAAAAAAATTAAAACTTGATGTGCCTACCCAGAGTTTAGGGGTCTGTCCCATGATGTCGACAACGGTCGACTTGTCGCGCAGTTACATTGGAAACAACAACGAACGCTGTGGACGTCGTGAGACAGGCCCTAGAATATACTTGGGTCGAACTGCTTCACTAGTTAATTTTTGCCACAAACCAATGATAAAACCCATGTAATTTAGAATTATCAAAATGCCAAACATGGGGTAAATTATCCTTATTCCAGTTGTCATCATCGACGTCACTTTATCACAATACCAAAAAAATTAAGGCTCTCAAGAAAAATTTTGCGCAACTGAGAATATATTTCCATTCCCTAAGGTCTAGAAAATAGCATAAACCTGCCAACACGAGTCAGTTGTTTTCGACAATGGATATACGAGCACCAATTTTTTGGTGTTGTGTTAATGTGACGTCGAAGGCTACAACTGGAATAAGGGTGAATGATAACTTTTAAGATACGGGCTGTAAAATTTTATCCTAAGCGACAACTTATGTACATATAGAAAATTTTTTGAATAAGCAGACTTATTTTTGTCGCTTACGATTAAATCGAAAATAAAGCTCGATATGTATGTATGCTTTTAAAAACGACTTTAAAAAAAGACGACATTCTATTTTCGCTGATGTATTTTTTATGTGTTTGTATGTATGTTTGTATGTATGCATGCATAAATGTATGTTTGTGTGTATGTATGTTCACAGATACTTCCCAGCATACCATATGCGCTCTAAATGAGCTCATAAAGACTCTTTTGTCGGAGCGCTGACGCTCAAAATAAGTTCATAAAATAATCATAAATAGTCATAAAACGCTCATATTTGAGTGGCTTTTTCCAATAAACTGGTCACTCATGAAAGAGCTCTAAATTTTATCCATAAAAGAGTATTTTATGACTCTTTTTATTTTTAATATTACATGCTGGATTTTCTTTTCTTAATTTATTTGAACGAAGTTCACTTATTATTAATTTGCTTTCTTTTAAGCTTGCTCTTTTCATTATATTAATTATGTATTATTTTTATATTTATTATAAAAAAACTCACAATTTTGTCTTTACGCTTCCAAAAATATTCACTAATGAATCAATTTGTGTAACTTCTTTCTTCTGCTTAGCTGGAATTTACCGTTATCTGTCAGCGTGCAGAAATTACTCATAAAAATCACATCAAATTTATCGTTTATGAGCTCAGAAATATGCACGCAGGAAACATATATGAGCTCATATATAAGAGCGCTCCGATAATGGTATGCTGGGTTTTGTCAATCTTAGACCAATTTTGAAATACATAAATAGGAACATGAGAAAGAAGTAGTTATTAATTTTAGCCGACTTCAAAAAAGTATGTGTATGTATTTTTTCGATAATTTGTTAACATGTATTTTGCACATAGTGGAACCAGTTCACGTTTTTATGTCCATAGAAGTTCACTTTTCTCCTACTAGTTGGACTTTTTTCAGTTCTCTTATTCATTCTCCGTTTTACCTCTTTACATCAAATTACTTTTATTTCGAACGTTAGTTACATTTATTCAATTAGATGTAACATAATTCTATTTTTGCGATTGCTCTCAACTGCTAACCAAGCCTTTCATTCGATACCATAGCATGAGTTTGCATAAAAAGTAACCTTTTAGTGTTTTGCTATATCCGCCATTTTTAATTTATCTATCTTAAGGCACCCGCCATATTGGATATAAAATGTCAGTCAATTTACTTTGAGAAATCTTTCTTCATGGATTTGCATAGTAAAATAATTTGTCCAAAATCTTAGATCGTGATTGCAGTCTCACCATAAAGCATTCATGGACCCACTTAAATATACATATAAGCATAGAACTCTGTTTATATTTGTGAAAAATGTTTATCAACATTGATTAATTCGTACAAAAAATTTGGCATGTAAGCAATATTAACTGGCGCCTATGCTACAATTTCTTATGTTTGTTGAAAGACCCCATGTGTTTGTTGGTTGTAAATTTCAAACGAAACAAGTAGAGTTTTGTCGATTTTTAGTCATTATTATGGCTGTTTCAAAATTATGCAACTTCTCTCACTTTTTTTGCCTTATTTATAAAACTTAAAAAGTATTTATAAAGAGTTTTTAAAATAAATTTTTATACAAAATTTTTCTTAAAAAGCCTTTTTAATTTTTATAAATTAGGCTGTAATTATTTCACATGAAAACTTGTTGGAGATACATTTCAAATGTTTTTCCCAAGATAAACAGAAGTACTATATCTGCAAGATTTTTTCAGGTACAATTCGTGCCAATTTTTTTATATGTACTTTGGCAGCATTTCGCCTGAAATGTTGAACAGAGTACCAGGCTTATATTTATGTACATATACATACGTCCAGAATCATTTCACATATAAAGAAAATATATGTATATTTTTAGTACGTATTTAGATTTGAACTAACTTTGATAGGTGGCACTGCGCAGATGGCAGACAGATTATTTTTATTTGAAATTCGAGAATATGGATATCGAATGAAACGTTTTGCTGAGAAGGTTTAAAAAGGTAATATTTTACAGATGAGCACTTATTTTTTTTATAAAAGCTCATGGTATGGATGGATACTCGTATCAAATGACAATAGTTTTCGAAGAAGAAAACGATAAAAAATTAACCTCTTGTGATATATGAGTATATGAAAATAACGACAGTTATTATCCTTTACTGAAAATTTTCTCAATTTTGAATTGACCACCTTCGGAGCAAATTAGTATAGTGAAGGTTTAAAATTCGTAAAAAATTAGTCTCATTAGGGTGTCACTAATGATTTCTTCGAGCTTGAAAATTTAATTTTATTTTGATATAGCCTGCCACAATCTCTGTGTATGAGTATGTTTAACTTGCGGCAATTTATTGCTACTTTTAAATTTTTATGTTCATATGGCTATGAAAACCATCAATAGAAAAAGAATTGATTGATTTTTGCACGTGTACTGGTAATTAACAAACGGCAATGACAATGCACATACTTAAGTGTGTATGTATGAACATCACTGATAGCCGATTCGGTGTCTTGTTGGGTAATTTTTAGATTGTTCGCTTGCAGGCAGTAGTAAGTCTGGAGATTTGACCTTTGTTTTGATTCCAACAAAGGAAAATATTGATTGTAAGTATTTGCATACAAAAGACACTACAAGTTATTGTTAGTTCTTGAGTAGTTGCGGCAAGAGCATTTTTTCAATAACAAAAATTAAATCTCTGCAATAAAGGCTTACATCGCACCAGATGTATTTGTTGTATTAAGATTCTTTGACTTTGATATCTAAATTTATTTCTATGGATGTATGTATATACATACATACATATATATTCATTCATAGGTCGTGTACAGTTAGTCACAAAACCTTATAAAATACTGTTAATACCATATTGGGCATATGGTCTACGTTACTCCGCCCATATTTGTGCAACACTATATTATGCAAATTTACTTTGCATTAATATGTTTAATAAATAAATAAAATAAATTTGATGTATTAAGCTATTTTCTTAAGCTGTAGAAACCTTAGAAACCCTTAGTCCTAGTTTACACTATGCAAGTCTTATTGCTAAGCTGATTAGTTTGTTAGGAGAGAGAGACGAGGGGAAAAGAAACGTTTCTGTTCCTCTCGTCTCTCTCGTCTACAATATAATCAGCTTAGCAATAAGACTTGCATAGTGTAACTTACTACTTAACAGTATCTTGTCTCTCCTGTAAAATTTGCTGGGAGTGAGTTAGCAGGTTTACGCTCTAAGCCGACGATATGTATATCGTTACCTCAAACGAAAAATCATGTAATTGCAATTTTTTAATTTTCAAGACAAGTTCAAGTTACAATCACTCATTGCGTATTGTCATTTTTGTTTCATAATAGCGACATTTTTTGAGAGCAACAAGTTAAAGTATACACAAAAAATAGATAAGAACCTCGATTTTGATATTAATTTTGATTACATAAATGGTTTTCATTTAAGTTTACAATAGGTATGTATATCAATATGTATGTACATATTTATGGACAAGTTAACGTTACTTACATACATATCGTCACATTAAATACAAACGGACATAACTACACTTTTATAATTTTTACATGAGAAACAAAACACTTCAAAATCAAAAATAAAGTGTTCTTGAAAATTTTCTTCGAAATTTACTTGCAGTATGAATGCTTATATGTTTTTAACCATTTATTTACTTTTTATATATATTTAAGCTTTGCGTTAGTTACGTTCTTTGCAATAAAAAATAGATGCATTCGTAATTACGTCCGTTTGAATTTCTTTAATAAATTGTAGAGCTCTAAATATTTGCGTGAACATGTAGTTTAATAAAGTGGACCATAATCAATCAAAAACTCTATTTCGAATTTTTGAGTAGTTATGTATGTACATACGTCCGTTTGCATTTAATGTGACGATATGTATGTATGTGTAGCGTAACCTCATGCATAAAATATAAATAAATTGAAAATAAATAATAATAAATGTATTTCAACCTACTCTGTGTGATATATAGCACTAGTTCCTCTAAAGAGCGTCAACTCAAAATTTTGTAATTTTCACTTTTTGCAAGAAAACCATATACTGGCCACTGTATCTACGCACTGTAAAAAACTTACATCGTCTTCTCTGCTCTTTCGCCAAAAAAATACAGTTTTATATGTCTTGTTAATATAAGAGTAATTTGTGTATAATGAAAATTTTTAGATTTTGACTTTTGAGGAACTACTGCAATATACATACATATCAGAGAATAGATTGAATGCCGTATTTTGTTGTTTTTTAATACAATCACAAAAAACCTGGATATTGTTGTCAATCCACAACATTTGAAAGAAACAACGCATGTCACAATCGAAAGAGATGAGTGCGGCGAATTTTATTGCGTGCATTGCTTGTGCGAATGATTTTTACTGTGATTGACCACAACGTAGTCTTTGTATTTTGTGCTTGTATAAATAAAACTCTTACATTAGTATTCATAAAACACGATATAGTTTTGAAATGTATTATATGTCAAATTTTATATGAAACCGTTATTTGATATACATTTCAGATCTATTTTTGCTCTTTCAAAATTTTTTTTTTTCATTTATAACCATTAAAATCACTTAAAATAAACTTGTTATTTAAACGTGATATACAAAAGATCAGCGAAGACTGAGTGAATGGTATAAAAGAAATCCATTCTTTCATGCTACATCATTTCATTTCGCTGCTTGTGTTATATCGGCAATGTAATAATAGAGTGCGTTTGTGCAATCAACAAATCGCAATGAATGGTATCATAGCAAATGCGAATGGTCTCATTCTGTTCTCTGGTATGTATGTATATATATATATATATATACAATCGACTTTTATGTAAGAAAAGTGTGTTGTGCTTGAGACATCCGATTTTTCTATAAGAAAACGGTGCTGTGACTGACGCGTTGGAGTTTTCTATAAAATGCGTGTCCTGAAACAGTCGGCAGTTGACTTCTGTGTACGAAAAGTGAGCTGTGACTGAGGCAGTTGACCTTTTACTTTTTTATTTTAAGTAAAATAAACGGGTAAAAATTAAAAATTTGTAGCTTTTAGTTTAAACCTCATCAGTGATTTTACTTTTAAAAGTTTGGTAACGTATTTATATCTCTACAGTACAACATGTTTGTATGGTATTTTCAATTTCCTATTGCAATTTGTTTGATTTTATATTGGCTCGAGTATGATTATTATGGGATACATACATATAAATACATAAATAGGATGGATGATGGAACATATTTGAAGCCGTAGTAAGAGGCTATAATCAAGTTATTTCCATAGCATTCAAAAGTTTGCAAGAAATATGACTTCCAATTAAGTGCATAATAAATTTGTAAAATTACTTTTTTCGGCATTATATAACCTTCTATTCTATCAGCCCAATCATTAATATTCCCTCGGAATTTATTTCTCACGGAAAATAATGTTCTCGAGAAAAAATTCCTCCAATCATAAATTCTTTGGGGAAAAAAATGAGTAATATGTGGCATCACCGCATTACGAAGCTGTTCTTTTGCTGTTTGTTAACATTTCGTTTCTCCCTTTTTTGAGTGAGAGAGTAAACAAAATTATTAAAATTCACCAACTTAAAAAAATATGTAAAAATAAGTTTATAAATGGTTTATTTGGGCATTATTTGTGTTTTTTCACATAAAAGAACTATAAACTATAAGTTTATGTATATAAATTTTGTTTTAATGGAATATTAAATATGTTTTTATGTAAACTCCCTTCTGTTTTGCAAGGCAAATATTTTTAGTGAAAAAAGCAAGTTCAATTGCATTCATAATAACTACTTTTTCCCCCGGGGAGTTTTTTATTCCCGCATTTGGTAAAAACAGAGAAAAACAAATTGATAATTGATTGAGAAAAGGGAAAAGTGAAAAAACTCGCTCGGAATTTTTGTTCATGATTGGGCTGTATACATATGTGCATACATATTTGTTAAAGTCACATGGTCTGGGACATTTTCATTGAAATACTTTAGTATGAAATAAAAATGTTTTTGAATATTTTATTGTTTGTTTTGTTTGAGGAATAATAGTTTGACATATTTTGTACTGATGACGCAATACTACCCTAATCAAAAGAATAGCAGATACACATACATGCATTTATAATTCTAAAATTAATGGACCCAGTCAGCATGTAGAAGATTGTCTCAACAAACTGAGTCTTTTTCGACTGATTTAGATAATCAAAAGCTGATTAATCAGTTCTGCGCTTAAAATAAGACTCGAAAATGATTCCCAGAAATACTCAGAAGAAAGTGATTTGTTTAAAAAGCTAAAACAAACAGCAAGCTCGTGCAGTAAAATAAAAAAAATTAAATTTATGTATGTATGTATGTACGAGTATATAAAAATTTAAAACAAAAAAAATTTTGGGCAAATCACGGCATTTGATACGACTCGTAATTTAAAAGTATTTCCATATAAACTCTATTGAAATATTTTTAAATTACGAATCGTATCTGGTGCCGTAATTTGCCCCCTGATTGTAAGTAATACCACAAATTGCCTCGAAATGCGAGTCATAACAGACTCTTTTTAGAAGACTCACGGCTAGGGTACCATTTTCTCTCGAATGAATAGTAATTTTTGACTCGAAAAAGAGCGCATAAATGCTTATTTTAATAGCGCTGAGGAGTCGAAAAATACTCGAGTATGATCATTAATTTCATAAAATGATGACTGGGGATATTCTCATAGAATATACACATACATACATATACTTTATTTATGCAATAAGTTTTATTATAAATGCTTACATGTACAAACATACACAGAAGACAAACATACATACATATTGAATTTAAACCAGAAAAAAATTAAACAAATATGTACATAGATGCATTTATACTTATGTCTGTGTCTAATTTAATTTTTACCATAAATGATAGTTATACCTATTTATATGATCTTGATGGCCGTAATGTTTTTTTAAATATTTTTTATTCTTTTTTTTTTGGTGAAGAAAACCTAAAGACTCAAGTCAAACTAATTTTATTGAACGTGCGCCGCTGAATGCATGCAAATCATTTGTAAGAGTTGATGGCTTGATAGTCTGATTGATTGATCGATCCTCCAATTAAAAAAAGAAGAATTGGTGCTTTAGATTTAATTTATTAAATATATGTGTTCTATATGTATATGTACAATATGTAAACATATGTATGCATGTACATATGTAAATAAAAAGTGATGGTCAATACTTAAAATCGTTAGGTAGTAAAAATGTATGAAATTAAGTTATAAAGGAGTAAAATTAAAAGTAATGAAACATTATTATGTATAGTAAATACAGTTATTGTAGATATTATAATTTATAAGCAAAGTTTTTGAGAAATTGCATTTACATACTTACACACATACATAAATGTATTGAAAAATTTTTTTAAATACATATTGCATATGGATATGTGTTAAGGAATACCTTGTATACAACTCAAAACGAGTTGTTTAAGTTTTTAACATGTGTTTTCGTACTATGTTTCCACGGCATCGTTCAAAATTCGATGTTTCACTCGTAATTCATGCTTCAATTACGAACCGTATTATATTCATTTAGTAGTATTATTGAAATATACGCTGAATCAAAACCAAAACAGAAAAGAAACTCATAAAAGTTAAGTAAACATATAAAAACAAGATTATAAATAATAATAAAAATTAAAAATTTTTAAATCCCCGAATTTATCTAGAAAGATGTGATACCTTGTAAACAACTGGACCGATTTTCTTCAAACACAGCTAAGAACACTCGATCAAGTCACCTTTCAAGTCATAGAAAATATTAAATCAAAATCGGGCCAGCCGTTTGGTCTGCACGTAGGCTCGGACAGACACACAGATACACCGATGCACAGACACACACTACAAACTTATGACACCCATGTTTTGGTCGGGGCTTAAAAAGTAACAGTAAAATTAATGCACTAGCAAGCAGTTAAAATGGTGTGAGAAAGGAAAACGACCTTCAAGTTATTGTAACTGCTAAATTCAGCTAAAAGAGTTATTAATTTTTTTTGTTTCTTCTTATAACTACTAAATGAATGCAATTCAATCAAATTAACTTGTTGGAATATCCTAATCTATTAAAAATTCACATATAATTATATCCACCAGTTTATTACTTGTTTTATTTGTTTTGCCTACTAAAAAGTACAACAATGAACATACATAAATAAACTCATGTGTATGTGTGTATATGTATGGGTATTGTAAAAGAAAGAATGAAAATAAAAGTTTTGCTTTCTTTTCTGAGTTTAAAATGAGAAACAATAAAAAAAATTTTAAAAGCAATGAATATTTTCTGCTGCTGTTTGCTTGAGTTTAAAAAAATGCACAAACAGTATTTTCTGTACGGAATGTGCGTTCAGTTTGCCACTTAGCTTAAGCAAATGACATTTGACGAAACTTGACGAAAAGTTCCATAAGTACATTATAGTTTGCCACATACTTATTATATGTAACCGCACAGTTGCTTAAGTTCGCTTATTTATATGTATTATAGTTGGGCCTTTAGACTTTGCTTTACAAAAACATCAACGCCAGAAAAGTCCAAACATTATTGCAATTGTGAGAAAGCAAAAAAATAAATATGTAATATACAACTGATTTTGTGAAAGAGAATAAGTTATCTCAATCACAAATGTGACGAACAGTTTCGTAGTTCAAGCACTTTAACAAGGCACAGTGGTTCCCAAGGCGAAAAAAAGGTCATCTGATAATTGAAAAAAAAAATAGAAAGTAATATTTAGTCGTTCGAAAAGACCACCAGAAAGTAACAACATTTATGTGACATTGCTTACATATGTACATACACAACGAATTTTAGCTATTTTTTTTAAAGAACAAACACAACTCACAAAGCGATTAGCTTGTCTGCAGAAAACACCCAGAGTCTATGGTGGGAATCGAACCCACGACCTCTGGATTGAGAGGATAGCATCGCTACCACTCAGCCAGAGGGGCACATATACATATGTACCTCTTATCTTTGAAAATAACTTTACATTTGAACTTGGGCACTTTTATTTTTGATCTTGATCTTAGTTTTTTTTTTAATAATAATAATAAAATAATTTAAAAGAATAATTTAAAGTATAGCCAACAGACGATTGGGTCGCTCTTATTATAGATGCAAACAATTTTGTAAAGATTCATAGAAAAAAACGTCTTAAAAAATCTCTTAAGAAACAACCAAACAAATGCAACTATCTATCTACATAGTATATACTTAATAGACAAACTTGCTTTTTGTAATCCCTTTTACGGCGGTACTACTGCATCGATTTTGAAAAGCCTTTTCTATACAGATGTGCAGAATATATATTTGATTGAAATCGGTTCAAACAAATGCAACTATCTATCTACATAGTATATACTTAATAGACAAACTTGCTTTTTGTAATCCCTTTTACGGCGGTACTACTGCATCGATTTTGAAAAGCCTTTTCTATACAGATGTGCAGAATATATATTTGATTGAAATCGGTTCAGTATTTTGGGAGCTATAAGCGGTTAAAGTTGCTACTACTACATGCACACATAGTACACTCCGATTTGTTAGCTTACAATTAAAAAAGAAACAAAACATGTGTGTGTGTATGTGTACTTGTATACAAACTACTATAGTATTTCTTTTGATCGTACAATTTCTCTCTCTTATTTGTTATTGTATGAAAGCCATAGTACTTAAAGGAAGAGAGAGAGTTCAATAAATTGAACTAACTTCGTTAAAGGGATTTTGTATGTTTTTTTTTTAAATTCATGTATGTATTATTTAATTATGTTTGCATATGTATTTATGTATGTATGGATGCAAGTATGTATGGATGCTGTGTGTTTCAATGAATTTTTATTGAGGTTTAGATCATTTTTATTTGAATATAAAATAAAATAAAATTATAATTTAGAATACGAGCGATTGTGTCGTGCGTTTGGTATATACGTACTGGTAATTATGTATTAATGATACACAATACCGCGTCTATAACGAAATTAAAAACCAAACGTCATATACAAAAATGAAATCCCTTCAACTAAGCTAATTAGATTTATTGATCGTTCTTCAATTTTCTTGTCTTGTGCGTTTTCTACAACAACAAAGAAGGTAAAAGGCAGGGATGCACAGTGGTCATACTGTAAAAATCTTACATCATTTTCTCTACTATTTCTCTTAAAAAAAAAAGAGTTTTATCCCTGTTTGTGATATATTGCCTCTACTGAACATTTGTAAATTTTAAGTTGACGCTGTTTAGAGGAACTAGTGCGATATGTAGATTAGTATGAGTAATGCACAATTCAATTGTAAAACACTCATACGCACATTTCAAACAGAAAAACCTAAATCAAAATCGTTCCAGCCGTTTGGCCTGTGCGTGGACTCGGACAGACACACAGATTCACCGATGCACAGGAATTTTTGTAATTTTTCTTCGTATTTTTAATGAGTTTATGTTAGATAGGGCTTTTTGTTTTTGTTTTTTTTATATGAAATTTAATATAGGGCTTATCATTAAACGATTTTGTAATTTTATATATTGCGTGTCAAAATAAATACGAATTTAAAAAAGTTTGTTTATTGTTGCATGCTTACATGCTTACTCAACAAACCTTTTTTTATTCATTCAGTCAGTTTTATTCACATTTTGAATATCACTTTTTAATAATAGAGCATTTACATTATCTCGAAATCTAGTGCTTACAAGATTTCCAGCTAAATCTAGCTGCTTTTTACTAGATTTCCCATACAAAACAAAATCTAGTTTGTGAGTAGACTTGTAGGCAATCTACCCAAAATCTTATATTTTTTTATTTTATGTTTGCTACCCTGTACAAAATATTTATATAAAAGATGATTGAATTAGCTACGTTCTGCTTAAAAAGGTATGTGAATTGACTACATTGCAGTTGATTGGTTGTAGTTTTGGAAATTTTTCGTTTAGTGAGCTTTGTTTTGGAATAAAAAATCTTGATAAATGTCAAATAAACATGGTGTAAACGGTATACATTTTCATAAAGATTTTAACTAAAATCTGTTAGATTTTGTGCAGGTGTAAATGGCCTATAAAACTAAAGTATTTCCCCTTATTGTGATTGGCGATTTTGGGGCGAAAGTCAGGTGTTTTGGACTAGACTAAAGAAAAATGTAGTTTGTTTTCTTTAATCAACTACAAATAGTCGAATTAGAAGTCGAAAAACGCCAACCACGATAAGGATGATTATTTCAGCTCCATATATGTATATACAACATTTTTAAAATACATAAATCTAGAAGGATCATGCGCTAAGGTCCGCGTGTCTTATTTACAATAGGCTCACCTTATCTGATACATGAATGTGTTATAAAAAATTAGGGAATTTTTATATACATATGTATATAAACATGTGCAAATAAAATTATTCTTGACCTCGACGTATGTCATAATTATATTCAAGGAATACTAGTAGTACGCACGCCTTTTAATAATGTTACTTACATGTATATATGTATGTATATGTATGATTTAATAAATAATATAAATTATTGTGTTTCTTATGTTTTGTGTTTATTTTATTATTTACATTATTATAATATATTAAATTTGTTTATTTTATTATTTTATTTTACTTACGTCATTTCTAATTTTTTTTTATTGAATTTAAGGACTCATAAAAAATAATTCTAGTACATAGTTGTAAAAAAATTTACACAAAAAAAATAATTAAATTAGTTTAATTTTTGAGCCTTTAAAAAGAAAATTTTATCGTGTTGATTAAACATACATATGTATCTATCTTGTCTACATATTCCAGAGGGTGGAATTTTTTCTTTAAGCGATTAACTTGAAATTTTAAACAAATATTCGCTGTTTTCGAAAAATGATGGCTGGCTCGGATATAAATATGTACAAAAATTCCAAATTTTTGTCAGAAGCTTTTTTTATAGCTTATACATACATATCGCACACTAAACAGTAACAACTCAAAATGATGAAAGTGGTTTTGCTCTTTTATAAACCAGTTAATTGCACAAATCTCTAACCACCGCAACAATTTCTTTTGTAATACAGTCTTCTTGAAGAATATAAAATACCGTTATGCTTCTTTTTACGTTGCATACTTGCGTCATTTGTACAGTATCAACACTAGTGAGTTTGCCACTACTCAGCATCTGAAATTTTTTGAGTTGTAACTGTTTACGATTTAGTGTGCGATATGCAGCCATATTATTTTAGGAAAACTAATTAAATTCTAAAATCTTTATTTTCAACTTTCCTCATAACTTGATTAATACTAAGTGTATAATTTTTCAGTATTACTTGGTATTTGGTTAGAAATTAAAATAATTTGTTCTAAATTACTGGCTCAGTGGAAGATATCAGCGAAAATCATATCAAGTTAAAGTAAAAAATTAACAGTTCCAAGTTCAAATGCAATGTGAGATCTGGTGGTCTTTCCAAGACATGAAACATCTTTAAAATTGGTCCACATATGTAAGAGTTACGAGCTTTGAAAAGTTTTTATAATCTACGGTGGCCACTGTCCAGCCTGATAATCTAATATTTCAGCTTGTATTATTCTACCTTCTGTGCATACATCATTTTGAAATCAAACCTCTAGTTTAGAAAATTCACACTTATTATAATATCTTCGCTGTAGCAAATACTGCGCAAAGTTTTACGGCGTATTCATCACTAATATTTAATATTCAGACATGTGTTACTTGTTTTAAGGTCATGAGGAATAATTAGTTAATAACTTACCCGCACACCTGCAATAATCAAAAATAAAATACATCTGGAACGTAAAACGACAACTAGCTTGGACCCGAATGTACACATGGACAATATAATAAACATGTAGCAACAAACGTATATGTTACAATCGTTTGCCAGTTGGCCACGTCTACGGGTACAAGGCAATGGTAAGTCGTAGAAGACATGTTTTTTTTTAAAGAACAAATACAACCCGCAAAGCGATTAGCTTGTCTGCGGAAAACACCCGCGGTCTATGTTGGGAATCGAACCCACGACCTCTGGACTGAGAGGCTAGCATCGCTACCACTCAGCCATAGGGACACCATAAAAATCGTCAACGAAATTTTTATACAAATGGTGGCGAGGTCACTCAAGACTAGTGGACCGACAATGTTGCTCAGATTGTAGTCAACACGGCTTTATTGAAGACAAAACTTATGACACTGTCGCTCAGATTATCTTCATCTCGGCTTTAGTGAAGACAAAACTTATGATGCTGTCGCTCAGATTGTCCTCAACAAAGTTTTATTGAAGTAAAAATGCGTGACATTGTCGGTCAGATGGTCATGAACGACGATTTCAACAGGCGAAATGTCGTACATTAATCGTCGAAGACAATGTCGCGACGATTTGGCCAACTGGGTTAATATCAAAAACATGCTTCACAAGTGGACGTTAGCCTTTTTATGCATGTGTGTAGAGAGTGTAGAATTTGTATTGTCCCACACACATACATACTGACGCACCAGATATTTTATAATTAAAAGAAAAACCTTAATAAATACTCGTATTATTAATTATGTTACGTTACTTTATACTGTGTCTCCATAATCAGTTCATTATTACAATACTTAAAATCGTTCGTAATTAATTCTTCGGTTAGAAACCAAATTACATACGCAACTTCGGGATAAAATTATCTTAATTGTAAGTATTTTTATTGAATTATCAAAAAAAAAATTTGCATAATATTGATCAGAAACCCATTAAACTTTTCTGTAAAATCAAAACGAGAACAAGAGAAAAAAAACATACGTAGAAACAATAAAAAATATAAATATTAAATATTATATATTTGTTTCTGTTAACTCCTACAAGCAGCATAGGGCCGCAAAAAATATAAAAATTAAAAGACAATAATAACATAAATAAACCAAGAAAAAAGTGCAAAAAAACAAAAATGTAAAAGCGTAATGTAAAGAAATAATAATGTAAACTACTACTACAACAAGACGAAGAGCAGTCGAAACGAATGCGCCTTAGAAACAACATAAAGGCCCACTTAGTTGACCGCTTCTCTGATGGGAATAACCATCAACCTTGTACAATGTGTAAAGTAGTTAAAGTTGTTACACAGATATAATAGCCCAATTCACAAGCTTGTGCAAATGGTCTTGCATCGTTGCATATGCAAATTGGTATAGTATATTAATACTCACCACTAAGAATTGTTAAGTGGTGAGTATCAATATACTATACCATTTTGCACATGCAACGATGCAAGACCATTTGCACAAGATTGTGAATTGGGCTAATGTAATGCAGCGGTAACATTTCAATATATTGAGAATAAGTTGAGATATTAGGGTTACGTCGTTACGGTTTTTTATTTTATCTTTTTTTTAATTTTGAGCAGCAAGACTAAAGACTCAGTTAACGGTAGGAAACAGCTGATCGAATTTGTTATGTGTAATGAAAATTGTTATAGAGATGTAACCGGAATGTAGGAACATGTGCATTACTTTTCACATAACAATATCTATCAGCTGTTTCCTACCGTTGCAGTTGTATTCCATTACAGTCGGCTAACTGAGCCTCAACAACTTACGGTGTGAGAACTTGACAGTACATTCCATTAACGGTCGGTTAATTGGACTTTCATTTGCCGAAGAAATCGAGAGAGTGGAATAAGTTGTTCGTTTTGGCGTGGAAACATAGTATAAAGAGAAAAATATATAAAGAGAGTTACAAGCAAGCGAAAGAGAGAAAGAGAGAAAAGAAATGAAAGTAGATAATACTAATTTTCAAATTTAAACAGATTGTCTGTCTGGTGGTGTTAGCTCTTCGTGTACTGCAGATTATTTTTTTTATATTTATTGTTATAAATTTTTATTTTATAGCAGATCTCTAGTAAATAAGCAGAATATTTTATCACTTCCATTTTGATTGCATATCTTTACCTTATTTTTTATTTGTTAAAATTTTATACGATTGTTTACCACTTGTTTCAACTTGTGAATGTTCCACAAAAATTATAACATATCGTATGGTTATTGTGATTTATTTTCAATTCAGCTGGTCGAATACACATATACAAATAAACTTACCTATGTATGCATGTATATAGATACATGCATGTTTCTATAAAATACGTACATACATATGTATGTGTATATGTATATATGTATGTAGATATGTATATAAAATTTATTTCAGACCTTAGTGCATTTTTGTTTTTGTTTCTTTTTTTCGAGTTCAAGTTTTTGTGCCGTTTTTGTGGAATTAAATTCGCATATTGAATCAAGTTGAGCTCCTAGATCGAAAACGGGAATGAGAGGCAAGCAAGCTTAACAGAATCTTTGGGAAAACTTGATACCGTTTAACCTTTTTAGTTTGCTTTTTTACTAATTTTTTAAATTGGTAATTAACAGATATATGTATGTATGTACATATATAGTACATACATACATTGCGTTTCACTATTCGTACTACAATTATATATGCAAAGTATGTACATATGTACACAACAAAACTTTTCGAATCGTATGCTTAAAAGAGCATCATACATTATGTGTTGAAGTCAACTAAATAATGGGAAAATAGCGATAAATAGTTTAAATAAATTATACAATGAATCTATTATGATTATGTACGATTACATGAGTACAAACATATGTACATATATAATTATGTATGTATGTATGTACTAATGAATGCATTTCAATATCACTGTGAAATGTTATTAACATGTGCCTTGTATAATATGTATGTTTATGTTGTGTATGCATACAAGTTTCCTATACTATCTTATATAGCGAGGTTGTCTATTTCTTTGTTATTGATTACATGTTGATTTGATTGGGATTTGTTAAAGCAAGTTAAAGCGATAGAGAGGCATTGAAGTGATACAATGTAAGGAAAATGCTTGTAAACCATACCTATACAATTTAGCTAACATACAAGTTGTTAACATTTACATACTATTTATTTTTAAATTTAATTTTGAATTAACATAATTTTAGTTGTACATATTATATATTTTCCAGCTGTCTATTAACAAACACTTACTAACATACATACATGTGTATTGCAAGATGGTGTGTGTGGGTGTTGGTAGGGGTGGGTTGGTGTACTAAAAAGTTTAAAGGTGTGTGTGTTTTTTTTACATACATTCATATGTTAGTGAAGTTATTAATTTACCAAGACAAAGTTTTTGCATAATTAATGAAAACTTTATTTTGAAAATAATTTAAACGACTAGTGGCTGTTTTGCTGTTTTTTTTTATTGTTGTTGTTGTTGTTGTGAATAAAATATAAATGCTATTCTACTTTTTCCATGATAATGACTATAAAAAATAATTAACTAAATAAAACCAAACTAATAATGTAATAATGAAATTAATCAAATATTATTTAAGTATTTACTGCTATTTATATTTATTAAAAAAATAGTATGCATTGAATGTATTTACAAGCATTTTCTCTATACTTTAAAACTTCAAAAAAAATTCAAACACAATTTTTTAAAGGGTGTACGAAAATTTATTAAATTTAAAATCATTCTTATATACGGAACTTACTGTCCATTTTATATACAAGAGAACGGAAGGGCGAATGTATGTGCATACGTACAAGGCAAACATATGTACGTATGTATGTATGTAGTACATGGCGTATGATCAATAAAAGTTACGTATTACGTATTAGCAAACCACATTTGTTATATTGGTTAGACACAGTAGCAAAAAAATGTTATACATATTTATAAAGATGAATTATTTCGTTGTTTTGTTTAGCAGATGGGTTAACAGGTTGGTTGTTTGGATATGTTGTTTGGTCACAGTGGTTGGTTTTAGTTTTTGGCAACACACATGAAAGGCAGATGAAAATTATATAGTATGTGTGTAAATATATGTATGTGGTTTTAATTAGGTCATCAAAATAATATTTTTGTGTCTTATGATTATCTATTATTATTATTCTTTTGATATCCTATTATGAAATTCACCACACAAAATTTGGAAAATTTTTTCACATTAATACTCGTATTTTATTGTTATTCAAAGCGTGAGAATTTGTATAGGAAACTAATTTTTTTTGTCAAAGTAGGACTTTGGCATTTAACAAATTATTATGTCTTGCTGTCATTTAAGGTGACTAAAAAATCATAGTCTATAAATATTGTATACTCGCAGGTTAAGTGAAAAAGTGTTGGTGGTATTTGATGAATATTATGGTATCATATGTATGTATCATATGTGTAAATTGCCTCATTAAGGCTAATATAAGCCATAAAACTTAAATAAAAAATTAATAATTAATTTCTTATTCGGGCTTAAGTTCAGTAATTTCAATTCTTATTGAATGAAATATTTTTATTAAGTAATGTGAATTTCTAAAGAAGAGAAGAAAAATTAAAATAGACTTTGTAGCGGGGGGAAATACCGATACTTTTCTGGGCAGCCACACACTTCACCAGCACCCTAGTCTATCTACTTGGGTAGAGATTCTTATTAAGATCAGCTATTTAACTTAAATTTTCTATGAAACGGAATATGAGAAATGATTGTTGTGTATACAATTGATTTACCTTTGGTAAACACATTTATAAGTATCACTATTAATTTTCTGTTTTTCCATTTTTTAATTTTTCTATTTAGGTTAGCACGAAATTATATTACTCCACCTAAGTATGTTTAAGTATTCTTGCTTATCTTTTACGATCATCACATTAATTATTTTCACTTATTCGATGTACCGTCGGTACATGCATGTAAGTATTATAGTAGTGGCTATTGTGTTACATTGTTTTTTGCTTTCAACAGTTGATTTTACTTTCCAGCATTATGAACTTTGTTACTAAGTAAACATATTTTCGTCACGTGCACATGATGTTAAAAAAAATCAAGTTATCTGAGTGGTTAAGTGCGATAATTTCCTTAAAACTTTCATTGGATATTGCAGGTTCATAAAACATTTACCTACAATTCTAGAGATCACTCAGACATAATTCTGATTGGAATAGACATATTAATTAAAAAAACCAGAGAATAATATGTGTGTATTTGGGCGCTATGAAATGAGGCCCAAGGAAATAACCCCCAAATAAGAAATGAAATAAGCCCGAATAAAATAAAACTTACAAGAATTAAATAAGACCCAAGAGAAAATTTATGAAAAAAACTAAATATACGGGCCTGTTCTGCAAATCACGACATGCCAAATAACGGTGATTTAAAAAAAACAATGCCCAAAAAAAAATAAATAAAGCCCAACCAATATCAAAATGAAATAAACAACAAAAATACCCATTAAAAATTTTTTGATTTTATTGGGCCTTATTTAATTTTCTTATTTGGGCCATATTTCATAGCGCCGTGTATTTGAAGATGTGCCTGCACAATTTAAAAACAGTTACTAATCATTCGTATGTATGTATGCATGTGTGTATTGCACAATATTGTAGTAGTGTAACACTGTATGCTGCTTGAATAAACAAACTGTAACAACTTTTTATTGCATATGCATACATACATACATATGTACATACATACATACATACATACATATGTATGCATGTATTTTTTATTCCGAATTGGTTTGCCGTCTAATATGTAACATACATATGTTATTTAAAAAAAATATATTCAATTCATTTTAAATTAAGTAATGTAACGAGAAAATGAAATAGAAAACAGAAGTGTAGTTGTAAACATATAATCGCATATAATTAATTGAATTTTGTTTGAAATGATTCAGAAATTAAATGATTAAGATGTATTTTTTTTTTGTTTGGGCGGGATCGCTAAGGAAGGCCTTTGATTTAAAAAGCTTCACTACCATTACTTTTTTGTGAATCTTTGTGCGAAAATCTACATAAATTTGCAATTTGTTGTTTAAATTGACTTTGTTAGCTGAAGTGTATTTAAAAAGTTGGGAGTTTCAAATATCTACAAAATATAAGTATTGAAAATATTTATGTATGTTTGGGAAGTTATATATAATAATAAAGAAACAGAGGGAGAAAGAGAACGTCTAAAAATAAAGTAAAAAAGAGAGAAAGTGAATGTATAATCTACATTTGTTTATACACTATTTTAATATATGTATGTATGTATGTACGAGTATTTATAAATATATGTATATTTACTATTTAATTATACATACATATAATATTTTTGGGGGCATAAATGGAAGTACATATTTAACATAATAAGCATTGGAAGAAAATCATAGAATCCTTGAGATGTTTTTAAAATATTAAAAAGCCTGTTTTAGGATTAATTTAATTTGCTATATAGAGTTAGTTAGTTATGTTATGCGTGTTGATAATCAACTAGTGAAGGACTATTAATACATTATTTTTTTAAGGTACTCGTATAGGAAAGGTAAGTTAGAGATATATCGTCTGAATAATTAAAATTTGTACAAAACATAAAATCATAATTAAACAAGAAATATTTTAAGGAAATGATAAAAATTAAAGACTTTCAATTTTATTTATACAGAATGTATGTACGAGTATTATATTACTAAAACGCTACTCTAGGGTTGCTATAAAACAGTTCAAGAGGACTGAAAATTTTAGTTGTAAGATACTCAGATGTATGAAGAGATTTTTTATTGTGAGGGGTTAACTAGGGTCAACTAAGTTTTACATAATTATATTTATATAGTTAATATGGTAGAAGTTGAAATTGGCAAAAGTTTGCAAGAAAAAAACTATTTTATGTGGTTATTTCATTTAGGCTTTTACTTAGAAGTCGGATGTAAGAGAGAAAAGGAAAACAAAACAAAATTAAAAAACATTAATTTTACCCATGACTCAGGCGGATAACGAGGAAATGGAGCTATTTCTTTGGTTGCTACATTACTAGGCAACTCAAGTCTTCCACCTAATTTTCGTAGCTTTCTTCTTCTCGCCACCCGAGATTTCGATCTTAGCATCAATGCTGCCTGCATCTTTAATGCTGATTTTTTACAATCACTCTATGCGCAACTAAATCAGATCAGATGAATAGAATTATAACGCCAATACGTATTAATAACGAACTACTCTCTGCTACGCAGGAATAATTGAACGTGTTACGCGTTGAGCAATTTATGTTTTAGTTTTTATTTGTTTTTTACTCGTATAGTTCTTTACTTTTTAGAACAATAGAGTCTTAGATTCTGCAGTTAGTTTGAACGTGAACTAAGAACTATAATGTGGTTCTGCAGGAGCCCTAGGTAAAACTGTAGGCTTTTTATTGATTCTTTTAATTATAAATCATATATGTATATGCAGTTTTAATTTATAGTTGGGATATTTTGAAAAAAATAGCAAAATTTCATATTCTTTGGTATTTCAAATAGTCTTAGGATATATGTATGTAGTATGTATGTATAATATTTAAAACCTGACAAATAAATATTCTTCTTTGTATGTATATCGATCGATAGCTAAGTGTGCCATAAAAAGGCTAATTTGCTCGCAGGCTTTCTGCTGTTTCTTGTATTTTGTAGTTATTTTTGTTGTTGTTGTTTTTGTTGTGGTTGTTCTTGTTGTTGTTTCTGTTGGTACTATATTTTTTGTTGCAATATTTATTTTCTGCTAAACTAGTCGTTATCTCTGCTTATCGTTGTTAAATATCACAAGCTGATGCTGCTACGCTCTTTGGTTGGCTTTCCAACGATGATGTTTCTGCCTACGTTGACCTTTGCGTCGTCTACGTCTTCCTCGCCGACGCAACCACCAGTTTAAACGTAATTGTATGCACTTACACAACAGTCGATACATAAACTTGAGATTTTTTTGAAATTTACAGCTTCGTTTAGAACAAATAAAGACTTCAGTCATAAACAATAATTAAAACGTATTTTTTTCTTTTGCTTTTTTCTTTCTTAATTTAGTTTTGTCTTCGAACGGCGGATGTAAAATAAGCGTTTCTGTATCAAAGTTGTTGAGGTTTTTGCCACCTTTTATGTTTTAGTTGTCGTTGTTCTTTTTAAAATTGTAACTTTTGTTTATTTTTTTTTAAATTTGCAACACTTTTATTTTATGTACACGATATGTTCCTTTTTGGCTTTAGTTTGTTTTTGTTAAGTTACAGAATTTCTGAAACTCGAAATTCCTTTGGAACTGGAAGCATTTAGTATTACTTTCATTTTACTTTTTATCGTTCTTGTATAATTTCGACTCATTTATTTCGACACGTTATATTTTGTAATCTAGTTAAGCACTCACTTTTTTCACTTTTTCCCGTTTTGTTTTTGTTTTTGTTTTTGCCTTTTGTTACTCAAATTAAAAAAAAAAACTTTCTCATATAGATAGTGTGTATGTTTGTATGTATGTATGCGATTACATTTACATACATGCATACATACATACATATACATATCCATGTGTGCACGTTTATCTAAACACACATACACATACGAACATACATAACATTTATGCAATATTGCCATGCATATGTATATCAAAAGTTCCTAGGCTTTTTATTATTTCTGTTGTGTGCTTTTCAAATTTACACAAATAAATAAATCCAATACAATATGTATGTGTATGTGTATGCATGCACACACTTGTGCTTTACAAAAACCATTCTCCCACAATGTTAAAAATGTGTGTGTGTGTGCCTGTATATGCATTTAGATTTGGTGTTGACTGTTTGATAGTGGCTTAATGGCTTTTAGTTTAATCTATATACATATGTATGTATTTATTGAAGCTAAGTAATTATTTCATTTAAAGCCGGCAGCAAGTTTTAGTTTTACATATTTTGCTATCACATTTGTTTCTTCCTAAATAGCAAACAAAATATAAATATTTCATTAAAAGTATGTGTGCATTTTTAAATACCTATGCATAATATTTTTTCATATACGTATGTACATATGGATATATGTATGTATGTACGTACATACAAATTTTAGCAAATCTATTGCATCACATCACATTTGTACATACACAGAAAAAACAAAATTTTCAGTAACTAAATTAATTGAACAAGTAAATAATTCGTGGGAATGCGGACCTAGAAATAAATTTGTAGGTTTTGATAACAATTTTGTAAAAATTTCAATTTAACAGAGTTCGGCTGAAAGAATTTCTTATTTATCTAAGAGTGTTGGTGTTTATCTTGTTTGTTGATAGGTACGAACACAACGCATTGTTGTGCTCTTGTTGTTTTTTTTTATTTTTATTGATCGTGTTGTATGTATACATGTAAACGCAAGTAGCCAACAAGCGATAAATTCCAATTGTTCCAACAATTTACTGGAACAGTAAAAATATTTACCGAAACTAAATTTTATTTCAAACAAACATTTGTTTGAAAAAAATTGTGTGCATAATTTTTTCTCACATACATATGTACATAAGTAAATGCAAATAACCTATACATATACATATTTATGTAAACAAGAACAACATACATATATGTATATGTGTATGTATTAATGTGTAAAGCTTAATACGAGTATGCAACTCCTTATTGGACTCCTTATTTCAAAAGTGCCAATGATAACAATGTAGCCAGCGATGCCAACTTGTTGCTTTTGGCACTATTTTTAATGCTTTTTGAAGACTCTAAGCGCCAAATTTTGAGCATTATTGCCAAACTAAGAAGAAGCACTAAGTAGTGTGTAAGAAATTTGTGTATTTCTTAAAATTACTTTAATATATTATATATATATTTAAATATATTTTTTCAGTGTAAAGCATACACTTTTCGTCTGATATATTTCATTAAAGATGATACTCTTGCAGAAATATATAATAGCTTAAAAAATATTAAACATTATTAAATTTTAAGTTTAAATCTTCAGTTGTTTTTCACGTTAGTGCTTTTTACTTTTTTAGATAAAAATAAATTAGAATTGTTGGGCTTTTTTAAATTTTGATATGCTTTTATAATCATGTATTCAATATAAGTTAGATGTACTCGCTTATATGAGTTCCCCGATTTAATATACAGAAGCTGCTAGTAACAATATATTAATATGTAATGTATGCATATGGTGTCCCAAAATTAACTTAAAGTGTTCTCGAAGTATACATTAAAATAGACGTCTTTCGAACTCTTTCAGTAGCTCGTTTTTTAAAAAAACATTTGACCAAACCAATGTAATTTAAACGGGTACAAGTCTATTTTTGATCATACGCACCAGATACATACATACATATGTATGTATAAAACCAACTAAACTAACTAAAATTATAAAATTGACAAAATACACATTTTTGAAGATATTCTTTGATTGTCTTAAGTATAAAAAAAAATTAAAAATTTAAAAACACGGACGTATTTGACGCTGTAGCATAAATTTAAGAACCCTTTCAAACGAAAAAAAAACAAATTAAATTCGGTCTAGCCGTTAAACAAAATATATGTATGTATATATGTTTTGTCCAAACATAACTAAGAACACTCTCGCTCAAACAGAAAAACTAAATCAAAATCGGTCAAGTTGTTGGTCTATACGTAAACTCGTACATACACACAGATACACATACACACACTACAAACTTATAACACCCCTTCTTTGGGTCGGGGGTTAAAAAGATATAGACAATATACATATTTATGTATATAATATGTAGAAAAAAACGTTTTTGTAACCCCTCTCAGAGTAACGTTCGGTATTTTTAATGCGAAAACTCAAAATATTTGACGGGTCTCAAAATATTTGATCGTCGTGAGCTGAACTATGTCTAAAAACATATATTTATATGTGTAATTTTTTGCATATTTTCGTTTTTTTTTCCTAAGACAGCATATTAAAAAAGATACATTATCTGAAAGATTTTTTGCGTACGCGTCCAATGGTGCATTAAAATTTGCCGTTTGTACCATCGGCAGTATATTATTCAATAAAACAAATAGAAATTAGACAAGCCCTAACTCAAATAATTATTACTCTACAGGGGATGATAAAAACATAATAGAAACTGTAATATTGAATACGTAACTTTTTTGTACAACTGCTTGTAAAATCGTTATTTTTTACACTATTGCAATAAATTTTTGTAACGATGTGTATTTGTGTGAAATGCATCGGAATCACTGAAAAAATCAAATTTGTAAAAAATACGAGTTAGGGCTTTTCTACTTGGGAACATACATAGATATGCAGTTATTTAGGTCAAGTCAATCAACCGATGAGAGGGAGATGCAAAATTCTCCAAGGCCAAACAACACACAAATACCTGACCACATAAAACAAATAATTACGATGACACGAGAGCTGTTCTTCAGCCGAGAGGTGCTTTATGACTGTTTATATTTTGAGCAAATATATAAATATTCGACTATTTGTAGTTGATTAAAGAAAACAAACTACATATTTCTTTAATCTACAAGAAAATTCTGGTTTTTGCCGCAAAATCGGCAATCACAATGTCGTTCGTTTCAAAATATTTTTTATTGCATCGGCAACACGATACTCTATGACAGTCAATTTTAAATTTCTTTTCAGTGGGTAGTCAATTCGCTTGTGCTGTAGGGGCATGATAAATTAGTATATATTGACTCCATTGAAAAGCATGACATGTACATAGATACATATGTACATACTAGAGGTGAGCCCAAGATGTTTGCTTGCTTTTGTGTCTTTTTTGTTTCATTGTTCTCTATTTTTGCTTTACACTCAATTGCGATCACCAGTACAAACAATATTCGCTCTTGAAAAAAATACAATATTGTGCACTTTTTCATGGCTTGTGCTCACTTCTAGTACATACTACATACATACATATGTACATACGAGCAGCTTCAGCAAGAAGTTGTACATAATATGATACCTAATGCATTAAATTTTCAGATATACATATGTACATATGTATGTAGTATGTATAATTGTATTGTATGAATTTAGAAAATATTAACATAAAAATCCTTTAAAGTGCTACACTTATTTAATACGGCATTGGCGCTATCCGCCTACATCCTTAAACTAATGAGCTGTTTGTTTTTAAACGTTTTAACGTAAGTTCTGCGATTCTATTAAATATGTACATAAACTCAATATCAATAAAGAATGTATGTATATGTACATATGTATGTTTATGGTACATATCGTCGTCGAAAATTCAAAAGTACGCAGCAGCACAAGTGAGTAAAATTTTAAGGAAATATGTATTTTGGTTAATCACATACATAATAATCAATCAAAAACATTATTTTGAATTTTTTGATGATACGTACAGGGTGGCCCAGAAAGACCGAAGTGGTGTGAATTCCTTATAACTTTTTATTTAAGACATATTTTTTTAATTTTTTGTTTTTTAAATACAGTAAATTTATAGGGAATATTTTTAGATTAGTTATTAAAAATTGTATCCCGCAAGTGGTGGCCATTTTCTGCTTCGCACAAATGTGCTCTTTCCATTTCCATTATTCATAACTTATTTATGAGTGACGAAGCCCATTTCCAATTAAATGGGTTTGTTAACAAGCAAAACTTTAGGATATGGGCTAAGGAAAACCCGAGAGTACTTCATCAACGACAATTACACCCAGTTAAGTGTACTGTTTGGTGCGGTGTTTCTTCAGAAAGGATCATTGGCCCATATTTTTTGGAAAATGAAAGAGATGTCGCCATTTCCATCAATGGTGATCGATATCGGGCCATGTTGGAAAATTTTGTAAGGCCAGCCGTGGAATACCATCCGCAAATATGGTTCCAACAGGATGGAGCCACAGCGCACACTCCGAGGGCCACAATGGCTATTTTACGCGACATCTTTGGGGAAAGAATAAATTCGCGTAGAAGCAATTTTAATTGGCCTCCGCGTTCCCCGGATTTAACCGCTCCAGACTGTTTCCTTTGGAGTTATTTAAAAGGGAAAGTTTATGTTAATAAGCCTAGGACTATTGAGGAATTAAAAACCAATATTCCAGACGAAATTAACAACATAACACCGGAAGTTTTGCGAAAGGTCATGGAAAATGTGTTGAAAAGAGATCATTTGTGCGATGCAGAAAATGACCTCCACTTGCGGGATATCATTTTTAACAACTAATCTAAAAATATTCCCTATAAATTTACTGTATTTAAAAAACAAAAAATTAAAAAAATATGTCTTAAATAAAAAGTTATAAGGAATTTACACCACTTCGGTCTTTCTGGGCCACCCTGTACTACTGGAGTTTCGACGACGATATACACTATTGTATGTATTGTAAAAAGGAAGTAAATCGGAAAGTACGATGCAGGAAGTTAAATGGGTGGGTGGAATATGTATGTGTGTGTGTATGTATATATGTATTTGTTGTGCCACATGCAGAAAACAATATGATATTTATTAGAAACAACAAACATGCAACATTGAAAATTACATTGTAACATAGAAATCCATCCAAACATATTAAGACACAAACACCTAAACACACACACACCTAAACACACACACACACACACACACACATATGTATATAAATATACTCAAATGAATTTAAGTATGTACGAAGAATTAAATGAAGGTAGGTGTTTAAATTTGTGTCTGTGTGCTTATATTAGTCTGAACACACATTCATACATACATACATACGAATGCATGGAATGTTGGTTGTGTTTAGTATTTGGTAATATGTATTATGTGTGCTTGTTTCAGTTGTTGTTGTTGTTTATATACATAGGTATGTATGTATGTATGTATGTATGTATGTATGCATGTATGTATGTATGTAAGACCTTATAATAATAACAATAATATGTAATAAAAAAAGATATGTATAGTGGCATTTTGATTTAACAATACACAATCACACACAACACCATTAATGGAGAGAAAGAAGAACAACAAAAGCAATAAGGTAGAAATAATGATAAAGAACTTAAATAATTTCTTTTACAGCGAGTACTAGCAAGTGGCACGATTAGCAGTATATATATAATAGTAATAATAAAAAAGAAAGCTAGACACAGAAAGGAATAGCGTAATAGAAACATGACAACGTGTTTTTTTTTTGGGTTGTGTTATGTATGGATTTAGAAGTAGAGTACAAATTAATTTAAGGTACATTAGTAGCAAATTGTACAGTCAAATAGAGGCAGCCTGAATTTTCGACGTGACGTTTTGTTGAAGGCGTTGTTTGTAATTACCTCAATGTGTTCGCAGACGCAAATACCTTCTTCGCAGTAGGCGCAAATTTGAACTTTACGACCGCCAGTGGTTGCAAAGCCTTTGAATATTATGGGATCGTCGTTAAGTAGGGGCTCGTATTGTTGCTGTTGTTGTTGATTGAATTGAAGTTCTTTGAATTGGCGCTTGACGCCATTTACGGCTGAGGCAGCATCCAATTCGAAGGCGTCGCTACGACGCATACGGTAGACACTACATTTGCGTTCTAGAGGACCGGTGGGTGGCTGCATGTTGTCGTCGTCATCGCAAGAGTCAATGGCAGCGGTGAGAGGTTGTTTTTCTGCTGCAGCTTCGGAAAGTTCATCGCGTGGTTTGGCCACATGACCAGGCGAAGCCATGGGCGTGGCGGGCGTCACAATGATTGAGTCGTGGCAGGACAAGGTCATACTGACCTCCTGACCAGTCGTCGTTGGTGGGGTTTCGCCCGTAACATTCTCGCCGGCGACGGCCATGCCCGCTGGCGACGTCGGTGGTGTGGCTTCAACTTGCGAAACGAGCGGCAGGGTAGCGGTAGCCGATTTGGGCAAGTGAGAGTGATGGAAACTAGTGCCACTACTGCCAGAATGACGATGTATCAGTTTTGGCGATACCCGTTCGTGGCGTGGATGCGAATGTTGGGCATCCAATGTGTAACGACCCATGGGCTGGAAATGGCTCTGGTGGGCATGACTGTGGGAGTGATGGCTGTGTCCCTGATGTGCATGATGACCATGAGCATGCGAATGCATTTGAATGTGCAGCACCGACTGCGTGTCCCCCTCATCGATTGGCAGTAGAAGCTTTGATTGTGTCGTATAGCTGCCACTAAGCTTGCGCCCCTGAGACTGCGGCGTACGTAAATAATTATTAGGTAATTGGTGGAATTGGCGAGATTGTCGCGTGGGCGTGGAAGCGCCGTGATCGGTAACGACGATACCCGCTGCTTTCGGTGGATGTAGTTTCGCCTGAAGTTGTTGGGTCTTTTTTTGCTGCCGCTGACGTTGTCGAGCTTGACGTGAAGCCAAGGAAGCACCGCCTGCTGCCGCATACATGTTGTTTGATTTTCTTTTAAGCTTATTTTTTTAAATCTAACTTACTTTCTTCCAGGTTTATAATCGTTTTTCTTTCAATGTTTTTTTTTTTTGGAAAATGTAAAATTGTTTCTCGGTTTGTTAAGGGCTTTAGGAATAAACTAGTATAAAAGCAAAAGTAAGGCAAATGCACCCACCACTAAAGAAAGTAAAAATACTACGTGGAAGAGTAGATTAGTTTGGATCAGTAGAGTTCGTAATTTCTAGGCCAGATAACAAGGACTTGTTTTATTAATTTTCAGTAATTTATTATTTGTTTTTTTTTCTTTGGATGATATAATTTCATTTAAGAAGAGCTAAAGAATAGTTAGATGTTGCTGTGACAAAAGAAGTGAGAACGCATTTAAATTTTTTACACTCAAGTAACTAAATTATAACTATCACAGTGTGAATTTAACTTTTCATTTTCTCAGTATGTAATGTTGAAGAGGAAAAGAACACAAAAAATACATAAAGTGCGTACGAAAAATTCACTAAATAATGTGCATATTAAAAATATGATTTTGGAAATTGAAAGAATTTCTTCTAATTTATGTTGAGTATGGATTTTGGACTAGGTCCCTAAATCATAGTACGTACACTCAAGACAATTTCTATATGTTCTTTAATTACTTTTATAAATTTAAATTCTTTTCTAAAATGAAAATGATCATTTCAATAAAAAAAAACAACTAATTAAAAATACTACACAAAAGATGAATTAACTAGTAAAAAGTGCTGCGCTATTTGTAGCATCAATTTAGATTTTTTAATACATGACAATTAGAAAAAAAATTCCTTTATATATGTTTCAAAGTTTTTGAAAAATTTAAATAACAATTCTGATCGATTAAAACTTTAAATTTATTTTAAGACAATATTTATACAAACGAATTTACAGAATCTATTCAGTTCTGCATGTTTTGTGTAATTTTTTTTAGACTGCGATTTATATAATTCCGACTAGATTTTTAAGCTGAAGCTACACTAAAAGCTTGTTTGTGAGATAGTGTAAATGAAAGAGAACAAGGAGAATCGGCCTTAAAAACTGAAGTCACATAGTTTTAGTTTTAAAATTGTATTTGACGTTTACCAGTGATTCACTAGATGGAAGCAGGAACGGCATTCGCTAAAAAACTACAGTTATTATTATTTATATTTAGATTTATATAATATAGTTCGATATCTAGAAAATGTAAGTACGTCTTGGCTTAATAATCTCTATATGTATGTAAATGTGTATTAGGTTTTGCCAAGCATTCACTTTTTTCCTTTTCATTTAATGTTAATGTAATACAAAAATATACCCAAAGTATTTTTTTTTTACTTTTTTTCGTTTCAATAAATACAGTGGTGATGAGTTTGATGACGTTATTACATGTATATCTTAAGTATATGTAGACAAATTTCTATTATAATAACATAAATGTCAATGTAGTAAATTACACTGTATTCAACTATAACGCAATGTATGAACTTTGCTTTTTGAAAAGAAAAAAAAAATACATTCCCAACTGTATAATTTATTGACCCTCTATTATACTATACTATGTAAATATGTATATATAAATCAATAGTTATATTTACCTAATAATTTTATAAAATATCAATATTAGAATTAAATTACTAAGAAATGGAGACAAAAGAAAGTAAAAACAAAATATTACATTTAATTGTTATAGCAATTATTTAATACTGATACATTGTCGTTACTACAATTATAATTATATTGATTATTCTTAAAATCTAAGCTGATAATCTATTGAACTAATTGCATGTATACATACATATACATAAGTATACATATAGTATATTCATATAAAATTAAGGCTGAAAAAAATTTATATATTTTTCTTATTTAAAATGAGGAAAGTAAGAAGTACATAAGTTGAAATCAATGTGATTTAATGAAAAAAAGTGGTATTGCAAAGTTTTGAAAAGGATTTTCCTATTTATAAATTCAGTAGGCGTAAGCAAGGCATGCAGGAACTCAATGCTTTTAAATCTGCTTGCTTGCATGAGGTGTAATTTTAATATGGAGGGTGGATAAGCAGTAGAATTAAAAAAATTAAGTTTGATCATCTAAATGCTCTTAAAAAATGCTGCCACAATTTCTTGGTATTACAATGGTTTACGAATTCACAATTTAACGTATGGTAAAAATTTTTCCATTGAGTATCTTTTACCCAGTAAAAAGTTTTCATGTTTTTTTAAGCAATAGGCCAATAAAGCGCATCATACTTCGCTTTAAAATACGAGCTTGTTAAAAAGCAGCAAACGTATATGAAGCAAACTACAGGAAAAAATCGATTTAATAGTGATCTTCAAACCGAGAACTCGCCATACAAAAATCAGCGATATCAGCAGGTTTGTCAGCGCTACTTTTATTTTATAATAGTAAAACCCTGTTTTTTTGAAGCACAATTTTCGCTGGGTACATACGAGTATATAATTATTACGAACACATCAAATAATTTTGTACTCTATATAACGAATTCAGTAAAAAAATAATATCGTAAAAATATGTGAAAATACTATCAAGACAATTAAAACTAATATTTAAATTAAATTTATTATTCAAATCAACAAAATATTTTTAAGATTACCAATAAATGGTAAAAGATATACATACATACATACCGCTAATTTACTCAAACAATGTCATAACTCAAAGAATTTAATTTTAGAATTAATCCTCATATCGTTCATATTGTTACGTAAATGGCCGTCGACACGGTTAATGCAGCATTATGCAAAAATATTCCAACAATGTTAATCTAAGTGTTATGCGAAAATATTCCTACAGGGTTTTTTAAAAAGAAACATCTAGAATAGAGCAAAAAACTAAATAAAACTTGTATCATTCTTAACCCTAATTACTACACTGGAGTCTTGTATTCATTTGCAAATCTTTGAGTCCACGGAAAAGCGTTTTTAAGGAGATAATATTGTGGTATTATAAACAAAGATCGTAAACAGAGTGGTAATCGTGTGTGACGAGTAGTTGACAAAGAGGAATTGCGACAATACTAGCGCAGCCAGCAGCGTTGACAACTTTGAAATTTCAAAACGCACCAAAATGGAGAAAAAACGCGCCATTTACAAAAAAAGCCCCAAGCTTCGAATTTATATTTTTAGTTTAAAATGTCTATTGAATTAATTTTGCATAGAAGGTTTTTTATTTTTTTTTGTATTAAAAATTTAAAAATGAATAAGGGCACATACATATGTTTACATTCATTTGTACAAGATGGTACATTTTGGTACATTAATTTTATAAATATAAAATCTGTTCAAAAGTTTTTAAAAAGAGATAAAAAATTAATTAATCTATATTAATAAATCTAATATTTTCATCATTATTGTTGTCATCGGGCCATAAAACAGATTTCATTTCAAATTGGGATGTTTAGTAAGCGTCATTACTATTAATATGGTAATTAACAGTATCAGGAAGTTGGTAAGTTTCACAATAAGAATTTTCCCTTTTTAACACATTGTTTTGTTAAATTTGCGTTGGTGCCACAAAAATTAAACAACGCACCAAAATTTTAAAAAAAGCGCACCACGCACCAACTGAGGAATTTTTCGCACAAAAAATTTCAAAAAGCACCCAAAATGGTGCGAAACGCAACAAGTTAACAACGCTGGCAGCCAGTTAAGAAATGTGCGTATACAAAAGCGAGGAAGGCATATTGGTAACCAGTCGTGAATATTTGAATAATTTAAGTTGCATTTTTGTATTTGCACTGGGGTCTTGTATTCATTTACAAATCTTCGGGTCCACGGAAAAGCGTTTTCAAAGAAAAAATAAGCTAAAAATATTGAGTAAAAATGGCGTAGAAATATCTTCTTTACTCAAATCTTGAAAGAAAAATTAAATTTTCTTTTCTGGCAAATTAGTTTTTTTTTGAGTAAAGACATTGTTTGAGTAAATGAGCGATATGTGTGTAATATTTCTTTAAACCCCATTGCAATTCTAAGCTCAGTTGAAAATATAACCAATTCTACTTTCATCTAATATAAGATATGAAATTCAGCCATTGGTCAGTGGATTAATGAAAAGAAAATGGGCTTTGGAAAACTGAAGGAAGGAATCCTAGAAAGTAATGAAAGCGAAAAAAATTATGGACAAAGAAACTTAAGTGAAGTATTTCTTAAGTTTTGTAGTGTACACAGAAAAAAATAATAAGAAAAATTTTGTAATATCAATTGAAAATTAATTAAATTTTTATCTAAACGCAATTAAGTTTTTCCACTCGAATTAATTGAAGAAATTACAAATCTAATTGAATCAGTTACATTCTTTATTAATTATTTCCGGATTAAAAAAGGAAGTCTAAAAGATTATTAGAAGTGGTTTTATGTTTAAAAATCCTATTTTGTATCTTTAAGCTGATTTTATTTTATTCCATAGCTAAAAAAAAATTTTATAAGTCAACTCAGATGACTCTTCGAGCTATTTTTATGACAAATTTGTAATTAAATAACATTTTGCCTATTTAAACATTTTACTCATACAAACAAGTTCACATACATATGTACATATATCTATTTCACTCTAATAAATATCAAAACAATGTTACTGCTGTTCTTAATTTATAAAAATATATATTAAAAAATTCCTCTAGGGGCAGATAAAATGTCAATGTGTGCACATGTATATATCTACATATACACTTACGTATATATGTACTATATGTATATGTAATATAATCTAATATGTGTATACGTTTCACTTTAATTAAATTCAATTGTTTTTGTTAAAGCAAGAAAGAGCTTGAAAGAATTTATTATTATAAATTTAAACAGATTCAGTGAGTGTGACCCGATTTTACCAAGTTTTTTTTTATATAATGTAAACAAAAAATATAAATGCTTAAAACTTAACTTTTGTTAGTTGGTATGTTAAATATTTAGACATATTGTGCATATGTCGCTCAACCATTGTTGGTTTAATTTTAATCTGTCTGAAACCTTTATAAATTATGCATTGTCCCTCTTTGTGCAAAAAAAAAATATTCAAATGAAACTCCCACATAAGCCAAGGAAAGGGTAGAAACTCATAGGCTCTGCTGCTAGATAAAAATATTTGAATACAAATATACATGTATGTACATATGTACAAACATATGGGCATTTGAACAGAAAAGTTCACCTACTGTCAAGTTACGTTAGTTTGTGCCATAGCTTGAATTTCAAAGAAAAACTTGTGTTTTATATACATACATAAATACTCTTTTGCATGTTACAACCCGTTGTCACATGCCAATAATTACTTGCAAGTAGTGTATATGTATGTATTACTAACGAAAATCAGGAGAAATGTCCAAAAAACAAAATTTTGCACAGTGCAAGTTGTAGCAAAAATTGCATTACTTCAACTGTTACTGCAGTGTTACCAAGTAATCAATATTGATCTTTAATTATATTGTTAATATACATATATCTTTTATTAAAACATGAAATTTGTACTCGAACTTAGCTCTAAAATGACCCTTGGTGTCATTTATCAATATCCTACCAAAAATCAGCTATAATATTAATCAAATTAATGAAATAACTCTGTACTCGGCAACACTGTTTTTCGTTTTGTCACTTTACTTGCGACAAGTGTAAAAATTTATTTGCTTCAAAAATCCATTGCAAGCTGACTCGCACGTGACAAAACTGTGGCTGTGTTAGGAAAAAGTGTGAGTTTATTAAGTTTTTTTTCACTTGCACTTGCATGTGGTAACGGGGGTTTAGTGTATATATATTTAAATTTAGTAAAAAGAGAAAAAAATTTAACAGCAATAAACGACAAGTTTAATTGCTTGTTGACGTAGCGTGATAAAAGGTAGAATTATCTGTGGAAATGTCCATATGTATGTAGAATTGAAAATTTTTTACCTAAAAATGCATTATCTGATCAAAAATCTAAATGTCGTTTGTGTTAAAACTATTTTCGATTCAATATTTAATCCTACAAGACTTTGTAGCAATTATGTATGATAAGTATGTATGTACTTACATACATATATGTTGGCAACACTGCTGGTGTGTGAGTAAATAACGAAAGCCCTTTTAATTGTTCTCCTTATGAAAAAATATATACACACATGCATATGTTTATTTTTGCATGCATGTACATTTATGTATATGAATGTGTAGGTAACGGTCTTTTGCATGTGATACAAAATATTTTTATAAAAGCTCCCCAAAATGTAAATGAACAAGAAAGACCCTACAGATATGTAAAGTGGTAAAATAAACATTTTTGCATACATAAACAGAACGCTGTAAACTTAAAAGTATTAAGCACCACTTAAGGACGTTTAGTCCTTAATTTAATTCCCAAAGTTATAAAAGAGTACTGTAGAAATATGTATGTACCTTGTACAAGAAACTTGAAATAAGAACTACCCATGTTTATAACAGTTACGTCCAAACACAAATACTCTGATATTTTTATTTGAGGTAAAATGCTTTTTGAAAGCTCTTAAATTTGTTCTTGTTTCTTTGCAAAGTAAGAGCAAGCATTGTTATCGCCGAGATCTGGGGTCTAATCATTGCTTTCGATAACGAGCTGCTCATCTCACATTTTTTCTGTTTGAGATTATGGCATTCGTTATCGAACAATGTAATAATAAGGTTCGATATCGGATGCCATAATCTTAAAGTGAAAAAACGTGATGGAATCAGCTCGTTATCGAAAGCAACGATTAGAGTCCTGAGGGCAAATTACGGCATCCGATACGACTCGTAATTTAAAAATATTTCAATAGAGCTTTAATTAAATTTATTTATTTCACACATTGTCAGAAGTGTAAATACAATAATTGAAATTTATTTAATGGTGGTTTAGCATTTCATTGGCGCTTGAACCAAATCATCAGTAGACTTCAACCACAAATTTTGAACAGTCACAAACCTCTTACTTTATGCACAGACTTTCAAAAACTATATAAGAGAATTCATAAAATAATAATATTTTTGAAAATCACAAAGAAAAAATAAGCTTAGTAGGCTTTAAAACTGCCGCAAAAGTGAAAAATTTTACGAATTTTTTTAATTAAGGGCTACCTAAACTAAGCGTGTTGCACTGTGTTTTTAAATCTATTTTAATGTTCTTGTTATATTGCTTGAATTTTCTATTTATATTTTTAATTCGATGAAACTTTTAGTAGGTATTATTTTTATATAACTGCAATATTTTTATGCATTAGGGGCTATCTGCACGTACATACATATGTACATATGTATGTATGCATGTACTAAGCAAAATAGGGATAGTTGTTGGTTGGTATGAGAGTTATACATATGTATTTATCTCGTTCTAAGCATGTAAGTACATGTAAGTACATGCTGCACATGTACATGTCTGTCAATGTGTATAGTTACATATATATATATGTATGTATGCACATATCATTCATTTATTGGAAATAGCCATAACTCCAAAAAAGCTAAAACTCAACGAATATATTATAAAATATTCTTATCCCAATAGGTGATTATTAGGGTATTCAATTAATCAGGGGTTTGCTTTAATCGGTTAATCGCTCGATTAATTAATCGATGTTTTTGCTTAATCGGTTAATTCCTGTACTAACCGGTTAACCGATTAATAAAGTTTTTTCCATAAATCAAGTGTACCTGAATTATTTATTAATTTGATTTTATTAGTAAAACCAAAAACACACATAATAATTCCTAAAGTAATTCGGTTAATTTTGTTTAGAACATTTATTGTTTTACTATCGATAGTTTTTTCTGTTGGCGGTTCATCATCTGACTCATAATGACAGAGCTCAGAGACGAATATTCTGCAAAAAACTTAATTTCTGAATTTCTTAGCTTTCATTTTTGTACTGTCTCTCATTAAATATAATCGTTAATTAAATTGCTAGCAACAGTACTACTGGCTTATATTAAGTTATGTATTAAATAGAAATTTAACAGTTCCCTTTAGTTAGAGTACCAGAGTCTCTAGTAAACTCTTTTATAGCCATGTCCAAAGGTTTTGAAGTTTTACTTAATTTGGGATTACTGAACATACTTCTTTGTTTTTTAAATGAGTCGAAACAAATAGTTATTCACTTAAAAAACAAGTTGTAATACTAAAAAATGGGAAAAATATGTTACGTTGGTTAATGGGTACATAGACTGAGTTTAACCGGTTTAACCGTTAAACGAAAAAAATGAATTTTAAATTAACCGATCAGTTAATCGGGTAGTAATTAACCGGTTAACCGATTGAATACACTAGTGATTATGTTAGACATTTGTATGATATTTTTTACATAAGAGTTATTCCCTATTATTAATTGCAAAAAATAATTTTCTGACATATGACTATATTGTAATAAATGAACCATATGCTAACAAAGCACGTCCACAATATGCTTCATTGGCTGCTTCTTGGGATGTTTAAATAAATACGACTATTTTACCAAAAATTTCAACAGCAGCGTTCTCTGTGAATTTTTATTGAATTTGCGATCTTCAGAATGCTGAAAATGCCAAACACGCACACATACATATGTACATATGTATGTATGTGAACATGTGTTATGAACACGAAATAAATTTTTCCATGCAAAATTTTTCTTATTAAGCCTTTAAAAAGCTGTAAGTAATATTTTTTTGTAAATAAGGCAGTTAAAAAACAAACAAAAAATGCCAAGCAATTGTCTGCAGATACACTGAGATTTTCAGGTAGGAATCGAGGGTACGAGTATGACTGATCCCTGAAAGCTACTTTTATTTTGTTAACAAGGTTGTACAGAAATTTCGCTATTTTATTTTAGTTTTAGTTCTAATTCATGCACAATGTTATAAATGTTTGGTATCTAATACACCGCACAGCAATGGAATGATAATAAATTTTAAAAATTCTAAATTGATTATTTAAGAAGGTTTTATTTTTGAGCATGATTATCTTTGCAAAAGAATTATTGCCTTGGGAATTATTAACGAAAATGTCCTGAATCTGTCATAAAGCCCTCTGCTGTATTTTATACAATTCTATGCTATAAAAACATATACATACATACATACATATGTACATAGATACATCCATATGTACATATATGTCTGAGTTATGAAAAATATTATATATATTGGTATGTACATATTAGTGTCCTGCACAAGAGCATTTATAAGACCTTTCAAGACATGAGAGATTTTTCAAATGCTTTACTACAGCGAAATATTCCAAAACAAACGCCAAACAAATATGAAATGTATTGCTCACGAATGTGTTTGTGGGTCCTTTTTAAGTTTTAATATATTTCAAAATCTATTTACAATACTTAAACCGCATTAAGCATTGTTGAAAACACGAAAGGAACGTGGATAAAATATGATTGCTCAAAAAACCTAAGCAAGATATACTCTAGCCTTGACCGTATTCAAGCACATTTAGATATACATTCATAAATATAGGAGGAATGTTTTCACAGCAAATAAACTACATCATTTTTAGTAAAATTTGTTTTACAAAGCGGAATGCTTATAAGACCCTGAATGATGCATAGAATGATAAATACAAATACATATGTATGTACAAAGTAAAATATGTTAATCCTTTCATATAAATTTTTAGCACATTTGTTATCATTGGCAGTTTGTTTTTATAATTTTTGTTTTTTTGCATAGATGTTATAATCAAAATTTACACACGTATAAAATATATTGATAGGTAAGATTCTTCCGATAGGAAATCTAATAAATAAAATGTTTAATTTAGCTCAAATCGCTGTTGTTGAATTAAATGTTTCAAATATAATAAGATATGCACACACATGTATATGTACACACATAAATAAATGCATTACTTCTATTTTTATACTGACGGACGGAAGTGCCACATTAAGTAACATGTACACATTTCTGTTTCCCACAATTTGTATTCAAAATTTAATCAACAAGGATTTTTGCTCATTTCTTGTTTGTTTTAATCGATAGAAAGATATACATATGTGCATGCATATACATATCCGTACATATGTATGTGTGTGTCTAACTGCAAAAGTACAAAAACATGCCTTTGCAATTACACCTGCACATTCTGGTACACACATACATACATGCATATACATACATAAACAAATATCGAGCCTATTTTCGATTTTATCGTAGGCAGCAAGTTATCGTAAATATACTTTTTTATTGAAATTAAAATTAGTTTAGGCCGGGTTTACATCTGTGTGCCAAATGCCACACAAGCGTGAAAAAAGCGTAACCAACTAATTACTAATGAAAAACTATTTGATTCAAACATGTATTATTAAGTTAAACAGTTTCATACATAATTAATAGACAATTTTATAGAATCCAAAATGATTGCAAACTGTTTAAATCAATAAATATATGTCTGAATCAAACAGTTTTTCATTAGTAATTAGTTGGTTACGTTTTTTTGGGAAAATGACACACAAGAAATGCCAGATGTAAACTCAGCCTTAGAATTATCAAAATCCCAAAATTTTTGATAATTTTTAAGATGCGTGCTATACATTTTTATCGTAAGCGACAATTTACGTACAAAAACATATTTGAATATTTTAAAAACAACCTTTTCCTGAAAAATTCAATTTTTTCGCTTACGATTAAACTGAAAATATGGCTCGATATGTAGTAGTCACATGGGTGTTTGTGTTTTGCTATCAGCACAAATAAAATCAACATTTACAAAATTAATCACTCAAGTGTTGTTGTTTGTTTTTAGTTCTGCTTTCTTTTTGTTTTTATTACATTCACTTGTACACACATCTACATATTTGGAATAGCAGTTCATCAATCACAATAATAGTTTTTGTTATTGTTTGGTTAAAGCTATTAACCACTGTTATGGTGTCTACACACGAAGGAACATTTTAAGAAACATGTGCATCTGCTAAAATATTTCCTTTTTTAGCACAGGCGATGGAAACAAAAACGAAAAATCAGTTGGACTACTAAAGAAATACACATCGATGGCTTAATATAAAAAAGGCCTAACTCTATTTTTTTCGAAATTGCGTTTTTAATGTTTTCTGGGCGACAACGTATAATTGCATCCTCCTTGAAGATCATAGTACGTTGCAGTTCAAAATCAGGAACTTATGGCAACTTAAAAAACTATTTCAGCGTGTAAATGCTTTATTTTGTCTTCAGTTATTTGCTTCTCCTGTAAAATATCGAAAACTCGAGTTAGGCCTTTTTTATATTAAGCCATCGATATACGATATTCCACTATTCCTAATGTTGTATTCTTATCAATGTTTATATATTATTTTCTAAATTTTTCATATGCTGCTGTTTTTTTTTTTGTTTGTTTATTTTATAGCAATAACATATTATATCGCATAATGCTGGCAAATTTTTATATAAATTTATAACATTTCTCAAACTTTCATTATTATCAAATGTCATCATTTTCGTATCTCTTTTATTTACTCGTACTCCGCAAATTGCAAAGGTATCGCAAACACCGACTGCTCTCAATGAAATAAGATAGAGAAAATGGTAAACATCGATACACACAAAGGAACATTGCGTTTGGAAATATGAAATATCAAAAAAAATCATATTTGAGAAATCAAGGAAAAACACGAATTACAACGAATTACACGATTAAATATTTAGTGGAACATGCCCAACATATTTCTACTAATGTTCCTTCGTTTGTGGCCGGCTTTTGTGTTTTTGCAATAGTTTGTGCCATCAGAGTTGCCATTTTAAGAAATACGGTTCTAAAATTTTTATCCCAAACCTTATGCCTGTGACTCAGTACGACCAGGCTTAGAAAAACGATAATTGTGTTTCTATCAAATCCCATTTTTATTTGTACTAACGTAGTTACATTATACTTTAGTACAAGCTATCAAATATTACAGTTTTAACTGCATTTTGAGATTTAAGGAAAGTTGTTGCTTAAGAAGAAAAATTTTTAAAAATTTTAACATAATAGAGCGTATATGTATGTATGTACGTATGTATATTAATTTTGCAGTGTGGTAATTTTTAAGTGCTATAGAGTAATTCAAAATAGACAAGATAACATCACTGCTATGACTACACTTAAAAAAAGATATACGCAACAACTAGAGATTGTGATTTCTCTAGTTGCCAACGGCAATCAAAAATCTGCAAAATACTAAAACAGCCACACTTAACAATTTTAGTGTCATAAAAAGTAGTTAGTAATTGTTATAAAATATAGTTTTGTATTGATATTACATTTGATGTTACAAACTTTTTGCTATATCTAGTTTTCTCGTTATATCTAGTACACTCAGGAAAAAGCTGCAACTTAAAAATAAAAACGCGTCACTTTAATTCAATATTTTTCAATATTATAGAAAATATATATTGAGCTACTTAGGGCCAATTTCACCAACTTATTTAAATATCAATTCATATTTAAATGTAATTTTTCCATACAAAAATTAATGAAAATCGACATTTAAATATGACCTGATATTTAAATAGAGTTGGTGAAATTGGCCCTTAAAAATACATAAAATTAATAAATTAATACTTTAAGTTAATATTTTTCCATACTGAAATAAGAAATTTCAACATGACTAGACTTTCGTTCATGTTTCTTATTAATAGATTCATATCGAATATAAATTATTTGCTGGGTTTTGTATGAGTTTCAAAACCTACTAAACTTATTTTGTCTTTGTGATTTTCAAAAATATTATTATTCTATGAATTCTCATATAGTTTTTGAAAGTCTGTGCATAAAGTAAGAGGTTTGTGACTGTTCAAAATTTGTGGTTGAAGTCTACTGATGATTTGGTTTAAGCGCCAATGAAATACGTATATAGACCAAGCTAAACCACAAGCAAATAAGTTTCTTATTAATTCAATATGGTTTTTATTGATTTTAATACGTTTTTCCTCTGGGTGCACATTTATATTGGAGGCTAGTAAATATTTAATCAAACTGCATAAAGCTGTTCTGGATAATAATAAAGTACATATAGCAAATTTTTTTTTGCACTGACCGAAGACTGACAACGAAGAATTTGCTACCAAAAGTCAGACCGCAAGAGTGATAAAGGAGCTTTTATTGATTCGCTTTTGAAAGTCATTATCATTATCGATTGTCTTGGCCAGTTGGGTAGTATTGCCATGATTTATTTGATTTCTTGTAAATGTTATCATATGCATATTTATATTCAAGGATAATTGGGCTAATTAACATTTCAGCTTGCATATAAATATAAACAATAAATTCATACATATGTGTGAGTATATACATATACATTCATATTCATATTTGCACATTTTCATATTTGTTTTTTTTTATAAGCAGTTATTGTATTAATCGGGAAAACCAGTAGAAGTTTGAAATGGGGTTTTTAACAATAATATGTGTCTAAATATATAATTTTATTTAACGAAGGTCAAATTGAATACGAATTTAAAAAACAAATTTATCTGTTGTGGTCAATCATTTCATTAGTAGATTTCAACCATAATTCAAAGAAGATTGCAAAACCCCCATACTGTTGCCTACAGGAAACTCTCTGAATAAATTACTGATAATTACAAAACTACAATCACAATAGGCTAAGAAACTTTTTCAAAAACAAAATAGGTAACACCTGCGGAATAACTATTAATTATTTGTTGTTTTGAAACTCTGACAATTCATTTATTTAGTTGGCAAGTCAAAAAATTGTCTATAGATTATTACACAATCTGTATGAAAAACTGATTGAACAAAAGTGCAAGCATTTTTGAGATGATTACGTTTAATATTTTCCTAAATGTCATCTTTAAAGTAAATATACATACATATGTACATATGTATGTAAATTACATATAAGCTCATATTTAATTTAATCTATAATTTAAAAATGGTACAATAGTTGAACAAAACATTGAGTACTTTTTGATTGCACTCGTTTATCCATATACCATATACTAGATGCTTTTCGCAATTTTTCATGCAGGTGTAAAGAAACGAGAACAATAATAAATCATTTTAATTAGTCAAATACAAACGAAACTAATGACTATAAATATTAATGTTTAGATAAAGAAGCAAATACATATGTACTTTAAAATGCACATAAAAGTTGTCGTAGTTATTTTTATTAATATACGACATTCATCATAATATCACGGTTTTTATTTTCTTTTATTTTTGTGAGCCTAGACATATATTTTTTAATCACTAGCTAGTTGTGTCACACTTTCACCTTTTTGATATGACCAACAAAAGGGTGTGATTCCATTTTAGTAGTTTTAAATTTCCATTTTAGTAGTTTTAAATTGTTAATTTTATTGGATTTTTATTTTCTAAGCGAATATAACTAAATAAGCTAATGCGAGTACTTTTTCTTGAACTACATAACTTCTTCAAAATAAATTTCAAACGGCGTATGATTGATTTATTGACGTTGATGAGTATCCGTAACTCATACGTCTAAGTGAAAATTAACATTAACTTTTATTTGTTAGAAAGTTATATCTTTCGTTGTTATTTTTATCACACACACACACACACACATTTCATGATTTTAAGAAAAAATATCGCAACTGCATATAATGCACAGATGTACATACATATGCATGTAGATTTGTAATAAATTATATAGTAGCTTTTTCTTTTGCAAATATGTAGTAGGATTAAGTTTAACATAAACTAAAAAATATGCATACATATGTATATAATGTATGTACATATGTATTTGTATATATTAATTATATTTATTTTCATCTCACAGCACAACGACAACAAGCGCGAACAACAAAAATACGACTGACTAGCTAAATATGAAAACAATTTGAATATTTTGTCCTGCTTTTAAATTTCAACCACATAAAAAACCTTGCTGCCTACTACACAACCAACCTTCTCTCATCCTAATAAGAAGCAAGCAAAAAAAATTTTGCATGCATGTATGTGTGTACATTCAAACACATATCGTGTTTCCGTGTGCCGAAGTAAAAATAAAAAATAAAAAACAAACAGCAGCATGTACTATTAACACAAACATTGCAATAAAACAAAAACAGCACAGAAATGGCAAGCTTTTCCTCTGTTTGGTTCTTTTACACGCTACGGTTTAGCTATTATTGTTTTTATTATCGTTTAATACATTTTCCATTTAATTCACTTTCATGTGCTTTAATAATTTAGTACGAAATATTGTGTGTAATGTGAAAGTAAACAATAAAATTGTATACAAGTGTGGGTGAGAATTTGCAGGGATTCATTCTCTTTTGATTTTTGCAGAGATTCGCTGCTGCTAATTCTCACGTAAGTCTACTTACATAAATCAAGCATGGGAAATAGAGATTTAAAAATGTTAGTGAAAAAAGAGTATTATTTTTTACATTAAACGTAAAAATTGCATTTATAGTACATCGTCCCTTAAACGAAAAATCATATAAATACACAGAAAAAATTATTAATGGTTTTTTAACAAACATCTTATCCTTATTTGGGTTGATAAATATATTTATAATACATTATTTTTACAAAGAAGAATTTGCGTTTTTCATTCTATTGCACTTTAACGAATTTTCGTACTTAATCTTATGAATTCTGTGGTATATCCTATTTCAGTAAAAATACATATTTGGGGTATTCAAATGGTATTCATAAATTAACACGTTTTAAAGTAATAAAACGAAAAAATATGACTGCTGTGAGCAGCTTTTATAATTTACAATTATAAATATTTAGGGTGTTCAGAAGGTGCTCATAAATTAACACGTTTTAAAGTAATATAACACTCAATTCATTTGGTAAACTCTCAGGCATTTCTACATGTAGTTATGATAAATCATAAACATAGCTAAGAAAGTTTTATTACTTTATGACCTTTTTGTTGAGCCACAACAACAACTTTTTTAAACTAACTTAAAATCTTAAGACATTAGGACACTTAAGACACCCTTGTGAATACCCGAATTACTTAATTTTTTGAATTTAGTAATTGATCACATAGTGTACACCAATGGTCACCAAAAAGAGAAAATGCTTAAAAGCAGAACGTCACTAATACATGTTTAGTGCTGTTCCACTGAAAAAAAATATCGGTCTTGTAAATGTTTAATTGGGTATATGAAAAATATTTTTATGTGTAAATTTTATATGAATGAACGTTTGTATGTAGTGTTGCCTAAGACAGTATGTACTATTTTTTTTTAATTTCTGGTTATATACTAGACACTCAGCATCTACAAAAGTATTTAAGCCAAATAAAAATTTATTTTTCAACTCAATATTCTACATATTTTTGCTCTTTTTTATAGTAATGAAAAGTGCTGTTATAAAAAGATTTAAATTATATTATTTATTTACAAAATTAATATAAAAACAAACAATTAAATAATTTTGGTGGTGTTTGAATACTCTAGGTGTATTTTTTTCATTAAAAAATGTGACAGAAATCTGGTCTTTTTGTTTGTTTTATGCTCTTGCTTTAGATTTTTGTTAGTAGTTGTGCTGTGTACATATGCATAGCAGAATATTGGCAGAGCCCTCAGGGCAATGGGATGGTGGACTACGGTACGGTGTACACTATACCTTTTTTTTTAAATTTTCAAAAGAAATACCAAACTTTATAAAATTGTTCCAGCGAGAGATAGGCAGTAGCTGGATATTCCTTTTAATATGTATGTATTTTTTGTTTTTAATATTTGCGATATTTTAAAAGTTTTTAATCATATGATAAATATATTCACGTCTATTCGAGAAGTCTCTTTCACCACAAATACGCACATCATTCACTTTTTGCTATTCTAAAATACTAAATTGGAGATAAGTTCTAGAAAACATATGTTTTCTTTCACATTGGAGCTATTCTAAAATACTTGTTTATATGGTTTATAAAACAAATAAAACATCTAAATAATTTCACTTTCACTGTTTATTGTTTCTATTTAAGTTACTTAAGGCCGGGACACAATGAATCTGTCATACGTTAAACTTTGCCTTTTCCAACTGACAGCTAAGTTGAAATACATGGTTTCTTATGAGGTCTGTTAAGTGGGGTACACACTATCGAACATGAGTGACAGTTTTGCTCAAATTTTACATTGATCGATAGTGTGAACACGAATTTCGTCAGTCACCAGTCAACCACAGAATTTTTTGTGGTTGACTGGCAGTCAGCGGCCATGTTGGGTTTTGAGTGATAGTGTGTACCAAAAAGCGTCAGTCAAGAGATATTTTTGTAGCATAAACAATGCAAGATGGATGCGGAAAATTACTTTTTTAAGAAATTTACACATTTTTATGAAATGCAAATTATTACATTTTTTATCACCCTTATTCCAGCTGTCGACATGGATGTCACTTTAACACAATACCAACAAATTGGGGCTTGTTGTCCCTCTTGTTGGAAACAACTGACTCCTGTTGTGTGGCAGGTTTATGCTATTTTCTAGACCTTAGGTAACGGAAATAGGTTGTCAGTAGCACACAATTTTTTATTTGCATTTTTACTTGCACCAATTTTCGCAATTTGTTCTTTTATAAATTTTGCCGCTAAATAATATGCTGTTGCATTGCTAATTATAATGTTAAATGTTTAATACTTTTCACTTAACTTAACACAGGAATATCAAACACTATGTACAAAGTTGACATAAATATTGAAATATTATACTCGTATCAATACAGCGCGGTTATCGTATAAAAAGAAACAATAAATAGATAGATACACAGTAAAATTGTGCATTTTAGTAATTCTTAAATGTGCTCATAATTCTCTATCAAATAAGGTACATACATATGTATGTATATTTGAATAATATTTATGTTCACAGTACATACGTCATGTGGCAGTTCAGTTTGGCTTTCTGAGCCAGTTGCAAGCATTGGTTGACTTCGTGCTGGATAATCAGTATTTGGCTCAATATAGTAGTCTATCAAAGAAGGTACAAGCAAAACTCCCACTTTATTTCCAGCCAAATGTTGATGTGTGGAATGTGTAGGACGTGTATGAGCAGGTAACGTCATACGATGAGCTATAAGAGCCATCCTTTTATAGCATTCAAATACAAATATGTCATTTTCATTAAGAAAAACGTTTGTTCAATTTTTCTCATTTAGAGCTTATGATTGTTATATTGCTATATTTTAATGCTTTTTATAAAGGTCTATTTTTTTAATATGCACCTACATACACATGTATCGGTGATCAGCAATGAATCATTTTTTCGCTATTCATACTGACTTATGAAATTTTAAATGAAAATGCGTAGACATCGTTTAAACTCAACTACTCTGATTTACGCACACTCACAATAAAATGCAATAAATATGAATGCGACGTTGACATTCATATTCATAGCACACTTATGTCCATTTCTTGACTTGATAATCAAACTGTAATTATTTTTAAGTTCGAATTAAATACGAAATTGTGTTTTTGAGTGCATAATTAAATAATAATTAAAGTTAAGTAAGTTTTACGAGCGCACCATATGTTTTTATGTTTGTGTGTGTTTATTGAAAATACAGACATCATATCATGTGGTCATATTGCAAACATCATGTGGTCGTATTAGGAAGAATTTCGTTTAATTTTCATAAATATATAACAAATATAATTCATAGTTGTCTACGTTACTCCGCCCATAATTGTGCAACACCATATTATGCAAATTTACTTTGCATTAATATGTTTAATAAATAAATAAATAATTCATAGTTTCATATCATGGTATAAATAAATATAAAAATACATTCTGATGCTCCTTTGATTTCATAAAATGTGTTTTTATGCAATTTTATTTTCTGAATTTTTATAACCTAACTTTTTTGGTTATAGTAAACAGCTGTTCTTTGGAAAGCTTTTCATAATATTTGGAAGTTTTTTAGTCATATTTAATTACAGCTTAATTTTAAATAAAAATTAGCTTATTATATATTTAACTATTAAGTCAAAAAATGGGGATTACACTCATAAATCACATCAGTTTGATTTCTAATTTCTGGAAATATACTTATACTACTCACATTGATTCAACTCACTTAACTCATGCATGTGTGTTTATTTCAAAGTTTAATAATTAAACAGTTTGCAAGTAGTATACAATAGGAGTAAATATTGTTGTTTTTTAATTGCGGCAAAAAAAAAAACAAACAAAAAATCAACAGAGAAACACATAACCTCATAATGAGAACTTTAATGTTCGTAAGCGAATTTCGCATTGTGAATTATACTTATTTTGCATCGTCCATAGGCATTGATTGAGTTAAGGAGAGTCAAAATCAACAACGTCATAAATGTTGCTAAGTATGAGTTCGATGCCCACTTCAAACTTTCGAGTGAATCTGATTCATAGGCAACATTGCAATAAGTATGAGTGCGCATAAATACAAGAAATTATAAGTCATGATTCAACTCCACTCACTTTTTCACTACTCATTGCTTTTCTATGATATGTATATATATAATTTTTTTTAATACAACAACACAGCTTTTATGCTTTTTTTTTCAAATAAGTTTCAACATTAACGTAGTACACAGAAAAAACTAATTTTCCATTTCAAACACAAAATTCTCTGAATCAAATACTAAAGGTATTCATTTCAGGTTTTTCTCGTTGGAAAAATGTAATTTTTTGACAACAAACACAGAAAAAAAATTTTAAAAATTTTTAAAAAATTTTTTTTCCTGTGTTTGTTGTAAAAAATTACATTTTTTCATTTTTCCAACGAGAAAAAAACTGAAATGAATAACTTTCCTAATTTTTTCAATTTAGGTCCTACAAAGAAATTTGTAAATTCAAATGCAAAATTTTGTAATAATTTGTTAAAAAAACCGATTTTTTCAATCAACAAATTGTCTGATTCAACAAAAATTTTTAATGAAAATAAAAAGTAAATAAAATAAATAACTGTTGTGTTACAGTATGCAATTTCTATATTGGAACAGAAATGTTTTCTTAAAAATTTTGTTACAAGTATTACTTATGTATTAATTGTATCAACTAGAATTTTTCACTCCATATTGTTTTTTGCTTAAAACAAAATTGGACCAAAATATTTACTGGAGTAGTAAAAAATTATTACTGAATCAAAATTTTATTTCAAACAAACTTTTGTTTGAAAATTTTTTGGGAATAATTTTTTCTGTGTATGTAAATAAATACTGACTTGCAAAAGAATTATTTTCTCATAAAGAAACACAGCGTCACTTATGTCGTTTTACCTGAACACATTTGAAAATTATTTTTTTGATATTTGTTTAGTTAATAAGAAATCATAATCACTTGAAAAACGACTCATTTTGGCTCTCCTGAAAAATTAAATATTTGGACATACGCTGTTATTAATGAAAACCACAGAAATATGTATAAACGTATGTAATTATTTATGAACATACATACGTATATATGAACATTGAAACTTATGAATTTGCTTGTATTCTATATTTTTTTTGTATTATTCCATACACTGTTTGAATGTGAAAAACGCATTCTAGAACATTATCTTAAACGGATACAAAAGGAAGCGAATTAAACAATAGCGCGCGATTGAAAAGACACCTTTGTACTGAATTATGAAAGTGTTGTGGAAAACATTTTAATAAAATATCCTGATAAGTGCCTTTTAATCTACCATATAGACGGTCATTTGGACAATATGAATGCGTGTTGTGCTCATTAGATTTTTTTTATTTGTAGTAACCTTATGCCTGCCCATTACATTCTAAAAAACATTCAATATTTGTTCACATAAACATAAATAAAAACGTTTATTTCTTTCAACAAAATTATTAACTTAAGTAAATAAACACTAAAAACGAGCTAACAATGGGACTCAATCTTGCGCTACATAAATTTTATTTTCATTTCATTACATACGTACATACATATGTATGTACATATTTCCATAAACCGGTACGGATAAGGTTGCTAATTCTCATTGGGGAGTCAGCTAAATTTGACCGAAATCTGTAAAAATTTGCGAGAGATTTCGTGGTACATAAAAACTGGCAGGAAGTTCTTGGGAGGCTTGCAAGGTCAACCGGTTCCCATATTTTATTTTTTAACGTTTCTGTTAAAAATATATTCTATTTACCCTACAAGAACACTACCAGTCAATTGATTGCTCATTTGATCGATAGTCAAGCAGGATATATTCATCATTGCGTAGAACAAAGTTTCTATCACTTTATTAAGGACAAAATGAAAAATGTGATGGAAACTTGTGTGTACGTGTGATGTTGCATCTCTCTCTAACAAAGGAATATAACATATAGTTGAACTGCTCACTCCAGTGTTTTTTACTTATCAATGAAAGCATAAATATTACTCAAGTTTGACCTATCATAATAGACTAATATATACCCCACAATTGAGTAATCAGACATTATTGATATAATGACAATAAATATAGTTTTTTTTTACAAATACATATCTAAAATTTTGAAAAGAAATATAAATTAAATTAAATTTTGCAAATTTCTTTATTAAATATTGTGTTTTTACTTATCTTTTTTAACACTTTTAAATTTTACTTTTCACAGACAGAATTAATTCTACTTTTTTTCCATAAAACTCGATGTTGTAAAAGTTTTGGCATATGTACATTAGATGTCCCACTCTAACATATATGCTAGAGTAGAACAACTATAATTAATAAATAAATCCATCATCACTTCAAATGACTAGTCAATTGACTATCAATATTGAATTCAATATAAATTGCTGCAATTGTGTTAGTTTCAGTCATTCATTTCTTGTAGGGTACAAACACATTTTAGAACTTTTAATTTATTTTCCCTTCAAAAACTTCAAGTAGGTATGTACCTTCTTCTTCTCTCTGAAAACTAAAAAGTTGTCTCCTCAAGTATTTCTGTAACTAATACATATGATTATATAATAAAGGAGAATATAATATAACATTTACGACAACTAAATCATTTATAAAAACCTTTTCCGTACTTAATCTCACCACAATTTAATGGTGGGTAGATATAATAAATTTAATGTAATGAAATCCTTTTGTGCGTTTTGTTTCACAGTATCAATGATTGTTAACAGTTGTTTGTATATAAACCCAATTAAAAGCAACTACAAAAAAAACAACACTTAAATCACCTAAAGGGCATTGACTTGCAGCAGATAGTATTAAAACAAAGCAGTAAATTCTATTAATATATTGTCAGGGCAATTATGAATAAAATTCCGCGTGAGATTTCTTACTTTTCCAAACAGAGTTTTTGTTTGTTTTTCCTATTACTTGCCGCTTGAAATTTTTCCCAGGAAGAAATCTCACGTGAAATTTTATTCATAATTGCCTTGTGTATGTATGTATAAATTTTTAAGTTATTTAAATTCAATATGAGGGTAATTATGAACAAAATTCCGCGAGAAATTTTTCCCGAAGCAAAAATTTCAACTAATAGTAAGTAATAGGTATGTGGTTACAAGCAATAATAGCCTATCGAAAAGTTTCGACCTAAATTTTTTTTCTGATATACGGTAGATCAAAAGGGGCATGAGGAAAATCTTACTGCACTTAAAATTTTATGAAAAAATGTTCTTTAGTATATTTTGCTTTTTATTTTTTAAATTTAGTGGGACTTTTGCAAGTCCTAATTTACAATATGCAATTATTATTGCAAAGCTAATTAGTTTGTGGGAAAAAGAGACGAGGGGAACAGAACCGTTTCTTTTCCCCTCTTCTCTCTCTCCAATAATACTTGCATAGTGTAAATTAGAACTTACGACTATTTGTCAATACGTTCTGTTACGTCAACAGATGGTTTTATTATCATCTTTTGAAGAATAATTGTTAAGCTGGATTCACCCATTGTTTCGGAACAAAATTTTTGCCCGAACAAAATTTTTTTATTTGGAGTTTCTCTCTCTCTCTATCTCTCAAAAAGAGAAATGTCAAACTCCATATAAAAAAATTTTTCCGGACAAAAATTTTGTTCGGAATCTTATTCCGAATTTGACCTTGTGTCAAAAGGAATGCATATGGTTCCTAAGTACATATGTATGTAGTTAATAGGGTGATCGACTTGGTTTTTCAACCGGTTTTAGAACCCTGATTTTTCACAATACGATGTCGGTTTTTTCAAAATGTTGATTTTTCGAATGTCGAATAGTCCGGTTTTTTACAATTTAAAAACCGACTGAGTCGAATATTTTTCGATTTGTATATTTTTTAATAAAATTAGTTTTTACTATATTAAAACTTAGACTTTTTTTTTTGATTTAACTTTAAACTTTTGTTGTTTTTCCTAAATATTTTTTTTAAGTGTAAAAGTTCTAGATGGTTTTTGAGCATGACAACACTTACTGAAACAAGGAATTAAATCGAAATTATTTTATGAGGTGGTAGCAGAGGTGAATTAAATTGGCCTTATAGTGTGCAATGGATGTCAAAATCCATTTATAAAAAGTGTATTGTTTTATAATAAAGCAGTTAAAATCAAAACTTTTGTATAATATTTTGTTTATTTAAAAAAAAAACCAGTTGATAGCTTCTTCCTGAATTGTAAAAACCGAAACCGGGTTTTTCATAATTTCAAACTATTCGAAAACGGGTTTCTGGAAAAAGTCGAATAATCGATCACCCTAGTAGTTATATATACAGTAATTTTGACTTAGATGCACAATTAACTTTGCACGATTTTTTGTGCAGATAAGTAAAAAATGCTGTTATCTTAAATGTACTTATCTGCCTTAATGTGCAAGCTATACAATTGTGTTTTCCTGCCTATAAGTGCTGCTAAGGCAAAATATTAAAAATTACAATAAACATTTTTTTCTTTATACACTTGAGTTTAATTTTTTATTAAACTGTTTATTTCAAATAAAACTACATTCATATATTTAATGCAAAAAGTTATATACATATGTACATGTCTCAACATATGTAAGTATATGTGAAAAAGCGGCCAACAAATTTTTTAATGTATGCAGTTAACTTTAATATTTTATATCAACATAATTTCAAATTGCCAAAAAAATGGTAAATGTGAAGGTATAAAAAGTGCTAAAATTACAAAAAATAAATATTTTGTGTCAATGTGCAGCTAAAAAAATTTTAAATTACCACAAATTTAGGGCACTTATCGAGGAGAATTCACATAAGATGATCTTAATTCACCAGCTGACATAACTTCCCTGTCAAATCAATGCAAAACGTTAGGAAATATTCTGAGAGCAGAATATGCAGAGTTGCAAATTAATACCACCTAGCATCAATTCGGCTTAGCACTTATTTTAAAAGAGCAGGTATAGAAAGTGTACTTAAAAAAGGAATTTGTATAAAATTTTAAGCAATAATAACAAAAATTTATCATTTTAGGCAGTTAAGTCCAAAGTGCTCTTAAACAAAAGGCCGTTAAATCAAAACTACTGAATGTATGAAAATCTTATAGATCAGGTGAAATATCAATAATTTGATTTTCGAAATAATGGTGGTCGCTATATTTATTGGGCAATAATAAGTTTAGCCTGATTCCTCACTTTTGTTGTAATACAATTTTTGACGTTTTCTTCATTGAAATAAAATTAGAAACGGTTACTATCTGGAGCGATATTTTAGCATTTATAAAGTGTCAGACTGATGGATCTTAAATTAATTCATTCTATAAGTGAGAAAAGACCGATTTCATACGAATTCCTTAAACTTTAGCTTTGAATGAATTTATTCCAGAAATCTGAATATATGCATACATACATACCTGCTTATACAAAAGCGATTGTTAAAGTTAAAGCATGCGTTAAAACCGGATTTGCCATACATAAATAATTTGTGGATTAGAGAAGAAGTAAACAAGAATGGCGAGATCATTGGGAATTATGAAACCTGCGTGCGCATACAACGTAATTATAAATTTAGTTTAATAAAAACCCATTTCTGATAGAAACCCCTTTACAAAACTTTGCAATATTAAAATATTTCATTAAACTGTAACATAAAAAGTATACTTACATTTTATCTGTACCACTTTTCAGCCAAGCAACTGCAAATAAAAATTATTTTTTTTTAATTTTGTTTTCTTAATTTTGTTATTTGTGCATAATGAAATGGGTGTAAATTGTTTAAAATTTAAAGAGAAGATCAGAACACATACACATGTTTTGCTTCCAAATAAATCTTTAAATAACTTCAATAAATATTTAATAAATATTAAATAATTTGACTTAAATCCAGACTAATGCAACTCTAAATTAAAATGTTGCATAACAAATAAATATTTTTTAATTGCTTCCTACGTAATCTACCAAATATATCCACCAAAGAAATATATGACTTAGGCCACTTTCATAATTAAGGGAACATGTATACATACATACATACATATGTAAATATGTATTAATTTTTCTTTTTCTGTTATTAACATTTCATTCTATTTACAATGTAAATTTTACATATGTATGTTTTTTAACATTTTGCTCTCACTTCAAGTTACCTAGTGTTGCCAGTGTTGTCGCAACAATAAAAAAAATCTGGAAGTCAATCAGCCCAGTTATGAAAATGCCAATGGAGTTTTTTCTCTTCCCTATCATTTGTTCCCGGAGAATAATCCTCCTTTTCTAAATAGTCAGGGAATAACCAAATACTTAATGTAATCTGACTGATAAGATTGTGTGTTAATATAAATATATTATTTTGTTTAAATAAAAAATAAAATAAACAGTTTAACCATATAAAAGCATGCGGAATAACTTTATGCTGAGAAAGTGGAACTAAAACTAAAACAGGTGCACATGTTAATGGATTAAATTTCCAATGACTGTATGTACAAAGGATATTGTAAATTTTATGAAGTTTTTCTTATCGGTCTTGATATTAGAGGAAAACAAATCTTCCAATAACTGCTATGTGAACTTAATGAAGGCGTGCAATTTTTAATGTTTTAGTATTTTCTCTGAAGGCAAAATTAGTTCTTGTTTTTGAAGTTGATGTGCGCAGGACTTGCGTGTCCCTAACTTGGACGCTACATGTTAAATTTTTGCTTCAAATTTTGGTTTCAAAGTTCAATACATTCACACTTTTTTACTACCACACATAAAATTGAAATCGAATTGTTTGCAGCCTACGTCACAACTTCAATTTTAGCAAATTTTGACAAGCCATGTGTGAAAAAATTTAAAGCATTTATTGAACGTGTTGGTCCATATATTTTAAAAACGCAGTGTTGGATAAAAAAAACCTAAGATAGCAACACTGAATTATGAATGCACCATTTGTGCGCAGACTCTTCAAATGTCATTCTGCAGTTAAAATGTTTTCCCTAAATTTATATAAAAAAGATACATACATATTTATGTATGAGTATTAATAAGTTTTGTTTTTTTATACACAAGGTGCGAAATATAAAATTTGTAATTATAGAATATTGTATGCATATGTACTTAAATAAATGTCTGAAACAAAAACAGCACAAGATATTAACAAAAAAGCGGCAAATGCCAGTGTGAAATCTTTAAGCCCATTTGTTTATTGGGCTCAAACTAATAAACAAATTACTTTAAAAGTGGATCTGAAGGATACCAAGGTACATATGTGCATGGATATACATACATACTATATATTTATATTACAATCATACATACATACATATATCAAAAACACACCTTATGAATACATTTCTTTTTTGCTTGGAAGTAGTTTCCCGAAGTGGAGTTTACGTCAAAAACCGTAAAATTTAAGGCAAAAGGTCTCGGTGCATGGGGCACAAACGATTACAAGTTTGAAATACATTTTTATGGTTTCATAGACGATGAGGTTTGTATATTCGCATGTATTTTTCAAATTCCATATACATATGTACATAGTAAAAGTGAAAGAATCATGTCATTTATTTCTTAGGAGTCCACCTTTAAGGTCAATGACAACAAAGTGGAACTTTCCATTAAAAAATGGGAAAATGGTTGGTGGCCTCGTTTAGTGGCGACACCACAAAAGCCACAATGGTTAAAAGTTGATTTTGATCGTTGGCTTACTGAAGATGATGTACTAGAAGATGAAAAGCCCCGCGATGTTATTGAGGACTATTCTAAAGAATATGATCGTTTACAAAAGGAAGAAATAGGTTATATTAAAGGTAGGTGTACATACACACTTATGTACAAAAGTAACTAGAAAGCTTTTCACAAATGGCGTGTATAAATGTGTATACTTGCAGAGAGTTCCAAAAAAGTCTACATGGTATTTTACAATTTGGCTCAGTTTGTTGGATTTTTATATGTTCTTAGTGTAATGGGTGTGTTATACTATCGCGATGGTGCTGACTCTATAACAAAGACATATGCCGCTGTGGGAAATGCAGTCAAGTTTATACAACTTTTACAATTTTTAGAAGTTTTGCATCCAATTTTTGGCTACACCAAGGGCAATTGGATTGTACCTTTAATGCAAATCACAGGGCGAAATTTCGTTCTTTTCTTTATGATAGAATTTGAAGAACGAATGCAAACAAAGCCTGCAGTTTTTTATGTATTCCTTATATGGTCGCTTGTAGAAGTTTTCCGGTAAGACACTATTAAATTAAATTAAAACATGTGTATTTGTAACAATTCTTTTTTTAGATATCCCTACTACATAAGTCAAATATTGAATCGTGAGATTGGTTTGTTAACCTGGATCCGTTACACAATTTGGATACCTTTGTACCCCATGGGTATATTATGTGAGGGTATTATAATTTTGCGTAATATACCATATTTTGAGGAAACTAAACGATTTAGCATGGAGATGCCCAATAAATGGAATTTTTCGTTTGATATGCCCACGTTTTTGAAAATTTATTTAATACTTTTAATTATACCAGGTTCATATTTTATGATGATTCATATGTCGAAAACTAGAGCAAAAAAAATTAATAGAACCCGTCGCTCACGCAAAAACAGTGAATAAATACATTATTTCCTTATAAAAACCTTATACATATATAAATAATTTCGATAAAATAAAGGATTCCTAATAAAAAAAATTAAGAAGTGCTTTTATTAAAAGTTACATATATATATACATATATAAAGTACTTATTACTTTGTCACTAGAAATTTAGTCCTTTATATTTATCAAAACGGAATCTATTAATACATGTAGCCCCAACATTCACGTGAACCTGGATGGATTAAATAACTTACACACGAATATTAACTAAAAGCCTTCATTAATTGTAATAGTTATAGGTACATACGAGTACATGATACCTATAGAAACTCTTTTTGAATTTTCTTAATAAATGCGAATTTTTGAACGCAGAATTTTAAAATTTTGTTAAGACATTTTGTTTAATGACATTCATAATAATCAATAAAAAAAAACTCGATTTTGAATTTACTGTTAGTTACGACATTTTGCATTTTAGCTAAAGATATCTAATCTGAATTTCGATCTATTCTGAATTTCTTTAATTACGTTAATATTAAGATATGTACATATCACTCCTTTATTGCAAAAGAGACATAACTTGAAAGCTATCAACAATTTTGGCATTTTGTTATTTCTAAACTATGGCAAATTTTAGTTTCAATTAAAAAGTCTATTTTCGATAACATGTCGCTTAGGATAAAATCGAAAAAAGGGCTCGATATGTACATTCGTACAAAGTTGTTTGCATGATGGAATTTTTGTGTTTGTTACGAGTAGATTTTTGAAGATATATTCATACATATGTAATATCTATGTGTACTTAACTTTTAACAAAAGCAAATATTACATGCTTAACACTTACACATATGCATATGAACACATGCACATATTTCCACGCACGAGGGTATTCTTGAAAGTACCTTTAAAATCATAAGCCCTTAAATACCAGTGTTGGTAAACAGTAATATTAAGTAGTAATAGGTATTATAGGACTGCACAGATATACCTGTTTGCACCAGTTTTGCGTGTGTTGGTTCTGGTATGTACAGATACATATGTTATTCACATGCTATCGCTACAAGCAACTCTTTCTTCTTTCCTCTCTCTCCCACAAACTCAGACTTTTTTCAAGAAAAACAATCGGAACTGTCGGAAATTCCGTTAACTTTAAACTAATTTTAAGCTAACTCTTTCGCAACTAGTATTGACTGACACTTGGATTACTTTTTAATGTACTGACTGTTTTAAGATTGTGATATCCTAGGCGGTAGTCAATTGTCTCACTCTGCATTACTTTTCAACTAACTTATGTAAATTTAATTTTTTTAAGTCATCTGTTAGTCAATAAATAAAAAAAATTCTGGGTTTCACACGTTGTCAACGCGCTACTATCCATCTAAGGTACCATCTGAAATAATAACAAAATTTAAATAAAAAATTGAAATGAGTTTCAAAGTAGCTGAGAATAAATTTTGTTGGCTCTCACCAAATTCTATTACGTACTCAACTTAAGAATTAATTTTGGATCTGTTCTGGACAGGGCTGTCAGATATGGCGATTTCTCACCAAACGTGACGATTTTTCAACTTTTTTGGCGTCCAAATTTTTGGTTTGGCGACTTGCCGATTTTTATGGCGAGAATCAAATTTGTTGGTGATTTTATGGCTTTTTTTAAACAATATTGAACTTAAAATTTTTTGTAATTCAGGTATAAGAACAACGCACAAATGGAAGTCTTTATAATATTTTTTAAATGCCAAGGTTTTGTAAGAGCCGAAAAATCTAATTTTCACCTATTGTGGGGGGATGGGCTGACGAACTCAAAGCATCAGATCCTCCAAAAAATAAAAACGTCAGCCTGCTCTCCGAAGCAGACTTAGGCATATCTACGTAAAGACTGGCCCTAGGGTGGTATAATACTTTTTTTTGAAGTCGGTTAAAAATCGGTTGTTTAGCAGAACAGCATAAAATCGTATGCGTGACTTGAAATCTGTTCGCAGTTTGAAACAACGTGATTTTCAGGACAGGTCTGATAATTTTAAAAATGCACCTAGTCTTCAAAGCATTTTTTTTACACACGCAGCCCTGTGCACTCAAAAATATGTACATACTTACAAACATAGATGATGAGTTGTACACAAAATGCATTTGAAGGACACACACCTGAAGGCATTTTAAGACAATAACAAAAACAAGACTCTTTTACCATTCCTTTTATTTTTAAAGAGTTCAACACAACTACAAAGACACATTTTAAGCAAAATTTTGTTTCTTTTTTTTTAAGAAATTGTTAGTTCTTGTATGGAGGAGCCTTTTCGTTTTTCAATTCTAGAAGTGTATATATATGTATTTATGTATGTGTATACACATACTTATGCATCTGTGCGTGATTTGTTATTTTGTTTTTATAAATATTTACATATGTACATGTGATTACATACATATATACCCTATGTATCTGATTTTTCCACTTTAAGAATGAATTCATCTGATGTATGTATGTATGTGCGTGTTGCAACAATTTACAATTTGTATAACCATTTCTCGAATCGATTATTAAAATATTGCAAGATTTTGCTGCAGTAGAAAAAAATCTTGCTATTTGATTAAATGTGCAAAAATAATCTATTTAAAACGACGTTGGTTGATGCGAAATAAGTATTACTGTTTATGGAGTTTATTTATTTCTTTGTTTCACATATCTAAGTACATACATACATATGTACATAAAAACCCTACAAAGTAGAAAAAAATCGAAGGAAATCAAAGATGTATATATGCGTATTGTAATAATTTAATTTAATTTTATGTTAATAACTTAATATGCTATTGTTCCATTAGCCCAACTTTTCTCCTGAATATACATACATACATATGTATATGCAAACATATGTATGGATATGTAAGTAACTACATTTGTATGTATATTGTTGTTGTTTGCTATGGGATAAATTATCATTCCTGTGAACTTCAAGGCAACTTTTCTAAATTGCTGCACCACACACTTATTCATAAGTTTATGTATAGAGATACTTATGTATGGATATTTTAATACAATAAAATTCACTTACACTTTCTTCATCAATTTATTTTCACTTTCAATAATATAATGCCATTTATTTAATGTATCTTTCGTTTGTATTGTTTCTTGCGCTATTCTATTCACTTGCAAAATTCTTGTTAGTTTATGAACGGAAGAAAAAAATATGTGTATATATGTATGTACGTAGAAACATACATGTGTATGTATGTATGGCTACATATAGAAAAATTTTAATTTAACAACTCTTCTGCTTAATTTTTGTTGTTTGTAGAACGTTAATAGATATTTGTGTTTTCGTACGAGCTGACAGCATTTGCGAAAAAGTTATTACTAAATTCATCAACGGTTAAATGACTGACACAACTGGAGTATCTGTTTCCTTCGCAATTTAAACTAACGCATTAGGAGAGTAGAAAACTCTCACACATAAGAGAGAAAATAGACGGAAGCTAAAAACAACAATACAAGCAACAACAAAAGGAAAAGCACGCATAAAGAGGAAACACTATTTCATCTACTGAATATCTAACGGCTGTATACAGTGTTGTATTTTGTTTTTTTTCTGGATTTGCACACAATTGTGTTAACCAATTATCTTTAAGATTATGGCAGTTACATTTAAAATCTTCCAATGCAAAAACTATTGTAAGAAATGCGTCTAATAATTTAAATTAATCATTCGGATTGACATGTCGAGCTTAAGTTATTAAAATATGTATTTCAAATCAAAGAGAATTTCGCAAAAGTCCATCATATACATACATTGGCATAATTACGTATTTGCTGCTGCAAAATGATTTTGAAACTCATACTTGAAATTGTTTGGCGCGAACTAATTAAAATTCAACCGTTACTTAAGTTGGGAATGGCAATACTAATGTGAAAGTTAGTTTGATCAAATTGAGTTGATATGTGAATGGTAGTAGGGTAGTGAAAAGTGAAAAAACTAATAATTCGCAGTTTGTTCTTTAAGAATAAAAAAAATTTAGAATTTTCGAGTTAATGATGCAATTTCATCCTTATATTTTTTGCTCTTGAAAAAAAAAATTTTTTCTTTTTCCCGAGTTGTGCAAATTAAAAACTTTAAGCTCGTTTTCTGTCAAACTCCTTTTTTGAGTTACGACGTTGTTTTAGTAATAGAGCGATATGTACTATGTACATATAAGCTTAAGCCAAAAAATGTGTCGGCATTTTTTGGACTTCGTTTTTACGAAAATTATGTCGCCTAAGCGTTTTTGGCGGTTATGGCACGATGTGGACAAAAAAAACAATTCATTAAATTTACACCAGCATAGTACGGATATAAATAAATTTTGGTTTTACATATCGATATCTTAATATAAAAACGACGTATCTCGATTTTTTTCGAAAACGCATTTTTAACGTTTTCTGGAAGACTACGTATAATTGCATCCTCTTTGAAGATCTTATCATTTAGGACTTATGGCCACTTAAAAAATTATGTAAATGCTTTAGTTTTTCTTAAATTTTTTTTTACTTTGTCTATAAAATATCGAAAATTCGAGTTCCGCTTTTTTTACATACAACTAATAATGAGCTGTCGATATATATTTTGGAATTAATTTAAAAATTTGATTTCAAAATATAATGAAATTGCAGAGAATAGAAAAAAATTAAACCACAACTTTTTACTGTGAAGCTGCGTATCCCAGAATATTTGGCCGTATTAAATTGTGCACACAATTTTATGACATCTTTAGTGTAATCGGTTCCCTGAAAATAACATCTTTAGTGATTTCTACCTTTTTTGAAATAGCATGATTGATAATTTCTGTGTAACCTGTTGTCAAACCTCAATTACTTTCTGGCGTTGATTCCTCGAAAATAAAACGAAAGATTATTTAAAATACTACATTTATTTTTTTAATCATATAGAATTACATCAAATTTAAATTTAAGGGTTCATAATGTATGTATGTAATTGTTTATGCGTGTATGTATGTATGTATGTACGGTGTAGTGTGTGTGTTTTTATTTTTATATGCTAAAAATTTAATCAGAGCACATTATATTTATTTATTTATTTTTATATATATATGTATGTATATGTATATTTAATTTATCTTTACATGTTAAAAAAAAATAAAAATGTACAATGTAAAAAGACGTATTTTTATATAACGATCTCCTTTGTTCTTCCTTGCGTTCGATCGTCGATAAATATTTTGACAGTCAGTCTTATGCTGTCTATTAGCAATTTTCTATCCTTTCAATATGATTTTCGATTTATCGGTGAACTTCTTTCTGTTGTTGTTAAGGTTTTGATTAATTTTTTATTTTTTTAATTGTAAATATAACATACAGACGACATATGTATGTATGTATGTATAGTATGTTATGTACACATCTGTATGTATTTGAATTTATCTCTTTGTATGTATATATTTTTCGTGTTTCCTTTCTCTTCGTTAAGTGTATATATACTCGTACATGTATTATATATAACGATAAATATATACACACATATAATTCTATACATACTAATCGTTATGGGCAGAATATTACATACTAATTAAGCAAATACAAGATACAAATACAAACTAACATAATTAAATAAAATTAAATATAAGTTATCGCTTTGTTTCAGTAAAATCATAAAAATATTATATAGATGTAAGTAAGTATTGTATTATGTATATATAAATATTAAAAGAAAATACAAACAAAAACTACTACCAATTTCTTATTTAGAACTGAATTAGAATAGCATTAGCGAGAAATCGAACACGAAAAATTTGTTTGTTAAGAAATAAAACATAAAACTTAATCCATTATATAAATATGTATTTTTTCATGTGGGTTTACTTTTTCATGTTGTCGCAAAGATCATTTAATTCATCTTAAGTTTGTAATTTTTCCATAACATTGGATGATGGCAGATGACTGACTCATCGACGTTGACGTTCTAGCTGCGTGATTGAGGAATTCTGTGCAAAAAAAGTTTCTTCATTTATTTCCTCGTTTATTTTACTTTACTTGAATTCTGTAGTTGATTTGCGTATGTTATATTCGAAATTCTTGTGTTACTATTTAGATGAACAAAGAGAAAGAACTTATAAAGAGTAATGTGAAAATAGGAAGGAGCAGGAGAATGTTGGATGGATAAGTGTAATTTTTAAAAAGTATGCCCATTTAAAACAGAGTCTTTTATAATTAATATCGATTTAATATTTACTATGTATACAGAAGGCTTGCAAATGATGATAATAAAGAGCAGTCCGACATCATCTATCGTGCTGTTTGGGAGCGACTTTTTTGTTGCGCTTGTGCCGCGGCGACTCCGCCACTACTCACACCCATTGTTGTTACTGTTACGTTCTTCGAACAACGTATGCAAATATAGTCATCATCGGCCTTAATTTGGCTGCGATTAAGACCAACGCAGTACATGTGAAACCATTCGTTGCAACCACCGTCACATTGAACCCAGTCGACTTCACGTCCCGTCGGTTTGTGGCAATTTTCGGCACGACACTCTTCTTCGTCGTCTTCCAGCTGGGCCATTTGAGCTCTTTGGGAGTTCTTCTTTTGACTAGCGGAAACGTTTGTATTGCTGTTGTTGCTATTCCCCCCAACACGCTTTCTATGCTTTTTCTGCGATCCTGATGCAGCATTGCTATTGCTGTTCGATTGATTTTGAGAACCGCCATTTGATTGTTTGGTGGGTGTATAGTTTTCCGTGTTGTCATCTGTGGCGCCTGTGATTTTACTAGTTGCATCCGATTTTCTCGCCGACTTCTTTCCTGATGATGTATTTGATCCAGTTGAAGCGTTTTGTTTGTTCGGTGTAGCAATTTTCTTTCGTGGTACCTGACATCCTGTTGTTGTTTCAAGACTTTTACGTTTCTTGACAGCAGTGGATGAATTGCGACCATTACCACTGCCGCTGTTACTAGTGCTGTTGGGACTACTCTGAACCAACAAGCTATCGTTTGAGTCTTCAGCAGCTGAGTTAACGCTGGAAGTCGGTTGGTGGTGTTGTGGATTTTGTTGTTTTATCATGGACTGATGTTGTTCGACCAGGGCAGCTGCTTCCGAAGGATATGCTGGTTGTACTGTAGAAAGAGCGCGCCAGAGCTCTTGCGATTCATCGAGAGATACTTCAAGCAGGTCGCCTTCCATCATTAGTTCCTCCAGATTGTCGGTCTCGCTGTCCGACAACAATTTCTGGAGCTGAAGGCCATTATGGGCATTTGCGTTTTCACTCACTGCATGCGCTTCACTGTCTTCCTCTTCATCGTTGCTAAAATTTTCTTCGACAATGTGTAGACGTCCCTCATCATCTGAGTCGGCATTGTCGGAACCTTCGTCTTTAGAGTTTCGTTGACTGCTGTGTCTTGGCTTGCGAGCTGATCCAATGGTATTACCTGCCTTGCGTTTCTTCCGTTTATTCCGTTGTTGGGCTGCAGTGGCTATAACTTCTAAGGCAGCTGCGACTTCAGGACTCGAGAGAGCCTTTCGAGCTCGATCCTGCCAATTCATAGCTCTTTCAGCAAGACAACGAAGAGCTTCATCTTCGGGCAAGCGTATTGGTAGTGTTTGAAGGGAAACAAGTAATGGTAGAATTGTTTCAAGACGTGGTCTCTTTGAACGAACACAAGATGGGCATAACCATTTCAATTTAGAGCCGTCATCAGTTACACAGCTAGTTTGCATTTGTGTTGGCGGCGGTACACATTCCTCGTGAAACCAATCTCTGCATAATTGACAGTTGTACATCACACCTTGGAAAGATGATTTGCAGAGACAGTAATCATCACGCAGTGGACTTTTAGCCATGTTTTGCCTTCTTAAGTCCCTCATATCGCGAAGTTCCTTCTCTTCAGCTACTTTGAACGATTCCACGATTTGAGCTGGGTTCATTTCTTTAACAAAATCATCTTCGAATGGTTTTTTCAGATCTGAGTCTATAATAACCGACTCAGCACGAGGCATGAGAACCTCTAAAAGAGTATAGAAAGTGCTCTTCTTTAAAAATGCTCGCTCAGTGTTTTCTTTCCAATCGTGAGCACTTTTCAGATGACCTTGCATGCGCAGAAGCTCTTCCAGTTTTATCGGAATACTAGTGCCACGCGAAACAATTGCTTCCAAAGTATGACAATAGGGAAAGTGGTCGTTAGCTTGAAGTTGCTCAACGGATCGTAGCCATTCTGTTGCCTTTCGTAAAGCATCCTTGAGCGTGCCGTAAGACGGGACTTGCCCCTCGATTTCTATGGCCGTCTTAAGGAACTGCTCAATTTCCATTAGTTCATGACGTTGCGTGCTGCAGTTAAAATATTTACTTGCTTGACATTCCCATGCTTCTATGGAAGCCCCGATTTCTTGCAGTTTTCTTATTTCTGCATCTATAATCGGATCAGTGGGTACAATCTCAGCTGCTGCCACATGTAAGAGATTTTTAACATCTTCATACGTAAGTTTTGCACTGGCTGCTCTTAAGCCCTGCGATCGTTTGTACCATTTTAATTGTTTAAGCCGCATATGCAACTGTTGCATTTGAGGAAGCTCTATGCGCAATGAGTTGCCTTCGTCAATTACCGCTTCCAATTCAGGCTCCTCAAGGGCATCCAAAGAATTTTTCAATATTTCATTGGTGCGATCTAAAAATTGCTTGCCTAAAACCAAAAGTTCTCGCACAGACACTCCCTCCTCAATGGTACAACAAAGATTATCAATTTCTTGAACAAAAAGTTCAAGTTCTTCCATTGTAAGTTTGTACTGGGCTGCTTCTAAGTTGTTATCGGAGCGAGTGCGAACCTAAAATTCAACAACGATGCGCTATATACATATACGAAAGCAACAATTTAATAAAAATAAAAAAGTATATTCTTACCTTATTTATTCCCAGTTGTTGAATGACGGTCACGCATTTTTCTGCCTCCAAAACAGCGGCATTAAGGCGATCAATCAATAGAGACGAGGGAAACTTTTTAATTTCGGCCTCTTTGCACAACTCTTGAAGCTCTTGTAGGGTCACAGAAGTTGGAGTATTGGCATCAACGATGTCCCTACAACGTGACAACCATCTCTCAAAACTTTGGGCTTTGGATTTTAGCTTTTGTAACATTAATGGCATTTCGTCGAGTGTATAACGGTACAAAAGTGTATGTTTATCGGGTGGACACGTGCATAAAACGGTGTAATGACGTAAGCAAACAATTGGTTTTGTGCACTCGCAAGATACCGCAGAAAGGAAACATGTTGTATTGCACTCTTGGCAATGACGTTCATCGTCCGGTACCAATTCAAATGCTTTGCGCTCTGCTTTTGTGACGCCCCATTCAAGCAAAGATTTGCGCAATTTCTTTTCGGAATCTACCATTTCAGCCATGTCAATATAACAAGCTGTTGCTATGCCAAAAGTGAGCTTTGCAGGCTCAAGAGCCATTTTGCAGACGAGTTCGTCATGGGAGAATACACAGAAACGACGTAACATTGAATAGTGATTTATGCACTCACGTCCCATTTTTAGCCAGTCGGCTGGAGCAAAATTAACTGCCTCTGCGAAATTATAGCCTTGGTTGAAACCGGCGTGATAGGCACGAGGAAATGTTATCACAAATTCACCGGCATTTTGGTCGGTGCGATAAACTGGAACCCCATTGTTCATTAATATATTTGGATTCATTATTGTTACCAGTTGATGCAACAGATCTGGTTGAGATGAAAATAATTCAGGTGCAGCCTGTTTCATGGTTTCCTCAAATTGTTCTGCACAACTGCCAGGCACTCCATACCAAGTTTTCGGTTCACCCCAGTGCAGATAGTTTATGGAATAGCTCCAGTGATCTTCGTTGTGCCAACAGAAGGCGGCAAAACACATCCCTACATACATCCAGGGAGCATTCATACCACTGATGTCTGCATTTATATGACCCAGTATGGAGTCTTCCAGCAAAGGCAAGTTATTCAAATTCCAACTCGACTCGGCATACTCTTGATCACCGGGCAACAAGTATAGCGAACTTTTTGTTGGGAAACCGGAACCATGGTCCATTGTATGCAGATCTGCACCGTATTCCACAGTAACATCCTCATCAATTGATGAAACAATACGCCAAAATTCACGTTCCACCAGATCTGTTGGAACCAAGTGTACTGGTTTGCGGAAGTAGTCCATTTTGAATTGATCTGCCATTTGGCCAAATTGTTGCAAAGTGTATTCACGTTCAGCCTGTTCAAATCCAAAGGCTTCTGTGGGTTTGCTTACCTCTTCAACGACGCAACGTGGGCAAAGCCATTCACCTAAAATAACGATAAAAATAACAAAATGAAATATTATACCATTAGAAATTTTATAGTGTTAAATATTCTACTTTAAAAGTATTCAGACCTTTTGGTATGCTGGATAGAGGTGGTAACAAGCAGAATGTATGATATGAGTCATCGCAGCCATCGCACAACAACATCGACTCTTCAACATCACCGCGATTACAAATGTGACAAATGTACTTCATAAGTGGGTCCACTGACGTATTAGGATCTGGAGCTTTTTTCTGAGTAGAACTTGTGATGCCATTGCCAGCATTTGAACGATTAGCGGCTGATGCTGCCGAGGCATTAAAACAACTCAGTAAATCTCTTTTAAAGTCTTCTTTCGTTTCCGTCTTTAAACCGCCACGATTAATACCCAAACCACAGCTGGCACTTGAATTTGCAAATCGTTTGGAGCGACGGGCATTGGTTTCGTTAGGTGGAGCGATTTGTTGACGTGTTGGAATCTCGTGGGCCTTGTAATCGGTACCATCCTCTAGTTTGACATCGGGACTGCCTACAGTTGCACCTGTGCTTCCGTGTCCCAGAACTTTTCCCGAAGTATATACTTCAAACGGGTGGAGAATCCGCTCATAGTGGGCTTTAAGGGTTGCACCTACACTCTTGCTAGAAGGATAAGACATACGGTTTGCCACTTTTGCCCATTTACGTTCTCTAGTCGTTTGTTCCATACCACCCTCCTCCTGTACTACGCGATGCAATGTGTAAAGATCCAAGGCCTTGCGTTCAACCATGGGAATTTTAAGAGAAGATCCTTGTAATTCCCAAAATTTTGCTATTTGGTCAAGAAAGTTTAATTTTACTCGAGTTTTTGCTTCTAACTCATTAAGTCGTTGAACACGTGGTGTAAATTTCAATTTGTCCACATCCACTGCGAAAGGAGGCGACCAAGATTCTGGTGGCAAAATCTTCGCAATACCACATTTCTCAGCTATTGGACGTATCTTGCTAATATAGGCCAGAGGATTTTTAAATTCCTCTGTCGTGGGTCGAAAAACCGGACACTCTAGCGGTGTATCAAAGTTAAATTCTTCAGTTTTATTCATATTGAAGGTGCTTGAGCTGTGAGGTTGCGAATGACTCTTTTCTTTTCGACCAGAGCTTGTTGGCGGTTGGGGACAACTGTTGTGATATTTCTTACTTGCGCTTGGCTTGTCTTCATTTCCTGCAGTCACATTGGACGCATTGGAAATTGAGTCATTTCGTTCACAAAGTGGTGCATATTTCTTTTGTGCTGATTCGCTGCCACTTACATTACCACCCGTTGAGGTTCGTGTACGAAGACGTCTGGCTGGAGTTGTAGAACCGTTTCCTGCTGCTGCTGCTGATATAGACGAACTTGCTGATGGACTTGCGGTAGTACTACAACTACTGCTGCTATCGGCTGTCGCTGTTACCTTTGTTGACATTATTTTATTCGTACCGATTTAAGTTGTTTATGTATGCCGCATGTATAAGGAATCTGCAAACTAAAAATATCGTTTGTTTAGATATACATATATATATTACCAATCAATCGAAAAGCCATTTGTGTTACTAAGTGCAAGCACTAAGTTTAATTATGTTTATCTAAATTAGCAATTTCTTAATTCACGCGCATAAATAATACATGAACCATGTTTTGAAATAACCACACATTTACAAACACAATATTATTGCAAAGTTATTAAAAGTTGATTCTTGAAAAAATTTCGAGTAAACGTGTACAGGTATCCTTACATCCAAAAAGGTTTCTGTATTTAGTTTCACTATAAGGCAAAAATAAGCTGTTTCCTTTCATTTAATAGTCATGATAATTTTTTGTTCTATTTGTAACTTAGTATCTGACGAATGTCAAAAACTTCTTTGCTATGGTTGTTATACTTTTGTACAGTTCCTTATGCACTCAGGTAATATAATTGCACCCTGGCTTCAGTCAAATCGATACAATTTTGCTTAACACTATAAAAAAATAAACAATATTAAAAAATCTTGCCTATTGCCATTGACAACGGAAACTAAAAATGTTAAAAGAACCATATTTTTATTGCATAATGTTTATTTTGTTAGAATTCTTAGCCATTTGTGTAAATGATTGCATACTATCTTTAAAGACAATATTAAACCCTTAAAAATTTCCTTCGCATTTTCTTTTAAGTTGGTCGAACATAATATTGATATTTTAATGCCAATGCTTCACCAGTTTCACGTCTTGTTTAATAAAATTAGCTCATCCAATATTGCCTTATACACAATTTCCACAGTTCTTCCCCTTATCTTAAGCAATAAAATGCTCAAATCAACCTACACAAATTGTTCATATAACTAATAATTTTACCGGACATTACACAAAAATAAAACACTAATTGGGTAAAGTCTTCCGGAGTTTAATCATTCCTGATGTCTGCTCGTAAAATAAAAAACAAACTTTTAGTGCTAAAATAGGAAATCTGCACACCAAAGAATATAATAATATAAATATTTATAATTTATTTTAAAATTTCTCATATTTCTGTAGCTTTTAAGTGATTTATAATGTATAACTAGAAAAAATAAAAAAACATTGCTGTTCAGTAACACTTAATAAAATATTGATTTTATTTTTCCAACGTAAGAAAAGAAGCCCACAAAATAATTAGATTAAATTAATATTACTTTTAGATTTAGAAGAAATCCTGATTTTAAAAGTCCTACAAACATACATACATATATACATGCTTTGAAATATTAAAATCTTATTGAAAAACTCCACAAACAATATTGAAATAATAGGTATATGTATTAATATTTTGTTCTAACCACTCTTATTTATTTATATGTAAGTTATATGTGTGCTCATATACTTATTATAGATAGGCTTCTGAAAACTTATGTTATTGCTAACAAAATGAATAATATTACAGTACAAACTTTAGCAAGAGGGTTATTATGTTTGAGATGTGGCACGTAATAACGAACATTGCGCAAGTGCTTAAATAGATGGCATATTTGAGAGTTGCAATGCCTTGGCGGCACATTATTTACAATCTGCATCATAGACTCTTACAACATTAAATGCTCTTTAGCAAATATATGTATGTACATATGTATGTATGTATAAATAACATTCATACATCCATAGATATGGCCGCACAAAGATTTCTATCTACAAAAATGCATGAATACATACATACATATACAATTTTTAACTCTACAAGGGGAAGTCTATTAAAAATTTTAAAATGCAGTTACATTTTTGTTCAGATAGTTGGTTAAGTCCAAGGTCGATTGTTAACATCTACAAATTTGTCGTCTACAGTATTCGATGTTCAATGCAAAATGGTCTTACGTAAGTGTAAATGCAAAATATCGTAGCTTTTCTTTAAAATCCAACAACAAATACACACACAATTCAAAGAAAAGCTACGATATTTTGCATTTGCACTTACGTTTGACCGACTAAAGTGGCAAATTGATACTTTTTCGACTACTTTGCCACTCGTTCGAGTGCTTTTTTCAATTTTTTTAAAGTGAATTATATAAAATTACATTAAATATAAAAAGTTTGGTGTACTTTTCTCGTATTTTTTAATTTTGCCCCTTATTTTTGATAAATCCTCATTTTGGTGCCACTTTTTGAAAAATGTCATCGGTCACCCTGATTACCGTTTGCATCAAACATCGAATAACGCCATTGTTTAGTTTACAAAAACAAACTTAAAATAATATACTACATATGTAGTTATGTATGTATATGTATGTATGTATGTATGTACGTACGTACATTTATTTATTTTTACCAAGACGAGTTTTCGAGATATTTGCATTTTTGTAGCTATTCCCAAAATCTTGAGAACGGTTGGTTCATTTCACAACAATAATAATATATGTGTACATATTTTACACTGTCGCTTGAAAATCTTTCCTTTCATTCACCTAAGCAACCATTTTCTTTTTCTAAACAATACAACAATGGACAACATGTGGTTTTGCCTTATGTCGGTGTAATAGTATTTATATAGAAAAAAGTTGTTGATGTTTTAAAAATTAAACATTTAAATTTTTTTTCCAAGAACAAAAAACTAAGTATCTGGAACAAATTTCCAGATATTTCAACAGACTTTAGTATTCGTCCAGACTTGCAATCTTTGTTGCTAAAATTTTTTAAAATTCTGCTTTGAAATTGCATTAGTGTCCAAGTAATGAAATTCTAATTTTGCAATTATGTATTAAAAAAAAATTCTATTACACCACAAATTTTCCTGAAAAATTAACAATTCTATTTACCTCTTATTATATGAACATATTTTGTGTTTTTTATACAACTGAAGAAATAAAATTATAAAAAACGTCAAATAGGTACAACCAACAACTTTTAATTAACAAGTACGAATTTCAAATCAAAAGAGAATTGCAGAGCTTATGAAACTGGGTATCGCCCGTCATAACAATAAACTCAAGAATTGCTGCAACAAAAATTAAAAGTCTGGACGGGGTCCACGAAAATGTTTCGAAATTTTGTTCAATGTCAATATTTGTGTTGTAGGTGTGGCATTGGGGTTTTGAAAAGGTTTTTTTTGGATTGGTGTTGAAGTACATATATATAAAATATAAAATATATAAATTTTTTAAATAGGTAGACATATTCCCACTTGCCTACATTAAAGTTTTTCGATACATGTCTTGCACAAGTAATGCTTCTAAAGATTATATAGGTATATACATACATATTTTTTATTTGTTAGACGCAATTTACACTGTGCCTTTTCTGCTTGCCTGTGCAGGCAGGCTTTTTAAGTTTAACGGTAATAGTGGGTGAGAAGCTTGCGGTGTAGAACAAAAGGCACGAATTGAAAATTCGAGGGGATTTATGACATTTCTCTTTGCCTTTTTATTTTTCTCAGCAATAAACGTGTATATAAATGCCAAAGAGGCATGAATAAAAAATACTTACTGTAAATGTGTGTGACTTTTCGTAGGGGGTTTAAAAAAATTATCAATACAAGGCAGGCTAAAAAGGCATAGTGTGAATTGGCTCTTACTGAGGAAACAAATAACTTGTTATATGTATGTATGATGAAAGCCCCAATTCCCTTTGGTATTCCTATTAGTACAACTTTCAATGGTAAATGATGGGTAAGAAAGCCAAATAAATTTCAAGTAGATAAGTATGTACATATGTATGTACATAGTATGTACATATGTATGTATATACGTACATATAAATGTGAACTTCTTTTTATTCCCCTTTTCCTTCTTGCAGGAACAGAGAACTTCAGCAAAAGAACTTCCATTGTGAAAACATAGCCGCAGAAATTGCACTGAATCTTACATACATATGTATGTGCATACATACATACATACCTTTACCGAATTCTTCTCAAATACAGACGTAATTATATAAATATATACATGCATACATAAATAAATACATACGTAGGTACATATGTACATATCTTAATATATCCTTTAACTTCTGCAGAGGGATCGCAAAATATATATGTACTTATGTACATATAATGTACATGTAAGTATATATATATATGTATGCATTTATGTATGGTGGTATTAATTTGATCTTTAATAGAAATATGCAAATTCTATTGGAGATACCAATAGTAAAAGGAAATACATAATTATAATAATTGAAATACACCTACATATATATACATATGTACATAAGTATATATATGTATGTACATATGCATGTAGATACTGTTTTTCAGGTAATTTCATGCTTGCAATAAATAAAACAATGCATTGTAAAAAGTATGTATGTATTTACTTTTTAAAAGTGAAATGAGTACAAGCAACATAAAACAGACATTTTTATTTTATTTTATGATTTACATACATACAACATACATACATACGCATCGTTAAAGTTTTGAGGGTAAGCTCTTACACAATAAACTTTTTCGTTATTGTAGCGGTTGTTAATCAACAACCCCCACAAATGTTAATATGTATATTGTTAAATGTAAAATAGAAAATGAAGTATTTTTCTCTTGTATACTACCTAGTAATAGGCTGAGTTAATATCTGTGTGACATGTACACTAAAAAGCGTAACCAATAATTACTAATGAAGAACTGTTCGAATCAGACACGTATTTATTAAGTTAAACAGTTTTATACATAACTAATAGACAATTTTATAGAATACAACATGATTGGAAATTTTTTAAATCAATAAATTAATCGTTGGTTGGTTATTGGTTTGCGGAACAGTATATTCAAAATAAATTATGTCTGCAGCAAAACCAATAACCAATCGACGACATGTCTGATTCAAATAGTTTTTCATTAGTAAGTCCTAACTTACACTATGGCAGTCTTATTGCTGAGCTGATTATTTTGTTAGTATAGAGACGAAGGGAAAAGAAATGTTTATGTTCCCCTCGTCTCTCTCTACAACAAACTAATCAGCTTAGCAATAAGACTTTCATAGTGAAAATTACGACTAATTAGTGGCTACGCTTTTTTGGGCAAATGGCACACAGATGTAAGCCCAACCAAGGCCCATTTATTAGGTCTATGCAACTCTACAAAAACACAGCAATACAAAAAACAACTTTGTGTTTAAGTTGTCAGAAACACACACAAACATGAACTAAAGTATATGGTGCAAGCAGCTTTTGACAGTTTAAACAAGAAAACACAGAATATCATCAGGACGATTGCGTTGACCTGATAAATAGGCCTTGAGCCCAACCATAGAATGAGAAACTCTGAATTTTTATTATATATTTTAGGATTAAGTGGCATTTTTCATGGGTAGGTAGGTATCTTGTGCTGTTCACATACAATCAAGTTATCAGACAACGAAAACATTAGTGAAAAACTTTAAACTTAAAAATAATCACAAAACAATAGTTCAAACAAAGTACATACACTAGTGAAATGAAAATTACCAACAAGAAGTGGTATCGAACTCAATACGTGCATTGACAATCGCACATCTTCATAAAACTTACAAGAGTGTTTGTAGTAGTATTATACACACACATATTCAATGCAATCGACATCATACATTTTACCTCCTCTATCAATACTGTATGGAAAAACATACAGGCAGACACGTATACGTTCAATATGTGCAATATGTGTTAATGTGTTTGTGTCGTATGCATGACTACATGTTCGTATGTTTGTATGCATGTTTTCTCTATTCATGGCTCGCGCTGTAACTTTGTTCCAAAATTTTAATTAAAATCTATACAACCTTTTTTTCAACAGGAGAAAAATTATATCAAGTTTACTTACATTAAATCACAGCACCGTTGTTATTTTCCTTTTAATTTGGATATTCTTGCTCCTCCTTTTTTATTCCTAATGCAAAATGAAGTTCAGGTTTCGTTTTAAATGAAACAAGAAAATCTCCAATATTATTTATTTTCGATTTTGTTCATAAGCTTTTGTACAGTGTTTTGCATAATATTCACATAAACGTTCAAAAATTTATATTTTTACTTTTCTGTTTGTAAAAATGAGCAATGTTAATTTTTACGTGATTCAAATACACCATTTTTAACTTTTTTTTATATATTTTAATTCTCGCCTCTTCTATTGACCGAACCGTTCATTTTGTAATTTTTCGATCGAAAATATATGTACATATACATATGTATATAGATATGTACATGGGAAAGAAAAATTTTGAGCACGTCGAGATACAAGTCTGGTCCAAAACAGATATTTTTTATTTCTTTTGTTTTTCTTGTGATTGATTGTCTTTAAAATTTACGAGTACACAATTTGATATAGGCACGATTTTCTATAAACATTTTTAACGAATTATAATTTCACTTTTTTCACTGTTTAATGGCTGCGGTATCGGTCGGATGTACGCACTACGCAGAGCTGCTAAGCTTTGCCTTTGAGAAAGTCGACCCCTCAAAGAAACCAAATATGCATTTTTTTTGTGAAGAACGACCGGGGGAGAATTACCGACTCTTAAAGTTCCAAATTTTTTCTTCAAATTCTTTTTTTTTGGCAAAGGGTGTCCGAAATCGGTATTAATAATCTGCATAGACGGATGGTTAACTTTTTTACAATTTACTGCTCATTTTCGTAGTTTGACGTCGTCATTAGAAATTCACTTTTTACTTGTTATTTTCATTTAGTTCAATTTATCTCTTCCAGGTAGGGGTTTTTAAAGTTTTTATTTTGATTTTCGAATAGGACTGCTATTTTTGTTGGTTATAATAAAGGAGCAATTCTAACTTTTGTGTAAAGATTTACAATTTTCTTTCACACGACGACATACTTGCCTCCACTAGTGATGTTGAAGTAACTACTTGTAGAGATAGTGAATGTATTTGCCAACGAGTACCTTTGTGTGCACATTCAACTTGGTAGCACTTTGCGATTTATTTCTGGCATTATGGTAACTTATGATGACATTTTATGCTACGCACAACTAGATGACACCGTTTGGTACCGTTAAATAAGTGTTCTCGAATTCCAAATTTTTTGGTACATACTGTGTGACGTAGATGTCGACAAGTGGAATAAGGATAAATATAAAAAATACATACGTTCGTCGCACGACATTTAACAAATAAAACAAAACGCAAATTATGAAGCCCATGCAAGAATTTAAAGTAAATAAAAAATGAAACCTCTTAAGCAATTATTGTGCTAAAAGTTGTAGCCAATTTAATTCTATTGTCTGCGAGACGGGGTATCTAATTATCTACAAAATAAAAATGCCTGTAAGGAGTGATTAATACACAAAAATTTATACATATTCCTATTAAAACCACACAGATACTTTTATTAGGATTTAAGCACTTGAGCTTTTCGGAACAATCATTTATATTTATATCACTTTTATTTACTTAGATAAAGAACATATTTTTTACAGTTTTAAGACCAAATACATAATTAAATTAGTATAATAATTTATAAATATTGCATAGCAACAAATTAAATACGGATACCATTATTCGAATCACAACCTGTCGTATATGTGTATTATACGTCGTCTGATTATGTGTTTTTTCTTCATTTTTATATGTATAATGTACATGCACACATACAAAAACATCATACTACAACTTTCAAATACCTGGAAAAATATGTGTGCAATAGCTTTTTATCTTAAGATTATGAAAAAGTTATGTTAAAGCCAATTGAATCCACAAGTTTATTTTATTTGGCTGTATACAATTAAATTATGCAAAGAATAACTCTCGAAAAACTACATTTTTGGAAATATTTATTAAATAAATCCAAAATTTTTAAGACTTATTGAATTTGTTTAAGACTCTTTTTAAGTTCTTAATAATTTATTTTATTAAAAGTCTGAAAATTAAATAAGTCCAGATTTTTGCGTGTGTTATTTCGACGAAAAAAGAATTAATTTGGGACTTATTTTTTAATAATTTCCTATAGAAAAAAGTTTTAAGGTATGTTCAACAGCTTTATCGATTTCCAAAATATTTCTGCATTGTTGACATACGACAAGGACTTTTTACTCCACGAAAGTAAAACTAAAACTTTATACCTATTTTATATTTTAAGGCGTTATTTCATTACGTCTTTCACATTTTCGTGTGATTGTTATTCATTATGACATGAGTCACAGATATTAATAAGACTTATTTCGCTTCGAGCTAACGATTGCTTTTTAATTTTTTAAGCTATTTCACTAAATTTTTGTGTGACTTATTTTTTAGATGTCATTTCATTTGAAGTTAATACAGAGTGTCGTTTATATTTATGACATTGATACTTAAGATTACCACTAGTTGTACTGCTGTTGGTTGTCCTTTTTCGCCTTTGACTATTATGTAAAAAACACATGTTCACAATAAATTCGTATGAAATAATATCAAAAATGTAAATGTAAGAAAATAATTAACGCTTATATCATACATATGGTATATTTAAAATTATCAAATATTTTAATCAAAAAAACTATCTTGCTTGCATTGCTACAATATTATATTCTAGCGCTTCTTGATTGAATGTTGTTCTTAGAAATAATTTATATATAAACCTGTATGACTAAAATATACATACATACTAGTAAGTATGTATGTATGTATGTATATGAAGAGACCTACATATTATCACATAGTACAGGCAAACTATAATGAAAAAAATACAATTAACATATTATAACTACAAGTAACAGATAAAACTAAGTCTTCAATAACTAAATATAAATTATTAAAACAAGAGACAATAAATAATATCATGTTAAGTTTCATATTTGAATCGTAAGGTAAATATTATCCTTTACAACCAATCTACTTATTTATATGAGATAATAGACACGCGACCATACAGAAATACACATATTATGTGTTTAAATAAAAAAAAAGAAATTAACAAAGCCAATTAAAAAAAAATTATTTAAAAGGAGTTGAATTTCAGCTAAGATAATATCCCAAAGGCTTGGCCTTGCCGTTACTGCTAATAATAGCTTTTTGTCCTAAAATAAATAACAATTGCAATAAATTTTTACAGCCTTATTTTGTATAACAAAAAATAAGCAAGTTTTTACATTTGCACTACGTACATACATGCTAATTTCTTGTAAATTTTTCGTTATACATAACTCTGTGAGTTTACAATTTAATATACTAGTTGGATTAATACATACCTTCATCATCAGATGCATCGGAAACACCCATTTCAGCTAAAGCCTTAAATAAGGCTCCTAAATTAGAACGATTATCTAAATATTCATGACTAATTTTAACTGGTTCACGATTATGATTTTTTGTTTGTGTATGCCAGACTAAAATCTCAGTGCAATTGGTGCCCTTAGGCTCAATTTTATCTAATGTCAGACCTACACTACGCAAAAAGTAGTCTTCTTCATAACCAGGTTTAAAGGGCATACTAGCATTTGGATATTCTGCCATATAGGCCAAATTTACAGCAAAACCAGCCATATCAACGGGCCAACGTCGACCAGCTACCCAAGAGTCTAAGAAACCAACCACTTTACCCTATAAAGTTACAAAATCTTATTCTTCCAAAATTATACAAAAATACCAACTAAGTTCTTTACCTTGCGAACTACAGGACCACTAATGCCATAATTTGCAATTAATCCTACTGGAAACATTGATACAATTTTTGTATCACGTATTTCACTAAATAACTTTAGATCATACGTGTTATCATCGTCTCCGAAATATAACACTCCAGTTGTTATGTTTCGATGTCGCAGCCATTGCATGGCAGCCCGCCTATTTGCCACCCCTCTGGGCTTAGACTTAGAATTACGAAAACGTTCTGGCATTGGGCTGGACAAATGGGTAAAAGGTATACCTACAATTAAATAGAAAATGTAACTTATTAAAGTCATATTTGCTAAATACCTACCAAATCGTCTAAGAAGAGTGTCTAAATAAGGGTTGCAGGCATTATAATCATTGGCCACTATCCAGTGCAATCGTGGTACATGCAATAGCGTATAGGCCAACCTAGTTAATTCAGGTACTTGTTCTCGCCTTGGGTATGTGGGTGTAACAAAGTAAATTGTGCTTAAATTATCCCATTCCATTCGTAGTTTGCCCTGAATATATAAACGCGAATCCAGAAATTCTTCTCTGCAAGGTGTTGCGGGTGACTCTGTTGCTGGCTTGTTTTCAATTACATCTAAAATAAATATAAAGTATGTATATATGTACATATTATGTATGTATGTGCCATACATTTGCAATATTATTGTGCAATAATTTATATTGTACAATAAAATTGCCTGTGTATATACATAAGTATTAGTAGATGGCACAATAAGTTTCAAGGGGAAATATTTTCAGAGATGTAATTTTTTAAGAATTTTCGTCATTTCCGCCTTACAAATGAAGTATTTTTCGGGTTTTACAAAATTTAAAGAATTTTGGATTAAGTATAGTAGTAGTATATTATAGTACACACTATCTAAGTATAGTACACAATATCGAACATGAGATATATGTAGTTTTGCTCGAAATTCTTCTACTTTTTGTAGCATAAACTGCACAAGTTGGACGCGGAAAATATTTTTTTTTTAACGAAATCATAAATTTTTATGAAGTGAAAGCTTGTGTGAGATGTTAAGGCAAATTAAAAATTTTATTAAATTTTTTTAAGATTTTGTTGGCTGTTTTTGATGAGCCAAAACAATGAATGAAACTCAAAATAGTGAAAAATATGTAGTAATGTTGGTAGGGTAAAAGCCCCTAAAGTCGGCATGCACCAGTAGTCGGCACTTTTAAATAAAAAATGTATATAAATAAGAATAGCGGATGCTAAATATATAAGTAAGATCTGATTTTCATTAGAAATATACTTACTTCTCTCTAAACATTGAGTAAATTTTAATGAAGATGAGTATATTTGTATATTTTTGGCCTCTTTCCATGACTGTTTTTAAAGAGGGCGACGGTGTCTGTTTTTTAAGAAATTTGTTAGTGGTGAGACCAACTTAAACAAGTGAGTATTCACATTATATGAAGAAATTTCTTAAAAGTGGCGGTTTCTATGGATTCAAATCAACTAAGAGATTGATATTAATGTGAAAATTTTAATAAAATATATTTATTTTGCTTATTTTAATGGGTGCCGACATTAGGAACAAAATTTTTCATGATTTCCAATTGTCGGCAGGGGTGTGCCGACTATAGGAAAATTAGTATTTTCTCGTATTAAGCTCAAAAATTGCAAACTTGTATAGTAATCATCTCTCTTGCCACTGCTATTAAAAAAAATTTGTTTAAAATGAGTTTACCCAGTAGTCGGCATAGCATTATGTATGGAGTATACATACTACATATTCTATACCAGGCATACAGTTTCCTAAGGTCGGTATGAACTTTTATTATAAGTTTATTGCACTGAGGATCCCTGAAAGGTTTAAATTTTATATTTCAGAAGAGGTAATTATTTCATGCAATAACAGAAAATTATATGATTGTAAATATGACCACTTTGAACAGACTTTCTGTGACATTTTACAGAACGGACTAAGGATAGTCAAGGAAATGTGCTTAATCGTAGAGTTTAATATCAACTCGGCAAAGGCTTTCATTGTTCCCTTCACCAGTAGGAGGCCACTCCTACTCTGGCAAACCATCCCAGTAGATAGCGTGCTTTTAGAGAGCTCGTCTGAGGTCAAGTACCTGGGAGTGATATTAGACTCAAAAGGTTTTATAGGGATAAAATTTAGAGGCGATTATCGACAAGGCAATAAAAGCACTAAAAGTGAGTATATCAGTACAGGAAAATCATAGAGTTGCACACGCAAAACCTTAAGATGAATATACATACACCATGATAGTGAAAGTTATCATCACTTTTATGCTGTTGCTTGGGCGGAAAGGGTCAGACTAGCTACGACCAGACATCAGTTGGAGAATTACTGAGGCTAGTATGTCTCTGTATAACAACGGCTATATAAGTCCTAATTGAGCTTACAGCTCTAACAATTGTTATAGAAACTGCTGCCAAGCAAAAAGTAATCAACAGCCCGGAAAGAATCATAGACAGGGACTGCCCAAATAACCAATGGGAGCTATGGGAAAGGCTCTGATCTCCTACTATCTTTTTATCAGAATTTTATGCCATTGAGATATGCGCACAATTTTATCCTGACAGGTGCTACTGACGAGGAGAAATATAAACCTGCTGCCATTAAAGCATATTCGCTCAATAGGGCACCAGAGTACGGAACTTTAAAGCGCTTAGTTCATATGAGTATAGTATACCTCGAAGTTAACTTGGGAACGCCACATTAAGCTTAATCAGTTACACAGAATGAATAAGGACGTACTCTGCGGGGTTCCCAGCCATGTTGCTGGAAAGGAAAATGCATACAAACTGACCCTGGACTGCACACCCATGGTCGGGCCAGAACCGCTTTCTGGCATTTGATCGGGTAAAATCCGAGAATATACTTATATGGATGCAGATCAGAAATATCAGGAAACACCACTGGTTTAATCTCCCTGGATCGAGGGAGATTAATTACTTAATGATTATATCGTGCAACAAAAATCGCTTCAATGCTCTCATGTCCTTAAATAAAAATAATTTAGGAATTATATATAAATTTTAATAAAGCTTTAGGTCTTTTGTAATCAATTTACAATTTGATTTATTTTGTATCTTAGCTTCCTCAAATTTGAAGCGAAATATCCATAAAAAATAAATAAAATTATTAATTTATTAAAAAAGATCGACCTTTAATAAAATTTATATATAATCTATAATCACAGACTGAGAAAACACCTAAATAGGCTTGGCATTGGGAGTAAGAGCCTGTGCAGATTTTGTGGTTGTAATGATGGAACGTTAGAGTAGTAGTATTGAAACTTTATAATGAAACTTTATACCTTCTACGATTCCTGAGTAGATCAGGTCTAGATTAGGTGCTTTAGTAGATGGTAAACGATACAATAGATGTTTTCGTTCGCAAAGCATTGTGCCTCCATTATAATTAATAATTCGTTCCAATATTTCACTTTGGGAAAGAGAACTTTGCATCAATATTACACAGAATCCTGAAAAACACTCTTAAGAAGTAAGAGAAGGCATCATTTCCATATTACGTGCCAGTCAGAAGTATAAAAATATAAATAATTTTTATTCTACATAAAAAGGAGCTTGAATTCCTCTAAAATGTCATCTGTTCTTTAGCAGAAAATTGTATGCCGACTATAGGGTCATCAATTGCCGAACATAGGAACATGGGTGCCGACTACTGGCAAAAGTGATGAGTTTTGGAATATTTGAAAATTTCTTACATTTGTATATTTTGTTTTGGAAAACAGTTAAATGAACATAAAACAATACTTATAACAGAATTATAATAAGTACGTATCATCGCAATATCATTTTCACATTAGAAATGGCACAAATTTGAAAACGAAAAAAAAGTTAAACTGCCGACTACTGGTGCACTTACCCTATACATAAACGCTGTCAAATAACTATAGAATATCACGTCTTTGTTTCAATGGAGTCATAACTCAAAAAAAACCAGCTTTGCATTAAACGAGTTTCAAGTTGAGATTTGGATTTATTTCGAATAGTCAAAATATACTTATCTCTCAAATCTATTTACTAACTTGGCAAGAAGCGTACTACCATTATTAGGTGGTAGCCATTACGACCATAATCCAATTGCATACATATGTACATATATATGAAAATATGTATATAGTATGCAATGTCACAGGTAATAAAAATAAGAGGGTAGATGAAAATTTACCTGTGGCTGTAAATGAGTCTGGTCTACCATCATCATTGTAACTAGCAAATGCACACCAAACAACATAGACGAGCAACATCACCACTACTAAAAAACACACGAACAATCGACGATTTGATGTCGTTTTAAGGCATACTGCCCGCAACTTCCCATTATGGTTGCCTCGTAAAACTGTGTTTTGACCCGGTCTACCGTTGCCTGTATCAAGTGGATGGTACTGGGCGCTTGGCATGATATCACTTTTAATCGATTTACTTCTTACACTTGGAAAAGTCGATACACACTAGTCACAGCTATTACTATTTAATGAAATGTTATTCATTCATTTATAACATTTCCGTAAAAATTTACGTAAATATGTATGTATGAACTTAATATGTATAAAAAAAATTTATATCACCAAACCATCAAGTCACAAACTCACGCGATATATCTACATACTACATACATATTTACGTATATATGTGGTATATTCCTTTTATTATTACACCGATATGATATACATATGTACATGCACTTTAGTTTTTCTCAAAAGGAAGAACAATTTGAAATCTTCTTAATAAGAATTTGCAGTTGTTTCATTCTTTGTGTCACCTTTTGTTATTAAAATGAACTTTGTATTAATTTAAGATTACATTCAAGTTTTTCATTCATTAATTTCTGCTACAGATTAAATTCGTTGAATAATTAAACATTTCATAACTAAAACTTGTTTATTATAGTCTCATTTGTGCCAAATTCACTGTGAAGTATATATTATATACACTATTTTTACATGCGAGCAATATTATACAACAGCTTAATTTTTATTTAATGGACCCAATCAAAGTATACCTTGTCATAATTTACTAAAATTAGCGCACAATTTTAATAAATTTTAATTATTTATGAGATTAGTTTTCACAATATCTACTTTTATTTAAGAAGTATTGTGTAAAGCAGAGAGAGAGCTATACATACGATATTGCCAGAAAGTTTTGCGAAAGCAAATCCTACAAAGGAAAATAAATTTTTATATGTGTAGTCACATTTGCCATACCATTGATGTTATAAATACATATCTCCAACAACAATTCGATGGCAATTCCGATAGTTTTAATTTCACGTTGAATACAGAACATACCCGTTTGTCTGCAGCAAACCAATAACCAACAGACGATATGTATGTACTAGTGATGCACGCATATTCGTATTCGTAGTCGAATTGTCAAATATTAGGGCATTTTCAGGCGAATACGAATGTATTCTACTACTCACTAGTATGTATCTTTAAAATTGTACCATGTAAACCTTATTGCGTGTACATACATATATGTATAATATATGAATATGTTAAATAAATGAAAAGTTTACTTTTCAAATTAAGACCTGCAACACATATATAATTAATATCGCAATCGGCTCACTCGATATGTATCCGTTACATAAAGTTTCGTAAGTTCGGGTTAGCTTTCCAACAAGCAAATAAATAAATAAAAATAAATAAGGGCAAATAAATCAGTCAATGATTATATGTATTTTATTTTTAAATCTGATTTAAACACAAAATTTTGTTTTTCACCACAAAATTAAATGAATCTTAAATAGCCAACATTGTGCATTTAAGCGTTGTTTAAGTTTTGCAAACATACCATATGTTTTGTGCATGTGTGTGTTTTTTGAATGCATGTACATAAACATCATGAGGTCATATTAAAAATAATTTCGTTTAATTTTCGGAAATATACAGCAAATGTAACACATATTTTCATTTCATGAAATATATAAATAGAAAAATGCATTCCGATGCTCTTTTTGTATCATAAAATGTGTTTTTTTCTATTTAATTTTTCTGCAATTTGATAAACCAACTTTCTTATTTATATTAAACAGCTGTTCTTTGGAAAGCTTTCCATAATATTCGGAAATATTGTAGTGCTGCCATACTTTCAACGTAATTTGATATTAACTTTAATTAGCCACTGAAAAAATTAAAGTGTATTTAAATCAATTTTAATTTTTTGTGAAAATTAATTTAAACTATGTTTAAACATTCAGTGATTTATTAGCTATAAGTATATACGAAATATGTACTACATTTAGGTCGGAAATGGATTTTTATATAACAGATCAGATCATTTCTTTACTGGGAATGACTAGTTTTATTGCCGTGGCAACGCTGATTTCGAGTGACTTGAATGTGGTGAAACTTACAACAAGTCAGCTGTCTGTAGTTGTATTCAGGATAGAATTTACATTAAGTGTCTTGCTGTAGCTACAATTTTGTCGACTAATTTTACTCGTGGTTATTTTGATATATAAGACGGTTAAAAAATTTCCATATAATAAATTTTATTCGTATAGAAAGCCGGAGTTTCCATTTCTAGCCTTTGTTATGGTCTCCATGTGATTGAGACACACAAATCTCGAGGGCCAAGCAACACAACCAAGCCGGAACGTGTTCTTCAGTATAGGCAGCTTCACAACTCTATGAGCCTTAAGGCTCAGTTAGCCGACTGTAATGTAAAGTAACTGCAATAGTAGGAAACAGCTGATCGATATTATGTGAAAAGTAATGAAAATGGTTATAGAGATGTAACGTAACGTAATCTATTTTTCTTATAAAAATATCGATTAGCTGTTTTCTACGTTACAGTTACTTTACATTACAGTCGGCTAACTGAGCCATGATTGTCGTATTTCAACTTCTACTACGACATTTTGGATCTAGATTGAAGAGAAATGTTGCGGTATTATTTAATCTATTACAAAATCGTGGTAGTCGAAATACGCCAAACACGATAAGAGGTATTGAAATTTAAAATAACAAATTTCAAATTTGACCAGCTGTAGACAGTATGTTACCGCAAAACACTAACAGGTGACAGAACTGTTGGGGTTGATTCGTTTTCACTAACGTTTCGAACGATAAAGAAAAGTTTAACGTTAGACGATGTGCATACGTTGTACTAACTCTGCCTTAAGAGATAAACGGTTCAACCATTAGGTTATTATCAACGATTTATTCTGTGCCTTTTTTATTTAAAGTACTATAAAGTTATACTATATCTAAGTAAATCAAAATAATAAAATAGGTGATTTTGACATATATTTATTTTTTCTACGAAATGTTCAATTACAACAGAAAATTTGTTATGAAATGCTTAACGTGTTTTGCACGAATTCTAATTAAGCTGTTGTGTACTTTTTTAACTATCGTTACAATTATGAAAATTTTCTATAATTTTATTTATACTTTTAAAATAATTAGTAACTGCGATGTCTTTAATTTATTTAGCGAACGTTTCACAACTAGTAAGTGTTTTTCACAATAATTAGTAGAACTCTTTTGAATAATCTAAATACAAATTAAAATAATTTCAAATTAATTATGGATGAAGTACTCGTACATACATATGTACATATGTATACTACACACAAAAATAAGTTTTTTCGAGAGCTACTTTAAAGCAAATATTGAACTAAAGAAAAAGAGTTGAAAATGTATATGTTGCAATTATATACAATATAAAACTTAAAAAAATCATTCTAATAAAAATTTTAAGCCAACTTTTGGATTGTATTGCGCAATTTGTCTTCGTTGGCGCCAGCAAACTCTTCAACTTTTTGTTTATTTTTTATAAAAATAAATGTAGGCATGCTTGAGATGTTGTATTCCATGGCAATGTCTTCACATTCATCAACATCAACCTGTTAAGAGAATAAAAGAAGCCTTATTAAGATGACAAATAATATTTAACAAGGATTTTAGAGTTTACTTACCTTTATGACAACAATTTTGTCAACATACTGTTTGGAAATTTCCTCCAATTTTGGAGCAATCATTTTGCAAGGACCACACCATGTGGCAAAGAAATCAACTACAACTAATTTTTCGCCAGCATTGTCGAGTTGTTGATCGAAGTCGGACTGAAATAAAAAAATTAAAAAAATATATGTATCTATAAATTTTATGAAGTCTGACAACAAAATAAAAATGGGTATTTGCAATAGTTTACAACACACCGAAACAATTGAGAAATTTTGTTCACAACTGTAATTATTGAATACCAAAGCAATGTAGGAGTAATTAAATGGATACCATTTAATGACATTCAAAAATAACGATATCAGCTAAGGGTTATTAAAACCAAACGTTTGAAACACATACACCCCTTTTAGTTTACTTTGCAAAGTTTTAATTTAGCTGGGTGAAAGACAGGGGTAGAAATAATTTCTGTATTTATCCCAGCAGAATTGAGACTTTGCAAAGTAAACTTTGCGTGTCTAACAGGGGTCATACAAATGTACATACTATATTATACTGCAATTTAGTCAAATAAAAGTTTTGTTGCTTTTATTGTGCACCACTCTTTATGTAATAAACTCTTAAAATCGATTTTCATCACATAGCGCCCTTACAATAATACGAATAGTTAATGCAAAATGTCAATTAGAAGAATTATAAATATTTCCATACGATAGTTCGTAGGTATGTACATATGTATATATGTATGTACATACATACGTAAGTATGCATAAATTGTTATTACGTCAGTATAACATTTAATCTTTATTTAATTTTATACTTAAAGAATTGCGTACGAGCACCTTCATAGTACATACATACATACATATGTATATATTACACATCGTTACCTTAATATAGAAAGGCCCTAACTCATTTTTTTGATATCAAGAAGAACATCTAATGTATTTAAAAATGCAACAATCTTGATTTCAAATAAATGAGTTAGGGCCTTATTAATTAAGGTAACACTATGTATGAATGTACATACATACATATGTACATATACAAAAGTAACAATTAAATATAGGTACATATATTTATATGTACATATGTACGTGCTGTTGTCATTTGGTAAATAACAGGTTTTCTTATCACACATAATTTCAGCAGGTTGGTTGGCGAATTGCATTTAAATTTCTAATGTGTAAAAGTTTTATACAAATATTTGACTTGGAAAAAATAACCCTTAGATAGACATATGCATGTATGTACATTAGGGCGGCCGCGATTTTTATTTTTTTATTTCTTCTACTTTCACCCACCAAATCGGTTCAGTTTTATGTAAAAAAAATTTCATGCCGATAAGTTGTGTTTTAGAGGGTTCGTGCCTTCAAAGTTGACCCTCAAAAGCCCATATATTTAATGTAATTTTTAGTTTTTTTGACTATATGTATGTATATGTATGAAATAATTTAATATATATATATACAACATTACATACATATGCTTAATTCACAACAATTTGAATCATGTATTTGTGTATCAAATACACTTTTTGTTTTTTAATTGTGAACACACCCAGCATACCATTATCGGAGCGCTCTTATATATGAGCGATTTTATGAGCTTCTGTGAGTGTTTCCTGCGTGCATATTTCTGAGCTCATAAACGATCGATTTTATGACTTTCTATGAGTGTTTCTTGCGTTTAAATTTCTGAGCTCATAAACGGTACATTTTATGAGTTTTTTATGCTTGGTTTCTGCGCGCATATTTCTGAGCTCATAAACGATAAATTTTATGTGATTTTTATGAGTAATTTCTGCACGCTGACAGATAACGGTAAATTCCAGCTAAGCAGAAGAAAGAAGTTACACAAATTGATTCATTAGTGAATATTTTTGGAAGCGTAAAGACAAAATTGTGAGTTTTTTTATAATAAATATAAAAATAATACATAATTAATATAATGAAAAGAGCAAGCTTAAAAGAAAGCAAATTAATAATAAGTGAACTTCGTTCAAATAAATTAAGAAAAGAAAATCCAGCATGTAATATTAAAAATAAAAAGAGTCATAAAATACTCTTTTATGGATAAAATTTAGAGCTCTTTCATGAGTGACCAGTTTATTGGAAAAAGCCACTCAAATATGAGCGTTTTATGACTATTTATGATTATTTTATGAACTCATTATGAGCGTCAGCGTTCCGACAAAAGAGACTTTATGAGCTCATTTAGAGCGCATATGGTATGCTGGGCACTCTGTGTAGTGAATTAATGTATTTTGTATTTTTAATGAAAAAAGAAAAACAATCTCCATAAAAATTCTCTCAGAGAGCCTCTCTCTGAATACATTTTAAAAACATATGAAATAAAAGTGTAATAGTGTATTTCATTTTTATATGAAAATTTCAAACAACAAATGTTACACTCTTGTATTTAATATGAAAATACAATCGATACAGAGATACAAGCGGTTTTGTTTATTAAGCAATAATTTATTAACATGTTGAGCTAAAGGACTATGTTGCTAAAGCTCTTTTGATTTATTAGCTTATAATTTTAATTACAAGTTAATATAATAAATAAATAAATAAATATATACATAAGCTCTTATTTTACATGCTTAAAATACAAAATTTCCATATAAATATAATTTTTATTTTACATGCTTAAAATAAAAAATTTCCATATAAATATAATTTTGTTACATAAAATTGTTGATATTTTGTTGGTTATTTTCCTCATTATTTTCTAAAATATTAATTTTAGCAAACAACTTTCTTTGAGACTAATGTTGACTTGAAGAGCTAAAAATTGCCATAGGTATATCATATTCTTGTAAAATGATTTTTTATGCAAAAAATTACATTGAAAAATGGACTTGAAGGCCAACTTTGGGGGCCGGACTCACCCCCTAAAACTCAACTTATCGGTATGATTTTTTTTTTGTATTTTTTACATAAAACTGGTCTGATTTGGGGGGGGGGGGGTGAGAGTAGAAGAAATAAAAAAAGTCTGCATAACATTAACGGCCACTCTAATGTATGTACATACATATGTAGATAAACAATCAACTATTACAGCATGAAAATATGGTTAGTTTTAATAAGCATATCATTTAGTAATTAAATATGTATGTAAAAGCTAACTAACTATTTGAAGTTTCCTGATTACGATTTTCACGTATACAATATAGGTACCTACAACATATCATACTCTATATAAATATGTACATATGTATGTATGTATGTGCATTAGTGTGGCTGTTATTTTTTATTTTTTTCATTTCTTCTTTCTCATCCCTCGAATCGGTTCAGTTTTAGGTAAAAAAAATACCAAAAAAATTCAATACCTATAAGTTGTAGATACTCTATGTATGTCTAAAATAATAACTTATTAAAGTTTAATGTATGAATAAAATCTAAATCATATTTAACATAAATTTCATCGTTAATTTATCTATGATTGTATGTATGTATTTATTATTTTCAGCGGTTTAAATAAATAATATCAAAGGTTATTAGAAAACTTTGCAATATTCATATGTATGTATGTATATTTGTATGTATGTGTACAATTATTTCTTTAACTGATTTTAAAGCAATCGTATGGTTATCTAGTATATCTTTTCTCCTCTATTGTTATACGATTTACATACATATGTATGCTTAAGTTTCAAATATATTTTTTTTTTAATTTTTTACTTTACCGATGATTATTAATTTCTAAAAATTAAAGATTACGTATTTCATTTGAATTTGCGAACATATGTACATACATATGTATGTATGTATAATATATGTACGTATTTTCTTAAACATTTTCTGAATCATAAGTACATACATATCGCACACTAAATCATAAACGGTCACAATTAAAAAAAAAAAACTATTAATAGGTAGGTAGTTACTGTACAAATGACGCACATAAAAGTATTCATGAATCATGACGGTGATTTATATTGTGCAAAAAATGTTTGCAGTCGTTATGGAAAAAAATAAAACCAGTTTGATAATTTTGAGTTGTGAATGTTTATGATTTATTGTGCGATATGTACATTTGTGTGTATATATTTTAATGTGGTATGTCTGTAGGTTGTGATAAATAAATCAGGTTTCAGTTAAAATAACTACTAAGCCAGAAGTGTCATAACTCAAAAATACGTCATTTAGTTAATATTAGAGAATTAATTAATGCTCATTCATATTGCTCTTTAATTTGGGTAAGTTTCGTACATTGGCAATTCCACACGTTTTAATGTCAGGCGATTAATATTAAAAAAAATGTAGTTATGTACAAGTGTTTACAATTTCGAAATTCATCGTTATGAGACCAATTTAAGGCCAAGGCCTAGTATACTTAACCACAGCTGATAAAAAAAATTCGGTTTGGTTTGCAAATGGTTTTCCGTTTTTGTGAACCACCCTATTACCACAGTACATTTCCCCTGTTTTTAACTCGTGCTTGTTTTTACTATTCTTTATCGCTATAATTAAAACTATGAAACAATATTTTTGCTACGACCAAGTAAATTAGTCAACGGAATAATTTATCGACACGTGAAAATAAAACTCAACACAACAGAAACATTTCACATAAACTTGCTTTTGAAGACATACATCCATGTATGTAGGTAAGTATGTACATACATACATATGTATGTATGTATATTTAAGAACAGATGATATCATTCGGTCGCAAGGTATTTCTTTTCTTGCCACTTGTGCTTGAATTAACAACTCTAAATAAAAAGAACTTTCAGCTGATAGTTTTTCATTTAACAGAACGTACACAATTTAACACATTGATTATTCAACTATGTACTTTCATAATTTCAAAATGCACATATCGATGCACACTACTTATGTATGTACATACATACATATGTATATACGCATAAAACACTTTACCACATGTCCCCGATTACAAATTAAAAAACCATGTACCACATGTCCCCGATTACAAAATAAAAAGGGTCATTTTGAAAAATAACACGTCATCTTTCATTATAATTTGTTTCTGTACTGTAGAATTTTTCTTTAGTTATCAATTGCATTTTTTGATTGACTTTGATTTTCCCATATATTTTTCTGGTATATGCATGTGTACATACCTTGCTCTTGACAGCGTAAACCATTTTATTGTTGTGGACTTTATTTAATGTAATTTAAATGCGCTAAAGAATTCGTTATTACTGTACTTAGCCGAATGACTTGTATCTATGACCGCACGATTTAACTTGTATTTCACTAATGCCGCTGTTAATATTCCTAAAAGTATGAAATTAAATCATTACTAACTACCAGGGTTGTCAGACTTTCGTATTTTTTTTTCTTGAAACACGTCTATATACTGCAACTTAACATACACAACTTAACTATTGACAATTTATCTATTGCTTAAAAAAGTTAAAAGAACTTTTTTTCTGTGACAGATCAACTTTATTTTTCATGTAAAAAATGTTCTACACATAATAAATTTAATAAAAAAAACCTTTTTGGCGAATTTTAGCTATGAATATGGCGAAATAAAAAAAAGTCTGACAACCCTGATACCGTATTATACAACAGTGAAAAGTGAAAGAGTGGAGAAGGAATAAATAGACGAATACGCCAAAAGATGAAATAAAAATGCTAAATTACAGGGTTGTAGTTTTATGTATAATCAACACATTTGGTAAGTACATCGATTTTAAAAAATTGTTACTGATATTAAGTACATACATACATATGTATGTATGCATGTATTTACATACACAGATATGAGAATAGTAAAATATTCATTATTAAAACAATTATAATATCAATGTTTAATGTTTTTATTAAAAAATAACAACAAATGCATCCATATGGAATTTAGTGTATGTATTTATGTATGTACTACTCGAATTAACTTCGTACTAAATTTGCTGTAATTTCACCACTTAGTTCTAAAATAATTTATCTCACCCTTATACGAAAAGTCTCGTAAATGCTTGTAGTGGTAATTGAGGTTCTTGTCTTGGATTGATAACACCTTCATATAATTTAATGTAGGGCTGCCAGATTTTTAAAAGGGCTATTTGATTATTTTTAAATTGGTTATATTTTAAACAAATAACTTTTCCTAGTAGATAATTTAATACATACCTTGTTACTTATAATTTTGATTAAAACTTTATGTGTCGATTATGGATGGCGGCCGAGCTTAAGGAGCAACACAACTGAAATTAAAAATGGTATGTTATGGCAACTTCGTCCAGTTGCCAAAAAGTGATCGAAAGTACAATGACTGTTTGACAACTAAAACTAATTTAACTCTTTCAGCCACAGTCTTACATATATTATTTTAATAACAAAACTACTGCATTTTTTGTTTGATTGAGGGTTATTTATTATTAAAAAAATGAAAAAAATAAATTTGCTCTTCAGGATTTTGTGGAATAGGGTGGTTAGTTAAGTAACCACCGTGACGGTTGGCACAAAAAGTATTCAGGTAAAGTGCCAAATTTTATAAAAAAAATTAATTCTGATGGAAATCGGAGAAACATGTCTTATTTGTGCGTATGCAAAATAACAAAATACCACTGATTTCGTTTAATAATAAACACTCTATGCTTCTTTATTTCAATCACAACCGACCTGTTAAAAAAGCAAGGGGATGCACCGAATTTAAATAAAGATATAAGTACAACCAGTGACCCCTAGCGACAAAGTCTCGCAACAATTGATCAGCGATGTCTTTAAAGATGTAATTGTTTAATAATTTATCAATAGATGGGGCGAAAGCATGTTTTAAACAAGCAACAATAAGTGGTTAGATAACTAACCACCAAACCTGAAAGAGTTAAGCAAAAACAAAATATAAATTCAGAATAGTATAAGAAAATACAGGTGTTAGAAGTGAATTATTAAGTAAAAGTGCTTAAAACATTACTTACCATAGTTATTATTAGTTAAGTGGAATGAAGAGAAGAAGGAAGTACAAAATGTTTAATCTATTGCAAGGATCTTTAGAATTGCCGCCTCGCCTCTACTGTGAGTAAATTATTATTATTATTATTATTATTATTATCTAAAATAAGTTTCAGCAATCTATCATTTTTAGCTTTTCAGCATATTTTCTTTAAATATGCAAAGAAAAAATAAAAATAAAAATTAAGAAATTAAAAATATGCAGCAATTAAACATTTATGGTTGCCAATATGACAACTCAATTAGGGAGCTGTTAGTTGCCAATTTCCACCCGTAATACCATTTCAGCAACTAGCAGCCCAACTAAAGTTGGGTTCTAATTCATAATCGTGCCTATAACTCGATTAAACTACTTTAGGCGTTTTTTTCCTGGGAAGGTACATGTTCAGTCAAACTATGTTCCTTACTTTGTATTCCTTTTGTTTAGAATTAAAAGTATACAATTGGCGGACGGACTCAAATGGTAGTGAACGGTAATAAACGATAGTTCCAGAATTTTTTAAATTTAATTTCCTTAATTTAAAAATAATTAATAAAATAAATTTAATAGTAAAAACGGTACCATTTACATTTTGAAAAAAAAACGATTTCATATGTAAAGGAATGTGTATGGAGGTATGAAACGGAAACCATTATCCCTTATGACCACTGTTGCCAGATTTGAAGATTTCTCTTAATTTTTCTGATTTTTTAATGAAAAGCTGAGAAAGGGGGAATTTCATGTTTTTCTCCTTAAACTGCAGGCTTTATAAAATGTCATTTCGATGACTAAAACTACCGGAAATCTACATACATACATATGTACATAAAATGTAATTTTACAGCAAAACCATATGAAAACTGCAATAAATTCAGTGAAGTGCGACTTTGACCCGCGCACAAAGGGTTCCGTACGGACGCGATATGTAATTCAATACGAACTTTAGTAACCTATACAAAATATAGTTTGGCATTTTTTCATTTTTGACGTCTTTTTAATTTTGGTGATTTTTTTTATTATGGCGATTTTTTTAATTTTGGCTATTTTTTTTTGGTTTTGACGATTTTTTCGGTTTTTTGGATTTCTTTTCCATTTTTGGCATTTTTTTAGTTTTGAATTTTTTTTTGTCGTTTTGGCGATTTTTTTCGGTTTTTGGCGTTTTTTATTTTTTTGGCGGTTTTTTTCGTTTTGGCGATTTATTTTTGGTTTGGCGATTTTATAATTTTCAGATTTTTTAGTTTTATCGTTTTTGAAAATTTCAAGAGTTTACCTCTTACGGTTTCCAAGATATAGCAAGTTGTCAAAATTACATAGTCAGAATTGCATTAACTGATGGACCACCCTTTAATTTAAATTTTTTAATATTTTAATATTAATTGTAGTCTATATAAAAATACATCAATTTTACAAATTTCAAGTGTCAATATACATACATATGTTGCTCGTTTTGGAAAACCCTTTAATTTTCAATTGTCATGTAGTTGTTGTTGTAGCGGCCAAGGTTCTACATACTGTCCAAATTTCAGATCCGTAACTCTTACGGTTCCTCAAAAAATAGCGTGTGACGGACAGATGGACAGCGTAGCGAAAACAATAGGGATCCTTTTTTCACCTTTGGTGTACGTAACCCTAAAAAGTGTTTTGTTGGGCAATTTGTATGGCCCATTGAATGGGACTACAAAAATATAACTTTATCAGATTCCGCCCACCTCATGAACGACCATCGCAAGAACCTCAAAATGTTTTGGGAGTACTTATACATAAATACATATGTATGTATATTAGAGTGACCGTTTTTTTGATTTCTTCTACTCTCACCCCCCAAAATCGGTTCAGTTTTATGTAAAAAAAAAAATACAAAAAAAATTCATACCGATAAGTTGTGTTTTATGGTCTGCGTCCGGTCCTCTAGCCAACTTTTATTTGTAGTGTTTTGTATAAACAAAGTAGAAATGCTTTTGTATGTTGGAATCGGTTTTAGTCATAGTTGATCGAGAGAAAATATGTGTTTTATTCTACAATTAGGATTATGCGCAGTTGCTAAAATTAAGATTATTTAATTATTTATGTATGTATATTTTTTTGCGCAGTTATTGTATATGTATGTAAGTATCTCCTATGTTGAATAATATCCTTTCGATATCCCTATAATTTCACATATTTGTGCTATTGGCTGCAGAGAAATGGTAACAAATAAGTTAAAATTTTTTCTATTGATTTTAATTTAAAAAAAAAATTAAACAGGTTTTACTTTATTTTTAGGTTTTCTTTTTCTCAATATACATAACATTAAATGCCAACAAAATAGAAATATCGCTTATACATAAATTAAGTAGAATGAAATTCTGCAATTCTTGATACTTAACCTAATGAGCATATGTTTGGCAGGCTGAAGCCGCCATTAAACTAGAACTACGCACATTCATTTGATTATAACTATTGTCGTTTGGTGAGCCATATGAATTGGACGACGTTGAGCCGTTGTATTCGTAGGCTCCGTTACGATGCAGACTGGGTGATGGACCAGTCTCGTAATAGTTGTTGTTATGAACGGCGGTCATGTTTGGAAAATAGTTGCTTGTGGAACCATTATATTGGTTGCTAATGTGCTCGTAGTTGTAGTTTTCGGCTTGACTGTTCGCAGTGCCTGCTATGTATTTATCGTTTGATTTTTCCAGTTTAGTGCGTATGGTGCTGCCATAGTAATAGGCATCGTAGGTGGAGGGTGTATTTTCAAGGTCATGACCTGTAGTATCTGTGTATAGAAGGGGAGATGTAAGTTCCTCGTGAGTTGCCAGTTTAGTGGGCTTAGATTCGTGCATGGAACCAGTTGTTGAACTGGATTCCATTATGTGTGGATAATGTTTTAGTTCGGAGTAATTTATGAATTCAGGTTCATTGCTGATTACTTCAGAATGATTTAGTGGCGCTGTGTTGTGGGGTGGTGGTGGTGGTGGTTGTGGTGGAGGCAGTCGCGTTGTGGAACATTTTAAATCGGAATAGTTAATGAATTCTGCTGGTTGATGATGTTGCTCTGAGACATGCAATTCACTTATCGTTTGATGACTATTCATGTGTCTGGTTGTCATTGATGGTGGATGTTGTACATAATCATGTTGGTCTGCTGTGAAGTTTCCATTAAAGTTTGGGTTGCCATCACAGTTGTTGTTGTAACACAAAGATGATTCGGATCCATAAAGTGTGGCTCCTGAGCTGTGGTAATGATGATGATAAGGCATATTTATATGTTCATGCTTTGCGGCTGCAAACTGCGAGGGACTGGGTAGTGCTGAGGACGCTGACATAGCGCACGTATGATGCTGCTGCGCTTCTGTCGTTGTTATTTTTGGAGTAGTAGACAAGGATGCGCTGTTATTGGTTAAGATACCAGCTGAAGTGTGATATATCGGATAGTTATAAGTTATATGCTGATGATTTACTGTAAGTAGAGCTGCAGGTTCACATTTAGTATTGTTATTGTCATTGTTGCTGTAAATGTTGTGCGTATGAGTATGAGCAAAGCTTTGATGAGGTACTGTGGCAGCCAGACTTTCGTAATGATGCAAAGGTGTTGAATAATTAAGGTTCGAAGTGTTGCTAATGGGTTCGATAACACAGCTGCATTGAGTTCTAGCGGTACATTTGTTACAAGCTGTTGAAAACAATTATTGAGTTGAGTTAGAAAATAAATTCCTCTGACGAATGCATGAATACTTACGGTTGAGTTGATAGATCTCTAAAGTTGCTGAATGTGCTATAGAATTTGTTGTTGCCTTCGAAGTGCGTTTTAACACTTTATTTAGAAAACTGCTGTGGCTTTTAATTTGCCTTAAATTGTTGCTTAGACCATTCAAGAGTGTGGTCTTTTTCGCAGTTGCTCTTCCCACTGCCACACTATTTCTTGGCACAAGTGACACTCTACCAAAGGCTCTTTTCGATACGCTGGAGTTCTTGGGCTCCGGCTTGGGATGGTCATGTACGCCTTTGGCTTGAAAGAATATAGCATTATTTGAATGGCGCCAAAAATGTGTTACCGGATAACCACAATGTCCTCGACAAGGCTTGATTTCTAGGCGCCCTCCTCTACATGTTTTATTTGGACAAGTCTTGCCTTCTTGTTTTCTGCGGGCCTTATCACATATGGCTGGACGCAAGTAAATTTTATTGCCATTCGATAATGTGCAATTTTGTGAGCAAACCAAAACACCCAAACAACTTTTTTTCAAAATATTTACATTGTGATTGTTTGTGTTGCGCATGGCCCAACCGGAAATGTGCTTTTTGGCTTCTTCGTTGCTGATGGGATAGATGAGCCGTGTATGCCCATCAGTCCATTCATTAAATTCATCAAAATCACATTCGCTCACTTGTGGCACTGCAGCATCATTGATGTCCCAATCCCGTTTCGATCTGTGGGTCATATTCAATTGTTGCTGTTTACGGGAATTGAAGCAGTAGCCATTTCTGCAAAACAAAAAAAATTGAATCGCAATTTTCAAAATTCGCCTACATGAATTTAATAAAAGAAAATCTTGAAATTAAATCAATAAAACTGGTAATCGTTTGCTCATTTCTATTCTAATTTTTGCTTTCCTGAAAATTATTAATACGAAGACCTTCTGACCAAAATCGATGGTGTTAATTTTGCATTACAAATAAAAAATCAAAATCCCACACTTAATAATTTAGAGTTATAACGATAATGAATAATTTAAAAGTATGCTAATGATGCCATTAATGAAAGTGGAAATTTCTTAAACAAAACTCCATGCCACAAACAATAAAAAAGAATAATTCAATTATGCATGTATGTATGTACATATGTATTTCGAAACTGAAAATTTCTTTTGTTATTCTTTATCGTATTTGATAAAAAGAGGGAGAAATCCATAAAAGTCGTGTTATTATTGATACTTAGAAGTCAGCATGTTATTGTTTTGTTTTACACTTTTATAGAACATAAACTTAGTGTGGTCCACAACAAATCACTGCAAGATTAACTATATTGGTTGTCTTTAACACAAGTTTTCTCATCTTAAAGATGATATTGGAGATGCATTTTATGTGTTACCAGAAATCTTAAAATTTTAGAAGAGACATTTTTATTGTATAAATAAAGAAAGGCTTAATTTCCCAAGATGTCACTACAAATCGTTCGATCGACAACTTATATTGCAAACAACAATAACATTAGAAAATTTGTTGTTGTTTTCAATGCAAGTATTCGATCGAACGATTTCTGGTGACATCGCGGGACAGGCCGTTAATTAAATTTTGTTGTGAAAGAAAACTTTCATTTTCGTTAATTCAAAGTAGAAAAGCCCTAACTCATTATTTTATTGATATCGAATTTATTTGAATTTTTTAAAATACATATGGGCCCCGAATGTTCTACCAGGATGGAAAAATTAAATGTTGATTATCTTCGTGTTTTATTGTTTATAATTATAAAAAAGTCTATGTTTATATAATGGAATGGTTTAATAGCATATCTCAGCTGTTTTAGTTGAGGAAATTGGGCTCGAAGCTGGAAAATTTTATATTTTCTTTTTAAGCTATTTGTAAAGACATTTTTATATACATAAGTATAATTATTTTTCATGCAAAAAATAAGTTATGTTTGCACTCTTTCTTCAAAATCTCTCTATTACCAAATAGTAAGAAGAGAAAAGTGTAAGGAGAACAAAAAAAAGTTCGAAAATGGGAAGGAGGCATGGTGATAATAATAAAAAAAACATGTGGAAAAATCGTACGTTAGCGACCCGTACGTTCGCAACCGGCAATTAAGCTAATTAAACAAAAAGCAGTAGAGATATTTTATTGTGTAAATACTTGATAGAGACCAACATTAATATCCTTTTAAAATAAATTAATCACTTTTCTATTATTCTGTTCCATTTCGCAGATTTTTACATTTCACTACTGTCAGCCAAAATTGACTTCTATTTTGCGTACGTTCGTAACCACTTGAACTCAATGAAATCCATCTTTTGCACTAAACATAGAGCTAAAATACTATCAAATCGCAAACAAATTGCTTGCAAAAGTTTTGTTTTCTATAGAAAACATACAAAATGATGTACAAAAAATATATATATTTTTTGTACATCAAAAGCGTACGAACGTACGTTAGTGACCCCAGGAAATGCCCATATGTATACATACTTACATACATATGATATACGATTAAAGAAATAAATAAAATCAGTGTGGGCCTTTCTATATTAAAGTAACGATTTGTATGTATCCCAGCTTTACTTTTTGGATACAATTTTTTTTTGTGAAAATTTACATTTTAAAATACTACATAGAAAAAATTAATCCAGTACCACAACAACAAATACTGAGGACTGCATATAGACAGGAGATTGACATGGAAGACTGATATTAAAATGAAGAAGCAGCAATTATATACTAGGACCAGTGGCGGATTTATGGTTGATGTCGCCCTACGCCGCGTGAGACATGCCGCCCTTTTTGCTCTATGAAGAAAAGCTTTTTAAAATTAAATATATACAGTAGGGTATTCAATCGTTTAACCGTTAACCGGTTAATTCCTACCCGATTAACTGATCGGTTAATTTAAAATCGGCTTTTTTCGATTAACGGTTAAACCGGTTAATTTCAGCCGATTAATCGAAGTAAAAATTTTTTAAATATTTTGTACTATATAACGTATTTGTTGTGTAAGAAATTATTTGTTTCGTCGCATTTACAAAAGGCGAATGTTTAGAAATTATTATTCATACAAACAAAGATCCGAACTTAAGTAAAACTTCAAAATCTTTGGACATGGCTATAAAAGCTAATGTTTCGCTAACAATATTTGGCAATATAATCTGAACGTGTTACTGAAATGTTCGTTTGTCATAATTTTTCGACGCAAAATTTTTTTTCGAAAATCATATACATATATATAAAAATTCACACTTCTATGTTTAGTTTCAGTAACACTTTTTGCAAAAAAAAAGTATAGTATAGTAAAAAACGAAAATTTAACATCCGAATTTATTTAAAGGAGCAGTCAGTCAAACCGACAACTGTTCAAACATGTCGACTGCAGAAATTCTCGCTTTGACTGCAACTGTTTGCATTTTCAGAAGCAGAAGCAAAATCACTTACACAAATCAGAAGTTTTTAAACGCTACTTGTCAATACCTCCAAACTAGATTGGAGGAACAATACCCTTGCCCGAACTGTTGTTAAATTTCAACGATCAAGATCTAAAAGAACGTAACAGCATTTTAATTATAATTTTTTGAACTTCATTTGCTTCTATAACAGCACTTTTTCTAATTTTACAGGAGAAGCAAAAAACCTTATAAATGTATGACTATATATTTATTCGTTAGATGCCAAATTGAATAATGAATAAAATCGGTATTTTTTGAAAATATGTGAGTAAAAGGTGGAGAAAAATGGAATAGATTCATATCGAGTATGAATTATTTACTGGGGTTTGTATACGTTTGTAGGCCTACTACGCTTATATTTCTTTTGTGATTTTCAAAAATATTATTATTTGTGAATTCTCAAATAGTTTTCGAAAGTCTGTACACAATATAAGAGGCTTGTGACTGTTTAAAATGTGTGGTTAAAATCTACTAACGATTTGTTTCAGCTACAATGTAATGCATATAGACAAAGCTGAACCACCATCAAATAAATTTAAAATTTAAATATTCTAAAATATTTACAAAATCTGATCACATTTTTCCTAATCCGTAAAAACTCTATTGAAATTAAATAAGTGAAGTTTACAACGTTTTATTCCGATTCTATTAAAAATTTAAAAATATTCAATACGATCTGGTAACTACATATGAATGGAATGGTGAATGCGTGCAAGTGAGCGTGCAGTTCTAGCGCTCACGGGTACTGCTTAAATTCGATCAGCTCTTTTTGAGTGGCGTTAAGATCATTTGTTTGTTTATATTGTTGAATTTGTTCTTGTAGTTGCTGTTGTTGCTTTGTATTTAATTAATGATTTTATTTTTTCAATGTTTTTTTTATAACAAGTCAGTTGAAGGGTCACTGTTCCAATCTACGTGAGTCCAGTAAAACCTACAAATAAAAAATAAATAATTCGTATATCTAGAAAACAAACACATGTTTTCTCAAAGCATTAAATACATACATATGCATATATGTATGTATGTATAATTTTTTTTATTGTTGTTGTTGTTTGGTAATTTAATGATTTAAGACACACAAAAATTCTGATAGTGTGATCTTTTAAATATTAAGCATAATAAGTTTGTCACCTACAAGATCATCATTTCATTGTTTTGGCTCTTTCTTTTATTGTCTATGGCTCGTATGTATGTATGTACGAGTATCTATTTGCCTTTTTGGGCCCTTTTGACAGGGCATAAATACATACATACAACTTAATTGTGTTTTGTAGATACTTTTCTCTCGATCTTTTGATTTGGTTTGTTTTGAAATCATAATGCGTCAGTGTTGTTTTTGTTGTTGTTGCTTGTTATCAATGTGTAAATTATGTTTTCGTGTTTTTATTATGGCCTTTTTGTGATGCAGTTAATAGTTGGATTTGACAAAGAGCAGAAAAAAATCTTTTAATGTCTTAATGCACGCGTGTGGTCCCGATTTTTATTAATTTCCAAATCGTAGGTGTTAAATAAAAGTGTTAGACACAACAGCTACATACGTGACAAGCCACATACCTGTTTATTATTGCGAATTATATTACAATACATTGTTATTAAAAACTTTCAAAATTAAGCCAACATTAAACGGATATTATAAGCTACTATTTGCTATTACTTGATAGATTTTTTTAAACTTTTTTCTTTCTCTTGAAACATGATACTTCATGCATCTATGCAGGTGACATTAAAATGAAAATATAGAAGTTAAGAATTCATAACTTCTATGTTATGTTCAACACAGTTAAATTTTTTTCTGCAATCCTGACTGTATAAGGGCGAGAGAGGAAAGTAGAAAGAAGAAGGGTACTTGGCAACAATGATTGCATTTTGTGACTGATTGCACATCGTTTATACAATTTTTGTAATTGTAATGGAAAGTTTTCAATTTCAATTATATGTTGTTGTAATTGAAAATAAAAAAACAATTACATTTAGAAGTAACTTTTTAGGAAAAAAAAATATTATGTATGTATATATGGAAAATATTTCTTTAATAAAGTATTTATGTATATTAAATACTTTTTTTATTAATTACAAAAATATTCAGTTAATAAAACATATTAATTATTATTATTAAATATTATTATTAATAATAAACTTGAAAAACTATAACAACAATTCTATTTGCAAAATTAATAATGTGTTACATATCGTTGATTAGAACTCAAATAAACTAAACCATTTTTTCAAAATTCTCATCACACCAGCTCAAGCAAAATTTAATTATAAAATATTACTCACGCGAGCATGATTCACAGGTTAATCTTCTAAGCCAATCCTGAAACTAACCTACAGATAAAAATCGATTTGACGAAGACTTTTTTCGTAATTTTTTGATTTTAGGCATTTAGGCATTACGATTTTAGGCTAGTCCTTTGGAGGTTAAGAGCTGACTAGATTGAGAGCTTGATCGGCTTAGTAGTTTAAAATTAAAACAAACAAAAAAATTTATTTGCGAAAATTTTCGTTAATCTAATATCTTCCGATATTTAAGTGAGCTCAACATCTTTCGAATGTGGAAAAAAATTCGCTTCCGCTTCATTCACCCACCCTTAAGTTATGAGATGTTTACATATCTGTGGCAAAAAGGAAAAACTGCTTAAGTCGAGATAAGCTGATTTTGAGTTAATGGTACCTCCGCAATTTTCATATTTGAAACTACCCCTGGTCAAAATCTCAATTAATTTGTGTGGTTTTTTAGGAAGTTACAGCACTATGGCGACTTATTATTATTTTTTAGACTTTTAATCTCATTTGGAATAATAGCTTAATTTAGGTTATATTTTGGTATACTTCAACTTAAATGTATTACTTATGGTGTGTAGAACGATGTTTTCTTAAAAAAAAATAAAGGTTAACGAAGAATTTCCCAATTTAACTGTAAAAGAAATAAATTTCTGAAAATCGACTTGAACGCTTAAAAGTGCTCTCCTGCAAAACAGTAAAATATGACTTAAGCACTTCTTTCTTATTGCCATAGATATTTACATCAATACACCCTACATCCGAACGCTCATACACACATCCACACATCCATACGGACATCATTGCGAAAATAGCAAGACTCGACTCATAGGACCTCAAAACGTCGAAATATTATGAAAACGCGATTTTCGAAAATTGGAATAAAATCAGTAACTGTAGCGAAAGTTAAAAAGAAGAGTCTCAAAATTTGATAGTTTTACATGCGTAAAAAAGCGTAACCACTAATTATTAATGAAAAACTGTTCGATTCAGACACGTATTTATTAAGTTAAACAATTTCAAATGTACATAACTAATAGACAATTTTATAGAATTCAACATAATTGAAAACAGTTTAAATCAATAATAACATGTCTGAATCAAACAGTTTTTCATTAGTAATTAGTGGTTACGCTTTTTTTGGGCGCCTGGCACACAATAAATGCGAGATGTCAACTTAGTCTTACTAGGTGTAAAGCGTGGGTGTTACTTGATGTTTTGAAAACCTAAAAATTTCAAAACACCCAAAAGGCTTTGCCGCATCAACACCTTTTACATTATTTTAAATTAAAAATATGTAAAAGTTTTTGTAATACAAATACTTCAGTGGTCTTACTTACAATATAACCATATTTTGTTCGGAAAGTTTTCCATAAAATCCATTCGGTATAAAGAGCAGGCAGGGTTCAAGTTGTTTATGGTTTTAAATCAAATTTCTTTATAAGTTCAATGTTAAATTAATATCAAAAATGTTATAATTTTTATTTTCTTTTTTTATTTTAATTTTTTCTTATTCCTTAAGAATTTTTTTAAACAATAATTTGTATACACTTTTTCTTTTGATTGATAACTTTTACATGTTATGAGTACATGCTGTACTCCTAGATAATCCGTTGCAACAGACATAAATACATACATATTAACATATGTATGTACATGCATACATATATAGAAACGACGACAACATTTAATTTTTTATTCTCTCGTTGCTAACACTTGTAACATTTTAATTTTAATTTAATTTTTATTCAAGAAGTTTTTAAATTATTTACAATTATTATAATTAGCGTTACTAAATAATCCGTTGCACGGGTTAAAACCTAAACAGCTTTTGTGATACTAACACTTAAATCTCATACAACTTAACGGTTACTTTTAAAATAAAATACACATGTACCTAAAAATGCTGAACTAAAACAATAGGAGACTCCACCTACAAAACAATAAAAAAATAACAAACTAAACGGCAAAAATAATCGTTTTAATGTTAAAGACAATAACGAACAAAAGATAAAACTAAAACAAACAAACCAGAAGGAACAACAAACTCGTATAAAATTTTGCTTTATTGCCACCCGCATGAACTTTAACAACGACAACAGAGATGTGAGAGAGAGCATCCCAAAAGCAAAACAATTCAAACTCCAACTCCGTTACATACTAACATACACACATACATATGTATATGTATGTACATAAAATATGTGCATATGTATGTCTGTAACACATACTCCAATCCAAATTTTTACTATGCCAAATAACAATAAAACTGCATTTGCTTATGTGTGGTTTTACTCGCATCTATCGTATGTATGTATGAATGTAAGTATGAATGTATGTATGTATGCATGTTAATATGTAAACATGAATGTAAGTATGTACAAGCTAACAAGTTTATGCAAACTGTTGTATAAAGTTTATACCATAAACATGAGCAAATAATAACACACATACGAATATGCTCACGTAAATGAGTAGGCACACAAAAACACACAAAAATACGTACATACATGCACTAACAGTAAATTAAAGCTGCCATGTGATTGGTCGGATAAAATTTTAAATGCATTGTTAACATTGAGAAACGTGAATGTGTGAGTGTTAATTAAACCATACAAAGCAGAGAGGATTTAGCTTTACACACATACACGCACGCAAGGAAACGGAGAGTGGAACGAACAACTGAAAAGAAAATTTTGTGGTTGTTGATTATGTTTTTCTATTATATTTTTGTTAAATAAATTTTAATTGGTATTGTTTGTTTGTTGATTTGATTAAATTAAAAATTGATTCATTTGCTTTAGTACGTAAATTTTTCATTATACATACATATGTATATGTATTATGTATATCAGCATACATATGTACATCGATATGTATGTGTATGTACATATGTATGTAGGTACGTAGCTTTATCTACCGAACTTCTTTTTCTACCGCACAAATAGGTTAATACGCGATTTGGCAAGTGGATCAATTTACAATTTTTGTCATTATATTGCACTGAGTTAATGCTACTCGTATTCTACGTATATATTTTATACGAAAGTGCAAAAATTAATACATATTTATTTTGTACGTACGTATGTACATATATACATATACATACATACATACATATTTAAAATTGACAAGCCAATTAACATTTTGTCTGCTAATATTTGTTATCGATAAATAGGTGTCACATACACACTGTGCATGTGTGGTTACCCATCAAAAAATTACACATTACCATCATAACTATGTACTTGCCATATAATGACTTACATTTCTGATTACCAAATTTCATTACCCGCTTACAAATCACATTACCTAAAAATTAAAAAAAAAATTGGGTAGAAGTTACTAAACGAGGAGAATGATTTTTTTAGATTAAATAGATTACGCGAACAAGTTGCCAAATAAAAAAAGTTAGTATACCTATCTCAGGAATCGATTATTTTAATCTCACGCTTGGTTAAAATCATTAAGTTGGGTAATCCAGTAGGAAAGAGCGATTACCTTTTTTGAAATATTTTTGCTGGACAATATTTCTAAGAAACAAAAGAAAATTTACTTGGGAATGTATTTTATTATGGAAAAATCTCCTTTTACTCTTCACAACATTCATAGACAGCAAAATAATAAAAATACTCAAGCAGGTAATTGCTTTAGAAAAAACATGTTAACAATGTTAATCTGAAATAAGATAGAGAGAAAGTTTGGTAACAAATGAGACTGTACTAGAGCTCCTAAAAATTAAAATCAAATTAATTTAACATCAAGTTTTTTATTATAACTTTCAGAATGAAGGTTTGCATGCCGTTGAGCTGCAATTCGAATTTTCATACAAACATAAATTTTTCTAACGTACGAGAATATGATTTTAATATCTGCATGATTTTTTTAATATGTATTGAAATAATTATATGTACATTCATATTTAAAAGAAAAAATAAATAGATTCATATACATTAGAGTGGTTCGAAAATAAAAGTTGTGCCAGTCACCCTCTAGGATTAAAGATAATGGGCCGTATTCAAAAAAACTTTATGTACAGTTGTATTAAAAAAAAATTATTATATAAAAATTCTAAAGGCCCAACTATAATAGGAATAAGCGAACTTAAGCAACTGTGCGGTTACATATAAAACGTATGTGGCAAACTATAATGTACTTATGGAACTTTTCGGCAAGTTTCGTCAAATGTCATTTGCTTAAGTTAAGTGCCAAACTGAACGCACATTCCGTACGGAAAACATTGTTTTTGCATTTTTTTTAAACTCAAGCAAACAGCAGCAGAAAATATTCATTGATTTTAAATATTTTTTATTGTTTCTTATTTTAAACTCAGAAAAAAGCAAAAATTTTATTTTCATTCTTTGTTTTACAATACACATATACACACATACACTTGCGATTATTTATGTATGTTCACTGTTGTACTTTTTGGTAGGCAAAACAAATAAAACAAGTAATAAAGTGGCGGATATAATTACACGTGAATTTTTAATAGATTAGGACTTTCCAACAAGTTAATTTGATTGAATTGCATTCATTTAGTAGTTATAAGAAGAAACAAAATTACTAAAAAAATTTGAACAATACCTATATGTGCAACTGTGGCTAAAGAATACTTAAGTGCATGTAAGTACATTGTGGACACCTAAAAGCCACATCTGAATTGCATAAGTATTTGAGATACTTATCGTTCAATTCTGGCATTATCTTAAGCCAGCATATTCATATTATAGTTGGGCCTTAAAGTAGGCACCTGCGTTTGTTAAGACTACGTTAAGTTGATATTTCCAAATTCTGTATTTTGTAGCTTAAATATTTTTGTTAATATAGCACATATTGATTCATGTTACATCTGAAAATGAAGCTAGAAGTGTAAGCTCTTATCTTAAATTTATTATTTCTGTCATTTTATGCAAAACATTACCAAATTATCCAACAGATTCAAAATACATAGCAAAATCCATAAAAAAATATTAAAATAAATACAATTATACAAAAATGTTTTAGTGATGTACATTCAAACAACACTAATCGAAAAAAGCTGAATATTCATTCAAATACTCGTTTCATTCGAATAAAATAAATTGTGACAATTTTTTTATGTTCATTATATTTTTTTTTACTTTTACTTCATAAAAATGTCTGTCTGTTTTCTTACCATGTCAGAAGCTCATGTTTGTTAAATTAGGTTGATTTACTTCAAGATAATAAAAATTTATTTAATAAAATAAAAAATTATTTGAATACTCGAATAAAATTGTATTCGATGTTGTACATCATAAGCTGTGAGTTGGTTGTTGAACGCTGTGGTGTTACCAGTATTTATTATTAAATCACAAAATAATTAAAGTTGTCTTTTGAATAGAATTTCTTAACAAAGCAATGTTAGCCTTAAAGTGCTTGGTAACTACTATGAACTTTAAAGCTCAAGTAAAATACTTTTTTGAATAAGGGAAAATGTAAAGACAATTCCAAAAATATTTATTTTTATTTTTTTGCCACGCCTGCAAATACCGCCCTTTTAGTATTTTATTCACAGTGTCGCCATTTTTAGTCCGATCAAAACGTTTTGTATACCAGTGTTCATGGCGTTGTAAGGGCTACATTTCTGTCTTAAATCATTTTTACTACCACGTCATATTCTAGTCAAGACTTTTAAAAACTCGGTTCGTACTCACCCTATGCTAAATATTTTTGACCGAAAGTCATGACTGGAATATGACAAAATCAGAAAACTCGAAAAGTGGAATTGTTGTATTTTGTTATGGACCTCCACATATATACATATGTGAACATATATATGTTTGTATATACATACATCTGCATATATACATATAAAAAAAGCAAGACTCGAAAAGTGACAGTACTCACTCATCATGTGTGATCCATTGCTTTAGTTAAACTTTTAAGAAAGTATTCCAACAAAACAAAACAACAACCAACAATAATGTGGAAAAAGCAGTTAATCTCTATGACCACCCACTGTGAACACCAATTAATTGCGTAAATTATCCAAATTATGACGATGCCACAAGTCGCACTTGGTCTAAGCTAATTTAGATTTTTTTAATTTACCTAAACAAAACAACATACAACAAAAATATGCACATACATTTGTATATGTATGTATGTATGTACATTCAAATTTACAAAATATTTTTGGACTGTAACAATTATTAAGAAGAGTAAAAAATCGTTTCGATTTGATTAATTTATGGCGTCAGTATCATTGACTTGTGTTAGTCTTGTAAAACGTAAAGAAAAGAAAATTAACAATCAACTAGACCACACGTAGAGGTCGATATTATGAAAAAAATATATATATTTTTTTAATAAATCGAAAGAGGCCAATTTCGCAACTTAGGCCTTGTTGGCAGCTGCTTGTTTTTTTTCGTTGGCTGATAAAATAAATACATACATACATATTAGTATTCTTCAATCAATTTTCTACTGATCTTTATCAACAACATAATGTTTTCATAGTTGTAGTTGTTGTTGTTGTTGTTACTGTAGTCGTTATTTTCCATTAATTCCGTTTACACATTTTGTCACCCGTATAAATAAAATTTTTGCTAGAAGTTAAAATTTTTCTTTCACTTTTTTGGTTGGTTGATTTACCTTTGGTAAACAAAAAAACTATGCCTCCATAAAAATTATTATAATGATGATCTGCAAATGTACGTTACATACACAGAAAGAAAAAAAACAGTGTAATATTGCCAACAACATATAATTTTATTTAGTCTTTTAAGAAAAGTTTTTATCAAAAATGAGAGTCATCAATGATTTTTCTTTCTCTTTCTTTGAGATCGTGTTATAGACGACAAATCTTTATTAAAGCTGAGTGATGGAAGCAGACGTAATGTGCTGCGATATTTCCTATACATATAATTTTTACATTTATAATTTTTTTGACGTCCTACACAATCCAAAAACCAAATGTGTTTCTTTTATTATTATTTTAATAAATTTACAATTTAATTGATTTTTTTTTGCAATGATCAATATTTTTTCTGTGTACGCACATACATACTTACAATGTACATGTGTACTTAATACCTATGTGCCATGTCAAGTGTTAAATTCTTAAATTAAAATGTTTTTATGCCTTTTAATAGTTTCTAAGCTAAGAATTCCCTCACCATTTCCTGTCATCAACAACTAAAATAATAAATAGTTCGCGACGACCTGAACCTTCTTAATTGGAGTAAGATAACATGGTGCCATACTCTAATATTTTTCAATTTACTCAGTTTACAAAAGGGAGATGTCGTCTCATCCAGTCCACATAATATTTACATAATTTGCCATCGAAACGTTTGAAAATTATTGAGGTTGTATCCAAAATGCGAAAATCTAATTGAGGCGTTTTTTTTCTAAAAAAATCAAAATATTTTTTTGCTGTTTCAAAGGGAAGGTAATAAATTTAATGCCTTAAAAAATATATTGAGATGAAGAAGACAGTAAATAGTTTGTGTTCTAATTAAAAAAAATTATTTTGCATTTATTTTAATGAAAACTCCATTGACACTCGCAATTAATGCAGGGTGATACACCTACGGCCATACCCTAATTTGAAAAGAAAATTTACAGTTTGCATTGTTGTTGTTGCTGTTATATGTATTATTTTTTATTGCTAACTTTTTGTAAATTAATTTGTAAACAAAATTTCATACTTACGCGTTTGTTATAAAAATAATATGTACATCTTGTATGTTTGTATCTATGTACATTAGAGTGGCTGTTAATTGTATGGAGATTTTTGTTGTTGATTTCTTCTACTCTCACCCCCCAAATCAGTTTAGTTTTAAGTAAAAAAAAAATACAAAAAAAAAATTTCATACCGATAAGTTGCGTTTTAGGGGGTGCGTCCGGCCTTCAAGCCCATTTTTCAATGTAATTTTTTCATATGACTATCTTTTTAAAAAATCATTTTACAAGAATATGTTCTATGGCAATTCTGTAGCTCTTTTAGTCAACAACATTAGTCTCAAAGAAAGTTTTTTTTCCTAAAATTAATATTTTAGAAAATAATGAGGAAAATAAACAACAAAATACCACCAATTTTATGTAACAAAATTATATATGTATATAGGGAAATTTTTTATTTTAAATTATTTCATACATATACAGTGATTAAAGTCAAAATAAATCTAAAATAAATTCAGTTAAGTGCGACTTTGACCCGCGCACGAAGGGTTCCGTACGGACACGAGATGTGTAATTCAATACGAACTTTAGTAGCCTATATAAAATATAGTTTTGGCATTTTTATTTTCGTTTTTGACGTTTTTTTAATTTTGACGATTTTTTTTATTCTGGCGATTTTTTTAATTTTTTTTTGTTTTGGCGATTTTTTCGGTTTTTGGATTTTTTTCCATTTTCGCGTTTTTTTTATTTTTTAGGCGATTTTTTAATTTTTGGCAATTTGTTTTTAATTTTGGCGATTTTCGGCTTATAACGTTTCTTCATTTTGGCGACTTTATTCATTTAGGCCCTTTTTTTAGTTTTGACGCTTTTTTTTCTCATTTTGGCGATTTTTTTCGGTTCTTTGCGGTTTTTCAATTCTGCAATTTTTTTTAATTTTGGCGATTTTTTTCATTTTGGAGATTTTTTTTTTCATATTAACAATTATTTTGTTACTGGAGCCTTTTTCGCGTTTGGCGATTTTTTTCGGTTTTTGGCGTTTTTTATTTTGGCGATTTTTTTCACTTGGACGATTTTTACGAATTTCGCGACTTATTTTAGTGTTAGACATTTTTTTTAATTTTGGCGATTTTTTTCGTTTTAGCGATTTTTTTAACTTTTGGCGATTTTTTTCTTGGTTTGGCGATTTTAATAATTTTCAGATTTTTTAGTTTTACCGTTTTTGAAAATTTCAAGATTTTATCTCTTACGGTTCCCCAGATATTGCAAGTTTGTCAAAATTACATAGTCAAAATTGCATTAACTGATAGACCACCCTTTAATTTAAAATTTTTTAAATTTTAGTGTTAATTGTTGTAGTCTATAAAAAAATACACTAATTTTACAAATTTCAAGTGTCAATGTTGGGTGTTCAACCTATAATTTCTAATCCTCATGTTTTTCTTGTTGTAGCGGCTAAGGTTCTACATACTCTGTCCAAATTACAGGTCCGTAGCTCTTACGGTTCGTGAGGAAATACCATGTGACGGACAGACGGACAGCGTAGCGAAAACAATAGGGTTCCTTTTTTCACCTTTGGTGTACGGAACCCTAAAAAATAAAAAAAAATTACATTGAATATATGGGCTTGAGGGCCAACTTTGAGGACTGGACGCACCCCCTTTTTTTTGTATTTTTTATATAAAACTGAACCGTTTTTGGGGGGTGAGAGTAGAAGTAAAATAACGGCTACCCTAATGTACATATGCATGTATGTATGTATGTAAGTATGTTTGTATGTATAACATATTCACTCTATCTTTACTTACTTAAATAATTCAGCATTATTTTTTTTATTTTGTCTCCAACTAATTCACATGTTTGTACTCGCAGTTTGTGAATGCGGGCTGATCAGGTGAAAAGTTTTTTGTGTTTTAACATCATTGGCAACATTTAAATTATTTCGACATTAACCGTCCATCCGTTTTCCTTGTTCTCAAGCTCGTACTTGTACCGCTCTTTAAAATTATGCTCATTTGGGTTTCCATCTTTGCTGCCGGTGCGGTGCGGTGCGTTGCTTTAATTATAATTTAGTACTGGTTAACAACATTTGTTTTTATAATTATTTACAAAATATGTACATACATTCATATGTACACATGTATGTATGTATATATAAATGTATGTGTGTATACATATTTTGTTAGAAGGGTGCAATTAAATAAAATGGTTAACATTGAAATAATTAAATTAGTAAATTGTAGACATTTCAAATCGTTTTTATGCGATTCCTCATTTGAAAAAAAAATAAAAGAAAATCGCAAAAAAAAATTTAAAAATTTAGTCCATTTTCCCACTGAAATTTGTATTCAAGGCAATGAATTCCAAATCATGTGATCCACAATTAAATAAATTCAGATGATTTTTTCATAAGCATGTTATTACGATGTGATCGTTTGAAATCACAATATTATGAAAAATCCATTCTGATGACTCGATTTTAAATCAGCTTGATTTCCAAAGATTTTTTCATAAGCTTGTTATCGAGATGTGATCATTTGAAATCGCAATAATATGGGAAATCCATTATAATGATTCGATTTTACATTAGGGGGGTTACTCTCTATTGCGATGCGAAAGCTAAATGCGATGATATGCCAATTTGGTACTCTCTATTACTTTCGCAAGTCCTTTCGCAAAATTCTTTGATAAAGTGGCAACATTGACTTTGCAAAAGAAAATATGGCAAAGATTGACAGTAATGAAGTGTCAAAATATGTAAAAAAACGTCTTTTCAAAAAAGGAAAGTTATGAAAAAGTGATTATTTTTTAATTGAAAGTAAAATAGTGAGTAGTCTGTTGCGTTCCGTTTGAAAAAGGCAGCATTTCTTTATGTTCTAAAAGCTATTCAACACTAGCTAAGAGATCCACAGCAATTCCAACTACTATAAAACTAGCTGCCGCATTAAAATTACTTTGCCAACGCATGTACCAACATCAAATTAGGACTATCGCAGCAATCAATGTCACATTGCATACAAGAGATATGCGTGGCATTGAGAAAATATTATGTTCCAAGCATATCAAATTTGATTTAGTTGCAGAAAGCGCACAACAAGTCAAAAAAGCTTTTACAACATGGTAGTCACATACAAACGGTTAGATAAGCCTAAAACAAGCACTTGTTGAAAATTGCAGCACAGTATGAACGCTATGGTTTGGTTCATTATATTTCACCTTTATTTTACATTTTTAGGTACATATGTATGTATGTATGTGATTACAAAATTTAATGTAATTTTTATTTGCTTTTACTCAAAAAATAATTTTAATATCCAATATAAATATTTTTTCAACGTACTCACATGTTTTTCTCCCTTTGCGTTTGCTATTTAGCTATCGCAAGATATTTGCGATTATCGAACGATTTTGACAGCCACTTTCGCATTACAGAGTGCGGTGATACCAGGCTTGCGAACGAAAAAAAAAAAAACAGATGCGAAAAGCAAATGTGCAAACGCATTAGAGAGTACCAATCGTTCGATTTCGTAGCATTTTTCTTTCGCATCGCAATAGAGAGTAACCCCCCAGCTAATAGACAGCCCAGTGAAAGTAGCCATGAGGCAACTACTTTTTCTCTACACCGAAAGTATAAATATGTGAGTGTGTCTTTTTGACTTTTTAGAAAATCAATTTGAAAAAATTGCACCCTATTCTTGAAATGTTTAAAAAAAAATTTAAAGTGCCCCAGATTTATTTCTGTTGCTCTAACCAACAATTTTGATATTTTTATTTGATGGCTGATTATTTGATCGTCTCCAACTTTGATTGACGAAAAATTTAATTTGCTTTGCGTCGCCATAGAGAAAAGCACCGAAGAAAAAAAATCATTTTGCATTTCATGAAAAATTACGATTGCTATTTGTAAAAAACCAACGATCAGAAGTCTACAAGCAGTTCTAGTAATAGAGCTATGCTCTTTTGAAGCTATGCTCTTTATGGCGCTATACAGTAGCTGGGACGTGATTTTCGCAACTAAAATAATAGACACTATTACAGTTATACATTTTTTTATTTATTTGTTCTTAAAAGTAAAGTATGAAAATAAACGAAAAAAATTGTTTGATATTATTTTGTTCCGTTATTTGAAGTGAATGAAACAAAAACAACACTAAACCAATGATAACGATTGCACAATTTCTTTTTTTGTTGTTTTTTGCACATTAGCGCAAACCAGAGAATGAAGTCGGTCGCCTATAAGCCGCCTAACAACCGTCGCCGGCTACAAACAATGCGTTAATTGCATGCAGTTAGAAATGAAATAAATAGAAACGTTTTGAAATACAAGTATTTGCGGCAAATTTGACATCATCATATAATATAATTTTATTGCATTGTTATTTCAAACACGAAATTTGCTTTATATAGCCAAGCAGCACAGCTCTAACTGGGTGTCCTAAATTACCTCTTTTCTTTTTATTTCTTATCAATATCGTATAGAAGAACAAAAATTAAAGTGGGAGTTAGACAAATTATCATTGAACTCTGTATATATAGGTTTACGTCGTTCCTACAAGGAGCATAGGTCGTCAATGAGGTTTCATTAATCAATTAGTTTCAGATAAGCAGGTGATTGGCCTACTGTATTCTATTCTGATGATGGGGCTGCCATCTAATCCAACAGACTGGCTGAGTAAGTAACACATTTATATAGCGAGCCGCTTATTATAAGAACAGACGACCGCTTGCAGGTGCTCCAAGTGGGACAACAGACGTTGCGCTGCAATCGCCTCTCACGACTCGCCGATGATTGAAGGTTGTCAAGAATATCGCCCAGGGCCCACCACGAGGTGGTTCGTGGGTCGACTTGAAGTACAATTAATAAGGATCAGTCTAGGTCCACCAAATCGGACCTGTCAGAAGTTTTGCCTTATCATTGTACCCCCTGACCCCTAATTAACTCTGTGTAAAGTTTTTTTAATGTTAATTAAACATAAACAGTTTCATAAAGAGCTTTTTTTTCTTACGAAAACTGCTCTTGCAGATAATAACAAGAAATCATCATTCGACGATAACAAAGACAATCAACACAAAATTAATGGGCCTTATTATGGTTCTCGAATTTTTCTATTCGACTTCGAGAGTTTGTACCAGATTAAAGAAAAATTGTGTATGTTTCTTTAATCTAGTACAGCAAGTTGAATTCGAATTTAAAAATTCAAGAACCGTAATAAGGCCCAATATGTTGCTTGACGTTTCCGAAAAAGCGTCAATTAAACGACACTAATACACATTCACTGATTGACGCTTTTGTTTGATCGTCTCCAGAGGCCATTAATTTCTTATTTTCCCAAGCTAGATTTTTTTTAACGATTAGTGATGTTGTTGAAAATAACATCATAATCGTTATACTAATCAGGTAGTTTTTTAAGTACTCAAATCAAAACATTATTCACTATATTTAAATAAATTTATGAACAAAGCACAAACATTACATCAACTAACTATTAACTTGTTCAATATTGGTCATTAACAATTCAAAGCACGTGTACCCATATTACAATCTCTTGTAACTCGTGTATATACTTAAATGCAAGTACATACTTATATTTACTTTGCACATTTGAGTCCAACTTAAAGCCATGCGGACGACAAAATATTTTTACAATTCTTTTTACAGCCTCCTGCATGATTCAAGAAACCAGCAACCACATGCATTTCACACATCTGCTCAGTTTTGTATGCAGTGGGGATAATGTTAAGAAGTCAAGGGATTTCATATATTTTTGTTTACCACAAATAAAAAACTAAATTAATTGTTATTTGGTGTGTGCTTCCTTCCACCTGTTAACAACGACAACAGAGAGAAAACAACTCGCGCAACTCCAAAGAATATTAAAGACACGAGTATGAGAATGTCAAGACGCGCACGCGCTATGCAATGAAATCAAAAGTGTGTATTTTGTAATGATAAAAATAGATTTTGTTTATGAACATATTTAAAACGTCTTATAGATACTTGGTAAAGTGCTTAATAACAGTTTGTTTAACTCTAATCATTGATTATTAGCTTTAAGCTGATATGATATGATAAGTGATGGTTTAAAGGCTTCCTTCGTTCGGCCTCTTAAAACTTTTTACTTAAATATAGGAGACAACAGTAGCAAAATGTAACTTTTTCGTTTATTATCTGCGGCAAAATACACAATTTATATATCATCAGTTATTAGCAGTTATATGCGGGATACTTTGATGAAACCCCTTTCAACCGGGTGGTCCAGTTTAGAATTGAAATAAATAAAATAAAGAAAAAGCTATTTGCCCGCTGTAATAGTCTAAGGCCAAGATGATGTGAAACAAAGATCATCATCATCGACACAATAATATGTTTTTATTTTTATTTAATATTGATTTCAATTTGTGTGCACAGCAACCATTAAAGTCATCTTGTTGTCAAGAACAAAAAGGAGATGGGCAGCAAAATAAGTTTGTTTTAAGGCTTATCTCGGGGCCACTAATATTACAAAAAATTAAGATGTAACTTTATGTTCTTTTAATTTTGAGTGTTCTAGAGGCTAATACAAGGAGAACTTTAAATAATATGGAGCATAACAAAATTTTTTTGTTTTATTTTCGTTGCCACTTTAAATTGTTTTTTTGGATACATTGTTGTATTCACGCAAATATTTAGAAAAGTTCATACATTAAGTTCATAATTTGGCTTGTGTACATTACATATATGCATATTTACTTAAAGAACAAATGACAATGCTAAGACTGTTGTAAATTAGAGATGGTAACTTTGAGCTTTGATTACAAAACACCTTTCAGTAAAATTGAAATACGATGAATCAAAACAATTCACATATTCTCCATTTGCAAAAAAGTTTCGTATATAAAGCAGAAATCTACATCAACTGACACCACACACAGTGAACCAAACATAGAGGAACGCTGATGATGAAGGTTTAGTGGCCTTCGAAAACACCTAGTTGTTCCGTTCAACTATATGTTGTCAGAAAATCTACAACTAACTTTGATGTTATTTGTTCATTAATAATTATCACATGTAATTTGTCTTGCAAGGCGATACGAACTTTAGCCTGTTCAATTATATATACTCAGAAAAAAGTATTCATCAATTAATATTTTCAATTAAGAATTTAATTGTATTGATTAAATTTTTAATTACATTAATTAATTTCATTAATTAAAATTAATTGATATTATCAAATTGTTTCCAAGTGAAAATTTAATTAATTTTTTAATTGATACTACAAATAGTTTAATTCATATTATAAAATCATTCATATTACTTTTTTGTGTGTAGAAACAAATGAAATTCCAACGATAATAATTAAATTAATTTAAATATTTTTGTTTGATAAACATAAATCAAGTAAATTTTTTTTTGGAAATTTAAAAAAGTGAAAAGTTTTATTTCCCCTTAATTGTTAAATTATGAAATATTTCAAAATACCGAAGCATACATATATATTTATTTGCCGTGAAGTCTTTAATGAATTTAGATTAAGAATTTTGGTTTGAATTTCGCTTCTGCTTAAGAAACTCATCAGCTGACTTCAATCAACAAAAAATTAAAATTCTTCATAATACAATATTTCATTAATTAATAATTACATGGCGTTCAAAATTAAATTATTTTATACTTGTAAAGAAGCAAACAGAGAATGGCAATGAGTACTCAAAAAGAATAAACATATGTAAGTAAATAATATTAACATCAGTAACTGCGTATAATCATAATTATAGCGCAAAGAATTCGTACGCTCACATACTTTCTCTCAAGCATCTATGACTATAGTCGAATCCTACATAAAAAAGCGTCTCTAGTTCGTTTCTGTGAAAAACTAAAATAAGCTACAACTGACAATAAAATGACATATGCGTAGCAGGCGCATCGACTCTCTCTCTATCATACTTATAGCCTAAGTATGTTTATAGTACATATACATTTTATACTCAGGCTATGGATATTTAATAGGACCCAAAAAAAATATATACATGATATTCGGGATATTTATTCATTATTCGCCATCGTATAAATACATTTGAGTATATAAAATGGAATGTAAAATGTATGTGTATATGTTTTTTTTAATAAATGCTTCATGTATTGTTGTGTAAATAAAATAGGCCTGTATATACGCAAGTGTAGTCGATTAATAGTCAGAGTATTTTTATACTTATGCTTAAGATTGTAGCTCATAAAGTGTTTAAATTTAAGTTGTTGTAAAATTGTCAAAAGGGATTTCCTACAGACTATTGTGGTGAAATATTTGCTTCTAAATTTAAATAAAACGAAAATTTATTTCATTATTAATTTTGTTCACCGAACGTGTTGTTTTGCTTGTTTCAAACTTCTTGAGTGTTTTTTTAAATAATTATTGTTGTTGTTGAAATAATCTAGCATATTGTTGTTTGTCCTGCGTAATTTAAAAAATGTGTATAAACATAGTTTTTGTATGTCTATAATTATAAGTATTCGGTTTAAAATTAATACGCGTGTTTGCATATGAGCGTGGTTTTTATTTTCAGCTGTACGCATTCACAGATACTTGACGGCCAATACTCAAAGAGTACTTAAATATATGCTCTTGTCATTTTCTGGAACATACATATGGGCATTTCCCCCGAATGATCTACCAGGATGGAAAAATTAAATGTTGATTATCTTCGTGTTTTATTGTTTATAATTATAAAAAAGTCTATGTTTATATAATGGAATGGTTTAATAGCATATCTCAGCTGTTTTAGTTGAGGAAATTGGGCTGGAAGCTGGAAAATTTTATATTTTCTTTTTAAGCTACTTGTAAAGACATTTTTATATACATAAGCATAATTATTTTACATGCAAAAAATATGTTATGTTTGCACTCTTTCTTCAAAATCTCTCTATTACGAAATAGTAAGAAGAGAAAAGTGTAATGAAAACAAAGAAAAAGTTCGAAAGTGGGAAGGAGGCATGGTGATAATAATAAAAAAACATTCGCGACCGGCAATTAAGCTAATTAAACAAAAAGAAGTAGAGATATTTTATTGTGTAAATACTTGATAGAGACCTACATTAATACACTTTTAAAATAAATTAATCACTTTTCTATTATTCTGTTCCATTTTGCAGATTTTTACATTTCACTACTGTCAGCCAAAGTTGAATTCTATTTTGCGTACGTTCGTGACCACATGTTTATAACTATTAATATGAAAACTAAAAATCTATGAAATCTCTCTTTTGCACTAAACATAGAGCTTCCAAAATGCTATCAAATCGTAAAAAAATGCTTGCAAAAGTTTTGTTTTTTATATTTTTTGTACATCAAAAGCGTACGAACGTACGTTCGTGACCCCAGGAAATGCCCATATGTACATATTTACGAAGTCACTTGATGTAGTCGTCTATGTATCGAATGGTCGTGATTCAGTTTTGTCGTCTTCTTAGAAAACAAAAATGTGTATTGTCGTCTTCTGTAAAATGGCTGTTAACTTTTTTTATTATTTATTTTGTTTATGAAATATTCACCCTTATTCTATTTGGCGTCGGCAACATAACACGACGCCGTTTTTAATGTTTTTTGGCACATCGATATTCCCGTAGATAGTATTGCCATTTATCGATGACTGTCAGCATATGTTTGGAATTCTGTACGAAAAATTGATGTTGATGTTGCCGTTCATTTTGTCGTCAGTGTTTTTGATGTCGTGTTCTGTTGTGTGCGTACCTCAATGAATTTGAAAAATAATTTAAATAGTAAAAATGCCCCTTGGAGGAAGCTGCAATCTCCAATAAACGTTGATCTGATCCCTTTTGTTTCCAAAATCAGGTTAAATTGTATCAAATACATGCTTAAATGATGTTTTATTCAGCCGAAAATAAATTTAAAATATTAAAACGATGAACATTTCTCATTATTTCACAAAAATATGTCGAAATTTATCACTTACTTTTCATTGGGTAAATTACAAATGCAATGACTTTTGTCTGAGAAATCTTCTTTTCACTAATAAATTTTTTATTTTCTTCGTCCCGATACGAAAGAAAAACATTTTATTTTAATTTATGTACAAACCTTTTACTTATTCAAAAACACTTCTACCAAAAATAGTAAACAAAATGAATCAGCTGTCTCAAATATTGGATATGTGTATTGCATTTATCGATAAACAGGCAACGTCGTCGTAACATTGTTAGTGAATACAAAGTTCGCATTGATGTTGTGTTAAATTGATGTTGTTTAAAAATTGACGACGATGTTGCCGACGCCAAATAGAATAAGGGTGATTACTTATGACCACGACTGCAGTTATTACAATATTATTATTATGCACAGAGAAAACAGTGCCTAATAAATACCTCATAAAATAGAACAAAATTAATAAGATATCTCTATGGTTTTTTTCAATAAGGAAATCTTATTAATGTCATAGAGAAAACCTTTTTGAAAATATCAAGAAGAAATCTTGTAGTTTTTATTAGGTTATATTATTGATTTTTTCAAAAAGGTTTTCTTCTTGATTTTATTACGCAACCTAATAAACAATAAAAAAATTTTATATCTTTGTTCTTTGTACCTATGTATTTTCATTTAAATTCTGTTCGATATATGTATGTATGTATGTAGTATATTTAAATGTTATTTACTTATACATACATACATATTATATTATATTCTTAATTAACTAACTCACCATACATAAATATTTATTACTTGGGAGGAGACAAGTATTGAACCAGCAACCTTCTGACTGATAGAGAAAAACTCTAACCAATATGCTAACAAGCAGCCTGAATCCACACTCAAATTATTGTACAAATATGCTTATACAAGAACGAAAAAGATCATGAAAAAAATTGTCTCTATGTTTATTTTATGAAATAACAAGAAACCTAATAAAAACAAGAAGATTTCCTTATTAAAAAATTTAATAAGATGCTTTACACATAATCATATAGGAAACTAATGAAGGAATACCTTATTGAAAAAATCAATAAGGCAATCTAATGAAATCAATAAGGAAAATGTTTTTGAAAAAATCAATAAGACAACCCAATGAAATCAATAAGAAATCCCTATAGTTTACAATTTATAAAAAAACCTAATATAATCAAGAAGATTTTCTCTATGGATTGTTTTTTTGTGCCAAAAATAACAGAAATTGAGTAAAAAAAGTTGTGAACAATAAGATTTCTTCTTGATTTTATGTGGTTTTCTTCTTGATAAAACTAATAAGATTTACCGCATAAAAACAATAAGGAATCTCTATGAAAAAATTTTCGCTTCTTTCTGCTGGGATACCCCTTAGCCTAAAAACGTTTCATAGAGCAAATCTTCTTGATTCTATTAGGCAGTTTTTTCTCAGTGTATCTAATTTTGCTTACATTTAACTTACTTTTTTATATATTTTATTTATTATGATTAAGAGTTAACGTGAACTTTAACCTCATACCAAACTTGCCGTTAAAGTCCCTGTTTAATTGTACATCATTGTGAAAAGGGCCGTTAATGTTGCAAGTACAATTACAATTGTGTTGTAAGTTTGACGAAAAGTCCGCCCAAGGCCGTCAAGGCAGAAAAGCTTTACTCAGGGACACCTAGTAATAGTAGTATGCATGCATTGTCTTAAAAGAAAATAAAAAATTGTGATCTTTATGAATTAACGTTATCAACTTAAATAATCAGAAAATGTAAACCATATTGTCACAATTTTGTCACTCACTATATTTGCTTTGATCTTAAATATTTATTTATTCTTATTTAAAATGAATTATTTGCTTTCCAAAATTATAAGGTGCTTTTAATTCTACTTTGTCTTATGAGTAACTGACTAGCCAACAATTTCTTTTGTGATCACATTGTAATCATAACTGATGAATTCGGTTTAAGTTTGGTTAAATAGCCCAGAGCTTTTAACTGCATCTCATGAATTAGTTTACAGTACCGGTGATAGGTGGCCCCACCTCTTTTATATCTGTTATATAATCATATTTGTGCATTTGCATTGCTGCTCCTGTCTTGAGTGTGGAGTACTACAATGACAGCATATGGCCGTTAGCTGGACACTTCGCGTCAAAAGCACAATAAAATACCAAATATGCTTAGGAATCGTTTTTTTTGGGCAACTGTTCTTAATGGTGCATACACGTGTAAGTTTGTGCAAACGTATGTATTTATTTTTTCAAACAATAATTTGGCTTTTTTGCGGTTTACCAGCCGGAAGGCATTAAAGTGTTGTTTAAACAAGAACTGCCACTGCTCTGTCATTATTGTCACCAATGGCGACCAAAATCGATTTGTAAGATCACGTCCACCAATATTAACATGATGATGAATGATGATGCTGGAAGAACGGACTTGGCGCTATTAAGAGAGTGTTTGTTGCAAGTATGTAGATGCATATTCATATTAATTTGTGCACACACATATGCACATCCATACATACATACATACATACATAAATAAGAGTATAGTAGAGTAGTTAGTTAGATTTTAATGAAACTCGTTTGATGTGTGAGATTTTATTTGACTCCATGACTCCATCCAAGTCAAAGACATTGATTGTCGTTTAAAATGATGATGAAGTAGTGCAGCTATGTGTGTATGAACGTTAAAAAGCTTTAAATTTCTAAGGACGCGTGGTTGTGTTGTTGGTAATTTTTTAAGGATTTTTAGCTGCGGGCAAGTTTTAAGCAAATATTTAGATTCAAAAGGTGACTGAATGCATGTTTTTCTTTATTATTATTTGTAAATTACACGAAATTTTCTCATCACCATTTTTAATGATTATTTGGTGTTCGTAACTGTCTGCGCCTTAAATTTTTGGCCAATTTATTTAAAATGTTTGCACAGGAATTTCTTATTCTCAGAGGCTTCGTTAGTTGGTCACTGCTCCCCGCTTAATTTTTCCCAGAAATCCATTTGTTTTACAGGGCGTTTTATGGTCATAATGAACACGTCTTTTTTTTAATATTCTTTATGTCAGCGGCTGTCCTCCTACTGTGTTTTGTTTTAATATATCGTGTATTAATATTGACGTACTTGTTGGGGCACATCTTTTTTTTTCTGTAGCTGCAATAACCTGATGTGATTAAGTATAATTTTATGTATATTTTCTAATTTTTTTGTTATAGAGTGTCAAAACATGATTATTATTCGCACTTTTGTAATTTATTTAAATAAAATTAGCTTTTCTATATATTTTAAACAAGCTGCTAAAATTAAATGCACTCTTCCATTTAACATTGATTGGCAGGTTGCCAATCATTATTATTATTGTTTTTATTTTGAAGATTAAAGGAAATGGAAGCAATTTTTTTTGTGTAATACCAAATTCACACTTACTTGTTTAACGTCTCATTCGTGTTTAAGAGCTTATACTATGTTGACACTTACGCGTTTAACGTCTCATTCGTGCTTCATACTATGTTCAAACTTATGTTTTTAAACGTGTTTAACGCCTCATTCGTGTTTAAGAGCTTAAGCACGACGATATTGAGAGGTTTTACCATACACTGACTTGTTTTGTTAAACATCTCAAATGAAGTGTTTAAGATTTAAACACTTCCTTGAAACACGCAAATGGAGTATGTTCAGTCCATTTGTTGATAGATCTGGCAACTTTATGTTGTTATTAAATGGCGGCACGTGAAAAATTATTTCATATACAAGCAATTATTTAAAAAATACTCAATTATTTAAGAAATTTGAGTTAATTTTAATTATTATTTTTCGAACTGAATTTGTTTCTATATTTATGATTTGAACGGGCTAAAGTTCGTATCGCTTTTTAAGCCAAATTACATGTGATAATTATTAATGAACAAATAAATCAAAGTTAGTTGTAAATATTCTGACAACATTTGTTGAACGGAACAACTAGGTGTTTTCGAAGGCCACTTAACCTTCATCATCAGCGTTCTTCTGTGTTTGGTGTCAGTTGATGTAGATTTCTGCTTTATATACAAAACTTTTTTGCAAATGGAATATGTGAATTGTTTTGATTCATCGTATTTCAATTTGCTGAAAGGAGTTTTGTAATGAAAGCTCAAATTTACCATCTCTAAACTTACAACAGTCTTGCCATTGTCGTTGTTGATTTGTTGTTTAAAAATAATAAACCATTAAAAAAGCATTATCCTTCGTAAAATTTTACAAATACAAAAATTTACTAACAAAACGTTAACCTTAAACATCTCAAGTGTAATGTGAACGGTTGTGTTTAGTTTTTTAAAACACTTTCCTTAAACACGTTTAAGACGATAAGTGTGAACATGTTATTAGATATAAACACTTGGTTAACCACGTAAATGGAATATGTTCAGTGCGTTTTTGAAAACTCTGGCAACTTTTTATGCTGTTATAAATGGCGACGCGTGGAAAATTATTTGGTGCACAAGTAATTGCCTAAAAAATATTCAATTATTTATAAAAACATTTGTTGTTTAATAATAATAATAATAAAACAAATAAAAACATAATTGTTCGGAATTTCTTACAAACACAATAATTTACGGACAAAATGTCAACCTTAAACATCTAAAATATAATGTGAACGGTTGTCCTTAGTTTTTTAAAACACTTGATTTAACACGTCTAAACACATAAGGCTCTGTTAGCCTACTGTAATGTAAAGTAACTGCAACTTAGGAAACAGCTGATCGATATTTTTATATGAAAACTAGGTTATGTTATATTACATCTCCATAACCATTTGTATTACTTTTCACATAACAATATCGATCAGCTGTTTCCTACTGTTGCAGTTACTTTATAATACAATCGGCTAACTGAGCCTATAAATATTCAGTTAACCGACTGTAATGGAATGTAACTGCAACGTAGGAGACAGCTGATCAGTATTTTTATGTGAAAAGGAGGTTACGTTACATAACATCTCTATAACCATTTTCATTACTTTTCCCATAAAAATATAGATCAGCTGTTTCCCACTGTTGGAGTTACTTTATATTACAGTCGGCTAACTGAGCCTTTATAATCTGCATATTAGTTTTCACATAACAATATTGATCAGCTGGTTGCTACCGTTGCAGTTACATTCCATCACAGTCCGCTGTGCCTTAACCCTATATGGAACTGTGCCTTAACCCTATATGGAATAATAGCTTAAGTCGACGTAAGCAAAGCAGTGCATTTCGGAAGTTTTTACGCTTTCACTAAGAGATTAGAAGGCTCTAATGCATGATTCTACTTTCTTGTGATTCTTTCATTCCATATGTAACATTTTAATCCCTGCAAATTCCAACTTGAATGTAATACAGCACAAATAAGCGTAACTTTCTTAAGTCTACTTAAGCTACTATTCCATATAGCCACAGATTTTTATCAGACAAATGTCAAATTCCATATACCAAAAACAGCTAACATAAAAAAAATTATTTTTCAATATAAAGTTTGGCTTTTGTCATGATAAAAATATATCAGGTTTAGACGTAGGGTAAGTGTGAACATAATAATTATAACAAATTGCAGAAAAGTAACAAATTTTCAAAGAGGCCATTAAAACCAAAGCTTGAGTATCAAAATAGTCCGTTTTTATACGTTTTATGTCAAATCAAAAAATTAGTCGAACTGTTTTGCATAATTTGCCATTTTATTTTGCCAAAATTAGAGTACAAAATTCCATATTTATATATAAATTTTTTTCAAATAAGTAACGTTATCATTTTAATTGGCAGCTTTGAGCGGGTGCATTATATGATCCACCAGATTTTTACATAACACTTACAGTTGCCAGTGGACAAGCCATTTGATTATTAGTTTTTAAGAGATGCATACATACATTGTAACATTAATTATAATTTTGTGTGTTTTCAGTATTGTTTAACGTGCCCAAAAGAACACTCGTAAATTACTCAAGTTATTTGGCCCTTAACGACCTCGCTGGTCGAATGCTTGACAATCTATTGTTTAACACAGAATCAGTAAACATTAAGATACCGTAGTAGAATTTGCCGAAATTCATTCGCAATGCAGTAAATTTAAAAGATTTTTTATGGTTTTTAGATTGATATTTGTTTTAGTTTTTCTCGTGAACACACATACATACATACATACATGCTTTTCATTAGTCATTGTTTTAAAATGTTGAACGTATGCCCGTAAAATAAAAAACATAGGGATATTCTCCTTTTGTCTGATGTCCTTTTAATGCTATGAGAGCAGCACCGTGTTTTGTTTGTCTTTTGTTGGCGGAAGCAATCAAGCGTGCCATATAAAAACGTTTACATCAGATTTTTCATAGTGCAATCATTTATTTTTGATTTTTTTTTACCTTTTTACTAATGATGTAAGTGTGTGTGTGTGTTTAGAGAAACAGTCACTCCTTTGTGATATGTGTGTAACGTGTGTGTGTTTGTACGATTTATATTGTATTCATTGACACATTGTTTTCTATATGCAACCAATCAGCCATAATAATAGAATGCTAATTTTTGGTTACTTTTGACTGTGATCATTAATATACGCTTTAACTACATACAATGGAAAATAAAAGTTGCATTTGGCAATCAACTACATATAAATAGGAGTCTTTGCCGTATCATCTAATGATTTAGCTAATAAATTAAACATTTTGACACTTTTCGATGGGCGAAAATAATAAATATTTGATGTTATAGAAAAATAGTTACATACGAGTATGTTCTTATGTACATACAAAAAAAAAAACATTATAATAATAATTTTTGTTGTTGAGATTAACAACGATTAATACCAGGTACTCATGATACTTAAGGTACGGTCACACTTGTCAAACATTTGCCCAAAAAACCGTAACCACTAAATGCTAATGAAAAATGCATTTGCAGAAATCTACATTAACTAATACAGTGGACTAAACACAAAAGGAAGCTGATGATGAAGGTTTAGTGGCCTTCGTAAGCAGCTAGTTGTTCCGTTCAACTATGTATTAGTCAGAATATTTACCACTGACTTTATTTAATGTTATTTGTTCATTAACAATTATCACATGTAATTTGGCTTCAAAACTTTCGCCCGCGCAAATCATAAATATAAAAAATCTTTGAATTCAGAGAAAAGTTTGTCAAGTTAAAGAGTAGGATTCTGTGACATTATCTATTAATTGGGTTCGAGCCTGTTTAATTTGATAAACAAGTGTCTGGATCAAAACTTTTTTCATTAGTGTTTGTGGGTTACGGTTTTTTGGGCAAATGTTTGACAAGTGTGACCGTAGTTTTAATGTGTACCAGCTAGACAGATTTGCTGAAAATTGAAAATGCGTTCATTCCTTTTCATGCAATTTGATGGATACAAATTGCCCAGTGCGTTCGCAATTTTTATAGTTTACTGTTATCGATCGCTTGATTGGTTTGAGTAGTTACATTTGATTGATCCATTAATATCACTTGATTAAATGCTTGGGACAAGCTTTACGTTCTCTGCATATAAATGTTTACTTAATTTGATGTTGTTGTGTGAAATAATAATTATTTAACAAACCAGTAAGAAAAATAAAAATTAATAGCTTCGTAGTGTTAATCCCGGATTTTTCAATAAATCAAATGTAAAAAAATATCAAAAACGATGTTTTTAAACTTAAAACAACTAAAATGTCAAAAAGTACTTATTTAATTTTTTTTAATTGGAATTGAAATTACAAATTTAAGACTACAATAAAAAAATCAAAGGCTGTCTGCAAAATACTGGAATGGGTTACCTTTGCCACGTTAAGAAAATTGTCTTAATGAAAAAAAAAAACATTTTTTTTAATTTGGCAGCTTTCTGTACCTACACATTTTACAACATTAAACGGATTTTATATCTAGCAATTTCTCTATATTGTTGGCTTAACATGCAAAGGCTCTAAGTCCATATTTGAAAATTTTGCAGGGCAGACAAAAAACAATACAATATTGACACGTGATATTAAAAAGAAATGGTCATACATTAATTATTATAAAACAGTTAGTGGACTTTTTTAATACATGTGATTGAACAATTTGACAGATATGGTTAAACTATACTTTTTAAAGTGATAAATTGTACTAAGCGCTTTTGCTCAGCACTACAAAACAACAACAAATAAATTAAGTGAAGTGTATAAACTATAGTTTTGGCATTTTTTTCGTTTTTGGGTTTTTTTCTGTTTTAAGCGTTTTTTTAGTTTTGGGGTTTTTTGAGTTTATTGGCGCTTTTTGATTTTTGGAACTTTTTTCTCGTTTTGGCGAATTTTTTTTTTGGTTTTTGACGTTTTTTTAATTTTGGCGATTATTTTTATTGTGGCGATTTTTTTATTTTGGCGATTGTTTTATATTGTCGATTTTTTTAATTTTGCTTTTTTTCATATAGGTGATTTTTTTTTGGTTTTGGCGATTTTTTTAGTTTTGGCACTTTTTTTTCTCGTTTTAAGGATTTTTTTCGGCTTTTGGCGTTTATTTTAATTTTGGCGATTTTTTTTCGTTATGGCGATTTTTTTAATATTGGCGATTTTATTTTCATTTTGACGATTTTTTTTTCATATAAACAATTATTTTGGTTTTGGCGCATTTTTCGCGTTTTGGCGATTTTTTCGGTTTTTTGCGGTTTCTTTTCATTTTGGCGATTTTTTTTTTTCATTTGGGCGATTTTTTCGAATTTGGCGATTTATTTTTTAGTGCTAGAATTTTTTGTATTTTGGCGATTTTTTTTTGTTTTGGTGATTTTTTTTTAATTTTTGGTGATTTTATTCGGTTTGGTGATTTTATAATATTCGGATTTTTTAGTTTTACCGTTTTTGAAAATTTCAAGAGTTTACCTCTTACGGTTTCCAAGATATAGCAAGTTGTCAAAATTACATAGTCCAAATTGCATTAACTGATGGACCACCCTTTAATTTAAATTTTTTTAAATTTTAGTGTTAATTGTTGTAGACTATATAAAAATACACTAATTTTACAAATTTCAAGTGTCAATGTAGTTTTGGAACAGCCTTTAACTTTTAATCATCCTGTATTGTTGTAGCGGCCAAGGTTCTACATACTCTAACCAAATTTCAGGTCCGTAGCTCTTACGGTTCCTGAGAAAATAGCGTGTGACGGACAGACGGACAGCGTAGCGAAAACAATGCGGTTCCTTTTTTCACCTTTGGTGTACGGAACCCTAAAAACGAGATGACTGTAATTTTTTTTTTGTAGTCAATGTATTTTTTTGTAATCAATGTATTTCATTAAAATCTCACTGCCTTATTTATAAAACTTATTAAGGCTTTATAAAGGGTTTTTAAAACAAATTTTCATAAAAAAATTTTTCTTTAAAAGCCTTTGAAAGTTTTATAAATAAGAGTGTCAATTTCTAAAAAAAGTGTAATTAGATCCTTAGCATCTTGAGCCAGCGATATGCATTTTCACATGCCATTTATTGTCATTTCGTTATGCCTGCCATTCTTTCTCAGGCCCATGATGGATTGATCAATTGTTAATTTTGCATGTGAGCAGAAAAAAACACATTTTCATAGAAAAATCTTAGATTATATTTGTCACTTCAAATTAAATATCCTGTAAGGTAAATACATATATATCTGTATAGTAAGTGATGTTAATGGGTTAAATATTTCCTTATTTACATTTCAAATGATTACTCGTGCCTGTGGATGGGCAGGCAACATATTAAGGCAGATGTTGAAATAGCAAGTACGTGTCCAGTTTTGTTTAATAAATAAATTCATTAAGAAATGTTTATGGTCTGGTTTTAAAGGTAAGAAAAAAGATTCCAAAGTATTAAGGACTTACACTCATAATATAATGGAAGAGTTGAAACTCAAACGGATGCAAGAGAAAGTGCAACGAAGAGAATTCTAAGTCATTAATCTTCAAAACTTTTTTCTGTACCGGGTAAGTAGTACAACTTTTGATTAATAGAGTTCATTTTGAGATAATAATACAGGCCTGAACTTTCGTACAGTGATAGACATTAATTTTTTTTTAGTTTTAACGGTCAAATATTACGCACAATGGACCATTGGCTTAAAAAGCCTCCGAATTAACAAAATATTTAAACATGCTTTTATTAAAGGCTATTAAGTTTGCCAACGCTTACTGCTAAGCCTCCAAACACTTTTTGAAACTTCTGAAAGGTGTATGTACACATTAAGCTTTTTATGCAAAGGAGTTATCCGAAAAAAACTTGTTTTATAGAAAATTTAATGGTAAAAAATAAAAAAGTCTATTTTGTAATATAGGGTGGGGCATTAAAAATTTTAAATTAAAAAAAATACTGATTATTTTTTAAAATTCCTGGTTTTCTTGCAAAGATGAATTTTTGTCATTTAAGTCTGGAACACAATATCACTCATATGTTCTACCATGACTGGCTCGGCAGTACCCCATCCCAAACAACCAAATGTTTCGGTTCATTTTCGATTGTATGTACATGGTTTGCGTAACATTTATCCTTAACTGCTCCTTACTCACTTTCGAAGAAAAATGGCTCATTGAAGCAGCCAGACCAAAATGCACACCAAACAGTGACTCGTGGTGGATGCATTGACTCTCTCAAAAACACAAAGATATTCACTCTCCCGGAAAATTATTTGAATTGTGATTACTTTTTCTCTGACTGTATTAAGTTATAAGAATGTTTAAAATAGTTTTAATTTAATATTCTACTAGAGTAAGTTCTGTGTAAATCTATAAAACTCAAGAGATGATGACTTTGTTTTCTTTAAACTGTTAAGGTATCCAGGCAATATTTTATCAAATCTTCTGTGGTTAAGCAGAACGCAAAAAAGAAGAGTGGAATATGTCTTTCTTACTAAGAGCCGTGTGTGCTGGCACGAGTTAAAAGGAGCCTGCAACGGCAGGTGGCATACGTCTTGAGAGCTCAACCAACCAAGCACGAGTTTAATTTGAAAGTTTTTAACACATTTTTATTTTATTTTTTGATTTTGTGTTTATTGTTGCTGTCTACATCTCTTCTGTGTTTTCTTTGTACACCACAGGATTGTGTCTGGAAATCGTTGTACCTTTTAAAGGTACGCGGCGTACCAACAGTGGAAAAGAAGTGCGAACTACATATAACGTGTGTAGTTGGCACTTGAATTCTTCATCTTGGTTTAATTTTCATTTATTTATTTTTATTTTCTTGTGCAGGGATTTTATGTTCTGCAAATGTAATTGTGGCATAAATATAGAGATTTTTTGTTGCTTTTCTGAGGTTAAGACACACATTAACTTCTAAAAGAATTTATTATATATATTTATTATAGGCTAATGTTTGCAAACAACAAATGCACCACAGCTCATTTGTTAATGGAGACGGCAGCTGAGGTTCCCTAAGGTACTCGTATCTTTGAAGACGTGTCTGCATCTCAAAGTGCCGGGGATGCTCTCTTAATTGTAATGAGGTTTGAAAATCTTAACAATTAATTACCAGTGTTGACATATTAGCATCAAAGTAAAACAAAAAAAAATGTAAGGTGAGTGAGTTTTGTAGAAACATGTAACAATGTGTGTGGCCAAAATAAATTTTAGATCCCATTACTTGAAAAGTATTTGGCACTTTGAAAACAAATACTTTGCCTGGACTATAAATATTTGAAAATAAAAGCAATATAAACTTCTTTGGTACTCACTCTATAATGCCCTAATTCTGTTCGACGATTGTGTCGTCTTGTCTATGGACGAAAAAAATAATTATGATTTATTGTCTATGCTAGAAGGTTTGTATATTTGCTTTATGGTTTTGTTCCAAAAATTATATCCAACACATATTTCTTCATATATTTTTCAAACTATTTTATAATCCCAGTGAAAAAAAATGGAAGTCATTCTAGCGGAAGTACATTTTCATTGCTTCCAAAAAATCGATATTTTTAATTTGCCGAGAGTGAGCAAAAAACCATATAGAAGCTTATTTTAGTCACACAAAACCTTGTAACTCCTCCATAGTGTTAGAAAATACTCACCAGAATTTAAAAAAAATTTATTTTTGTAAAGAAATTTATAAATTATTTTTAGTCTAAAATTTAAAAGTTATTTGCTTAAATTTACATGAAAACACTGTTTCGGGCTTAAATTCGTATAAAAAGTAACGAATTGTTAAAAAAGGCAACTATTTACCATTTTTCCTAGATGAAAATATTATCATAGAAGACGAAAAAGGGAATTTTCTTAATATCGCTTCCAATTCAGTGACCAGGCATCGAAAAAGAGAACTTCTTGCAATGACAACCCTATGTAAAAATCATTAGATCGGATCGAAATTTGCACTACTTCCGCATCGTAAACTCTACATTTTCATGACTTTTTTGGAGTCTCTTTTTTTACTGGGAATACTTTAATTTATTTTTTATGTTTTAAAAACATATTTTTATTTTTTATTATCAAAGACAACAACCATTTTCGAAGAAAATAATTTAGAGAATTCAAATACAAGAACTCATAAGTATTTTCAAACATAAAAATCCTAAGACTTCTTACTGAATTAGGGCATAAAATATTAAAAAAAATTAATAAACTGTGAACATGTTGAGGGCGTGTTAACATGAAATGACCAATACTCTATTAAATTATCTGCACAAGGCTTATAGATTTTTCTTGAATATTCTCAACGGTTGAAATGCGCAAACGACTTTGGTCAATTAATATTTTTAAGAAAATATTTAACACCACTTTGGGTTTTAAGGGTGTAAGTGTTCATGCGAGAGACCATCAACCAAACCAAATTGTTTAACAGTTCATTAAATGTTTTCTCTATCTTAAGGTATTGTGTTTGTATCTTTTTTGTCCGAACGTTTAGGGTATATACAACGTGAGTGTGCCTTGCCTGCCTGCCTGGCTTTTCTTTCTTTTTGTTTCAACTTGTTTAAGAGTCATTAGTGCTCATTTAAGGGCATTTAGTTTCAAGTTCTTGCATTTGGTTTTTATCAATTTTAACACTTTAGCTTATTAGCTAAAGACACGCAATTATTTCATGTTTCCATGCGCTTGCTTTGAAGATGAACGTGGGAAAACTAGGGCAAGTTTTTCAAAACGGTTTTTATCTACACCTCAAATAAGACTCTTTCCAAGCCTTTTTGTATAACCACACAACACCTACTAAAGTTGGGTGGGGTGTGTGTGGGAAGTTTTGCTGAATTGGTCAGTCATGCCTTCTTTTTTTTGAAGATTGCCTTGAAATTTTATAATTTATGTTTAAATCTATTAAAGATTAAACGGAAAACTTTTGATCCTGGGAAAAAAATTTCATTTAATATTTATGGTTTTTTATTTAAGAGAGGGGATATTTTTTACTTGATTAAAAAAATAATATCAATAACATTAAATTGGAAAATTTTATTATCCAAAATAACCAACAAATAATCTGAAAAAGTGCTTAGTGCAAGTTTTAGCTAAATTTATTCTGTTATAAAATATTTTACGTACATTTAATCTTTTTTATTTAATTTCTTCTATGCAAAATTTAAATTTATTTTAAAACTTAAATGCACATATTTGTGCTTCTGAACTAAAGCGGGCTTTCTTTCACAATCAGCAGCTGATTTCTGATTCATGAAAGTTTCAGTTCAAACGAGTTTAAAACAGCAAAGTAAAGGATATACGAGACACATGCGGAATTGAAAAAATATTAATCACTCCGAAGTTCCAGATGAATTTAAGGTTGGTGCGTTCTAGCAAAATCATTGGACTTGATCAGGATCTATTCGACAACCGAAAAGAAATCTATTTGTTATTTAGGTCTGTCTGCACGCCATTCGTGCTAATTTTAGCCCTCATGACTTTGTTTAGCTCAATCATGAAATGATGACAAATAAAATATAAGGAAACCTGAAATGCGAAATTGGAAGTTTTACAATGAAAGCTCTCTCAGATATGGAGCAGAGCATGACAAAAGCATCGTTTTAAGTACTCTTTGAGTATTGGCCTTCAAAAAACTATGAAAAAAACGCGCCCATATGTAAACACACGCATTCATTTAAACCCAATATGTTTTACTATAAACATCCAATAACTAAGTTTATACACTTTTTTAAATGACGCAGCACAAACAACTGTAGTTAAAATTTACTAACTGTATGAGTTACAATCATACGCATGAGTATGAAAATACTCTGACTATTAATCTGCTACACGTGCGTATATACAGGGCTATTTATTTACACACATACAAAGCATGTTTTCAAATATCCAAAACACATTTTTCATTCCATTTTATATACACAAATTTATGATGAATAAATATCCTGAGTATTATTATGCTCGGCAGAAATTCTATGAATTTCGACATTAATCTAATAAAAAATTCATTAAAATTCAACCAACGTAACGCTTCGTTGGATTAATGAAACCAGTTTCGTTAAAATTATTTTATTGAAAAATTCATCAAATTTATTTAGCAGTGTAATTAATGCGGTGCTATAACTTCATCGAAACAATAAAATAATTTAATAAAAATAATGAAATAACTTAAAAATAAAAGGGTTTCTTAATAATTAGAAAATATTGTTGTCATAAATCCAATAAAATTGTTTCACAATATTCATGAAATTTTCGTTGGATTTGTGAAATTATCATTAGATTTGTGAAAAATGTTTAATGAAATTGTTTCATTGGATCTATGAAGTAAAATTCTTTCTTCAGAAAAATTTTAAACCCCAAAGGGAACCAAGCTCAGAACTATAAATTAAAATTGATGGTTTTCAAGAGAACCGATTCTTGCACTTATGCAAGGCTAGAATATGCTGATTTATGCACTTCAGCTATGCAGACTTAAATCCATTAATCTATTTACAAAAGCAGGCGAAGCCGCAAGCTGATGTATTCCTACCCAAACGATTTTTATGGAACTTCCTATATAGGAGCACCTCGCACTCTTATAACAACCCAAGAATGCCTTTTTCAAAATAGAGTAGCCTTCACCCATTATTTTATGTACATAGTTATGCCCTTTACAACTTCCATAATCATCATGAGTAGATTAGAGATGTTTTACGCAAAAAAAAACCATTAAAAAAGAGTTGCACAGCATCCTAGCAAAAAATTTTTAAAAAAGGTAATCGATTTTGGAATTAAGCATATTTGGTGAAAGCTCTTCCCTACTGGATTACCCACTTAATGATTTTAACAAGGCGAGAGACTAAAATAATCGGTTCTTGAGAAGTACTTACTTTTTTTATTTGGCAACTTGTTCACGTAATCTATTTAATCTAAAAAAAATCATTCTCCTCATTCAGCAACTTGTATATAATTTTTTTTTAAATTTTGGGCAAGTGATTTGTAAGCGAGTAATGAAATTTGGTAATCAGAAAAGTAAGTCATTATATGGCAAGTAGTTCTGATGGTAATGTGTAATTTCTTGCTGAGATATTGTAGGTATTGTATCCAACAAGAATTTGGTCGAAATTTTAATCTCAGCACTTTTAGTAACCGGAATAGAAACTTGGCTTTTTCACATTCATGTTTTTGTATTGTAAATGAGATCAATTCTGTCGTACAAATTTGAACGAAGTGCAAGGGGAATGATAATCTAGATTTTCTAGCAAACTACAACAATTTATCTATGTGCACTAGAGTTGAGCGATATTTTGGAACCTGTTCTTTTTTCACGGCGACTGAAAAATCACTAATCACAACTGTGACTGAATTTATCAAGTAACAGGTTTTAGAAATATAGTTCTTTTATACAAACTGTGATTGTTCTTATATGCTTACTTAACATTACATAAGGGGACCACATGAATTTTTTGTATACCTTCAGCTTTTGTCGATAAAAAAATCGTCAAATCGTCTTTTCTGGCAACTATGTACATCTCACATATTCATATTTGCAATTTTTGTTTCTCTCCCTCTTATACGAAAACCTCATTATTTGAACGGGGTTGATTGCTAGTTGTTTGTTCTTGTCGCTCTTCTTATTATTATTTATCAAAATAGCAATACTAATAAAGACTTTTAAAGCAGAAGAGCTGTGATCACAGTCACAGTTTAATTTCACTGCTGCTCTTCTTATTAGATTTCTCAAAATAACAGAACTGCTACAAACAAAATACTGCTAAACTGTGATCACAGCCACAGTTTAAAAGAACAGCCATTTAGAAATCACATTCACAAGGAGCAACATTATTAAAAAATTTCGTTATCGCTCATCACTAATGTGCACAATTTCCTACAAATTCCTACAGTTCAAACATTGTACAAACTAGGCTGTGTATTTGCAAGTAATATTACTCGTAATAAATGTTCTAAGCAAATTTACAAAGCAGTTGAACATAATCAACTTACTTTGCAATACAACAACAACAACAACAACAGTTGGCATGTATAGAATACTCGTAAATGAATACCTGCTTTCCTTTTGTGGCAAACCCTGCCTGTTAACTGCAAAAAAATACAGAACATTCTTTTGTTCAAAGGTCTTGAATAAATGTAAAAAAGGTTCATTTATTAAATATATGTATGTGCGAATAAATTAAACCTTTAGTAGTTATGCGAAATCATTAATTCAAAAAGTTTATTTTCTTAACGCCAAATCTTCTCTGCTTGAAGCAAGAATAAAAGTATAAAAGCTCTTCTCCACACTGAAATGCATTCAGTTAAGCAGAAATATTCGTGGATAATGTTGGAACTGAAACGTGTGCGTGTTAAACTTTTGTGTTGTTTAAGTTTAGTGTTGGCAATGAGTTTTGCAAGTGGAAAAATAAGCAAAGATTATGAAGACACATTAAAGGGCAGCGATAAGGAATTATCGGATTTGGTATTGACAACAGCTTTGGGTAAAATACGTGGCACACTGCTGACCTCTCAGGCGGGTCGCAATTTTTATGCTTTTCGCGGCATACGTTATGCAAAGGCACCCATAGGAGAGCTGCGCTTTAAGCCGGCCGAACCAGTAGAACAATGGTTTGATACATTCGATGCCACCGTAGATGGTCCCATGTGCCCACAACCTGGTCTAAATAGCCTGGATGTTTCAGAGGACTGCTTGCGCTTAAATATTTATACCAGGGAGTTGCCTACGGAAAGCAATCCGAATGTTAAGAAGCCCGTCATAGTGTTTATACATCCTGGAGGATTTTACTCACTTTCTGGACAAAGTAAAAATTTCGCGGGTCCCCAGTATTTAATGGATCGCAATATCGTACTGGTTACCTTTAATTATCGTTTGGGAAGTTTGGGATTTCTAAGCACTGGCACCAGAGAAGCTCCCGGTAATTTAGGTCTCAAGGATCAAGTGTTGTTGATGCGTTGGCTGAAATTGCATATAACACGTTTTGGTGGGGACTCCAGTTCAATTACCTTGCTGGGCTATGGAGCTGGTGCTATAAGTATTACTTTGCATATGGTGTCACCGATGTCACGTAATCTATTTCACAAGGCCATAATAATGAGCGGCTCGGCTACGGGTCAATGGGAATTACCAGAAGAACAATTGCACTTGGCTCAGCGACAAGCTGAATTATTACAGTGTTCGACTGAAAATATCAGCCAAATGATGAGTTGCTTACAAAATGTAAATTGATGTCTGATTTCTGGGGAAGAGATAATCCCTCTTATTGAGAATGACAGTAAAAGTTGTCACTTGTCTACATTTTGTTGACAACAATTAACATTAATTAATTCCATTAATTTATAAAGCCTTAGAGATTGGTAAGATATGGTCAATAAGATCCAATTGTTGCCGATATAGAGTAGACAAGTGACAATATTTATTGTCGTCTTGCTGTGACGTCGGGGGGTTTAATGTTTATTTATTGTTTAACAGAAACACTATTTGCAATACGCCAACAGCTTGACCGGCATGTTTGAGTTTGGACGACAAAACCCGCTCATTTTGTGGAAACCAGTTGTAGAGAGAGATTTTGGACAAGATCGTTTTCTAATCGAGAGCCCCGTTAAGTCCTATCAAAATGGCGAATTCATGAAAATACCCGTTATAACGGGCATGACAAAAGATGAATTTGTTGGGCCAGCTATAGGTAAAGAGAAATGTTTTTAACTTAATTGAATTCATATGAGTAGCGATGCTTTGACAGGTATTTTGGAAAACGAAAGTCTGCTGCGTTCTTTTGAATATCATTTCGATCAAGTGGCTCCCATATGTTTCTTATACAACAGCAGTAGCCCTAAGGCGGCAAATATTAGTGGGGAATTATGGAACTTTTATTTTGGCGATCGATCTTTGAGTTTGCAACAGTCTCTAAATAATCTTACTCAATTATATTCGGATGCTTTAACTGGTTTTGCCATACATCGCTTTGTGCACTTAGCAGCACGTTCAACTAAAATATATTATTATAGGTTTTCCTATCAGGGTCAAAGGAGTCATATCAATTATCCGGAAAATGGTCCTTATGGTACGGCAGCAAAATATATACATACATGCATGTACGTGTATGTATGTTTATATTTTGTATTTTGTAAATTTTTAATAACATTTTAAGGCGTGGTCCATCACGATGACTTGATGTATTTATTCGTGGAGCCCTCTGTTAGTCGTATGTTTACCGAAGACGATGATGAATTCACCATGGTCAATGTCTTGACACGAATGTTCAGCTCATTTGCCTATAAAGGGTAAATTTAAAAATAAATATATTTGCTTAATTCACAACAATCTTTATCGTGTATTTGTGTATCAAATACACTTTTCGTTTTTTAATTGTGAACACCCTCTGTGTAGTGTATTAATGTATTTTGTATGTTAAATGAAAAAAGAAGAACAAGCTACATACAAATTCTCTCAGAGAGCCTCTCTCTGAATACAACATCTTAAAAACATATGAAATAAAAGTGTAATAGTGTATTTAATTTTTATATGAAAATTTCATACAACAAATGTTACACTCTTGTATTTAATATGATAATACAATCGATACAGAGATACAAGAGGTTTTGTGAATTAAGCAATTGGAACTAATCACGAGTGTCGTATTTCGACTACGACTACGACGATTTTGTACTAGATTAAAGAAAAAAGTGTTGCAGTCGTGATACGACACTAGTAATAAGGCCAATTTTGTGCGGATATGTACCGGTTACACATATCCCTCATTTTCTTCAACAACGTCATAACGCAAAAAATAAAAAAAATACACAGTTTGATAGAAAGCAAATTTAAAATTCAGATTTCAAGATACATAAAAAATTTACACAATATGAATTATCGATATAGCGGCGTATTCATAAAAAATATTTTAGGTTTATTACAGGTGTAGTGACCGCAGTTAATAATTATTTGAAATGATTTTTTATAATTTTATTATAAAATAATATTTTAATAATTTAATGTGTATCGTTCAAAGTTTTAACAATTAATAATCATAATAAATTTGAAATACAAAATTTTATTTATATTTAAAAAACAAGGAATACTTAATTTCTAAATTATATGTATATTAAATTTAACTACCTACAACAGGTTTATTTGACAAATTTTCCATAGAAATACATCAAATTAGCGCTTAATAAACCAAACCTTAAATATTTTTTATGAATACGGCGGATAGAGTTTAATTCAGCATTATAAAGTATAAAATCAAATTTGTGACTTGTGACGTTATTGTAGTAAATGTATGTATATGAATATAAAAATACTTGCAAAATAAAAATGTTTACATTTCAGAGATCCAAATAAACCCAGTGATGAGCATTTGCGAAATATGCGCTGGCGTCCTTTCAGCTATAAAAAGCAACATTATTTGGATATCGGTGACGAGTTGATAATGCGCGGTGGTCTAAATACCGAACGCTATGAGTTATGGAAACGATTGTTCCCTCTTAACTGGAGACGTCAAAGCAAAAATGATGCCGGCAGTGGCATTGATGACTATGACGCTTGAAGTTTTTTTTTTATTAAATTTCCATTAAAATATTATCACCCATTGTATCCTGCCATTAAAATGTCATCAATTATGATGATACAAATAAAATATATCTGATACCATTAACTGTTTTGCTGTTTTGGTAGAAAATTGTTTTACAGTCATTTTTTTTCTCTTTTCTTAATTCGTTGTTATTTATAATTTGTTTATTGCCAAGAATGAATAAATTAAAAATACAATTGGAATATGCCGCGTCATTTTTGAAATACAAAAAAAAACCAATTGGTAAATGCACCAAGCAATCATCAATTTGGTTCAAGGTTTTAAAGTCTTGTGTGTGTGATCATTTGCATGTGTGTCCGACAATTGGGCGATGGGTGCAACATAAAAAAGGAATACATTGATATTTTGACTTCATGTGTTGTCGAGAGACACGAGAGTGTTGTACACTGTTAAAAACTTAACATAAGTAAGAAAAATTTTGTAATTCAAAAATTCGTTTCAGTTTCTGTGAAACATTCTTTCTTTCATTGCATTATAATCAGAGGTGACACATGATACTTCAATTAAAAAAAAAAATTGTCTTATTAATAATACCTATTTTTAATGCAATAAAACACATTTTTATTAACAAAAAGATAAAGAAAACAGATCAATTCAGTATTAATTAATGTTTATGGCATATAAAATAACACAAAAATCAATAAAAATAAATATTTTGCAAAAAAAAATATTTTTGGACATTTAGCAATTTTGATTTTTATAGATCCACATTTGAGTTCGAAATTTCTATTAAATCGTATTTAATATCAGCAACAGAACTGTAAAGATTCGTTTCCAACGTAACACACAATTAACAATTTCTATTCCAGATAAAAATTTTGCATTTATTGCACTTTTTAATTAAAGTTCACAATAAAATGGCTTCTTAAATGGAGCGGCTTATTAAAAAATTATTGCATCATCCCACTTTTTCTACAAAAGAAAACGGCATTAGTTAGTTTGACTAGACTAAAAACTCTTTCCAATTTTTATTTATTTATTTAATTAATTATTTAATAATATTTAATTATTATGAAGTTAGAGCACAGCAGAAACCGTCACAGCTTTGGAAATGCATCTATAGAATCGCTTAGTTTTAAATTAAAATTTTTGTGCTAAGAAATCAATTTAAAAACTTTATCTATCTGAAGTCAAAGTCTAAAATTTGTTTTTTTCCGAAATAAATTTTGGGGACTTCTTTGAGATTTTCCATAAAAGGATTATTGTCATTTTTAGGGTTAATCATATTTAAATATATACATACATACATATCGCTCATTTACTTCAATAGTGGCATAACTCAAAAAATGGGTTTTTTGAGTAAATAACGCAGAAAGATTCGGCATTCCGTATTTTATCTTGTGTAAAAATTTCATACAAATAGCTTATACCATCACCTCCTGAGAGAAGATTTGTTTTTCATTTCTCCATTCAGTTGTATGCAAATTGAAAACTTAAAACGCGTTTTCTGCAAAACTGGTTTTTTTGAGTTGTGCCACTATTGAAGTAAATGAGCGATATGTACTCGTATATAGTTATTTACAATCTTCTTAATTTCTATACACTATCGTTTATGTGTTGCCTACACTTAATAAATAATACCAAAGCGAACAAAGTTTTCGTGTTTAAAATTTTTATCGAAAAATCCGTATTTTAGAGCAAAAATAAAAAAATTGGTGCTTAAAAAATTTGGAGGCAAAAAAATCATAAATATTATGTAACTTTTTGCGAACCGAAAATCTTAATATTTATTGACATATCGTTACCGTAAGCGAATGGTAACGATAATGTGATTCTGTAATTTAATTTTTACGATAGTGTTCGTCTGTCTTTTACTCGCCATTTAATTGAATATATGTGGCATCCCTGTATGCAAAATATCAAAATAAGCGAAAAGCACAAATTGAAAAATAAAGAAAAACTAAATGAATTTGAGCCTGTTATGTCAGGAACACAACTGGGACGAACGACGAATTTTTCGGTGCGAACTTTCGTCATAAAAAACAAAACACACTTGTGCATATGAAAATGAACACGACACCGCCGTAGAACGAAATTCGTCGTGCGTAAAGAACATAGACTACTAAATTAGACACGACACCGGCGAATTGAAGATAATTCGCTTTATCTGAATTTTGCGGTAGAGATAGCAAATATGAGCAATTTGTATGCCTTTCTCTGTCAGATAATTCAAATAAAATGACATTTAGTTATTTACAAAATAAAAATTTTCTTGGCAGGAATTGGCGCAAATTGGATAAAAAATGATTTTGCGCCAAAATCCTTGCCAAAGTTGGTAATTTGTGGACAAAATTTGGTACATTATCTTGTCCAAAAATTACCAACAGTGAGAAAAGTGAAAAAGCAAATGTGATAACAACAAAATAGAGGATTATTCTTGATGTTGCAAGCAAAATGTAAGTATGGAAATACATAAATTTTTATTTTAGTTTTTATTATAATATTATGTTCTTTTACAGGAGCCGAAGATATATTATGGGTTATCCTGCTGGAGAAGCTACATTTGTTCCCGAAAGAGCCGATTCGGTAAGTGTGTCGTCTTATTTTTACTAAAAAAGTGTTGTACATTGGATGCGACAGTAATGTTCTTGTCCAATGTACAAATACGTAGGTTAAGATAAAAAGTGAACATTGTGCATTGGAAGGAGCAATTATGTTCCTGTCCAATGCAATAGGAGCTTCAGAAACGCGTCGCGGAAAAAAATTGTGAACATTGTGCATTGGAAGGAGCAATTATGTTCCTGTCCAATGCAATAGGAGCTTCAGAAACGCGTCGCGGAAAAAAATTGTGAACATTGTGCATTGGAAAGGGCAATTATGTTCCTGTCCAATGCAACAAATTTGTGTTTTAAAGTGCCTTTGAAGGATCATTTAAAAATCTAGGGATCAATGAAAAAAATCATATAAAAAGCCCTTTTCAGGGCTACAGAATATTTTCTAAAAGAGATACAATTTTGGCTTTACTACTAAATATACAATTTTAACAATAAAAAAATTCCATTTTTTTATTTACATGAATGAACTCCAACAAGAAAACCTGACTGAAACTAAATAAAATATAGCTGTTATAAAAACTTGATTCTATCCCTAAAAATCTAAACTGGAAAGAAATGCATCCAAGAAGGAAGAAAGTTCGCAAAGAAAACAACTTTAGACTTTGATGGCATATGTAAATAAATTATATTTAATTTTTATTGTAATTATTAAATATCAAAAGTTATGTGAGACATTTTTAGATTTAATTGAAATGTACTGAATTTTAATCAGAAATAATTTCTTAAGCTTAAAAATATTTCATTCAATAAGAATTGAAATTACTGAACTAAGGCCCGATTAAGAAATTATTTCTGATTCAAAAATCAAAAGTTATTTAAAAAATGTTAATTAATTATATTAGTAAATATTGTAATTTTGTTTTGTTTTTGTAACAATTTAAGATGATTTACAAATATACATACATTTATACAATACTAAAAAATTAAAAATATGAATACAATTTCAAAATTGGACATACTTCTTTTAAGATTTTATTACTACAAATTGGGGTGAGTATACGGTTAGTAAAGAAATAACTTGTTTCTACATTATATTAAGCAAGCGACTTGTTTAAAAAATTTCTATAGAAATCAACAATTTAATTTGTATGGTAAAAACTGCACATAAATTGGTTTACTTAAATTATGTTGTAGTTTGTGTTGATACTCTTTTGTTAAGGCTTCATAAAGACTTACTACCAATTGATAGAAGACAAGTAAACATCATCGTCTGCCTCTTTGTTTTATTAAGGTTTTATTTAAAAAAAATTCGTATGAAAATCTGTTTTTTAAACCTTTTTTGTTTTTATAAAGCCTTTTTAGTTTTTATAAATAATGCTTTAAATATTTCGACCAAACATATACATATGAATTAAGGTACGGCTAATCATTTGCTCAAAAAAGCGTAACCAAAAAACGTTAATGAAAAATTCTTCAATTCGGACAAAAGTTTGTCTAGTTTCCATGTCACCATCGGAGGAAGTATCGGCATTGGCCACATTGTTAGCTAAGTTGTGTGTTAGCATTTGTTTTTAGCATTATTAATATTTTGCGTTTATTTTCGGTTTACGCTGGAAAAGAAAGTTTTAATTATAGTATTTTGTTGTCAGTCATTGTGATTTCACTTACATCATCCATAGGTGTTTTACGTATCGATTTTATCAGTACCTTCTGAGCAGCTTCATTAAAATCAACTGCACTCAATACTACACAAAAATGCATGCCATAACCATCCAAACGTCCCAAAGAGTATTCAGCTTTTAAAGTAGTCAAGAAATCTTGGCAAAAATGGATGCATATGTCTGATCTTTTGTTTCTGATCTCGTTGCATTTACAAACAAAGAGGCGTAACGATTTTCTGGAATAAATAAACGGTGAGAACAATTAATATTTCAAATACTGAAATATTATTCAAATAAAACTTACCATTTTTATCCATTTGCGCAACAAGCTGACTTGCTGGAACCTTCTGTTGTCGTGCATTTTTATTTGTTAGCACGCTGTTCAGCAGCACAACCCGTCAAAGGTGGCCCGGCCAAATTAATATAAGGTGCTGGAATAGTTTGCTGCCCAGCGTAGAGTATTTATCTTTTTTGCATGTACTTACGGATATAAAACAATTTTGGCCGGGTCCCAATTTAGGCATGATAGCACGCGTACATTTTTAGTTGATAGTACGCTCAGAAGCAACAGGCGGCCCGGTTAAAGAAATATAATGTGCTGGGATATTTTGCTGGCCAGTTATATCACAAGCAGCCCCTCGTGGTGTTATACTCACTTGTTTAGGCACTTGCAGATCAAAAAAAAGTTGTCGGGCCCCTATTTTAGCCTCCACCAGCATTATGTTGTAATACTTGGCCAAATTGTTGCATATATCGTATAACGCCCACGTGATGAACATATTGTGAGTCCCGATGAGCTTTACGAAATTATTTTCGCTGAGCTGGTGCCGACTTTCTGGTGTTGTTCCAACAATATTCAATAACATGCACAACTTGAACAATTGTTTCACCTTCCGAAATGTGCAAAAACGCTTTCTTTAGACGAGTCTTCATCATAGGTAGTAACTTTGTACCTACATATGTCCAAATGTTCCAAATGCCGGGAAGGTATCACAATGCCCTTAAAGATTTTTTTTCAAACACTTTGTAAATACTTAAACATCTCACATTATTTGGGCCACAATTAACAGTCAGTAGTTGAGGAATACCACTGGCCTTCGATTACACACTTTAATAAGTTAAAAAAACATCTATTTTTTACAAATATTTAATTTTTATTCAAAATTTTTCACTTTTCAAAAATTTTTGTTAATTTTATTTTCCAGTTTTTTATGAACATATGTTTGCAATTGCAGTATATAGCTATTGCTTTTTATACATATAGAAAGCAATTTTTTCTCTCCCTTAAATAATTCAGATAACGCTGCGAATTCAACACCAACCAGCTGTTATCACTATTTCGCTTAACTCAGAACTGGGAATTCTGGTTCATATTCTGTGGTAAAGAACTCTGAAATAGATTTATTTCTATTTTGTGCGCCGACAATCGACGGAAAATAAATTTTCTCTCTCTCTCACTTTAGCAATAATAACAGCTGAATTCGCTGAGTAAACTCGTCGTTCATTCGTCGCAAATTCTTATCGATAAATTCGTCGACGTGGACGAAATTCGCCGTTCGTCCCAGGTGTGTTCCTAGCATTATTAAGTCGACTGTAATGTAATGTAACTGTAACGTAGGAAACAGCTGATCGATATTTTTATATGAAAAATAGATTACGTTACATTACATCTGTATAACCATTTTCATTCACATTTTTCACATAACAATATTGATCAGCTATTTTTTACTTTACATTACAGTCGGCTAACTGAGTCTTTATTACTCGTATTTTACTTTTTTACTTCAAACGACAGCGAACATTCTTAAAATATGTTACTGGATAGCAAAGTCGATAAATCTTCGTTATATTTATTATAGCGATCATAATCAAAGTTACTGAATATAGATACTGATGATGATTACTTTTAAATTTTTGGACGTTAGTTGATATTTTTTTGATATGGGATGTTATTTTTATATACAAACTGAACTTAAAAAAATTTTAAAATAATTTTGTTTAATATTTCAATTTAAATTTTTTGCTTCAAAAATTTTTTTCTCTGTGTAATTTAAAAGCAATCGACCACAGATGTTGTTTTAAATTATTAAAATGCAAAAAAAAAATAAAACTATTAGCGCTACTGTTGTAAGAGAGTTTTTGCGTTCTTATCGGACTAAAGTCACGCTTCACGGCGTCGTGTATCATCTGTGGAGGCAGAAAAGGAGGTGAATTCCACTGCTACTACTAACAAACATTATACATACAACTGATGCTATTCCAATTAGCGTGCTGACTTGAAATTTAAACTAAAAACGAATAAATTAACAAAGTGACTCATCCATCCATCGAAAGTAGTCCTTATAACGATAGTTATTTTTATTACAATTGTGCTTACTTGTGAGGTGAGCGCGTGAGTGGGTGACCGAGCAAGGGTGGGTGGGGTGGTAGGAGATGCTTCAATTGTTAATTTATGCAAAATAAGTTTTATTTATGTCCTTTAATATGCGGTTTGGTTTAAATTATTAAACAATTTTTGTATTTGAGTAAAATTTTTTATCGTTTCCACTTAAATTTAATTGTTTTTTGTCACATGCCACAAGCGAGTGAAGCAATTTGTTTTGTTTAGCTCGTGCGATAAGCGTTTGCTATAATTGTACGTTTGAATGGCTGATTTGTGTAGATGAAAGGGGAATTTGGGTATAAGTAACATAACATAACATATGTTGTTGTTACACTTGGTCGTAAAGATGGACCACAGTAATAATATTGAAGAGTTAATTCTTGGCAAACACCTAATGAATTTTTGCTATGTCAAACATTTCAGCAGAGATGTGTCTTGATGATATGCAAACAAATGGATGAATGTTGCATACAATTTTTTTGGAAACTTAACCACAAAATGAGAACATTGTTGTAGCAACAAGGATGACGACAACAACACAAAATAAATAAACATGTTAAATTTTCCAATGAATTTTCATTTCATTGATTTCTTAAGAAACAATCGTCTATCAAATGGTTGTGAATAGAAATAAAAATTGCCCATTGAGTTGTTGTTAGTTGCAAAAAACATTTGAATGTTACAGTGTGTGTGTGTGTGTGCGTGTGTGTGAATAAGGCAAATTGACATATACACCTATTGGGTCATCATGGGTTGGACAAACGCAATAACACGAACTGCCAAAATAGAGTTGTTTTCCAACCTAAAAACTGAAGAATCTGATAGTGCAGCCAGCCAAGCCAGAGTAGTCTGGTCATTTTTGTGTTTCTTTAATTTAATTTTTTTCTCTCAGACAATAAGCTGGTTTCTTGCTTGACTGGTTGTATGGTTGGTTGGTTGGTTGACTATTATACTTGACTGTCTATTTTATTGTAAAATGTTTGGCATTTTTGCCACAAAATTTATTTGCGAGTCGTGCCAGAAACTTAAAATTTCACGCTGTTCCTGTTGCGATATTAGCTGATTGAAATCACTTCAATTCGAGTGATCATTTTGTAGAAATTTATATTTTCTCTTTACTTTTCGTAAACAAAAGTGTGAAAAATTAAAGTAAAAAAAAAATTAACAACCATTTGAAGAAGCTTCACTTTATTCCTTCTACTATACATACATACATACATACATACATATATTTACAAGCTGACAACACATAAATTCAATTTGTTGGATGTTGCAACACATCAACACATGCTTGTATCCATACATACATATCGCTCATTTACTTCAATAGTGGCATAACTCAAAAAATGGGTTTTTTGAGTTAATAATGCAGAAAGATTCGGCATTTTGTATTTTATCTTGTGTAAAAATTTCATGCAAATAGCTTGTACCATCACCTCCTGAGAGAAGATTTTTTTTTTCATTTCTCCATTGAGTTGTATGCAAATTGAAAACTTAAAACGCGTTTTCTGCAAAACTGGTTTTTTTGAGTTGTGCCACTATTGAAGCAAATGAGCGATATGTACATGAGTTAATAAAAAAAAACACTTAAAGATTCTTTTTAATACTTATGCAAGTAAAGGCTTTCTACAAGAACTGACTCCATACGGTCTGGTCCAACATAATGAACTTGAATCTTGATACACTTGTGACATGCGGAAGGCTGTACAGAGTACTCATAACATCACATCCATTACTTTTGTTTGAAAAAAAATCTTTTGTGTACCGAACGCGAAATATTTTTTGATTAATAATAAATACTTTATTTGCATGTGTATTATTTGGATAAAAGTGAGTCATTAAGGAATTTTTTTATCTTTTTTTATAGTTGACCTTGTTTTAATACTCCTTTGTTTAAAAGGAGGTACCAAAACAAGAACTATAGGATTTCCAGGTAAATAACCATTCGGAGATAGTGAAAGAATATTAGCTTCATACGCTTCCGAAATACTACCACAATCTTAATTTAGTTCTTGTAGACCTTTTTTACTTTTAAATAGTCTGCTGATTATTCTGATTTTAAACACAAACTTTTTTGGATTTATTTTGTTTAAGAGTAGAAAAACTCAGGTTTTTTTTATAAAGTAATGTATTGCGTGATCACGTATGAGGGATGGGTAAGTTGGTGCAATTGTATCTTTTTTGGTGCTATTTAAACTCGGAAAGTACAATAGTACACCAATGACTAATTTAGTACATTTAAGGAATCCCCGCAGTTTCACTCCGTATTTCTTTTCAAACGATTGAATATGTGTCAATTTTCACTTTTGAACAATGAAATTCATGTGACACGGAATAGTTTTCTATAAGAGAAGTGGGCTATCACAAAGTCAAAATTTCTTTAAAAATAATTATATTATATTAAAATTATATAATAAAAAAGTGTGCTGTGACGCAGTAGAATTTTCTATAAGAAAAGTGTGCTATAACGCAGTAAACTTTTCTATAAGAAAATGTGCTGTGATATAGTCAACTTTTCTACAATAAATACGTGGCTTAATGACGGGTGCATTAAATTTTTCTAGGAAAAGTGTGCTCTGACTCAGTCGTTTGCTCTATAAGAATAGAGTCAGACCCTAAAATTTTCCATAAGCATAAATCTAAATATCATTGCAATGTCTTTTGGTAAAGTCAAGTCATCTATTCAGCAAACCGCACTGTTAAATATGTATTCGTTGTTTCTTTGCAAACAAATTCTCATACACATGTGTGTGTGCATCCATGCATAATACCGCTTGGAAAATGTCGTAATGTCAAGTTTGACATACTTATCCTCATGTTTGCTATAATGATAACAAAAAAAAAACGATTAAAATTAACTTGTTAACAAACTAAATATTTATTTATACAAAACATATGTATGTATGTATGTAAGAAAACATTAATCCCATTTTGGGATGCAAAACACACAGTGGCTCCTTAGACCATAACCAAACTAACAGTCTGGCTTAGAGTAAAAAGGTGTGCCTGCTTTCCTTTAGCAAAAGTGTTAAATATTAAATGATGTTGCACATGTTGGTTAAAAGTTGTTCGTTCGCCCAACCAATGGAAAAGAGAAAGGAATAAATTTAATTAAAAGAAGGGTTATAAACCCACAACAAATATTTTATTATCTCCTCTTGAAATGTTTGGCTTGTGAATTACAAATGAATTAGGCGAAAGAAAATCTTTGGCAGATTTGTTTGTGGGAATTTTCTTTAATTTGATACTTTTTTCGGTGGAGAATTTTTGCAGATTTTTGACACATGTAGACAAGATTGATTGATTTAAGCCTTCTGCTATTCAATTATTTAATGAAGAGGGAGTGCACCTTTTTTTCCTTAGGAGTTTATTTACAGTTGATTGTGGTCCATTGTTCTGTTTTTTTGGTGGATATTTTCTACTTTAGAAATACTGCATTGTTATAAATATTGAGTGTATTGAGTGTGTTACTCAATTATTTTGCCATTATTTGAAGAGACTCTATTAACACTTTATGAATTCATTACAATAGTTTATTTCTTTCTTTTATTATTATTTATTTTGCTTTTTATTCCATGTGATTCTTTAAGAGGATTTCGAATGGAAATCGAAACTGAAATTGAACAAGAGCTAAAAATATAAATATAAATAAGCACGAGCCTTTTGACTTTCAGTCATCATCAGTGTCTGTTTGTCTGGCCTGATCGACTGAGTGTGGCTTGTTGGTTTTATTCGAATTTAGATTTTCGTATTTTGCGCCCCTTTGGCGTAAAGCAAGCTGGTTGAATATTTTATTCTAGTCCGTGAGTTGAATGAATAAAGTATGTACGAATGAGTACCATGAGTTTTCTAGCTCTACTTTGCTTTGACAGTTACAGCTGCTTTTGGACAAAAGGCGTTTTGTCTCGTCTTTCATTCGTTGTTTATCCACTCAATTCACATTTAACCTCATCGTCATCATCATGATCATCATCATCAATATCACCATCGTCATAACTATCAAACTCATATTCTTAATCGTTTCATCCTATGAGAGATTTTATATAATCATACAAAAGTACTTTCAATTCGTTTTAGTTTGAAACCATCAATATCGAAGCTGGTTTTGATTACGTTCGTTTTTCCAGTAAATCCTTTCTATTGTAAGGATATCTGTGTAGCAAGCAGCAAACGGTAAGCAAAGCAAATCGAATCAATATTACACAACAACAGTACCAGATGATATTTTCAAGAGCAAAAGGAGTAAATAATACCACCAAGTCGCTCGTAAATACACAGAATTTAACAGAATTCAAGCCACCAACTACATACATACAAACATACATACATACATATATACATATACAACGTATGTGCCCCACTACCCACCTAACCAAAACATTAACAAATAATATCGCATTCGAATGTTTGTTAAAACCATTCCTCGGACAAACCACTCGGAAACTGCTATCGTAAACGGAAAGAGAAAGTGCTGCTAAAGCTCACTCGTCGCTCAGTTTGTGGCAGCCCAGTTGACCAAAACTTTCGCTATTGATATCGATTTCGAGTGTATCTCAAACATTTATCGTTTAAAATTATCGCAAGTGACACTCAAAAATTAATCGAAAAAAGTTCACCTGTCGCTCAGTTTTGTCCCAAAAAACATTCCATCTCTAAAATTCTTTAGCAAAATTAAAACTGAGGGAATATCGAACTAATTTCGATATCCCCAAAAGGCAGCAATATTGACTATGTAATTTTGACAACTTGCTATATCTTGGAAACCGTAAACTCTTGAAATTTTCAAAAACGGTAAAACTAAAAAATCTGAAAATTACAAAATCGCCATACCAAAAAATTCGCCAAAAATTTAAAAAAATCGCCAAAACGAAAAAAATCGTCAAAATTAAAAAAATTTCTAACACTAAAATAAATCGCAAAATTCGAAAAAATCGTCCAAATGAAAAAAATCGCCAAAAACCGAAAAAATAACCAAAAAAAAGAAAAGGGCGCCAATAACAAAATAATTTTTCATATGAAAAAAAGTCGCCAAAATTAAAAAAATCGCCAAATTGAAAAAACGCCAAAAACCGAAAAAAATCGCCAAAATGAGAAAAAAAGTGTCAAAGCTAAAAAAGCGCCTAAATAAAAAAAATTGCCAAAATGAAAAAAACTCCAAAAACCGAAAATCGTTAATATTAAAAGAAATCGCCCAAACGAAAAAAAAAATCGGCAAAAAATAAAAAAACGCCAAAAACCGAAGAAAATCGCCAAAACGAAAAAAAGTGTCAAAACTAAAAAAAATTGCCAAAATGAAAAAAAAAATCCAAAAACCGAAAAAATTTCCAAAACCAAATAAAAATTGCCTATGTGAAAAAATTCGCCAAAATTAAAAAAACGTCAAAAAAAAAATCGCCAAAATTAAAAAACGTCAAAAACAAAAAAAATGCCAAAACTATAATTTACATAGGTTAAAGTTCGTATTGAATTACTTATCTCGTGTCTGTACGGAACCCTTCGTGCGCGGGTAAAAGTTGCACTTCACTGAATTTATTTATTTTTTTAATAGCTTTGACTTACGTTGCAGGATTTGAACATGGTACCTCCATTCTAACAGACTAACACACATACAATAGGCTATCGTGACAAATTTTTTTCTTTCAATTATTGCACATATGTGGGTATGTGTTCTTTTTTTATTTTTTAAATTACAGTGCTGTCATGCATGCATCGGACTTGGTACGTCTAGACTACCAGTCTAGCATATATATACTCAGTTACCGTCACATATTCGAAAAACTATCGAGAGAAGTTGGAAGCTCGATGTTTTAGCGTACATTCGCATTTTCTTAGTTTAGCGAACAAATATCGAAGAGTTTTGTTTCGGAATTTCTTCGCTTTAGTGAGCATTTGTTTTTATCGAATCTCAGGTCAAGTGGGGGCAAAACTTTCGATGTCGATGTTTCGCTTAAGAATCAATAGCAAACCCTTAGCAATATCATTATGTAATCATAAACAACGTCATTAGTACATGCAAAAAAATAAAAAATTGAGAGTAACAAATTGTTTCTTGTTGCTAAACTTTTTTTAACGAGAACGTTTCGAGAATTGCTCGCTATAGCGAACATTCGTTTGTTTTCGAGTCTCAGGTCAAGTGGGTATATGTATATTTCTTTCTGTTTTTCCCGTAATTTTTTTATTTGGTTGTTTATTTTAAAAATTAAATAAAAAAGTATGTTGTTGGGTTGTAGTTGTTTGTTATGATGTGTATCTTTCCCAGCTTTTGTTTTGTTGTTCTTCCATCAATATAACGTAAATATATCGAATTTCATTGGCACACACACGCTCGAATATCTTCTTTTCTCAATTTATTTATTTAGTATTTAGAATGAATCAGTTCTACAAATGACAATACAAATTGATGCATTTTTCAACGCAGGAGCATCTTTTGTCAGCTTTGTTGTCCATACGTTTGGCTGTCTGCCTTGTCTGTTGTCTGTCTGGTTGCTCTCAATTTTGTTGTTCTGGCTTGGGTTTCGATTTCTTGGGAACATCAGTTTCAGCATTTTATTTGTTTAACAATTTATAGGATTAAATATGTATGTAAACCAAAAGCCTCTATTAACAAACCCTTAAGCACTTAACAATAAAATCTGGCAACTTACACCTTAATGTCGGTTATGGTTGTATGTAAATATGTATACATACATACATAAAGCACATGCATACATATATGTATATGGAATTCTAATTTTAGATTTGGGCTTATGTACATATATATTTAAGTTTGATAATAATATTTGATTCTCATTACAAAAAAGCATTTAGCAAATTCTAATACGATCAACCAAAATAATTCACATATTCCATTTGCACTGAAAAATATATACATAGTATATATATAGTAGTATGTATGTATATAAAACTTAAATTTGCATCAACTGACAGCACTTAAAAACGCTGTTGATGAGGATGCGGCGGACTGTAAACACAGCATGTTGTTCCTTTCTGCTAGTATTTTTCAGAATATTGATAATTAACTTTGGTGTTATTTTTTCTTTAAAAATTATCACATGTAATTTGCGTTCCTAAAAATACGGACTTTAGCAACTTTTGCCTAATCAAAATCAAGCAATGATTTCATTTAGTTTTTCTAATTGCGGCCCCTTCATAATTACAAGGGTTAAGCATAAACCTTTATTATTGCACAAGGAACTCAGTTCAAATGACTGAATGAATTTTGAAGCCAGAACTATTTATCAGTTTTAGCTCGTGCTATATTATCATACCCGTATGACAAAGGCGTACGCACTAAATTTAAATTACTGCAAACATCGTTAAACTGTAATTAGAATATTATCAACTGTTGTTAAAATATTACAAGTACGAGAGGTAAATCCGAGTGTATACATACAAGAGGTAATATTTGAATAAACTTAATGGTTGAATTAGCATACGAGTAGATATCATTCAAAGAATAAGAAACAAACAAACTTACACGTGCTTTATTTGTCAATTGGAAAAGTTTGCTGCCATAAATATCTACTCGTATACATACGAGTATGTACATATGTACTATATATATACATATATAAATATATGTACCTAGTATAACTTGCAAATAATGTAGAACTACGTTGTCTAATCTAGATGAAACAGACGAGTTCAGCTACGTCCACGCCATATGCACAATGTGCAAACTTTTATAAAGAGCTTTTTGTGCTTTCACACCGACGAAAGTACAACATCCACAACAACAAAAGAACAGACAACAATGCTGGTTCTTTCTTTGCAAAGAAACAAGAACAAATTTAAGAGCTTTCAAAGCTGTTTACACGATTATGATCGTTCTTGTATACGAGTGGTCTATAACTATTCCATATGGGGTAGTTTTGGGATGGTGCGATGTAATGCAAATTTGGAGCATGTGTTCCATCTCTAGGACATCGCAATGTTAAATTGGCCATGTTTTAGCCATACAGTTGGATTCATTTGGACTAGCCCTTGTTCTTTATGGAGTAGTCCCTGCAGCACACACTCAACAAGCATACACGCATCAACACTACTTCTTTTGAAGGCTTCTTGTTAGTCTTCGCAACATGGCTTGTTAACACTCATATACACGAACACCAATGCATCCACCATGCTTCGCTTATTATACGACAGCATTTATTATTGGTTTAGTATAATAAATGCCACGAGAATACATTTAAAAAACAATACGTATTTGCATTTCAAGACTGCTTACTCAGGTCTCTATTGCATGATAAGTACATTCATAAAAAATATTGTTTAATGGAAATGAAAGTCCTTTAAGCTAGCAACTATTTTATCATTATTTAAGTGCGGAAATGCGGTAACAGCAGAACAGTCTACCCACTGTGCGATACACGAAAGGCGCGATAAAACAATTAACACCAATCAAAAAGCCATCTGACCACCCGACCGACCATTCAACCGCACTTACATAAGTATGTTAATAACTTTTTTCTTCTTCCGCAGCATTAAGAACTAACAAATAAATTTAATTATAACGTACACAAGATGACACCCTAAAAAATTCAAATTTTGAATTTTCATATTCAAACGATTTTCCTGTAAGAAAAACCAAATTTAATAAATAATAATTTCTACTATATATAGCGTGATGTCAATTAACGTATGTATGTATGTACATCAATTTGGAATTTTCTATTTTCTTTTCAATAGATATTGTAATATGAGCTGTTTTTAAATTATATCTGTTGGCTTTTCTATTTAGCTGTTGGCACGCGACATTCATTCGTTGTTGCTATTGTTGTTTTATTCATCAGAAAAGTCATCATCGCGTTGATGATCTTGAATTATATATAAAAAAAATTTCATATCTATTAAAAACTTTCATCTGTTATACATATGTATGTATGTATGCACATACGAGTATGTATTTAATGGTATGTGTGTGTTTGTACATGCGTATTTGTATAGGTTAGTGCATTTGGAACGTTCGTAAAAAAAAGATCACATTCAGCGACCAGCTCATATTACATGTCATCAATTTGTGATAAGAGTTGAGATATTTGCTTTTTATTGGAAAGATGAGCGCATTTTTAAATTAATATTTGTAAATATTCTTTTATCTGCGCATATATACTATAAAAGCCGCCGAGAACACCAAATAAAAAAAAACGAAACAGGCAGCAAAACACAAGGAAAAAACTTTTAGATTTAAATACGAGTACAAACATACATACATATGGGTAATTCCAGAAAAAGGACAACCCAAAAAATATTTTTTTTGCTCAACAATTTTTTGTTTTGTTAATTTGTAATTTTTTCTGAGTAAAATATAGGACTTTTAAGAGAAATATTTTCTTTGCTGAATCTTTTTTTAGTGATTATTTAAAGTAATTTGTATTATTTTTCTTTTTTTTTTAATTTCCAAATTTCCTACTAACAACAACCTACGCTTTAGCAGAAAAAAGTAGAATGGAGCTTTAATAAGGGAAGTTGTTTGAGGTTGCTTCCACCTATAACTTAATGTCGCATACATCGCATAAAATCAACATTTATTAACTTATTTTCAGCAGTAAATAAGCGTTTGTTATCAAACGCAATTTTAGAAAGGTTACTGCGTTTGAATCTCATGGGAAAAAATGTCGCGTCCGCCTTGTCGAGTCCGTATTTGAACTTCAACCATTTAAAAAAAAATTAAAACAAAATTTTTATGTTTCATAAATCTACACATAAAAGATCTTCTTTCACCTTAATTTCTAAATTTACAAAAAAAAATTCTTAATAAAATTTCGCTAAATTATGTATATTTCTATAAGTGCACAAAAATAACTTCTATTTTTGTCGCGCCCGTTTCTAGCTGACATTTGCTTATATCTTTTTACTATTTTATTGATAACGCCCAGAATTTTTTCTTAAATATTCTACTCCTTCATTGCTCTAAAACTCTAAGATATATTATATTGGATCTTTCCATTCCTTTCTTGTTTTTTGCTCAAATAAAAACGTACGAATGCCGCGTCCGTCTCCTGGGAATTGCCCATATGTGTGTGTAAGTATTAAAGTCCTGCACAATACAATTTATAAGAAATTTCAAGACATGAGACCTTTTTCAAATGCTTTATTACAGCGAACTGTTTGCAAGACATTTGTTTCAGTTGTTTGTCTTGCCAAAAGTGTTGTTTAGCATTTGGTTTTGAATATTTCGCTGCAAAAAACATTTGAAAAATCTCTCATGTCTTGAAAGGTCTTATAAATGGTATTGCGCAGGACGTTAGTATGTATTTGTATATGAATATTCTTTTCATGAAACTTTCCGCATAAGTAACGATACGATACCACTGCTCTTTTGCGTGAAAAGTTTTCTCTCACACTGATTTATCGAAGAGGCAATTGGCCACCGAGATCTGGTGATTTAATTCAATTATGTTTTGGGTCTACGTGAAAGATAAGGTCAATATCAGTGATCCACAAGCGATTCAATTCAAAATGGAATTTGTGAAGTTAACGAGCACATACAGCCGTAAATTTGCGAGTTTATGATGGGAAATTTCAGCAGCAATTTGACTGATATTGCTTTCCATTATTGATGACATACCATTATGTATATACATCTGTGGCAAAAGGGAAAAAGTGCTTAAGTTGAGATAAGCTGATTTTGAGTTAGTGATACATTCATAAACTATATACTCTAAAGTACCTCTGGTCAAAATTTCACTTAATTTGTGTTATTTTTCAGAAAGTTATATCACTATAACAGAGTACTTAACTTTTTTATACTTCTAATCTCATTTAGAATAAAAGCTTACATCAGGTTATACTTTGCTATATTTCAACTTTAGTGTATTATTTACAGTGTGTCGAACGATGTTTGTTAAAAAAAATAAAGGTTAACAGAGAATTCCCCAATTTAACTGCAAAAGAAATAAATTTTTGAAAATCGATTTGTGCGCTTACAAAACATTAAAATGTGACTTAAGCACTTTTTTCTTGTTTGCCACAGACATAATATTATATTGATCAGACCACAATTTACAGATTTATAGGCATTTAAAAAAATTATATTTAACCTTTTTTTCATCACTTTTTATCACTATAATTCGTTCTGTTAAGATATAAAAATATATTTTTCAAAGTTTTCTTAGCTCCCTTACTAGCATTTATAAACGATTGTTAAGGTTAAAGCATGCTTTTAACCGGTTTACTTGAACAAAATTTTTACGTTAAGCCAACATTAACTTTAATAATCGTTTATGAATACTGGTGTGTTCAGTAAACAAGTGAAAGAAAAGTTTTGACTTAAACAGCTGCATACTAAAAATAAAAATTATGGAAAGATGAAATGTTGGCGAAAGCTAAATCTTTCACTAAAGCAGTCATTAGGTTTGTTATTGGTTAAAGAGAAGTTTTGAATTTTCTGGTTTATTTGACTAGTAATTATATATACTCATAATTATTATTATTGCAATTATCTCTTTCATTGTGACTAAAATTGTTCCATAAAAGTCTTGGGTGAAAATTTTAAGAAAGTACGAGCATTCACCAAGCTGATTATTTATTTATAATTAATTATTTAAAATAGATGCTTAAACGTTGTCCAAACAAGTGCATAATTTTTAGCCCTGAGGTTTCTTTGGGGGATTTTTTAAAAATTCATTATAATAAGACTAACTACCGTTTAGTCTTAGAATAATAAATCAACAAGAAAAATATATGAAAATGCTGTTTTGTGGTAACCATTTACAAAAAAAAAATAAATAAATTCTTCTCTAATTGTTTCAAAAATACCAACCGTACATGGGCAAATGATGTAAAAATATAAAACCAAACCAAAAAGCTGATTGAAACAACTAAATCCACACCCGCATGCCACTTTTTAGAAATTCCCACGTCGTAACATCATCATAATGATCATGATTAAGTTATAGGGACTGCGATGATCATGATCATCATCATCTTCATCATTGTTAATGTTGTAATGGGCACAATTTTTATTTTACAGTTGTTGTTTTCACTTTTCCTACAATTGAGCTAAACTTACTGAGCAGCGTTTCTGTATTACAGCCGGAAGGGGTTCGTTCATCGCACATTCTTTGTGGTTTTTGGTTTTTGTATAGTGGGTTATTTAAAACAAAATAAGAAAACAGGCATTAGTACTTCTAAGCACGTAATTAATGTTAAAACAAAAGGTGTTTATTTAACTCCTTAACTAAAAATGCAATAATTGTTCTGTTCAATGTGTTTCAGTGAAATCCTTAAAGAGTAACCAGCTGCTGCTCATTTTATGTCCTTTAAACTATTGCAAGATATTGTCATATTAGTACACATTGCTTATTAAAATATTGAGTTTGTAATCTTACTTCCAAAATTTTAAAATATCTAAGAAATAGCAAATAGAGTATGAGCAGCATTGCTAGACAAATTGATTAAAACCATAACTGTTAATTAATTTGATTACTTTTTTTTTAAAGTAATGATTAAATTAAGATTAGATTCAGTTTCGCACGATTGCTAATTGATTATGATTACTAATTATGGAAAAGTAATCTGAATTACTGGAAATTACAACAAAATAATCAAAAGTAATTAAAAAATAATCCGATTACTTTTAACGATTACTTTTACTTCTTTTTGATTATTTATTAATAATCAAAAGTAATCTTTGAAAGTAGTCGGAATATTTTTTGATTACTTTTAATTCTTTTTGATTATTTGTTGTGATTTCTACTAATTAAGATTGCTTTTTGATTACTAGTAATCGTTATCAATTATTTAACAGAAATTCTTTTAAAGTCAATTATATAATCAGTACAATTCTTTTTTAAAATGTAATCTAATTGATTCCTAATCGTAATCGAAATTTAAATCCGGTTGCGGTAAACCGAAAATCTCCAAAAAATCTCTTTTAAACTGATTTGTTCAAGAAACAAGATAACAAATTTTATATAATACGCCTAAATAACACGTTAGAAGCTCGAAGACTAACTTGTTGATCACTATAAAATAGTACGCTTATATCCCAAGTGAATGAATGTGTGTGTTTTATATGAAATTTTTGAGTTAAGCTAAAGTTAGTATCTTGACAAAGTTAAGTAGAGATGTGATGATTTTTTAATTTAAAAAAATCTTTTAAAGAATATTCCATAAAGGGTGATACTCACTATCCCACACAATCGTACGGCTTACGAAAAATACAACCCTAATCTGAAGAAATGTTATTGTCTTTTGAAAACTTTCATTAAACCCATTATACCAGGGTTGTATTTTCTCAAAGGTCGCACGATTGTGTAGGATAGTGAATCCTAGCAGAATGAAGGGCACTGTAGCTTCACAATCAGCGACCACGTATTTAGTTTCTATGTTTTCTATGTATTGATGTAAATTTCTGTCCTGTATAAATAACTTTCAATGTAATGCATTAAACACATTCACCACAGCAGGCTACACGAACACACGACTTCAAATGCTGCTAGCAGCATTTGTCGCCTCGTAGCTAGCTACTTAATTATTTTGGAGATGGCAGCAGCACCATCTGAACCTCATATTTAAGTATAAATACATAGTTCAGTATTGCCACCTTTAAATATTTCGCATTTATAAAAAGTAAAATACTCCTTCAAAATTCACTTATATGACGTAAAATTATAAAAATTAACCAATTTATGCTTTACATCAATTCTTGGATATTGTTTCTGTTAAATAATATGAAATAATTGTGCGATATCATTCATTCAATATTTTGTATTGTACTGGCAACACTGAATTTTCTCATTGGGATACAAAGACAAAATCAGCATAGACAACAACCTGCCGCCATTTTGTCTTGCTCAAAATAATCATTCTCATATAAACATAAACATTGTATTTTTGACATTTTGTAGTCGGTAGCTTGCTGTGGTGAATGTGTTTAATGCTTAAGTGAAATGCGAGACTTATCCTGTTTTGAGAGTGAGTTTTGAGTGTATACAGGAAAAAATTTTGTTTTGTATGTTTGTCATATTAGTTAAGCAATATTACTAGAATAAGCTTAAATTTCTTATCACTACTTGCAAAGCAACATCGCACGTAGTATTTATTACAACTTTGCTTTCAAGGACTTGGTTTTGAAAAATTGCATGAACAGAAAGTAACATTAGAATTTATGTACATCACTTCTAATACTTTTCCTCCTCTAATTCATGTTTGTCGTTTTTTTTGTTTGAGTATTTAAAAATACGATTTTTTAAAACTCCTGCCATTTTCGTCCCTGAACCAAAACATAATTCCTAAAATTTAAAGGCAGTTGAGCATCACGCACGCACTCCCCTTATTTATTGCTATAAAAACACTCTATAATGATTGTGACACGAAGCATATGCTTTTTTTTTTGCTTTTTCCTGTATCCTTTTTGACGTTATTAAAAGCATATTGTTGATCTAATGTGGCAATAAAGTGTTGCAATTCACAATTTTGCCACCACTACCACCACCACCATCAGCAGCAGCACCAACACCAACCACTTTCATTACTTTTATCTCAGCTATTGACTGCAACACTAGTAGTTTCCAGTACATGCCTCCGAGTGGTGTGTAAATTTCTGGCAGATTTTTTCTATGCATTAGTCTTTAGCATTTTACTGGTTGATTGCTGTTATTAATACTGTAATTTATTTTCAAAAAATAATAGAGGAAAAAATCAAAAAATCCCATCAAACGTCATCAAGATTTTTTTTTAGCATTTTGTGTTTTTCCAGTGTAACGATTGTTTAGTGGTTTATTAAACGAATCCTGGGGTTTTAGATATTCAAAAACAAATAACCATTAAACAATATTGTAAATACATAAACGAAATATTTATATAATACTAGGAGGGTTTCAAAAATAGCTGACCTGACGTATAGATATATGGCTGCAGTAGTTTGAAAAAATAAATTACTTTCGTTATAAAATATGTTTTAGTATTTTTTTGAGCCATAAAAAGATAACTAACGATCTCAATGAATATTTAAAGCATATTTAAAGCAATATTAGCTACCTTTTTGTACTTTAATACTTTCATTTGCAAGAGCTCAGTCCAACCAATATTAAAGCTGAGCTAGATTCTGTGGATAAGTCTACTCCTATGTAGATTCGTAATATGACAATAAAATGGCCTGGAGACGATCAAATAAGTTCAACAATCATGTAGTTGTGTGCCTGCAGTCGTTATTGGTTTTTTCCAAGTAAAAGTACGCTTTGTCGGCAATAGTTGATAAAAACCAAAAAGTTTGAATTTTTTGTTTGATGGCTGATTATTTGATCATCTCCAACTCTGATGGACTAAAACAACAGCTTCCTTGTAGTTCTTGTTAAAATAGATAATAATTCTTTCTGCCAAAAAAACTTGACTTCAATGCAACGATCTGATAGAAGAAGATAAGAAGATGTATGTGAAATATAAAATTAAATTTTAACGGGCGTGCCTCCGCCCATTTTTTAAATGCAGGATTGTGTGTTTTTCACAGCTCAGAGTGCGTGTTAAGTCTTGTGAAAATCGGTAAAGCAGAACCATTAAAAAAAAAATTTAAATTTTAATGGGCGTGACTCCACCCATTATTTTAAATGGAGGATTGTGTCCTTTTAGAGCTCAAAGTGTGTGGTAAGTTTCGTAAAAATCGGTTAAGTGGAACTGCATGAAATATTATAATCAATTTTAATGGATATAGCCCTCCCACTTTTTTCAACGTTCAAATTGTGTAATTACAAGAACCAAAGGTGTTTTGTACGTTTCGCAGCACTCAAATAAGTAGAATATAATAAAATTAGATTTAAAAAATTGTGGGCGTATCCCCGCACATTTTTTTAGGGTTCCGTACACCAAAGGTGAAAAGAGGAACCTATTGTTTTAGCTACGCTGTCCGTTTGTCTGCCTGTCCGTCACACGCTATTATCTCAGGAACCGCAAGAGCTACAGACCTGAAATTTAGACAGAGTATGTAGAACATTGCCCGCTACAACAGCAATACAAAAGAATTAAAAATTAAAGGGTGTTCCAAAACGACACTTAAATTTGTAAAATTAGTGTATTTTTATACAGACTACAACAATTAATACTAAAATTAAAAAAAAAATTAAATTAAAGGGATGTCCAATTTTGACTATGTTATTTTGACAACTTGCTATATCTTGGAAACCGTAAGAAAATTTTTATAAAATCGCCAAACCAAAAAAAAAAAACGCCAAAAATAAAAAAAATCGCCAAAACTAAAAAAAATCTAGCACTAAAATAAATCGCCAAATTCGAAAAATTCGCCCAAATGTAAAAAATCGCCAAAATGAAAAAAACGCCAAAAACCGAAAAAAATCGGCGAAACGCGAAAAAGGCGCCAAAACCAAAATAATTGTTTATATAAAAAAAATCGCAAAAATTAAAAAAAATCGTTAAAATGAAAAAAATCGCCAAATTGAAAAAACGCCAAAAACCGAAAAAAATCGACACATGTAACTAAAAAAATCGCCTGAATGAAAAATAAATCGCCAAAAATTAAAAAAAATCGCCAAAACGAAAAAAGTCGCAAAAAACGGAAAATGAAAAAAAACGCCAAAAACCGAAAAAATTGCCAAAACCAAAAAAAATCGCTTATATGAAAAAAAATAGCAAAAATTAAAAAAAAATCGTCAAAATGAAAAATTGCCAAATTGAAAAAACGCCAAAAAAACGAAAAAATCGACAGCTAAAAAAAATCTCCTAAATAAAAAATAAATCGCCAAAATTAAAAAAATCGCCAAAATTAAGAAAAAACCGAGATAAATTGCCAACGAGAAAAAAGGAAAATGAAAAAAATGCCAAAGACCAACAAAATTGCCAAAACAAAAAAAAATCGTCTAAATAAAAAAATCGCCAAAATAAAAAAAATCGTCAAAAACGAAAAAAATGCCAAAACTATATTTTGTATAGGCTTAGGTTAGTATTGAATTACATATCTCGTGTTCGTACGGAAGCCTTCGTGCGCAGGTAAAAGTCGCACTTCACTGAATTTATTTATAATGAAACCAATGGGAAGCTACATATACCATCTCAGACAAAAAAAGAATTTTTACAATCTGTCTAAAATATACCGAGTTGTGAAGTAACACAAAAAAAAATTTTGAATTGCTAACCTCCTCCTTTTTTTGAAGTCGGATAAAAATTGTTTCTATTACTTTACGAATTACGAATTCAGTCGTTCACTAGTTCATTTTTGCCACAAAAAATTATCAAACCCATTTAAATTACATGGGTTTGATCATAGGTTTTGTGGCAAAAATGAACTAGTGAACGTGTTCGATGTAATGCAAGAATAATGTATTTCTCTACATGTTGTGTCATCGAAAGAAGCAAGATATCTATTTTCCTTTAAGCTGCATAATTATATGTTAAACAGTTTTTGAGACATTCTTGTATAAATCTTTATTATTATAATTATAAATTGGCCGGCCTGTTTTGCATGAAATTAAGTGGAAAATGTTGTGAAGTAAGTATTTGTAAATGTTGGTTTTTAACTACATACATACATACATGATTAATTACTTTTCGATTTAATCATTTGAATGATATTTGAACCATAAAATAAATCTCAGTATCTTACGAAAAATGATAACGAATATTAATGAACATTTCAAACATTTGGCAATTATCACACAACATTCACTTGGCTATAAGATTAAAAATCATACAATAGGACATCTATATACAGATACAAACAAACAACTTCAAATAGAATTTCGTCTACTGACAACTGAAAAGTCCTTTGTATTACACATTTGTATTTGAGTAACAGGATAATGAACAGTTTAGGCCAAACAAAGGATAATCACAAAACAAAACAATACAAAACAGCAACAGAACAAACAATAGCAATTATAAACTCCAAAAGACAAACATAATGGAAGCGAGATACTACTCGTACAAGTGTTCACATACTCGCTAATTCGTAATCTTGTGAAAATCAAATTACTTGTTTTTTCTCTCTTTGTTGTGATGTCTCAACAAATTGTTGTTCCCATCAAGAGTTACTAAATGAAAAAAGGTAGCTAGATATGCAATCTGACTGAGAATTAAATACAAATTTATTTATTTATATGTATGTGGAATATTTTGCATGGTTATCTCCAACGCCCCCCAAATGCCTAAAGCTTTGGTACGAGTACTTTCCCCTTTTTGGAAGCAGCATTTTAGAGGGGTTAAAATAATCCTTTTATAAAGTGTTTACACAAGTAGCATAATGCGATGTTAATCTCAAATGTCAATAACACTACATCACTACATCCAACCAACCTCTGCAATGTTGCTTTGCTCTTTCGTTCAACTGAGCCCCTTTTCATTCGGATCAAAAGGATGTTTTGGAATACGAGTGCACGACAAGTTACAAAGGCAATTAAGGAAGCAATTACAAAAACACAAATAAGAAAAATAAATACTTGAGCAAATAACAACACAACTGAAAACTGATAACTTCGCATTGCAAACGTACCTTTTCAAGTGCGTTTACACGATGTGTGTTTGTCAATTTTTCTTTGACAAATTCAAAGTCGTTCGAATTGTAATGTTAGTGTATTAGTGACATAAAAATTAGCAAAAGGTTTCTTTTCGAATCGAATTACAGGCAAATCCCGGTATAACGAACGAAGAATTCGCTATATCGCAAAGTGTTATTTTAATGATTATTATTGTAGACATGATACCATACAATAAAAAAGTGTTCTCTTCGGTGTGAATGCACAAAGTTATTTTGTAAAAGCTCACACATTGCTGCTTTAAGGCCTTGATTTGACATGTCAACTATAAAAAACATTTCATATAAAACCAACCTATCGAAAAGATTGATTTTAATTAGTTTTTACTTATTGCAATTAAAGGCTAAGTAGAGCATAATTATTTCGTGATAACACACATGCAGGCAATTTGTGTTTAAATACACATCGTGTAAACAAATTCTTACGAGTTCATGGTAAAGAAAGAAGACAAATTTCTTAATCCTGAAAAATTAATTGCATCACACATACCTAATATATTTTGCCAGCTTATGTTTGCGTGTTTTTTTTGTATCTCTTTTTGGCTTATTTAGCGTGATTAAATCGTGTTTGATGAATTAAACAATAATAGACATTAATTTAATCTTAATGACACCATTTTATGCTATTAACAAAATTTGTTTGTTTCGTTATCACAATTTAATTTGGCAATAAATATTGAAAACAGGGATCGCAAATAACGATTATTTTCCCAATTTAAACTAAAAAAATCACAATAATAAAGAAGTCTTACGTGAACAAGGAATATATCAAGGTACTCCATGTTACAATGATTTTTTTTTGATTTTTATTCCTCACAAAATAACATTTACTTCTTGATTTTTATTATTTTGTTTAAAAAAATTTAATTTTTAATATGAATAAACTATAAAAAAGTAAATTTAATTTAACATATGGGCATTTCCACAGAAAAGTACACTTTTTGTCACGTTGCGTCACCATGCAATTTAGCTTGTATTTTAGAGCTATGCTGTTCGATTGCTTTTGAGTTTTTACTGAATGTAGACCTAATTGCGCTCTACCAGGGATGGGCATATTGCACTAGATTTTTAGTGCACTAAAAATTAGATAATTAGTGGTAGTGCTATTAAAATTTCAGTACCACTAAATGGTTAAAAAATTATATAAAACATTAGTTTTTCTTTGCAAAACAAGATACATCACAAAGTAACGTAACGTGACAAAAGGTGGAATTTTCTGTGGAAATGCCCATTTAATAGATTTTATTACAGACTCTGGCGATAAATTCAATTTTAAAACGGTTAATATTAATTTTAACGTAAAAATTACGCTTTCTAAATTTTAAAAATTAAGCAAAAAAATAAAAATTAAAAGGTAACTGTTATTTTTTGAGGAATTAATAAAAATCAAGAAATAATATGATTATAACCGTTACGGTCCCTGATGCAGATATTGTGGAAGTACTGGGATATCGCTGGATGATAAGTAAATAACATCACACTAGAAAACGCCAAAACTTTTCAAAAATTCAAAAGCTAACTGAATGGAAATACACATTACATATTTGGAGAACTCTACGTTGGCAGAGTATCTGAAATTCTCTGGGGAAACCTAAATAAAGAAACATTAAAAGATATTCTAAGTTTAAAAAAGTAAATAGTTCGGAGATAAGTAAACATAATAACTGAGCATGCGAACTTAAGAATCATTTGGTTCGCACTGGTCTTGTTGATGATATAACATGTTTGCTGCGAATATGATGAAAAATTCGATCACTATTTGTACCAGAAAATAAATATTCTATATGAAAAATATGCTAGATATACAATGTACATAATTGTGTCCGCCGGGAAGGTATACTACTCGCAGTAATTCCATGGTAATATTGGCTGTATGCGATGTGGCACCGTCTTGTTGATACCACAGGTTAATCAAGTCCAAAGCATGCAGTTGTGGCGTTAAAAAGTTTTCAATCATATCACATAATCGGTCCCCATTCACAGTTACCGTTACGCCGTTTTGAAAGAAGTAATAAAGCCAGAATTAGTTTTTACTTTCAGTTCTGGTACGAATCAGCTGACTCTTTTTTGTTTATAGAAATATAATACAAGTCGTTAGTTTTTCTGTTGCGTTCTGTTCTGTTTCGGTTCAACCTGTGAAAATCAAAAACTTATTAAGTTATTGTAAGTGACAGCATAAATTAAATAAAAAATATTTTGAAATAAATTGTGATTGTATTTATAGAATTAAGAAAAAATAATTTTTAAAAGAAAAAAATAAATTGTATTGAAAATTAACAATGAACGATGCAAAACTCATTGCTTTAGCGAAAAACTGCGACCCTTCTGGTCAGAAACAGCTGATAAGTTACTACAGAAGAAGTAAGTACTCAAATTTAGAAGCAGAACTGCAGAGCATAGAACATCAACAGAAAGTAAAGACTAATGAAGCCTTTAGATCAAATGAATGGCACACCAGACTGTCACTTTTAATGGATGCAATAATTTGAGGGCTTTCCATTGCCTAAAACAGACTATTCTGTTTATTCACATTCCATCCATTCAAATGAAAATGTGCCTCGTCACTCATTATGATTTTTTCATGATAATCGGAGTTGTCATGGGCAAACTGTTTTAACGATTAAAACATTTTAGTTTATCGAATATTTTTCCATATTAAATTTGCCATGTGTCTGTCTACTTACGACTGCCATGAACTGTGAAGACTAATGTGTATATTTTATATATTATACCTTCTTGGTGGACACCCTGTATATACATGGAATATCTTAGGGGATCCAGATTGGGAAAACTTAGAAAATATATTGAGAAAACTATGTTTTCAACCTAACATGGAGTCTACACCTAACATAATATATAAGATGAGAGCGTTAAATTCAATCGCAGAGGGATTTATGTTACGTGTAGACTTCAAATTAGTGTTATCGCAATCTTATAAGATTTTTTATGAGAGCGTTGTTGTAAGAAATCCTATAACAACAATCTTATGCCATGAACTGTCAAAAAACACAGTACATGAAAATAAATTAGTATAAAATGAAATAAATGAAAAACTATGTTTGAGAGAAATTTCCTGGGATTTTATATGTTTAAATGTGTTTAATTGATCTATAAATTAAAGTTTGTGTGAAAAAGTGAAAGTAAAATAACTAATTATACAAAAATAAAACATGTTAAATTCTCATCGAAATTTCCATAAAATGAAATGTTATAAAAAAAGTGAAAGTACTTTGTCCCCTTGTATAAGATGAAGAGAAATATCGGCATTTTATTTTTGTTATTCTGCCGACGCTGTCTCACATATTCAGGCCAATTATGTAGAAAATTCCGCGAGAAATTTTTCCCAGGGAACAATTCCAACTTGTAGCAAGTGATAGAGAAAACAAACAATTCTAATTGGAAAAGAGAGAATTTGCTCGCGAAATTTTTTACATAATTGCCCTGATTACGTCAAGAGTGAATCTCATTTGTAGACGCTATGTAATCAATTTTAATAAATTTTTGATTTCTTTATTGGGAACATGCAAGTACATTTTTGTTACTTTAATTGTGAATATTTCCGCAAATTATTTCTGTTTTAATAAATTAATTACATGGTGTGTAGTTGGTATTCCAAATTAAACCATTTAAAATATTTAAAACAACAGCAAAATAAATGTGAAAAAAATTGTGCCCGCATTTCCCACTAATGTGAAAAATTATATCTGAATGAAGGTTTCACAATAAACTACTCGCATAAAATACGTTTGTTTCATTGCTAAAACATCTATAAAATTTCCTAATGTTTATTTTAAAATGTCTTCTATTGCATATAAAGCCGGATTGGCTTTCAAAAAGTATTGGTTTTTATTTTGATATTCAATTAAGTAAAAAACCCCACTGATAGTTTTCAAAATTAAACGAAATATTTTTAAATTTTGGGCGCGTGTCAGCCTGAAGTTTTTTATTTCATTGTTCGCAAAATTGTACTTACAACGAATTTTTTTTTATAATTCAAAAGTAGTACAGCGCTTAGTAAGTTCCCTTTAAAAAAAAGTAAGTGCTTGTCTGTTTTGGCTTTATTGTTTTTCAATGCCTTCTGGTTGAGTTAATCTATCTTTTGGATATTGACAATAGCAAACTCGTAGTTTGTAAAACGGAAATTTAAAAAAATTTTGTTTTTTGAAAATAACTCTTATAGTTTATTTAGTTTCCCTGGCACCTTTTGCCTTTATCTTTCATTTTGTGTGTGTTTAGCTTTTTAACTTACAAATGCGCAAATTTATTAGCGTGACAGTGAGATAATGTGATCAGTATTGTTGCAATAATAGTCGTAATAATGATGATTGCCTTTGCCTGGTCTTGCCTTCTCAATCACACGGATTTAGACACACAGATCTTGTCTCCCAGTGTAAACATACGTTAAACATTAGTCATGGTTTTTGGTCCTGCGCCATACCAGAGACAAGCACAATTCGTTACACACTTTAAAATGACAATTATGTGCCTGAGTATATTTGTTTTTTGTTTTCTTTTCTGTTTTTTTTATAAATTATTAAAAAGTGTAGTTATTGTTAAAATTTTAAACTTTTCTCGCTTGATTGCTTTTTGGGTGCTGCTAATAATGTCCTTCTGATTAAGGGGTGTTATTGCTTATTCAAGGGTTTATTTTTTTATTGCTGTTACGGTGAGAGTCTAGGAAAACTAAAACTCTAAAAGATTTTTTAAAAATAATAAACAAAAGATCTGCTAATTGTGTTTTATTACTTGTAACAAATTCATTAATTAAAGGTGTGAAAAGTACTGAATACTTTTTTTGTTTGCTTCACTTTTTAAATTCCAAACTCATGCTTTGAAGTCTTTAAAATAATATTCATTTTTAGGGCTAGCTGTGTCTTAAGTTTTGAGCTTTGAAGTTTAAGCTTGGAAATATGTAATTATAAAAAATTTGTGAGAGCGAGAGTATTAGGGATGCCAAACGGGAAATCCCAAATCCCGGGATTTTCGGGATTTGTAAAATTCAATCCCAGAATTTCTTTTTCGGGATTTCTTAGCAATTTTTATATAAAAATTGTCGTTGATTTTATGGTATTTTTTTATAAAATATAAAAATCCCTTACAATTTTTTACGTGCAGTTTTGACAATTTAATGACTATTCGTGACATATTTCTTATAAATTAACAACAAGAGAAAAATAAATTAATTACTCTCTCACGGTTATTTTCATCAACTAAGAATTATTTTGAAAACAAAAAGAAGTATATGAACTTTGGAAGGGAAATAACATTTGGAAAATTCATAAGTTTGACAAATTTATTCCGTCTCATTCTATATTTTGAAAGCAATTATGAATAAAACTGCACGATAAATTTTTTCCGGGGATTAATTTCAAACAGTAACAAATAATATGGAAAACAAAATAATATATTTGGAAAAGGTTCCTCCCTTTCTTGCGGAAATTTATTCACAATTGCAGTGACCTGTGTGTCGATTCCTCAACGCTATAAAAAATTAGCACTTATCTACTTTTCGGTAACAATTGAGTACTATTGACAGCTCATTACAATTGAAGTAGAATACAATACAAGGCAAGTGCAAACCTTTTGTTGTCGGGTTGACGTAAACGTAAGAAATATTTACCGAATAATGTGTTTCGTTTTTCAAAACTATATAGATTTGTATGTATGTTCCTTTTGGTTAAGATTATAGAAAAAATTTACATATATTGAAAACAAAAACAAATTTTCATATTTAGGTATGGTTTTCAGTATAAATTCTCTAAGTAGAAATATATATTGCACTAAAGACATATTTTGAAAACAATATTAATAATTTTTTTGATGAAAGTTATCCCCAAAGACTCTTGAACCCTAATTTAAAAATTTTATGTGAACAGTTAAAATGATTATGAATATGAATAGCTCTACAGCATTCAGTCGCATACTCAAATATCTAAACAAACTTAAGTACAATTTTTTTTCAATGTTTCTACTATTAAGTTTGTAAGAATAGGGAAACGGATGAGATGAGTGTGTAGCTTAATTGAAATTAATTGAAAAAGTATGCGTTAAAATAAATAATACATAAAAAGAAATGTGTGTGTGTGTTCACAGAATTTTTGAAAATGCATTCATAAATTTTTTTTAACATTTGAAAAATAAAAACTCCATTTTATTTTATGTTTTCGGGAAATAAGTCGGTAATTGTTAATAATTTCTATACGAAACAGAACAATGAACAAAGAAATGTTTAAATTAGAAATGATTGTGTTGGAAAATATGGAATCAAGCAAAAAAAAAACACCCTGAAATATGGACATGAAATCTTTAATTAAATTTAATAAAGTGAAAAATAAAACACTCTATAACCAAAATAACAATAATAAAAATGAATAATAATAATAATAATAGATATATTAAACAAAGTTATGCTTATGTACTGAAGTCATGCACTCCAGCAAACTCATGCAGCAAAACTGTGAATCACTGTAGATTTCAGATAAGAACTGAGCTTCGTCGGCAGCTGCACAGTATTTTAAAAATCTTTTTATAAAGAAATTTCCCAAAGGCAATATACATATACGTTAGAGCGTCTCGCCTAACAAGCAACCAAAAATAAGTTCTCCGTACACCAGCGAATATAAAGTATTGTTCCAAGGACATTTCAAAACATTTTTTTTATTTTGCCGAACGTAGATATAACGAAACGAATATATAAGGAAAAAGCTAAAAAGGCGATCCCTACGTTCGGCAAAGAAAAAAGCTAAGTTAAACTGATGAGCAGACGAACGGTTACCTCGTTAGAGGGATCAGAGACTATTAATGTATTTTTTACGAATTTTTAAATTCAAGATCCGGATCGGCAAATTTTTCGGGTCCACTTATGTTCTCCGCTTTCTACTAAAGGATTCTCTACATGCACAGGGTTGTCATTTGCCATTTGTTTGGTGTTTAAAATTTTTGATTTGGTGACGTGGCAATTTTCCTGGCGATAAATAAATTTGTTGGCCATAAATATTTTTTTTAACAAAATTGAACTTCAAAATTTAATTAATTCAGGAAACTTATTTTGTTTAAGGAGTAGTTTCAAAAATAAATCCTTCCAACACTCGTCTGCAAGACTCTCATATTAATTATAATAATTATATTATTATTATTATTTTGAATTTGGATGAAAAAAATGTACATGAAATATTTTTTGGCGATTAATTTCTACTTTTGGCGATCTCCTGCTAAATTTTTTATTAAAAAATAGTGTTATATAAAAAATATTTCTTGTCACATATAAATTGAAAAAACTACATAAAATTGATTAATGTGATTTTTAAAATTAATTTGGCGAAATAGCTCGAAAAAATCTGACAACCCTGCCCGTGCATGCACATCAATTGAAAGCAATCTCATTTTTAATTTTTAATATTATGATATTTCATAAGAAATAGAAATATAATATTTGTGGCAATATGAAATAATCACTTAAGTCGATGTAAGCATATCTAGCACACGAAGATATAACCACGCATTAGACTCTTTTAGTCTGTTGCTTTAGCGTCAAAATGTCCGAAAAAACACTTATTTGCTTAAGTCGACTTAAGCGATTAATCCATATTGCCATAGGTACTCGTATAGTAAAAACATAATTCTTCACTAGCAGCCAAGTTGTTTCCAAAATAAAATGTTTTTAAACCACTGTGCGCTGGAAGGCAGAAAGTGCAATGTATAATGTTGTAAGTTTTTTTTTACTCGTATATTACAACGTTGTGTCAAACCTTAAATAAATAATCTTTCAGTTTACTTTCTTGAATTCCTCGATTGGTTTGTGTTGAATGCAAATCACACAACAATGAATTTCGAGGTCAATGTGCTTTTTAATTCGAAAAATATTTTTGGGGAGAATGGCACCGAAATATGTATCTAATGAATTTTTTCTTTAACAATTAACAAAATATCAAGAGACAACAAATAGTAAACATTCAATATGTGCACATAAAAATATACATGAGTGTTCTATAAATTAATAAAAATAATAATGCACATAAAGTTTTTTTGAGGCTTCTTATTTTATTATGCTTATGAGAATTTTTCTGAAGTTTTTTTTTTGAGTGTTTCAAGAATTATATTGGTCAGCGTCAGTGTTTCTTAAGCAGAAACGAAATGATTATTTTTAGCTAAACCAACAACATACAAAAATTATTTATTTCCTTAGAAAAAAGCTTTCAGCAACTCATATATTCCGTTTGCATTGAAAATCTGTAAAGTAGACTCATGACACGCACGCTCACGCGGAAAAATATTTTGCTCACGCACTTTCACGCATGAATGATATTAAAATTTTTCACGATCACGCACGCTCACGAAAAAGTATATAATCAAATTTGTATGGTTTTTGGGCTGAAAAATATGTTTTTACACATACATATGTATGTACATATGTACATGTGTATGCACGTGCATATGTAAAATTTACATTGCACAGTGGGGGTTTTTAAAAAATAAATGGTTATAAATCTGGAATTTCTAAACTACTGATTGGATTTATATGAAACTTCTAACATCCGTAGAGGAGGACTTCGGCTTTATAACAAATGACATGAGAGCCTTCTGGCTTCAGCTAGAGAGGAGTTACAGTTGCCCAAAGTTGACCACCTGAAACTCAAAAAAAACTTTTGAGGCTTGTAACTTTTTAAAAATTATCCGGTTTTTACCGGATAAAGCATATTGAGCTAATTTTAATTTGAAATTTATTTCCTGGCGGTTCAGCGTTGTCTATATGCATTTCAATGTTGCTGTAACAAATCATCAGTAAGCTTCTACCACACCTCTTTTGTGTTTTAAAAAAATATTATTTTTTGTGAATTCTCAAATAGTTTTTGAAAGTCTGTGCAGGAACGATATTTCGTGAGAGCGTGAGAATTCGTGCGTAATTCTTAAAGATAGGTCACGCACGATCACGCACGATTAATTTATTTTAAGTCACGCTCACACACTCACGCGTGATTAATTATAAATTTGATCACGATCACTCGTGAATCACGCGTGACACGATAAAATCACGACATTTGCACATCTCTAGTAGACATCTATATCAACTGACAAAACACACAGTGGACCAAACATAAAAGAACGCTCATGATGAAGCTAGTTGTTTCGTTATCCTAATATTTGTCAGAATATTTAAAGTTAACTTTGGTGTTATTTCTTCCCTCAACAAAAAAAATCATCACGGTCCGTTCCAGATTTGTAATTTTTGTTGCAGCAATTTTTGAATATGTGTAGAGAGTTTTGAAATGGAAATAATACACAGTGATGCCAACTTTTTTGACTCTAAAAGCAGAAAAATGCGTAATTTTGAGATCTAAAAAGCGTAAATAGCACTAAGGTGAAAAACGAGTAAAGATTCAAACGAGTGACAATTTCACAATAGTATCATTTTTGATGAAATATATCAGATGAAAAAGGCATTCTTCACACTGAAAAATAAATACACCTAGTGTTTACTAAAGTAATTTTAGTGCTTTTTCTAACGCTAAAAAGTTGGCATCGCTGATAATACATACATTTTGTATTCCTCTCTCTCTCTCCCTTTTTCAATAAAAAATAAACAGTTGCTTCAACAAAAATTGCAAGTATGGAAAAAAAATTATAAAGAATTTTTAATTTTTAGATCGTACTTTGTACTTATATGTTCTAAGTTTAAATATGTATGCTCCGTTGTTTAAAAAGTACTTTTTGCATGGAACTTGTTCTTAATGCACTTCTTTTTATTAGTACGCTTTCAGAGATACTTTTTACAAAAGGTATTTCACCTGTTAGATTTGAAAAATATATTATTATATTGCCAACTGAGCCTTTTCGCTGGAAGCTTTTTTCATGTCATGGCTTCTTAATTTATGCATTAACCTCTTTTTTTATTTAAAAAAAAAGTTTCAGAAAAACAAACTTTTGATTGAATGATTGATTGATTGTTTGAATATATTGAGACTTAATGGTTTTTTATTATGAACTTAAAACTGCCAGGTATTTTTTTAATTGTTTGTATTAATACAGATTAATGTATGGCATGTATTATTTATAATCAATACAATGAAAAATTATTAAATATGTATTAGATAGTTTTTACAATCAAAACAAAGAAATTAATGTGTATATTTACATCGAAAGCTTACAAAGCTGAAAATATCGTGCCCCAGTGAAAACATTGGGAACTTTTATGATTTCACCAAACGAGGGCGGTCACAAAATTAGCAGATTTAACAAAGAAAATACAATAAATTTGACAAACATTTTCTTCATTTCTCAATATAATCTCTATTTAGCTTGATACAAGCTTCCCAACGACATTGAATAGCTGCGATACACTATTTATAGAGAGAACTGTCTATCTCCTTAAAATAGTCATACTGCAGGCTCTACCTCTTTACTGTGGGAAAATCTTACACCGCCGAGCCATTTTTTCAAGTTTAGTATGAGGGAGCTAAATCTGGCAAATAATATGCTTTATGAAGCATATATATATATAACATAATTCCTTGATGTTATTCAGCCTGTGTTGCCAATTTTGTTTTTCAACTAACTTGGGGTCCTCTAAGCCTTTTTGAATTGTGATTGAAGTAAGTAAAGTTCTTGTTGAGGTCCTGGCATCTCAATAAATTTTTTTCTTTATTTATTAATTAAATATTTCGTTTCTTGTAGCCTTTTTTGAAATGTTAATATTGCTATTTTGCTCTCAAACCACTGACAACGCTGGTCTCAATAAATCGTTTCAAGAGTAGTACATAAATTAAGCAACTATATATTGTGCATAATGCAATAAGCACATTCACGACAGCAGGCTACCGACTACAACCTCTCACAATTACGAGTAGACTACATATGTGTATATGACAATTATAATTTTCACCAAAATGCGCTCACACCATGTTAGACTAATTTCTTTTTCTCTGAGCTACAATGAAAGAACATAGTGTTGCCAATATAATACAAAATGTGAAATGAACTATACCGTATAACTTTTGGATATTATTTAACAGCAAGAACATTTATAACAATTCATAATCATACATTCATATACATAAATTTTTACGTGCCATAAGTACATTTTACCACTGAAATTCATACATATGTAGATATTCTTCAATAACAGCTGCTTATGATGTCACTGCCGCTTTCAAAATAATTAAGTAGCTGGGCGACAATGGAAGCTAACGTCATTTGAAGTCGTGTAGTCGTGCAGCCTGCTGTGTTCAATGTGTTTAAGGCATACAACGAACAAATTAAATCTACAAACTTTTCTTGCTACTTGAGTTGGAAGCAAGCACGATATTCGAAGCTTGTTGCAGCCAGCCTCTTATGTCTGTGATGTTGCAAATTTATAAGAGGCCACTTGACAGATACACACACAATTCATATTAAAGCTACCAAGAATCATCCCTGTCTTCACAAACAAAACCATTCATTTACGAATATTGTACAAGTTGTTAAAAAGAAACCCAGAGACCTCAAACACTTGAAGCGGCATGAGCAAACGGATTCCTACGGTCAGGATAGTAAAATAAAAAAGAAATAAAAAAATAAATTTGTAACTATTTTGTTAATATATGTATTTATAAATTGCTATTCTTTCAATATTTAGGGGTTGCAAGCTCGATTATTTAATAAAAAATTATACACTCTTCAGCAGTCTTAAATCGTTGGTTGCAACGCTTTTAATAAGAACAGAAGTTCTCACGCATCGTTGAATGTTTAATGAAAGACATGTTGTTTTTATTCCGCTAGTGTGTGATTTTGATCAAATTTGTTAATTTTTTTTTTCATAACACAGTATGTTATATAAAGACATATTTTTGTTTAATGCATTAACCCTATATGAGATCATTTTTTTGGAAACCGGGCAGGTCTTAAATTTGAAAGAAATTGTGAAATGTTATAAATGAGAAGGACATATGCAAGCATGTCTGTAAGTTGAATACAACCAAATACTTATGTGAGCATGTCATTTGTCCTCAAGTGTGTTGTAGGGTTAAAGACAATATTTTTGCTAGATATGCATTCAGTTGAAAAACCACATAGAAATAAATAGATTTCTGGTTACGATTGAATAATTTATACAAAATTTTTGAAAAGACTAAAAAAATTGTGAAATCTTTTCACTTAATGAATATTCAAGAGGCTTTGTTTTTAGAAAAAAAAATATTATTGAAAATTTGATATAGAATTAGCTTTCGCTTAAAATGACACTCATAAAGGCATGTGAAAGCGGGGTCTTCCTTGTGGTTAAGCACAATTATTTGCTACATTTGGGATCTTGTTACTTAATTTGTGTATTTTACTTACAAAATATATGATTATGATCATTTTTCTTATATTAAGTGTAACGCACTTTTTTGAATTGTGATGAAATAAACTTAAGGGAATTTTTTTTGGCGATTTTATTTCCTGTTTTGGCAATTTTCTGCTTAATTTGTATATCATTATATTATAAAAGTTTGAAATAAATAAATTCAGTGAAGTGCGACTTTGACGCGCGCACGAAGGGTTCCGTACGGACACTAGATATGTATGTAATTCATAAAATATAGTTTTGGCATTTTTGTTTATTTGAGTTTTTTTAGTTTTGAGCGTTATTTTTATTTCTGGCGTTTTTTGCGGCGCTTTGTTTTAGGTTTGACACTCTTTTTCTCGTTTTGGCGATTTTTTCAGTTTTTTTATCTTGGCGATTTTTTTATTTTGATGGTTTTTGTTAATTTTTTTATATATGCGATTTTTTTAGTTTTGGAGATTCCTTCGGGTTTTGGCATTTTTTTCCTTTTTGGCGATTTTTTGAGTTGTGACACTTTTTTCTCGTTTTGGCGATTTGTTTCGGTTTTTGGGTTTTCTTTTTCATTTTGGTGTTTTTTTCTTAATTATGGCGATTTTTTTTAATTTTGGTGATTTTTTTCATTTTGGCAATTTTTTTAGTTACATATGTCGATTTTTGCTTTTTTGACGTTTTATTAATTTTTGCGATTTTATTTTTCATTTAGGCTCTTATTTTAATTTTGACACTTTTTTTTCTCGCTTAGGCTATTTTTTCGGTTTTTGGCGTTTATTTAATTTTGGAATTTTTTTTTTAATTTTGGCGATTTTTTTTAAATTTGGCGATTTTTTTATTATGGCGATTTTTTTAATGTTAACGATTTAAAAAAAATTTAAATTTTTTTTTATTTTTTATCGCCCTTTTCGCGTTTTTTGCGATTTTTCGGTTCTTGGCGTTTTTTTTTTATTTTGGCAATTTATTTTTATTTGGGCGATTTTTTCGAAATTGGCGATTTATTTTGGTGTTAGAAATATTTATTTTTAATTTTGGCGATTTTTTTCGTTTCAACGATTTTTTCAAGATTTTGCGATTTTTTTCGGTTTGGCGATTTTATAATTTTGGGATTTTTTAGTTTTACCGTTTTTGAAAATTTCAAGAGTTTGCCTTTTACGGTTTCCCAGATACAGCAAGTTGTCAAAATTATATAGTCAGAATTGCATTAACTGATAGAACACCCTTTCATTTTAAATTTTTTTTTTAAATTTTAGTGTTAATTGTTATAGTCTGTATAAAAATACTCTAATCTTACAAATGCAATTGTATTTACAATATTACATGGGATTTAAAAAATTTTCGTTGCTCGTTTTGGAACACCCTTCAATTTTTAACTCTCATGTATTTTTTGTTGTAGCGGCCAAGGTTCTACATACTCTGTTCAAATTTCAGGTCCTGAGAATACATTTAAAAAACAAGCCGTACTTACAGTTTGAAAACTTATATTCACAGGTGTTTATATATAAACAGAGTTGCCAGCTCCCATCTTTTTTTTATATTTATGTCGTCGAAGTGTTAGGAATTGAATCGAGAATTTTTTTCAAAAAGCTCAAGTGCATTGTATAAAAAATGTCATATAAATATCTTATATACTCACTCTTGAGAGAGAATGAACTATTTGAACTCGTTTTCTGTAAAACTATGTATGTATGTATGTAAGTACATATATATTTTGAGTTATGACGCTGTTCAAGTAAATGAGCGTATGTTCATATATATAATCTAAAATGGGTTTCCCCTTCATACGTTATCAACAACATATAATTGAATCCGAATATTTCTCATGAATTTAATAGATTGTTAAAATAACAAACAATCTACATACATATGTATGTATATATGCATGTAAGTATGTATGTATGTGCGTAAGCAATATGTATGTCTGTTTTGCATGCCTACAAAATGGTTAAATATACATACATATCTGCATTCTTCTTGGTTATTTAATACTAAAAATTTCAACGGATTTTCTTTCCCTTGAGTATAGATTACAAAGTACATATGTACGAGAATTTTTTTGAAATTTATCCAGGATTCGGTTCATATCAACTAAATAGTTTGCACCACTCGATTCATTCACCAAAGTGACGATTCTTAAAGAAAATCTTTTGTTTGACGAAATTGTTTGTTAACATTACCGATAGCAAGCAACCTTTCACAATAAATATGTAAGTAAGTACGAGTACATTAGTACGTTGCTTGAATGGATGGGATATTGATATTGTTATTGTTATAATGACGTATTGTTTTACAATTGTTGCTGTGCCGAAGTTCAAAACACAGTTTGTATGCAAATGGGCTTAAAAACGTCTCTATTGTTCTTTGATCTGTGTGTCCTTTTTTGTTTCTTATTCATTTATATCAGTGAGTTTTCAAGTATCTTAAGGATTTTTGCATATTTTTTTTATGTTGCTGTTCCACCACTACATTGGTTAGTTTTAATAACAATAAAAATGTTACACATTTGCTTGATCGATTACATGAGCGCACACTTTAGAAATCTTTAAATGCAAAATATACTGCACTGAATCTTCAAGTACTTTAATTATTTGCGCATTCGTAACGCCTTAAGGCGTTCCAAAACCTTAAGTATTTGGTATGGAAATAGTATTGAACAATCTTCATGGCGGTCACTTGAGAATTCAAATTGAAAATTTTAAATTTAAATGATTGCAATTGGAATGAAAAGCAAAAAAGCAGCTGCTTATTGAACAAACATATATGCATGTGTATGAATGTATGTATGTTTATATGTATGTGTGTATGTATGAAAATGTATTTTCAATTGAAAATTGCGAATGGAAATTTAAATTTTTTCCTTTATTTCATTCATGTAACTATTAAAATAAAGACAGAAACCTAATAACAAGACAGAAAGTAATTTAAAAAATTAATACCAAGCGAAAAAGTACTGCTACGCTCGAAATAGAGAGCTTAGGAGGTCTCCTCTTTCAAAAAGCGTTTCTATAAGACGTGACTTTTCATCGAGATGTTGTTCGTAGTAGATAAGGCCGTCTTCCAGACTTTCGTAGGTACAATAGCCCAATTCACAATCTTGTGCAAATGTTCTTGCATCGTAGCATGTGAAAAATGGTATAGTATATTGATACTCACAACTAAGAATTGTTAAGTGGTCTGAATCAATATACTATATCATTTTGTACATGCTACGATGCACCAGATTGTGAATTGGGCTAATATTTAATATAACAAAATTTGTAAAATTTTCAAGATACAAGACATTTATAATTATTTTGCACAAATGTTGAAAAATTACATCAAATAAACTTGGTCACACACTTGTCAAGCATTTGCCCAAAAAGGCCTAATCACTACATACTAATGGAAAACAGTCTGATTCATTCATTCATTCATATTAATTTAAACAGTTTAGAATCCAACATAAATGGAAATTGTTTAATTTAATCTCTCCCTTCTTTTTGCGAATTCACTTGGAAAGTATGATTTTTTTCGAACATTTAAATCGCAAAATATTTTATAGTAATTAAAATTACTAATAAATTCAGTGAAGTGCGACTTTGACCCGCACGAAGGGTTCCGTAATATGTAATTCAATATGAACTTTAGCCTAAATAAAATATAGTTTTGGATTTTTATTTCGTTTTTGGGTTTTTTCGGCTTTAAGAGTTTTTTTTAGTTTTGGGGTTTTTAGCGGTTATTTGCTCTTTTTTTGTTTTGGCACTTTTTTCTCGTTTTGTTGATTTATTTTGGTTTTTGACGTTTTTTTAATTTTGGCGATTTTTTTATTTTGGCGATTTTTTTAATTTTAGCGATTTTTTTCATATAGGCGGCTTTTTTTTGGCTTTGGAGATTTTGTTCGCTTTTTGACTTTTTTTATTTTGGCAATTTTTTTAGTTTTGACACCTTTTTTCCTCGTTTTGGCAATTTTTTCCGGTTTTTGGCGTTTTTTCTTAATTTTCGCGATTTTTTCATTTAGGCGCTTTTTTAGTCTTGACACTTTTTTTCTCATTTTGGCGATTTTTTTTCGGATTTTAGCGTTTATTAAATTTTGCGATTTTTTTTCATTTTGGCGATTTTTTTCCTTTTTAGAGTTTTTTTATATAAACAATTATTTGATTTTGGCGCCTTTTTCGCGTTTTGGCGATTTTTTCGGTTTTTGGAGTTTTTTTCTTTTTGGCGATTTTTTCATTTGGGCGATTTTTTCGAATTTGGCGATTTATTTTAGTGTTAGAATTTTTTTTTTATTTTTGAGATTTTTTTCTTTTTGACGACTGTTTTTTAAATGTTTGGAGTTTTTTTTTGGTTTGGCGATTTTATAATTTTCGGATTTTTTAGTTTTACCGTTTTTGAAAATTTCTTACGGTTTCCAAGATATAGCAAGTTGTCAAAATTATATAGTCAAAATTGCATTAAATGATGGACCACCCTTTAATTAAAATTTTTTTAAATTTTGTATGTTAATTGTTGTTTTGTATTGTTTGTTTTGTATTGTATGTTTATTACATGTGATTTTAACATTTTTCGTTGCTCGTTTTGGAACACCCTTTAATTTTTAAATGTCATGTATTTGCTGTTGTAGCGGGCAAGGTTCTACATACTCTGTTCAAATTTGAAAACCGTGGCTCTTACGGTTCCTGAGAAAATTGCGTGTGACGGACTGACGGACAGCGTAGCGAAAACAATAGGTTTCCTTTTTTCACCTTTGGTGTACGAAACCCTAAAAACAACTAAAGAGATAGAAAAGCTAATTTTAGTATTATTTTATTTAAGTTAGCAACACTGGCATAGTGAATGTAATAGAAATATTATCGCTTGAAAATTATTGAAGGATAGATTTGCATTTGCCGAGAGTTTTCGATACAATAATTTCTATATAAAATATTTTATATCTTGGAATTATTACTGAAATGAATGTTATTATAAATAAACTGTTAGAATATTTATCGAAGTAAAATACATACATATTTGTGTTTCGAGTTTCCGGAAAATAATATTTTTACTGTAAAACAAAAGAAAATGAATTGTTATAAATAATCTTTTCAAACAAAAAATTTTTCTCTTAATCGTCCTTTCGCATGTCAAATCTGACATTATCAAAGCCCGCATAATATATTTAAATGAAATCATAATATATTTTAATAAAACTACTTAAACTAAAGAAAAATTCAAAATTTTCCTTTACCAAGAGACTCCACAATGTTATGAAAAAAACAAAACAAAAAATAATTGATAATTCCACAAGAGCAATAAAGATATTATTAAGGGTTGAACTTGAAACAAAACTAAACAGAAGAAAAAAAAATCGCTTGTAATTAAAATCCAACAACTCTTTAAATGTAAAAATCTAAATGAAAATTAAAAAAAAGTAACATAATTTTAATTGAAAATTTTAACACACAATACCATCATACGAGTACACGAGAGAGAGTATTATGCAACATTACATTACTATTTTTCATATCCACAAGCAAATGCGATTGATTTCTTCTATGGGAAGGAATGACGAGTAACAGCCACGCATGCTCTTATTGCCTTATAGTACGAGTGAGTACTCACTCGTATCTCTGGCTGACACCCTGCGTCGAAAAAAAATTCTTTGACATTTTGTTCAGTTTCTTTTTTTTTTTTGCAATTTAACAGTTTGGAATCTATGTACGCCCGCAGCTTTTTGTTTTTATTTTTTTTTAATCTTTTTTCATTTAATTATTTGGTTCTCATCGCAGTTTTATTGTGTGTTAAAAGTTTGTTGGGTGTAGAGATTTAAATAATTTCCTTATTAATGCATGAAATAAATAATAATAAGTCCTCATCATTCGATTATACTCGTAACATTGAATATTGTCATCGTGGACAATTGATCTGTACATTTTTGTTCTTTACTTAATTTATGGTACTCGCATCTACATACATACATACATACATACATACATACATGCATACATACATGTATATATATATTTATTTCGATTGGGTGTGAGAGTATAATTTCCCTGTTGTCTCTAATTCAATTAAAGTAAAAAATAACGTTTTAAATACTTCTTTCTGAATGTGAATCAATCACATCCGTTTCCTTAATAAAAGACTCATTGGAATTTGATTGATACGAATTACAATACAATGCCCATTGTTTTGCAATTTAAAATCTATTTTGCTTGCTTAGAGGAAAAATTTATATTTCATTATTCAAGTTCAAATAAAACTGTTTTAATTTGATTTTTATAAAAAAAATATTTTTATGTCTCTTAACTTTAAATTTTTCGATTCGTGAGAACTCATTAAATCCATGAATATTATACGCAAACTCCTAGAATCCCTGTAATCTTCTTATGGTTTGCATTGTGTTATAATAAACAAATTATTAAGGGTATTAACTCTTGTTAAGGACTTTAAATTATCTAACAAAACAATTAGCAGGTTCATTGACATACATATATAAATAAATATTTTAAACCTGGCCAAATCCGCTTAAGGCAATTTTGCTTAAAACCAGATCACTTTCATTATACTTGTACATATTTCTTTTTCTTTTTTAAATTTTCGTTAATAGCATTTAGCATTTGTTTAATTTTTTTGTTGTATATAAATTGATTTGCAAAGAAATCTGTAAACAAATGGTTTTCAACAATTCTATTTTATTATTGTTGCTGTGTTTCCAATCTGTATGTATGTATGTTTTTAAAAAAAATTTGGTGTTTTATCTGCAGTTTAATATCAGCTCAACAGAGTCTTTTTTTTGTTCGATTTGTTTTGTTTTGTGAAACCCTGCAGGATACTCTACTACATAATGACTTTGTTAGCTGGCTGGGAATTGAAGTTGTGTGGACATTGAAGTTGCGATAGCGGGCAAGTACTTCTTTGTTAGGAAATCAATTTGAGAATTTGTGTTTTAAACCTTAAGTGGACGAATTTTTTAAGACAACTTTGAAGAAACAATAAGAAATTAAGAAATTTATTATTCGACATATTGTCATAATTATATTTTAATTTTAAATTTATTAGCTGGTGGTTCAGCTTGGTCTATATGCAATTCATTGTTGCTGTTACAAATCATCAGTAGACTTCAACCACACATTTTGAATAGTCACAAACCTCTTATCTTATGCATATGTGCATAGACCAAGCTAAACCACCAGCTCCAGTTCTGTCTCTTTATAACTAGTATAGGACTGTTCCAAAACGTAACTACTCCAAAAATTAGCAAACAGGGTAGTTGTGTGTCTTGTTTTTGTTTTGACGTTGGTCAATATCCGACAAACTTCGCATTCTTGCTGCTGACTAGCAGGCGTTGTACTAGTCTCGATACCTGGAGGCCCTTTTTTGTGTTCTATAATAATATTTTTATCTAGAAAAAATGGTAAATAGTTGCCTTTTTTAACAATTCGTTTCTTTTTGTACGAATTCAAGCCCGAAACACTGTTTTCATGTAAATTTAAGCAAATAACTTTTAAATTTTAGACTCAAATTAGTTCATAAATTTCTTAAAAAAAATTTTTTTTTTTAAATTCTGGTGAGTATTTTCTAACACTATGGAGGAGTTACAAGGTTTTGTATGATGGTTTTTTGCTCACGCTCGGCAAATTAAAAATATCGATTTTTTGGAAGCAATGAAAATGTAGTTCCACTAGAATGACTTCCATTTTTTTCACTGCCCAGCAAAATAAGAGACTCCAAAAAAGTCATGAAAATGTAGAGTTTGCGATCTGGAAGTAGTGAAAATTTCGATCGGATCTAATGATTTTTGCATAGGGTTGTCATTGCAAGAAGTTCTCTTTTTTCGATGCCTGGTCACTGAATTGGAAGCGATATTAAGAAAAATTCCCTTTTTTTGTGTTCTATGATAATATTTTCATCTAAGAAAAATTTTAAAAAGTTACCTATTTTAACAATTCGTTTCTTTTTATACGAATTTAACCCCGAAAGAGAGTTTTCATGTAAATTTAAGCAAATAACTTTTAAATTTTAGACTAAAATTAGTTCGTAAATATCGTAAATATGTATAAATTTCATTTGAAATAAATTTTATGTTAAAGGATCAATTAAATAATGTTGAATTAAAATTTTATTCATGATGGTATATATTAAGTGTGTACATATAAAAATTATATTTAAGGTTGTTGAGACTGCAGCGATAATCGCATTAACTACCCAGCGATGAGTTCCAAATTCCAATCTTGCCTGTGCCAATGCACACAATCACGTGAGTAAATAATTAAAAAAATACAATGTCTACACTAAATTAATTTCATGTTGTTTCAACTTGAAATAACTTTAATTCAACAAGGTTCTTTGTATTATTTCAATATTGAATTTACGTTGTTCCAACTTGAATTAATTTTGATTTAATATCATACTTCACTTTGATTTAACAGTATGGGAATGTTAAAGCAACATGAAATCGTCATATTAGATTAACATGAAACACATTTGAATCAAAATCTATTGCCGAAAAGGGTTAAAAAATTAACCTTGCTTAAGAAGATTGAAATTGAATTGATTGAAATTTTTCTGTGCAGGGACCATTACCAAATAGCGCTCATACTGTACGATCTTCCTGTATATCGTCAATGCTTGCGGTTCATAAACAGTGGAATTGTGTTCAATTCTAAAAGTGGAATTGAGTGCTTTAAGAATAAGAGTGGAAGTAATAATACAAGTTCACGCCTGTGGTTTCGAATTGCATTTCGTTTCGAAATCAAAGTAAGAATTTAAAAAATTTTCCTTCTAAGGGTTAATGCTCACTCAGACAATTTTGTTGCAGAGCCGAGCAGATCGAACGAAGTTTGTTGGTTAGTTTCTTCACTTCTTTTGTACGTACATACGTATTCTTCTTGGCTTCCTTGCTGTTTTGCGGTTATCAGTTGGTGTAAATCTTTATGAGGTTGTTTGCGTCTATTGTTTTGTTGTGTACAACAACACTTACCATGAATGTTGCCGACCATCGTATGTATGTATGTGTGTATAACCTACTTGCACTCGTCAGTCAACGCAAAAACAAAAGTATTGACAAAATGTGTGAGTGCGTGTGTATGCGTGTAAGTACATTATAATTTTTTTATTTCATTTATCAACATGAATTTAATAGAAAATTGAAATTTTCCAACTCTACAAACAATAGAAAATTCGTAAAATGTTTAGGCTTTTAACAATAATTAAGACAGAGTTTTCCCAAATCAAGTCAAGAGTATTAAATAGGGTTGCTGCTAGTAATCGAAGAGGTTAGAAAATGAAATGTACATATGTATGTATGTATGTAATTGACAAAGCAGAGTATCACTTCGTACACGGTGCGTGTGATCGTTTGATCATAACTAGTGATGGCTTTGGCCTTATCAGCGGCGATCATCATTTTCGTTTAACATGAACATTAACAACAATAGAAGAAAAAGTTAAAATGAAAGTTCGGTAGTTAATAATAATAATAATAATAATAATGTTGAGGAATGCATTTTGTATTTGGGTTTTAATTGTTTGACAATTGTCCTTTTTTGCTGGTGAAAACGCATTCACTCTTCGTATTTAATTCTTTCTCTTTCGCTAAAAAGTTAATTAACCAAAAATATGATGGTATTTGAGGAACATTTTAATAACGTGAAAATATAAAATAGAAATCCCTCAACGCTATGAGTTATGATATCCTCTAAAGATAAGGTCAGAGAAATTTCTATGCGAACACCACAGGATGCCAATTGGTTGGTTTAGCTAAAAAGAAATGATTGTGTTGGTACTGAATTTAGAATTTGTCTTGTTATTAAAACCTCAAAAAAAAAAACAAAGCGGTTGATGGAATAGACTCGTATTTTGTTTCGCTTTTAAAATCATTAAAAACTTTTACAATTTACGATGACATTTGGGTTTTAAATTTTATTGTAATCTTCCTTTTCGTCTGCCGTGTGAATTAAGCAACCACTACTCACAATTATTTTTTTTGAAATTAATATACATATTTATTATGATGATCCTTTTCTATTGTGAGTAAAAATTTATAAACTCGTTCGTTTTATTTTTTTGTGATCTAATTATTATTGCCATCTTTTAAGATCGTTTATTGTTCTGTCTCGTATGTAACATTTCGTAATTTGTTAATTGACAACGTCAAGTATTAATTGTGTGGCATAATTAAACTACCACACCTATTTTTACCTTTTATTCTTTGTATACAATTTCTTTTAAACTAAATATGTGTTTAACAACCCGTTTAACTCTGTTAAAGTCCCTTTGAAGTACATCAGTGTTTTTCTAATGCTTATTAATCCGTTGCATTTATTCTTTGCACTTAAAATTTCAAGTTATATCGTACGAAAGTAAGTCAGTCACAACAAACAGTTGCAAAACAAAATCATTTCTTAACAGTTTCTTTTCAATTTATATCACCCTTAAAATACACTTTTTTCTTTCCTTTTAACAAAGATGCTCTGTGCCTCTAATTGTAGACTATAGTGTAAATTATAGTTTTTAAACGTCCTTCCCATTTTGCCATTTTCTTAACTGTAGATTGCTCTGGGTATGCATTTACTGACTGATCCTTTGCTGTGCGTGTCACTATCAGTTTGGAGAAATCTTTTGCTTGTTTGACTTACATAAATTACGAATGTTGTTTTGGTGTTGCTCTTAACACCTTGGTTATTTTTTGTTGCAGCAAAGGAAATGGCCTTGAAGGGGTTGTAACGTGCCATATCTTGGACGATCTTGCTGTAGGCAAAATTTTATCTGATAATTTTAAAAATTTTAAAGATTTGATGACGACGTTGGTATTGAAATGCGTGAGAAATATTTTGTTTGCTTGGAATATTTATCGCAAGGGAATATATGAAAGCGTTAGTGTATGTAAGAAATTTATAAGAATATGTCAAAGAAAAATCTCTAATCGGGAGTAAACTGGGAGAGCCTTAGGCCGGGTTTACATCTGTGTCACAAAGTAGACCAGAGATGTCACGAGACGGAAGATAATTTGTGTTTTCAGAGGTCTCGTTCTCGCAGTCACTGCGCATTCTTTAACCTTCTTTCGTGGTTGCATTTTTTTAGCTTAATTTCATTTTACGCTTTGTAACCTCATTCGCTTGGCGATTTTTGCAAATAAATGGTAAAAATTTATATTTTTAAATGAAAATGCTTCAAATAAGATATGCAATCATTTTAAAACATTTTTTAATTGCTTTTTTAATAGTAATAAGTTATTTGGCATTTTGTTTTTTGATTCAACACAACAAATTCTTTCATTTAATTTTGTAAAATTGTGTACTTCGTTTACTTGTTCAAATGTATTTTCAGTTTATGCTTTGTGATCTCATTTGCTGTGTGATTTTTGTAAACAAAAGGTAAAAATTAAAATTGTTCAATGAAAATGCTTAAAGTTAAATCAGTAATCATTTGTAAACAAATTTAAATCACTTTTTAATACCATTAATCTATTTCACATTCTATTTTTTTAATTCAATTCGACAAATTCTTTAATTTAATTTTGTAATGTGTATGTATGTATGTATGTATGTACACGTGTTCGTTTCACAAAATACAGATTTTCTCTTGTTTGTTTTGATTATTTTGTTAACATCTTAATAACAAATATACTACAGTTGTCCCTTTCCCGCAGTGACTGCGCCACAAATGATTTTAGCTTTTTGCATACGTCAGTTATTACAACTCTGGTCTACTTTGTGTCTGTGTGCCAAATGCCACACCAGCGCAAAAAAGCGTAACCAACTAATTACTAATGAAAAACTGTTAAGTTAAACAGTTTAATACATAATTAATAGACAATTTTAAGGAATCCAACATGATTGCAAACTGTTTAAATCAATAAATACATGTCTGAATCAAAAAGTTTTTCATTAGTAATTAGTTTGTTACGTTTTTTGGGCAAATGACACACAAGAAATGCCAGATGTAAACTCAGCCTTAGACTTATTTCCGCGTGTATAGGCCATTGCCTATTGTTGTAGCACCGGATCTGTCAAAGCATAAGCTTTGATTGTCTGACTAGATATTTGCTCATTTGGATCTCGATTTTTGGACCTTTGCTGTCCTTTAGGCTTTGCAATGTTGACGTGAAGCGCATAAGGTTACCCACTTGCATTCCCAGTATATGCCATAGTCTTCATTGATTTGTGCTCTCGGTAGGCCAATAGCTTTTCTATCGGTTAATACTAATGTATCAGGGGTTTTGTTTTTTAACGTTTTTTTAACTGCCATTCCAGATTTCTGTAGGATGTGCGGGTATGAAGAGGAACCACAAATCATTGAATATATTATCTGTTACTACCCGTAGCCACAACTTCACAAACTTAGATAGCTGAGCAGACGTTTCTATTAGAAAGAGTATTGCTGATATCGTGAAGTGTTTACTGGAGAATATCAGGGGCTTCATTCAGTGACTTAATGATGTATAATAGGGTCACTTCTGGGTACAAATGAGGTATAGATATTAATTTTAACAGGCAATAGACGGAAATCACAATGGACCCAACTGATTCTTCGAATGGAGGTGCGTTATAGCACCACACTTCTTAACCTAACCTAACCTATGTTATATCGTACTATAATTGCCAAAAAAAAAGCTTAAGTAACATAATTTTCGAGCTTAATTTATTTTTTTATGAAAATCGATTAGTTTCGATCGTAGATAATCGATTTTCGCCAAAAAACGCAGGTCGAAAAATATGTCGCTTAAGTCCTTTTAGCGGGTATAACTTAAAAAATTGGTTTAAGTAATGGGCATTTAAGGCATTTAACAGAACACTTCTAGCAGAGCTCTTTGCTGGAGTGGGCGTTAAGTTTCCAGGTCCAGAGTTCGCATACTCATGATTAATTTTTCTTTTAGCCAAGCATATGTGACCTTCTCCGAGAAAAGGAACCTAGTGTGTGAAAATGAAGTTGTGAGAAAAACGCTTTTAAAAAATAAAATCTTGATGTTTTTCTCATTTTTATCGATTTTTCCAAGTTCCCGTTTTTATACACTAGGTCCCTTTTCTCGAAGAAGGTTACATATGATATTCAACCGTGGATTAGGCGTACCAGTTTTAAGAGTGTATACCAGATCTTTGCCTACTTACAATGAAGACAGGAAACTACAGCAGAGATATGACCGCACTGAGCTCCTGTGACCGCCATTCCTCCAATCACCAACATGGAGCGAGGATGTAAGTGCACTACCATCACTGCAGGAAGATACGGCACTCCTGAGAGTGTGACTTCTGGCTAATCGAAACATACCTTCTTTGCATGAACCAGTCGCCAAACCTTAGCCAAGAATCGTCCTGGGTATGCGAAGCAAAAGTAGAATGATACTGTGGTGCTTGTTACCAGCCAGCACCCACGTGGAGTGTTAGGAAAAGGAATGTGCGCCAGCTGATATTTATTTTTTCTTATGCATGCATTTTTCCTTTTAAAGAAAAGTAATACTCAGGCAATGAATGCCTACTACTGTTACTAGGTCTTACTAGGTTTTGGGAAAGGGATAGTAACACCGAAGACAGTTTGTAAAGGAAGAGATAGATAAAAGCTTCATTATGGCACAACTTTTTAAAGAACAAACACAACTCGCAAACCTATTAGCTTTTCTCCGGAAAACATCCAGGCATCAATGCCAATTTAGCGCGTTTCGCGCTAGACTTAGCGATTTTTAATTATGCCCAGCAATTGAAAATTCTGTAATTTAGCGCGTTCTATCGCGTTTTGAGAAGGGAAATATCGCGTTTGTGTTACAAACAGTTGGCATTACTGCACTTAGGGTCTATGCTGGTAATCGAATCCACGACCTCTGAACTGAGAGGCTAGCATTGCTACCACTCAGCCACAGTGACACCCCAAAAACTCTGCTATTTGCATGTTTTTTTTAAATAATACAGCGCCTCTGGTGTCAATGAGGCCTATTAAATTTTTGAAGCTGTGTTGAGTATCCTTTTGATTGGTTATTTTACCTCGGCGATGATTCTGCTAAACAATACCGACCGAGGAGGGCCAGTGTCTACTACTTCATCGCTTGAACTTTCCTGCAACAATTGATACAGAAAAATTCATGGAGTTGTTGGAGAGCGGGGTCGAGCGGGGTCGGTTTTATACTCAAGGGGCTAACGAACTAAGCCAAAGCCAAACTCGTATAACATTATAGACACCGTTACAAATTTTTTTTAACCGATACCATTTACTATTCCATTACATATTCCTATAGTTTCCTTTAAGATAAAATATTGCTGTAAGTTACAAAAGCTGTGGTCTTACTACACATGTATTCATAAAGTAGTGTTAAACTTAATGCTGGTTTAATACATAAATTTTCTGAGAAGAAAAGACTTTAAAAATCGTTTATGCATACCAGTGTTAATGTTTTAAGTAAGTTTGACTAATTCTCACCAATCTCTTTAAATTAATGTACTTGTGATAAAAGGATCAAGATGAAGAATGGTGTAATATAATTTTACTTTCGGTTAACTACAAATATTAAACGCAAGTTACTTGAACAAAGGTAAATATTTGTTAAAACTTCTCCAGTACGTGCAAATCTTTAAATGGAAATGAATAGATAATTAGTAAATACATATGTATTTACGTACATATATGTATATGTTTGTGTGTGTGTATATGCATAACTCAGTAATAGTGTAAATAATTGTTTGTAATTACGCAAACCCCATTGCTTTCCAATAGGACGTGGATAATTTCAATGTAGTAACTGTAACCACTGGCAAGAGTTTAAGTGAGAAACCCACAAGAACCTAAACTCCCAACTGCGAGTATCACATGAGAGTACGTACATACATACATACATACATACACACATACATACATACTACTTCTGGTGTTAAACTGTATTTGTTTAACACACATCCATACACACATAAGCTCTAAAAATGCAAGTAAATAAAGTAAAATAAGTGTAAGAAAGAAGTGCTTGGATAACTTTTCTGGATAAATGGATACTTGTTTATCCACTTTGCAAGCAACCAATCCGAGTTGGCCAGATATTGTTGTGTGCGTGTAACATGATTAAGGTTCACCATTTGTTGTTCTCAAAGAAGAAACTAAATTAAACAACCCTCAGTGCTTAGTAGCCGCTATAGAATGATTCGGTTGTAAGGAACTTAGGCTTGTGGCATTTGCAGAGTGAATTCAGTCAGCATTGCGCAGTCGTTTCGAACAGTCACAAGTTGTGTTCGGTATATTATAGATATAGTAATAAAAGGAAGAGAAAAAAGAACAATAAGAAACTCTAAAATTAAAGACTGTTTAAACGTGAATTTAAAATGAAAAAATAAAATATTTAAACGATTTTTTTTCAAAGTAATAGTGTTTTGGTGTTTAAAGACAATTCAACTTATTTTCTAAAAAAAGTTTTACTTAAAACAATATGGTTATTAATACACCTTTAATAGTGCCATGTGGCGCCACCAGTCCCCCGGCCACAAGATCTTGTGTGCAAATCGATTGGGATATTAATGATACTGTCATACCCATGGTAAATGAGTTTGACGATTTTCATGACTGGGCCAACGGTCACTGCCGCTTGGTTTATACGGCCAACAATGAAGATGCCAAGAAACATTCTTCTGGCTGGGCTATGCGGAATACTAACAATCACAATATAAATATTTTGAAAAAGAGTTGTCTGGGCGTTTTGCTATGTTCGGCCAATTGTAAATTGCCAAATGGCAACAGTGTACATCTGAGGCCAGCAATATGCGACAAAGCCCGACGTAAGCAACAGGGAAAACAATGTCCGAATAGGTAAGCATTTGGAAGGTGTTAAATAGAAATACTTTTTGTATAGCAAATGAAGTGATAAGGGACTAATTTCCTAATTTGCTAATTGTATTTTAGAAATTGCACAGGACGTTTGGAAATTCAAGCCTGTCGTGGTCACTGTGGTTACCCAGTGACACATTTTTGGCGGCGTTCCGGCAATGCTATATTTTTTCAAGCTAAAGGTACCCATGATCATCCCAGACCGGAAGCCAAAGGTTCCTCAGAAGCTAGACGTTTATTGGGCAGCGGTCGCAGAGCCCGCAGCTTGGCTGTAATCTTGGCCAGGGATGCTGCCTTAAATGAAAAACTCAGCAGTTTAAGAGGTGTGAAAAGACCAAGCAATAAACTGGATGTCACACAAACTTCTAAAAAGAAAAACTGCCTAAAAGTAGTAACTAATCTCAACAATAACACAAGTACAAACTATTCCAATGGTGCCAGAAATACACAGCTTGACAGCTCAACTAACAACCCACAATGGCCAACAGAGATCCATATGCCGACTTACACATCCTCCTTGGCAGAGTTTAACTATAACAACAGCCACAATGCGGCCTTGGAACAAATGTCTTATGGCATTCATTATGAAACTGCAGAAAATCACCAATGTATATCCTCAAATCATGTCACGAACTACACTTATGCCCAGCAGTATTCAGCCAACAACTCTAAAACCGAAGATTCGGTCTTGTGTCAACATTCGGCCAATATTTATGATCATTCAACTGCACAAAATGTGAATCATGACTTTTCAGCTCATGATAACCACAAATGGATGTACGAAAGCTGTGATGACACCTCCAGTCTTACCAGCAGTTCAGGTTACAATTCCGATGACTACTACTTTCCCAACTTTCTTTCCTCGGCTGTTGCTGGCTTTGATGTAAACTCAACTGTGCCCTTGGTAAATGAAGCTGTACATGCACAACAACAAAGTCCTGCTTATTACTCAAACGCCACCAACAGCTCAGCTACTGCCGCGCCTACATCAACTGATATCTATGCAACAGTGTTTGATGGCGACCTTCCATCAAGTTCAACGTTGTATGCAGCTACTGATAGCAGCTACCAGACTGGTTTCAACGATAACATGCTTAACCATCCTCAGCAACAACAGCAGCATCAGCATCAGCATCAGCAGCAGCCTCAACATCAGCAACAACAATACCAAGCCTTATCTACGTATACTTCCGGTGCAGGAGCTGATTTTTACTACAGCAATTCGGGCGATAACGGCGAGTGGAATATTCAAATGGATTCGTCAACAACTCCGCTCTACGCAGCTTCGACATCACTGCCAGTCATGGAAAATCATATTTTGCCAATCTCAGCGGGAGTTTTTTAATAAAACTTCATATTTAAAATTCACTATACATACATAAATATTGTATATGTATGTATTTCTCTCAAAGGTTTTGTTATTATTCTATTATTTTATATTAAGTACACGACACTAAGTATAGAGATATTATTGTCAGCTTTTGTTTCAAACCAAAATCAAGCCTTCTTTCTGTCTAAGCATTTAGTGTATCAAACGTTGTTCTAGTCTAGTCACACTTATATAAATCTTTCGCCCCCGCCCTATTTCCCATTCACTTTTTCAACTGGATTATTTTATCAAAAAGAATTTTTGTGTTTTGTTAACATTTTCCAACCATTAAATAAGACATTTCTTTCTTCAACTACTCGTAGCATTACAATAGTAAAATAATTTGTTTAAGTTTAAATTTATAAGTTTATAATTGATTGATGAACGGTTAAAAAAGTTAAGCATTAAGTTTAAATTGTTTTAGAAATTGACTTCTTAAAGTAGTTGTTAAGCCAAAGATTGAATTGAATAATATAAATAAAACATATAAAAACAAATCAATTGTGTATGTGTATAAAATTTAACTTTATTCTCAGATAACAATTTTAGCTTGCTCTCGATTTTTTTCAAACTTACCTACAAACCTGGTCAGTCATCTCATATATAATGGAAGTGGATTCCTGGTAATAAATTTAAATAGTTAAAAAAGGCATTTAACAAAAGTGCCCTATATCTTGAGTCCCACTTTTAATTTGAATAGCATCATTTATATTTCTGTATATGGACAGTTCCACGCAAAACGAGCCCACACAGGAAAAAAATAATTTACTTATTTTTATGTTCACTTCGCAATCATAGTCAAAGTTAAGGACAAATTTAATTGTAAGTCTTAGAATGGGAGTTTTATGGTTTAATTGAAATATAAAAATTTTCGGTCACGGTAAAAATTGAAAAAGTTTAATAAAATTTTTACTGTGCCGCATTTTAATCAGAAATAATTAAATTGTGTGTGTGTACATATGGGCATTTCCACAGGAATGTCAACTTTTTGTAGCATGTGACACCAAGCAAAAATGCTTCTATATTTGTGTAGGCCGTCAGCAGCTCTAAGTTAGGTAAAATTTTAAGATAAATCGAGTCACGTTGTTCAGAAATACAAGGTTAATTGCTTGCTGTCGCACGCTATAAATTAGTGGAATTTCTCGGAGAATTGCCCATATATAGACACTTGAAATTTATAAAGTTAGTGTAATATTTACAATTAACACTAAAATTTAGAAAATCTAAATTAAAGAGTGTTCGAGCAGTTAATGTAATTTTACTATGTAATTTTGACAACAAGCTGTATCTTGGAAACCGTAAACTCTTGAAATTTTCAAAAACGGTAAAAGTAAAAAACTCAAAAATTATAAAATCGCCAAACCGAAGAAAAAAAATCGATTAAATTAAAAAAAAAAATCGCCAAAATGAAAAAAAATCGTCCAAATTAAAGAAATCGCCAAAATTAAAAAAATCATCAAAATTAAAAAAACGTAAAAACCTGAAAAAAATTACCGAAACGAGAAAAAAAGTGTCAAAATTAAAAAAATCGTCAAAACCCAAAAAACTCTAAAACTAAAAAAACGCTAAAAAATCGTCCAAATTAAAAACAAATCGCCAAAAATTAAAAAAAATCGCCAAAATTACAAAAAAACGTCAAAACCGGAAAAAATCACGAAAACGAGAAAAAAAGTGTCAAAACTAAAAAAATCGTCAAAACCCAAAAAACGCTAAAACTAAAAAAAAACGCTCAAAACCGAAAAAATTCCAAAAAACAAAAAATTTTGAAACTTAGGCTAAAGATCGTATAGTATTATGTATCTAAACCGTACGGAACCCTTCGTGCGCAAATTTCGCACTTTACTGAATTTATTCTATTTTTACCACAAAATAGATTTGAAATAAAGGGAATTTAGTTTTCCAATGATATTTTTTTTAGGAAGGAAATTAAAGTTACTTCCGAACACTAATTATGCAACGTTGGTGTGGCATACTAATGGTGTTTTCTTTTCTGGAAAAAGTGTAACATTTTTCTATTTTTATTGAACAAAATACAATTTAGCGTTCGTTTAAAGAAAAAATTTAAACTCGTAAGGGATGATACAATAATTTCCCAGTAAAAAAAGAGATTCCAAAAAAGTCATGAAAATGTAGAGTTTACGATGCGGAAGTAGTGCAAATTTCGATCCGATCTAATGATTTTTACATAGGGTTGTCATTGCAAGAAATTTTCTTTTTAGATGCCTGGTCACTGAATTAATTGGAAGCGATATTAAGAAAAATTCCCTTTTTTGTGTTCTATGATAATATTTTCATCTAGGAAAAATGGTAAATAGTTGCCTTTTTTAACAATTCGTTTCTTTTTATACGAATTTAAGCCCGAAACAGTGTTTTCATGTAAATTTAAGCAAATAACTTTTAAATTTTAGACTAAAAAAATTCTCTAAAAAAATAATTTTTTTTTTAATTCTGGTGAGTATTTTCTAACACTATGGAGGAGTTACAAGGTTTTGTGTGACTAAAATAAGCTTCTACATGGCTTTCTGCTCACTCTCGGCAAATTAAAAATATCGATTTTTTTGGAAGCAATGAAAATGTACTTCCGCTAGAATGACTTCCATTTTTTTCACTGGGTTCTAAAAAAATGTATATTTCAGAAAATCATTTTATTGCGAATTTTCATTGAAAATTGTAATAAGTGTAACATTTTTTTCCAGAAAAGAAAATGCCATAACTACAGGATATACATATGTATATCGTTAACTTAATACGAAAAGGCCCTAACTCATTTTTTTCATAGTTTATAGGAGGAGGAAAAAACTAAATAAAAAAGATGCAATATTGATACAAAATTTTTTTAAAAGCAATTTTTATTAAAAACACTTTACGAATTTAGTGTTATATTAGTTTTATTAATTTTAGGTGGTGTATCTAGTAATGATCTATCGAAATATGTAAAAATATCAATTTCGAAAAATTATGAGTTGGGGCCTTTTCGTATTAAGTTAACGATATGTGGCTTTAAGTGTATTATATACTGCACTTATACAACTAGTACAAATATTAGTATGCGTATGTGTATGAATGTATGAATTCAAAAGCGTGATTGCAACTTTCAGTGCAATGATCATAAGCAGTGTTCAAAATCTTTGGTCTATTTTCGTAATATTCGAAAAATTAACATCTAAATTTCCCGAAGGAACATCGAACTTAAAACTACACATGCCATGAAGCTATCACTTCAAGTCATAATTATTTTGTTGTTTCGAGTGTCAGTTTTGAAGTGTTGTTTAAAATTTTCATTTTACATGCTCCAAATAATTTAAAATTATTTTTAATTAAATTTTGCAAAACTATATTTCGGATTTTGTTACAAATTGGCAATACAAAAGTTTTATAATTAAATTTTTTTTTTTCAAAAGTATGAATTTTAGTCGAACACAGTACAGAAATCGCCGATCACGTGGACGACAATCCAGTGCTCGTGAAGAAACAGTTGATTTAATGCAATTAATGCGTCAAAGGCCACGTCATCGTCCTTATAGTATTTTCAATCTAAACAACTCATCAATGAACGAAAGTTTTCCAAGGCTTGCAACTAGTAATAGACGGAATATAAGAAGAGGTCGCCGTCATCCATTTTTTGCTAATGACAGTACATCACATGTTGCAAGCATTCAAAATCTGCGAAATATCTTAAGACGCAGAGAAGTTTACCAAGATTTTACTCCATTAATTAATGTAGCAGCAGGCAGATCAGAGTACAAAGAAATCGGCGTCAATACTGATATTCCCTCAGTACAGATAATACAACAAGCAGGAAATGGTCATGAATTCGTTACCTGTGGAAAGACTGAAACAGCTTTGGAGCATGACGAAGTTCCGAGAACCTGTGAGAGCAGCGAAACATCTTTGAAGCAAAACGAAATCCCGAGCCGTGAACATGTCAACCAATTGCACAATAATGATATTAAAACTAGTCGAGAGTTTTTAGCTACAACCTCAAATGAAGAATTAATACGGGGAAGTGGAGATTTTAATACAGGAGATATAGTTATAACTTCGCCAGTATTTCAAACCAATCCAAGTATTTCATCTTCACCATTAGGTAGTATATCTAATGCACCATTATCTTCTGAAAGTACAAAAATTCTAGATTCTCTGACACTAGTTGTCGCCAATGCTTTGGATATTCCTGGTGCAGAGCCTAATGCTTCTCCTGAGTCTGCTTCCACTTCTTCTAACGAAACGTTAAACAGGCTGGCCTTTATGGAAGATCACTGCAGCATCTCTACAGGAAACAGCAGCAGTAACAATGATATTAAAAATGATCAAGATGGAAGAGTTTCTGCTAATACCGATTCTTCCGATAGCGATGACGCTCGTCATAATCCTGCCTTAGTACAACTGGAATTCATTGAATTTCAATCAAACACCTCCTTGCATGTAGAATATGATGATGCCAGCAGCTCTGCCATAAGTAATGATGCAGTTAGCACGAGCTTATCTACTGTCGATACCGAAGCTGGTGGTGACGGTCCTCATAGAGGTATTGTAATTGAAATTGAACTCACTTTAGTAAACAATCGTAATCGTAATACTGACGATGAAAATGTTGGCGATCAGGAAAACAATTCTGTAGCCGTAGTAAATGAAAGTACTTAATTTATTTGTATTTTTTTTATTTTAAATAAACTTTGTCGAAATAATTGAGATATTTAAAATTTTAAAATTACTCTGGCAACTGAATGGATTAGGTTAATAAAAACCCCTTTCTAAAGTCACCGATAATTAAAAAATTTTTACAATATTTACTGTTGTATAGAAAGGGTTTATAGATTTTATTTGTAACATGCTTAAGAGGATTATTGTATTTATTTTATTTACAATCAAAAGGATTTTTTAGGGATTTATGCTTAATTTTACTCAAGGGTGTCCTGTTCGTTTGCGCAAACATTGGGGTGTGTATGTAACCCTTCAAACGATTTCGTTTTTTTTTTTAACTTAAATTAACCATAATAAAACGCCCATTCCATTTAAAAATAATTTTTACCATGCATGTGTACACACATACATACATAGAAACAGACATATAAATTGTATTGGCTTTTTGAAATCCTTGCGATTGCTCTTTTAATTTAAACGTTGCCAGGGATGAGGAGTCGGGTTGTGAAAATAATTAATTAAAAGAAAACATTAATTTCATAAAGTGAGGAAGAATTTTCTTTCGACAATGCATTAATCCAATGCAAAAAAGAATTTTAAACTGTCGAACCAAAACTCATTTTGCTTTTATATAAGGACACACTTAAAATAATGGGGCTAATTACAAGTATCCTACGGCAAATCGTCGTAGTCGAAGTTGAAGAAGATTTGGCCCAATTACTAATGTCGTATTTGGACTTCGACTACGACGATTTTGTACTAGACTTCATAAAATAGTTCCAGTGTAGAAATATGACACTCATACTTAGGTCCAATATATATTCTGGAATTAAATCAGATGTATACTCTGTAATTCGAAACGAAAGAAAATATTTTCGGATTTGTAACTTAATTGCATGCAAATTCAAAAGCATTCAGGTATGTGATGAAAAACGATTTAGACACAAAAACAATTTGAAAACGATAAAAGGTGTGATATGTTTCCTATAGTCGTTTTTCCAAGACTTTTAAAACTTGTTTTTGATAGTTTTTCCAAACATTTTTCATAAATTTTTTTTCATAGCCTTATTTTATGGTTTATATTTTATACTTTAGTGTGCTTTTTAGAAGTCAGAAGTTTAAAATAAGCTCCAAAATGATACTGAAAATCGATAATAAATTCGTCACACTTTTTCAAAAAAAAAAAAATTGCTTTGAAATCGTTTTGAAAACGATCGTTTTTCATCACATACCTGATTATCTTTCGTTTCGAATTACAGAGTAGACTCCCAGAATGCAGGGTTCGCAGAAATGTTGATTACAACGAAATATAATTTAACTATACAAAATAATCACCCTTATTTCAATTTTCAACATCGACGTTACGTCAATGCAGTACCAAAAAATTGGGGTCGTTCTACCGGTTGTTGGAAACAACTGACTGCTATTGACAAGCTCATGCTATTTTCTAGACCTAAAGGAACAGAAATATACTGTTAAGTGCCAGTAGAGTAGAAAAGCCCAAATTGTTGGGTATTTTATTGAGGTGACGTCGATGTTGACAGCTGGAAGAAGGGTGAATCCCTCTCATTTCGACATACCAACATTTGTTCTTTAATCTAATTGAAGTCCAAGTCGTGTGTAGCTCATGCAGATTCAATACTTTAAGCTGAGTGAACGAATCCATTTTTTTTGTCAGTCACTAGTTAACTAGTTCAATATTTGAACTAAGGACAGCAGAGGCTATGAATTAAGGCAGAGTTATTTTCTATGAACAAGTAAAATAATTTTAATTTTCGTAAAGTGTTTTAAAACTGTCAAAAACCACAGCATATCTATAGTAGATGCCAAATATTGAACTAAAAATACTGATTGAATTAAATGAATGTATTTTGACAATTTATGTTCACCTAACTAGTTCATTGAACGGATTAAGAGCGATTGACGTAAATGAACGAACTAGTTGATTTAGGACAAAATTTATAGTCTTTAGTTAAATATTACTAAACTAAAGTGATAACTATTGCTTAACTAATACTTCACTAATACTTCACAGTGAGTTCTTTAACTAAAGTTCTTAAATTGAGCAAAGAATGGTAAGCTTTTGTCTAACTATTTGTTAACCAATCACATTTTGCGGTTTAACTAACGGTAAACAAAGAGCTTTGAATCAAATATTATTGGTTAAACTATTGCTATTAGTTAACTAATAACTGTAAATTTGCGCCTTATAAATATTCAACAATGCCACAAGTCCTTGCGGTGTTTTTGAATCTATTACAAAAACGTCGTAGTCGAAAGCGATACGTCAACCACGATCACATTCATATCACATCTACAAAAATATTGCTCATTTACCCAAACAACGTCATAAGTGAAAAAAAACTAGATTGCCAGAAAAGTAGTTGAAATTTGCACACAAATAGTGGAAAAATAATTTTTTTTTTTGCTTTCAAGACTTCAGTAAACACGATATTTGTATGAAACTTTTACACAACATAAGGAACGATATGAGAATTAATTCTGCATCAGTAACTCAAAAAATAAATTTTTTGACGCTGTATGAGCAAATGAGCGATATTTACATATAACATTTTTACATTCACCATGACAAAATATATTTCTCTTGGCCTACTTTGCAGGCAATTTGCAAATTGAGTTATAAATACATATTTACATACATAAGTATTTATATTTTCCAAAAACCGTTTTCCATCCCCGATTGCTGCAAAAAACTAATCAAGGTCATTCATTCATTTAACCAAACAGAAGCTGCCTAAGATAATGTAAAAAGATTTTGTTGTGTAAAATATTTCCGTTTTCCGAAAAATATTTGCATAAATGTTTTTTAACACACGTTTCACACACGCTAAAGGATCCTTTCCAGCAAAAACAAAAAATACTGTCGCTGACTTGAATGTATGTATGTGTATATGTAGCTCTCCTGTCTGTATGCACTTAAATAGTTGATTAAGGATTCATTAAAACAAACAACAATCATCATAAATACAAGAGCAAAAAAAAACACTATAACAGTGAGTGTGTGCGGCTGTGCGATTTGGTTTTGTTGCTCTTCATAACGTTCAAGCTTATGAATGTATGTTAATTTGTGTGAGTTTGATAAGTGTGTTTGGCTGCAATAAATCACAAATCAACAACAAAAAACGTGTGCTTCCTGTCTATTTGGCATAAACAAAACGTGGGTAAAACAATTTAGTTAAAAAATGAAGATAAAGTTCCTCACCAAACTCTTTACTCTCATTTAAATTCATTTAATTGCAAAAGTGAGTACCAAAAGGGATTAATAATTTGCATGTTGTTCTTTCTTGGCTGTGTTGTTTTGCTTTTCTGCCTGGGCTCAATAATATGCTTGTACTCGTATGTATGTAATTTGAATATGCTAATGAGAGGGATTTTTATATTTTTTATTTCAATATTCTGACTTTGCAGGCTTTAGTTTGTTTGTTTCGTTGTAAGTCGTTTGTTTATTATCGCATTATGCAAATTAGTTTTTATTTGTTTGCTCTTTTTTTTCCTTATTGACTTCAGTACATGTTTACTTTGTAATTTAATATTCGCGAGATCATTTTTCCTATTTTCGGAGGGTTTTTTTCATTTCATTGTCTCAATATTTTTTCACTAGTGCAAAAATGTTGTCATGAAAATTTGCATATATTTTCAAATTTGCACATTTATTTGTTTTCAAGAATGATTAATTAATTAGTCAATACAGCAATAACAAATTGCATACAGAATTATTTTTATAAATTAGTAATGGACAAATGTATGTATGTATGTACAATCCATAAATGAGGCTATGAGACAAAATGTGGCTCAACCCCACAAAAGCAATAAAAATTTAAAGAGTGATGTACATATAAGTATGTAAGTAACGCTAAACAACAATGTTGGCAAGACATTTGTTTCAGTTGTTTGTCTTGCCAAGAGACTTTTTTAGCATTTGTTTTAGAATATTTGGCTGTAGTAAAGCATTTGAAAAATCTCTCATGTCTTGAAAAGACTTATAAATGGTTTTGTGCAGGACACTATTTTGTACCTATTGTAGTGAAAAACAAATTCATATACATACATATGTATGATATTAAAAAAAATATTATTATGGTGGTTTAGTGTGATTTGGCTTTTAATATCGGCAAATAGTTGTTACTATGGTAAATTTATGACGTTAACACAGGATGCAAAAAAAAAACTGGCTTTCAATAGGCCCTCTATGGTAGTTTTTGCTGTATTTTTTTAAGCTTTATATTTAATTTCGTTGGAACTGAAAATAGAGTAGATATCAAAATATCTAAATTTTATTAAAACAACGTCATAACTAAAAAGAAACAGATTTTTGAGTTTAATTAATCCTTATATTCATATTTTGCAAAAATTTCAAAGAAATATCTTTCATTTTCAATTCTTGAGAAAATAAATACACAATTACACAATACAATTTTTCCATTAAGTTAGTTAGTTTCTTGCAAACTACATTTTTTTTAGAGTCATGACGTTGTTTTTAGTAAATTGTTATAAGTAAATATGTTTGTACGTGTATACATATGTATGTATGTATTATTTTAATTTTAAATTTTGCTGGCATTTATTTTTTGCAGCATCAACTTTTTTCCATTTCTTCACATTTCACCGCACAATAGCTACTTAATGATTAAAAATTGACATTGACATAAACTTAAATCTTTACAGCTCGATGCGGCTCTGTTTAGTGACAAGCATATCAAAAGTCTATCATCAATATTTTTTTAACAGAAAGGTCACTTATTCTTTTTCTATAAATGTTCGTATATACACACATTCATACACATATATGTATTTTTAAAAAGTCTCATCAAAACAACAATTGAATAGTACATATTTATTTTTATTTTAAACAAAAAGTGTTTGGACATGTCAGCCCCTAAAACTATAAAAGAAATTTTTGCATCATTGACGAAATCTGTTTGAAAACCACAATTAGTAACACTTGAACTAAATCAGAGGAACTAAACGACCACAACAACAACTGCGAGTCTGCAGAGTACGAGGATTTAGCGCTAATCGATTTGTGAACAACAAAAAAGTAGAAAGAAAACAAACAAAGAGAGTTACATTTGAAACCAATTGAATGAATGACTGTTGGTTGACATTAACAAGACCTCGTAAACACTTTGGGAACACACATACTTATGTAACTATTTCCAAACATACTATTTATAAAATGCAGGCAGATAAACTATCGTTTGTATTCGTTGCAGGCAGGTAACAATAAAATAAATGCACTCGTGCGTAATCAAACAATTTTTTTAAGGAATAATTTTATATCGAACTTCCATAATTGACAACTTTTACTTAAGAACTGAAAGTGCATTTCAATAGATGTCAGTCAATTTTATAGTAAGACTTTATTCTTAGGCGCAGGCCAACTCAATAAGTCCTATGATGAAAGTGTAGCGGCTTCCGGATTTGCTTATCGGTGCAAATATTTCAACTATCAATAAAATTTAATTTTGTACAATTTTTAAATTTCCCTGAAAGTTCATTAGGAAATTATTTCTAATTTTCAATTTAGGTTTTGTGGTGAAAATATCTCTTCTATAAGAAAACACAATAAATAGTTTCGCATAATATGGTTTAAAATTTTTTTAAATGCTCAAGCTTGTTTCAGAGTTTCTGTTTTATTATTTGATTAATATTAATTTCGCTGCATTGTTGATAGTAGAGCCAACAATCAAATATTGTGGCGAAGTAAATTCAATAACCACATTCAGATTGATTAAAAATCAGCTATGTGGCAACATTAATTTCCAATATATGCACAATACGGCCAAAATGGCAAACGTGGTGGAAAAGAGTATGAATTCTCTTTGCAGTGGCTGCTAAAAATTTTCTCTACACAAATGTATTCTCGTGTATGTCTCTGCTAAACGGGTTCAGACAATTACTGTAAGAAACAGCATTAAAAAGCGAAAACCTGAAACTATTGTTTTACGGCCTGTCCCACGATGTCACCAGCAAACTTTCGATCGACAACTTGTATTGCAAACAACAATAACATTAAAAAATTTGTTGTTGTTTTCAATACAAGTACTCAATCGAACGATTTCTGGTGACATCGTGGGACAGGCCGTTAATTAAGAATGATTTTTTGGTCAGTGACAGAAAAAGGAGATTTTTCATGATAGAAAATTGTCTGATTGATTTAAAAAATTTTCTAAATACATACATACATATATAATTTATATTTTATATAGTACAATGAATTATGTACTAAAGTTTTTTGCAGGAGAATTCAATATGAAGATAAATATATGTATTGACATATTGTTGTGTCAGCTTTAAATGCTTTAAAAGTGCAACTAGATAAGGTGAAATGACTAACAGCATGAGAGTATATCAGATATGATATTTTGTTGTTTCACCAAAATTATCATAGTTCAAAATGCAAAAAGAATGTTGTAGAATTTTCGATGTATTTCTACTTAATTCAAGTTTACGTGGATGATTTTTATTAATTTCATAAAAAGCAAAGACGAAACAATTATAAAATAAAATTACACTGTGCAAAAATTTCGAACTTTTTCAACGTCATCAAAATTTTGTTTTAAATGGTTGACAACAGTTTCCCTTTTTGGCCTGTTGTGTAAACGAAGCTACGCGCTCTCTACATCTGAGGTGTAGGGCATGCTCAGCAAATTTTTAGAAAATATTAAGCCAAATATTTTTGTGCAACATTAAACTTTTTCCTATTGTGCTGTGTTATTAAATGCTTTTAAGACCGTTTTTTTAGTTTAAAAATGTTCAGGTATGTATGCATCTACGTATGTATGTATCAGAGTTGTAAAGGATTGCAATCAATTTAATTGCAATCACTTGATTTCACGTCACTGATTTCTAATTTTTAGATTGCAATCCAAACCGTAAATTGATTTCATGATTTCAAATTAAACCGTAAATTGATTTCATGATTTCAATTTGAAATAATGAAATCAATTTACGATTTTGATTGCAATAAATTTTTTTTAAATTATTTTATACATCTATTGGTTGCAATAAAATTTGATTGCAATCGATTTGATTGAAATTAATTCAGAATCAAATTAATCGGTCTCTTCAAACGAAACTCCTTCTTCTAGAAATAAATCTGATTCTGATAATTTTGAATTGCCAATAATGGTAATTTTTGTTTGGAAAATGTTTTAAAATTACTGAACATAGTTTTTAACTGAAATCCGATAAGTTTTAAATATTTTATAATATAATCTAGTTTGCGGGACTTTTTTTACCGTCGTAGTTGACTCAAGTATCAAATTGCTAATAATATTCATTGTTAAAAGTGAACAAATTAAACGAATTAGAATTTGTTGGTTTCCACCACAAATTTAGTGGTTTCCACTAAAATCTGGGGCTTTCCACTAATACTATGGAGGATCCTGAAAATGATTTCAAAATGCTTGCAATCACGAAAGATTGCAATCTTGTAATGATTTCATTTTGAAATCTGAAATCATTTTGAAATCAGAAGAATAAAATAAGTATGGCTGAAATCAATTTGATTGCAATCACAATTGATTGCAACTTTTTACAGCTCTGGTGTGTATGTATGTATGTGCATACATATGTACATAAATACATTAATAATAAACATACATATGTGATCTACATACGTATATACATATACATATATCAAAAATGTTCTCAGTAAATTTTAAAACTTGACACAATTTATGTACATATATGAGTTTAGCGTAGAAATATTAAATTATCTACAAATTACAAAAAAATAATGTACTATGTAGTTCAAATGTCAATTTTGGATTGTTATGAATATCCGTGTTACAAAACTATTATTTGTTCTCTTACTTATATGAGGTTTTATATCGTACATCCATGTCATCACAAAAACAATTTTGTTGTGCAGCAGTTGTTTTTTATTTCATATACATACATACAAAAATATACATATGTAATTGTCATGACTATCTAGGTTGCAATCACATCAGATAGCAAAATCTAATCCCAGGTACTCGCATACTTAACACAAATATTAACACATGCCTCATTGATGGAATCAGAAAGCTCTTTCTGTCATAACATTTAAATTGAAATATCATCTCGAATATGTATTCATATGTATTTCCCACCAGCAGGTAAGATTCATTCACAGTTCGTTTGATCACATTTGCTGTGGAACGGGATTTAAAATTATATAATTTTATTTATTTGAATTTGTAAAATTTATTGTTGTGATAGATTTGATTAAGCCTGCAACAGGTGGCCTTAACACAAGAACATTTCAAACACACATTTTAAAATCTAACAAATATCCAATCTTAAAAAAAAGTTCCAATTACTCTCGTTATAAATAGACCGGAACTGTCCATCTTCATTGTTGTGCGGAATATTTGTTTACAAGAACTTGCGATTGTGTTGTGCAAACTTACATTCACACATTTAAGCAGATTTGCTCCAGAACAACAAAAAAAAATTTTTGCATATGTGGCTTGTTTAATAATTGACTTTTAAAAGTAAATTAAATAAAAAAATCTTTAAGGTTGGATGATGTACTTGTAGGCATACATATGTGTGTACATATGTATGTATGTATATAGTCACTATATATAGTGTTTATTCAGAGGGAGAGAGCATTAAATGCACGTCGCGATACGAAAGTCTAAGTTCGTGTCAATACTGTTTTATACTCATGATTATTCGTGTTGAAATATGCTAACAATATTGTTGAATATACAATATATGTATTTAGTTCTCCGAATAAAAAAACACCCTATAAATTTAACATATCAGATATAGTATTAAAAAAAAAGCTAAATAATTTAATAATATATTTAGCATGCAGGTACATATAATCACCAACTTAGATCCCAAACATTAAACTTAACTAATTGTTTAATTTAATTTGAAATTTATTTGCTTGTGGTTTAGCTTGGTCTATATACGTATTTCATTGGCGCTTAAACCAAATCATCAGTAGACTTCAACCACAAATTTTGAACAGTCACAAACCTCTTACTTTATACACAGACTTTCAAAAACTATATGAGAATTCATAGAATAATAATATTTTTGAAAATCACAATGACAAAATAAGTTTGGTAGGCTTTGAAACTCATACAAAACCCAGCAAATAATTTATGTTCGATATGAATCTATTTTATTTTTCTACACCTTAAAATAGATTCATATCGAACATAAATTATTTGCTGGGTTTTGTATGAGTTTCAAAGCCTACCAAACTTATTTTGTCTTTGTGATTTTCAAAAATATTATTATTCTATGAATTCTCATATAGTTTTTGAAAGTCTGTGCATAAAGTAAGAGGTTTGTGACTGTTCAAAATTTGTGGTTGAAGTCTACTGATGATTTGGTTTAAGCGCCAATGAAATACGTATATAGCCCAAGCTAAACCACAAGCAAATAAATTTCAAATTAAAATATAATTATGACAATATGTCGAATAATAAACTTCTTAAATTGTTTAATTTAAATTTTTTATTTATTTTTTTAATTGATAAAATCAATAGAAACATATGACTTTTAATTTTAAGTCAACTAAATATTCACAGATGCAATGGGTATCTACTTTTCGATTACAATTTAAAAGTTTTTTGAGTATTATATGTACTTCAATGAAGAGCTGTTTTCAAGTAAAGTTTATTTTTAAATTCTCTATTTGGAATGAAAATCTTTCTAATTAGTTTATAGTTTTTAAAGAATAAAAAACATTATATTAATTATGTACATATTTTAGTGGAAGAATGTAATTTCCACTGCTGCTTCGCCAAATACATACATTATCAGCTCCTATACTCATTTCCCATAATCCAATTTTGTCGTTAAGATCAAATTTTGAAGTCATATCTGAAGTTCAAAAGCTGTAAATTTTAAACTGATTCAATTAATTAATTTCCAATCAATAATTTGAAAGTCATCTCACAAAAGTAGAAAACAAAAACACTCCAAATTATTTTCGTAAAAAAGCTCAACATCCCAGCAAAAAATTTCAAAAGAGGTAATAGAGTTTGGAATTAAGTATTTTTTGTGGAAGCAGTTACATATGTTTTTTTTTGTTGTTGTGGGAAATAGTTATTTTCTTCTTGATGGAACTACTTTTCTTAGTCGAAAATATACCCCTGTTTGAGTAAATGAAAGATCTTGATTAAAAACTTAGTTTGATTAAATAAACATGTAATAACTTTTTAAGAATAATATAGATAAATTTTTTAAAATTTCTTTTATAAACTCAATTGAAGTGGTTTATATTTTATTCGTATCCATGCCTGTATTGTAACTTATCCATAAATACTATACATATTTAGAAAAATTTTAATAAATGAGCTTTTATTAAAATCGAAAATGAAAAAAATTATTTGGAACTACATATTTATGTTTAATTAATAATTTTCCAAAATGTATGTAAGTACTTATTTTTTAGTTTAAAATAAGTAAGTAGACAATTTAGAAATATATATATAAATTATTTAAAATAAATAAAAAATAATAAAATAAATCTTTTAAAACCCAAATAATATATATATTCAAACTTCTGCTTTAATTAAATTATGGGGCAAAGAAATTTATTTATGATTGAAATTTTCGCATTTTCAATAATTTATTATTTTTAATTATTTTTTATATTTATACATTCAAATGTATGTATATATGTACATATGTATGGATGTATACAACCTTTTGAAAATATTGAGTTTACTTCATGTATCCATTTAATGTTTGAAAGAACTGGCAACATTGACATCTACACACACGCATCATTGAGAAATGTTAACTCTGAAAGCTCATCACTCACGAGATGATATTTCATCACACATTGATGCTCTTCATGTTATTCTGTTGTTGTTGTTGTTGCATTGTGTTTTCATAGTGAGTGAGCTTATTTGTAAATTTTCAAAAGCCATCCCAAAGTTAATGTATGTGTATGTATGTATTTTGTTAATTATTTGTTTTTATTTTTTTTTTTGCTTTATTGCTGTTTAGTTAATTTGGCGCGCTTGTATTGAAAAAAGTTTATTTACGAGTAGTATGAGAGTTCAAAAATTAAAAACGTTTCTGTTTAGTTCTAAACGAAAATCTGAAGGGCAAAGTTGTCTGTCTGTCTTCTCGGTTATCAAGTTAAAGTATAATAAAAAGCACTGATTTTGTAAAGTTTAGGTTAAGTGACTGATGGTGCAGTGCAATGTGTCTTATCTCTTAAATATTTCGTCATATTTTCTGTTTGATAATTTCTTTATAACAAGATTTGCATTAACTTTTTGTATAAAGAGCGAGATTTAAATATGTAATTAATTTTTAATATGATGTAACTCTATGAAGCACCAATTTAAATAAATTTGAGTTGTAAAAACTTATAGAAATATATAACAAAAAAAGTTTAAAATAATAGTAAATATATGTATGTACCTACAAAATTTTTTTTAAATTAATTTTTTTTGCGGTTTGTGGTTGGTAAAGAAAATTTGTTTTATTTTTAAGTGTTCAATTTATTTTTAAATAATGTGTTTGCTTAAGAAAAATATGAATAACTAAATAGTAAAAACAAACATTTAAAATATTATATTACAGCACATTAGAAAAGATGCAGAAAACACTTTTTAATTACAAATATCGTGTAAATGATCTTGATTTCAAAGGGTGATTTTTTTATTAATTTGAGTTTCAAGAAGACTTAAATCTTTTATTCAAGTCCATAAATCAATATTCTGTTGTACTTTTTAAACTACATACATTGTAAGTGATCACAGCAAGATGTTTTTAATATTGTCCAAGATTGCCTGAAGTGTCTGGATGTATGTATGTATGTCATATTTACTTTGTACATACATATAAATATATACTACTGACTTCGTTGACCTCACAAAAATAGCTCGCAACTGTCAGTCGACACTTTCAATTTAATTGGCTAACTTATTAGTTTAGCTTGCTAGTGTAGCACTATTTTAATTCTAAAAAGTATGAAATTATAGAGATTTTATAAAATATTTCAAGCAGACGAAGAGGACTGTTGTATCCACTACGCTGACGAATGGATAACTCAATAATTTTTCAAGGCCTTATTCCAAAAAAAGCAATAATAATTATACGTTATAAAGGCTTTATACAACATCTTTTGGCCTAGGTGGGAAATAATAAATTATATTCTAATGATATGGACAATTATGTGCATACATACATACATGCATACATACAGTGCCCTCGGGATAACGCCAACTAATTAAAACTACGAGTGTTGACTTTTGTCCAATTATTGACGTTTATGAATGTGTAAATTAAGGAAAAATATACATATTATTGATATTGTAGTTTAAAACATTTATGTATAAAGGCTGGTACTCTGTTCAACATTTCACGCGAAATATTTACATAATCCATAAAATAAATTCACATGAAATATATATGAAAAAATGTTGCTAAACTTGTACTCTGTTCAAGTCATGAAAAATTTGTGAAATGTGTCTGGCAACATTTTCTTGCCATCTGTGAAATAATGTGATTGGCGTTTAGTTCGCGTCAAATATTGACAGCTGATGTTTTTGTTTACAAAAGTCGATCAATGTTGCATACTTCTAAAGCCCCGTTCAGACTATTATACAAGTATTAATACTTTTGTGGAAAATGCAGCTCTGGTATGTTGAGTTGTTATTGTTTTTTTTTTAAATTTTTGAAACAAATATAAGACCAGGGATGCATTTTCGTCAAAAGTATTATAGTCTGAGTGGCCCTTAACCAATAAAAACGAAAATTTTTTCGGAAAAAGCAATATGGGCATCACTTTTTACGTGTCAAATTTTTCACGCGAAATAATCAATGTTGCTGAAAAATTTTCACAAAAAAAGGGAGCAAAAAAGGGGTAAAATCTGTATACTTATTTCGCAGAAACTATGACAAATATACGGCGCGTTTTGGGTTCTTTTTGTTATTATGTAAAAAAAATCCCAAAAATTTGCTTTTTCCTGGACTTGTATTTTTGATAGCTCATTTTATAAGTGTGATTTTTACCAGAACAAGAAAGCAACTGAAGTGGAAAATACAATGGCGGTATTCGATGTTTGATGCAAACGGTAATATGGGGATTGTGTGTGTATTTGCATTTACACTTACGCAAGACAATTTTGCATTAAACATCGAATACCGCCAATATTTAACTAAATTTCTATATGACATATTTATAAGGGAAGCCCCCAAAGTAAAAAACTAAGTACATACATTGAATGCATGTATGTACATACATATGTACTTTAATTGATATTAAAGGCAATATTTTTCTTTCTTTAGAGTTGACGTTTTAGATATGTTTTTTTTGTGTTGACGTTTTAGAGTAGATAATGTCAGTGAAATAGTGTTGACGAAATGGGGTGTTGACGTTATCCCGAGCGCACTGTATACGAGTATTTTAAGAAAACAGGAACATTTACAATTAAATTAGATCACAGTGTTAATTCTAATTCTTTCTCATTTTTCTCTCTTTTTATACACAAAAGTATATTTTTCTTTTGCTTCTTTCTTGTTAAAAAAATCTTATATATTTAAATATATGTGTGCATATGTACATATTGCATATCGTTACCTTAATGTAGAAAGACCCCAACTCATTATTATTTTCAAATCGAGATTTTTCCATTTTTCGATACTTCAATCGAAATATACAAAAAAATCGATTTAAAAAAAAGAGTGGGTTAGGGCCTTTCCATATTAAGGTAATAATATGTTGGTACCTCTCCCAGTGTGATAATGAAAAGAACTTGCACTTTTAAATGCAATACACATGTATGTATGTATGTAAGTATTTATACATACATATGTACATGCATATAAGTATGTATGTACATATGTATGTATATGTGCATACGTATATTTTGTAGTTCATTTTTTTAATACTATAATTTGCGCATTCAGTTTTATTTTTGTGTCTACTCAAAACACTGACTGATCCGATTATACCTACATATTTAAATTTTTTTGCTTTGTAACCCAAATTATTAATTATAATAGGAAGAAAATATGTACACATGTACAAACACACACATGTACATACAGTAATATTAATATCTTTTTTATAAAATATATACATACATATTTGTATATTTCTGAGACATAAGCAGTTATTACTTAAAACTATAGATTGGGATCATTAATTTGTATGTAGTGATATCCGATAGATCTGGGTCCAACTCATTCAGTTGTTTATTTATATCAAATACATTTAATTTATTTTTGTTTGTGTCTAAAATGAACGACTGAATGAGGCACCTGTTCCCTCGAAATACGCCAACTATGACTTATCATGGCTCTTAGGTCATTAGCACCAATTACGCAGGTTACTTTTCCCAAGGTAATTTTTCGTCCAACATTTCTTTTCCATATGGGTCTTTCTCAGTGTCTGTAAGGTTGTCTCAAACATTACGACCATTATAAAATTTTAAATCATATTCTTTAATGATTTCCTCATCATTCGTTACTTCGTTTCTGTAATTTATGAGAAGTCACAAGTTGATAAATATTTGTTTGGACTCGAAAAGTTCTCACATTCGCTTCAAATTCGGTAACTCTTACATGGCAGATATGGCGAGTTTTTCTCCTTTTTGGCGTCTAAATGTTTAATTTGGCGACATGGCGATAAATAAATATGTTGGCAATTTTATGGCTACTTCTTTTAATTGAACTTCAAATATTTTATGATTCAGAAGAATTACTTTGCTGAAAGAGTATTTTCAAAAACTTATCAAGAAATAAATTAATTAATTTTTCTGGTGTTAATTATAGTAATTAAAGTGTTTGGAATTTGGATGAGAAACTTCCCAAGAAATAACTTTTTTCGACTTAATTTGTACTTTTGGCGATTTTCTCCTAATTTTTTTTACTATTATCTTATAAAAATTTATAAATAAAATTTATAAAAAGCATTATTATAAGAAAAACTACATTGAAAGAATTTTCCGCAGAAATTCAATGAATTTCCACATTAATATAATGAAAAATTCATTAAAATTTAACCAATCACACGCTTCGTTGGATTAATGAAATCAGATTCGTTAAAATTATTTTATTGAAAACTTCATCAAATTTATTTAACAGTGTAATTAATGCAGTGCTATAACTTTATCGAAATAATAAAATAGTTTTAAGAAAACAATGATATAACTTAAATATAAAGGGGTTTCTTAATAATTAGAAAATATTGTTGTCATAAATCCAATGAAATATTTTAACGAAACCAGAATATCAAGGAAGCAATTCCAATGAAATTGTTTCACAAAATTCATGAAATTTTCATTGGATTTGTGAAATTATCATTAGATTTGTGAAAATTTTTTGATGAATTTGTTTCATTGGATTTATGAAGCAAAATTCTTTCGGTGTACATAAAATTGATTTTGGAGACTTTTGGCGATTTTTTAAATCAATTTGGCGAAATAGGTCGGAAAAAATCTGAAAACACTGGCCGTAATGAGACCTTTCAGCAAGAGTTGGTTTTACCACTGAACAAAATTTGCATACAGCATTCGGAATTAAGAATTGTTTACAAAACGTTTTTAAGGGCCAACTATCTAAGGATATGTTACCTTAGCTCCTCGTATTGAACTCTCGTTTACGAAATTGTGCGCAAATACATTTTAATAAAAATAACACTTTTGAACGAACGCATGTAAATATTTGAGTACAATTGTAGTATAGTTTATTTACAGGTTTGTTCACAGGTTGTAGTGTAACTGACGTGTATTAATAAATAATATTTTGAAATTTATTAAAGGCAAGTGCTCAGCTATTTCTCATTTTTAGCACAACAACAACAACTAATGCACTTGAACGTCATCTCAATATTTGCATTAACCCTTTGAGAGCTTATCTATTACAACAACAGCTGTCTGTTGGCGATAAACACCGTCTTGTGTTGTAACAGAAGACAATTTTTTATTGAATCTTTTATTATATTTTGCAAATAATGAACAACAAGTTGCTGCAATTATAAATAATTTTTGCACAAACAATCCGGCATATACAATTTTATAATTTTACTTTTTGTTTTGTTCTGCTATAAGTAACACTGTTTTACAAAACTTTAACTTAAATGCTCTTTAAATAAAAAAAAATTATAAAAACAACTTCACGGTAAATAGAAGTAAATAGGATTTTCTATCGGTTTTAGGAGCAATAAATATTCTGCAAATTAAAGTTTAAAATATAAAAAAAAATATCAGTTTAGTTTTTAGAATGTTTATGTGTATGTTTATGGCCTAATAGTCATAAAACTACACAACTCATGTACGTGACAGGTTGCCCTACTTCAGTACTTTGTATTGACGGAGACGTGCTAAATGTGACAGACATTGAGAGATTCTATGTGCCTCGGACTTAAGAGTCTTTGTTATCTATTTATGAATTAAAAATGACTACTGACTCAAGAGTAATTTAAAAATAAAATAAAAAATAATAAAAAACTAAAACATAAAACGAATATACATACTTACGTACATATGTATATACATATGTGTATATACATACATATGCAAATATGCAAATAATATTAAAAAATATTTTCCTTCTCAAACAGTTTAATTATTGTAATAAATTTCATTAATAAAACGGCAGGTTTTAAGTCTATTTAAATAAATATTAAATGTTTACAAAAGTTTTTAAGTTTTGTTATTATTATATATTTGATTAGCTTTATTAAAAGCATTAAAAATATAAACAGCACGTCCCACCCAGACAAAATGCATTAAGAAAGCGAAATAATTATTAATTACAAATATTACATATGTACATACATACATATTTGAATGCCAGACTGACTGACATTGAGTGCGACAACATCCAATTAAATGTTTTTTTATGAGTACATGGGAATAGTATTTGTTACTAAATATTCTATTTATTATCAGATTTGTTGAATAGATAAGGCTGAATCAATGTGTGTTAGAATTTATACAAATGTTATTTCGGGTTGACGTAAGATTATTATTGGCGTTCATATTTCAATGTTATAAAATAGTAAATCAGGAAAATGCTGCTTAAGTTGCAACCTATTGAAAGATTTTTGCTCTGGGCGTAAACTTGGCAAAACAATTCACAAATTCCATTTGTACTTAAACATTTTTGCATACATACATACACACTATTTATATATGGCTGAAGTTTGCGTTGACTGACACCCACAAACACGTGTTGCGTGCTCTGCAAACAGCCTGTTGTTCCGTTCTGCTAATGTTTGCCAGAATAATTAAAATTGTCTTTGGTGTAATTTGCTTCTTAAAAATAGCACGTGGCTTGCCCAAAATACGAACTTTGGCCTAGTTAAATCCAAAAAAGAAACAAAAATTATTTCGAACAAAAACTAAAAATAAAAACTAACAAAAAATATTTTTGTCTTATGTACATATATACATATATTATTCCTCACAATATGTAGAGAGGGCAATATTATTTTTGTATATTTTAAAAATATATATAGTATTTTTTAAAAATGTTCAAAAAGCCACCCACGTGTAGTTCTTATGAAAATTATCATATAGAACAAAATACATATTTTTGAATGTTTGGGATGGCTGCATTTAATTCAGCCACGAGTATGAATAAAAGGCAAAGAAGTTTGTCATATATGTATGTATGATAATAATTCTAAATAAACTATTCATAATGTATATTTAAAACAAGGCTTTAGTTAAATTTTTGCAAGAAGTATATAATTTATTTAATTTTAATAATTTATATTGAAAGAGCTCACCTAGTGTTTTAATAATAAGGGTTTTCACGATACAAATGAGTGCAAAATGCAAAATTTTTGCACAAATCAACAGCAAAATAAACGCATTTGAAATTAGCTTTATTTGGGGCCTTGTTTTGTAAAACGTAACGCTTAGTGTTGAAAAATTTTATATAGAAAAAATCTAAATTACAAAAACAAAATACAAATAAAATTTGTCTCACGCTAAATATTGCGTTTTACGAAATGAGGCCCTTAACTTCATTTGCACAAAAAAATCAAGCCCATAGCTATTAATAAAATTGAAAGCATATTTTTGCCTTCCCAAAGAATTTTAATTTTTCAAATCTTGCCTTAAAAACTATATAGCAACTAAATTTTATTTAAATTTGGCAACTCAAACTACAAGGGCGATTCAATAAGTCCGTGACTTTTCGAACTTCGCACGTACATAGTTATATGAAATGCAACATCCACTGTTACCATCAAGTACCACCTGTTAATAGGCTGCTGTCAAATATTGAGCAAGTGTCGTCATTTACTTTACAGCTGTTCAAAACATACAACCTAGTGTATTTTTCAAAAAATGGAAAAAAGTGAATTTCGAGTGCTCATTAAACATTTTTTTTTGCAAAAAAACCGTCAATCAAACCAAGGAAAAGCTCGATAAGTAATATGAGGACTCTGGACCATCGATTTCAATGGTAAAAAAGAGGTTTACTGACTTTCGTTGTGGTCGCACAATTAGAAATGACGCTAAACATTCTGGCCGGCCAATTGAGGTCAGTACACGCAAAAATTTCGAAAAAAATCCACGATATGGTGTTGGCCGATCGAAGATCAAAAGCACGTGAGATTGTTGATGGCATAGGCATCCCACATGGCTCAGTGGTTTCTTTTTTGAATGATTACTTGGGTATGATAAAGTTTTTCGCAAAATGAGTGCCGCGTTTGCTGACAATCGACCACAAACGCATGTGCAGCTTCCATTGCATAAATCCATGAATTGGGCTTCAAATTGCTCCCTCATCCGCCTTAATTAATTAGCCCCAAGTGACTACTTTCTATTTCCAAACCTAAAGAAATGGCTCGGTGGAAAGAGGTTTAGCACCAACGATGAAATTATTGACCAAATAAATGCCTATTTTAAGGACCTAGAAATATCTTATTTTTTGCAAGGGATACAAAAACTGGAACTAAGTGTATTGAGTTAAAAGGAGAGTTAAAAGGAGTTTATGTTGAAAAGATTTTTTTTTTGCAAAAAAAAAACTGTGTTTCATTCAAAAAGTCTTATTGCGCCACCCCCGTAACAACTGTTTATTGACAATTGCTATACGTATTAACATTTTGACGACTGGCAACGCCATCGGTTGCCATCCATAGTCCAGCCATACATATTTGTGAGTTTCTCGTTTATAGCATTATTCAGTTAATAACTTCTTAATGAGAGAAATCAAGTTGTTCACAATAACTCTAATGAATTAAAATCGCTTATGAAATAATAAATTTTGCCCACTATAAATTGATATTTAAATAGAATTGGTGAAATACTCGTAGGCTCTATGTGTTAAAAAATATAGTTTCATGCCCTAAATCTACGTGTTCGTGTAAGCAGTTTGGTTGAAATATTTTTATACTCATAACAAGTGAAACATGGTGTGGGCTATACATACATACGTCCATAAATACATGTGTACGTAAATGTAACGTAGATTTTCTAAATTGTTTTTTCATAATTTGTATTTCTTTCCGTTGCTGTATGCATAGCAGTATTTACAAATATTTCAAGCAGCTGTTTGCTTTTAACGATTTGTGTTAAGGACCTCATTATGCTGTCTATTATGTTTTATTTTCTGTTTATGGTGTATTTTGCTTTTTAGGATTACACGATATTACTTTCACTTTGCATTATTCACACTTTCTGTAATTACTCTCTATTGATTGTCAATGAATGTCCTTGTAGAATGGATTATCCGCTAGAAAGATATTATAAAATGCCTTAGAAATATAGATAAAAAGAAAATAAATCAGTTGCTTGTGTAAACTTTTGTAATAATTTTTAAGTTTACGTACAATTTGCAATAAATTTTGATTTATTGCTGAAAAAAAAACATTTAAAAACATTGCATTTAAAATATGTAGTTCTTTTACAATAGATCTGTCATTTTTTTAAATTATAAAAGCATTCTAGTGTTCTAATTTGCTTCTATGGAAAATATGTACGCTATCAATTATCGGTAATAAAATATTCATCTTCTTTTACATATTCTTAGTATTTTTTTTTTAAATTTTGATGAGCAATTTTATTCTTATAAATTAATTAATTTTGTAAAAAATTTCGTTTCTAAACGTTTAAAATTTGTATGAAAAATAACGAAAATTCGTTTCAAAAAATATTTTTTCCATACAAATTTCAAAAAGAAAAACGTTTTTTTTTACAAAATTTTACCTTAAGTTTCAAAATACTCCCAAATTTGAATCATGAACTTCCGATATTAAGTACTCTTATTTATAATATTTTTTTATTAATAAAAAATTTAAAATAATTTTCTAAAAGATAAAAAAGATAAAGACATACATAGATTTAATCAAATGATATTAGAGCACACACAAAACTTAATGTGAATAATTTTGTAATATCAATCTGTAGTATCAATTAAAAAGTTAATTAAATTTTCACCTACAAACAATTTGATAATATTAGTGAAGTTTTAAACATTTAATTGAATCAATCAAATTCTCAATAGAAAACATTAATTAATTAATTATTAATTAATACTTTTTTCTGTGAGTAAGCAGCTGGAAATTAGAAATTCTTTATGTCTGAGGTAGCTCCAATAATTTAAATTAATTCAGATGTACACAAAATGTTAATGTTATCTTTATAAAAGAAAAATACCTAATGTTATTATATGAAATTTATTTAAAAATAGAAAAAGTCAACTTTTAATTTCAGAGCATTTAATACATTCGAATCACTGATTCTAAGTCTATTAACAATTCAATTTATGTCAGTTGTAATATGCGAGGGCCTCCCTTGCAATTTGTTTTTGTTGTGAAAATGGAGATAATTTTTTTTTGTCTCTGTGTGAATATTTGCATATTGAAAATACTAAAAATATCCAAAAATAATCGGACTGAACTGCTCAAAGCAGGCTACAGACACAAAAACTTAAAGTCCAATAGTCAGAGAAGAGTACTTGAAAAAAATATTTAAACATTCTAGATTAAGGTCTTAACAACAAATACATAAGTGAAAAAAGTAAGAAATCTATTACTTATCAGTTTAAGTAAAAACACATGTGCGTAAATCTCAATTCAACAACATTAAATGGCTGGGAAGAAATAAGAAACCTATTTTACGTTTAATAATCACAATAGTTTTTGTTACAATTGTCCTGCAACTGACACACAGACAAATTTACTGGTAGATCTAATTTCGATATTTTGCAATTTTGAAGAAAGTTTTTTAGGAAGTTAGTTTATTAAAATTTAAATATTAAAATTATGTTTCTTTGAAAATTTTCAAATATTTCTTATCACTAATTACAGGTTTATTGAAGTCGCTTTATGCTAATTACATCTTTTCAAAAACAGAACAAAAATTTAGAGAATGTACGTGTATGTGCGTTTTAAAAGTTTACATCGGGATTTACTTCAAAGGAGGTTGATGAGGTTGCACCTCTTTTGCAGATTTTTGTGGTGAATTGTCATCGAAAAAATCCAGTTACTCTGATATAATCTGCCTTATTCATAAAAATTATTTCTGTTTAATAAAAGGTTTATGAAAAAAATTTTCTATGGAAAATTGATTAATAAACCTTTTATAAAATCAATGTATATAAGTCTTTGAAACGATATAAAAATAGGAAAATACAATGGGCTACGAGTAGAAACAACTAAAAATTAAAAACCTGTTTCTAAATATTTAGCTACTATAGTGGAAAACAAATTGTGTTTTAAGTTGAAACAACTTTAAGTGGGTGCTACAACAAATATTGGAAATTTTTTTTCATATAATCGAAAACAAAATATAAGAAAGTCCTGATTTACACTATGCAAGTCTTATTGCTAAGCTGATTAGTTTGTGGAGGAGAGAGACGAGGGATACATAAACGTTTCTTTTCCCCTCGTCTCTCTCTCTCCCCTAACAAACTAATCAGCTTAGCAATAAGTCCTGCATTGTGTAAATTAGGACAAAAAGGCATCTTGAATCAGCTGGCATTGCGTTATAAAGAAGGCTTAAATTTAATAACAAGATAAAATTGAAAAGGTGTTTTTATTTTTTACTATTTTAATATAGAGTTCTGTCCAACAACTCTTTTTGAACTAGTTCACTCGCATTCAAATCAATAGTTGTTTCAAACCTATTTAATTTACATTAAAGTTTTTGATCGGACTTGTATCCAACAGAACGAACTATTTCAAAAAGGGCTGTTGGACAAAACTCTATTTTAATAGTATATTGTTTAATAATTGAATTATACATTGTTTATAGAAACATAATAAGCCAAGAGATAGAAATAAATTTTGTTTGTTTTATTTTTTCTTCAATAAATAAATTTTATTACACTAAAACTCAACTCGTATGTGTTTTCCTCTTTTATTTTAATGTGTTTTGTCTCAAATTAAGGCGCCAAAAGTAGCTTATGTCATCAATCATGTTTATGAATCATGCCGTTTACACTGCAAAATTCGTGTTTCGTTTTCGCATTTATTTATGTGTATTCACACATAAATACGTATCATACGCACGTGCGCGTAGTTTTTTATATTTTTCGCACACACACACACACAAATACCTATTTTGTTTTGATAGCTAGTACAGATAAACTGCGATAAAAGTTAGAAGAGATACCAATTTTACATGCTTCGCAACTTGATTTACTTGATTCGCTCTCGCAAATTTATATGGCGAAGCAAATACTCGTATTTCATAGAATATTTTGACACGTGATGTTTCGATATAAAGGTAGCTTATGGCGTTTTTTTATTTATAAAAAAAATAAAATATATTTGAAATCTATTTTAGGAAAATTTTGTATGAAAAATTGTAAATAAAATACATTTCAAACTCATTTTAATTTTTATGAGTATGGAGGTTAAAGGTTAAAATGTTCTATAAAAAACTTCCTTGTGAAATTTTTAATAAAATTGTTCAAACCAGCGATTCATCTATGTACATATGTATATATTTTGTATTGTCTTCTGCCAGAATTAGTCACTAGAACCTGTACCCCATTTCTGTAACTTGTGAGAAGTTCTCGCATCGAGAAAAATTAAATAATTATGTTGGTTGTCCTTTTCGACACAGGGTTGCTCACATAAAAATTTATATAAACTTACAAAAATATCAACAAATACAGTTTTTTCTAACTCACAGGATGATTATTTCGACTCGAATAGTTCTCACATTCCTTACAGAAACGTGGCACTGGTTATTTTATTTTGTGTTGTACCGTGTTTTTAACTGAATAGTTTTATGTACATCTCCCAAAAATATTGTACTTATTTATGTAATTAAACTAATTAATGGAATAATAATAAAACATTTAAAACGATAAAGCGAATTTATTCTATTTTAAAAATGCTGGTCACATGTTGACTGTTGAACAAATCAATTCTCATTTGAATTTGTATGCCCATAAAATCTCTATTAAAAGCTTGTAACGAGAAACCTTAACTGTCTATACACATGTAAATATTTCTGTTTCTGAATATAAAATACAAAAACTACTTTTGATACTATCTAAAAGTACACTCAGCGAAAAGCTGCAACTTACAAATAAGAACGCTTCACATTAATTTAATAATTTTCAATATAATAGAAAATGTATGTTATGAGATACTTAAAAATAATTAAAATTAATAAATTAATACTGTAAATTAATATTTTTCCATATAGAAATAAAAAACTTCAACATGACTAGACTTTCGTTAATGTTTCTTATTAATTCAATATGTTTTTTATTGATTTTATGCTGTTTTTTCTCTGGGTGTATGTATAAATGAATTAAAATCGAACTTGATTAGAAAGACGGGGGCTGATAGTTTTATGTGTATGAAACTTTTGAATTTTTTTTTTGCAAATAACACACCTTTTTTGGTTTAATTAAATATTATTTGAATTGCTATTTTGTATTTAAATTCAATAGAGAACGTGGGTCTTCTACATACTGGCTTTTTTCATAATAAAAAAAATTTTTTAAACTAGTTTTAGATAGTTATACACATTTAAGAGGTGACTGACTCACTTGCAGGAAATTCTATTAAAAATTAGAAATTTACATTTTATAGAGTTATCTTCTTTATTGCGTATCTTATTTTGCAGTAATATTTAAAAACTAATAAAGGAATGAAGTTCAAAAATATTAATTTTTTGTAGCTTTTTCACAGGCTGCACACAACTTGCAAGTCAATTTTATTTTGTAAATGACTTAAAAATGAAAGCACAAAAATTTATTTTGTGCTCCCAGCTGTTAAAATTTAACGTAAAATTACCATACAAATTAAAAAGTGAAATTGAAAGCAATCTAGTAACTATTTTCGATTATTATTCGATTACACCCCAAGTTAGTTTTTATTTATGACTAATGAATTTATAATTTATATACGTTTATTATGCACAAAAACTATTTTGGTCAACACTGTATGTTTGTTTAGCACGACATTAAACTTTAAATAAGCTCCTATTGTTCTCATTGTTTACTGTCCTTGAAATAAAAATTAAAAAAAGTGGAATATCAGTTTAAGGTACAACCACATCCCTTATTGCTACATATAGAAAATTATGATTTAGAAAAAAAACGTAGTATGTTTATCAGTTAGATAGAGTACATGCTTATAAAGTTTATAATATAAACAATTGTTAGAGTATGACGTGATAGATGTAATGCGCAGTAGCGATGATGTAATGCTTAAAAAAGTTTGTTAAAGTTCAAATGATTGTAGAATTTGACATGCGTGGCGCCATAGAAAATGCGCATTGATTCAGATGATTTCTTTAAAAATAATCGCAATTAATGTTAAATAATTTAAAATCTAAACTTAAGATCAGATCAAAAATAATGAATTGAATTTACAAATTATTTTTGTATACTTATGCTTATGTAAGCTTTTGCAAAGATTCTATATCTTTTAAACTCAATCTTAATTATTTTTTAATCTACATTTAATAATATTTATATACAATACATTTAGGCAAATCCCAGTATAACGAACGATATAAAGTCAGACCTATTTGTTATGCCGAAAAGTACAGATATAGCAAAATATTCGTGATATAAGATGGTACAAGTTAGTAATATGTTGCTAGCAAGATTTTGTTCATATATTTTCCGAAGTTTTTTTATCATTCGTTGTATTGGATTTTCGTTAAAGAGAGATTCGTTAGACATATATTTGCCTGTACGTACGTTTTATATTTTATACTGTGAATAAGAAAAGACTTGCACACGTACAAAATTAGAAATATTTTTCATGTTTAAAAATGACGGTGTCCATTCTGATTTGCTTTCTTATCAATTCAATACTATGGGATTTTTTTATTAGAACAGTCTTATCAAATTGAAAATTTCTGTATTAAAAATAAAAAAGTGATACAAAATTCCAAGAATTTTTATGACAAGAATATAAAAAGAAATTAATGCAGTAACAATGAAAAAGAGACGTTGCAGATAGTTGCAGTAATGAGGGCAGTAAATCATTCGAATTGTTCGACTGTGGGTGGCCGTTATATTTTATCAAAAATGTTGGTGTAACGGGGTAAATGTCTATTGCTTAAATTCTTAAAAATTATGGTATTTGTTTTTACTAACAGAATTATTTAATAAAAAAAAATTTATGTGCATATGTACATGTGCACATGTGTATATATAAGATGTAGCCACCAAATAATTACCGAGTTGTAAGTGGCACTATTTTATTTTATTCTCAATTTATTGAAAAATTTTATTTTTTTTTGACAACAAACACAGGAAAAAAAATTAAAAAATTTTTTTCAAATTTTTTTTCTTGTGTTTGTTGTAAAAAATTACATTTTTCCATTTTTCCAACAAGAACAAAACTGAAATGAAAACCTTTAATACATTTATTACATTGTTTAAAAAAAAATCAATTGGGAAAAAATTACTCAAGTTAGTCCTCGTCCAGACTTGGAATTTTTGTTGCAGCAATTTTTTAAAATTCTGTTTTGAAATTGCATAAGTGCCCACATTAGTAAATAATAATTTTGCAATTATGCATTTAAAAATGTCTATTGCACCACAAATTTCCTTGAAAAATTAAAAATTCTATTTATTTTATGTTATATTTTTTATTTTTTTTCACACAACTGAATAAATAAAATAATAAAAAAACGTCAGATACAATTAACAACTTGATACAAACAATTCCGAATTTCAAATCAAAAGAGAATTGCCGAGCACATGAAACTGTATACCCCTTCATAATCTTCTCACCCCCCTCACCAATAAACTAGAGAATTGCTGCAACAAAAATTGCAAGTCTGGACGAGGATTAATAAGCAAAATTTTTTTTTAAATATTTTCTTTTCTTAAACAAAAACTTATTACAAAAAATATACAATGTACTTTTTTATAATATCTCTCATATTCTTAGAAAAATAAAATGTATTTAAAATCTATTTTAAACAAAAATTTTTATGAAAAATTTTAAATAAAGCAGATTTCAAACTGATTTTAAATGTTATAAATATATAGGGGTATATATACACAAAAAATATGTAAATTATTTGCCCTTAGATCCTCCCCCTCCTCCCCGCCACAAGTGGGTCCAACTGAGGTCATCATCGTCAAAATCGAAAAGGAAACAATTTTTTTTTCTTCGGGAGGCGTAACAATATCTAATTTTCCTGGTCCGATGAGGAAAATTTCTAAATTAAATTAAAACTATTTTTTCTGTTTGTTTTCTTATCACAATTTCAATTTTTTTTCTTTTCTTATCGCTTTATTTATTTATTTATTTTTATCTTATAGCAAATAAATTTCAAATTAAAATATAGTAAATAATAATAATAATAATAAGTTTTCAGCAGACTTATTGATAAAATGTAGCAAAATTAAATAATTAAGTACTCGAGAATGGCGATAAATAATTATTTTTCATTTAAAACAATTAACAGAATAGAAAATTAATGTTAACCAATGTGCGATTAGGAAATTACTTAATAAAGTCTCATTCAAATTTACAAAAAGAAAAAAAACGCAAAAAATGTGTTAAATGAAATAAATTGTTCTGTAAGTTTTTTTGTTTTCAAATTGTTTGTTAATTAATTTGTTGTGAATTGTAAGCTGAAGGAGAAGACCTTTAAAAATGTGAGGGGTGGGGGTGCCTTTGACATACCGATTACAATTTCAGATATCGCACAAAGTGTTACATGCAAATTAATTGAATGAATATCAACTACACACATACTTCTCTTTCTACCTCCCTGGCCTGTTTCATGCTTTTCATTTAAAATTAATAAGCATCATGATCATCGTGATCACCACACCATGATGATGTTATAGTTACACATTTATAAATTTATTTTGTTTGCTGTTTATATTTCAAGCCGTAATTGGTGTATCCAGCAGATCGTTTACAGACTTGCTTACACCAGACAGTAATATTTAATTGACTAGTGATCTGAAATTAACAAAAAAAAAATAGTATGAAAAATTGGTATACCAAATTTCTATTTTTTTTTTCGTTACAGTTTTTAAAATATAATTATCGAACCAGAAAAAAAATAAATTACTACACATGTAGCAGCAAGACAGACAAAATATTCAAATTGTTGTCATTCATAAAAAAATTATATGTCTCTGTAGTGGTGTTTTTTATATAAAAATTTGTTTGAAACTAATTTTGCAGATATCGGTTTGCTTTATTTTAAAAATTTTCAGTAGCATTATTGTATTATTTTACAATACCAGCAGAATTAAAAAATAAATGGCAATATAAGGTCTTTTTAATAAAATATAGTATTAAATATCTTAAAATAATCTATTATATATATTTCTACAGCACGTACGTACAATTAATTATTTAAGTACCTTGTAAGGGAAATTATACTTATTTTATTTGATAAAAGTTTCAAGTATTAGTAAAGGTTTTTAAGCATACATACATATATACATGTCCCTCATTTACTCGAACAACGTCACAACTCAAAAAATAAAAATAGTTTGCCGGGAAACACACAACTTAAAGGAAAACGAAAATTTTATTTCACTTTCAGAAGTTGAGTAAACAAAATATTTTTATGCACTTTTTACACAACATAAAGATAGATATGAGAATTAATTCTGCATCATTAGTTCAAAAATGCCTTTGTTTGAGTTATGACGTTCTTTGAGTAAATGAGCGATGTGCATATGTATGTATGTATATCTTTCCTTGCATTTCCAGTAATTAATAAAAGGATAATGATAACGATGTACGAGTATGTACATATGTATATAATGCTGAAAAGTATTTGAATAGTTGTGTAATACACTGCGAATTGCTTAAATAAGGAAATTAATTTGATAAATTTGGAAAAACTATTGTCTTAAACAGATGCTGGGGATTACAAAACTTTGGACCTTTAAGCTTCATATTCTTATTATTAACTTGTTAAAAAATTGGGAATCGACTTTATTTTTAATTAAAAAAAATGTTTTTTAATATTAATATAATGGCGGTATTCGATATTCAATGCAAAATAGTCTTGCGTAAGTGTAAATGCAAAATATCGTGGCTTTTCTTTAAAATCCAACAACAAATTCACACAAAATTAAAGCTACGAATTAAAGCTACGATATTTTTGCATTTGCGCATTACCGTTTGCATCAAACATCGAATACCGCCATTGTTTCGTTTCTGTAACATAAACTTTTTCCATTGAAAATTTGTCAACACTTTGCCCTAAGCGTTTTTTCTGCCTCAACTACAAAGGACTAAAGCTACGGTCAAATATTTGCTCAAAAAAGTGTAACCAACAAACACGAATGAAAAAAGTTTTGATACAGACGCTTGTTTATCAAATTAAAAATTTTCGAGCACAACTAATAGATAATGTCATATAATCCAACATTATTGGCTACTTTGACATGATATACTTTTCTCTGAATTGAAAGATTTTTGATTAGCATTTAGTGGTTACGATTTCTTGGGCAAATGTTTGACAATGCTATAATTTCGCAAAAATTAAACCGTTTTATTTTGAATTTCAAGAAAATGGAACGGGTTAAAGCTCCTCTTCGGTTAGAAACTGAGCGGTTAAGCGGTCGTACATAATCGATTAATTTTTAGCTATCAGCAGTTCTTATTGGGTTTGAAGCACTTACTGGTATCAAATTGTTTTAAGCCGTCGTATACTTTTCTAAAAAGCCATTTACATATGATTTCCGTTATATTAATATCGGGAGAATATGAAGCCAAATGTAGAAGTTCTACACGAATTAACTCACTTAAAGCTCTGGCGGTATAAATTCAAATCCGATTATAAATTGATGAAACCCATCTTGTAATATTCTTTAGCACGCTACTCCACTCATTTTAACCGTTTAAAAAACAAAGTTAATACATACATATATATATCCCACAACTAGGCACACCCTGCTGTACCTTTGATGCAAAAATATTTCCTCCTTTCACACGTCGTGGAAATAAAAGTTGCATCCATCTGGTCTTTCTATGATTTTTTCGTCAGAAACATTTTTATTCAAAATTTATCAAATTAAATTTCTTATTTAATGATAAGCTGTGTACATACAACTGAATGTTATTTGAGGGAAATATACTCCTAATATATTCTTTGTTATGTACCATAACGGGACATAACCTCAAAAAAAAAATTAAGCGACACATTTATTGAACCTCGTTTTCTTTTTGACGAAAATCGATTAATTAGGATCGCAAATAATCGATTGGTCAAAATATTAAGTTCAAAAATTATGTCGCTTAAGCTTTTTTTGACGGTTATGGAACGATATCTATTGAAGTTACGTTTCTAAAGAATCGAGTTTAAAATTTTTTATGATAGAATATATTAATTTAACTGTTGGAAAAGTTGTTTGCTGGCTTAAATGTTTATCTTGCTTAAAATGTAAATTTCTTTTTTCTTTTTTTACGAAATTACAAAAATTTATTCTACACTAAAACGTAAAAGTGCCAAAACCTATACAAAAACACAATTATGATTTTTTTCAATTTAAATGCAACTTTGCCCAAAATTTCAGTTTATTGAAATGGGTACATGTACATACATATTTATATACATACATGCATAGGTCTCGTAGAAAAGTAGAATTTTTACAGTAACACAAATAAAAAAATCAATTAAAAAACACCTAAAGCTTTACTAAATCAAACTTGAGAACTTTTTCTTTACTGAATTATTATCTTATTGATCGTAATATACATATTCACACATAAATATATGTATATAGTTTGTGTATATAAACAAAATTACATATTTACCTAGTCAAGTGCACATGTTAATAAGTAGTTTTATTACGACAACAACCAACGTTACCGTTGAACATTTTCAAGGAATGTCACATAAATGGTGACTCGTGGAAAAAAGAGTACTCAAAAGAAATTCTCAAAAAATTAATTACAAAATCGTGCTACTGTATTAATTTAATACTTCCCCTCTGTTTTCTGTTTATTTGAGAATTTTCTTCAAAAATTATTTCAAAATTATTTTAATAAAATAAAAAATTTATAAATTAAACAGCCAAGTAAAAATATGAGTGAATCATTTTCAGGGTTCCGTACACAACTGTTAAAGTCCCATGGAATATATGTATGTATGTATGTACATACAATTGTGTGTATGTATGTATTTATACAGACACTTGAAATTTGTAAAGTTAGTATACAGACTACAACAATTAACACTAAAATCAAATTAAAGGGGGTCCTATCAGTTAATGTAATTTTAACTATGTAATTTTGACAACTTGTTCTTTCTTGGCAACCGTAAGAGGTAAACTCTTGAAATTTTCAAAAACGTTTAAAAAATCCCGAAATTATAAAATCGCCAAACCGAAAAAAATCGCTAAAAACCGAAAAAAATCGCCAAAACAAAAAAAACACCAAATTATAAAATAAATTCCAAAATTAAAACAAATCGCCAAAAAGCGGGAAAATCGCCACAACGAAAAAACTCGCCAAAAATAAAATAATCCCCAAAAATAAAAAAAAATCGCTTAAATGAAAAAAACGCCAGACTGAAAAAATTTTCCAAAACGAGAAGAAGCACTAAATTTAAAAAATATCGTCAAAACCAAAAAAAAACGTCAAGAACGCAAGAAAACGCCAAAAACGAAAAATTTCAAAAGTATATATTTTATAGGCTAAGGTTCGTATAGTATTTCATACATGCCTAGTTTTCGTACGGAACCCTTCGGTTGCGAGTCAAAGTCGCACTTTAGTGAATTTATTTAAATTCCCTTCATTTCCTGGGGTCAAATCGTCACATCCGTGAACGTACAACTCGTCACGTAAAAACACCATTTTCGGATTATTACCTATGAACCTACTGAAATCCCATTCAGCTTATACGATTGACGTATCAATTAATTTGTTTTCGTACGATTGCCGATACGATCACGGATGTTACGATTTGAGCCTTGGTGTTTGTCAACAGTAGCTTAAAGCCTATAAGATCTGTGAAATAGACTTGCCAAAAGATCTGTTTGGTTAAAAAAAACTTTTTTAGAAAAGGATCTTACAAACAACAAGAAACGAGTTATGTAGATAAAATAATATCAATCAATACTTGTCAAACTTAATGAAAATTCATTGACAACTAATCAAAATCATCAATCAATTTTGTTTCTCAACGCCAAATTTAGATGAAAATATTGTTGAAATATTTGTATTATGCATAAAAATTAAAAATATGAGATAACTTATTACATAACCACTTGTCAAACCTCACAGATATGTAGTTATGTATATCACTTTATTTAGTCGCATATTTTTGTTTAGATAATTAGAAATTTTTGTAAAAAATTTCTAGAGGTACTTTTGCGCCTTGTTTGGTGCATACAATTTTTTTGACAATTACTTTGTAAAACTATGTGAGAAGCATACAGTTGCACATAATGCGTGTACCTGTATGTAATGTGCCTTGGGGTAGACTTAAATTTTTTACTATACGGGAATATTTTTCTTTATTTCTCTCAGAAAACAAACTTCAAAAATCCTTATTTTTCAAAACAAATAGAGAATGGAAGTTCATTCTATATTTATACCATTATTGCAACCATATTAAACGGAGTCAGCTATAATCTCAATAAACTCTGAAAATATATCAAAATAATTTACATAAGTCTTTATTAGAGTTCATAAAAATTAATGTATTTGCATATTTTAGGCATTAATTAATTGTTTTTATTAGATTTATCTATATATGTATATATGCAAATTTATTATGTTATTTCTTTATATAATGTTGCATACAAATTTGGTATTTTTCTTTTAATATCTAAAGCAAAATTAACAAGTTTTGTGATATTAATGCATGTCTATTTTTGTACATATCCAAAGAAATATACACACATCGCCATATAAAATAGAATTAAAATAATAACAAATCACTTTTTAAATTTTTTTTTTTTAAATATCAGACCACTTAAGGTAAAATCATGCAGAGTATAGAAAAATATTAAGGACTGCATTTTTAAATTTTCGCGATCGTTAAAAAAGCTTAAGCACCAAACGCTTACTAATTTTATATAACGTTTATGTCTTCATACTTTTTTTTGTGTAATTTCCACACATAATTTTTAATTATACATACATATCTTTAGTCACAGGCAGAAAGGCCCTGACTCAAATAACTGTAACTTTGCAGGAAAAGGTAAAAACATAATAATAAACTGTACAACTGCTTCTGCAACTGCTGGTAAAACCGTTATTTTTTTTTAAATATTGCAATAAATATTTGTGTGAAATGTATTGTAATCACTGAAAGCTCCAACTTCGTGAGAAACCGAGATAAAGCCTTTCTAGTTGTAGCCATCGATATGTAGTACATAAATTCATATATTTACCATATTTAAAAAAATTTATTAAAGAAAAAATAAAAAATACTAAATACATTTTCGAAATCGCTTTTGGTGCGAGAAGTTTTTGTTTTACCAAATAGAACTAAAAAAATACTTTTATTACCAAGACAATGTTGTCTAAAAAATAAGCCTTGAACCTAATGTACATATGTTTATATGCCCAAAACTATATAATTTATTAACGAAACTCAAAAAGATTTCTGAGAACTAAATACAGCAAGACTTATTATAATGTTTTTTGATTCTACTGTAAAATATTTTCAACTTAACTTACGCCTTTTTTGATTTTATATTACGTTATTTAAATATTTACATATGTACACTGAAAGAATTTTTAATCGAATTATGTCGAATTCATAAGTTCTATGAATTTCGACATTAATCCAATGAAAAAATTCATTAAAATTCAACCAACGTCACGCTTCACGAAACCAGTTTCGTTAAAATTATTTTATTGAAAACTACGTCAAATGTATTAAACAGTGTCATCAATGCAATGAAAGAACTTCATAGAAACAACGAGATAATTTCACTGAAATGACGAAATAATTTCATTAAAACAACGAAATTTTTTCATTAAAGCAACGAGGTAATTTCTAACGGGATAATTTCCATAGAAATAATTTCATTAAATTAACGAAATAATTTCATTAAAACAATGAAATAACTTTATTATAGCAACGAAATAACTTAAATGAAACTGTATGTGTAAATAATCATACAAAGTGTACAAGAACAGTCATACCTTTAATGCAAGCTTTTGGTTGACAACTGTTGAAATACATTTAATTTATCAGACTTTCATGACTATAATGAAATTTTCATTGGGACAACGAATACATTTCATAGCTATATATTTTATTAATTTTTTTTTAGTTTTAAAGAATTTATTCTTTAACTTAATTGCTTCAAGATATGAACTTATCTGTAACTGTAAATGTTTCTTAAATATAAAGGGGTTTCTTAATAATTAGATAATATTGTTGTAATAAATTCAATGAAATATTGTTACGAAACTAAAATACATACCAAAGAAGCTCTTCCAATGAAATTCTTTCCCAATATTCGTAAAATTTTCATTAGATTTGTGAAATGATCATTAGATTTGTGCAAAAATCTAATGAAATTGTTTCGTTGGATTTATGAAGCAAAATTCTTTCGGTGTACATATGTATGTATGTATGTACCTATTGTTGAGAACTCAGGATGTTCATTGTTTTAAGAATATAGCCTAAAACTTCTAAATATGTCTGTTGCTTCAGACGTAGACTAAAAGTTTAAAGCACAATATCATGGAAATGTCCCAAAATAGTGGATGAGAAAAAAAGTGCCATAAAAAGTACAAACAAAGCAGTCGAATTTGACGCTTTATGCTAGGAACACAACTGGGACGAACGACGAATTTTTCGGTGCGAACTTTCGTCATAAAAAATTAAACACATTTGTGCATATGAAAATGAATACAACACCGTCGTACAACGAAATTCGTCGTGCGCGGCGAACTCTGAGATAGATTTTTTTCTATTTTGTACGCCGACGAACGACGAAAAAACAAAATTGAGAGAAAATTCTCTCTCTATCTCTGTTTTTGTACACACAACAACCAACTTTATCAAATATGAGAAGGGAATTCGGTGAGAAAATTCGTCGTTATTGTGCTTCTCACGGCGAATTTACGCAGCGAATGGTTATCGACGAATTCGTCGACGTGGACGAAATTCGTCGTTCGTCCCAATTGTGTTCCTAGCATTAGTCACTAAAGTTTAGTGTCACCAACGGTAACTCTGAATAAAAAGCTTCAAAACTTGGTGCTTAGTCTCGTGTTAGTCGTTAAGTAAACAGATGTTGCATGTGTTTGTGTGAGTGTGTGTGTATCATGTTACTTGAAAGTTTCCGGTTTCTTGTTACACACTTACTTAAACTTGAACGTGATCTATTTCTCCGATAATTTGAATGTAATAAATAATGTGTTGTTGGAAATTTTAACAATGATCTTTTGAACAGAAGCTGTGAATGGGGTCTGATAAAAAAAGCTCATTGAATTTAAGAGAGCTAAAAGAGAGAGGGAGAATTGAAAAATTGCGCATGATTAGGAGGGTAGTAAAAAAATTATGAAAAGAACAAACAAACAAATTATAGTGAAATTTTTTTTCCTAATACAACAAAAGATGGATTACCCCTTGTTTGGTGGGTAAAAAGTAATACACAAAAAAATATTTGAAAAATGTGTGTGATTCGTTTGATAGCTTGAAGCTTGATATTGCAGGGTCTGAATTAAGCAACGTTTAGTATTATTTTAAACGTAGACGAGACAAGAACTTAAAATCATAAGAGTAACAAAAATATATAAAATACAAATGTGTATTTGTTATTTTAAATATTTTAAAAGCATCAAACCGCAGAAAAAAACATTTGATAATAAAAAATTTTAAAGGACCCTTGTTAGTTTTGTGTATTATAATAAAATAATTTTTATTATAAATTTTTTTAAATTGCAACCATAATTTTTAAAGTTTATGTGAAACAAAATAAAATAAAGATATTGAGCTAAGAACTTATTTAAAAAAAACTAGACTCTTGAGGTCTAGTCTTGTTGTGGGCCTACACTCAGCCATTGGTTAAAAATAAAATTTTATATATTAAAAAAAAACACATATAAATAATTATATAAAAATGACGCGACCGAAAAACGACAACAAATTCAAAGCCTTCATGGAAGAGAATCTACTGACGATGCTGACGGTTATTGGTGTCTTTCTGGGCGGTGTAGTGGGATTTATAATAAAAAACAGCACAGGCGAATGGACACCACGTGAAATTATGTATATATCATTTCCTGGTGAAATATTTTTGCGGTGAGTAAAATTTTAATTGTTCTCAAGAAAATTGGATTATTTGAAAATAAGATTAAAAAGAAGAAAAGAAAATTAACAGACGAATTGTTTAAGATTAGTAAAGCAAAGCAATTATGTGTGTATATTTCTAACAACACTTTCCCCAATTTATAAGTGCAAAATTTGAAGTTTAAAAATTACAATCAAATTCTATTAACAAAAGTGTAAAGAAAGCAATTAAATAACTAAAACTTATATTAGTTATGGTTCTATCAAAACAAAATTATAGACTAGACCAGTGGCGGATATATGTTTGATGTCGCCCTAGGACCCCTGAAATAGGCCGCCCATTTTGCTCTATGAAGAAAATCTTTTTAAAATTAAATATGCAATTTGTAAATATTTAAATTACATTGGGCAACAGTAAAAAATCCGCATGGTCCTGACAGTATGAGAAGGGAACCCCTATATACAGTTCGGCGATTTTAGTGACCAATTAATTCTTATGAATCTCCAAAGATTCTGAAAAAAGTGGGCTCTCAAAAAATGGTTTTTTATAATTTTTTGGCCAAAAGCTAATTCAGACTTAGTGATAGTGCTTTACTATATATGGAAGTAATGTAGCTCAGAGTCCACTAAATAAATCTTATTAACATATTACTCCGAAAAAAATATTTCTTCATGCACTTTTTTTGCAGAAGTATTTTTTTAATTTTTTTTAGAATAATTAAGAGGGACTACTAATTTTTTGCTAACAATATTTGGCAATATAATCTGAACGTGTCTAATAGATCATACAAAGCACTTTTTAAATAAAAAATTTTAGTTTTTCACAATTTTTTTACGCTAAAGTTTTTTTTGAAAATCATACATATAATGCACACTTTTTTCGTGAGTTTCACTAACACTTTTTCCAAAACAAAAAAAAGTATAGTCTGGTAAAAAACGAAAATTTAACATCCGAATTTAAATAAAGGAGTAGTTAGTCAAACCACAAATTGCTTGAACATGTCAAATGCTGAAACTCTCCGTTTTATGCGTTCGCTTTTACTGCGACTGTTGACATTTTCAAAAGCAGAAGTAAAAGCAATTACACAAATCAGAAGCTTTTAAACGCTGCTTCTCAATACCTCCTAAGTAGAGTACGCTCTGGTTTGGAAATAAACATGTAAAATATACTTACCCGAACTATCGTTAAATCTTAAAAATACACAATGGTCTACTCAAGGCCTTAGAATACTATCATATAAATTTAAAAAAAATTTACATTGCACCGATAAATTAACTGGTGAGGTCGGAATTATATTCTAAACTTTTCACTGAACATGTATAAAGCAAAAGTAAGTCACAAAAATTATAAATTTCAAACTATTTAAAATTTTACAGCCTTATTTATAAAACTTATTAAGGCTTTATAAAGGCTTTTTAAGTAAAACTTTCATACAAAATTTTTCTTAAAAAGCCTTTATAAAGCCTTGATAATTTTTATAAATAAGACTGTTAATTTTTGGGGTTCTTAAAAGTTTGCTGCCCTTAAAACCATGCCGCCCTAGGCCCAGGCCTCACGGACCTATACGTAAATCCAGCACTTAACTATAGTTAGATTAATATTTGAAGTAAATAGAAGACTTCGATAAATTTTTTATAACTAGGGAGTTTTTTTTGCAATAAGAATGGCAGGCAAATTACTCTGGCAAAAAAATGTATTTTGAGACAAGCTGGATGGCTTTTTATGTCAATAATTAAAGAAATGACTAAGATGGCAAAAATTGCAAATGCAAAAAAAAATCTTGCTCTGTTTATAATTTACTTGGCCAATTCACAAGCCATGTTGTATCGCTGTAAGTTGATTTTATTTAGAGACATTTGGATTGAAGTTTAACTTTGAAATAATATTTTAAACACTACAACAATTCATCAGCCTTTGATTTAGAAAATATTGTTATTAAAGTTTGTGATCAAAAGTGTTAGGAATGAAGTGTTTTCATTTCGAAGTGAAACAAATTATTAAAGATATTTTAAAATTAAAAAATATGTAATGTCTGCTGCCTGTAAATAAGATTCTTCGTGTTTGTTTTTTTTTCGAGATAGTAAAATTATTTACTAACGCATTAGATAAAGACTTCACAAAAACATACATAAAATAAAATTACGAATATTTAAACAATTTGTACTAGACCTTGTTAAGATCTTAATCATTTTTATTTTATTTTCCATAATAAAATACGCACTTTGTACTTTATCAGCCAGGTTATGTAAGACGAGAATAAATAACATATTTCAAATGATGAATAAACAATAATTTTCAAATGCGAAAATACTTGGATATGAATGCAAAAAAAAGCGATAAAAAATATTTAAAAGAATACTATAATTTTTTTTTGAGTTATTCAAAAGTATTTTCTTTTTAAAAGTTATTTTTATATTAAAAAAAAAATTAAAAATAATTTCTTGGCACTGTCAACCTTTTCATACATATCTTTGCAATAATCCAATTTTTTTTTGTCAAAAAAAAATATCTATTTCAAATACTGTGTGGACTGAAATTTATAAAAACTATGAATTGCAGCATGTTGAAATGTCTTATTGTCCCATTGTTGGTCTCATCAATTACCAGTGCTATCGGCGGTCTTGACTTAAGCATGTCCAGTAAAATTGCTACCAGGTGAGATCTCAAATTGTAAAAAGACCTTAGCGAAATAGTAAATTAATTACATGTATTTATTTAAACTTTCTAGAGCAATTGTTTACTACTTTATTACCACAATATCGGCTGTAGTATTGGGTATTTGTTTAGTAACAACAATAAGACCCGGTCAAGGTGCTAAAATTGTGGAGACGCGCATGGAATCGGTGGATAAGGCTTCTAAAGTGCTGACACCCGATACTTTAATGGATTTAGTGAGGTGGGTTGGAATGAAGTGATTTCTTATGTACATACATACATGCATATATCGTTAACTTAATACGAAAAGGCCCTAACCCATGTTTTTCATAGTTTACAGGAGGAGGAAAAAACTAAATAAAAAAGATGCACTATTGATACAAAATTTTTTTAAACTCAATTTTTATCAATAAAAACTTTACAAATTTAGTATTATATTCATCTGATTTTTTTGGAAGAGGTGTATCTAGTAATGGTCTATCGAAATATGTAAAAATATCGATTTCGAAAAATTATGAGTTGGGGCCTTTTCGTATTAAGCTAACGATATGTATAATTATTTTAATTTATTTTGATTACAGAAACATGTTCACCGACAACATTATACAATCCACCATGTTCCAGGTAGATTAAAAAAATTATTTTTTTTTTGCTTATGCAAACACTTCAAACCACATTTGAGAGTTCACAAAAATAATCGGAAACATACACTTTATTTATATGTTTTTCCCTGTCAACTTAACCAATTTAATGTTAAAACAAGTTTTAATATTGATAATTTTTTTTCTTCTAAAACTTAGTAATCATCACCAGCATCAGCAATCATTCAATTTATAAAATTAAGTTTGTGCACAAACAATCTTTAAAAATATTTAAATCATGTTGCAGATAAAAGAATTGCTACTCGGATTAAAACAACGAACGAACAATCATGCGATACGATACGTTTGCATCGCAATATAATTTGTTTGTGCTACATACACAGATTGTCACGATAGTACGCGTGTGGGCGAGGGGGTGAGAGGAGTTTAAAGTGCGTTAAATTTTATAAACTAGGGTCTCCTCTTCAATTCAATTAAACAAATCGCAGCAGCGTATTCGTATTTTATTTTTCTCTCTGTGTATGTACATATGTATGTATTTATGGTGTCTCAATTGCAATTGCGAAATCCCAACTGTCAAAGTATCATTTCTAATAATTTGCTGTCACAACCATACCCATATGGGGGCATTCTTTCATTCCAAATTAAATGAGGAACACAAAAACTTGTACATGCACAAATAAAGCTATATTCCCTCATCCATTCATTCACTTTAGCATTTTCTGCTGCTACTCAAAATTAAATCTCAACATTTGCTGTGATTGCAATGGGCCATAATGAAAACAATGTGTGTAATTTGTAAATTTTCGAACACCCCCCTCCCCCAACGCAAAATGTGTGTCATAATATTGAAAGCGAACAAATATATATTTAAAGCCAAATGTGTGTTGAAGGTTTTTTTGTCAGCAATGATAACATAATGATAAGCATCTTTGAGGTATCTTTACAATGTTTAATTAATCATTTTGTCTTATTTTTTTATTTCAGCATCGCACAGAACTTTTTGAGAACACCAGCATTGTGCCACCCTGTAAGTAATTATGTTTTAGATTTGATTTTAATTTGACTGACATTAAAAGTCTGTGTAACTGGAAATATTCGATGTATAAATTGTCATTGATCTTGTTGGAAATTACAAAAATAAATTCTTTTTTCTAATTTTCTTATACACTCAGAGAAAAATGACAATATAAATTTAAGAAAAAAATTCTTGCAAAAATCTTAATATTTCAATCTTGAAATTCGTTCTGTAAGATTGACATTCTTAAATTTAAGCATGAGTTTTTAATTTAAAGAATGAATTCTTAAAGTCAAGAACGTGGTCTCAAACTTTAAGAACGTAATCTTAATTTTAAGATTATAGATCTTAATTTAAGATTTTTATTAAGAACAAGATCTTGAATTCAATCTTAAATGCAATCTTAGCAAAAATCAAGATTTTATTCTTCAATCAAGAATTTTCGTATTTAACATATTATTAAGAAATGAAATGATTTGATTGCAAGCGTAAAATCTTGGTTTTAGCACGTTTTTCCTCTAAGTGTATGTATGTATATTAGAGTAGGTCAATTTGTATGGAGTAAAAAAAATTCATCTATCGTAATCTACGACGAATTCCAAGAAAATTTGCTCAAGCAACCAATGGGTATAAAATCAAAATCGAGCTTCCCATTTTTAACGAACAACTTTTCCTCAAGTATTTTATATATATTTGTTTATAATTTGGTAAAATATTATTGAGTATTCTAAAAAATTTGACAAAAGTGATTATGATCCGGCTTGTTCGAAAGGAAATTTCATGATCTTTACTTTTTCATTCAAATTTTTTTTTAAATTAACCTAAATAACAAAATTGTTTAGTTGTCTAAACAGCTTTCGAAAGCTAATGAAATTTCCTTTCAAACAAGCGCAAACATAGGGTACATTAAATTAAATGCATCAATTAATGCATCAATGCGGCATTTCTGCCAGGTTTTACTGCGTATGCGTGATTATTAGTGTGTCCCAAAAAAATTTGTTTCTTTTGCCCCAGTGTTTTTTTCAGATTTTTCGGAAGAGGTTTAGAGGTCGGTAAAATCGAATTTAACCCAAAGAATTGGGTTTTCTGGACTTTTTTTAATTTTTCTCATTACTGCGCCATTTGCAGAGATTTGCAGCAGTTATGCCGATTAAATGCATTAAAAACGTTTGACTCTAAACAGCGCTGCCAAGTTATGCATTTTTGAACGTTAGATGTTCATTATTCATCATTTTTTTTTACCAAAATCAATCATTTGCGATAATAAATAATGGATTTTCGTAAAAAACGAGTTCCAAAAAATGTTAAGCTTTTTGGCGGTTATGGTTCGATATGTATACATATTTTTTTAAATAAAGAAGTGTACATTTTTCGAGTTTTCTTATTTTAGCTATTTTTCCAATACATATGTAATTAATTTGTTAACAAAACATAGAAAAGCTGTTTGCATAATTCTTGCACGTAAAAATTTTGCCAGTAATTATTTTGTAAGAGATTTTTTGCCTCTCAATTTTTTGCTTTCTTTTGAGGCTTTCTGTTTGAGTTAATGAAGTCTTTTCAGTAACAATTCTTATAAATTATTAAAAAAAAAATTAGTAAAGGAACAAACCTATTGTGTAAAAATTTCATACAAATATCTTGCATTTCAAAATATTTTGCATATCTCAAAGAGAAAAATATTTGTAAGACATTTTTAGATTTATGCCCTAATTCAGTAAGAAGACGTTTAGGACGTTTTTGTTTGTAAATACTTTTGAGTTCTTGTGTTTGAATTCTCGAAATTACTTTCTTCAAAAAATGGTTGTTTTCTCTGATAATGAAAAATAAAATATTATTGCCATGTTTTAAGACATATAAATTAAATTAATGTATTATACAATGTGTAAATTGAATAAAAAATAAACATTTGCTTTTTACTTGAAAATTTGTTTAAAAAAAAAACAAAAAACACATACATATTTTAGGTTTTAAAACAAATTTTTAAGTAAAAAGCAAATGCTTATTTTTTATTCACTTTACCCAATAGTTTGAAAAATATATGAAAAAGCATTTGTTGGATATAATATTTAGAACCAAATCATAAAGCAAATACATGAACCTCTCAGCATGGACAATAAATAATAATTCTTTTAAAGAATCACAGAATTAGGGTGTTAATTGATTGAACTGTAGTGTATTTTAATCAGCAATAATTTCAAATTCGGGCTTAATTAAGTTCAGTAATTTCAACTCTTATTGAATGAAAAATTTTTATTAATTAATGTAAGTTTCTAGAGAAGAGAAGAAAAATTAAACTAGACTTTATAAATGCGCGAAATACCGATATTTTTCTGTGCAGCCACGCACTTCAACAGCACCCTAGTCTCTCTACTTGTGTAGAGATATTCTTATTAACATCAGCTATTTAACGTGAATTGTTATGAAACGGAATATGAGAAATGATTGTTGTGTATACAAAGGATTTACCTTTGTTTTGTGTAAATTGAAAGCTTTTAACTCTTTTTCGTGAAAGTACTTTTTGAATTATGACGTTGTTTAAGTAAATGAGTCATATCGTCGGCTTAGAGTGTAAACATGCTAACTCTCTTCCAGCAAATTTTACAGGAGAGACAAAATACTGTTAACGGGTTCTATACAAAGCTTAAGAAATTAGCCTAACACATTAAGGGCCTACTTTTGTAAAACGCAACTCTTAGGCGTTGACTAATTTTGTATGTATTTCGTTTTTGTAAATAAAATTTTTTCTATATAATCGATGAGGCGTCTCTTTCTCTTTCGGCCGGCATTAAAATGTCATATGTTATAAAAAGTGGATTTAGCAGGATTACACTCTAAGCCGACGATATCTAGACAGATATCTAGATCATTATTTAGAATATGTTAATTTTTCAAGAAATATAATTGCGAATTTTGCACGTCTTGTCCCACAGTTCCATACAAACACTCACACACACACACATTTTCTATTTGTTTCACAAAATCATGTTTCGATTGCATTAGATTTATTTCGCACTCGCAATAAGAACTTCCCATTGGAAGTGTGCGCAAAAGTATTTGATCCATTCAACAAACGCTATTTTATTTCATTTACTTTTGTGTTTTCTAGTGCCGATGGAACAGTGGGGTTTCAAGCCCACTCAGCGCGAGGGTTCTAATGTTTTGGGTCTCGTTATGTTCAGTGTCATTTTGGGCACCACCATTGGCAGAATGCGTGAAAAGGGTCAATTGTTGCAAGATTTCTTTACAACACTGAGTGAAGCAATGATGACTATCACTTCCTGGGTTATTTGGTAAGAAAAATTGTGAAATTTTAAAAATATTTTTGGCTTAGTAATTAATTAAATTATTCTTAAAGGATTTCTCCTTTGGGCGTAGGCTTTCTGATTGCAGCCAAAATCATTGAAATGGACTCTATTGCGGATACAATACAGTCGCTTGGATGGTACTTTATAACGGTAATGCTTGGTCTATTTCTACATGGTTTCGGTAAGTAGCCTGCCTGCCATAACATGAAAAGAAAAATAATTAATTTGACTTGTTCTTCCATAAAGGTACCATTGCAGTTATATTCTTTTTGGGTACGCGCAGATTACCCTATCCCTACATTGCAAAGCTGAGTCAGGTGTTGGCCACAGCATTTGGCACTGGCTCCAGTTCTGCCACCATGCCCTTGACCATTAAATGCTTAGATCATATGGGTATTGATCCACGTGTGACAAGGTTTGTTATACCGGTGGGGGCCACCATTAATATGGATGGCACGGCTTTATATGAAGCTGTGGCCGCTCTTTTCATTGCCCAGTACAGAGAGATGAGCTATTCGTTTGGCACTATAGTTGCAGTTAGTATTACGGCCACAGCCGCTTCTATTGGGGCGGCAGGTATACCACAAGCAGGTCTTGTCACAATGGTAATGGTATTGGATACAGTTGGTTTGGAACCCAAGGATGTATCCCTGATTATAGCTGTTGATTGGCTGCTGTAAGTTTGCTTAGAGTATGATAAAGAATATTGTTTTGGTTAACTTTAATACTTCTATACTTTTTTAGAGATCGTTTCCGTACCACCATCAATGTAATGTGTGATGCTTTGGGCACAATTTTAGTCAATCAATTATCCAAAAAAGATTTGGAAAATGTGGACAGAGTAAGCTTTGATTTATATATCGTTGGTCATAAGCAGAAAGGCCTTAACTCAATATAATAATAAATAATACAACTGCTTGTAAAAGCGTTGTTTTTTACACTATTGCAATAAATTTTTGTGACGAGGTGTAATTGTGTAAAATGTATTGGTATCACTCAATTTAGTGAAAATACGAGTTAGGGCCTTCCTACTTGTGACCATCGATGCATAACTGCATAAACTGCACATAAAAGAAATGCTTTCTTTTTCTCTTTTTTTCTTTGGAATAGTTACACGCTGAGCCCCATGAACTGCTGGAACTGGGAGCCAATGGCCACGACAAGGAATAAAATGGCCTAATAGCGATTAGATGACAGCATAGTCATTTAAAGCAAAGTAGCAGAATTAGTTATTTCTAACTTAAATTGAAATTTAACAAAACAGAAACACGACGTGCTGCTTAGTTAAGCAATTTATTTTTGTGCAGACAAAAATGTGTTCTCTCCATTCCAGAAGCACGACATTTGTCTTCTTTAAAATATCTTAAAACAAAAAAGAATATTTAAATTTTTATTTAAGTTTTTGTACTATTTAAAAAAAAGTACCACTCTAACGAATTTCTTTGAAATTTAGCCAAGCATTTTTATTTTAACTTCCTCCTTTAATCCCTTAAGGATGCTAAGACAGCTAAATCCAAAAATTTAAATCTAAAACGAACCCAAATTTAAATTTTAGAATCTAAAAATATTTACAATGTAAATACATACATACATATCGCTACCTTAATATAGAAAGGTCGTAACTAATTACATACTAGAATGTATCGAAATATGCAAAAATCTCGATTTCAAAAAAATAATGACTTAGGGCCTTTCTATATTAAGGTAGCGCTATATTGGCTAAATATGAAACAATTTAATTGTAATTTTCAAATAGGAATGCTCTAATTATAATGATAATATAAATAATAATTGAAATTAATTAGTAATTAACTATGAAAAGACCAAATTAAATCATGATAACGAAAAAGAGTTCAAGTATAGTGTTGAAACTTTTAAAGTTAAAGTAAAACTTACGATAATATACAATTTGAGTTTTATAAAATATTTTGTAAATACATACTTAATAGTTTAAGTACAATATTTAATAAATAATAAAAAGAAATGACAATAAAAAAAATACATTTTGAAATTCGCAAAAAAAAAAGATTTAAATTAATAAAAAAACTGTTTCATATAAAGTATTTCAATACAAATAATACATATTTATTAATTAATGATTATTTTTATTTAATGATTTAACTATACTCCATAATAGCTATTCATACATATCCTTAACTTAATACGAAAAGGCCCTAGCTCATGTTTTTCATAGTTTACACGAGGAGGAAAAAACTAAATAAAAAAAGATGCGATATTGATACAAAATTCTTTTAAAAGCAATTTTTATTAAAAACACTTTACAATATTTAGTGTTATATTCATCTTATTTTTTTGGAGGAGGTGTATCTAGTAATGGCCTATCGCAATATGTAAAAATATCGATTTCGAAAAATTATGAGGTGAGGCCTTTTCGTATTAAGTTAACGATATATTTGTTTCATCAAATTTCATATTAAAATGATGAAATTGGAAACTCAACATTATTAAACGAAATTCCAAATAAAACTTTTATATACATACATATATAAATTAAATATATTGTAAAAAATATACTTACCTGCGTTTATACAAACATAAATACTTGCATACACAAATATTCGTAAAATAGGACAAGTGATAAGTGAAACAAAATTGTTATTGAATATGTTTTCTAGCTGTGTAGTTTATGTTCTAATAAATAAAATGAATTAGGATTAACAACAAAAAAAAAAGATCTCTACAGTTGACTAAGATTCAATTAGAAATCCAATTATTTTACTCACGAAGATTTGGAGGTAAGTAGGTAATAGATTTGTTCATTTACTGAAAATTATTACGAATTTGTTGCAATTGTTACTGGAAAGAGTTCATTAACTCAAAAAGTTTGCAAGGAGAGAGCGTCAAAAGAGAGAAAAAAGTTGAGAGATTATTAATAGTAAAACTTTTATTTGTAAAACTTATCCAACCACCTGTTGTATATTTTGTTGCCAAATAAATTGTTTAAAAATAAAATTGATAAAGGAAAATTGGAAAAATTTGCATTTCTTTGTTAAAAAACATGTATACGTATGAAAAAAGAAAGCATGTTTTTTTTAATTTATTGTTTTTCTTCCATTAAGCCACATAAATTCAATTTTAATGCAAATAATTTTGTGTGTTTCTCATGTGTGATCAGAGATGGAAAGTCGAATTCCCTTATTTGTTAATGAAATAAAATTAAAAAAGTGTGAAAAATTCATAAAAATGGTAAATATACATAAAACTGTGTAAAGAATTTCATACTAAATATCAGTTTCTTAAAAAAATTGCAATTTAAAATATTGTCAAACAAAATACATCAGAAAAAGTACAATTGTATCATGATTTCCATCCATGGTTCTGATATGAATAAAAATTTCTTGCAAGTTTTTACAACTAAAGCGTTCATTTACTTTTTCATATTTGGGAGAGTAATTTTGTAAATTTCTATCTTACTCTCTCGTTGCTATTTTCTGCTCGAAAAGTAAATGAACAGACCTAATGTTGTAAAACAATGACATTTTATAAATAATCCTTTAGCCGATGGATGGCTTTGGCAGCCAGTGCTATCAATGTACTTATGTATATATTAATGTTATATTTTATAATATCAAGTAAATAAATAAATAAATAAATAATCCTAGACAAGAAGAAGAAGAATTTATAAGACAACATATTCTTGAAGAAGAAAATCCGAACCAGTAGTGTGATTCACTAACTTTTTTTAACGATAATCGCATGGTTAAAATAATTATAACGAAAATTTACCGAATTTCCTATTCAGTAACATTTTTAAATACATTCGCTGTAGGTTAATGTCAAACATGTCGTTATTTAAGCGAAAATAATTTATCGACAAAAATCAACTGAAAATATCAGCTGCGTACTATCGTTAAAAAGAAGTTACATAATCACAAAATCGTTATTGCAAGCGACAAAATGTATAGACAAAAATTACGATTGTCGGATCGTTAAAAGTTACTAAATCGACCCACAGTTCTGCAGAAATAAACCTTGATTCCTACTCGAAATCATATGCTTCCAAATCACATATTGTTGTTAAAGTCACAAGTGTGATTGATTGATTGATTGCTTGGTGTGATTTCAACTTTTCGAAAATATATTACCAAAATTGCAACGTTATTTTGTAATTTCAAATGACTTTCACAAAATAAGATTTTTAGAACAGTCGTGTGTGTATGATTTCCCAGCAACAGGCTTTTTTGTGTTCATAGAACTCAGAATTTCTTCTTTATTACGAGTATTTATGTCAATATTTCAACGTTTTATTGAAATTATAGCTTTTGATAGAATCACTCAATGGTGGTATTTGATGTTTGATGCAAACGGTTATGCGTAAGTGCAAATGCAAGATATCGTAGCTTTTCTTTGGATTGTGTGTGTATTTGTTGTTGGATTTTATAGAAAAGCTACGATATTTTGCATTTACACTTACGCAAGACCATTTTGCATTAAACATCGAATACTGCCAATGTTACAATAAGTCTGGTAGCATTTTCTTGTCAGCCTTAAAGTATGCTCTGGCTTTTGTAAAATCATAATCCATCTATACCTCGATCTACAGGAAAAAATAAAATATGTATGTCGTGATCAAAACTTACATTAAAAAATGTTCAGCATTATTTTTTAAAATTGGAGAATAATTTACATAAAAAATTGGCATAAAAAACAACCTACAAGTTAGAAAATTATTATAAATATGTGGCAAAAAGGAATAAGAGCCTAAGTCGAGATAAGCTGTTTTTGAGTTAATGGTACCTGCGTAATCTGCGTATTTGAAAGTACACTGGTTAAAATCTTAATTAATTTGTGCGATTTTTTCAAGAAGTTATAGCAAAATTACTTGCGACTTATCTTTTTTAGGCTTCTAATCTCACGCCTTTTGGAATAACAGCTGTGTTACTGATAATGCGTAGAACGATGTTGGATTAATAAAATAAATGTTATAATTTTTCAATTTAACTATAAAAGAAATTGACTTGAACGCTTAAAAGTGCTCTACTGAAAAACAGTAAAATATGACTTAAGCACTTTTTCCTTATTGCCACAGAAATATCATGTAAAACTGCTAACTCACTTCAGGAGGGACAAAATACTGTTAACATTTTCTATATATAGCTCAAGAAATTAACCTAATACATTATTAAGTTTTTTGACAAGCAGACTAAATAAAATAAATATTTTAGCCAGTCGATGTGGCATCTCTCTCTCTCTCTCTCTCTTTGGAAAAATGGATTTGGCAGGTTCTTATACTCGAAGCCGACAATAAATAGCAAATTAACCTTGAAATACCACTAATCCACTTAAAAAAGTTTTACATTAATGGAATGTAGGTTATTTTAGAAGTATTTTTTTTTTGTATTAATTTAAACAAAAAAAAAATTATCCAGCATAAAATATGTGCAATAACAACAACGGAAATATAAGAAGTCAGTCTGACCAGCGTTATAAAATAGTTTTTATTTATTTAATTTTAATTCAATTCATTCAAAAACAATTAAGTAAATTCAGTTAAACTTATAAGTACTTTTTTAATTTCTTTGTTAATTGGGAGTAACAATGAATAAGGAGATTCGTAGCACCGACAGTTTTGATTTAAAAAAAAATTAAAAAAACAACATATCCTAATGAATTGCTTATATATACATATTTAAATGCAATTTAGTTTATCTATCAATTTCAACTTTTTGTTTCAAATGTCCTGGCAAATCATTGTAAACTAAGGCCGGTACGCGTGCTGTAAAAAATGAAGTAAATAAATTAATTCCTTTAATATTTTATGTGCTGTTAACTTGAAGATACTTACTGTTACACTTATAGATCAAGTTCGACCATATGATCATCTGTTGGGAGAAACAAAACGCTCCCAAGCGACCACCCTTTAATGTTGAATCATACACATTGTGAGAGTCCAATACCAATTTGTCACCTTCAAACATTCTAAGTCGTATAAGACCAATGGCCGGCCGGTGCATTAGGGACCATCTGTATGAGGTTTTCTCCTTCCAACCCAAACTCATGGGATCCTTCCACAATAACCTTACTTGATCTTTGGTATCTCCAGTATGCCACAAGCTATTACGCAACATGGAACCGGGACCCGTTATACTGTCGACCAATTTGATTTGTATGCCAGGCTCACCAGATGCCCGGAAGGGCGTGGAATGCCAATAAGTTTGTGTATTCTTTTTCCACATGACAATATAGAATTTGCGATTACTTTGATAACTGAAGATGAAACCAACATAATCATCATCAGTGTCATCATTGACATAGAACGTGCCCTCAAAGTCTACACCACCGAAAGCATCATGCCCCACTACAAGACCAGGGTCACTATTCAAAGTTTGTATAATTTCCGATCCATTGGCATGAACTTCCCAATTGGGATCCAGCTGAGCTTCTCCTTCAGGATCCAAAATCACTGAACGAATAGTACGAAAGTCAGTAGAATATATCATAGAGTTATTGGGACAATTGTCTATAATATTGGGAGTGCCATCAACATCTTCGTCATCTTCACACAAATCACCTTTGCCATTTTCTTAAGCAGCAAATTAGAAAAACTTATTATAAGAAAAATGGTTTTAATTTAAATCTTAAACACTACTTACTATTTAAATCCATTTGATTGGGATTCTTGGCCAAAGGACAATTGTCTCTATAATTGGGTACCCCATCACCATCCATGTCATCGTCACAAGCATCACCTCTATTTAAAATATAAAAAATTCATCACAAACGGTTGCTAGTTAAATAACTTTAATATACTTACTTGCCATCGTTGTCGGTATCCAATTGATCAGCATTACTGACCATGGGACAGTTGTCTTCACTATCTTGTATACCATCATTGTCGCCATCAATCTCACTATCACAAGCATCACCTAGCAGGTCATTGTCACGATCTTCTTGTGATGGATTCGATATGCTGGGACAGTTATCGCAGACATCTCCGATGCCATCACCATCAATATCCAGTTGATTTGGATTTGGTATCAGCAAACAATTATCGTATTCATTAATGACTGTATCGTTATCAATGTCGTCATCACAATCGTTGCCAAACCCATCATCATCTGTATCCACTTGCTTGCGATTGGGCACAAATGGACAATTATCACAAGCATCTCCAACCCCATCATGATCAGAGTCCAGCTGATCCACATTATATACAAATGGACAATTATCCTTGTCATTTGAAATTAAATCACCATCTGCATCACCATCACAGCCATCTCCAATACCATTGTTATCGGCATCCTCCTGTCCCGAATTCGGCAAATCAATACAATTGTCACGATTGCAGTGTAAATCCGAACACGGCAATGGCATGTCTGGCCAGCTGTCTAAGTCGCTATCTTCACCACATATCAAACCATTACCCGCCCATCCAACTTTACACTTGCACGCGTATTTATTATTATCGGTGAGTACACAATTGGCATTACTATTACAGATGGTGCCATCTGGACACATATCAGCTATTGGGAAGCAACTTGAGGTGCCATTCGAGACGAAGCCATCTCGGCATTTGCACTGATACGAACCCTTGAAAATGATATTTAAAAAAGTATACAACTCATTGAAAATTAATACAATGATTTTTTTTTAAATCTAAACTAACCAGTGTATTAAGGCACATCGAATTCGGTCCACAACGCTCCATACCATTTGTGCATTCATCTATATCGTAACAAGTTTGTTTTTGATAATTTATAGTCCAGTATTCAGCATAATATCCTTTATTTGAAAAAAAGAAACAAACATTCAAATACAAGTCAATACAATAATGTTCAATGTATTTACCGTGGACATGCATTCCACTGTAGCCCAAAGGACAAGGCTCACATCTAAATCCTGGATTTTGATTTACACAAGTTGTTCTCGGATCACAGGGCTGATACAGTTCACACTCATCTATGTCGACACATAAGGTGCCATTGATACGTTGACTACGTGTACAGGAAACACATTGGAAGAAGGGTGGAACACCTATTTGCACGCATTCAACTCCTGCAAATAAGGGAGATTTTATTTTTTTATAAACCACTTCATACATGGAACACATAAATTGTGACTGCTAGAACTAATAGATTTAAAATGTTAGAGTGGCCTCAACCTATTTAAATATTTAAATCTATGGCAAAAAAGGAAAAAGTGCTTAAGTCAACTTAAGCTAATATTTGGATAATGATCGCATGATAACTTCCCAATGTAAGACTATAGGTGGCAAATTACGGTATTCGATATCGAACGAAATTACTAAATATTTTAAGAGAGTTTATATGGAAATATTTTAAAATTTCGAAACGTTTCGAATGTCCTAAATTGCCCCCCGATGACAAATTACGGCATTCAATATCGTTCGAAATTTCCATACAAACACTATTAAAACTTTATGCAAATTTGTTCGATATCGAATGCCGTAATTTCAGTTTATTTATATATTTCAAATTTGCGATTTATTTTGGAATGAAAACTTAAGTGATTAATATAAGACCCTTGAATTAATATAGTGTCGCAAAAATAATAACATCTTTTACAGAAATAGCTAAAATAGTGCTAATAAACTGATAAATTTTACTTAAGTAATTTTTCCTTATTGCCACAAAAATATTTCTGTGTTTAAAAATAAATATACAGTGATACTTATACTCCCCTATATTAGTGAATATATTAGATTATATAATCATTAAAATATTAATTAATTAAATTTGTGCGACTACACAGAAATGATTTGAATACAAAACCAATTAAGATACTGAAAGCCAAAAGGGCACAAGTGCAAAAAAGAGAACTCGAAACAATTAAATTTTAAGCATTTATTTTTTCCTGTTGGTGGTAAATTTTATGTAGACATGTACATTTGTGTATCCCAGCAAAAAAAAACATGACAAATCATGTGTTTAATCATGGGTTCAAGTGATGACGCATTGATTGGATTTCGGTGAAACATGCATGATTTTTACATTAGCTTGTCATTGGAGATCATGTGTTTGTTCGATAGTTTAAATAATTTGATATTCATTCAAATTAATGAATTTAAATAAACCCATGCAAGTTCCCTGATTCGATGAGGTTTTTTATGTAAATACACAACAAGCAAAAAATAAAAAATTTTGTGGCAGAATACCGAACCATGCTGTTCTCACTCTCAAGGCACACTCTCTACCACTGAGCTACTGCTCTCTTATTATTTGTTAAATATAAAACTTGTTTTATGAAAATGTAGCAAAGTGATGATTTAATTCCGTTTTTGCATGCCATTTTCGCTGGATATTTATTTCAATACTTATTTCAGTAATGTCGCATGCGTTTTTAATGAGTTGGAAACTATAGCGCTATTTACGATTTTCGATGATATTCAGAATGCATTCGAAGAAACAAATGCTCAAGAAAGCATGAAACATTATTTTATTTTGAACGCGTTCATTTACATATTTTTGCTGTGATGTAATTTAAATGTTTCTCGCAAAAGTCGCATGCACAAGTCATAAGGGCTTTGGACGCGATCAAAATGCTTTGTGTCAAGTTCGTGAACGTGAGCTTGTCGGCTTGATGTTACTATGATTGATGGCCCACCAAGCATTAATTTTTATTTTGATTTTGTACTGTTCGTTTTGTTAAAAAAAACTATATAAAAATGTCTAAATAAATTAATTAAATAACAATAATGGCAGCACTCTTTACAAAAAAAAGAGAAAAGTAAAATAAGAAAGTTTTAACACTTCTTTTTTCTTCACCAGTAAAATTTATGTTTTTCTTCTTTTAATTCCTATTTTTTGGGCAACCGTTCACAATGGAAATATAATTATAATGAAAATTTGTACGGGCTTGATGGTTTAACACTATACACGCATTAACAAGTGACATCAAGCATGCCTAAGATCAAAATTTTTGGATTTTCCATCAAGCATCGTTGGTATCACACATACCAAAAAAATTTCACTCATACTATTTATAACCAAACATAGCAAGCATTTTGACCGTCTCTAATCCCCTATACATGTGTGGGTAGGTTAAATTAGGGTTAATAGGCACTTTCCCACACCAACTTCATTCAGTATTATTGACAGTGATTGAAAATTATTTCTAATTACGAGTATTTTACATCAGGTTACAATAATTTTTCACATATACAAAAGTTACAATAGCCAAAGGACAGTTTTTTATTAAAATAATTTTAAAATTAAGTGTTTAAGATATTAAAGAAATTTTATTATTGCAAATTAAAAAGGGCAAACAAAAAGATGTTTTATTTGCCAAACTTTGTATAGCTTTCATTATTTAGCAGTTAATCAATTTGTACATCATTTCATTTGAGGAATTTTTTTCTTCTTATTGCGCAACTATCTTAACAATTTAACTTTCAAAATCAATTTTTATAAAAATAAAAAATAAAATTATTCATATAAGAATCGCTGATTTACTCGTCCCACACATACCGATGCATGTATGTATGTATGTTTGTACGTGTATTTATTTATAAATATTCGTTGTATAAAAAATGTTTGCCATTAAAAACACAATAAAAAAATGTATGTATTATGACCTTGAATTTAAGTAATTCAAAGCAAAATCATTTAAACAATATTACATAACTAAGTTTGCTATACTAAATTTTATAAAAAAATTTTGCGTCATTATAATTCTCTTTACAACAATACTCGTAAAATAATTATTATTCTAAGTTAACCGAATTTCGTTTATTTAGATTTGTTTGTTAGATCAATATCAGTTTCTCAGTTTTCGAACAACAAATAGAAAAGCAAACCATTTATAAAATTTTTTAGATATAAAAGCAAAAAACATAAAATAAAAAATAGAATTTTGTGTCCACAGTACAAGTGTTGCCAGGCTCCGTGTCTACCAGCCCTTAATTGTGAAACTGGCCTAAGTCATATATTTCTTTGGTCGAGATATTTATTACATTACATTTGAACAAATCAAAATATATTTTTATATTATGCAACACTTTAATCGAGAGTAGGGTTTCTAATTTCACAGAATTTTCTACTTCCCACGAATTGAAAAGTAAAATTTTTTACTCCCGGGAATTTCATAAACATGTGAATGTAATGAAATGACCTCAATGAAAACTATAATTTTAGGAAAAAACATACAATATTTAAATTAAAAAGCAAACAACTTTATTCGTTATTTTCATGAGCAACAGTATTTAAAAAACAAAACAAAAACGAATAAATTCACATGCTTTGAGTTATAGCAGGGATGGAAATTCCACCTATATCTGCCAAACTATATACTATTTCCTATAAAGACATTTTAGGTTGAAAATATTTCGTAACGCTTGAAGTTGTTGGAGCCAACTCAGAAACCTCTATTACATCTTATTCCATGCTTATATTATGCATCGTTACAGAGTTGCATTTTTAAGTAATAAAACAAGGAAGAACAATGTAAAACAAGCAAGTTCCAAAAACGTAAATATTAAATTCCGGAAAATTCCCGTTGATAAATTCCCGGAATTTGCAAAAAAAATAATTCCCAGGAATTCCCAGGATTTTTTTCTGTGTAGAAACTCTAATCTAGAGTTGTACTAATCTCTAGTTTTTAAGCTTTTCTCAAGAATTTTTTGTTGAATGCTACTGATGAGCTTCTTAAGCAGACACGAATTGCATATATCGTCGCTGTTTTAACTAACCGACCGAACTGAAATTTTTTTTAAAATTAGTTAAGTCCACCACTAGACTTTATTAGTCAAAATACACCTTGTCTACAATTTTTAGGATTGTAAGTATTACTTGTATGCCTAAAAATATAAAAATATTTGAGACGTATACATAAGAATGCATGTAAACGGAGTCCAAAAAAGAAAGCAAAATTTAAATTTGGCGCCATTCGAAGTGTCATTTTTTGACATTTGAACAATTGTTATTGTTTGCTAGTAGAAGGTACGAGGTTAGTATAAATAGAGCATTCTCATTGTGAAATTGTTTTGCGGCTACAGTTCGCAAATTGCGATCAATTTAGGGTCACAATACTGTTCCAAAAGAGTCAACTGTAAAGAGATTAATGTATAAATTTGCCGAAACTGGATCTGTTAGTGACGTAAAGACAACAACGCGCCCTCGACCAGGTCGATCGACCGAAAATGTCGCAGCTGTACGTGCTGATGTCGCTCAAACTCCATCCACCTCAATTCGGCACCAAGCTCAGCAAATTGCAATGATAACCAGTTTTTTCGTGCCTAGAATTGAAGAAATGAGTGTGAAGGGCATGTGTTTTCAACTAGAAGGCGCTACATGTCATACAGCCAGAGAAACAATTCAATTGCTGCATCAGTCATTTAAATCTTGCGTTCTTTTTGGGACACCCAACAATCATTAAAACTGCTGTCCTGTAAGATTGTAAAAATTTTAGTTAGATCAGTTAGTTAAAACAGGGACGATATGTTTGTGTTGCTTAGCCAACAACAACTAACAATTCTAACATTACAGACTTGACGTCAAATAAATATCCTTTAGATGTCTTGGAAAATAAACTTAAAGGCCATTCAATATAGACACTTTAATGGCTTCATTAGTCAAATCGTATCGTCTTACTTTGGAGTTGTCGTATCTTCTAAATCTAGGTGTTAAGGCTCAGTTAGCCGACTGTAATGTAAAGTAACTGCAACAGTAAGAAACAGCTGATCTAAATTGTTATGTGAAAAGTAATGAAAATGGTTATTGAGATATAATGTAACGTAACCTACTTTTAATATAAAAATATTTATCAGCTGTTTCCTACGTAGCAGTTACATTACATTACAGTCGGCTACCAGCGATAGTGTCAGGTGTTAGTTTGCTTCATACGTATGTGTGTGTGTGTGTATGTAAGCCAGAAGTTGACGTTTGCTACGTAAACATCTATTTTCTGTAGATTTTTACGTAGCAAACGTTGCCAACACATTTTCAATCAGCATCAACATGCTTATTAAATGTTACCGATTTTATCAGCGGACACGCAACATTACGATACGATTTCAGTAATTCTACTATTAAGGTGTTCACAATTTCAGCTAAAAAGTATAAGATTTTATGTGCACCCATTCAGGCTTATTCTGTAAGTTAATCTAAGCATAGTTGTGTGCTAGGAAGTAAGAATTCCTGTGGTTCAGTTAATGCAATAACTTAAGAAAATAAAATATATCATTGTCATACTAAATATTTAAATTTTTGACTCAATCGATGAAAAACCAGTGGTCTATCGAGATACAGAATTAATTAATTCCATTTACATCGAGACGGTCTGCGTCGCATAATTCCAGTCACCATAAACGACGCAAATCGGGGCTCGATTGTACGAGTATATGTATGTATTTATATAAAGTTAAAAGTTAATTTATTATAGTATATTTATGTATATTATATAATATTATATATATGTATAAAGTTTTAGTAAGTTACTTGATTAGTTTGCATAAAAATTAAATTAATAATATTATGTCGTATTAGTTTTGTTAGACCACATACATGCTTTTTATCCGTAAACAAACATGACTACAAATATATGTAATTAGTTAACCAGAAAATGGAAAATATTTATATATAAACAAAATAAAGATAATAAAAACAAACAAACTAAACAAAAATCCAAATACAAAAATAAATTGAGTTCTCAATACACCAAAATGTTATAAATTTTATATCTAATGATAGTTTTATTAATGATTCTTAAAAACCAGAAAAGTAATGAAAAAAAATATTTTATTTACCAAAAATTGTTGCTACTCGTACTCTTCTATAAATTAAAACACAATTTAAAATTTTAAATTATATTAATTTATGAAAAAAAAATTCTCAAAATATTTTATTTTATGAAGTTTGTGATTTACAAATAATTATAATAATTTTGACAGAACAAATAACTTAAACTTATAATTTTAAAAATAATATTTATATATTTATATAAATTCCACTTTCTGGTGTGGTGGACTTTAGGTTATTTTTTTTATTTCCTTTATATAGTTTATTATGAAGTAAGCATTTGTGAACAATAATGTATATTACAATAATTTTTATTTTTATTTTTATTACAAATGTAAACATTTTTTAATTGTTTTAATTTATTTTGGATTGTATAATACTTTGATGTGAATTTACAAGGGGTTGGATAAACATTTAAAAAAATCCTTATTGTGTTTCCCCTGATGTATGAGTGCATTTGTGCCGATTAAATTAATATTTATATCAATTACAAATAAAATTCTTATATTTAGTTTAAACAGATTATTGAATGGATGTATCTATGTTGTCATTACGGAATATTTTCGCGCTGTATACTGCCTTTGATAATGCTGTACATTATGGGTCGGCACTATAATGCTTCCTATAAAATTTACAAAATTCTTATTATTAAAATCAATTTCAAACTGCCAACAAAAACAACAACAACAAAAGTTAACAAATTAAAAAAGGTTAAAATTTTTCGCATCAATAAATCATTATATTGCGAGTAAGGCAAAAACAAAACAAAAAAGGGATAAATAAACCGAACTAACTCCCTTTGACATTAATTGGTATAATGTCAAAAATATGTTTCGCACCTTTAGCCTGTATTTAAGTTTGGAACACCGCGAAGTTGTTCAACATAAATATGTACCTACGCAGAAGCGTAGTAGGAATCAATAAAGCTAATAATTGTAGAGGAAGGGATTAGCTGTTAGGATTTCTCATGAAGTTTAAGAAATTTCGCACAATTCGTATACAATTTAGAGCTTAAATTCAAAAAACTCTTGTGGTGAGAGTGAAATATGCACAATAAATTTCGTTAAAAATTTTTTAAATAATTTGATAATTTTTAGAAACAAAAAGAAGGAGAACTAGAAATAGAAAACACTTGGACACGTTTTCTATCGCCCATGTTACGCAAGACATTATTAACATAAGCTAACAGTTGACTTGAATACAACCAGAAATATTAATTGATACGTAAATGCATGAGAAACAAAAGCGATCAAAGTTAATCAAAGTTTAAAAATTTAAAATAGCGCAAGGTACAGCGTTACATCTGTTATTGGCTCGATTCGGATTAGTTAAGCTATAGAGTTAAATCATAGTGACGACGCAATGCATTTACATACTAGAAGTGAGCACAAGCCGTGAAAAAGTGCACAGTATTATATGTGTAAGAGTGAATATTGTTCGTAGTGGTGATCCTAATTGAGTGTAAAGCAAAAATAGCGAACAATGCAACAAAAAACACACAAAACCATTGTACAACAGTTAAATCGACAGTTCCCAGTGAAAAAAATGGAAGTCATTCTAGCAGAAGTACATTTTCATTGCTTCCAAAAAATCGATATTTTTAATTTGCCGAGAGTGAGCAAAAAACCATGTAGAAGCTTATTTTAGTCACACAAAACCTTGTAACTCCTCCATAGTGTTAGAAAATACTCACCAGAATTTATAAAAAATTTATTTTTTTAAAGAAATGTATGAACTATTTTCAGTCTACAATTTAAAAGTTATTTGCTTAAAGTTACATGAAAACACTGTTTTGGGCTTAAATTCGTATAAAAAGAAACGAATTGTTAAAAAAGGCAACTATTTACCATTTTTCCTAGATGAAAATATTATCATAGAAGACAAAAAAGGGAATTTTTCTTAATATCGCTTCCAATTCAGTGACCAGGCGTCGAAAAAGGGAACTTCTTGCAATGACAACCCTATGTAAAAATCATTAGATCGGATCGAAATTCGCACTACTTCCGCATCGTAAACTCTACATTTTCATGACTTTTTTGGAGTCTCTTTTTTTACTGGGTTGTGTCAAGTATTGCAGTATTTCTATTGTGCACTTCATAGTGCACAATACTTTATTTCACAAACTCAAAATTTCATAAGATATTAAGTGATAATAATTTTTTTTTAAATTATATCCATTTGTGAAAGGTATTATTTTTATTTTATTATTTATTTATTTTATTTTTTAGTCTTAAATTAATAAATTATAAAATTTAGAAAAGTATCGCATACGAACTAACACGCTCAAATAATTTAAGTTGTTTGTTTTTTCTTCTATACACACATATTTTAACGCTTGTGTGCTAATTTTACAATTGTCATTCGGAGTGCACTAGTGAAATATGCTTCGACACTATGTACAATAACTAATGCCCTTGCTTGGCAGATAAACAAATGCTGTTGCATACTTTTGCTAAAAGTGAATACCAGTTTTAGTGTTCTCATAAAATCAAGAGCACTAAAAAGGGAGAACAAAACAATTCAATACTGTACACCATGAATATTAAGCCAGCAATTATTTTGTGCTCACCTCTAGTACATACCTACATATCGCTATCATACAAATTGGAGCGATCTACGAAAAACTACAACCCTGGTGTAATGAATTGTTATTCCCTGTCTACATTTGCAATTTTGTTGCATGCAATTCTGCTGCGGAATTGCGTAAGTGTCCACATTAGAAAAATCGAGTACTGCAATTCTTGTATTTGTTATGCCTTCTTCAACCCTACCAAACTTCAAGTTGAATAGAGAAAATTGCAAAGCAAAAGAGAATTGCCGAGAACATGAAACACTGTACCCATCCCCAAGCTTCTTACCTCTCTCTCCTAAAACAACCAAGAATTGCTGCAACAAAATTGCAAGTGTGGACACTGAGTATTATTGTCTTTTGAAAATTATCATAAACTCCATCATACCAGGGATGTACTTTTTCGTAGATCGCACGACTTTGTATGATAGTGTATCACGGCCTTAATTTATTACAATAAATATGTAAATCAGCATAGCTCAAAAAAAAACTATGACATTATTTACTACGTTTATACGCACGACTTATTGGCAAATAAAACTGTAAATTCTTGCCATATAATTGTTTTATTGGGACTTACTAATTCAGAAATTTATTCACGATTAACTATTTGTAAATAAAATGCTTGAGGTTGCCACACTTACAAAAATATTTGCTAATAAAAACAATAAATGGAAGCGTAGTAGGAATATTTTCAAAAAATATTGATAATGATAATGACAATAAAAAGAAATGATTTTTAGTTACTTTATATATTTATTAAATTTTTTGTAAAAAAAGCGTAAACACTAATTAATTAATAAAACAGTTGATTCAGACACGTATTTATTAACAGTTTCATAAATAATTAATAGACAATTTTATGGAACCCAACATGATTGCAAACAGTTTAAATCAATAAATACATGTCTGAATGAGGTAGTTTACACGAGAACAATATTTAATCCGCACAATTTTTGTTCTTTTCCAAATTACACGAGACTAATTTATCTGGCACAAAATGTATACGTATACACAGCTTTGTGTGTGTTAGTGTTTTTCGTACTCATTTAACATTTTCTGTTTTTTAAGTTGTGTGTGTATTGGTTTTATGCTGCTAATGCGGGGTTGTAGCTGGTTGAAAAGTTGTGCCAACCACAAAACCCCTCTCTTTGCCCCTCTCACCATCAAATTGGCATGTTATTCCAGCACAATTATGCCCGTGTAAATCAGCGCATTCAAACAGTTTTCCATTACTAATTAGTGGTTACGCTTTTTTTTTTTTTTTTTTGTTTTTTTTTACATGGAACACAAGAAATGCCACATGTAAAATCCGTCTAACGTTTTTATAGAACTGCTACCAAGTATTTATACATTTGTTATACGATATATATCCCGGTTATACGCACTTCTTATTTGCAAATAAAAGTCGAAAGCGTTGCCGTATAACTTGTTTATTGTAAGTTAATAACTCACGAAAGCTATTTGCAAATAACGCCACTATTTGCAAATAAAGAGTAAAATGTTGCCAATTATTTTTGTTTTGTAGGAAATGTAATACAAATTTAACAATGTGTGGCAATATATTTCACAAATAGTAATGTATTCTATCTACGTATAAACGGTGAGTTCAGTATTTGCAAATAGTTTTATTTGCAAATAAGATTTGCGTATAAACGAGGTAATAAACAGTGATTTAATTTATTTGCAAATATTTTTATTTACAAAAAGTGAGCGTATAAACGTAGTATATGTATATGTTACAATAAAGGAGCAATAAAACCATACATATGCACATATTTGTTCTTTATTTTTTTATACAAGGAGTACATATGTAAAAATATTCTCTGTACTTTATTTAGTGTCTGTTTAATTTACTTATCAAAGGACATAATTAGTTCAGTTAACATCACATACTTATGTATGTTTACTCACCTGATGGGCAAGGGCTATCCATGCAGGGATTGCGCTTAGTGCAAGTACGTCCATCACCATCATAACCAACGGGACAGGGGTCGCATTGAGCACCATTCACAGTATCGTGACAATGAACGCCTCTGTGAGAAAAAAAAATCATAAATAAGAAGAAAAAAATGAAAACAAAAGAAATGTTTATACGTATGTGTGCAACAAATAATAAACATTAAATAACAACACACAAAATAAAGAATTTAAACATTTGACTGACAACCACCAACTAATGACGGGCGAGCGTTATTTACTTGCAGCCAAAAGTTCGGTAAAAAGGCAAAATAAAGGCTCAAATTAATGTTTTGGTAAAGTTTTTTTGAAGTATAGAAGAAAATTTATTTACATTTGTACATGATCTTTTGTTAATTTTGTTTTCTTACGTTCCTTTTTTTTTTTGTTTAAACCTGGTTACACGCTTCCAAATAAAATAACAATTATAAGAAAATCTTATTAACACAGAAGAACGTACTTAAAGATTTTATTACAAATGTACAAGGTTTCTACAACCACATGTACGAGTATGTTTGTCTGTCTGTATGTACTCGTATTGGAATGAGTGATTGTGATGAGTGTGTAAATAAATAAGTGTGTGGGTAGTCAGCTAACAAATTAAATGGTAGAAGATGTGGAAAAATGCCTTAAGGCCATTTATCAAAGCAAATCAAAGATTAAAGGCTTCAAACCGAATTTCCTACAATTTACATCAACAACAACAACAACAACAATTTTCCTGCAACTTCTTCGAACACTATTAAATGCATTAATAAACAACAACAAAAATTTGTCAATAATTTTAAATCAACAAATCATGAACAAAAAAATTTTACGAGCCCATGGTGTAGTTCACAAGGAGATTGAATGTAATGTAAAAAGGGGAATGAGAGAAACTTTTAACCAATCATTCCAGAGATGGACACTGATATTTTTATTATTTTAGTACCATCGAACGTTACAGATATTTAAGGATATCGACGGCTTATATTCAATACCCGCCATACGCCAAAAAAAAACACAAATTTTCAGGAGAGAGAAAAAACTGTTTCATTCCAAAGTTCTTAAGATATAAATTAATCTTTCTTCTATAATACATACATATATTTTAAATATAACTACTGAGTCAGCCTTATAAGAAAAATAGATATTTTTACTCTATTCGTAGCGATATTGCAACTGAAATCTTCAAATATTTTTCGGCGTATAGCGGTTATTGCACAGTAATAAAAATATGTTTTTTTCTCTAATAAGTAATTTTATTAAATTAAGCACTTGCTTAACGTGTTTCTAACATAAAAGAATTCAATAACAAAACAATAACAAAAAATAAACATATTAAGCTAAAAAAATATGTATGGAGCATATATGATATCCCATATATGGTTCGGATCCGAAAAATGAGGGTATATGGGTATATATGATTATATATATTCATACATTTTCATAAACGTATGTGTAAATTCCCTCCACAGTATGCAAAGTTCATATTCATACACTCTTGATTCACAAAAGCCCACTGCTGTGCAATAAATTAAATTAAAATTAAATTTGTTTAGACTTGAGAGAGAGGTTGTTTGGACAAATAATTCAAAACGAAATAAAAGTCATTTCATTCATCAAAAGGTGAATCAATTATTTAAAAAACACATAAATCATATTCGTACATAACATTTAGCTTAAGAAATCAGATTAAAAACTAATGCAATTAATTATAAAAGAAAAAATAATCTGTCTAAAAATAGTTTTCAATACAGTGATATGAACTTTGTTTCCTATCTAGAGAATTTTGTTATTTTCTATAAAATTAATGACTGGATTATCCTTTTGATTATTTGATATATTAAATGGGGCCACAATGTATAAAATCATACAAGAATGCTTTTTTTAACAAAAAGTTTTTCTTTTTTAAACGTTGAGGGTACGCATATAAACTTTGTATACCGTATGTATTTTCTAATGGATTTTCAATTCAGCAGTGATAAAATTCCAAGCTTTTTGGATTGCAAAAACAATCTTATGTGAGATATCATGTGTATGCATACATTCTTATATGGCTCCATATATAAAAACTTATATTTATATATGGATCCACATATGAAGAGCTTCATAATTAAATGTTCATATATGTGCTCATATGTTATAATACATTTCATATATTAGTCCATATATTAGTTCATATGTAATAGTTTTGCCATGTATAATCTCATATATTTCCATACATGAATTCATACATATACATTTTTTATACTTTTTATACATTTTTTCTTTTTTGGATTATCACTACTTATGTATTATTTATAACTATTAACAAGTTTATGTCCGACAGTGGTCGGTCCTAATAATTAGATTTTTGATTTAAGATTTGAATACTTATAGTTAGTTCATATTCGAAGATACAATAAATAAATACATGTATTAAAAAAAATATTCATATATAGTTGTATACATTCATATACTAAAAATATATGGACCATATATAATTTTTTTAGCTGGGTAATTAAAAAAAAGGTAATTCAAATTGGAAATGTATTCGTTCCGTATTCTCAATGTATGGCGTATGGCGGGTATTGCATTAAAAAAATCGTGCGGTTATCACAAATATTTAAAAAAGAACTTACATATATTAATAATTTTTTTTCGGAAATTTTTGTCAGAGATTCAGCTGGAATCAGTGAACAATTTGCGATCAAAAAGTCCTTTTCCAAAAACTGCTGTATGGCGGGTATTGAATATAAGCCCTCGATATCTACATATCGCACACTAAATCATAAAGATCCACAACTCAAAAATTTTCAGATGATGAGTAGTGGGAAAAAACTGTTGATACTGATAAAATGACGAAAGTATGTAACATAAAAATAAGCATAACGGTATTTAATATTCTTCAACAAGAATTTATCGCAAAAGAATAATTTGATAATTTTGAGTTGTGACTCTTTATGATTTAGTGTGCGATATGTATGTACTCAGATTTTGGTAAGAATATCTTTAATGAAATCTTTTAAATAAAAGCTTTCGTTTAAGATTAACTTGACATACATTTCTTTGTTAACTTATATATTTTGATATATATAAATATGTTATAAATTAAATTTGTAAAATTGAGCCTTATTTTCGATTTGATCGTAAGCGACATGTAATCGATATTAGAATTTTATGGGCCTACCCATACTCTAGAATTATGAAAATGGTGATAACTTTTAAGATATAGGCTGTAAAATTTTATCGTAGACGGCAATTTATGTACAAAAACATATTTGAAAAAAGGGCGAAGTGATTAGACAATATGCCCATGATATTATTAACAGTATTCTTAAAAATATTTTTGTGACTAACTGTACACGACCTATGCCTTCACAGAGGACGTAGCAACATGGTTACCAACGAAATTCCACAAAAGAACTGCAACATAATGCAGTTATACGTTTCAAATCACTCATCCAGTGCTAGAGAGACGAAAAACTCTCGAAGGGCAAACATCTGACCTAACCGCACTTAAGAAATGATTTCGATGACGTTAGATCAGCCGAGAGCTGCTTAACAGGGTTGCTTAATATACATAATTGCACCTTGATTTTGAAGAGTTGACTCTTAAAATGGCAACAAACGATTCGAAAGTTTTTGGCTATATTTATTGAAGTTAGTTGGTGCTTAAGTATGGAATAATTGCTTAAGTATGGAATAATTGCTTCGTTCGTCAAATCGTATTGTATCGTCTTAGTTTCGACGTTATCGTGTCTTTTAAGTTAGTTAGTAAAAACGTGAGGCTGCCAGCGAAAGGGTCAGCTTTTACTTTGCTTTATACGTGTGTGTGCATGTACATATGTAAGCCAGAAGTTAACGTTTGCTCCTTAAAACTTTAAACGTTGCCAACACATTTTCAATCAGCATCAACATGCTTACTAAATGTTATGGATTTCATCAGCTGATACGCAACAGCACGATACGATTTCAGTAATCCTAACATTAGTTCAGAAACTAATATCAATCCAGCTTATTTCTTCATTATTACCCTGCAGGAGATCCAACTAGTGTCCAACTGGTGTTTTACTAGTACAGAAACCACCATCACTAGTTGCCAACTGCAAACTTTCCTATAACATCTTAATGCTCAAATTAGCATTGAGTGTGTTTAGAAAATTACTAGTGCCATTGGTACTAGTTTAGGACTAGTTTATTACCAGTTCTTTTGTAAAGAAAAATTCTATAAAATTGGTAATTTTATTTCTTTGTTACCCAGTGACAACTGTTAGTTAAAATTCGCCATTATATATCAAAATTCAAAAATACAAAAGAGAAATTGTAATTATTAGTTAATAATTATTTTTGGATGAACCTAAAATATTAATAATTGTATGATACCAATTTTCATAGAGTACAAGGGCTCTGTTAGACAGTCAAAATTTATTTTGCAATGTGGTGCCTTGGAACTACTTCATATACTAGTACTCATCAAAACTAGTAATTTTACACAACAATTTTAACCCTTTTCGCACTAGTTCTTGGTGTTCTAGTAGTTATACTAGTAGTTTTTAGTCAATTGACGCCTATTCTCGTGCAGGGTACTTTATCATTTTCATAATAACAGTCTTACATTTCTTTTAAAAACTATCTAATTCCAGCAATAATTTCTTAACATATTTTCTTTCGCTATCCTCATCTTTGTTACCCTAATGTTTCTTATAATTAAACAAACGCCGAAAGGACTTTCTATTACTACTTTTCAAACATCAATATAGTAATATATAAATATTAGTTTTCCATCTCTGGTATTTGTGTTTAAAATGTTACACTTCAATAGGCATATCATTTTCGTTTGAGGGTAAGACCACAAAGATTATCACAGGCATTGATCGGCTTATATTTAAGTTATGCCAAGCAAATGTGGAGGAAACCCGTAATACACAAAAAAAGACAGAAACTTATCACATCAAAGATCGTTAACAGTTCGCCTGCAATGAAAGAAAAAAAAAGAACAACTTTCCCACACTCTATGACTAAAAATACATAAAAGCCCACAAAGTGTTGGTCCACAAGAAAGAAAAAAATTTAAAAAAACTTGCTCTTACTTGCTGTATGATCAATTTTGGTTTCATCAAATATATGTATGCTACATACTTACGTATGATCCTAGTGTGTATGTATGTATGTATGTATTTATATAAAAAATGTGTAGTTGATATTGTTAACATTGTTCTTACTTTTGTTTTTTTTTGATATTATTTCTTCTTATGAGTACTTTAGTATATAAAAAAAAATAAGTTGGTTTTGCGTTAATAACATTTGTTAAGTTGAAATACTCACAATGTTGTACATACATACGAGTACATCTACCAACTCATACAGGCCAAATCTAAGTATTGCATTGCAACCAGCATTTAAGACAACTGTCATGAACGAGTTCACCTACGCAATTTCTTTTACCATACACATCCAAGCACACAGACATATCTACATACATATTCACTCACTAACTTGTACTTGGTTGATTTTATTATTAACTTTTTCTATCTACTTCACTTAAAGCGAGTCTATGCCATCAAACATAATTGTTGTTACGAGACTGTGGATTTTCGACTGCTTGAATTTAAATTAATACTCGTTCGTATTTTCTAAGACTTTTGCGCGTATGCTCATAAACGAGAAATTACCCTGGGCGTTATACATGTGGCCACTATAATAAACGGTCCTCCTTACTGGGTAGAGCGGAAACTGTTTTAAAGGAACAAAGAAATAATAATAAAACTAAGAGAAACATTGACATCCCTGCAAAGCTGAAGTAGAAGTGTTCATACTCTCTTCAACAATAGATGCGTAGATATTGCATACTTTTATTGGTAAGTTCTTATTTACACTCTCAGAAATTTCTTGAAAATTTAAAATTTAGTGAATGTCTTATACATAAAATACAATTTTGGTTTACTAAACACATTACTCCCACACCTGAGACGGAAATCTTTTAGAACAATACCAGCAGCAAATATTACTTTCTTAAGCTTTTCGAGTCTCCGTACAGCCTTAATTTTGCATGCCCCATGCTTAAGGGCCACTCAGCTTATAATACAAGTATTAATACTTTTGATCTTATATTTGTTTCAAAAAATTCAAAAAAACAATAACAACTCAACATGTCAGAGTTGCATTTTCCACAAAAGTATCAATACTTGTATAATAGTCTGAATGGGGCTTTACACGTATCGTATAAATTTTACATAATCTTCCAATAGGGATTTCTTAACATTGACCATAGATAACGACTACATTGTTGAAGCTATACCTGTGGAATAAGCCTTCGTTTCTTCAATTTGTTTTGCCAAATCATAATGGACGGATATATTGCTCACCAATAACTGTAAATGATATAATTGTTTGTTTTTCAAAACTGGTGCTCTGTTTGGGGGTTGCCCTCGTCCATTTGATGTCCATGCATACCGAGAGTACTATTCGCAGTGTAGAGGGTTACATTTGAGTCCACTGATTTCGTAAAGAGTCATCCAAAATCCAAACGGCGACGAAACCAGACCAAAGTAAATGATCATAGACAACAACGTATGTTAGCCGAAGAGGACCTCGAGAAGTTGGAAGCTTTTTGATGAAAAATCATCATTTCTGAATGAAAAAATTTTCGAATTTCCGGTAATACTAATGAGCTGGAGATTCAAAAATATCTCCAAAAATATCCCTGTTTGGTGTGGATTTTGGGCTGCTGCTTTCATCGGCCCATTTTTCTTAGAGAACAACGCTGGCCAGGCCATCCACCATCAACTGTGAACACTATAGCTAGGTCTGTGAGTACCAACTTCTTTTGGACAGAATGGGATGATATGGACAACAACAACAACATGTGGTTGCTACAGCACGGCAATAGTTGCCCTACAAATTATGCCACATTGAAGATTCTGGACGACCAATTGAGGACCTGGGGTGTAATTGTCGCTTTCGATAACGAGCTGATTCGATCACGTTTTTTAATTTGATACTATGCCATTCGATATCTAACCATAGCATTACATTGTTCGATAACGAATGCCACAATCTCAAACCAAAAAAATGTGATCGAATCAGCTTGTGGAAGTGAACTTTTCACTGAGAGGATGCGATTTGACCCTGTTAGCCTTTTTTTTGTGGAATTGTCTTAAGTCGCAGGTCTGCACGAATAGGCCACAAAACACAACGATCCTCAAATCTATTAGAAAAAGCTGAAGTGGACATTCGCTCGTTTTATTTTGTACAAAATAGCATTGATAGGACTTAAAAAATAACAAAAAGCTTTAATTATATCTCAAAAACACTTGGTTTTATTTAAATTGGAAAAAAAAGAAGCTCTTAATTGAATAATTTTTATTATTTTCTGCTAATAGGCTGCGCCCATTTGAAGTGAAGCAAAAATATATTTTAGCAATTAATCGAATTAAAGCTGAAGATTTAGTTAATCTTCTCCTGACAGTTAATACAACAATTGATTTTATTCTAAGCGATTTAATGTTGGTCTAACACTGTACATACAGTTTAACCTCTCATAACCGGACACTCAGCGTCGCGCTTTGTCCGGTTATTAGAGGTGATACACATTCTTTTATTTTAATTTTTGTTCTACAAAACTTGTCCAGTTATGTGAGGTGTCCGTTACGAGAGGTTTTACCACACATATGTAAAATAGAAATAGACTTTGGCTTTCAAATCCATTCTGAACTTTTTCCCAAGTGTAGTGATTTCGTTATACAATATAGATTGTACTTATATTTTCAACTCCGACTTTTGCATTTCATTATTTAATTTTTTTTTTGCTTCACGCATTTTAATTTTTTTTCACACATTATTTAGCAAATATGCACACAAACTTGAAAGGAAAACAATGTTCTTTCTCATCCAACCAATTGCCTACCTTCAAGTATTATTGTAAATACAAGTTTGCATATGGGCTAACGCTAAAATCTTTGTGTGTAGGTAGTTAACCAAATTTTAAACATCTAAAAACCTTCGGGCTAAGGCGGAGGATTTGAGTGTGTCTGTCTTCTTTGTAGTTGACAGTAGAGATGGGAGTGTGAGTAACATTTCAATCTCTATCGTGCATGACCTTTTATTGTTTGGAGTTCGAATCTAAGCTCACGTTAAGTATCTATCTGTGGCAATAGAGAAAAAATGCTAAAGTCATATTTTACAGTTTTGGTGGAGCACACTTTTAAGCTTTCAAGTCGATTTTCAGAAATTTATTTTTTTATAGTTAATTAGGGAAATTTGGTGTACACTTTTATTTTTTAAGGAAATTTATTATTTGACATATTTTCAGAAATGTACATACAATAGAAAAACACCGTTTAACACACTTCAAATAATAGATTCAATTATAAATATACCAAAGCATAGGGTAAATTAAGTTTATTGCGCTTCCTAAAAAATCTCATAAAATATTTGAAGTTTTTCTCAGGGCTACTTTTCAATATGCCCTTAATTCAAAATTAGCATAATTTGACTTTTCCTTTTAGTCACAGATATAACTTAAGCAATAGAATAAATAAGTTCGATTGACATTTTAAATATGTAAATAACTGAGAATTTCAGTAGAACTACGAGATTAAGAACCCAGGGGATATACACCCATATTTATATTTATTCATATATTAAAACGAGCTTAAATGTTTTAGCTCTAAAGCATTGATGTCCGTTTCATGGCACAATTGTGGAAACTAAAATCACACACATTCTTATTCTTTTTCATTTAGTCGTCAATAATACAGCGACGATAGCACATGCGTACCGGGTGTATTTAATTCTTTTTAAATACAGTGAAAGAAAAAAAGTGGCATGCGAAAAATATTTCATGATCTCTAATGCTTTTGGCGACATTCAATGTGTTTTATGTTACAAAACTTTTAAGGAAAGAAATTAATATGTGTTAAAAAGACATTTTAATTTTTTTTTGGAGCAGTTTCACTAAACTGCATTTAATATAAAAACTTAAAAGACCAATAACTCGGGAAATATGGGTCGCAGCCAATTTTTTTGTTTATTTTTTTTTCTTATTTTTCTAGTTTCTATCAGAAAAGCTATTGAAAAATTAATTTTTGGAAATTCTTCACAGTTTTTATGAAAAGTTCACAGCCCCGTAACTCGAAAAATATGGGTCGCTCCGAACTTTTTTATTTAATTTTAATTCCTTATTTTTTAATTTTCTATCATATAGACTACTTTTTATATATCTTGAGCTGCTTCACTAGACTGCGTTTGTTGCAAATATTTATTTTTTTCTATGCACCTCAGAGACGAATGAGACAACTTTTATCACTCATACAACTATAGATTTATTTTTGACATCACTGCTCTAAAGGCTCAGTTAGCCGATTGTAGTGTAAAGCAACTGCAACAGTAATAAACAGCTGATCGAAATTGTTATGTGAAAAGTAATGAAAATGGTTATAGAGATGTAATGTAGTGTAACCTACGTTTCATATAAGAATATCAATCAGTTGTTTTCTACGTTGCAGTTGCATTACATTACAGTCGGCTAACTGAGCTCTAAATTATGCGTTAATGCACGCTTCCATCACTTATTAAAATCCATCACTAAACAAAATCCCAACCCAAATGGCAAATTGGAATTATGAAATATGATTTTAAGGATAATAAAGCAAGGAGTTAAGGAATATCTCTATCTGTTTCTGATTTTTCAATATAAGTCTTTGTTTTTTTTTTGCATAATAACAAAAACAAATGATCGCTTTTAACTACGAATGCATCAAGAAAACAAAAAGATGTCTATTTGTCTTTTATACGCTTGATTTCGTTTAAGACTCTAAACATTCTTGCTTTTATTTTCGTTGAGAGATCTTCTTTTCTTTTGCGATTATCAAACATTCGTTAAATGAAAAAATATTTCACTCAAGCAGTTAACAAAAGTAAACATTTAATAGCATTTTCCCAAGACCAGAAAGAAATTTTAAAAGAATTTGTAAAAATAGTAAAGTACTGATGCCACAAGATGATCAAAATAAAATAATATTACTCGCAACATTAGTGTGCGATATGTATGAAGGTAGACAAGTTGATTGCAGATGAAAGCGAAATTGGTTTGCAATCTTTATTTTTGAGTAACTGGAAATAACTGCTTGACGAGTACAAAGAAACACTCTCGGCCCTATGTATAAGCAAAAATTGGCGTGAAGTTAGTATAAGTGGCGAAATTGAATTAGATGTTAACGAGTTCCTCTATACAATTTGACATTAAAAATGGTCGCAGGACCTAATCTTAATCCACCTCTAAGTCCTAGCATGATTTTTAATGTGAAGTCTCATGGTAAAACTCTTTAAGATCAAGTTCAATTTTGCCACTTATGCTAGCTAGCTTCATGCCAATTTTTGGTTATACATAGGGCCGTTTATAAATATTTGCGATTATGAATTCGAACTGAAAAACTTATTCACTTTTATTCCAGTTGTCGACATGGAGGTCACTTTAACACAATACCACAAAATTGGGAATTGTGTATCCTTTGTCAAAAACAACTGACTCCTGTTGGTAGGTTTATGCTATTTTCTACACCTTAGGGAACGGAAATATATTGTTAGTAGCACAAAATTGTTCTCGAGAGCGAGTAAACCAGTCCCATTTTTTTGTATTATATTAAAGTAACATCGATGTCGACAACTGGAATATTTAAATAAGTGTTGTTTTAAACATGATTCAGAGGTAATCTAGCACTGTACCTTCTATTTTAGGTTATATTACAAAGGGTAGCGCTAGGCACTGCTGCTTGGAGACATAAAGGTACATTATGAACCCCTTACTAAAACCCGAGATACCCTGCAATCTCTACTAATTCAGGAACTATCTGTTGCTCCTAGAACCTAATTTTTGAGTACCTTGAAATAGTGGCTAATCGGTGCTTTCATCGACCCTTCTGGCAAAAACTAATCTAGTTCTCATTTCTCTGAACATCGCAATGGTCTTAACTATATAACTATATATGAAGTATTACTGTTCATCAGTCCGTTCAGTGCCTTCTTACAGTCAGCAACTAGTTTCCACTTCAGGGCCATATTCCTTTCTCATTGACTGGCGATATAAATGGTAACCTCCTCACCAGCACTCATATTTTGGTCCATTAATTTCATAGACTTGTTGATCGCTAGAATCTCTGCCAAAAAAACCGTACACTTGTTCCTAAGTCTGTATGATTAAATTTATATAAAGAAATATTTAAGTATGTAAATTAAAAAATCTGATTCTATATCCGCTACGTCCAAACACATAGATACTCTGAAACATGGATTTTTTTTAATAGGACCAGCACTCAGGGGATGCATTGTAATATAACTAGGAAAATAGGTTATAGGGAAGGAGGATAGAGGGAGTAGAGTCTGTGGACATTTGATTTAATCTTTCTCACGCCGTTAGTGACAGGAAGAACCTCCGCAGGTAGTTGATTCCACATACGATTAGTGCGGCTATAAAAGGAATTCTCTTTGTAATGCGTAAAGCGATTCATTGGCCAATCGACCACAAAAGAATGTGCTCTAAATCTAAATGAGACACGTGTTGTACGTATATATGTACACGGGTTTGAGGAACAAGTTCCCTAATTTCATTAGCACATATTCCATCGTAGTAACGATAGAACAATGAAATCCAGCCCACATTGTGTTGATGCTCCAATGAATCAATAGCGTTGGATACCCTACTGTCACCGATGAGATTTTTCGCTCTCTCCTGTACGCGGTCGAGCAGCCCCAAAATAGACTTTGAAGCGCCGGCCCATACATGAGAGTAATAATAATAATAAATAGTAAGGAGATAAGATGGGGTGAAATATCGTTTGCACCGTTTCAAAAAGCCGAGGCACTTGAAAAATGTGTTCAGTCCATTGAACATCACACTGTATTTTCATGCCAAGAACATCAACAGCATCTGATTCCTTACGGGCCTATGTATAAGCAAAAATTGGCATGAAGTTAGCATAAGTGGCGAAATTGAAAATGATCTCAAAGAGTTTTGCGACGAAATTTCATATTAAAAATCATGCTAGGACTTAGAGAAGGATTAATATTATGTAATGCTACCGTTTTAATGTCAAATTGTATTGAGGAATTTGTTAACACCTAATTCAATTTCGTCACTCATGCTAACTACATGCCAATTTTTGCTTATACATAGGGCCGTTAATATTTATACCCCTATGGTTACAGAAGCAGCAGCATTTGAGGTAAACAGCCTTGAAAGCTCTTAGATTTGTTTTTGTTTCTTTGCAAAGTAAGAGCTGGTACTGTTGTCACGGAGATCTGATTGGCTAACGTGCTCTCGTTGGTGTGAAACACAAAAGCTCTTTGGCAAAAGTTTGCACATAGTGGATATAGCTTGGAAGTAAGAGTACAAAACTCTTCTAGAATATATACAAGTGTTGAAAAATATTTAAGCTCAGAAAGAGATCTGATATGAATGAATACAATATTTAAAGATGTATCAGGTAGGATGACCACATATTGTGGCCGCTTGTCCTCTTTGTAGGGCTTAAGTCTCCCTATAGACAACTGTGCATGCAGAACTTAAACCTTTTTAAGTTTAATAAACAAAAAATTTCTAGTATGCATTTTTTTCTCTTTTGTTAGCAATAATAAAAATAACAAAGAGAAAAGCTCTTAAGGTTTTCGCATTAAAGCAACTGTATACAAAGCTTCCATTGCTTTAAGTGATTTAAGTGATTTTTTTACTTCTGGGTGTCTATTTAAAATATTGTTGTTTGCTTTCATAAAAAATGCAGAAACTACAAAAAACAATTAAACGCGTTATAAAAAAAATTAAGCGAGAATGAAATAAAAGAAACTATTAAATTCAAAGTGGAATTGAATGGAATTGAGTTCTCCTCCACCCACACACAATTTCTTTGAAATATTTCATTCGAAAAACACTTAAATAAGGTGTTTTTTGCAAAAAGTCACTAATAATTCTTATATGAAAACTCATTTATGTTAATTTCTAGTTAAGTGACTAATTGCATGGTGCAATAAAATATATACATATTTATATGTATATGTGTGTACAGTAACAGCTGGAGTTAAATAAATAGCTGTGTAATATATTTTCCATAACTGATATGGTGAAATTATTTAGAAGGCTTTTATAATTTAAGGGACAAGTCATTTGGATCTTTTTAGCTTCCGTATACGAATTGCTATCCTTAGTTTGGGGATTCAAGGAATAGTTCGTTTACTAAAACAACGCCATAACTCAAAAAGACTAGTTTAACAGAAAACGAATCTAAGGTTTTCATTTTACTCACAGCTTAATGAAGAAAGAAAATTTTATTTTTCTCTCGAGAGCTGAAATTTTTACACAATATGAATAACAATATGAGGATTAAAGGCCCAACTATAATATGAATATGTCAGCTTAAGCAACTATGCGGTTACACATAAAGCGTATGTGGCAAACTGTAATCTACTTAATGAAACTTTTCATCAAGTTCCGTCACATTTCATTTGCTTAAGCAAAGTGCCAAACTAAATGCACTGTTTATGCGTTTTTTAAACTCAAGCAAATAGCAACAGAAAATATTCATTTCTTTAAAATATTTTTTTTTATTGTTTCTTATTTTAAACTCAGAAAATAAAGCAAAACTTTTATATTTATTCTTTGTTTTACAATACACATATACACACATACTGATGTGTTGTTCTTTTTTGAGTAGGCAAAATAAATAAAACAATAATAGATTAGGATATTCCAGCAAGTTAATTTGATTGAATTGCATTCATTTAGGAGTTATGAGATGAAACAAAATTGCTACAAAATTATGAACAATACCTAGATGTGCACCTATGGCTAAAGAATAGTTAAGTTCATGTAAGTACATTGTGGCCACCTAAAAGTCACGTTTGAATTGTTTTAGCATTTGACAGGTTTATCGTTTAATTCGGACAATAGCTTAAGCCAGCTTATTCATATTATAATTGGGCCTTAACGCATCTGCATTATTAACTCAAAAGTCACATTTTTTAGTTATGACGTTGCTTTAGTAAATGAGCGATATGTATATATATTTTCTCTAATAGTTTTTTCTTAAACAAGGATATTTTTCAATTAATTTACATTTATACACATTTATATAAATATGTATATCGTTGTCTTAATAAGAAAAGGCCCTAACTCATGTTTTTCATAGTTTACAGGAGGAGGAGAAAACTAAATAAAAAAAGATGCAATATTGATACAAAATTTTTTTAACCGCAATTTTTATTAAAAACACTTTACAAATTAGTTTTATTAATTTTTTTTAATTTAGTTTAGTAATGGTCTATCGAAATATGTAAAAATATCGGTTTTGAAAAATTATGAGTTGGGGCCTTTTCGTATTAAGTTAACGTATGCATATACATAAGTATGTATGTAAATCTTGCAAATATCTTTTTGGAACTATGTACAATTTCGTTCACATGAATTGTGAGAATGAACATTATTTTAATTTCGCATTTAATAACGGTACTAACTACCCACCACTAACCATCAGATACTGTGACGACACCCACTCATGTGTGATTTTTTCACAATCTTTTACAATTCCCTTCCCTAAAGCTTTCATTTGTCTTAAGTATAAATTTTCAATTTGTCACACTCAGCTACACTCACTCACCAGCATCCAACCAACCAAAGAAGCAACCACACGAAAATTTCTTTCTTACTAAACTTGTATGAAAATTATTTTAAAAAAATTAAATAAAATTAAAATGAAGATGGTTAAGAATTTAACTGAAAATCCATAAGTTTTTAACAAAACAAAATCTCAACAATAAAATATATTATGAAAGAAGAAAATAACTTAAATATAATGGGACATTAAACATTAAGAATGGATCATAAGAAATTTTAAAATATAATATGAAACTCAATCTGAATGTGAATGAAATTATATAACAAGTGGATTCTTTTATGAAAATGATAAAAACAAACAAATCAGAACAATAAACCATTCAAATCGGCCACGTTTTGTTCCAGTATACGAGTATAATGTTAATGTGCCTTAAAAATAAAAATATGTATAGTTAGAAGAAAAAATAAAAAACTAAAGTAAGGCAATAAAAACAAATGGCTGAAATGGATATGGGGTCTTCTTCATCTTGGTCAATTGATTTACATACTCATAACTACGCGCATTTATAAGTATCCAATAGATACAAACATACTTACATACATATGTATGTATGAATGGATAGTAGTAAAAGATTGTAGGTGTAGGGAAGATGCTGACTTAAAGAAGTTGTGTGAGCTTCCTTTGTTAATTTGTAAGCATACATGCATACATACATATGTATTCATGTATGTGTGTATGTTACTCACAAAATACCTACAAGGTGCGCCTTGTTTCCACTTTATTTGTGTTGTTTATTGACTGTTTGTTGTTTGTTTGTTGTGAGTCTTTTTTCTTCGTTTAACTCTTTAAAACCAAATTGATTTGCATAAAATCTGAAATGAAATGAAATGAAATGAGTGCGGCAGGAGTGTGTGGTGACTGACTGTGTGCTTGCACCATTGCATCAACAGTATGTCGTTAATGTCATTTTTCATTACTGCTTTTAAGAACCTGCATACGTACATACAATAAACATTCATAATCAGAGAGATGCCTTAAATAAATTTCATTTAATTTTAATAAAAAACACATTAAGGAAGAATACTAAAAAATTTTACTAGGAAAAATTCGATAGACAGATATACATATGTACATCCATACATACATATTTAGAGAATGTTTTTAAAATGTTGTAACACAAGATGTGGGACACACATTTTTTTTATATCAGGTGGCAGCTAATGTAATATGAAAACTGAGTACTTTTCAATATTAACTGATATTATAAAAATATAACTGCATACATACATATCTATATGTACAAATGTATGTATGTGTATAATGTTTATTTTATTAAATTCGGAAGTATTTTAAAAATACTTCCAGTTTTTATTTAGCAAAACCATTCAAGTTTTTCAAAATATCTTTAAGGCTAACCATGTTTCGGTTTAATTGAAAAAATTTCGAAAGCCGGAAGGGAACAGGGTGAATCACACCTTGCAGATAGTGCACGGCCTTTAGATATAAAAGTTAGCTGTGCCTATGTTCTGTAACTTTGGTGAGAACTTTTCCAAACGAAAAGTTTGTTGTCATTCTGTGAAACACATGATGACTAACGAAAAACTTAGTTCCTTGCTCATGTTTCTTTTAAGCTTACTTCAGGTTGTATATGAATCAGCCTGTGAAAAACAGGACAGCCACTGTAATTGTTTGATTTTTCTCGACGCGAAAGCTTCTCGCAAGCTACAGAACTCAGGTACTGTAAATAATTCTTTCTCCAAAAATAAACAGTCCCGACAAATCAGCGAATATTTGTGCTTTGCAACAGCGATAAGATGACGATACCGCCTCTCTAGAGGGTGGAGATACTCCCCCTCCCAATAAAAGCTTGTAAGTTAAATTTTTATGATATGAAGGCATAAGTAGTAAATTTTTTTTTAATATTTTTGCAAATAAAATTTTTTTTACTGCCCACAAAAGAAAGTGTGGGCGAAAATGACATCTTACGGTGTCTTGGGTCCAATTTTAGGGTTTTGAACTTTCTCCGGCTTTCAAAGTTGCATTTACTAAACAAAAGTATGAAAAAAGTTAAGAAAAAAATTTAATTTTTCAGAGATGGGGTTAGTTCCTCTAAGGGGAACTTTTTCCCCTTTGTCCAATTTTTCTTTTTTTCTGAGTTTGACAGCCTAGAACTTTAAGACATATATATATCTGCCAAGTTTTATTGATCTAGGGATACTCAAGCAATCTAAACTAAAAAAAATCAGTATTGGCCAGCTTTTTCGTTCAAATACTCCTCTGTGCAACGGCTAGTAGCGCTTGTTCACCTAGTTGAACGTATGTACTTAGACTAAGCGGTTTAGGGTTAGATGCCAGCCCCATCATCAAGCTGGAATGCAGTAGACTAATCATCTACTCATCCCAGGTGAACGAAATCTCAAATACTAATATGAATTGAGTGGGACCCTATGCTTCTTATTTGATGGATATGAATATATGTATTATAATCGGTTGCTAGGGAGAGCAAATCCAACCTGATTTCGACAATTTTAAATGAATTCTGTTATTATTTGTCATGCATTTGTATTGTGTTAAAAAAAATAGTTAAATAACAAATAAATTTTCTGCTTTACTAGTCTTAGTTTGTTTTAATTGTTCCTTTTCGGGATTGTACCTTAATATAGAAAGGCCCTAACTCATATGTTTTTGTAATCAAGATTTTTGTATTTTTCGATATAGTAGATATTCTTCTATAGAAATATATCAAAAACTCAATTAAAAAAAATAATGAGTTAGGGACTTTCTATATAAAGGCAACGATATAATATGTATTAAGATATGACATTATGAAACTATATAATAAACAATATATAAAACCTAGAAAGCGAACATAATAAATATGTACATATTAAGCACACATGTACACTCTGGGAAAAACTGCAGCTCAAAAATAAGAACGCGTTACATTAATTTAGTAATTTTCAAAATAATAGAAAATGTATACTGAGATACTTGAAAATAAATAAAATTAATAAATTAATAATGGTAATTAATATTTTTACATATTGAAATAGACTTTCATTAATTTTTCTTATTAATTCAATATGGTTTTATTGATTTTAAGCTGCTTTTTCTCTGGGTGTATGTATTCCAGAAAATTATGTAAATGTAAATTATTCTTGGTTATTTACCAAAAAACAACTTTAATTAAAGGGTATTCCAATAGGCACTTCCGAACCTTAGCAGATGATACCGGTCATATTGTTGATTATTGATTTTGAAAATCATCAACAACACTTACAAATGATAAAATTATTTTATATATAAACAGCGTTGTGTTGGGGCAACGCTTTACGTGTTTTACGATAAAGCCTATTTCTGGATGAATTGGTACATCAACAAACAAAATTGTTGAACGATACCAATCCACATGAGATCCAAGAGTGGTCAATGCATTCCAAAAGAGTAAGTATTTAATAAGACTTTTGGCCCTCGATTCACACTTGTGTGAGAACAACGCTGACCAGGCGATTTCCAGCTTCTTTTGGCCAGTCTTGGATAATATAAGCACTAAGAACATGTGGTTCAAACAGGACGGTGCTCAGAGCCTCAAGTAGTCATCTATCGTGGCGATAAATTTAACTAAACGTTTCACATGCTCACCAACCAGCAAAACTTACTGTATTACAGCATACTTTTCTTGTAGAAAATTTGACAGCACACTTTTTTTATATAGAAAAGATGATATAATAAAGTCGATTGTGTCTTTACAGCACATTTTTTTTAATTGAAATATCAACCGTCTCATCACATTACAACTTTCTTATAGAAAATTGTGCTCTGTCAAAGCAAATTTTTTTATAGAAAATTCAATTGTATCACAGTATACTTTTCTTATAGAAAAGTCGATTGTATTACAGCACCATACACTTTTTTTAAAAGAAAAGTATACCGCGCCACAATACATTTTTCTTATTGAGAAGTGCACCCTGCCACAGCTCGTTTTTTTATAGAAAATTATACAGTGCCACAGCGCACTTTTTTCCAAAAAAAGAGTCAAGTGGGTCACAGCAAGATTAAAAATGTTCAAACACTCTGTGATTAATTTAAATTTAAAGTTAGGAAACCCTTAATGAAAGACTCTATATATAATAATAATAATACTAATATACTAGACTATATATGTAATAATAATAACAATAATAATTATAATGTCTCATGGTCACGATATTCAAATTCATAAATATTTTTGTAAAAAGTAAATTGAGAAAAACAATATAGACCCAAACATGTTCATATTCTTACGCGTAACTACAACAAAATATTTTGTTTATTATTCCAAAAGTTTACTTAATTTAAATGTTGGACCATCAAGTGTATTCTGGTAGAATTTTAATTATATTTCCTCTAAAAACAAATATAATTTTCAATCGTTAATCGGCTTTAGTTTTATACAATCAACATTTGTATGAATAAATTTGTTAGATCGTGCAGCAGATACATATTTCCAAATTTGTTTGGCACACTTCACAGGCAAAAAAAAATTTATTAATCTAAAGTATTTAAATTTTTAATGTAAATTATTGTTAGTAATTCAATTAAGTAAATTTAAATTTGTTATTTTATTTTAAGAGCAAAATTGGATGAATAAAATATTTATGAATGAAATAATTTATTTTAAATACCATCAGTTACTGAATAGTTATTGCAGAAGTACAATATTGTTAGCTAAAAAAAACTGTTGATCGCTTGCTCTGCGAGTGCGATACAAATATCTAGAAAAACACCTAGACGAGCTGTCATAAGAATCACAGATTGATATAGATAGACCTCATGCGATACCTAGCGCCATGGGGGTCGATCTAGTACGAATGATCACTGCCAGTGATGCCATGCCAACTTTTTTGGTTCTAAAAGCACACCAGAATTTAAAAAAATATATAAAAAGCTTTCTTTTGAGATCTAAAAAGCGTAAAAAGCACTAACGTGAAAAAGGAGTGAAAATCCAAACTAGTAAAGTCTAATAATGTATAATATTTTCTAAGCTATTCTCTATTTAATGAAATTTATCAGACGAAGAAAGTATTCCTTACACTGAAAAAATAAATACACCAAGTTTGTATTAAAGTAATTTTAAGAAAAACACAAATATCTTAAAAGCAATACTTAGTGCTCTTTAGGGTTCCGTACACCAAAGGTGAAAAAGGGAACCCTATTGTTTTCGCTACGCTATCCGTCTGTCCGTCACACGCCATATCCTCAAGAACCGTAAGCGCTACGGACCTGAAATTTAGACAGGCTATGTAGAACCTTGGCCGCTACAACAACAAATACATGAGAATTAAAAATAAAAGGGTGTTCCAAAACGAGCAACGAAAAATGCTAAAATCACATGTAATATACATACAATTGTAACAAAAACAAAATCACCAAAAATTAAAAAATCGCCAAAATTAAAAACAAAATTCTAACACTGAAATAAGTGGCAAAATTCGAAAAAATCGCCCAAATGAAAAAAATCGCGGAAATGAAAAAAAGAGCCAAAAATCTAAAAAATCGCTAAGCACGAAAAAGGCTCCAGTAACAAAATAATTGTTAGTATGAAAAAAAATCGCCAAAAATGAAAAAAATTGCCAAAATTAAAAAAAGTCGCCAAAAATCTAAAAAATAGCCAAAATGAGAAAAAAGCGTCAAAACTAAACTAAAGGGCCTAAATGGAAAAAAGTCGCCAAAATGAAGAAACGCCAAAAACCGAAAATCGCCAAAATTAAAAAAAATCGTCAAAACGAAAATATCGCCAAAAAATAAAAAAACACAAAAAACCGAAAAACGTCGCCAAAACGAGAAAAAATTTCAAAACTAAAAAAATTTCCAATTTGGGAAAAAACTCGAAAACCTGAACAAATCGCCAAAACCAGAAAAAAAATCGCTTATATGAAAAAAATCACCGAAATAAAAATAAACGCCAGAATTAAACATAACGTCAAAAACAAAAAAAGAATGCCAAAACTATATTTTATATAGGCTAAAGTTCGTATTGAATTACATATTTCGTATCCGTACGAAACCCTTCGTGCGCTGGTCAAAGTCGCACTTTACTGAATTTATTCTTTGTTTGAAACTAACGCTTAAAATTTGGCGTTTTGAGTGTTTAAAAAGCACTAAAAATAGTGCCAAAAGAACCAAGTTGGCATCACTGATCACTGCATCTAACCTTGAATATAAACCTTTTTCATAGATTACAACTCGGATGAGTACAGTTTGTACGTATCAGAGCGGAACCTCACGATTCTACTTGATTGCTTGAAGGTACCCGTAGTAAGCATACACGTAAGCCAACCAACCAAAAATTTCAGTTATTAAAATTGTTGTTGGCATCAATATGAAAAAAGACAAAGTTCTTCCTTTAAGTTTTCTTTTGCCACCTCAAGGTTGTCATCACATTTATAGATAACCCTTCAACTTCAAACAAACGTCTTCCTCCATAAATCTTTCCCATTTTAGAAAGCACAAAATCTCCATATTGTTTTCCATTATAAAAGGGTAAAATACACCCAGAGAAAAAGCAGCTAAAAATCATATTGAATTGATAAGAAACATTAACAAAAGTCTAGTCATGTTAAAATTTCCTATCTGAATATGACAAAAATATTAATTTACAGCATTAATTTACTAATTTTATTTATTTTTAAGTATTTCAATATATATTTTATTGAAAGTTATTGAATTAATGTGATGCGTTCTTATTTTCAAGTTGCACATTTTCCCTCAGTGTACGAGTATAAATGTATATCTATTTTATATATTTCCTATAGAAGGACACACATCTGCATAAACTTTGCTTTTTAGGTTTTTCGCAATATTTTTGCTGCACAATATTAAAAAAAAATACATTGTCTATATGAAGTCTATATGAAGTTCATAAAGAACATATTTATATTTAATTGATCAACCAATGGTATCACAATCTTTTTGTTGTGGGAATAACATTCCCTTATCTTTATGAAAATAATAAATTTTAACTACGTGTAGTTAAAGATATTCACCTGTCATAAATAATATATACAGGGTTTTTTGGTTTTTTAATAAATGAATAAATTCCATTTTCTATTAGGTTTGTTTTCTTAAGTGATTTGCTTATCAATTTACAAAAGAAAAATTAATTTAATATTCCTCTGCCGCCCCGTGGTAGAGGTGGCGGTAGAGGCAGGCGTCTTCAAATCCATTATTTAATCATTTGATTTTATTAACTCAGAAAACAAAAAGTCAAAATCTATTGTATTTTTATTTGTATGTGCGAGTATGTTTAGCTGTGAAGTTATTTATGGTCCAACAGCCAGATACAAAAATATACTCGTACAACAAGAAAAACATGATTTTCGATTAAAATCCCATACAAATGAATAAACAGAATCACAACAATCATTCTCTATTCGTATGTGTTTTAGTTAATGTTGTCATTCTTATCGAATTGAATATAAAAAAAATTGTGTAGACTGTCAGAAGAGTTGAAATATATTTAGATCACCTGTTGATCCTTTCATATCTGCTTGAGTTCCAGAATACGCACGCACTGCACTATAAACTTTTGTTCTTTCGTTCGTTCATTTTAAATTGAAGTATTTAACTGTCGGCTTTTGTTAATATTTTGACTTCTTAAAGAATTTATGAGCCATTCAAAACGTTAAAGCAAATAATAAATAGTTTACGAAACTATTAAATGTTTTAAGAATACCAGCGTTCCACACCAAAAGTGTTTTTATAGTTTGTTTTCTGCTGCTTTTTGTTTTTTTTTTTTTGCTTTTAATATCCTGAGCGGCTTTTAAGTGTTTAATGTTTTAGAATTTCTTTTTAATTTTTCAAATCAAATGCCAATAGTGTCGTTGAGATTACGAAATTACAGTTGAAGCTCTTCAAAGCCGAACAGTGATAAGAATGACGAATTTTTCTTTATGAGAATCTATTTTTAAGCAGATTTGTGTGTGCATTTTCGGGAATATTTCACTCATATTTATTTATAAAAAGTTTCTGTATGGCCAAGTTTTCACTTAAGTAATATTGGAAAAGTAGCTTATAAGACTTTATGTTAAAAATTAAATTAATGATTTTTTTAGCTTGGCTAGTTTTATTTGTGAAACTGTAGACTCAAACAGTGGCGGATTTATGTTTGATGTCGCCCTAGGGCCCGTGAAATATGCCGCTCTTTTTGCTCTATGAAGAAAAGCTTTTTAAAATTAAATATGCAATTTATAAATAATTAGATTACACTGTGAAACAGTAAAAAATCCGCATGGTCCTGAGAGTATAGGTTCGATATTGCTGCCATAGGGAAGTAAACCCCTGTACACAGTTTGGCGATTTTGGTGACCAATTAATTTTTATGAATATCCAAAGATCCCGAAAACCAGTGCGCCCTCAAAACTTGGTGTTATTATTTTTTTGGCCTAGCTATTGGCCATATTCAGATTTAGTGATAGAGCTTTACTATATATGGATATAATGTAGCTAAGTGTCCACTAAATAAATCTCAATAGCATATTACTGCACTTTTTTTCAAAAGTAATTATTTTAATTTCTTTTAGAATAACTAACAGGGACTCCTAATATTTGGCAATATAATCTGAACGCATCTGGGCACCCTAATAGGTCAAACAAACCACTTTTTAACTCAAAAAAATTTTATTTCAAAATTTTATTTCAAATTTTTTTTGCAATAAAAACTTTTTTTTCGAAAATCATATAGTTAATGCACACTTTACTGTTGAGTTTTGCAAACACTTTTTGCAACAACAAAAGTATAGTGTAGTAAAAAACAAAAATTTAACATCCGAATTTTTCAAAGGAGCCGTCAGTTAAATCGAAAACTGTTTGAACATATTACATGCTGAAACTCTCCGTTGTGTATAGCTTTTCGTTTTATGCGTTCGCTTTGACTGCAACTGTTAACATTTTCAGAAGCAGAAGCAAAACCAATTAGACAAATTAGAAGCTTTTAAACGCTGCTTCTCAATACCTGCTAACAAGAGTACGCTCTGGTTTCGTAAATTAACATGTAAAATACACTTACCCGAACTGTCGTTAAATCTTAAAAATGCACAATGGTCTATTCAAGCGCTTTATACTATCACATAAATCTAAAAAAATTTACTTTACACCGATAAACTAACGGGTAAGGTCAGAATTATAAAGGGTCCGCCAGATAACTTCTTTTTTTTTTTGAAAATGCTATAAAAAACTACTGAAGCTTCGGCTGTGTGGCACGTAGCGCCGTCCTGTTGAAATCAAATGTTGCCATCATTCTCCTCTTCAATTTTTGTGAGCGAAAATTCGTTCAACATGGCCCAATAACGATCGCCATTGACTGTAACGGTCACTGCTTGCTTATTTTCGAAATTATGCCTCTGGACCAAAATCCGCACCAAACAATGACTCCTTTTGGGTAAGTCGGCTTTTCAATGTATGCGTGCGGGTTTTCTGTGCCCCAAATGCAACAATTTTGCTTGTTTACATACCCGTAAAGATCAGAATGAGCTTCATTTAAAAATATGATTTTTTTGGGCAAAATTGGCATCTTCTGTAAGTCGATCGCAGGCCCACTTAGCGAAACGAAAACGCGTTTAATGGTCAGTTGGCTCGTTCAGCGGAAGGATAAAACTAATTATCTGTCAAATCAGACATGAGCTAAGTAAGCACTAGTTGAAAAAAACGTTAGATGGCGGACCCTTTACTACAAATTTTTCATTGATATGTACACTCAGGAAAAAGTCGCAACTTAAAAATAAGAACGCTACAGATTAATTCAATAATTTTCCATATAATAGAAAATGTATATTGAGATATTTAAAAATCGGGTCTATACTTAAATCCAGCACTGTACTCAAATATAAACCTAAAAAGTTAACTCTTTCATTCCATTGCTCGTTATAGAGAAGTTCAACTATATTTTTTTCTTTTTTTTTATTACGAATATTTCAAGTCGTTCATTCAGATTGAGGTGACTGACGGTGTCTTTTAATTAAAAGAAGTTGCGGAAAAAAATTGTTTTTTGCTTTTCTTTTCGTTTTTTTTTTTGTTGTAAACTCATTGAAAATGCATTTGACAAAAATATGTTGATATAAAAAATTTTATTTACTTACATATAACAGGGACGATCACTGCACGAAATGCCCGGCTTGCAAATTTTACCATCACCAATCATGCCCACAGGACAGCGGCCGCACCTTGGTCCCGCAGCAGAGTCATAGCACTCGACACCTTAAAATATGATTTAAAAAAAAACAAAGTAAATAAACTCACCAAGCAGACAAGCTTGTTATTATTGTTATTTTAACAAAACAAACATTTAAACAAAAAACATGTTTTCAGAATGGAGAACATAAAAAATTCTACTTTAAACAATACAATTAATACTTTGAATGTTATTGACTATTAAGTACTAGTGTTGGCAGTTGACGGAGCAGCCAACCTTTTAATGAAGTAAATTAGTTTTAACATTTTATGCGAACACTTTTACTAAATTAATACGAATAGAAAGAAGTCCAGTTTCTTAAATTATGCATTAAAAGATATTTTTCTGTGTGGAGTTTGAATGGCGAAATATGTTAATATTTACACTTATGACTCTTAAGAACTTTTCTGACATATGCACTCTTAATTATGGAAGTGTTCTAAGTCATATGCGTTTTTGCATCGAAATATTAAATAAATCTTAAAAAAGAACTTAAATAAATATTTAATAAACCGTAAATAAATCTATATATCGTCACCTCAGAATAGTTTTAGCCCATATGCCACAAAGTTGGAGTGAAGAAAAACGACCGGTTTAAAGGAAGTTTTCTTAAAATATACCTCATGGATTTCTTTCATTTGCACCACCGTTTCCGACACAGGTTTTGAAGAAAATTTCAAATGTTTGTGAACTTACATTAATGAAATTAGAAGTTACTATTACTTTATTTGTAAAAGTAAAAATACGTTTTATGCCTCATACACCACTTTTCTTAATTTATTTTCCAAAATTAGCTTTTTGTGCTCCATACGTACACTTAACTGCTGTAGTGTCACAGCTGTGAATTGAGAATTTGTTGTTTTGTTTATTTTTCTTGCTGTCCAGAGAAATAAGTAGATCGTTTAACGCCGACCAAGAAGCCGCCGCCGCCGTAATATTTTTAACTATCGATCCGTTCTCACATTTACACAAGAAAAACAAATAATTGAAGTGTATTTAATATAAAGAATGAAATTAAATAATTTTTGTTATACTTAAACATGCATAATAAAGGTTTCTTTTCTTTTATTTAAGTTAGTTTAATAAGTTTATAAAAATTTAATTTAATTTAAATTTATATTAAAACATTTAATCGGCGGCTGAGCCTGGGTGTGATGTTTTTGCTTAACAGTCGCCGTTTAATTTTTCTTACGGCAACTTCTTTTTTTATTATTAATTTCTTATAGGAATGAAGCAAAACAAGAGTTAACTTCACTTTGTACATTTTTGTATAAAGAATTTGACGCAATCGCCAGACAGTGGCTTGTAAATCAAAACAATACTTATGAAACCTTAAAACCCATATCCATTGAGCAAAATGAATGCTAATATCTCAGAAACCATAATAAATATCGTGAAACGCGTTTTCGATTCAGAAAGAGGGTATTCAAGATGTATGTATTCCATACCTAACAAATTTTTTTTAAGAATGGTCGGTGAAGCAAAACTATTCTAGGTCGACGATATGTAAATCGAGACTAGTACAATTCTAAATTAAAATGATTCATAACTAATATATAAAAATATTTTTTAATTAATCGACTAAATATATCGACAAAAAAAATATATGACTTAGACCACTTTCATAATTAAGGGAACATATATATAAATATTCTTTCTACACGACAAATTTAAATTTAGATGTTTTCCAATAGTTCCCAAAATTACAAACTAAGATAATAATAAAAAAAATACAATTGTTGTAATGAAAAGCAACAACAAGGCGTTATTGGAAAATATTTTAACAGCTAACGGCGTCATGGTCTGTGGCAGATATAACTCCTACACGTTGCTTAAAAAATGTTGCCTACTTTTAAATGGGACATTTACGACCAACAACAAAACAAATGTTTATTAAACCTTTAAATGGAAAATTAAATAAATTTTAATACATTGATTGCATGCAGTAAGACAAAGCATATAAAATCCAGTTTAAAGCTTTAGCAATGCCGACAATAATTTATTAAATTATAAATATTGCGTTTTCATGTACACAACTAGTTTAATTCTCGATAATTTAAACAACAGATTATGCACAATTATTTGAAAGAATTAATTTTAATGTCTTAAAAATAAATTTTAATAAATTTATTTTTCAATATGTGTGCAATATTTGTCTCATTTGCCAACTTACCAGGATAGCAAGGATTTGATGTGCGACATGTTGGCTCGATGCGTATGTTATTGTCACCTTTGGGCTCCTTGCAACCAGCACAATTCTCAAGGAGCATGCGCAAATAAGCAATCTCCTGACGTTGGTGGGCGATATCTTCACGTAGTAATTTTACTAAAGCCATTAAATCGCTCAGTGATTTTGCGAGGGCGTCTACAAGAAAATGAAAATGAAAAAAATAGAATAATAACAAGCAAAGAAAACATGGCAAGCAAAATATATTTATTTGTAAGTGTGTTAACATTAACCACTACCTCACTTGAAATCAACACAGTTGTAAGATTATAATTTTTTTTTTACAAAAAAAAGGTTTTTACAAATCAACTATCTAAACAAAATGTTGATTGTGTATTTAGGTATGATATTGTATCTATGCAAGTAAAAGTATATATCTATCTTCTTATTCATTCTTCACAATGACACATGACAAAAAAAACCGCAACATGTGTGCAATGCAACGTAAAATAATGCAAATAACAAAAAAATTACTCATACGACATACAGCCCGTTTCAAGTGTAGGCTGTTGTATTTAATATTAAAAAAATAAAAACAAACATGTATATGTTGGTTGAATACTTGTTGTGTAGTAAATAGTCAAACACATGTGCATACATGCTCATTGTACTAATACAGGGTATTTCAATAGTAGGTTTCACTTGGATATTAAAAAAAATAAATAAATTCAGTGAAGAACGACTTTGACCCGCGCACGAAGGGTTCCGTACGGACACGAGATATGTAATTAAATACGAACTTTAGCCTATATAAAATATAGTTTTGGCATTTTTTTTCTTTTTTGACGTTTTTTTAATTTATGCTATTTGTTTTATTTTGGCGATTTTTTTTCATATAGGCGATTTTTTTTTGATTTTGGCGATTTTTTCGGTTTTTGAAGTTTCTTTTATTTTGGCAATTTTTTTTTTTGGTTTTTGGCGTTTTTTATTTTTTGGCGATTTTTTTCGTTTTGGCGATTTTTTTATTTTGGCGATTTTTGGTTTTTGGCGATTCTTCATTTTGGCGACTTTTTTTCCATTTAGGTGTTTATTTTAGTTTTGGCATTTTTTTTCTCATTTTGGCGATTTTTTCGGTTTTTGGCGTTTTTTCAGTTTGGAGATTTTTTTAACTTTGGCGATTTTTTTCATTTTGGCGATTTTTTCATATTAACAATTATTTTGTTATTGGCGCTTTTTTTCATTTTGGCGCTTTTTTTCATTTTGGCGTTTGTTTGTCATTTAGACGATTTTTTAAAATTTTGCGAATTTTTTTAGTGTTAGAATTTTTTTTTAATTTTGACGATTTTTTCGTTTTGGAGATTTTTTTTGTTTGGCGATTTTTTTGATTTTCCGATTTTTTAGTTTTACCTTTTTTGAAAATTTCAGGAGTTTACTTCTTACGGTTTCTAAGATACAGCAAATTGTCAAAATTACATAGCCAAAACTGCATTAACTGATGGACCACGCTTTAATTTAAATTTTTTTTAAATTTTAGGGTTAATTGTCTATATAAAAATACACTAATTTTAAAAATTTCAAGTGTCAATATATATATGTACATACAATTGTATGTATTATATTCAATTCATCAATACGAATTCCATATTTGAGGTCCATACCAAACCTAAGCTTGTGATCGCCACACTTGGGCGTTCTTACTTGTCAGCTGTCAATTGCCCTGCAGAAAATTTGCTGACAATTGATAAAAACGCAAAATCAACTTGATCAAATGGTTGTATCAGCAAATGTAAGGAGAAGTGTTATATATTCACCAGTTTCGTGATGTGTTTTCCTAATCTTTTGTCAATTTAATTGGGACTAGGTCTAATATTTTAGAAAACAGCACTGAACAATTTCAATATGATTGGACCAAACAAATCTGCCTTATCGTGTTTGGTAATATATAAAAGAAAAACTGTTGCAGTCTTTTTTAATCTATTACCAAACAGTCCCAGTCGTATTTGAAATACGCCAACCCACGATAAGGCAGAATGTGAATTGTTGCCTCCCATGATACTGCCAAGTCACCCTGGAACGAGTCTCATAACTGTATTAGATATTAAGCTAAGCTTAACCGGTATTTGTAATTTTAAAATGTGAGTGTCCTTGTGGAAGCATGTCATGCGTTGTCAGTTCGAGTCCCAAAAAAAAATTTTCTTAAAAATAAAATATAGTGGCATTACATTTGTCACAATAAAGTAATCTATAATTTATATTATTCTACACCGATTAGCTTCATTAAGATAGTTCAGTGACAAGTCACGGGATGAGTACCAAAAAATAATTAACAGCATTCTAGACCATTCAAATGTAAAAGTAACTGGCCCACTTCATAGGAAGTTTTAAGGCCGAATTAGCTTGTACGTGCTGTTCTGTTTTGGAACAGCTGTTTTGTTTCTGCTTAGTTGAAAATCTGTATGTATAGTTAGTTTTTTCTTTTTCGTTCTGTTCTCTTGCGGACAGATCTGTAGCAAATAGAATTTAACGTTAAGTGACAGCGAAAAGTGTGCTGTAATACTTTGTGTACAAGTGTAAACAATTCTATAGGTTGCCAGCTGATTTTTTCACACAAAAAGTAATTGCAAAATGTTTTATACGGAAAAGAAAGGCACAGAACAGAACAACAGAAATTAAAGACTAATGAATTCTTTAGAAGTCGGACTGCTTTCTGTCACTTGGCAACTGATCACGTGACAAGTCTTGTAGAGTTGTGTCCAGCAGCTCTTTTTGAACTAGTTAGTTCCGTTGGACACAAGTCCGGTCAAAAATATCAATGTAAATTAAATATTTTTTATTTATTTATAAATTAAGAATCAAACCTTTAAGGACCAAATATGACTCATATTTGAATGCAAGTACGAAAAATGTTGTAATTGATCCTCATGTTTTGAAGACCTGTGGAGGATAGGAGAATAACCTTTTACGGATGTAAATAATACTTTTTCGACAGTGCTTTGCTTAAATTATGCTACTTAGCTTAACAAAGGTAGCTCTGTCATGATGCTATTCATTGTTTTTCAAATCAAACTATGACACGCAACCTATAAAAAATATTCTGTTTGAATTATTTTTTATAATTATGGTATATGCAACTACCTGCCCGTCAAACTAGTGTCTGGTGTAGAGCAACTGAATGTTGATACGAAAGTTTACAATAAAAATCATAAAAGATTCTAATGTAGTGGTTTTGTGAAATAAATTGACAAGATTAAGGCCATGTAAATAATAAAGTTGTGTATTACACATACATACATATTATACACACACACATAATATATGTATAAATATACATATGTACATGCGAGCATGTATATGCCGGAATTCGTAAGTCGCATGTGGTAGGATTATTAAATACTTCTATAATACATACTAATCATTTTGTTACCACACAATACTCGTTATATCTGCTTATTACGATTATAACCATAATGTTACTGATGCTCTGTGTGATGCAAAACCAATGACGACTGACTGCGAGTTGGAGCATTTACATATATATTTAGATGCTTTTAATGTGCATAGACGCATTCAAATATTGAAACCAAAGGAATGGCAGGCAGTCAGCACACCCCATTTGTATTGTGCAATACATTTTATATATGCACGAGTAAGCTTGCATAAATATTTATAAATGTATGTATAGAGATATTTACTTTTTTATAAAATATATGTATTAATGTCATTATGATTAGGATTAGTTATCATTCCATATTATCTTACCTTCACAATCACCACTCATTATCGGTATGTCACCTCTACGATCCACATCCAGGGGTATCTGTTGTTGATATTGTTCAGCGCTCGTGCCAGGTTCATGATTAAACCAATTGCGTACATCACGTTTCTTGGTTTTCTCTTTAAAAATAAGTGTAAAAATAGACAATTGTCGAATAAAAAAAAGTTTAGTCACATTTTCAGTTAAAATAAACTCTAAAAAGATTTTGATAATCCTAAAAGCTTTAGGGCCATTATAACAATTTACCATTAGTTAAAGGTAGGATTTTGTCTGCCCGATAAAAACATTTGCTTTATTACAACTTCCATTTTTTATTGTTATTATTATTATTATTAATTATCATAAAATGTAATGGATAAAAATAATAGGTAAAAGTTCTATAATGCAATGCCATTTATCTGTTCAACAAAATCCTGCCTTTAACTAACGGCAAGTTGTAATAATGGTCCTCAGAGTAAACTACAATTAAATAAGATCTCTTTTGTTATCGTTATTTAGATATAATTTACTATACGGATATTGCAAAAGAACGCAGACACATACCTCTTTCTGAAATTTTATTCTTTAGCATATGTCGATTACCTCGGCGATTAAGACCTTTTTGGCAATTAGCTCTTTGCAAGGCATTGTCCACATTGCCATCAAAATGCAAAGGATATTTACGTTCACGGAACTAAAATAAATACACAAATTTCGGTATAACTTTTTCTTATATTTTACGAAGCAGTAAATTTTGGAATAAGGCGATAGGATAATAAATGATGTTTCCTCATATTATAACAAAGTGTGTAAATTTTGTACAAGGTGTTCGCCGAGAAGGTATACTACTAGCAGTAATTCCATTGTATGCGATGTTGCATCGTCTTGTTGATGCCACATTTTGATCAATCCCAAAGCATGCAGTTGTACCATTAAAAAGTTTTAAATCATATCACAATATGACTCCCCATTCACAGTCCCCTTTACGCCGTTTTCATTTTCAAAGAAGTAAGATCCAATAAATTACACATCAGACTGTCACTTTTAATGGATGCAAAGGTGACTGATTAATTAAAAATTTGAAGGTTTTTCATTGCCCAGAATCGACTATTCTGTGTATTCACATATCCATTCAAATGAAAATGTGCCTCGTCACTCATTATGATTTTTTCATGAAAATCGGGGTCGTCATGGGCGAGCTGTTTTAACGATTAAGCCACGTTGGTTTATTGAATATTTTTCCATAATAAATTTGCTATGTGTCTATTTTACGACTGCCAAATATGAACTGTAAAGAGTAATTTTTACCAAAATGGCGGCAAAAAAAAGTAGTATACCTTCCCGGCGGACACCCTGTACAATGTTAACGATAAAGTTTCCGGTTGACCGAAACAGACCTTAAACCTACCTTAAACACTATCAAAAAGAAATATATAAATGCATACATATGTATATTCATATATTTCAGTGTAAAAAAAACATTATAAATGGCTCAAAAAATATTATTTTGTAATAGTTTTTAGTAAAGAATTGCAAACTATAATTTGGCTCTAACAAAAATAAATTTCCAATTAAATTTTAAATATTGCAGCTATGTATGTTCTCCAATTAATACCATTAATTGATAAAACTAATACAAATAATCAAATAAAAATTTAATTGATACAATTCAACTTTTAATTAAAACTTTTAATTGAAAGTTAAATTAATACTAATAACTAGTTTAATTGATTAACCCCCTTATACAAAAACGAATAGTAAATTTAAAGTTGGTTTAACAAACGAATTTTGTATAGCAAACCCGGTTTTAAAACGTGCTTTAACTTTAACAATCGTTTTTGCATAAGAGCATAAAAGCTTAACTTAAAATGTAATAGAGTCAATTTGAAAATTGATTTAATTCAAAAGTTTAATTAATACAATTGAATTTTAATTTACTTTTTTTGTTGGAAGTTCGATTAAGTTAATTAATTTTAAATTTTTCTAACGGCCCTTTTCACAATAAACAATTAAAAGCTAACAAGTTTTGTATGAAAAACTTGCAGTTAAAGTTCACTTTAACTCTTAAACTTACATTGTGAAAAGGGGCATGAGAATGTTGCATATTTAAATTTTTACGCCGTTTAATATTTGAACTCACCAATTTCACCACTGGATCATCCATTTGTGTATATAATTTTGTAAGATTCATATCCACGTCATGCGAAGATGTTTCCTTGCAATCCACCAATAGCGAAATATGATTTTTGTGAAAGTGTAAGGCCAATGAACGAATAGTACTGGTCTCATTGGTGTGTGGTATATCAAAGTTCAAAGATTCAACATTACCACCAGCACTTATGTCCAGTGTAACGCGCTGCTGTTTGCGATCCAAGAAGAAGGACATTTTGTGCTTAAGAGTCGGGAAATCAATCATGAATAAAGCTTCGATTGAAATGTGCAATTTACGTCTGGGTCTAAGGGCGAAAATATCAAACATATTATATGCATGGCAAGAAGTCTTTAAGCACATACAATTTTTAGAAAAAAATTATTGTGTTAAAATTTTTTGCAAATAGATTTTGCACTGTAAAATAGACAATTATTCTTATGGCATTTTCCTTTCTGGAAAAAGTGTAAAGTTTTTTAACAAGAAAAAATTTAAGCTCACAAGAAATGATAAAATAATTTGCTAATAAAATGTAAATTTCAGAAAAAGGTTTTATAGCGAATTTTCCTTAAAAAGTGTAATAACTGTAACATGTTTTTCCAGAAAAGAAAACGCCATTAGTTTGAATTTTATCTGGATTCAGATACGAAAACTTTATTACAAGAAGCTGTCATCCTTTAACGTGATTTTAAGGTCTGCCCCACGATGTCACCAGCAAACGTTCTATCGACAATAACATTAGAAAATTTGTTGTGCATATTCGATCAAAAGTTTGCTGCTGACATCGTGGGGCAGGCCGCTAGTTCCTAATGTATTATAAACCGAGAAAGTTTACAAGCTGCGTAAGACTTTTTTTATTCCACAATTTTAAAAGGAAGTGCACTGTCTCTTAAGCAAAGAGAAGACAAATAATGTCATTGACTGTTATTTATGTCACTTTCAATAAAAACAATTCAGCTACTTGAAGACTTTATCTTTGGAAATGTTGGATTTATCTTAAATCATGTGTGATTTAATTTTAACACCGAAAGTTAATAAAATACATATGCATCACAACTCACTCATTCACTCATTATTTACTCACCTTATATGACGCATCGATATAACACAATCACCCTTTTTAATGTGTTGTTCCAGTTCTGATGAGGCCACTGTGTTCGAATAAAAGGAATATTAAAAGCAAACGAATGTCAATTATAGTTGGATTTTATTTATTTTTCAAGGTACAACCTACACACGATTTATATTTACATACATGCATACAAATATATAAAGGAAAATATATCTAAATACCCTTTTTATCTTACGTGTAATCAATTGTTTATTATTAAGTAACAATTTCACGCACACTTATAATCACAAGCACACTCACTCACTCACTCACACTTTAAATAAAGAGTCAATAAAAATTCATCACAACTGTTTAAAGCGATGTCTTGCTGCGCGCTAACTTACCTGGATCCAAAGACAGAGACGCCACTTGGGTCAGGCATAGCAGGCCCGTCAGTACACTTAAACTCAGCCAATTCATTATGAATTTGCAATTATTTATTTATGTTGTTGTATCTCTGCTGTGGATTATTGTTTTCCCAGTGCTTCTCGATGTATTCTTTTATTTCTTCTTGGTTCACGTTGTTGAAACACCAACAACGGTTTTGAAAGCCGCGTATTTTATTTTGGTATTATTGTTGTGTCAACAGCCGATAAATTTTTGTATGATTCCTTTGTTGCCTTTCCAGCAAAAAAATAAAAATCTCCACTACACAATCTTGCCCAAAAACTGTAAAGAGCAAATAAAGTTTTATTGTTGTTTAGTTAAAGATTTAAAATAAACATTCAAATAAAATAACACTTGTGTTTTTTAATATTTTTACCAAAATTTTTTGGAATTTTTCTATTGTTAAATTTTTACGAAAATCAATATTTATTTATAACACTTTAGAAATTTGTTGTTTAAATGTTTTAGCGCTGCATTTGTAAATTTTAAATGCTACACGATCAATTGTCCAAATGAAAATGATTTGAAAAACCAATAGATTCAATAATTATTGCATGTTCAGAAGATAAAAAAAAATTAGTATGATTTGTGTGAGTATGTACTCGTATTTATGAGAAGCAGGCTGAAAAGTTCTTTGGAAATAAGTGAAGAAATTAGATTTGGATTTTCTTAAATAGTCCTTCAAATAATTATTTAAATGTTTTAAATTACTTTGTGAGACGAATTCATACATACACTCATTGTGTATAGATTCGCATAGAAATTGTTGAAGCTTATCTTGGAAAAACCTACGTGATAATCCTTTAAGCTTAAATAAGACGTGCCACAACCATACAAAACAATAGCTGAGTCGCCATAACGCCTTGCTAACAGCGATGCCAACTTTTTTGATTCTTAAAGCACATCAAAATTTAAAAAAAGCACAAAAAAGCATAATTTTGAGATCTAAAAAGCATAAAAAGCACCAACGTGAAAAACAAGTGACTCTTCGAGTAAAGTTTAATAATATTTAATGTTTTCTAAGCTATTCTTTATTTCGGCAATAATATCCTTTTCATTGAAATATATTAGACGAAAAGTGTATGTTTTATACTGAAAAAATAAATACATGAAGTTTTTATTAAAGTAATTATAAGAAATACACAATTTTCTTAAAAGCACTACTTAGTGCTTTTTCTTAATATGGCACTAACGCTAAAAATTTGGTGTTTTGAATCTTCAAAAAGCACTAAAAATAGTCCCAAAAGCACCAAGTTGGCATCGCTGCTTTGCATGTCTAATTTAAGCTTTAGATCAGCTACGTCCGAAAACAGCTTTAAAAGCTCTTACAATTTTTTTTTCATTATTTGCAAAGTAAGCAGAAAGCAGTGTTGCCGTCGGGATCTGATTGGTTATTGTGCTCTCGTCGGTGTGAAAGCACAAAAGCTCTTTTGCGAAAGCTCGCACATTCTATGCAGTAATTTAATAAATTATTATTGATGACTGTCTAAATGGGACGATTTGTTATCGTGCTCAGTAACAAAACTTAGGCTGAGTACACATTTAGCACTTCCTTTATTATCATTTTGTTGTGTCATTTCCAAAACGTATACAATGCGTTCACATTATATTTTTTGTTTCCCACGCAATGCCACACAACGAAAAATGTCGAAAATAGCAAACGTTGCCACTTACTACTATACACTATTGCTATGTCACAAAATGTTATAATGTCGTGTCATAACCGCCAAAAAAGTTTAAGGGCCTTAATTTTCGAACTTAATTTTTTGACGAAAATTTATTATTTATGATCTCAAAAGTAATGGATTTTCGTAAAAAAATAAGTAAGAAAATTATGTCGCTTATGCTATAAACACAACTGGGACGAACGACGAATTTTCGGTTACGAATATTCGTCGTAAGAAATAGAATATGAAAAATACACACAGAATATGAAATTACACACAATCAGTACATTGGACGAAAGTTGCAGTGCGTAACGAACTTGCGATAGATTTATTTCTATTTTGTAAGCCGACGAACGACGGAAAAAAAATTTTCTCTCTCTCCCTCTCTGTATTTGTACACACAACCAGGGTGACCGATGACATTTTGCAAAAAGTGGCACCAAATAGGGGATTTATCAAAAAAAAGGGACAAAATTAAAAAAAAAACGAGAAAACTACACTAAACTTTTTATTTTTAATGCATTTTTATATAACTCACCCCAAAAAATGGGGGACAAAAAGTGGCAAGGCAGTTGAAAAAATTTGCCACTTTAGTTGGTCAAACGATCACGCTGCACACAACAATCAACTTTATCAAATATGAGATATGGTATGATAGCCAATCCTTAAGGCCGGGGCACAATGAATCCGTCATACGTTAAACTTCGCCTTTTTCAACTGGCATTAACGCAGCGAGGGAGAAGGTTAGTACAATGAGTACTTTATTATCGGAAGCATTTGTAGGTTGATTCTCCATTTTATTTATTAAATTCAACTTTTTAATTTATTTCGTTTATTTCTTTTGTTTAATTTTATTTTTGCCGCGACAAAACACAAAAAGCTAAATCAGAACATACCAAAAAAATCAACCAATATCTGTCAAACTACTCAACGTACGCAAAAATTGAAAAGTTGAAAAATTTTTTACTTTGCGTTGACGGACACGTACTGAATGTAACCGATCTCATAAGAAGCCATGTATTTCAACTTAGCTGTCAATTGAAAAAGCCGAAGTTTAACGTGTGACGAATTCGTTGATGTGGACGAAAGTCGTCGTTCGTCCCAGTTGTGCTTATAGCATTAGTATGCATATATCATGTATTTATGTACGTATGTATGCATGTCTATTCGCTTTGTTCAAAGGACGTGTTATTTCATAGGCGACTGTTTAAAATGCACTCGTTTCTTAAGTTGATCTTGCATAAGCATACAATTCTATTGCTAATACATACAAACATAAATGCATGAGGTATATTAATAGAAATTGGAGATGGAAACCTAAGTTATTTTACACCAAATCCTGTTTGTTACAAAATCATTTGTTTGTGAAAACATTTTCTTATTTTAGCCGATTTTGTAGCCAATTTAACAACTTTGCGTTTGGTATTCCGGAATGAATTTTCCATTATAAAACGATCATCATCCAAAACGTCAATTGCTTTGTCTGCTAACAAAGTATAGTATTTTATAAGGCAGCAGTACACATTTCCAAAACATCGTCAACAAGTATTAAGAACACCGCAAACAAGCAACCTTCGGCTTCGAAGCTCATTATTAAAATGTTTCAAAACTTTTTACATGCACACGACATAAATGGCGCAACGTAAATTTATTTAAACTTTGTATTGATACGTTTTGGAATAGAGCCCAACTTTAACAAAAATACTTAAAGGTGCAATTAGACGGGCCATAGCCATGATGCAATAGCCAGAACCAAACCAAAGTTTAATCGGTTTCTATGGTAATGGATATTGCGTTATGGCGAGTCAGCTATAATCAAATACAGTGTTGCCCATTAGTTTGGTTCGAACGGCTGTTTTCTATAGCTATGGTTATGGCACGTCTGATTGCACCTCAAAACCCATTTTTAGAAGAAAACTCAAATACAAATACACACCCATTAATTCTACATTTACTTATACTAGCACAGTCATAATTGGGGTGGTAAACATTTTTTTAACAATCATGCGTGGTTCACATTTGTTACGTGAATAGTGCCCATCTCTACAGAAATGTTGTACTCGTTTCTGCCAAAATTAGTGTATAACAAACACTCCATATAAATCCAGTCTACTACTTGTGCATCAGCAGCAAAAACAATCAAACAGTAGACGATGACACACATCATCATTTCGAACATCATTTTTAACATTATGCTATAACCATCTAAAGAAAACCATAAGCCAGGCCTTAGTTTTTTTTGTGCAACATTAATACAAAAAACTCATCATATTCTTATTATTGTTGTGGATCACGTCAACAGCTCTTTACCATATTGGGTCACTTACTCTCAAAGAAAAGAGCAAAAACTATCAAACAGCAAAGTAAACTTCAAGTTTAGCTTAACAAAAAAAACAAGCAAGCGACATTCCATTGCTACTATTACGCCTCAGATAATTTACACAAAAGTGTCAAATTTGTTTATTTGATTGAGAGATCTTTGAATATTTAATCTTCTTTCCTAGATCGCTGGAAACTACACCTTTTTCTTATTCCCCACATCTAATGCTATTTTATCTTATGATACGCAAGAATTTTAAATTTAAATTAAAAATCAAGATTTGAATTTCGATACCATTTAATAAAAAGGTTTTCATTTTAATCTGACAAGGTGTCAATTGCCGGATACGTGGTATCAAGGTTACACTACAGTCACATTTTACTCAAAAAACAAAACTGTTAGTACGTATATTTACGCAACAACGATATATTTTTCTATTTAAAAATTACATATATTTACTTTTCTTGCATAATATGTATCTAATCTACATAATAATAATAAAGGTTTTTTATGAAAATCTTAATTGATTTCCGTTTAAAAGTTCTTCATTTGTATGCAAGAAAAAATAGTTTGGAAAACAACAGCTGTCGAAAAATAACTCACTGTTTCGCATTTTAGTTTTATAAATCGAAAGCATAATTAAAAACTTCCTATTGACTTACTTAGCCTCGATATAAAACGTTAAATGTAATAGCGACAAGAATCTATAAATATAGCGTGACTATATAACTGATTCAAATATTTTTGTGTAAACGCATGAAAACATTTTCTAATTTCAAAGTTCAGTGACGAGCAATTAAGCGGAAAATTGAAGAATCGTTTTAAGTAATACAAGAAATAAGATAAGTGATATTTTACGAAATGTAAAAAATTCAGTAAAGTGCGACTTTGACCCGCGCACGAAGAGTTCCGTACGGACACGAGATATGTTATTCAATACGAACTTTAGCCTATATAAAATATAGTTTTGGCATTTTTTTCGTTTTTGAGGTTTTTTTAATTTTGGCGATTTTTTTATTTTGGCGATTTTTTTAATTTTGGCGATTTTTTTTTTTGTTTTTGCGATTTTTTCGGTTTTTGTATTTTTTTCCATTTTGGCCCTTGTTTTAGTTTTGAAATTTTTTCTCGTTTTTGGCGTTTTTTTTTTTGGTTGTTGGCGTTTTTTTATTTTTTTTTGCGATTTTTTCGTTTTGGGGATTTTTTTTTAATTTAGGCGCTTTTTTGTACTTTTGACATCTTTTTCTCATTTTGGCAACTTTTTTTCATATTAACAATTATTTTGTTACTGGAGCCTTTTTCGCGTTTGGCGATTTTTTAATTTTTGGCGATTTTTTTCATTTGGACAATTTTTTCGAATTTTGCGACTTATTTTAGTGTTAGATTTTTTTTTTAATTTATTATACTTTTTTCGTTTTGGCGATTTTTTTTAATTTTTGGAGATTTTTTTTGTTTTGGTGATTTTATAATTTTCAGATTTTTTAGTTTTACCGTTTTTGAAAATTTCAAGAGTTTTTACCTCTTACGGTTTCGAGGATATAGCAAGTTGTCAAAATTACATATTACAAAATTGCATTAACTTATGGGCCTCCCTTTATTTTAAATTTTTTTAAATTTTAGTGTTAATGTTTGTAGGCTATATAAAAATACACTAATTTTACAAATATACATATGTACATACAATTGTTTGTATATTATGTATATCTCATGTATTTGTTGTTGTAGCGGCCAAGGTTCTACATACTCTGTCCGAATTTTAGGTCCGTAGCTCTTACGGTTCCTGAGGAAATACCGTGTGACGGACAGACGGACAGCGTAGCGAAAACAATAGGGTTCCTTTTTTACCTTTGGTGTACGGAACCCTAAAAAAACAATTCATTATTCTTGGCATCTTTGATTTACTCCGAACTTTCGTTGTTTTTAGTAAAACTAGAAACAAGCACTTGAGTAAAAGTTTATTAATTCAAAAGTTAAATTAATGTTTTTAATTAATTTATATTTTCTATACAAAATAATTTCATAATATTAATTAAATGAAACTCGTTATAGCGATATTGGCCCTGCTCACCTTCAAAGAATTACTCCGTTAATTACTTTCAAAACCATCTAAAAAGGTTTCAATATGCGATAACCTTGCAACTTCCGTTGAAAACTTAAAGCCAAGAAACAAACAACTCCATGAGCTCTCATTTCCGCCCTCTGGCTTTATTATTTAAATCGTAAAACTAAATCTCAGCAATCAATTCAAGCTAAAAGTTGCTAATTGTCGGCGACAAAATAATTATTTATCTTTTAATTTTTAACTGGCAGACAAGACAAGAAAACTGCAACTTAAACAGAAACATAAACATACAAATAAACATAAACAACATAGCACCAAACAACCACCCACGAATCAAATGCAAGACGGTTACAAAGGGTTTTATCCCAGTAACATTAAACTTAACAGACATTTTAATAAAACGTCAAAAAGAAAAATCTCATTGACATAACAAAATGTACTATGTACGAATACATACACATTTCGATAAAAATAAATAAAAGAACATAAGGCGCATGTAAATATGTATGTATGTATGCTTAAGCATTTATTTAACAAGATCAATTTAAGCAAATTTAAACTTTGAAAACTCACACAATCGCAATGCAAAAATGCAAGCGAACATAGGAAACAGCGTTGCTAGAAACTTTGAAATGAAAATGAAATCTATTGTCGTTTGGAGAAACAGGCCTCTAATTTTGATAGTAGTTGCATTAAACGTTGAACTCAATAAAGTTGCTAGCTAATAAATTATATGATTTAAAATGTATATAAAACAAAGAGGAACTATTCAATCAGGCATATGTATGTACAGGGTGGCCCAGAAAGACCGAAGTGGTGTGAAATCCTTATAACTTTTTATTTAAGACATATTTTTTTAGTTTTTTGTTTTTTAAATACATTAAATTTATAGGGAATATTTTAAGATTAGTTATTAAAAATTATATCCCGCAAGTGGTGGCCATTTTCTGCTTCGCACAAATGTGCTCTTTCCAACACATTTTCAATGACCTTTCGCAAAACTTCCGGTGTTATGTTGTTAATTTCGTCTCGAATATTGGTTTTTAATTCCTCAATAGTCCTAGGCTTATTAAGATAAACTTTCCCTTTTAAATAACTCCAAAGGAAACAGTCTGGAGCAGTTAAATCCGGGGAACGCGGAGGCCAATTAAAATTGCTTCTACGCGAAATTATTTTTTCGCCAAAGATGTCGCGTAAAAGAGCCATTGTGGCCCTGGAAGTGTGCGCTGTGGGTCCATCCTGTTGGAACCATATTTGCGGATGGTTTTCCACGGTTGGCTTTACCAAATTTTCCAACATGGCCTGATATCGATCACCATTGATGGAAATGGCGACACCTCGTTCATTTTCAAAAAAATATGGGCCAATGATCCTTTCTGAAGAAACACCGCATCAAACAGTATACTTAACTGGGTGTAATTGTCGTTGATGAAGTACTCTCGGGTTTTCAATATCCCATATCCTAAAGTTTTGTTTGTTAACGAGGCTTCGTCACTCATAACTAAGTTATGAATAATGGAAATGGAAAGAACACATTTGTGCGAAGCAGAAAATGTCCACCACTTGCGGGATATCATTTTTAATAACTAATTTAAAAATATTCCCTATAAATTTACTGCATTTAAAAAACAAAAAATTAAAAAAATATGTCTTAAATAAAAAGTTATAAGGAATTCACACCACTTCGGTCTTTCTGGGCCACCCTGTATAATTGACCAATAATTTGACATTCTGGTAACGCTGCTAGTAAAACATTTTATGACGGCAATTAGAATAAAATGTTTGATAAATTACTGCTCATAAACAAGACAACCATAAAATAAACAAAGAATCAAACTACACTCATCCACAGTGTATGCCACTATAGTACCTATGTATATATTATTTCAGGAGCATGTTAGTACACTAGATCCCTGCACAAGACCACTTACGAGAACCTTCAAGACATGACTGATTTTTCAAATTCCTTACTACATTTAAATATTCTAAACCAAACGCTAAACAACACTTTTGGCAAGACATTTGTTTCATTTATTGCAGGTATAGGAGTAAAGATGAAAATACTTCGTGACGAAAGAATTGGTGATGCTTGCTTCTACATACGCCTGGGCGGGTATACAACAATGTCGGGCGTCTCTTTGGACAATTGTGAAGAGAGCATTCACACGAATTCTTACCCTCTTTAATTTAGTCGTCGATGAGACAGCGACGACTGCACATCAGGCGTATGCTTACATATTTTTTTATATTTTTTTCAAGAATATTTATAAACAAAAAAAAATTAATTTGCAATTTATTAATATTTCTTTTATAACGTATTCTACTAATTGAACTAATTTAGTAATACGTTTAGTTTTACAAATTAGTCTGCGCAAAATCTTATCAAAAATATTTTTAATATGTTTCCGAAAATGATTTTCCGTGCCGTTATGCTCCACCAAGCAATCATTATTTTATTTTTTTTTTCTTGAATGGAAAGCATAAGAAATTATGCCCTATCTTTTTCAATTGGCTGTTTAAGCCTGATACTCTGTTTACAGTTTCGTGCGAAATGCTGTCAAACTACATATAAAAGTATTTGGTATGAAATATTTGCGAAATAAATTCACAAAAGTACTACTCTGTTCTTGTTGTGAAAAATACGTAAAATCATGTCTTTCCATGCAAAATTAGTCTGGTATTATTTTAGTTTAGCTGCGAAACAACATGAGCAGTGTGTTTTTAGCACGGAATTTTAACAATGTTGCATACTTTCAAGCAATAAAAGCTAGAAATTTATAAAAAAAAAACGCTAGGTGGGGCTACATTTAGTGTATGTCAAATTTTTCACGCGAAATAATCAAGATTTTTCACAACTTCGAACAGAGTACCAGGCTTTACTTAGAAAGAGTTTTATTTTCAATTAATATTTTAACTTAATGGATTTTTTTTTCAAGATAAAAAATATGTCCAATTATTTATAAATACATAATGCACCATCATGTTTCAAACACTTGGCTTTGTGTTTTGTGGGTAGCTCGCAACCTCAACACATACAAAATTTGGTATACGAACGTCATGCATGTACATACGCACACACGTTGTGTGTATGATCTTTTTTCTTCTGCGCACATACGAGTACAAATGCACACATGCATTGACATTAGCTGTGTGCGATTGCTTTAAGAAACCACCCTTAAACACATAATAGCTTACCATCTACTTCTTACACACACACACTCAAACGCATAATATGCGAAACAACAAGCATACACGCATCAACATTAATTCTTTTGAGTGTTTGTTACGAACAAGAAGTCTTCGCGACATCGCTTAAAAACACTCATATACACGTACATCAATACATCCATCGTGCTGCATCATTTATTAGCATTTCAAGACTGTTTACGCAGCCCTCTAAAGTACATCAAGCCATGTGCCTCGTTATAACTTGCTCTATCTTATTCATTAAAATATAAAATTTCATGAATTTACTGGTTCCTGAGATGTGGCGTTGGCTGAAGTAGTTAGCACGTTGACTACAACAACAACAACAGTCATTAAATAACAACACCACGGATTTTTCTGATGTGCATTAGTGTCCTTTGTATCAGTTGCTGTAGGAAAGTTCAAGTGATGAAGGCATAGTCACTGGTCACTGAACTGTACCGACTTCAGCAGATACTAATCCTAATGTAACATCAAAGCGCCCTCCTTCGTCGGTATTGTGTAGCAGAATCATCGGCGAAGTAAAATAACGAATAAAAATGGCTATTAAACACAGCTTCAAAAATTTAATGCGCCTCATTTAAACCAGAGGCGCTGCAACTTTGCATTATAACGTGGAAAACGTAGAGTTGTATAAGAAAAGAAGCTTTACGATATCTCTCCCTTCACCACCTGTCTTCTCTATCACTATCCCTTTCCTAAAGAAGGTAACACCTATAATTACTAGTAGGCATTCATTGCCTGAATGGCACTTCTCTTTAAAAAAAAATGTGAAGGTGTAAAAATTTTATATTTTAAGACATATGGACTCATTCATCAAGATGATGGAGCACTTTCGCTGTAACTAAGTACTTGAAATTTAATACTCAAGTTGGACTAGGTGAACAGCTGGAGAAACCAAAAAAACTAGAAATGTTTAACCATGGTGGCAGGTTAGAGCCCATTAAAGTTCAAAACTCCCAAGAGATTATATAGCAACTCTGCACACTTGCTATGTAACAAGCCGAGATTTTGTAATTTAACATAAAATAAATGCTTTTGATTTGATAAAGTGTTGATAGATTTATTATACATGTATAGTGCTTAAATATTTTATATTCTATAACATCATATTAATTATTAATTTTTATTATTATTATATGCACTTATATGATTAACAATGCGAAAGATTCAGGTTGCCCATGAAATTTTAATCTTATTATTCCTACTCTTCTTTCCCACCGAATTTTTTGCACACCTTGGTCCCCTATAATAACACAAGATTACATTTCTCAAAATGGTATGTTTCACTCTCCTAAAATTTTAACTTTATTTTTATATTTTACTTTAATGAATTTGATGAAATTATAAATATTTTATGGTCAATTACAAACGTCAAAAATTGTCTTCTTCAACAACATCAAAAAAACAATTAAATTGAATGACTGAAGAATGCCTGCCGTTGATTTGTAGTTGTAAATTAATGAAAATGTATTTAAATGTTATGAATATCTCAAAAAAAATTAAAAAAATAGTGACGAATGAATTACGTTCCTCTATCTTCTGTGTGTATTTGGTATAAGCGAGAGTTTCTTTTTGATGCACATCAATTATTATACTAAATAAATATGAGAAGAAAAAAAAACGGAGTGACAAGTAAAAAATCATACAAAAAAAATTACATTTATAATACAATAAATCTTACCAAAGAAATAACTTTGCCAGAGATTCTTATTTAGTCGATTGGACTTAAAACACTGACGGCCCTCTGTTTTATCAAAAATTGGCATGAAGTTAGCATAAGTAACGAAATCGGATTAGGTGTTAACGAGTTCCTCCATACAATTTGACATTAAAAATGGTCGCATTACCTAATTTTAACACTCCTCTAAGTCCTAGCATGATTTTTAATGTGAACTTTCATGGAAAAAACTCTTTAAGATCATGTTCAATTTTACCACTTATGCTAACTTCATGGCAATTTTTGCCTTTACATAGTGCTGTGAATTTTTACAACCAGGTCGAAGCCAGAATAAACACGAAGTTTAAAAAAAGGCAAACTTTTCATTAAAAGAAAATTTTTGCTTGCTTATCTGCTTGTAATAAGCCAAAAAATTTGCTTAACGAACAAATATGCGGGACATAGTGGCAGCCATCACGGGACTCTGTCATCTCGGCACCCATGCTAAATGAAATGTTCACCCATATAACGACTACTGCTCAGGATGTCTAGGTGAGGAAGAGGAGAGACAATAACTCATCTCCTATACATATAATCGGCAGTTGTAAATCAAAGCTGTCGTGCTTTAGAAAGGCAGGGACTTGGTTGTTTTACGGAACTATCACCAACTAATCTTAAAAAACTATGTACTTTCCTTTATTGGGAGCAGGGAATGGTTCCATAGCTGCCCGCAACTGCAGAAACTTTAGCAAACTTCTCTAAACTTAAACTTCTCTCTTTCTTTATTCTTTCTATTTCTATCTTTTTTTCTCTTCCTGCAAGTAACATAAAGCGACCTGATGAACCCAAATGAGATGAATACTTTTTCACATCGGCGACCTGTTAACCTAAACGAATCTAAAAGTAAGCCATAAATATTTTTATGGCAATAATGTTTGTTGACTGAATATACATATATGTGTTTTAAGGAATATCTGGAAGGGCAAAACTAAGTCTAAGACTTGATATAAATTACATGATAATCTCTCCAGCAATTCCATGTATGTATGTCGCTAGATTGTTTTCCAATGGGGATTTCCAAACTTTGATAGCAACCACATTGTTGAAGCTTTTAATCTGTCAAAGTGGCTGTCATTTATATCATGTGTTTTGCCAAATCATAATGGACAACTACAAATTATAAAATTTTGCTATTAAAATGAGTTTTCCGTTAGGGCAACGGTTCGCGGGCTTTGCGAGAGGATTATTCTCAGTTTGTTGATCAAACTTGAGACCATTGGCTAAGTAAGCAATAAACCAATTATCCATACTTCAATGAAAAGTAAGATGTGCCGAAAGAATCAGAGCTGCCCATGAGAGTCTGCAGGAGAATTTGAAGCAGGTCAATTTCACGTCTCCTACAAGAACTAGAAGAAGCCTACAGACATCGACTTAACAAATTTCGCATCGTGTGTTGGGAATGTACTCGTAGAAAGTTCAACTGACCGCGGAGCTGAAGGCAAACGAACATAAGCAACGACGTGTGTTCGCTGACTGGGTCGTGGAGCAGTTAAGAACTGACCCTAATTTTAATCGAAATGGATGAATGGGTACTTCAACAAAAAAATTGTCAAATTTAAAACCATGGCCATTCACAAAAGATCTAGACGTGTCTAATGCATTCTGAAATAGTTACTCTTTGCTGTGGATTTTCAGCTGGATGTATCAATGGTGCATATTTTTTTAGAACTGCACTAGCCAGGCCATCACATTCAAAAGTGAGCACCATAAACTGCTGATTATTAGCTTTTTTGGCCCAAATCGGGTGGTATGGACACCAACTAAAGCTCTTGATACATTGGACGCGAACATAATTTGAACTGGTCATTGAGCTTATCTAATTTGACTCCGTTAGACTTTTTCTTGTGGGTTTTTTCTTAAGTTACACGTATATGGTATTAGTCCACAAACAACGGTGTACCTCAAATTCAACATAATCCGTACTATCCGCCAAATTCAGCCTGAGCAATAGTAATGTTAAACTTGTACACGTACGCCACCCAGTGAAGCCGCACTGGACCTTTAAACGAAAGTTCCTTCAAACGAATAAAAAAAAATTGATGATGTCTATCTTTTTTAGAACTTTTGTTATTTAAACTTAAACTTAAAAAAAATTTAGTATCTGTATACAAAAATTAAAAGCTTGTTTGAGAAATAAACAAAATTTTCTAACTTCTCAGTTGCATGATATATTATTTTCCACATTGTTTACACATATGCATACATATGTACATAACATTATTTTCCCATTGAAGAAATTCTATTGCAGTTTGTGGTACTCGTAATAAACAGAAGACAGTCAGATATTCACACACACAACCAAACTCCTCAGCCATCAGAAATTTAAATATTTTGTCAGTTGTAGATTCTTTTTACACATATTGAAATGTCCAACTCCCATACGAAAAATATCAAACAACCATAAATATTAATATCAATAGTCAGTCTGACTGAGACTTACGAGTTCACGTTGTATGCCCTGAATCTAAAGAAAATTAATCTCGTGGACACACTCAGTTGCAGATTCATAGCAGCCATAATAGTTGTACACTGTACAATCATATCATTCAAATGCGAAGAGAAAAAGCTGTCGTTAAATGTTTTCGTTTGTTTGTCAGCTGAAGTGATTGAGTGGCCTGGCAAGCACACTGGCCGGCTCTCAGACTGCAATACTTGAACGAACTAACAGTCCCAGGCAGTCGTCAGTCATCTTTACAGAAGCTTTTCTCTTGTCCATTACAAACAAACATCAACCTTATTTAACAAAAACTTATTCAAGTACCAGTCGTCCACCTAATATTGGTTATTGGTGATATTCACACTACCAATATGTTTTCTTCAAAGATACATACATACTCGTACTTTTTTTTAAACTTTTATTAACTGTTTGTAACCGTAGGAAATGTGTGAGCGTTTTTGTTTTTGCAACTACAGCTACAGCTGCTGTTTATGTGGTTATGCGGATTTTGACGCCGATATAGAAAACGCGATCAGACATTCATGATCAACAACTGTTGATCCAGCATCCATCTACGAATATCAACTACTCGTATCTCTACCCAGGTAAGTTGTACTTGGTTGTTACTTTTGCAAATGTTTTTATATATTTTTTCTTCTTTTACTTTATATGGCTGGTTGGTTTGTTTAACAAAATTGAAAAGAAGTTTGAAATTTGAAAACGTGTGTAGGAAGACGAGTTTGGAGTGTGTGTGTGTGTGTGCGAGTGTGTCTGTGAGTATGTCTCTGGCTATATATTTAGATTTTATTTATCTGCGCCAGTTTTAATCGCCCAAGCCAAAAAGCAAATAGTTACTCGTAAAAGATTTTTATTATACACTCGGAGAAAGTTATACATTTCTGCATTCTGTGTTCTTACTAGGTCCAAAAATTTGTAGTAAGCCTGTAAAAGAGTTTTTGGTAAAAATCAATACACACACTAACAGAATTGTAGGCCAAATTCGAAATCGAGAGAACAAAATAGCTACTGGCCCTTGGTCCAGTGTTTTTTCTATGCACGTGTTAGGGCAGAGACTTTTTCTAAGTGTATCAAAATTGACTAATATGCCTCCAAGTGAACTCAATCAACCTGAGATAATTATGAAATTTTTAGGTTTTTAAAGTTTTACAACTCCTCACGATCTATGACCTGAATACGAGCTTTTTTCTATTTATATCAGCTACGCCCAACCCATATGTACAATGTGCAAACTTTCATAAAGGGCTTTTTGTACACAACAACAACACAACAGACACCAATGCTTGCTCTTACTTTGCAAAGAAACAAGAACAAATTTAAAAGTTTTTAAGGCTGCTTATATGATGAAAAATTTAAAAACTAAATCTAAAACTTAAAATAGTATAAATATAAACATTTTTCATTGGGTGTAAGTATTTGAAGAAAATGTTCATAGACATAAATGATAAGTTTGTTTTCAACACAAACGAACAACGAAAAGATGAATGTTACGAATGTGTTCAACACACATATTCTCATTTGTCGTGTTCACTTAAATGAAAGGAGAGTGAATTATTTGAAGCTTGGGTTTTATTTTATTTTCTTAACAAAGCCCATATCTGCATAGAGCCAGGCCAAAACCAAAAATAACAATGAAAAACATGTGTCAGTTATGTTAATGTAAAAAAAAAACATATCTACACACATACATACATACATATTTACATGTAAACAAGCATATGTATGTATATATTCATGGATTTTGTGATGTTGGTGTTGTTGTATTTTGCTATTCGCTGTTTATCAAATAACTTGACTCCAAATACAAGTTGTAAAGATTTTGGCGCCTACGCATGAATTTTATTAATACGAACAACCAGAAGAGAGAGAGAGAGAGGAAAAGAAACTAAATTTTAACTAACAATTTTTTAACGTTGCTTTTGGGGAATTTTGTAAATTCTTCAGGAGATTTTCTTTTAATCTTTCATTTTATTACACAAAAGAAAACTAAATTTTTTAGCTTATTTTGCGGTCAATCATGATTAAAACTTCAACACATTAAAAACGTAAACTTCAAGGAAAAATGCATACATACTTTAACATATTCATCATACATCCATACATCAATGCATTCAAATATCAGCTTAACAGATGATAGATGGCGCTTTCTGGGAATTGAATGAAGTTGGTTGTCTTGAAAGCTCAAACACTTTTGACACTTAAGACCATAACAATAAACTTCCGGTGTATAAAATTTTCATACATTAAGCTTGAAGGAAAAATTTTTATTCTGTCAAAATCAACTTTAAGACGCCAATAATAAATTTTAAGACAAATGGCAGCGTATTTTGTTGATCTAGCCGCTTAGACTCTTAATTTGTGCAGCTAACAACAAATATCATTGAGTTGATTTGAGCTTTTTTGTCGTTACCAAATGTATGGCTACTGGCTTAATTGCTTAAAAAGAAAACTTGTCTGTGTTGCGGTTAAAATCTTTTTCTCTAAATATTTTTTAATTATTTTTCTTCGATTTAATTATACGTCTATATATGCATACGAAATAAGCCATTATTATAATATATAATTTATTTCAGCGCCCACCTGAAATTAAATTCAAATTGCTGATACACTCATTATTATAGTGTTCAGCGTATTTTTTTTCATTTATTTATTTACTTGTTTATTTAAAATTTTATATTTATAGACAAATTAACAAATAAATAAATCTAAACTGGAAACAGTTTATACTACAATTTGAAATAATAATTTAATTAGAAAAATGAAAATGAAAAGATTCCTCTTAGCATGATCTCGTTTTAAGCTCGTAAATTATACGAGTAAAAATGAAATGGGTTTAAATTATTACGAGATTTATTACTCAATAATTCAATAAAACCTTAAGATGTCTGAAGCTCTATAATTATAATTTTGTTAAGAAAACCTTTTTCTCATAGCAAAAGGTTAAATTTTTAATTTATTTTTTATATTTCTAATAATTTTGTTTCTAATACCTGCCCATAAAACAGTGATTCATGAAATTATAAAGTATCTATTTAAATAAAATTTTATAGACAAATATCGAAATATTCGAAATAATCTTTTATAGATAAATATCAAAATGTTAAAGTACAAAATATGAAAAGTTTTAGGCAAAATGTCGTACAAAGTACAAAGGAAAAATTTTTTATTTAATTTTCCCAAAGTGCTGCGAAATTCAACTTTCTTTCTTCAAAAGTTCCGAAAAAAATAATTTTTAAAACGTTTCGAGTGCAGCTTTTCAGCATAATTAAAAAGCAAAATATGTTTCAAAACTTTTGAAGTGTACATGGGTATGTGCCCTCTATTACGAAAGTATTCTAAGTCATATTTTTCTCTGGTCGAGGTATTTAGTAGATTAGATTAGAACAAATCAAAAACTGTTTTTATATTTTTTATATATTAATTTGAAGTTAGACTACTATTCGCGATTGATATAAATTTATTTAAAATTTATTAAATATTTATTGAAGTTTTTTAAGATTTATTTAATATTTCGAGGCAAAAATAAAAATGACTTAGACCACCTTCATAATTAAGGACACATACATATATATAAATTAATTTTAGGAGTTTTCCTTGCATTTAGTTTATTTTTTGTGGCTTCTTATTTCAGGAAGAAAAATAATTTTTCAATTTAACCATATTTAACAAACAAAAATAAATTAATTACAAAATGAAAATTCAAAAAACAAAAATTAGTTATGGGTATTAAAATTTGATGTTGTTCATTTATTTATTTTAATTTTTTAAACAGACAATTTTTGAGAGTATGGAATAATTAATAATTCTGTGGTTTTCATTAATAACAACGTATGTTAAATATTTCTCATTTCAAGTTTATGATAACCAAGGAAACCACAAATATGCAATTGCATGTTTTTTCTCGTGTGACCTATTAATGTGGGGACAAGATATTTATCCGTTTCAGAACTTTTTAAGAATTTTGACATCGATTTTTTGGTGCATATTTTTGCATACTTCACCCTCTAAAGCATTTTTTGGCATATATCAGTCTTACACGTATATTTTTAGCATATTTTTGAATTTTTAGAGCATAATTTACGCTTTTAGGGCATATTTTGATACTTTATAGATATTTTTTTTATATTTTAATCCATTTGGCGCAAACGTCCTTTTAGAAGGACATTCCATTCCGAAAAAAATATACAAAGAAAACGTTTTTTCGGCGCTATTTGGGTTAAAATGCTTACAAATTAAGAAGTTGGTAAATCATTTTATTTTTATTTTTCGCCATCTAAATCTCCAATGTTCCAATGTAGTGTATACATTTTTTTACATATTACTATTATTTTTAGACTTTGGTTCCAATACAACTTCAGTTTTGATATTTGTGACGGACTCTGTCCCCGAAAGGACGTTGAAGGAACATTGTCAATGCATTAAAGTTTATTTAGAGGAGACAGAAGCGATTTTTATTTGAAATTCTATGTCATTTATTGCAATAAAAATATAAATAAAAATCTTGTTCTATTTATCCAGTTCCATTAATAAATTATTTTGTATTATTTGTTTTAGTCAAAATTTGTATGTTAATTTTGTTTTAGCCTGCAAATGTTATTAAATTTTTGAATGAAAAATATATTTTCATGTACTATTTGTACCAACCAAATTTTATTTATTTTTAATCGCATATTTTTTTTTACTTTTTAGTGCATATTTTCAAGTTTTTAGTGCATATTTCTGGTTTCCCTGATGATAACAAAGTGTTATATTTTAAATGCTCTTTAGAAAGTTGTAAGAAATTTTTTAAAAGTATGGACGCAAGTACACAGAAAAAAGTAGAAAGTTTTCAATTAAAAATTTAATTGTTTTAATTAAATATTTAATTGTATTAATTAATTTGAGTAGAAAAATTTAATTGATATTATCAAATTGCTTATAGGTAAAAATTTAATTAATTTTTTAATTGATATTGCAAATATTTTAATCAATATTAGAAAATTACTCATACTACTTTTTTGTGTTTATATAATATTTTTAAAATAACAACACTACTTCTACATTTTTTTCAAATAAGTTTCAAATATTAACTTTTTTGCTCTACTGAAAAAAATTTATTTTTGAACATACGCTGTTATTAATGAAACACAGAATAGTGAATTACATCGTATCATATTCTCGTGTAATGTTATAACCAGGGACCGTAACTGTTATAAATTTCATAATAAAAATCAAAAGATAACAGTTATGTTTTGATTTGATTTGATTTTTATATATTTGAGCAGAAATAAAAATCAAAAACTGATTGCTCGAAAATATAAAAATCGGGAAATAACTTTTATTTCTGCCAAAAATATAAAAATCAGGAATAAAGCAATTTTTTATGCTTAAAAAAATAAATATTTTAAAATCATTCGAGTTTCGAAAAATCTGATTGAAATTAAAATGGCGTGGTTGGCCACGTTGTCCGATGTTTTCTTGTATTTGAATTTTTCTTTAAAAATTTTAGAGTAAATATTATTTTCGGTTCCTGCTTAAAACTGCTTAAAATTTTAATAAATTCATTTGGTGCAACAGCTTTAATTAAATTTTTTGATTTGATTCTAAAGAAATTTAACCAGAAATGATTAAGACAAAACTTAAGTGCATGAGCAAAAATGTATGAACTCGTATAGTATAAGACTTACATATTATCGTGGCAAGTTAATATGAATACATATGTATGTATGTATGTAAATTCCTTATGGTTGTTCGTTCAGCTCTGGCTCTGATTCAAAATCAATGTCCTTTTGTTCCTCTTTGCTCTTCCGGCTCCGCTTGCATATATTTATACTGGAACTTTTCACTTTTTATAGACTTTAAATGAATTTAACACACGCAACATAAGCGAACGCCAAGCACAATGCAACAGCGAATGATGATTGAATAAAAAACAGAAAACAACAAAATTTAACCGTTAAAATTTTTTTATTATAGAATCATTATATAAAACGAAAACCGTTCTTCTTATTTTTTTTTATTTTTATAACAAAACGAGCTCACAAGTTCTTAAATACGTATAATAATACATTAAACATACATACATATGTGTTTTTATTTAATTGCCATACATTTTTTATAGACTTAACATACATTTCGTGTATACATATTTTAGCACACCACAGATATTTTTCATCAAAATTTCGTAATTTACACTAATGAAAGCAGAAAAATAAAAGAAAAAGGCGTTGTAATTTTATTAGATTTTTCTCATTCAAATCAAAATCAACACAAACTTTCTAACTCAGCAACACGACAATAGACCGTTTATTCTTAAATTCATAGGTGACCAACTTAACAAATCTCTCCGACCCACTCTTTTTTTTCTTTGATACGCATATTACAGATCATCATAATGATGATCCTATTTAAAGTACCAAATAGTTACGATTTAAGATAACACAGACCTGCAACATATGTCTATTTATTTATGTATGTATGTACATATGTATCTGATGCAGTCGAAAAAAGCGATAAAAATTAAAATAATATTCTATTAGGAAATATTCAACGCACAAACAATCAAACAAGAACGCACGCAGGCACCTTTTCAGCACCAAAAACAATTATTTAGTTGACACTTTGATGACTTAGGGCCATCATACAAATCAAATACACAAGCACAAACAAAATTTATCGTTTTGATGTTCTTAATTAAAGAGGCGAAATTAAAATCCAAATCTATGTATGTATATGGCCGTAGTTAATCCGAATTGATCTTAATAAAGATATTTAAAATTATTATGGTTTTTTTATTTTCCAAAGCAATAACAATTAAAAGGATTTATTACAAATATAAAAAACAAATTCATTTAAAATTTTATTTGTGTCCATATATCACGTCACTCGCGGCTTTTCTTATATATTCACCTTTTGTTTTTCGGATTTCTTTAAGTATAGTTGAGGAGCCCCGACTGCTTTGGTCAAGGTGCAAACGTTGACTGACTGGGTATTTGGATAAATAATCATAACAGAGCAACCAACCAACCAGCCAGGCAGCAGTCAGCCAGTCAGTCAGTCAGTCAAAACAACAACATCTTAAGAACAAAACGTATTTTTGTTTAGCTACTCACGACAACGATTATCATGATGATGACAATGATAATGATGTAGGCAACAAGGTGCTCACTTACACATGTTGGGGAACATGTATGGAAACTGCCTGCTGTTTTTGTATTTAATACAACAAACAGCTCCCTTTAGTGTACCTTAATAATTTCCAACACACAACCAAACAAACACAAAATCAAACGTTTGAAGTACAATAATGATTTGATTTGTTTTCATATTTAATTTTGAATTTGAATTTGAATTTGACCTTGAAGTAATCCTATATTCATTTAGGAAAGCTTGCATTATTTTTTAAAGATAATTAAATATATAAAAATTTATTTCTTTAATTTATTAATAGGGCCTTATAAGGCCGCCCTAGATCCAGGATCGGATGCAGAAACCCAATCAGATACTAATCTTAAATTAAGCTAAAATTAACGAAACCTGAAAGAGGCCAAATGCTCCATATGAAGAGCCAAAGGAACCTATATACATACATATATGTATGTACATATGTATTTATATATGTACATATATAAATATGGGTACTTCCAGAAAAAAGTCCAATGTGACGAAAAAAATTAAAGTTTACCAACAGATTTCTTTTCTTGTATTATAAACTAGAAATATATACTTAAAATTAACAAAATTTAAGAGTTCGAAGCTTTCCTTAGTTGTGATGGCGAAATAATGGGCTACAATGTTAGGCTTCTCGTTTTGGTAAGTTTTACTTAATTCTCATTTACTTTTTATACTTCTAGGAGCCATATGAATCATAGACAAATGAAGAGAAAGCCATTATATATCAATTAACGGTAAAATTTAGGTTTTCTTAAAATGATATTTCAATGTAACGTAACGCCAGAAAAAGTAGCATTTATTTTCATTATACACAGAAAAAAGTAAAAACAAGATTCAATTAAAAAAAACAAAGATTCAGTTAAAAAATTAATTAGTTTTCAACCAATCACGGAAATTGTAGTATTAACTCATCCATTTTAATAGAAATTTTTTTTGGTTTTTTCAATTAAAAAAATATTACATTAACTAAAAATTTAATTGATGGTTTTCTAAAGATTCAATTAAAATTTAATTGAAATATTTTTGAAGATTCAATTAAAAAATTAATTGAAATACTTTTTAGGATTCAATTAAATAACTTATTAACATTTTTTAAAGATTCAGTTAAAATATTAATTGAAATATAAAAAATCTAAGAGTATAAAAATATAAAAAATTTTTAAAATATAAAAAAATGTTATGTACATACATATGTATGTATGTATGTATATATCTCCATATAAAAAAATTACAAAAATGGAAACATTTGTGTATTGTACCGAAAACCTAACTGATGCATCGCATGGCTTTGGAAGTTTGAATGGAGGAAAAAAGTACAATGGCCGTATCCGGTCTTGCGTAAGTGTAAATGCAGAATATTTTATGATTGGATTTTGAAGAAAGGCTTCGATGATTTCCATATCTACTTACGCAAGACGTTTTGCATCGAAACCCTAATAGCGCCAATGTACTAACTTTTCCATCCACATTTGGTCTATAAGCTTGCATTTTTTATCATAATTGTCTTGTTATTTCCCAACAAAAGGGAACAAAATGAATTTCTGCTTTTTTTATTTCCATATTTCATTTTTTATTCAACTTATGTCAAAATTACTAAGAATCAAAAAAAAAATTAAGCTGAGTAGTTTTTTCTCCCATATAAAATATCAAAACCAATTAAAAGATTAATTGAGTATTTTAATTGAAAACATTTTTTCAAAACAATGTGGCATACTACAAAAAACAGCTCGATTTTCATACATAAAAACAAAAGTTACATTATTTACATACAATTAACATGTAAAAATTGTTACCCATTTCAGAGTATTCTGAGTTAAGCTCTGTTGATAGCACTTTTTTGTTAGAGCAGCAAAGTCAATTAAAATAAACATATATTCAATTAAAATTTTAATCCAAAGTATTATTTTTTCCAAGCAATCACTTAATTAAAAAAAATCAACAATAATTTTTTCTGTGTACATATCTTCACTGACGATCGCAAGTCCGTGAAATTTTGCATGTTAACAAAGTGTTATTATCTTAAGTGATAATAATAAAAAAATCGTTTATACAACAAAAATTTTATATAATATTAATATTCAAAGTGTGTAATGTATAACGCCAGATTGTGAGTACTTTTTTTTTTGCATGGAACAATGTGTGTTTAAAATTTTCTTGAAATTTTGGTTTTGAGTGTGTTCGTTTGTTTTCTTCACTTTCACGACCAAACCTCTAAACCGATTTTTAAATTATTTCACCAATGGAAAGCTTAATTATCAGCGTCACACAAAGTATATATATTGTATCCGGTACGGATATATATGGTACGGATTTTTTCCGAAAAATAAATTTTTGGGCCGGTAGGGGTAATTTTCGATTCAGTTTGGATTGTTTAACCAGTCTTAAAACCGGTTTTTATTCTGTTTTTTTTTATTTTATCGCCTTTATTAGCGACTAACAATTAAAAATATATTCATAAATTTTAATTATATTTTCCAAAATACAACGTGAGCGGAGGTGCGGATAAAGCTAATAATTATATATAAATAACAAATATAGTTTTGTTAAACATTTGTTTGTCTTTTCCTTAATTTTTAACCAACAAAATATCAAGTGGAAATTTAAGTAACGAAACGCCATGTAACGTAACGCCAGATACTAAGGCTAGTAGAAAAAAAGGGGAAAAGATTTTTTAATCTACATGCTTGGAAAAGAAATGTATAAATGTCCTACCAAAAAATTATTTGTCTAAAAAGACTTGCCCAGTTCGCAGAATTAAGCAATTTTGTTAGTCAAGTCAAACCCACTTCTGTTTTTTGTAACGTCAGGGTCAACGGTCATATTTTGGGTATATCTTTAAATCCTTTGGTTTTATTCTTACAATTTTTCACTGAATATAGAGCTATTTAAACGCTTCTCAAATGTAAGAAAAAAAACTTTTTTCAAACATGATTTTAAATTTTTTTTCAACATTTTGTCGTACAAATGTCACGTAACGCCAGACTGGAATCACCCATATATATTATTTTAATACATGTATTTATTTATTGTCGGACATCAACTAAGTTATAGTTATAAATAATACATAAGCAGTGATAATCAAAAAGAAAAAATACATATAGTACAATTAATTTTCATACATACGCATACATATGTATGTATATGTATGTACAAATGTACATATTTATTTAAAATCCATATTAGCAAACCTTTTGAAATACTTGATAAGCACATACATACATATGTTACTTGAAAAACAGAGTCATCCTCACGCTGAAATTTCTGAATTAAAAATATTTCAAATATGTATTACTTCAGACCAATTTGATATTATATCTATTTGTTTGCTGGGAAAATCCATACACTAGACTCACTTACCAAAATACACACTATGCGGTTCCTTGTCCCATTATACAGCCGAATTTCTGCCGAATATATGGAAAGCGGAATAAAACGAACTTCGGTTATTAATAGACTTAAATAAAATATAGTTACAAGATATGTTTTTAAATTTCTTAAACATTTTAAATTAAAGCAAATTCATTTAAAATTAAACATTTCAAATTAAAGCAATATATATCTATGGCTAGAAATAATGGGCATGATTTATGTTCTTTGTGCTTATATTTTGGGTATATTTGTAAATTTCCTTATTACCTGTTGGATGGTGGCATTTGAAAACAGTAAAAAAATAGCAGATAAGTTGGTTGGTTGGTGCGACTGCTCAAAATGTCTGGTTGAAGTCTATTGAAAATTTGTTAAAGCTACAATGAAATGCATATAGACAATGCTTAACCACCAGCAAATAAATTTTACTCGTGTTTAATAACAATAAAAACAAAAAACCTTTAAAAAACTTTTATTTTAATATCAGAAAAGTTTTGAAGACGAATTGGATTAATCGGTCGGACACTAGCAGATCCATTCACAAAAAAAACAATAACAAAAACACAAACCCAAACAAAATGTTTGCTTATCTGCTCTCATATTTATGCTCCATGTTGTTGTTGTTGTTGTTGTTGTTGTTGTTGTTGTCGGTATCTAATGATCTCCGTTCGATATTCTCATTGTTAATAATCAATAGTGTTGCCATATATTTCGTGTTTTTATTTTAATTAATAATAGAAAAGGTATAGTTTCTTATTAACTAAAATAAAAAACAACTAAAGTAAGGTTATTGTTGTAGTGTAATAATTTAATAATGTTTCAGCATAAATTATTTTAAAAAAATACAGACATATAACATCGTCGTTTTTTTAAATCGGTCATCAATATTCTGTTATTCATTTTCGAAAAATATATTACGAATACATGCGTATGTACAATGTACATGAAGTGGCAACACTATTTCATTTTTAACATTTCCTTTTCTTATTGGTGTTTGAGAAAACTCTCTGGTTTTATTGTTATTAGTATTTTTATTTTCTCAAACGCCCACGTGCTTTTTCTGCTGCTGCTGCTGCAGTCAAGCTTCTGTGGTTGCCGGAACCACTGGCTCTGCTGTTGATTCGATTTTTATGTGTTGTAAACTTGATCGCTCACATAAATAACAACAAAAACAAACATTAATATCGGCTACAAATACCAGTGCTACTCTAAAGTAGTAGTGCTGGATTTTTACTAGAGAGTGATATTTGTATTAAATGAATTTTAACATCTTCAACAACAGCAGAACATACATACATACATACGCAAATGTAGAGGCTGTAAAAATAATTGCAAATGCGAAAATAATAATAAAACTAGATCCTCTGACAGGCTGTCGTATGTCATTTGTTGCGAGCAATGTCATGCAACTAAACTGCTACTTACATACTATGTATGGATGTATATTCATATACATATGTACATGTACATATCTATGTACTAGTGATGCACGAATATTCGTATTCGAATTGTCGAATATTCGGACATTTTCAGGCAAATACGCATGTATTCATATTCTCCAAATTCAGGCGAATACGAATACGAATATTTTTCCCAAGAAATTAAATAAATAAATGCATAAATCCTAAACGAAATTTAAATAAATGACTAAAAATTTTAGTTTGTACAAATACATTAATTTTTTTATAGAAATTTGTGCTTTGTATCATTTTCAAATATTATTTAATGACGATAATTAAAATTTTGGGTACTCTTTAATATCTTTAAAGTACGCCAACAAGAGTATGAAGTTCTTTTTCATAAGTTTTTTTTAAACTTCGTTTTGCAGGCGTAAACATAAACCCAATTTTATTTCTATAATTTTCATATATAATATTCGTATTCGAATTCGTGAATATCGTTTCAAATATTCGTATTCGTATTCGCGAATATCAAAATTTGACATTCGTTACATCACAACTATTTATGTATGTATGTTCATATACATATATGTATGTATGTATGCATGTATTGTATGTATGATTGTATTAATACTGCTATAAAAAAAACCGAAGGTGCAAATATGTAATAATTTCTTGCTTGCACTGTGGACTTGATATGTGTATGTATTGCGGATTATTGCCAGTTATAAACAAATCGAATTTGTTGCGCCAATCAGTAGCATTCAAGCTTTGCGGCTTAAAAGACACTTGGACTCTGGAAGCAATTAGTATATGTATGTACTGCATTATTCAAAATTCTTACAAATGGTTATTTCAGTAGTCGAAAAGACAAAGAACCTTTTACACAACAAAAATTAATACGTATAAATTTGATGTACATGCGTATGTATGAGAATCTTTGTATGTAGATTTTCACAACTGTCCCACTGAACTGAAAGTTCGGTAACGTAAATATTTTGAGTGTAAATACATATATAAAAAAGCTTTAAGAACAAAGCCAGCAAATGAATAAAACCATAATTAAATTATTTTGTATATTTTATTTATTTATTTTTATTTTATTATTTTACAATGAGTTGATTTGATATATACATACATATGTCATCTTAAATGCAAACTACACAAAAATTCGAAATCGATTTTTTGATTGATTATGGTTCATTTTATCAAACCTCTGCGATCAAAAGTGACGACATTATTAAAGAAATTCAAACGGACGTAATTACGATTGCATATATTTTTTATTGCGAGGAACGTAACTAACATAAGAGCTTAAATATATATAAAAAGGAAATAAATGCATTAAAACATATAAGTATCCATACTACAAGTAAATTTCGAAGAACATTTCCAAGATCACTTTATTATTATTGACTTTGAAACGTTTCTTGTTTCTCCTGTAAAAAAATATAAAAGTATAGTTTCGTCCGTTTGCATTTAAGGTGACGATATGTATGTATGTATGCATACATGTTTACCAGAATCACATCATAATTTTATTAAATGATTAGCTAGTACGCTACTTTAGATTAAATTGAAAGACGATTAGTCAAAAAGTTAAGAGTATTCACTGGTAACGTTGCTATTTTTTTAAATATGGTTTTGATAATCTTGAAAAAAAATTGAGAAAAATGTTTAATGCTAGTGTGCAGTCGTAACTGCACTCAAAGGATTCAAAATTATTTTAAATTCAATTTAATTTTTTACTGCCTTATTCGTAAAAAATAATTATGTTTTATAAAATTTGTGTGGAAATTTGTTTTATAAACCTTTTAGAAATCATGGGCACGTGAAAAAATATGTTCACTTGGCAGACACAGAAGCAGAATGCTGGAAAGTCAAATAAACTGTAGAATGCAACAACAAAGTAACATAAAGCCACTACAATAATACTTACATGCACGTAACGATGGTACATCGAATAAGTAAAAATAATTAATGTGATGATCGTAAAAGATAAGCAAGAATAATTAAACATACTTAAGTAGAGTAATATAATTTCGTGCTAACCTAAATAGAAAAATGAAAAAAATGGAAAAACAGAAAATTAATAGTCATAATTATAAATATGTTTACCAAAGGTTAATCAATTGTATAGACAACAATCGTTTCTCATATTCCGTTTCATTGAAAAATTAAGTTAAAAAGCCGATGTTAATAAGAATCTCTACCCAAGTAGATAGACTAGGGTGCTGATGAAGTGCGTGGCTGCACAGAAAAGTATCGGTATTTCCCCCAGCTTAAAGTCTAAGTTTAATTTTTCTTCTCTTCTTTAGAAACTCACATTAATTAATAAAAATATTTCATTCAATGAGAATTGAAATTACTGAACTTAAGCCTGACTAAAAATTATTTCTGATTAAAAATCACTAAAGTTCAATTAAAATCTACAAATGTCTCACAAAAATATTTTTTTTTTCATACCACATGTTAATACAAAAAAAACAAAGAGACTGAAAAAATAACTAATTTCAAATAATGTTATGTCATTTTATATGTATACATACTCGTACTTATTTTATTCATTGCCAGAAAGTAGTTGTTATGCATTAATAATAAGCCCAAGACATTACCAAGATTTCTAAAATTTATGATGGGTTATTAATAGAAATTACTTAATTTGATTAACAATTTTGAGCGATGGCTCTAGACATAAATTAAAATATTTTCTACTATAATTGTGTCCTAAATATTTTTTTATATACAAATATTTCGTATAATTTTCTAATAAACTTTAAGAAAAATCTTGCGCCCGCATTTCTGTCGAATTCTGAAATTTCTTTTCTAAGCAACACATAAAAAAAACTGTATGATATCCGAAGGTGGAGCGCTAAAAAATTATAATAAATAAAAAAACTGCAGTAAAATAACTTGAGGTTATTTTAAAGTATCATAATTTTCATTATGCTTGACAGTTCCTAGTATTGAATTTATTTAATAATGGTAAGACATTTGGCCGTCGTTTACTTCATTTCCAAAAGTTTTAAAAAATATATAATTAAGGCGAAAGATATAAGCGCTTTAAAGTTGAAATAAAAGTGAAAATTATTTAAATGATGCACCCTCATTTCATTTCTAACATCTACATATCTCAATATATGCAGCACTCTGCTGGTAATATGAATGCTCTTCTTTAAATAAATGAACGCGGTTAATTAATATGCGTTTCAAAAAATAACTTAATAAACCAATTTAATAAAATTGTAACAAAAAGTTAGAATACAGTTCCACAGACTCATGAAATCACGATATTCAAATATGTGAATAATAACAAACAAAAAATAATAATAAATAGAAAATCTTTGACTTTGTCGCCTTTAAAGTTCGTATCGGGAAAAAAAGTTCATATGTACATACATACATATATACTTACATATGTATGCATGCATGTACTACATGCATATCTATGTATGTATCTAAGTATCTGTACATCGAAATGATGAATATGGCAGCGTGTGATGAGTGAGCGTATAATGTCATTGGAACTTATTGAGATGCATTCAGCTTAAGCACATTCATTCATATTTAAATAGATAATCATGAAGAATAAGAAGAAGTGTGGCATTTTGTGGGCGGGATGTGGCGATATAAATCGTGCCGTATTGTGTTTTTATTTGAAATTCAGTTAGCCACATGCAACATCAAGTGATAATAATAAAGACACCAGGAATAATAAAACAACAGAATAACAACGAAACAAACTAGAAAATCGACATACATACATATGTACATAAATTTCCAAAATTATTAAATTATAATGTAGTCTGCGGCGGCTCTATGTTTCATTTTTAAAACTAAACAAAAAATCAAACAAAAAATCTACTTCATCGATATGGAGAGAAAAATGTATTTAGGCCCTAAATTTTAGGGTGATAGCTTCAGAGATGGAATGGTGTGCAGCTATTGTTACACTTCACCTTTTTCTATTGCGGTATTTTAATCAAAAAGGTGGGATGCCAAACTTGAAGTTAATTGAAATTATACTTTATGTGTATTTATGTATGTACATTAGGGAGATAACTTTTTAGCAATTTTTTAAAATATCAAAATTGGCCTAGCACAGTCCGATAGAGCATAAAAAACTATAAGGGAACATATGTATATGTATGTATTTATTTTTTCGCTAAGATCAAAAAAGTTCACACACCAAGCGCGATGTGGTTTTTTTTCTTTGTGTTTAAGAAAAATTAATAATATGTTAATTTAAAACAAAAAAATACATAAATCACACCGTATAAAATTATTAATATTCAATATTGTATTAAGAAGGCCTCGAAGTAATTTTAGATTATGTACAATAATATTTTTGTTAGTTCCAGTTCGTGCTTTAAGTGTTTAGAAAAACCAATTGGTGCGTGAAAAATATGTGACGCGCAAAATGGAAAGGAACCTAAGGGTAAAAACCGGGTTTGTTCAGGAGAGCCATTTTAAAGATTTAAATACGTGTATCTTTGGTGTACTTCAATTTCATAAAACGAGCACATCTCTGGGAGGGAACACTTTTGGGGCATGGGATCGGTCTCATTCGATGCTCAGATGTTGTCCACATCGAAAAAAAAGTGAAAATTGATTTTTTTACTCTTAGGTCCCTTTCTCTATGTGCTGTCACATATTATGATTTTCGTGGTCACTAGGACATGGTTGACGTCATGGTACTATGCGAAAAAATTGGTTATACCCCTAATGTACATAATTCAATTTTGATTATCATTGTGGATTACGTTTTGGAAAGGAAGAAGTTGTCAATTAGTTTGAATTTTGTGTGTGTGTACTTTACTCCTCAATTTAATAATTGATTTCAAACATTTTTTCTTTTGTGTGAGAGGTAATTTCTAATTTTTTTCTAAAAAACTACGAAGTCTCGCACACCAAAACATTTCCTATAATTAGATCAGTGGTGGACACTGTCAATGTATTAGTTCATTTTGTATGTGTTGAGGTTGCGAGCTACCCACCAAACGCAAAGCCAAGTGTTTGAAACATTTTGCATTATGTATTTATACATAATTGGACATATATTTTATCTTGAAAAAAAATCCATTAAGTTAAAATATTAATTGAAAATAAAACTTTTTCTTTTCACATATTATTACCAATTTGAAATGAAACACATATGTTTGCTGGACAAATATTCTTGAAAAAAATATAAAAAAATATGTAAGCATCCGCCTGATGTGAAGTCGTCGCTTTCTCATCGACGACTAAATTAAAGAGGGTAAGAATACGTGTGAATGCTCTCTTCACAATTGTGCAAAGAAACGACCGACATTAAATTAGATACATATACTTCGACCCAAGGCACATTTAATATAGGTAAATGCATTAGGCAAAACTCTCTGGCAACTCTTTGCTTCTCACATAGCCTTACATGGTAATTATCAAAAAATTGTATGCATCAAACAAGGCACAAATGTAATTGTCAAATGAATTCTTCGTTATAAACTTTTAAACAAAAAATCAGAGGATGAGCAATATGCCTGATACGTGTACCTGTTTGATATGCCTTGCTTCTACCCGTCATATTAGAGTGATTCGCCATCCATACAAAAAAAAGTTGTGCCAGCCACTCCCTAGGATTAAAGATAATATAAAAACAATTCCAAAATATTTATTTTTATTTTTTTGCCACGCCTATAAATACCGCCCTTTTAGTATTTTGTTCACTGAGTCGCCATTTTTAGTCCTATCATGACATTTTGTATATCGTCTACATTTTTGTCTTTAATAGTTTTTTACTACCACGTCATATTCCAGTCATAACTTCCGTTCAAAAATATTTAGCATTAGGGTGAGTACGAACCGAGTTTTTAAAAGTCGTGACTAGAATATGAAGTGGTAGTAAAAAACTAGCCCTTACAGAGCCATGAACACCGGTATACAAAATGTCATGATTGGACTAAAAATTGCGACTCAGTAAACAAAATACAATAAGGGCTGTATTTATAGGCGTGGCAAAAACAAATAAAAATAAATATTTTTGGAATTTTTTTACATTATCTTTAATACTAGGGAGTGACTGGCACAACTCTTTTTCGAAACTTAAGCTATTGAAATGACACACTCAAGCATTTGGTAAAGTCAGCCCATTAAAATTAAATTTCGATCTGCACGAAACTTAGTACATACTTTAGACTTTTATGATGACACTGTAGTATTGTGTAGAAAAAGTGAGCGGCTTGCCTTTCGAAAACTTTAGGTTCTTAAGATGACACAATCTTGTCATGTGACTTTAAATTTAATATGTATCGTATTTTTGTAGATCATGTGCTTGTGACTTTGGCCAAGTTTATTTATGTTAATAAGTTTATTCACTTTAAATATCACTCACATGCTCAGCATTAATTACTTCATGCAATATTTAAAAGTTACTAAAGTCAAATATAGACTTGGTATAATAATTTATCATCAGCATTCTCATCATCGTCTCCGTAGATGTGTGGCGCTGTGCCATTGCCGTTGGTGTGCCGTCCCGTTGCGTGCATATTTTGGCTTGTTACTGCTTCTGATATTGTTGTTATTTTTATTATTATTTATATGTAGCTTTCGGATGTGTAAGTAAGGCTAGTATTTTGTATTTATTTTATCATTGTTGTTGTTGTGGTTGACTACTTGCTTGTATCTGTTGATTAGTTGCAAAATGGTCTGTGACACAATGTGACATAATGAAGAAAAATCTTCCTCTTTGTACATCAAATATACAACACTTCATATACCCTGCAGTTCGATTAGCCCAAGTATATACGCACACACATATGTACATACATATTTATTGAAGCCAAGGTTCTCTTTTTGAGAAATCCAGAGAAATTTTATACTTGTTTTAATTTTTATTAATATCACCCTTTAATTAAATTTACTATTCCTATTATTTGTCATAACTCAACTGCAGGGCATTTTATACACCGTGCAATAAAAACTACTTGTTTGTCTATTTGTTTTCAAATATTGATACTCTTTCAAGTGTCTACATTTATAAATCCATACATATTTACATGTCTACCTGTCTTTATATTTATAAACAGCCAGGCCTACATGGTTAGTTAGCTAAACTCACTAAAGCTAAAGTATGTAAGTATTTGAAAAATATTATGTAGCTGAAAACATACTAAAACGAGTAGTCAAAAAGTTTTTGATTTTTATCAAAATAAACACAATATTTTGTTCAAAGTATTATTTGAAAAGTAGGCAATAACAACATGTCACATAAATTGTTGTTGATATTATTTGAATTACTAAGTATTAATTTTAAATTGATTTAACTGTTTAGTGACAATTTAAAATTACCAACTATTTGAACGTGTTAGTTTAGCGGTGTCATGTCACATAAATTGTTGTTGATATTATTTGAATTACTAAGTATTAATTTTAAATTGATTTAACTGTTTAGTGACAATTTAAAATTACCAACTATTTGAACGTGTTAGTTTAGCGGTGTTAATTTTATTTATTACACCATATTGAATAATTGCAATAAATAGTGGTTTTTTATTCAAATTTATTTTTATAATCCGCACATAACTTATGGGTTAATTGCGAGCTTTTTACATACATACATGTATCCGTCAATGAGCAGAATTGTTATATGCAGTGATTGTAAAAATTACACTTCATAAAAATTGTTCTTTGTACCCTGAAGGAAATGTCGATGGTGAAAATGTATCGAGTCGCTTTTGACTTTGTCACCAGTAGTACTCTACAATTATCCCCCATACAATACTTTCTGCTATAGACATTTAGCCTGTGCTTGTCATTGAAAATCTACTAGTAACACTAAAACAATTGACTAGGTAGTGACTACATGGTTCTTATGGGAACATGGAGACATACCAACTAGACATTTACTGGTACATTTCTATACCTTACGTACATACAAATTTATGTATGTTGACAAGTTGTTGCAAAATTCACCAGAAATACACCACATATATTTTCCCTATTTCTTTTATACTGACATATAGAAGAGAAATTGTAGACAGTTTAACTACTACTAGAATTTTAGTGTTGACATAGAGACATTTGGCCCCAGTCTGACTGCAGGGTACTTACAAATGTTCATATGTGTGTATGTATGTACATATCTACATATAATGTGTAAGGGCACTAAAGATCCATAAGGTGTTGCAGTGCCAATCGCAGATTATGGACGATTAGCGGCAAATTACAAGAGGCTGAGTACCTGGGAATGAAATAAGCAGAGAATATATAAAATACGAAAGTTAAAGATGAAATAACAAATGACTGCACGAGGAAATTGAAACTCAAAGTCGCTTTAAATACTTACGCTATTCCTGTTTTATACTTTTCTTTTGGTATAATTCACTGGAATCATATAGATGTGGAAGCACTGGAAAGAAAAAGTAGGAACTCTGATATCTAAGGAATAGAGATAGAGATAGGCACTGTATTTGAAATAAAAGTTGATGCTAGTAAATCATTTAAGTTATGCTTGTGCAGCTCTCTACTATTTACCACACAATGATTTTCCGCATATTTGACATCTTACATCAAAACTTAATTAAATATCTATTAAATTTACTTTTCATCGCATGAAATTTTAAATGTCTTCAACTAAAGTGGCAAAAAAAATTTATGTACAAACCCGTCGTCAATATATCGCCTTTTGATTAAGTAAATTATCCATACATACCTACATATGTATGTATGTACATGTTTTTATATATGTATGTACATATGTATGCATCTTCAGTACACATAATAATAAAGGATTAAATTTAAACAACTTTATTAAATTCGCATTTTTTATATTTTTATTATAAATAAATATTATTTTGTTCATTTATTTTTATTATTTTAATCATTAAAACTAAAATTATAAATTCAACTACTAATTATCACTATCAGCCACAATCAATCAAATCAATTTCCCCCTGTATACATACATATGTATGTATGACATGTATAAACAATTATATGTTTTTTTAATCAAATAAATACATGTTTCTTTTGTTTTTGTTTTTGTTATTAAGTAAGTTTGTAACGTGCAATTGTGTGTAATAATGCAATGAATACTATAAAGAAAATTAACAGAGAGTGTGTGTGTGTGAAAGAGAAACTGTTAATTAATGCAGGGTAATAAAGTTAATCAATTCTCTTTGTTGTAAGCTAATAAATATGTAATTATTATTATTTTTTTCGTAAACACCTCCAAACATGTACATACCCACTGTGTATGTATGTACGTATGTATGTAGATATTTGTGTTTGTCGCAAAATTGTGATCATTTATTTGATTTTGTTGTAATTACGATTTTTGAAGATTAGCAAGTTCAATAGAGTCAGCACAACTGAAAAAAAGACAAGAAAACATTAAAATAATTAAAATTTAAATATGTATATATGTATGTATGTATGTACATATGTATGCACCAACCCTTTCTCTAATAGAACAATTATAGAGATCAATTAAAACATTTAGAAATTAATATGTATTAAAGAAATTGTATGAGGAGAATTTTATACCTACACAAATGCATACATACATACATCACATAAATAAGAAATACAATTATTTTCTGACAAAAAAAATATTAATGTCGATGGACCAGATGGATAAAATTTTTATTTCCAGTACTTAAGAAGGGTTTAGACATGCAATGTTTACTTTGCAAAGTCTTAATTCAGCCGTGTGCAAGACAGAAGAGGAAATACCTTTTCCTTCTGCCACCCAGCTGATTTAAGACTTGGCAAAGTAAACTTTGGGTTTCTAAAAAGGGGAACAGCAGGGAAGGCGGAGTTGTGGTATGGGGTGCCAAACCTACTATTATGGCACGTATGCACATCCATATGTATGTATGTATACACATATGTAAATATGTATATATGTATGTACGTGCTATCAGCTTGATATTTGAAACAGGAAATATGACTGGATCATCGTGCAAAAGGATATTAGAAAGTGATTTTCTACAATTTAAAAACTTATTTGATCCCACACCGTGGATCTGTAAGTCACAGAATTTGTGGATGTGGAGCCTCCTAAGTAGTCTCCATATTCCCCGGATGTTAAAAGATTGGCCAATGTCTGGGAATGAAAAAAATGCCTGGAGCTCAATATCACTAGAAAATATAGAGGATCACTTAAACGATCGATTCCTAACGAAATTTTAAATGTGCACGTTTACACATGTCGTACTCAAGTGAGCAGCAACAAACATACATACATGCACATGTACATACATATATACAAATATATATATATATATTCATACTCTGTCAGAGAATGTGTGGTTGATTACAAAAATAATATACCTTTTAGACACGCAAAGTTTTCTTTGCAAAGTCTTAATTCAGCTGGGTGAGAGACAAAAAGAGAAAGTATCTCCTTTTCAAAGTAAATTTTGCGGGTCTAAAAGGAGTAAAATTAACTTATAGTTAACTGTTCTTAGACTAACTAAAAGCTAACTACACTACAATGTCATCCCAAAATTAATTCTTAATTAATTAATTATTTACTCTCAGCCACTTTGAAACTCATTTAAATTTTATATTTACATTTATTTGTTATTATTTTAGATGATACCTTAGCTGTATAGTAGCGCGTTGACAATACAACGTGTGATGATACATAGTTCGAACGTCAGAAAAAATTTTTTAATTGACTGACTACCAAGTGATTTAAAAAAATCAACCTTCAGTTAGTTGAAAAGTAATGCAGAGTGAGACAATTGACTACTGCCTAGGAAATCGCAATGTGAAAAAAGTAATTCAATTGTCAGTCAGTACTAGTTGCGAAATAGTTAGCTTAAAGTTAGTTTAAAGTTAATGGAATTTCCGACTGGGTATGTTTATATTCATGTTTGTATATATGTGGCTTATAGCCGTTTTATTTTGTTATTTCAAATACATAAATGTATAATATTGTAATAAACATAATAATGATTCATCTAATTAACAAATGTTTGTTTACTTATAACAATGTAAAGTTATAACTCGAGAGAGTTTCTCGTGCTAACTTAATGAGATTATTGTTTTTGTTCATTATTCATGGAAACCAGAAAAAAACTATTGATGATCAAAAGGAACCAGTTGATATTCAACTTTTATGGGGTAAATATAAATAAAATTCATGGTATACTTATTTCGAATAATGTCAACTTCACTTACTTAATACATATCATGGCCGCTGTTTCATTGTTTTGTAGTTTATCTATTTTTGTTGCATTATTTACTTTGATTTCATTTTTTTCTTTAGCTGCAGTTGAATTTGTTGTTGCCAATTTCCCACTGGCTCCATTAATATTTAGTAAATGCTTCGGTAATTGAGTAGAGGAGTCTCCACGCTGATAGAGAGATGTGTGGCGATTGCTCATGGTGGACTGCAATGAATAAAAAACAAATTTTTATGAGCTCTGAATTTATAAAAAATTTTATAAGCTTTAAATATATGATATGATATTATAAGGTATGGCAATATCTACGCCTGTGATTAGGGATATTTAATATACTTGTTGAACCATATTGAAACCTTTTTGAGCAGGGAAATTTATTAAGAAGAATAACTGTGAAGTATTATTGGCTGTAACATAAGCCAAAATAGGCCAAAAGTGAAGAAGAAAAATTTTTCATTGACAATATGGAATGAGTGGAAGTTTAATAGGATGGTACAAAATAAGTCTGATTCATAATATGACTAAAAATATGTTAAACAATTCCTTATTAATAATAACACACTTCCAGCATAATATATGCGTATAAGCTCAATGTTTCTTCCAACATATTGTATGACAGGTATCAGTTGAGCTAAGTTTGTTTACACTACTGTAAGAGTTATTAAAAAAAAAATATTTCACATTTCAAGAAAAATGTAAATACATGCACCTGTATCACAGGGAAACACACAGCTTTTAAAAACTTCCCATTTGTGCATTTTCGTTTGCTTCTGCTGATACTACTGCTTCTGAAAATTCAAGTGTCGTTGTAGAATTTAAAACAATAAACGAATAGTTATGCAAAACGAAGAGCTTCAGCTTGTTGTTGTGTGTTTTTTCTTTTCTTTTGATTTTGCAGTTTCAATTGCGTATTTAATTGCTTGCTGGAAGAATTGTTCTTATTGTTGTCTTACTATTACATTTGTACATATAGGAAAAAACACTCATACACACCAATTCAAACACATACACACAAACATTTCTGCATCGTTAACTTCGTATTTATTTAAAGCAGCCGTCACTCAAACCGAAAATTTTTCGAACATGTAGAGAGTTGAAGCTCTTCGTTTTGTATAGTTATTCGTTTATTGTGTTAACTTCAACTACGGCACTTTGATATTCAGTAGAAGAAGTATGAGCAACAGTTTGTGATTGGGCAGTCAAACAATAGAAAGGTCGAAGAAAAAGCACAATTTTACGACTTTTGCTATTTCGAATGCAGTTTTTTCAGCACGATATTCGAAAATTTCAATATAATTTGGAATATTCAATAAGATTGCATTCCGTAAGGCTTACATTACAAGTCTATAGTATTTTTTTATATTGTAAAAAAAAGGTGTGAAATTGAAAGTGTGTTTTTTGTCTTACCGTATTATGATTAACACGTCCGCGTATGTTAAAGGCTCCATAGACAATAGGATTCATGCAAGAATTTGTGCAGGCAAATATAAACAAGCCCTTGCGTATTAACGAGCTGACCTCACCCACAGATGACTTGTCTATCCAATACCACATACAAATGATGTAATATGGTGTCCAACATATTATAAAAACAATAACAATGGTTATGGTCATCTTCAAAGTTCTCTTCTTGGCACGACTCAAGACATCATCGTTGGAGCGTCGAAAACGCTCTATTAAAGGGGAGAAAAGAAATACATACATATATTCTCATGTACTATTTATTGAAGTGCACTATAGTATAAGAAAGTAATTAATAAAAAATATTTACCAATGCCTTTAACTATACGCAGACTTTTGCGATAAATTTCCAAGTAGATCGCCCCATAGCAATAGATAAAAGTGATCAATGGACAGGCATACATGACGCACATGTTGGCAATGTTATAGAATAATTTGTGAAATTCACTAGCAAATGAATGAAATGTAACACATTGATAGTAGCCTCTAACTTTCGGATGCTCTTCCAAGTGAAAAACGTATGCCTGTAATAATACAATATCATTTAAAAACACAAAGCCATGAACGCGGCTTAATAGTGAAGCAAGTGAAGAAACACTGACCCAAAACATGCAACCAACTTGTCAATTAAACACACACACATTCCCGCATGCTTACATATGTACGTACCTGCGGCAAGCTGCACAATATGGAACTGGACCAGGCTATGATTAACATTGTGCGTCCGCGATTTGAGGAAAGTTTCAAAGGTTTAATTATAGCATAATATCTGCAAAAATAAAAAATAAACAAAAAACAACTAGTGTAAAGTAAAAGCAACACACAAACACTCAACTTGAGCTTTTCTCTCTCTATCTCCACAACATTTTATCAGTGTGTTTGTGTGTATGTGTATGTATGCATGCATTTGGCTTACCTGTCAATTGATATGCATACCAACACAAAACTCGATAAGTAAAGACCAAATACTCTGAAGAAACTCATGAGACGACAAACGAAATCAGTCGATTTCCATTGCACTGTATAGGCCCACGCAATCTCCAGCGGCATCAGCAGGAACGTCACCATTAGATCGGCTATAGCCAAATGCATTAACATGATGTCAATCCGCGATGGACCACGTAAACGACGTTTTGTTAATAGAAACAACACTGTTGAATTGCCGATTGCAGAGATCACAAAGAGAAAACTGGACAAAAAAAATTTAAATGTAGACAGTAATAAAATACATAGATGTAGACTAGAAGATAAAGACACTGACTAAGTCAATTAAAATGTCTGAATTGGATTTACGAGTATAAATACATATGTATGTACTTATGTATGTGAGTTTTTATTTGTGGGGACGCGTTTTACAACGAATTTTAAATAATTCAAACTATTTACGTACTTGTATGTATGTGAGTTTATGTATATATTAAGAAGGATAAGGACCTTCTTGCCCTCGAAAAGCTTGCTTTATGGGCTTAAAGCTTTAACCAAAAATAGAAACATTTAATTACATAAATGGACATTATTATACGTATGCATGTACATCAACTATACAACCTCAAACAGAATCTCAAAATTTCTTTAAATCTCATACCATATATCATTAAATTTTTACTTCCACAGATTTAACAATCAAGGAATGTGTAACCCTTTTTCTGGAGAAACTAGGACCACATACATATGTGTGTATGTATGTAGCTGATATAGAAATATATGCATAAGTATTAAAGTCCTCCACAAGACCATTTATAAGACATTTCAAGACATGAGAGATTTTTTAAATGCTTTACTACAGCGAACTATTCTAAAATAAATGCTAAACAACACTGTTGGCAAGACATTTATTTCAGTTGTTTGTCTTGCCAACAGTGTTGTTTAGTGTATACATGAATAAAATAACAAGATTGCGCATTGCGGATGTACGTTATTTTCATTTCTGCTTGTGACGTAGACATAGAATATTTGTTGTAAACAAAGTAAATACATTTGCGTGTGCAAAGTGCTCCCTATCTATCTCTCATACACACACACACACACTTTTTACAAAAAACACCCGTTTGTATTCTATGATGACGTAGATGCGCAGTAGAAATTTTTTTGTACGGCTGAGTGCACAATCGTGTAGTTTTTATTTAATTTAATCGTAAACGACAAGAATTAAATTTTTCAGGAGAAGGCTTTTTTAAAACATTCATTATGTTTTTGTACGTAAATTCTCGCTTACGATAAATTTTTACAGCCCATATCTTGAAAGTTCTATTAATTTTAAATTTATACAGAATTAAATGATAGCATATATACTCATATTACAGCTTTTTTTAATTATTATTTATTTTAAATTGAAAAAAAAACTTAAAAAAAGCTGTAATACGAGTATATATTTTACCATTTAATTGTGCATAAATTCAGAATTCATGGAATGATTTTTAATAAATGTGGCTTATTTTATTTATAACATATGAATGTATCACAATTAATAATAAAATATAAAATTTTCTTCAGTTTAAAATTTTAATGAGTCTCTTAAAAAACGATTTTCTAAATTGTTTTTTGAAAAAATATATATTTTTTTTGTATAAAATTTTCTGAATATCTCCGAAATTATAAGACTGTTAAAAAATTAATAAGGACGTAATTTAAAGGTCAATTTGTTTTCTAGCCTTCTGTGTATTTTTTTATTTGATCAAAGAACTGGTTCTCAAGTAAATGCAAATTATGTGATGTAGCATCCTCTTTTTTCTTAATAACGGAAAATCTCGAGATACGGAGCCAATTCAAAAAAAGTAATTTATAGGCATTGGAGCTCAGTATTATATGCACGAAAATTTACTATTAAAGTATCGACCTTAAAAATCGTGTTGACCTGTTTTATAAATGATTTTATAAAATAGAGAGTAATAAACTGTTATTCAGAATACATTTGTATGTTTTTCCCCAAAAACAGTTTCTGTTTGACAATAACTTTTTTCACGTTTCAAATAAATTCTTCATTTAACTAATTTCGCAGTATTTTAAATCCGTTTCCGCTTGAATTTTCTATAGATGTCACTGTAAGCAACCATGAGCGGATGTATAGCAATACATAAATATGTATATAACGCATACATACATACATACATATGAATATGTACGTGTGAGCTAAATCTGTAATTTTTTTTATTTATTGTATTAAAATGAAAATCGTCACATACATACATACGCACATATTTTCTTTTGTCATTATTTTGACATAAATTGGAGTATCTAATCTCCAAATATAACAACTTTATAATGAAGCAACTATAAATGTGTTGATAATAACTACATACATAAATAACTTGGTAAAGAGCTTACCTATAAACTGTAATCGATAAACGATGACCATCATTGAATATCATGTCCTTGGAATAATGCATTGTACCGTTTGTGTTGTTGTTAACGTTTGACCAATCGGTTAGAACACGATGATCATAGATTTTTTCATTAATCTCTTGTTCTGGCATTTTAATCATGTTTATTGATGTTTGTCTTTTTGTTGTTGTTGTAATAATATAAAGTTGTCGTATACTTATGTATGTATTGTAATTATTGTTAAATAAACACAAAACAGCAGCAATCGACAATACACATGCATTTGTTTATTGTTTAAATACTCGTATTTATTATTTTTTTTATATGATTAATTCTTTTTCACAACAATCGTTTAGAAAACATACAATGTTTTTTAAAAAAGTTAATCTTGAAATAAAATCTAAAAACAAAAACAAAAATGCGTTTAGTACTCACAAACACTATTATGAAATATTTTTTGCACACACACACAAGCACTCGCAGAATTATGAGAACCGCAAGCAGAGACAATTTGAAAAGAACAACGGTTTCAGTAAATTATCAATCACTAAAAATGGCCGATATATTGATCGATTGATGATGTTCGTTGGTTTGACTGTATATTGTAAATATGTATAGTTAAATGTTCAAAAATTTTTTAAAGAATTTGTTCTTCAATTTAATTTTGCTGAACCATTTGTTGTAATAAATTAAGAAATTATTTTACTTTAACACTTTTTTGTTGGCATTGCTAGTTTGTTTACAAGAATTTGTTGTAGTTTCGATTAAAATATTTCTGATTTATGTACATACATATGTACATAGATATGTGTGTACACATTTATTATTTACACGCACTTTGATGAAGATCGGGAAAATTGCCGGTGATTTTTTTCTTAGTTTTTGTTTAAATGAACTTTAGATATTTTATTGGTTTGCAGTCAGACAGTAGTTTGTTTCTTTTTTTATTCGTTTATTGAGCTTATTTTGGAAACGTATAAATAAATATTATTACATATTAACGTAAACTTTAAATTGCAAAAATATATAGAAATACAAAAAACATATGTATCGGGATATGTGTATGTATGTATGTACACATATCGCTCATTTACTCAAACAACGTCATAACTGAAAAAATTTAATTTTTGGGTTAGCAATGCAGAATGAATCCTGATTTCGTACATATATATAATATCTTGTTTACTAAACTATTGAAAGAAAAATTAAATTTTCTTTTTCCATTAAGTTGTGTGTAAATTGAAAACTTCATAGTGGAAAACTGCTTTTTTTTAGTTATGACCTTGTTTGAATAAATGAGCGATATGATCACATGTTTTATTTAATTATTTGACATATTTTAAGTTTCTTATACATAGGTATTTACATATTATGTAGAAAAATGCAGTATTGAAAAAACTATCAAAATAGGTACGTATGTACATACATATGTATATACATACATTATGTATGTATGTATGTAGATCAATTTGAACTTTTAAATACTTTTGTTTATGCAGTAAAACTTAAAAAACTTGGTATAATTGAAAATCTTTTGAGATCCTCTTTCATAGGTTTTGATATTAGTAACGCATGCTGTATTTTACCAAGAAATTTGTTGGTACCTTTCAAAACCGAAGATTTCTAGCAACTACATATACATATTCATTTACTTAAATCGTTGAAATTTTTAGAGCAAAAATAAATATGTAATGTAAAATAATATAAAAATGTGGCTACGAGAATACATCCATATCATCGAATTTTCATTCACTACTAACACTATGCCACAAAAAATAAAGAACTTCTAAAATGAGATGTTTTTTAACTAAATTTGGGGCTGCTGAATACGAATATGGCTTTCATTTATTTTTCTTAAGACCGTCTTTTTTTTCAAAAATCTTGAGAACTGTGTACTTAAGTTAAGAAGCTTTCTCACAGTTGAAATGTTTTTCTTTCACCAGCCTATTTTTATAATGTGTTGATCGGCTAAAAAATTCATTGAGTTACGGCCCTTTAGGTTTAAGAGAATTTTTAATTCATTAGGTTTTTTTTAATTCACTATTTTAAGTTGCTCCATTAGGCCAAATAAAAATAAAAATTATTTTAAGCCTGTATCTTAAATAAAATTTTGTACCAAACTTATTAAGCGTTATATTCTTATCATTGGACCAAAAATTAAAAAATTACGATATGTTTAGTGTTAGTTAGTCCTAGCAGACATTATTATCGTGGCTGATAAGCAAATTTGTATAATACATATGTGCCGTTAATTATGATAGTGGTCTAAGTCACTAAGTCACAGTGCTTCAAAATATCAAATAAATCGTAAAAAACTTCAATAAATATTTAATAAATGTTAAATAAATTTATATTAACCGATACTATCACAACTCTAAATTAATATGTTTCATAACGTAAAAATACTTAGTTTTTGATTTGTTCAAATGTAATCTATTAAATATCTGGACCAAAGAAATATATGTATGACTTAAACCACTTTCATAATTAAGGAAGGGCACATATGTGTTGCCAACTCAGAGACTAATAGCGCACAATATCACTTCGCGTTCAGCTGGTAATCGACTCATAACAGACAACGTCGTTAAGTTTCAATATTTCTAATGGAATGTGACACTTCAATAACATTATCACGCATAATTTATTATAATTGTGTCACTGTCATGTGGAATTATTAATAAGATTTAGATTTACGATAATTTGGTCTAAATTGCGAGCTGACTCTAATTCTGTGAAAATGTCATAATGACACTTACATACACAGAGATAATTTTTTCTAATATTTTATATGAATTGAGACATTTGTAGATTTTTAGTTGAACTTTAGTGATTTTTAATCAGAAATAATTTTTAGTCAGGCTTAAGTTCAGTAAGTTTTCTTCTCTTCTTTAGAAACTCACATTAATTAATAAAAATATTTCATTCAATATGAATTGAAATTACTGAACTTAAGCCTGACTAAAAATTATTTCTGATTTTATATGAATTTCATCCTATGGATTATTTTTTTTATCTTAAAAGAAAAGAGCTCTTTCCACTCTATTACTTAAAAAAGTGCCAGTAACTTGTTAATTTTCAAAAGTTTTCGATCACCACTTTAGTGCATCTATTTGCTATATCGTATACGTTTAAAAGTGTAATTCAATATATCTGCTACAGATTTTAAATAACTAACAAGGTTTGGTAAATAGAATCTTAATCTTTTAAAAGTCTTTTTATATACATATGTACATACATATGCACATACTTCTTGTTTAGTTTTTATACGAGATTTGAAATAAAATTGTTTGTATGTTTCATTATATCAAATAAGGTAAATAATCTTTTAATTTAATTATTATATTACTTTCAATTATTTTATTTGCTTGTCAATCATTTTTATGGCTTTTTTAAACATACATATGTATATATACACAATAGTATTATTATTATTATTATGTAGGTATGTGTGTACTATATTTTTTCTATTTCTTTAAATTCACGTCTTTCAATTTTCACGTTCTTCTCACGACTACCGAGAAGAAATTGAAAATTCCATCAAGGAACATCATTTGATAATGTGCTGTTATATTAATTTATTTTGTTTATTTTTATTCATATAACGGCTTTGATTTCGTTTTATTTTATATTATTTTTTACTTTTTGAAATCAAAGCCTGATAAGGCAGATAGAGTCGACAAAAAAAACACACACAACTGGACATGTACATACTATATTTCGATGATTTTGACATAGATTTCATTTCTCCCTCTAGTGCTTTGACTGACCCGAACACCGCCCGCATATAAAAATGCTTCTTATTTGTATACACATCCATATTTCAACAAAAAAAATAATAAGTTAGACTCAAAGTTCATTTTTCTAAGCCCTGGGGAGAGGAAGAAATTGCTTTACGTTTAGCTCTTTTTATTGAGAACACTGTACTACAATTAAAATATTTAATTTTTTTTATTGCATTGAGTGTAAGAAATTGCATTAAAAACCTTTCAGAATAATCAGAATGAAAATTTTCTCTTCTTTCCATTTTACGTCAATTAAATTGCATAGCGTTTATCGTGGGCTTTGAGCACGACGACCGAATCAAGAAGTTCCGTAACGAAAATAAAAACCTAAGACTATTTTTATTTGAATCGCCCATTGTATGTTAACCCCTAAAGTATGCTATTGATTTCAGGTCTCCACGCTCTAAGAGTGTGACTTGAATTAATATCAAAGACAAAACAAAATACTGCATAAATAAAAAATAAATTTGCATAAGTTGATAAAAAAAATGCTAAGCAATAGCTTTACCGCGGCAGTCCCCTAGTGTCACACGTATTTTTTTTATTATTTCTTTAATTGGGTATATAATACCAGGGACTGGAAACATGAAAAAAATGGGTTCAGGTTCGGGTTCTTTTTAATCAAAATAAAATATTCAAAGTTAAAAAAAAACTAAATGTGTTTTATTAGTAAAAGCTGTATTAGCTTATACAGTCAAAGCCGCTTTAGTGCAACACGCTTTACTGGAAAAAATCGGATTACTGAAAGCGATACAAATCCCCGCACTGATTTTAAGCGCAGCTAATCTTATTCACTTCGCTTTAGCTAAACATCGCTTTACTGAAAATATCTTATTACCGAAAACCAAAAGCAAGTCCACAATTACCTTCTGCATAAAACTTACTTCGCTTTAGTGAAAAAATAAACAATGACAAATTTATTTATTATTACTAGGGCGGAAAAAATTTTGCATATTTTGTATGTTAAAAAATTAAATGTCAAAATGTATATGTCCTTTTAGCTATTACATGCTTTATTATATTTTTCTATTATATTGTACTGATTTTAAGCAGTACGCTTAACTGTAACAAATTTCAGTAATCCGAACTATGTCTTAGAGAAAAAATTGGATAATTGGAAAAAATTGTGTTTTGGTTATTTCCAGTAAAGCGGAGTCGACTGTACGCTGTTTTTCTATCAAAGTTAGACATATTTAGACCGATACATATACATATGTATATGTACATGTAAGGTGTTCAATCCGCCTTGATCGTTATTTTATTTCGATTTTGTTTTTAATTTGTTATTTTTCCATGCAAGAAATGCAATGGATCTTATTATTCTTCTATTAAATATTTCTCTATTTCTTTATATTTATGAACCCGAACCTTGCTGAATTTTCATTGGGGTTCGGGTTCAAAGTCATTACAAACAGTTCGGTTTGGTTTCAGTCCCTGTACAATACGATAAAAATGCAACCAACGGATAAAAACTATTCGTTCTAATGGTAAAATTGAGGTTTTTCCTCTTAAAAATTTGTAAAATGGAATAAAAGAACCGGAAGATGATCGATCATTGTGTGGGAAAAAATATTCCATATCGCTGCGCAACATGAGGATGAAAGAAGTAGAAATTTTTAATAAAAAACATTTTACTGAATAAGTAAAATAATAATTTGTGCGTTAACAAATGTTAAAGTTAAATTGTAAAAAATACTACACAGAAAAAAAATTTTCCTGTCATAAACACGTTTAGTTAAAAAAAAACAAAAATTAATTAAAAATGTAATTGAGTCAATTCAACTTTTGTTTAAAAATTTAATTCAATTAAAAGTTGCATTGACTAATTAAAAATGTTAGCTGATTTTTGGTTTTTCTTCAATTAAACTTGTTTATTGCAGCGAAATTAATTTTCTGTGTGATTAGAAATTTAAAGTGTTGGTCATAAATTCAGAATTTTGAGGACATTTGCTATTAAAATGGTTTCAAAATTTATTATTTAAACTAAAAATTATCAAAAGTTTCGTGGCGATATTATTTTGTATTCACGTTAACGCACATAAATTAGCTTAATTCATACAAACCAATTCCTCAAGCTTCTTTTCTGCTTGTAAACGTTCGTAATCATAAAATGAAATCTATTCTTGATTCATATAATATTTGTATGTATGTATATAAGTTTACGAGCAGTACGGCTTGAACACTACTTCTTAACAGTCAATTAATCTTGCGCGATATGAATATATGTATTTGGATATGTTAGTTTAATACACATTTTCAAATTTATTGTTCCAAATTAATATTTTATATATAATAGTTTCTCTGCCATTTAATTTTTTTTTTTTTTGAATGCTTATTTATTGGTGTCTTTTCATATTTAATGTTCACTGAAGAACAGTACTTTCGCTACTGAACTTGAACATTTTCGCAATAGACCATGAAAACGTTTACTACAATAATCAATTTTTATCCTGCCTGGTGTCTTACAAAAACACAATTGCAGCTATTATTGTTGAAATTAAGAGTAGAGGCTTAAAGGTATTAATTCTACATTGTTTTTTGCGACAATGATAGATAATAGTTTTGTGTAAAAACTATTTTTGCCAACTCAAAACCATATAGCTTTTGTCATCTTAATACTTAGTAAAATTCAAAATATCATTGCTATGGTAATTTGTTTAAAAAACTCAAAACTCAGTTCATATTTTAGAAAATATTTTAATACGTCGATCCTATCTTTAGAAAACGAAGATGTATTTTGCCGACAAAGTGAATTGTCATTTCCATTATATAATTAGGGCCAATTTCACCAACTTATTTAAATATCAATTCATATTTAAAAATTATTTTTCCATACAAAAATTAATGAAAATCAACATTTAAATATGAATTGATATTTAAATAGAGTTGGTGAAATTGGCCCTTAGTGTTTTAAAAATATTTTTCGATTTTATTAAAACGAACGTAAACTAAAAGAAAATATTCTTCCGAAATAGTAATACAGAATTTTTTGTTTCATTTTTGATAATTAGTTTATAATGAAACACTTCAATAAAAAAATTCTGATTTCTCTTTGTTTTCACAGCATACATTTTTTACTTGCGGCCTGTCCCGCAATGTCACCAGAAATAGATCGATCGACTACTTATACTGAAAACAACAACAAACTGTCTAATGTTAATGTTGTTTGAAATACAACTTGTCGATCGAACGTTTGCTGGTGACATCGTGGGACAGGCCTTTACATACATAAATTTGCGGCTTGTTCCACGATGTTAACGGAAACGTTCGATAGACAACGTGTATTGAAAACCACAATATACATACATATATGTATATTATTTCCTTTTGTTCCTATAAGGAGCATGGGCCGTATAAACCTCAATAAACTACAATAAAAAAAGAAAATTTATTTTTGCTTTCAATATTCATAAGTAAGCGATATAATGAGTTCGGTCGACATTCATTTATTTTAAAATTTGATTTTACATACATATTTATGTATTTATATATTTTATCCTGTAATATGACGGTATCATGTATTTACTTACTGATACTTTTGCAAAGACAATTACAAGTTTCCAAACATTCCTTTAGAAACTGTTCAAAAGTCGATAAGTTATAAGAGGGAGTTAAAGACTCTTTTCCACCCCTTTCTGTACAAATTGTAAGTAAAATGGAATCAACAGTTGTTGGCATTTGTATTGTTATTTACATATGTATGTATATACATACATATTTACATTACTTACATACTTACATATAAGCAGCAATACACACGTACATATACTCGTACATACTCGTATATTCTGTCATTATTAATAACATTTAACATTTTTTAACATTAATGAGCGTCCAGCCATTTATTATAAGTGAAGCGAAAATATTTATGTATGTATGTATGTATGTAAAAATGTGTGTTAGAACGAACAGGACATACATTGTATGTACATACATACATACTTACAATGAATATGCAGATGTATGTATGTATGTATGTATATGAATATTGTATGCAAAATGTAAATGTGTGCATGTTCAAAATACTTCATTCGGTTTTCCTTTTATGAAAGAGTGCAAATTATTTCTACAATTTGTAAATAATGATTAAAATCAAATCATGACATTTCTAACAGCCCTACAAAAAGTCTGAAAACAAATAACAACAGAAACAAATTAAAATAGGTAAATAGATTACATATGTATATATGTATGTACATACCTATGTATGTACATATGTAGGTGTGCATGTAATATTATTTGGTTGCAAAAAAAAACACTACATTGTTGTGTTAAACAAAAAGCCATGTAACCACACTTTTTTAAATTTTACAAGAGAAAGAAAAAACTTTAAATTTTTACTTACGGCCTGTCCCACGATGTCACCAGAAATCGTTCGATCGAATACTTACATACATATATAGAAAACAACAAAAAAACGTTCTAATATTATTGTTGTTTGCAATACAACTTGTCGATCGAACGTTTGCTGTTGACATCATGCAGCATGCCTTTACGGCCTTTTACTGTTAAAAAATAAAAGCCGTGCTTAATGATGTATTTTATCTTTTGTATAAATACATACATATGTATATAACATGTTTAACAGTCTTATTTCCTGTTTACTGATGTGTTACACTGTTAAAATTAAATACAGGTAACCCTCCTACAATGCGTATTCCTATAACGCGTTTTCGCTCCAGCGCGGTTCCCAAAAATGCGGTGTAACCCTCCTATAACGCGTATTATTTTAACACGTTTTTTTTTTAACAAGTATCAAAGCGTTCGAGAGAAATTGTAATAAGTGATGAGGAGGAGTAGAAAGTTATGGCTCGAAATGTTTTGGAATATGCTACGCAGAACTGAAATGTTTTGTTTTATTTGTTTTTTTTTTTTTGTTTAAATAAATAGGGTGTTATCAAATTACATAATATGCTGTTATGACTCAACAAATAAATACAAAAAAATACATACAGGCAAATCTCGGTATAACGAATCTCGCTTTAACGAAAATCCAGTATAACGAACGTCCAAATTTTTTACATTAACAACCTTATATAGCGAATACTAGCATAATTTTATACTGCATATAACGAATGTTGAAGAAAAAATCGCAAAATAAAAAACAAAAACTTGCTAGGAAAATATTTCTAAGATTTTTTTCTACTTTGTATATCCAATATTTTGTTAAATGTGTGCTCTGTATAACGGACGGCAAAAAATATTAAACAAAATCTACAGCAGCATTGTAAATGCAAAAAAAATGATTCTGTTAGTTTGTATTTGGTAGTACTTGGTAGCTTATTTGAAAATAAATCACCCTCATTCTTTATATTATATTGTCTCATGTCTACAATAACAATAATTAAAATAACACTAGAAAAAAATCTTTCCGATTTAACGAATTTTTCGTTATAACGAATAGGCCTGACATTATATCGTACATACCTGTACATACATATGTACATATGTATTAATTATGTACATACATTTGTATATACTATAAAAATCTCATTTATCAGTTTGGAACCAAACTGCTTTTTGTATGGAGTTCATATCTCCTACAACACGATTTCTTACAAACTGGCATTTCTTAGGAACCTAACTCCCGTGTTGTAGGATGGTTAGCTGTACATTGGTACGTGTGTATGTACATAAATTTAATATTTGCGACCTGAACCTTAATGTCAACATACATACATACAGACTTTTATTTGTAAAATCTTGATAGTGTTCGTTACATTTGTGTAAATTTGTATGTATAAATATTATGATCATACCGGTATTTTATATTGTTCATGGAGACTTACTTTGTCAGATGCGAACGGTAGAGATTTGTTCACTGAATTAAAAGGTATGTTCGTGTACTGTTCCAGTAGTAACTGAGTAAATATCGAATATTATAAAGAAATTACTTTCAATAAAATATATGTACATATGTATGTACATACATACAACAGCTGATTGCTAATAATTTTGGCGCTAAATAATTATGAATATGTATATGCACACAATGAATATATACATATGTACATAGATATGCAAAAAATATTCATACATACATATGTTCATATGTACATATGTATGTATAAACAAAAATGTCACTATAATAATCTATTCAGTTGTAAAAACAAAATAGTGGATAAAATTGCACAAAAATCTTTTAGTGGATACGGATACACATGCATGTATACGAATTCCAATAGTTGATTATGGATCATAAGAAGCTACCATATTTATGTTATTAAAAAATCGTCGTATGTAGGTAATAAGTAATTTTGCAGTAAAGTAAAAGTTGCCCAAAAGACGATAAACCGTTGAATCTGGCAACCGTGCACTGGATAATATGTATTAAAAAGTTATGCCAAGTTTTGAGAATTTTTGCCTTGCCAGACTATCTCTTCTTCCAATCAACTGATTTGGCAACTCCGTGCCCTGCACGTGTAATGTCAATTTGTCAAATAATTTGTTATTATTTTCATTGTGCGTCAGAGTAGCAAGCCGTACCGGCGCGGCTGGCGGCTAGCCAGTCAGCCGTTTTTTTTACACAAGCCGAGCCGCCGCCGAACCACTCGGCTTATCGGCGGCTTATACTCAGCCGTTATTTTGTCTTTTATTTTTTATAATTTTTTAAATTTCGTATTTAATATGATAGCGAGCGCCCCGGAAAGATAGTTGTTTTTGCTTCCACATAAAAAGAAAATGTTTATGTGAATGGTAACGTAGCTGCGACAACACTTACGTTCTCTTTTGGAGTCCGTTCTTAAATACATGGACGTTTACATTGACTTTTTTGTTTAAGCAGTCAGGCGACTTTTTGTTTGTTGATCCGTAGCAGTGTTCCAATAAAGTAATTAAATTTTAATTCAATCCGAAAACTTAAAAAAAATTTATGTAGAAGGCAATCATGAATAAAATTCCGCGAGAAATTTTTACCGGGGAAAAATTAAAACTAATAGCAAGTAATAGGGAAAGAAATTCTAATTTAAAAAATTAGAAATTTCTCGCGAAATTTTATTCATAATTACCCTGATAATCTTGAATATGTTTCTATGATTTAACAAATAATTTACGAAGCTATTTTTTAGGATATCAATTACTGCAATATTCAAACTATTGCAAAATAAATAATGTTACAATGTGGTGATTCAATAATTCACGTATTTTTCTAAAAACAGACTGGGTTAAAATTTTTTTTCAAATGCTTAAACAAATCGGCGTTAAGCCGTTCAGCCGCCGCCGCCGAAAATATTTGTCTTTCAGCCGCCGCCGAAATTTTTTGCTCGGCTTGCTACTCTGTTGTGCGTACAAGTATATTCTTCAACTAAAATGCTAAAACAACCAAATTACAAACAAAAAACTGTAGCGGAAAAGGTTGCTGAAGCCATTTGCCAATCTAATAAAAGTAATAGTGAAAGCGATTCTGCAGATGAAGCAACAGTAGCTAAAATAATAGAATATGATGTTGATCAATACGAGTTACCACAAGCTGAAACAACTGAATTCAGAAAACGGAACATCAAATTTTTATCAGAACAAAATGAGAAATACAAAGGAAGACTTGCGACCAGGAGAGATTTTGAAAGTGATGAAAGCGAAGATGATCAAGATTATGGAAGCTCTGACTCTTCCGATAATGAAAAAGGACTAGCAATATTTAATCATCAGGAGCAGCAGGCTGAAATCGTTGACTCGGAACAAGATTTTGAAGACAGCGAGGTAGACATTGAAGATGATGACAACGTTGATAGCGAACTTGGTAGTGAAGATGAAAATGAAGATAATGAAGTTATAAGCAAAGTTAATCATGAAGCCGAGATACAAAAAGGTTTGTGTGTCCAAAATCAATTGCGTATATGGGAACGTTTACTAGAACTGCGTATAAATTTACAAAAAATTTTAAACAAAACAAATCTATTACCTCCGCCGCAGCAGCTCAAAGATCTTGAAAACAACAACAAGTACAAGGACTTAAAGGAAACGACATGCAAACAAACTTGCTTATTGCTACAAAATCTTTTGTCAATGAAAAATGATCTCACATCACAATACCCAGAGATGAAAAATGTTGTAAAAGCTACTCTTAAAAGACCACTCCCATTTAAGGATTTCAACTTTGAAGAACCTGCATTTAAACGAGCTAGTCAATACTTAGATGACGGATTTAAACAATTTCGTAACTACCGCAATGATGTATTGGTGAAATGGGATGATCGCACTAAACTTTTACAACCTGGCGCCGGCAGCAAGCAGAAATCCTTTAATGGGGAATATGATATTATCAAGAAAATCGATAACGCTTTAGTAAATAAATCACTTCTGATAGAAAAGTCGCAACAACTAAAAAGCACTGTACCAAATGATGCAAAGCAGCAAAATATATTAAATACAAACATATACGACGACAGTGATTTCTATCATCAACAATTAAGAGAATTAATTGAACACAAGGCAAATACAACAAGTAATATGAGTGAGGTAACGAAACAATTTTTGGAATTGCAGAAGCTTAGGCAGAAAATGAAAAAGAAGGTCGATACTAGAGCAAGTAAAGGCCGCAGACTACGGTACATATGTGTATTTAAGATTTTCAAACAAGTTTACAAAAATTTCAAACTTCTTTGTTTCTCTTTTAGTTATATTGTTCATAATAAACTAATTAACTTTATGGCACCCAATGACAATTCTACTTGGACAATGGAATCAATAGATGAGCTAAGTAAGTCCTTATTCGTATAACGATGATATAAAAAACGGCACATTTTCATGAAATTTTTCTGTAAATATATGTTAATATTCAATAATAATAATTCGTTTTATTTTTTAAATTATAAAATAAAAATATTGTGTTTTTGCAAATGGTGTGATGCTTGATCTATGTATATCTTAAGAAAACGAAAGAACTTTATTGTTGTTTCTATTATAATTCATACTAGACTTATTTACCGAGTCAATCATAAGAAATGAAGATTAATAGTTTGGAGTATGTATTAGGAATTGTTGGATTGCTGGATAAAAAGAAATTTTGATTTTTTTAATGTGTAAATGAAAACTTAACAGTTTAATTTTTTACTTTCACGGTAGATTACTACAAATATAAATGTTTATTTTGTTTTATTAGTCATAAATTACTTTTTATTTACGAGCATTTCTTTTTTTTTTTGCTTAATTTTTCTTTTTAACTAAAGAGGTTCTGCATTTTCCTCACCATATATCGTATAAATATTAATATTATTTTTCATTATTACTTAAGTTTTATTTAATATTTTTATTATGAATCTATGTTTTGGGTATGGATTTTTCGCAATAACTTAAAAAATAATAAAAATCTACAAATATTCAGCAACAACAAACAGGCCCAATACATTTTCATACGAACTATTAGTTCATTGAAGTTAACGGAAAACTAATCGATTCATAAACATTTAATATATCTCGTTTAATTTTTATTAATATTTTTATAATAGTTTTATTATTTTTGTCGATTATATTTTAGAATAACGAAGACAATTCTTATTTAATTTTTTTTTTGAAAGAAAATTTAAAAATATACTTGAAAAAAGCAGATACAATTCTTAAAACATACATGTATATACTACATATAAGATTCGTTACTGAATATTCGAAAAATAGAAAAAATTTAATACTTTTCTTAATCTAATCAAACGATGTTAAAAACAACATAAACAAAATGAGAAGATATTGCACTAAAATGCTACGGTCAATAAATAATATATTAATATATAAATATAATAAAAATGATGTAAATTTTACGTAAAAAAATGTATGTGCGAAGTTGTTCTTAAAAAATTGGCTTGCACTGAGCTTGTTTTCAATTCGATTCCTTTTAAAATTTGTTCACATTTAAATAACCTACTCTACTAGTTCTATAGTGTAGGATGTAAATAATAATAATACTAATACATACATATGTACGTATTAATATACTAACCTAATTGTTAATGGAATTTTTGAGGAGCAAGGGTAAACCGGTTTTGGTTTTTGATTTTGAAACCAATATGGTTGCAGTTTTACCCGATGCACCTCCAGATGCTGCAACACCGCCTCCGGTAGCACTTTTAGCTGGGGAGACCACAAAAGTAGCAGGGTTATTAGTTTGAGATGTTGCGTTGGGTTTAAATTGTTGCTGATGTTTTAGCTCATGTAATAGCTGAGTATGCTTATCTAATGCTTTTTGTAAATGAGATGTTTTACCACTACTGTTAATAGTTGATTGAAGACTTTGATAGATTTTCAAAGGATCATGACATGTTTCATATATTGATTGTAACTGGGACTGTATAGATGTGACATTAGAAAGTGTACTTTCAGTATCCGCTGCACATGGTAACCCTAAACCTGGCTGTAAATAGTTTCTCAATGAAGCCGCATTTTCTTCAGAAATCTACGAAAGATATTTTTAAATTTAATAACAGTAAATAAATAAAAAAATATACGAATTTTTCGTACCTTTTTGTAATAGTTAATAGTCTCTGTATCTCAAGTGCTTTTAGATGGGTGTATTACATTTTCCATATCTTTTTGTACACCTAATAATTCCGATAAATGCTTGGCAAACAAAATATTCAATTCACTCATTTTTGCCACCTAAAAACGAAATAAAAAATAAATAAGTTAAGCAATATTACACATACATATGTATATATATAATATAATTAATTTTTTAGTCTTCACAATTACACTATTAGGATATAGAATATAATGTTCTTTAAACTTACCAATTGATCATTAGATTTCTCCCTCAGATTAATGTTGGCTGCTTTAAGCTCCAACTCTTGATTTCTAAGCTCATTTTGTAGCGCTTCATTGCGTACTTTCATAACACTGAGCTCACGTCTTAATTCTTCAACCAGTTCACTACTCACAGCTCCTGTTGATAACGGTGCACCAGCACGTATTACTTCTATTTCACGTTTAAGGCGTATATTTTCCTCTTTATAGGTATGTAACTGGCGTTTCCATTCATCAACATTTGCCGTAGATTCCTATTAAAAAAATTTATAAAATATCTAGTAACTAAACAGAAACGAGTTTATTGTTAATTAAACCTGTAAAGCACTGGTCAAACGAATATTGTTATTTTTTAGAGTTGCTAATTCGACTTCCCATTTTTTAGCATTAGAACAACTGCAGGAATAAAAAATTCTATTACATTATTAAACTCCATGCAAAATAACTACAACCTTTGAGCCAAAGCCATTTTAAGACGTTCGTTTTCATATTTCAACTGTTGTTCACTAGTTGGCGGACCACTGCCTGTATGCATGCCAACAACACTACTGCCACTACCTCCTCCAGAACTTACATTAACCATAGGAGCTGGTGAGGGAGCCGTTACATGTTCTTGTTTTATCTCAGCTGCAGTACTTAAAAGTTTATGTGATGGGCTATCAGGATTGGCATTTTGAGTATTAGTGTTTGTCATATTGGGCGGTTCAACAGTATGAGGATCAACCATAGAAGCATTGTCATTTTGTTGCATAGCTGCAGTTCTTGAGCTTATAGGCGATGTGTTGGCCGACGTAGTAGGCGTCACTGCAGCAGAGCCTAAGTAGTTAATATTAATTTTATTCATTTAAAAAAATTGTACATGTACAAAAAATGTTTACCATTAGCCGACTTCAAGGCATTTTTTGTCGCTTCCTTTACCTCTTGAAATTTTTCAACAAACTATATAAATGAGTAGTGATTTAATATTTGCTCTTAGAATTTAACGAGAAATGTTACCTTTGTTAATTCAGCTTCAGATGAAAATCCCAACCCATAAACTGTGTTAGCTCGCACATCACTCCATTGTCCAAACTTTTGTGAAGTCTGTGTAAATGTCATATTTGGGGTAATGGTGGAATTAATCACCGCCTTCGTACCCTCAACACTTATGATACGATACAGATTGCGTGAAGAGTCATAAAAGAAACTTACATTGACTGCCTTCATACTAGCTGTTATCCAAGTGCGCTTGGTTTTCGGATCAATATGGAAGACATGAGCCTGACAAGTGAATATCGGTTGTTCGCTATTGTATATAATACAAACAACACAAACATATTTAATACACTTGCAATATGTTCACGAAAAATACATAACTCTTATCTACATAGCACTGCTTCTCTGAATATTCCAGACAGATTTATGAAATGATTTATTAAACAAGTTATGCATAACACTCACTCTTATTAGCACTTAAACATGGTTCTCTGGGGAACTTAAAATATTTATTTTATATAAGTATGTACCCATTCTTCCATGTTCTTATTTAATCATAATAACTTCTATTTTAAATATACATATAATATATATATATGTATATATATATATATACATTTTTTTCTTTAAAAGGAAAACATCAATTTAATAGCATGACAAAGTATTCATTACAATTTTGTTGTTTTTATTTTCAATTTGGCCTGATCTTTTTTTCTATACGGAAAAAACTACTACCCTCAACCATTACAATCAATTACTTTCCTACTTTTCATCGTGATATAATTAATGTTACTTGATCGCAAACTAAAAACAAAACTTTAACTTATATTTACCCCATTTTCTAATAATTTATTCAATAGTTTTCGGCTTTTCGTAAAAGGTTTTTTGCAAAAATTACACTGATTTCGATTTTTCCAAATTTTTTGTATGTCAAACAATCAGGGCTGCCAGAAGTTTCTGCTGAAAAATCTGCACTTTCTTGACAAACCATCGGCATTTTCGGCATAATAATTTCGAAAATCGTCAAGAAAATAGGCATGAGTTTTTCATTAGTTTTTATTCATTAGACAAAAATAACAATCATATGAAATTTCACGTATTTTAAAAATTGATAATACATAATTATAAACGTGTGTCAAAATTAATAAAAATTAAAAAAATTTAGACTTCAACAACAATATCCAAAAGCCTACAAAATCCCGAAATCTTAATAAGACAAACAAAGCTGAAAAACTTAAAAAAATAATATATATGTATGTATATTGAATTATTTAAAAAAATTTGGCTGCTCGATGTAATAGTACGTTTCGACTATGAGCAAAACAAGTTGTTTTTCTCAGAACACTTCAAAGTGTTTCTATTATGCTTTTGTGTGTTTTGGTTCTACGAATTTTCAAAACAAATTTTATTTAATTACCAAGTCCGCAACCCTTATTATTTAGATTAGTAAATTTTTCACTCATTTACATATAAACAACAATTGTGCAATTGCTTAAAAAATTTAATATTCTGTATTAATGCCATCTTTTCTCAGAATAATGCAGCTTTTTTCGAAGTTTCAGCCAGCAACGCATATTGCACTAACAAATTTTGTCATGTTTTGAGGAGTTTTGCTGATATGAAAAATGTAAGGGAAAATATGTAGGAAAACATTGGTTTTGAAAACGTGCTATAACAACAGTCTTCTCAACACATTCATATACATGATCGTTTTCTTTTTGTACTAGCAAAATAATTTAAACTAAGAATATACTTAGCTAAACATTATTATGCTTACCATTCAATATCTCTATATTGCAATTTTCTTAATATAATATATTAATATATAATAATAATATCTAAGGAAGTAAAGATAAAATTCATATAACATTCGTCGTTGTACGCATGTATAATAATAATTTGCATATAACGTATGGTCATACCACACTTGGAACTTCATCAGCTTTAAGAAAGGTCGCCGCCGCAGAGATCGCTAAAAAAGTCAAAGAAGACTTCTTTGAAGTATGGCAACTTTTTGGCAAGTGGATGTTCACATAGTACGGTAGCCCTGGCGCAACTGATTCAACAACAATAATTCTCTTCTCCTTCCACTACTCTCAGAGAGAGTTTTTGTAAGTAATAACAGCGATGCCAATTTAGTATCCTTAGCACTAGATTTATGGCGTTTTCTTTTCTGAGCAATATGATGCATTTATACTTCCTCTTACATTTCTTTGTGTTCTTTTCTGAAAATTATGTGTTATTTTAAAAATGTAAAGCGTTCTTTTCTCATGATGTTACCCTTAAAAAGTAGAAAAATTTTACATGTTCAACACTCATTTTCTTTAAAGGGGTATGAGTGCAGCATTATATTAACAGCTGGTTTTGTTATTGTTTATGAAAAAATAAATCATTTTCTAGTTCGTCATTGTTTTATGCCGAAACTTGTTGGAAATTTCTTTTGTAAACGTAAAATATGCAACATTTCTTACAAATCAGGTGAGCATTTAAAAATGTTGCCAAATCAAGTGTAACATAAACGCCATTAGTGCTTTTTAAGTTTATGACTGCGCATTTTTTTAAGTTGGTCCCTTTTTTTAAAAAGCACTAATTGTAATTGTTAACGAAAATTGTCTAATAATTAAAATGGCTTACATATGTATGTCGGATGCAATTAAGATAATGTTGTCAGTTTCTTCAATTATTTCTGACATACGTACTTATTGCTAGTCAGGCGATAACACAGAGCCTCCACGTAGCAATATCGAATCTGGCAATTGACAAATTTCATTTCGCCAATGAAATTTGGAAAAATGGAACGCAGTTGCCATAAGTGACTTGTGCTATATATTTTATTAGTTTTTGCAAAATGGTGAATTCGAGCAATATATAAAAAGACGTCATCTGTCAACATAATATAGGAAGAATTAAACATACATTTTTCGTATTTTTGCATTGAAAATTTATATTTTAGGTAATACCTGCCCTTTGAATGTGTAAAATTTCTGGAAAAATTTGTCGTACTTGTTCCTCGCCACAAGCAGGTAGCAATAAAATAATTCCGACGATTTGCTTGCGCTCAGCAATAAATATTGCTACGTGAAGTCTCAGTGTAAAAGGGGTGTAGGATAATTTGACAAAACACCTGTCATATTATTTATTTTCTTTTTAACCATTCGTAAATAGTCGCAGAGTAATATATTCCTGTAGGTATTGAAAGTAGCACCAAAAACCACTCCTTACATTTCCAACTATGCCTCAAGAAAAACTTTTGTAAAATATGGCGACCGTTCAACATTAAGAAGATTTTGTAAGGAATTTTAATGTTTTTTATGAAAAGAATTTAATAAAAAGCTGTCGAAAATGTGTTGATATCATTACTGCATGTATCCTGCTCAACTGCGACTAAAATATGTAAGTTTCGATGGGAAATTTACATAAAAGTGTCATTGTGCAAATCGTAGTGTAGACATTTGGTGGAAGAAAAAAATAAGAAAAAAAAGTTAAAAGTGCTATAAGCAGAGAAGCCAATTCTTTTGTATGTCGCTGCATCATATGTCAAAGTTATTCTACATTTATGCAAAATTAATAATAATATAATATAATAGTGGTCACGAAAGCTGAAGTAACCTTTCTTAAAAGAATATTGGCTGACTCCCTTAGCGTTTTGCAAATCAATAATGAGTTTTATATTTCCTTTTTTATGCGGTGGGGTGTAGTGGTGGTGCGAATCATGTAAAAATGTAGGTTGGCGTTGGCGTTAAGAATTCCTTTCTTTAACTACGCCCATGTTAGGTATTTTAAAAATTAAAATTTAATAAAAATACTTTCTGAATTCTTCAATAAAATACATAAATAAATATATGTTAATGTACGCTTCTCTGTTATTTTATGCGTTTTCAACATGTGCAGTTTTCATATTGAATGAGGTATAGATAAAATGTGGAACATGATGTGCGATGTGATGCCAACCATATCAGAGGACAGCATCTCCCAAAGATCGTCACAATTCAGTGGCGAAGATGCCAACTTTGAACAACTTATGGTGTCAATGCTCGACGAGCGTGACAAGTTGATGGATAGCTTGAGAGAAGCCCAAGAACGGCTAAGTGAATCGGAACAAAAGCTTCACGAAATTGAAAAGGAGAGGGATAGCTTACAACGCCAAATTAATGCAAATTTGCCACAGGTGAGATAAAAAATACAAATATTTCTATACATACATACATATATGATGTTAATATACAAAATTCGAAAACTAACAAAAAAATATTGTAAAGGAATTTGCTACATTGACCAAAGAGCTTACACAGGCCCGAGAGACTTTATTGGAACGTGATGAAGAAATCGGTGAACTTAAGGCTGAGCGCAATAATACAAGGGTGATTATATATTTTCATTGAAAAATATACATTCTATTTAATAATATTATACATATTTAGCTTCTTTTGGAGCATTTGGAATGTTTGGTATCAAGACATGAACGTTCTCTACGCATGACCGTTGTTAAAAGACAGGCAGCTGCTCAAAGTGGCGTTTCCAGTGAGGTTGAAGTCTTGAAGGCATTAAAAAGTCTTTTCGAGCATCATAAGGCTCTTGACGAAAAGGTACGAGAACGCTTGCGATTATCTTTGGAACGGAACAACACACTAGAAGCTGAATTAAATACAACCAAAGAAGAGGTAAAACTTTTGAAAAATTCAAAAAAATAAAAACCAAAAGTATGCCAATTGATAAAAAATTGAATTCTGTGAAAAGTTCAAAAATCCTCGGAAACACATATTGGGTGTAATGGATCCACAATGGTTTACAGATCTGTTGGCATTTGGTGAATTTTTAGTTCAATGTAAAAATGGTTTGGGCATATTTTTGTAGATTTTTATTTTATTTATTTATTTTAATTTTATTTTCAATCACTAATAAATAATAAAAAAAACCTGAAATAACTCCACCATGGTATTTCCTAAAATGGCACTACCAACTCACTACACTAGATTACAAACTAATAAAGAAAATGCCGAAAGATCTGTAAAACTTGGTGAAGGGGAGCCCGCATATAAAGTAAAGTTGATGCAAAAATTCTTAATGATATTTTATTTATTATTTTTAGCTTCAGCAATATAAATCAGGTGCAATACAAGCCTCACGTGATAGCAATACCGAAAATGGAGTCAGTGAAAAGGTACTTTTTGAAACTCTCAAAGAAAGAATTAAAGGTATTTTTTTCATGTATATAGAAATCGTTAGTCTTGAATGGTGAAAGCAATGAATCGTCCATAAATTCGGCTAATGAATACGCTGCTAAAACACATGAATTGCAGACAATTATTGAAAAGCAGGTGAGGTGTAGTTTCCTAATTTGTTATAAAGAATAAAGAAATCAATGGCAAGAAATTGATTAAATGTGTAATTATTTTAATCAACCTTTTATTAGATTACTAATATATTTGTAATGTAATTATTGGTAAAACGTGCTTTTTCAATTAAACTTACATACACACTTCATTAAGATATAAAATTATCTATCCATTAACAGACCTCTGAATTATCCGAATGGCAGCGCCGGGTATCGGCACTTAAAAACAAATGCGATGAATTAGATGAAAATTTAGCCAAAGTTCAAAAAGACTATATGAAATCACAGGAACAATGTTCGAAATTACAAAGAGATTTAAGGGAGAATGTAGCACAAAAAGAAGACCAGGTAAGACCAAAAATAAAATAAATAAAATAAAATAAAATATCTAAACATTTGAATATTTACTAACAAGGAGGAGCGAATAGCGACATTGGAAAAGCGTTATTTAAATGCACAACGCGAGTCAACATCGCTGCATGATTTAAATGAAAAATTAGAACAAGAACTACGGCACAAAGAGGCGCAGTTAAAGGTACTTACACTAAAAAAATCACACACTTTCCTTAGACTGTTTAACTTCCTTTTATTTTGTTTTTTAATTATCGTTAAAGCTACATGAAGAAAAAATAAGTGCGATTGAGGAGAAATTGGAATTGTCGGAGCAAAAATTGGCACAGCAAGCGAAATTGCAGCCAGATATGGAAGAGCAACTTAAAGCACGTATGGAAGCTTTAACAAAGGTAGGAAATAAGGTATGAATGTATATCGTATGCGTCGAAGAGGAAATCAATGAAAACAGCGTAAATTTAAATGTTTTTAAAATTTAATTCTAATTTTTTTTTCTTTGTATAATTATTTATAAATTTGTTCTTTTTACATAGATTTATTGATACGAGCAAAAAAAAATTCCTGGTTATAATTACTATTTATAATGTTATTTTCAATTAAATTTGTTTTTCCTCTAAACGCACTGGCCCAAAATAACAAACTAAAATATAACATCCAACAACACATACAACATAAATGCACTATTTATTTACAAAATATATTCAGTTTTTTCCATTTTTAGTCACATTTCATTTTAACAATGTCTTGTATTTTCAGTACTCGTATCATGCACAAGTTTATGTACATTATTTTCGTTGCGATTTTCATTTGAAATTTTTTATACTTAAAATCTGGTTTATAAATAATTAAAAAAAAATGAATTTTATTTTTGCTATCGTTAAAATAAATTTAGGCTCAAGAACGTCATGGCTCGGCTGAAGATCGAATACAAAGACTGGAAGCGAATTTAGAGGAAAAAAATGCGGAGGTAGTAAGATTAAACCAAAGACTTAAAATGAATGAGGAACACAATATTCGACTCTCGTCTACGGTCGACAAGCTTTTATCTGAGTCCAATGAGCGTTTGCAAGTTCACTTGAAAGAGCGTATGCATGCATTAGATGAGAAGAATGCTCTTACTCAAGAGCTGGAAAAGGCACGTAAAGTGGCCGAAGAATTGCATCACGAAAAAAGTGAAATCATGAAAGAGCTTTCAAAAACACGCTTAGAGATTGAAAACTTTAAGAGACAGCTGTTGCAGCAAGAGATTGCTTACAACATCCAACAAACAGAAGCTTTAACACGTAGTTTGTCGCCAAGTAGTATAGTGGATGGTCCACAGGCATTTTCACGTAGTGCTTCCCATGCTAGCTTCGATACGCACTCTCTAAGGCGAAACAAGTCACGTTTACAGGAGGAAAACGAAAAGTTCCATCGTTCAATGGCGGAACAGGAGTGGGAAAAGCTTCAGCATGCTCATGCTCAGCAAGCAGCTTATGAAATTTCTGCAGCCGTAGCAGCTGCTGAATGTGAAGAAGCTCAGGCAGCACTATTTGGCGATTCCGATATGATGTCGCCAACTGGTCATACTGATGCACAAACTTTAGCCATGATGTTGCAGGAGCAATTAGATGCCATAAATAATGAAATTAGGTAAGTCCAATCAAACAGAAGTACGCTGATTGATTTCTTAATATTTTGATTTTGTGGCCGCTCTCGATTTACTTTACCAAGCATTAAAATTTTTTTTATTTGGTTTTTCTTATTTCTTTGCAGATTAATACAAGAAGAAAAACAATCAACAGAGGCTCGAGCTGAAGAATTAGAATCACGTGTCGGTAGCTTAGAACATGTAAATCTGTTATCACGCGGTCGTTCCATGGATCGTCAAAGTCCACCCATGAGTGGTCGCAGCACTCCAAACAGTCCCAACAGAGATTTCATGCAAAAATATCATACAGTGAGTAAAACAAATATAATGCAGTTCCAAAAATTGTATTTTTTTTCTTATATAAATATATTGTGTCTCTTACATTTATTTTTATGCAAATCGGTTTATTTCACTCTAGCTCAAAAATGATTTTTTTCGATTTCGATAAGACAGACGCATGGTTAAACGACATTCAAACCATTTTAGTAAGATTTTGAACTTCCCTTTATAAAATAGAGGAATTTACTGATTTCTCTCTGAATTCCGAAACTAGAGAGTTTTCATCAGATTTTGACGTTATGAGGTCAGGAGAATTCCGTAATATTTTTACGATAATGTCTGAATATACATGTGGATTAACCAATGAACACCTTCGGTTCCTTAGACATCATGAATTTTCGAACAAAATTTTTTTAATTTTTAAATTAGACGAATAATTCTATTAGTTTAATTCGAAAAATATTTTTCAAATCAATCTTCTAGGTTCAAAAACTGCGTAGAATACTGAAAACTTCATCTCCGTCCAATAGCTCAAGAAATATCGTTGTCGAAATTGCAAAAGTTTTTGGGGAATCCCTTTTTTTTAGGTTCAATGACATTTTTTGAACTTTAAATACAGTCCTCTAAACAGCTGAACTTTCCATATGTTTTATTTTATTCGTAATACAGTAGACTACCGATAATTCGTACCCCTTTAAATAGAAAATCTCAATAGTTCGAAAAAAAGGTCGTTCCCTTGAAAAATCCATACATTTCAGTCCCGTGGTTAATTAATAAAATCCTGTAATGAGGGTGGCTTTAGCTGAAGTAGTTAGCACGTTGACCACAAAACCGAAGGTCCTGGAGTCTACTGTGTAATTCGGAACGAAAGAAAAAGCTTTCGAAGTTGTAAATTCGAAAGCATTTTCTTTCGCATCGAATTACAGAGTATACCTATTGGGTTCGATCCCGGTCTCAGACAGTCATTAAATAACAATACCATGCCTTTTTCTGATGTGCATTAGTGTCCCTTTGTATCAGTTGTTGTAGGAAGGTTCAATTGATGAAGGCACTGGTCACTGGTCTGTGAACTACACCGACTTCAGGAGATACTAATCCTAATGTAACTAACATCAGAGCGCCCTCCTTGTTCGATATTGTGTAGCAGAATCATCGACGAAATAAAATAACCAATAAAATTTCTACTAAACACAGTTTCAAATTTAGTACGCCTCATTAACATCAGAGGCGCTGCAACATTGCATTATTAAAAACGTGCTAATAGTAGAGTATAATAATAGTGAAGCTTCCCTCTATCTCTTCCTTCACCAGCTCTCTTCGCTATTATTATCCAGTCCCTATCAGCCTCTCTCACCATCTTCTCTTCAACGCACAGGCAACACAAACCGACCATTGTATTGTACCCAAGTGAGCTGGACTCTAAATTTCACCCTTCCTTACCAGCAAGCAGCCTGCTAACATAACCTAACCTGATATAAAATCCTGTAATTCATAAAAAAAAATCTGGTCTCTTGCTATTATGAATTATCGGGGTTCTACCGTATATACATAAATATGCGTACACATTTACATTTTATAACAAAATGTCCAAGGGGTGGGGATGCGTAATGATTAGTTACGGTTTAGAAAATTATACTGAAAATTTTTTAAAAAAAACGTTACTAAAAAAATACTGACTCCGAAAACAGCGTTACGTAATATGTGATGACCCCTTACGAATAAATCGTTATTTAAGTGTAACTTTTTATCGAATTAGACTGAAATATGCAGATGTATGTACATATGTATATAGCGAAAATTTTAGTCTTAGAAAGAAGAATGTTGGAAATAGGAAACAATATTTTAAGACTCCTTAAGCAACTTAAAGATTTCACAGCTTTTGTTTTGTGTTTTTCTTTGTGTTCTTTGTATTTAGCTGAATCTCCCTGTGATGTCCAGCGATGTTTCGCGAGATGATATTCATGGTATGACCTCGAATACTGGAGATTCAAGCTCTGGAGGAGCTGCATCTCCTTTAACAGCACGTTCAATGCGCTTGGAACGTGTTGCGCTGGCTCTGGCTCACAGCCAAGAGGAACTACGTAGACGCTCAATGGGGCTGTCGCCCAATCAACAAATGACTAATAACTCAGGCCACATGACTATAGCCCATACCGGCTACGGTCTTTCACCACTTAGCTCACGTTACGGTAGCCAGGAATCATTAAGTCGTCACTTCAATACAATGGGTTCAATGTCTATGCTACAAACACCAACGAATGCTGTGGGGCGTGACGCCGTATCTGTAGTTCAAAAGAAAAAGGGCATTAAGTCTAGTTTAGGTAGATTCTTTAGTAAAAAAGAAAAGGGAAAAGGTGTCAAAGACACACTGCCTGACGGTTCACCAAGCATGATGTCTATTGGCAATCTGTCAATGGGTTTAAGCGAAACAGAATCGAATTATGATGCCATGAGTATGACAGGAGGTATGATGCCACGCATAGCGAGTGTGCCCGGGTCGAAAATATCTTCTGTCGATTATGGAAGACAAAAAAAGTATGACAAAATATTCGAAGAGAATTTTTAATTGAATTGAAATTGTTTTTACAGAGACCATGATTATCGCAATGATTTACTGGGGGAAGCTATGAAAGCGGGAACACCATTTGCTCTGTGGAATGGTCCCACAATTGTGGCCTGGTTGGAGCTTTGGGTGGGTATGCCAGCTTGGTATGTTGCCGCATGTAGAGCTAACGTTAAAAGTGGGGCCATAATGAGTGCTCTAAGCGACACTGAAATACAAAGGGAAATTGGTTCGTAATTAGAAAATTATTAGCTAATGATGACAATGACATTTATATTTGAAATATGTTACAGGCATAAGCAATCCTTTGCACAGACTTAAGTTACGTCTTGCTATTCAGGAAATGGTTTCATTAACTTCACCTTCGGCGCCGCAAACATCACGAACAACTTTAGCATTTGGTAAGTCCATAATAGCTTAACCATATATAAAATAAAGATGGGAATATATTATGCGAATAACATATCATTCTGCAAACATCTGACTGAGCGTGAGCTTAAAATTCGACTTGAATGAGTGTATAAATGGGAGTTTTTATATAATTATTTTATGATTGCAGATATTTACATTTTGAATTATTTTTCATTTTTAGGGTTCCGTACACCAAAGGTGAAAAAAGGAACCCTATTGTTTTCGCTACGCTGTCCGTCTGTTCGTCTGTCCGTCTCTCCGTCACACGGTATTTCCTCAGGAACCGTAAGAGCTACGTACCTGAAATTTGGACGGAGTATGTAGAACCTTGGCCGCTACAACAACAAATACATGAGAATTAAATATTAAAGGGTGTTCCAAAACGAGCAACGAAAAATGTTAAAATCCCATGTAATATACACTATAATTGTATGTACATACGTATATTGACACTTGAAATATGTAAAATTAGTGTATTTTTGTATAGACTACAACAATTAACACTAAAATTTAAAAAATTTAAATTAAAAGGTGGTCCATTAGTTAATGCAATTTTGGCTATTTAATTTTGACAACTTGCTATATCTTGGAAACCGTAAGAGGTAAACTCTTGAAATTTTCAAAAACGGTAAAACTAAAAAGTCTGAAAATTATAAAATCGCCAAACCAAAAAAAAATCGCCAAAAATTCAAAAAAAATCGTAAAAACGAAAAAAATCGCCAAAATTAAAAAAAAGATTCTAACACTAAAATAAGTCGCAAAATTCGAAAAAAACGTCCAAATGAAAAAAATCGCCAAAATAAAAAAAGCTCCAGTAACAAAATAATTGTTAATGTGAAGAAAATAGCCAAAATTAAAAAAAACGCCAAATTGAAAAATCGCCAAAAACCGAAAAAATCACCAAAATGAGAAAAAAAATTGTTTCAAAACTACAAAAAAGTGCCTAAATGAATATAGTCGCCAAAATGAAGAAACTCCAAAAACCGAAAATCGCCAAAATTAAAAGAAAATCGCCAAAACGAAAAAATCGCCAAAAAATAAAAAAAGTCAAAAACTAAAAAAAATCGCCAAAACGAGAAAAAAATGTCAAAATTAAAAAATGGACAAAATGGAAAAAAATCCAAAAACCAAAAGAATCGCCAAAACAAAAAAATCGGCAAAAGTAAAATAATTGCCAAAATAAAAAAAAATCACTAAAATTAAAAAAACGCCAAAAACTAAAAAAAATGCCAAAACTATATTTTATATAGGCTACTAAAGTTCGTATTGAATTACATATCTCGTGTCCGTACGGAACCCTTCGTGCGCGGGTCAATGTCGCACTTCACTGAATTTATTACAATTGGTATACAATAATCTATCTATATTAATCAATTCACACATGTTAGATATTATCAATATATGGATATTCGTTTTATTACACTTTTCATTTAATAAAGGTGACATGAATCACGAATGGATTGGAAATTATTGGCTTCCGGGCTTAGGCTTACCCCAATATCGCACAACATTTATGGAGTGTCTAGTAGATGCCCGTATGCTAGATCACTTAACGAAAAAAGATCTAAGAGGACAACTCAAAATGGTTGATAGCTTTCATCGTACAAGCCTACAATATGGCATATCGTGTCTAAAACGTCTCAACTACGATCGCAATGAACTGGAGCATAGAAGAAAAATGTGTGAAAATGGCTTATGTGATGTCTTAGTGTGGAGCAATGAGAGAGTAATACGTTGGGTATCCAGTATTGGCCTGAAGGTAATGCATAAAAAAATATGTTATCGATTTTCAATTTAGTTTTTTTTATTAAAAATATTTGTTTATGTCTTGAGAAATTTTTTTGGAAATTGTATATTCCAATACAACTTTAAACGATAAAACAAGGAGGCTTGTTAATTTAGCAATGGTTAATACTACAGGAGATGAAACATCAAAAATATGAGTAGAATAGAAAAAAAATATATTTTTATTATTCTCGACTAGTAAAACAGCTCTGGGCTGAATAACTGTTCCGCAACAGCTCACGAGCGTGTAAATAACAAGTCCATTTTTTGTTATCTGAGAGTAGGAAAGGGATAGTGCAAGTGTAGATGATGAATTGGGATAGCCTGGCACTTTGTCTATGCCTTTGCCATTTTTAGTTTTGATATTGATTTCAGAATAATAATTTTTTTTTAATCGAACCGAACACAGTGATACATACATATACTTACATACATATTTATATATCGTCGTATCTGTTTTGATGTATTGGACAAAAATGTGTTTTCGAGAAAATCGACGAAGAATGTTTAGTTTATTAGTTTTATAAAAATACACGATCGAATTTTTTGTTTAATAATAAAACCAATAGATACATATGTTTTTTATTCAAACTTAAAGTTGATAAACTTTTTACATCCAACATGAAAAGTTATTTGGACTTAAAGAAGAAATGACAAAAATCTTTGGTAACGCATTCCACATTCATAAAAACAATATTGTTTACTACTTGCTCAAGTGGTTTAAATTACTGTATGTATTTATGTAGATATAAAAGGTGAAAATATCAGTTTTATTTATATAACATGACTTTTAGAGGTAAAACAAAGGAAGATTATATTTAATAAAAGAAATTGTATTAATAAAAATAAATATCAATTAATTTCATTTACAATAGTTAAATTTTTGTACTTTGCTTTGATTTACGTTCTTTGAGTAGAATATGCATTGATATACATTATAACAGACTTGAATAACAATGTTAATGCTTTTACTTGAGAAATGTGCCACATATGAAAAAAAATTGTCACCTCTATATATCCAGATATGTTCAAGATATCGGAAAACTGATAACGAATTTGGAAAGAGGACACATTATTCATATATAATCAGTCAATAACTCAATTTTATTAAAAATGTACCATACATCAAGACAGAAACAAACCGACGACGTATAGAATGCAAAATGTTAGATGTCCGCGAATTCGAATACGTATTTCTGATACAAAATTTGCTAATACGGAACAGAAAGTTCATTAGGATTATCATGAGTTAAATTCCACGTGGAAATTTCCGAACGTGTGAATAGTTTGTTTCAAAAAACATCATACCGTTACGATATATTTTGACAATTTATAAAGTATATTATTCACAAAGATTTGTCTGTAGTAAAAAGTGGAAATATATAAGTTTTTAATTATAATGGAATTGACGATACGAAATTAAAATCCATATGAACGAAAAAATTCATTCGGAAATTTTCACATGTGTATTATTATTATTATTTATTTATTTAATCTTCGGGAAGTTAATTCCAAGATTAAATTTCAATTAAAGAGCACTAGCTGCGTAGGCCATCAGCTCTGGATGAGTATATATATAAGTTTGTATGTACATGTGTGTATAAAAAGAAAAATGTGGTGTAGTTACAGTGTGGAAATTTGATATTAAATTTTCAGTTTAGTATGTTTAATAAAGTTGTAGATTTTATTAATGTTATGGGATGATGGATCCTTGAGAAGGATTAGGGGAGGGATGTTTCCAAAAAATTTTCGTCTTTGGCTGGAGAATATTGGGCATTCCATAAGAACGTGCGTAATTTATGATAAAGCTATATAAATATTAATTAAAATTGGAAGACGTTTACATTTACGACTCGATTTACACGTCTGAAAAATTAAAAATTTATAATTTTTTCGCGCACCATAAAATTTTTAAAAATTATCGCAATATTTTAAAAATATAATATACAAAATATAAATATCTATCATAAAGTTAATGGGTTATTAATACATACGGGAAAATATTCAAACCTACCTACTGAAAATCAATTGGAAGAATATTACCACGCTGTATTTAATATTATTAATTAATTTTTTTAAACGAAAATGTTCGAGAAAGAAATTTACATCTGTATGTGGCGAATACGAATATGAAACCAAATGTCATGAAATATTTATAATAATAATAAATAAATATTTATTAATTCACTAGTATATCACAACGAGAGGGAATTAATGGACCTAAGAAAGCAACCTCGCAAGAGGGACTGCACTTATAACCTTACATCGTAACCTGAAACGCAAACTAATTTTACAGAACGAGTAAAAAACGTGTTAAAATGGAAAATATTGAGGTTTTTAATGAGAATTTTCCACTACAGTAAAATAAATAAAATCACTGGTGTTGTTCGCATAGATTTGGTTTTTATAGCGATTATTTTGATGGAATTTATAAAAAAAAGTCGATTTAAAATTGTTTGTTTTAGGTACGATATGTATATTTTCTTTTTCTCATGTTTTATATTTTATAATTTTTTTAAAGAAAAAGCTTTCACCGCAATTAAATCCCTATAAGCTAAAATAATGACCGAAGTTGACCGAATTTTGTAGAGTAGTCTTATATATGCGTTACAATTCTTTCTATTTAAATATATAAAAAAATATAGTAAAAATTAACAAATGTTGAGTTCTAACTTGAATTTGTAATTTTAGGAATACGCAAATAATTTATTAGAATCAGGTGTACACGGAGCGTTAGTAGCTTTGGATGAAGGGTTTGATGCACAAGCTATGGCCTTGGCCTTACAAATTCCAACACAAAATGCTCAGGTATAATAATTTAAGTAATACTGCATACATTTTTGTACATATAAAATAACTTTTTTTTTCATTTAAGGCTCGCCAAATTTTAGATACGGAATTCAATAATCTTTTACAAATCGCCACAGATCGTAGGCCCGACAATGAACAGCTTAATAAGTCTTGATCTTATTCTCCAACCAATAACCAACTACAGTTATATGCCCCCAGCGATCCTTAGGCTATTAATAGTTTAGATAAAGCACATGACATGACTAGGAAATTTAATTTAAACTAAGCCTCTGAAGCCTTTATAAAGTCTAAGTGTGTTCATGTTTAAACCAAAATTTAAAGTGTAACGCAATTGTGAAAAAAAAAACGTTTACTGCAATACTACTACTTTAACTACTCTATTGTTATCCATGCAAACAAAACAAACACTTATTTTTGTTAAGTATGTCATTACATATTACATATTCATAACAAATCTTAGAAACAACAAACAAAACGCCTACCTACATAATCACTTTAAAAATTCGATTGACATGCATATACATATTTAAGCCTTGCTTCATAATAATACATATAAACTTCCCTAGTATTCACTACAACTTAAACTAAACCCTATGGAAACGTATGTACTTCAAAAAAAAAAAAAAAGAAACATAGCATAACATTGACAGTATTTTTCTTCAAATATTTCTTAAAAGAGATTATATATCATTAAAATTTTTTTCAATTTCGACTTTCATACTGATGCATGTGTTCATTGGATGGATACTTCCTGTTCTTAATGTTTCTTAAGAAGGACGAAGAGAACATGAAATCTGTGTCATTAAAACATATAACACATATTAACGTATACAATACAATACAATACAATACAATACTACTTATGCTTAAGAACCTCTCCCTTTAAACTCTTTCGCAAGAATAGACAAAAGAAATCAATGCAAACCAATCAACTAACAACTAACTCTCAAATACTTAATAGCTAAATCTAAATCTAACTAAAAATTAAAACGTTTTACTGGAACATCAACAGCATCTCTACACTCCTTCGATATGATGTTTTGAAACAACAAGTATTAAAAAAAAACAAAAACAAAGAAGCAAAAAATTAATCTATAATTATGAGTAATATACAAAACTATAAATTGAAATTATAGCTTTAAAAGGCAACGTTTTACTACACACAAATTCATTCATATAAATATATGAATGAATAATATACATAACAACAATTGTATTATGAAAACAAAACAATGATTTCGACTTCGATTTCGATTTCTAAACTCTGCATTAGACGCCGTTGATAACTGAAAGGTAAAACAAACAAAATTTAATCACAATACTTGTAGTTTCGTACATTTAAAAAATGAAACAAAAATATATGCATATGAAAAGTAACTAAACATAAGTTATTAAAAAAATTATAAAATTTCATACAGATATTTCTTCTATGTTTTACTTTTTATATGGTTTGACTTGGAAAGCAAAACGTTTTTTATTCGTTTGTGAAAAAAAAAACAAATTAAGACTTAGACAAATCAAAAAAAAAAAAAAAATTGCAAACATATTTTTTGTACCCAAGCTGCCCAGTATGTAATATTTTCTTTTTAAAGGAAAACTTCTGTAGACAAAGGTTTAACAAGTTCTGAACAATTATTATTAAGTATTATTTATTTCATATACATACATACAAACATACATACATATGTATCATATATAGAAATCTATATTTCAAAGGAACTTGAGACATGACTCCCCGAATATTATTTAAACATGAGAGTGATTGAATGTGCATATTAAAAGAAAAAAGAAAATATTTTCTGAAACCACACGTCTAATAATGCACACTTTTTTAGTTTTCCTTACCACCACCACATTCTCATGATTTGGGAGGTTTTCGTTTCATAACAACAATTCAAATTTTCTTTGAAGTTAACGGAAAATAATATATTCAAAGTCATACATATAGTCCTATTTTTAAAATTTTCGCATTATGTGATGTTAATATCAATAAGAATCAAATTTTGCAACAACAACAAACAAAAAAATGATAAAAAAGTTTGAAAAAATTTTTATCCTAATGGTTGTATATGATGTTTCCTAGAAATATTTTTTGTAAATCTTAAAAAGAAAGTAAATACAATTTTGTATGATTTAAAGAAAACTTCTTTTTACTGTTGCAAGATTTTATGGTTATACCACCGATTTCAAAAAAAAAAATGCCTGGACTCATTTTATTCCATAAAATATTCTGTTCCGAACTACATACAATTCATGGGGCATTTAACATTTGATATTAAAATCTTAACATCCTTTAACTTTTCTGTACATATTACAATAAGGGCAGTTCTTTCTTAACAATTTTTGTTTGTTTAGTAATTGCAAAATACTACTTGCAAAGAAAGCATATCCACATTGTTTTTTTATTATTGTTTTGTTATTAATATTTAATTAGTTAAGCGATAAGTTATTCAACAATTACATATAACATACCACACATGATCATAAATTGACTTTCTTTAGCTGTCATTAAAAAAACTTCTAAAGTTGCGCCAGCTATCTATTGATTGCCAACTCATATCAAGCGGTATATGATTATTTATTTCTTATTTTATCAATTCTAATTTGCCTGGCCTTACTTCAATACATGCATACATACATATGTATGTATATTATTTTGTTTTTAATTTTTTGTATTATATTTTCTAACATGTACGTACTATGTATTTAAGGTTATTAAATTTTTTTTGTTAATATTTATTAATTATGTTTATTGCAACTGTTTATTTAGCGCCCCCCCCCCCCCCCCCTCTTGCAAATTCCTTAAAACTTTTCCTTAACTAATTATTAATCTATTAATTAATAATAATAATTATAGTATAACATTACTAAAAAAATTAACTCATATTAACTATTACGATTACAATTATTATCTACTATATACATATACATATATTATATACAAAAATTATATAGAAAACATTCGTATGTACATAACATTTAAAAGCAAATAAAATATAGTGTGAATTAATTTAAAGTGAATATAAAAAAATTTAATATAAAATAATAATAAAAATTGAGCCTTGTTTGGCTTATTATTTATGTAAAAATAATAAATAAAAATGATGTTTAAGCAAAAAAAAAAAATTAATATGTATATATATACTATATATAGTATATATTAAAATGAATACTAAATAACAGTTAAAACTGAAAAAATTACCAATCCCGATGAACTTAAGAAATGTTTGAATTTTTTGTTTCTTAAGCAGCAAAAGACAAAAAGCGCTCTAAAGATATTTAATACAAATACAATAATGAATGAACAAATATATGAATATTAATACAAAATTAAAAACAAATAGTGAGTCATTTATTGCTAAGTTTCCTAAGAATATGAATTTTTTTATGAAATAAGTTTTTGGATAATTAAATAAATACATACATATGTTGAAAGTTTTTTTTTATAGCGAATATGGAATATGTGACAAGATGGATTTAGATCCAACTGCTGATGAATACAATCGATAATAATAATTAAGAATGGAGAACCAGAACCAGTCAGAGCTGGAGGTAAGTACCAGATTTTAAAACACGTGTTATATAATAAAATAGCAAAAAAAATAAATCTTACGTATGTAGCAAAACTAAGGCTATATACCACCCTATAACTAAAGTTCTCCGATTTTCGTCTTTTTATTTAAAAAACTAAGCAACAAAAATCGTCTAAAAACGCAACAGCAAAGTATAATTAATAAATAGACTCGAAAAATAATGAGCGTAAGAGTCTGAACACAATGTAACGATTATTTATTGCGGTGCAATTTTCCATACGATTTTGAAGTAAAAATCCGCAGTGCGGGACTGAATAAAATTATTTTATTATTATTTTTATTTTATCTATTTTATTTTCATTGCGGACTTTCGTATTCTCTCAATTTTCTCTTGCTGACGTTGCCGTAGTTTTTGAATAAATGGCTGTGTTCACAACATTATTGTAAAAAAACATGATTTTGAAGTTCAAACATTTTTGTTAATGTAAATAATTTTTAAATGCTAATAATTTTTTGTTTTTAGTTATAAAAATGAATGCACAAAAAATTAATAAAAATTTAAACAAACAATGACAAGTATTGCCGTCGCCGTTATCTGTTGTATTATGTTTATTTTTCCCTCCCGTAACGAGAAATCGCATCGCACCGCACCGCAAACATTGTGTTAAGACTCTAATTTGAGTAAGTAAGCAATATGTATGTATGTATGTACATATGTACATGTACAACGTATGGTACATTACTATTTTGCAGTAAATAGAATTAGAAAAGTAGCAAATATTTATATTCGTATACCTATAATTAGCTGAAATGCAAAATAACGTAACTAAAAATTTTGAAATTTTATAGGAGAGAGATAAAGCTAAATCTTGCAGTTTCCACAAGTCAGACGACTCGTCTAGAAAATTTTTATGAAAACCACTCAAAATAATGAGTGTTTTCCATATAAATTTTGTACTCAAGTCGACCGTCTGAGTTGTAGAAACGGGGCGTAAAATAGTAGTAGTAGTAGTAGTTGGGTCGAACTCGTTCACTAGTTAATTTTTGCCACAAAAACCCATTTACATTACATGGGTTTGATCATTGGTTTGTGGCAAAAATTAACTATTTAGTGAGTTCGACCCAAGTCTATAAAATAGAATTATTCAAGTGGCTGAAGGAAAGTTTCAGTTTTAATTCGGATGTTATGATAAAGGTTCAAACATTTATTTTATTTTTTTCAATGTAATACACAATAATTAAATTATATTAAATTAAATAAATTAAAAATGCGATTTTGAATTTTTTCTTAGTTACTTGGTTTTGCATTTCAGCTGACGATGTGTCAGAAATAATGAAAAATGTCATATTTCAGATTTTATTCAATAATTAGTTGATTCACTGATTCCACCAGCAAATCGAATTCGATGTCCAATTCAATTGCGCAACGTTACAAAATGAAGAATAACTTTTCCATATGTTAACATGAGTGTATGTAAGTACATAAGTATGTCTGAAATTTATATTTAAATTTATATAGTTGATTAGTTGCTTGTAAAATTCAAAGATATTGCCCTAATTCAGTAAGAAGATTTAGGACGTTTTTGTGTGAAAATACTTTTGAATTCTCTAAAGTATTTTCTTCAAAAATGGTTGTTGTCTTTGATAATGAAATATTATTTATTTAACATTTAAGAAGTTTATTATTCGACATATTGTCATAATTATATTTTAATTTGAAATTTATTTGCTTGTGGTTTTGCATAAAGTAAGAGGTTTGTGACTGTTCAAAATTTGTGGTTGAAGTCTACTGATGATTTGGTTTAAGCGCCAATGAAATACGTATATAGACCAAGCTAAACCACAAGCAAATAAATTTCAAATTATTATTTATTTATTTATAATAATATACCTTAAAAATTAATTTTTAAAATATACAAAAGGTGCCGGGAATGAAATATTAAAATATTATTTCCATGTCTTTAAAACATAAAAATTAAATTAAAGTATTATACAAAATTTTAAAAAATATATTAAAAATATTTGTTGGAAATAATCGGCCCGAATCCGAGTAAATCCGAGTAAATTGCTCATTTTCAAGAAATTAATAATGGTCCTACAGACGTGTTTAAAATCATACACTATAATTTTCTTTCAGATATGATATTTGGGAATCTATATAATAAAAAAACTGAAAAAAATCTAAACAAATATTTATATTGTCGGAGTGAGTTTTCTAAAATCGTGCGGTTTCAAATCGATCAGTTTACAGAACAGGGCCGTATGTTTGGAACAAATTCATAAAGCAAATGCACGAACCTTCTAGCATAGGCAATACATAATAATTGTTTTAAAGTATCACAACTGCGGCTTTTTTTTGTCCATAGACAAGACGATATCATCGTCGAACAGAATTAGGGCAATGTATTTTCCAAAAGCTTTTTTTACCTTCCCGATTTTGAAAATACTGATTGAAAATACAGTTTCAGATCTCCATGTTTTGAGAGCATGGGAATGTATTTTGGCTATTTTTAAGATGATGTCTGTATGGATGACTGTATGTATATGTGTATGTACGTATGCGTGTGAGTATGTGTTTATCAGAGAACGGCATGATTGATCTGTTTTATGCTTTTGAATGCAATCACAAAATTAGTGCACCATTATTCATAAAACGGAAAATTATGCACGCATTGCATGTCTTCTACAAATCCAAACTAAAACTCTCAAAGGCTGATTGAATAAATTCCTGAACATTTTATAAGTTGTATTGAACAACAATTTGACATATGTAGTATTGAAATGTTTTTTTTAAGAACATAAGAGTTCGATAAAAAAATTTTGTTTCTCTATACACACAGATAGAAACGAATGAATGGTGTGAATGTTTTTTTTTCTTGATATGGTATCGTTTCATTAGATTGCTTTACATATAGTGGGATCAGAAAAAGAGCGGCGAATCAATAAAAGAAATGATGCTGAACAATAACAATGCATATTTTATTGTTGTCAACTAAAGGCAACGCAAAAGCTATAAATATATGAATGGTATTCATTCTGTTCTCTGTTTGTAAATCTTTCACAACTTACAAATCGATTAACCGAACGATTTAGTTTTCGTGTTTTAAATAACTGATTCGGTTCGGTAAATTTTGAAAATTTTCGAAAATAATAGGCAGATTTTGTAATATTTTTCGTTTCTAAACGTTTCAAATTTGTATGAAAAATAACGAAAATTCGTTTCAAAAAATATTTTTTATATACCAATTTTAAATTTCTATTTACAAAATTTGCCTTTAATTTTTGTTTTTCAATAAATTTTAAAGTAATAACAGTGGACACACCTGACAAATTCCAGTATTTTAGTTTTCTTTGTTAGACTACACAAATAGGGTGGATTGAATTCCGTTTCCGAACGGAATTGAACTCTGTGACATGTAGAATAAATCGAATAAAGTTTATTTTTAAAATTATAAGTTTTTTATTTAACAAAGAATTTTGATATGCATTTTACTGAAATTAATGAAGATCTATGACCAAATGCTATATCAACAAACTTTGCGAATGTTAATTTTCTGTTACGAATGTTTTTTTTTTTTCAAAAATATAGGCGCCATAGAAAAATATAAAGTGCAAACGAATTCTTTGTTTGTCTATTCATTCATTAACGTATTTACATATTTAAGCACATATGTATGTCCAAACAAAAGAAAAACAATTAAAGTTATATAGTACAGATATAGTATTAATAAAACAATCAAAATCTTTTGCGTGACCATACAGAAATATGTACTAGTAAATTTTTTCATCAAAGCCCACACGAAACGTACGTACATAAATAGATATACATACTTAAGGGGACATGTATACCAGAGCTGGCCACCGAGGGAAACACGAGAATAGTGTAATCGCGAATGTGTATTAATTTGTATAAGAAACCGATTGATGTTCGGCATCTGGTGCTAGTTTGGGCAGCTCAGATATATACATATGTACATGTAGATGTGACAAAATCTCACGGATAGACTTTCTGACTGGTTACAGCGTATTTATTTATACCCAATGAGAAATGTAATGCAACATACATTTTCAAGTTAAGACAAAAAAAAAGATGAAAACACTTCCCACACAACGAAAAGAAGATAAGCAGTCCTTACATAAATTTAATTATCTACTTACAGTAGACCGCAAAACTGAGGACACACCACCACATAATTAAAGTTTCTTACCCCCTGTTTGTGTAAAACGTTTGAGTTAAAAATCTTGGCGTTTAATAGATTAAAGGAAACTTGTGCAATTTTTCTTTAATCTATTACAGAAACGCCTAAATTTCTAACTCAAACGTCTTACACAAATAGGGGGTTAGATTTTTCTTTTTATTTCAAAAACTAAGCAACAAAAAACGACTGAACACACAAAGCATAATTAATAAATTAAGCCGAAAAATTATGAGCTTAATTTCATAAAATGTAGAAAAATCAAAAAATTTTGGAGAAACATTGTATGGAAATTTACTTGAACAAATTACAAAATTTATGCAAAAAGTACTTTTTTTACTCTCATATGTCCAAGAAAATCGGTTTTACTTAAGACTTGCTTCCGATTACGCGCTTTCCAGTTTTTTTTGTTAATAAGCAGGCTCAAGTGATCGATTTGAATGAATTCTTAGTTTTTCTTTTTCAAAATTGTACTAAAAAATAAACCGATGTGCTTAAAAAGGTGTGGGAATTAGCTTTAGTACGGCTTTTTAGTTCCAGTTAGAAAAAATTTTAGTCAAGTGAAAAAACTTATATGCAGATTTTGTGTGAAAAAATATTTATCCATATTAGTTTCAAAATGAAAAAAGCGTTACAAAATTAAGCCTTTAATGTAAATGATTTATGATGATTTAGATAAAGATTTTAATCCTGTAGATGTAAATGCCCTATAATAATGAATTTACATTGTTTTGACATCTAGTGGATTTGATTTGAAATCTTTATCGAAATCTACATGCATATATCGCTTACACTTTCAAGATTTCGTATCCCAGACAAAGTCCTTTGTCCAATTTTTTGTGAACCAAAAAGTGCCGACTCAGCTCATTCACACACCTTGAAAAATTTTTTATAGAGCGTAGCTAATTAACTCACTTTTTATACAAATATGTTGTAACTACTAGATTTCGAGACAATGCAAGTTGTTCTATAATTTCTATGCAATATTTTATAAAATGTAAAAACTCGGAATATATTATTTTTTATGCTTAAACCTCTTATTCGTTAATAAACACCTACATAAGTATTTCGCAAAAAAAAGTTGCGGCTTGTGCCGACATGGTATCTTTATACATGTACATATATACATATCTACGTATGTATGTTTATGGATACATGTTTGTAAGTTCGTGCATTTGTACATATGTATGTATACACACAAATAAACATTTATTAGATTTCATTCAATAAAATATGAAATATCACAGTCCCACAAAAAGTCAAAGATAACAAGATACAACCAACCTACATACACACATACATGTGTACATGCATATGTGCATGTGTAAGTATGTAAATATAAATTATAAATAAAAAATAAAGACTTCTGTGTATCTTTCACTCTACGATACAAAGAGTGTGTACTGCTGTATGTTACATGTCTGACAAATAATTAAAAAAAAGAACGAAATTTTGCTTTGTATTTCGGCAACCGTTTTGCGCAATTCACAATTACATTTTTGTATATTTACATTTCATTGTGTTGTAATTTATTGAAGAGGGGTTGTAAATATTGTATACATACTTACAATACAATGTACACAAACATGCATACATACATAAGTATGTATACCCAACAAACACAGTATGAAAGCAAAAGTTGTTTGTAATTTTTTTCGAACCTTGCCGAGGGATTGAAGTTGAATATCTCAATTAAAATGTAAACCTCCGACTCCGAGTCGCACTTTCTGAATTTGATAGCAAGCATTCAAATCCTTTTAATTTTTAAATAATATGTAACAATTTTAGAAATAATAAACAAAATATTCAGCTTTATTCCAGTTGTCGTCATCGACGTCACTTTAACAAAATACCAAAAAATTGGGGCTTCTTTACTCGCTCTCGAGAAAAATTTTGCGTAACTGACAATCTATTTCCGTTGCCTAAGGTTTAGAAAATAGCATAAACCTGGCAACAGGAGTCAGTTGTTTTCGACAACGGATACACGAGCACAAATTTTTTGGTGTTGTGTTAAAGTGATGTCGATGGCGACAACTAGAATAAGGGTGATTAAAATATCTGTAACACTCATCTAAATTGAATTGAAATATCGAACTGTTTAACGCAGTTTGTTAAAAGTAATGAATGGTATTTATTTCATGGTGATTAAAATTAATCACTTACGTTTCACAAATGTACATAAAATATAATTATACATGAATATAAATACGACTATCTATCGCTTAGCTGCCCAGAATAGCGCCAAAGTGCCGAACATCAAACAAATACACATACGTTTATAAATTTCTCTCGGTTTTCTCTCTATGCGCAGCTATGATCTATCAATCCATTAATGCACATTAGCCATAACTAAAAATCTTTTACTTTTCTGCATTATTAACTCCAAACACCAATTTTTTGAGATATGTTTTAATATTCTTGACATGAATTATGTATCCCATTTCGGAGATACCCAATAAAAAGCCATGAAAACCTATTAAACTTTACCAGACTAGGAACCTAGTCTCCTCAATATACTTTCTCCAGTTTTTTCAGTCTGAACCCCTAAGGGGTATATTTTTTAGAGGGCAGATTTGTCTTCAAATTTGACTGAATGCTGAACAGTGACACAAGTTGTTTTAGAAAGTTTCATCATCATCCTCTTGGCAAGCTCTACACATTGTATCGTCAACAATATCCATGCGAGCCAGTTGACCTACTAATATATAAGGCATTTACACCTGCGTAAAATCTAGCAGATTGCAATTAAAAACTGTATGAAAATCTATACCGTTTAAACCAAGTTTTTTTTGACATTTAACAAGATTTTATTTATATCCAAAACAAAACCCAAAAAGTTTTCCAAAACTATAACCAAACAACTGCAATGTAGCCAATGCACACACCTTTTTATATACACAGGGTGACTTTTTAGTACAAATTTGAAGAAAAACCTAAAGTTGCATCACTAAGTTCTACTATATTTTAAGTAGACTTTGACAAAGTCTAGTGACGAAATAGATTTTGTTTTGTATGGGAAATCTACCGAAATCTCGAGACTCTGCTCAAGTGTAAACCTACTATTATATCGTCAATGTTATAGTTTGTATGTTTGTGAGTTTAAAGGTTTGTTGCACTTTAAGGCAATTTTGATTTGAATGATATCCAGATTAAAATAAACTTCAAACTCGTTTTCTGGCAAACTGGTTTTTTTGTTATGACGTTCTTTGAGTAAATGAGCGATATGTACTATAGAGTGGCCGTTAGTTGTATGGATAATTTTTTTGTTTGATTTCTTATAGTCTATTCCCCCAAAATCGGTTCAGTTTTATTTAAGAAAAAAAATTCATAGCGATAAGTTGTGTTTTAGGGGGTGCGTCCGCCCCTCAAAGTTGGCCCTCAAGCCCATATGTTAAATGTAATTTTTTTTAGTTTTTAGATATACATAATTTTAGCAAAAAACGTTCTTTGAGACTAATGTCATTGACTAGAAGAGCTAAAGTATTTCCATATTCTTGTGAAAAATATAAAAAATATAGTCATATTCAATTCAATTACAATGAAAATGGGCCTGAAAGCCAACATAAAAACATATAAAATGCAAAATAAATTCAGTGAAGTGCTACTTTGACCCGCGCACTAAGGGTTTCGTACGGACACGAGATATGTATATCAATACGAACTTTAGCCTATATAAAATGTAGTTTTGGCATTTTTTTTTAATTTTTGGGGGTTTTCCGGTTTTAAGCGATTCTTTAGATTTGGGGGTTTTTGAGTTTATTGACACTTTTTTTTCTCGTTTGGAGATTTTTTTTTGGTTTTTGACGTTATTTTAATTTTGGTGATTTTTTAGTGGCGTTTTTTTACTTTTGGCGTTTTTTTTTGTTTTGGCGTTTTTTTCGGTTTTTGGCGTTTTTTTTCATTTTGGCGACTTTTTCATCATTTGGGCGATTTTTTCGGTTATTGGCTTTTTTTTCAATTTGGCGATTTTTTCGGTTTTTGACGTTTTTATAATTTTGGCGATTTTTTTCATATCGGCGATTTTATTTTGTTTTGGCGATTTTTTCGGTTTTTGGCGTTTTTTTCATTTTGGCAATTTTTTTTAGTTTTGATACTTTTTATTTCTCGTTTTGGCGATTTTTTCGGTTTTTGACGTTTTTTTTTTAGTTTAGGCGACTTTTATTAATTTTGGCAATTTTTTTTTCATACAAAAAACTCTTGGTTTTGGCGCCTTTTTCCCATTTTGGCGATTTTTTTTCGGTTTTTGGCGTTTTTTTTCATTTTGGCGATTTTTTCATTTATGCGATTTTTTCGAATTTGGCGATTTATTTTAGTGTTAGCGATTTGTTTTGAATTTTTGGCGATTTTTTTGGTTGGCGATTTTTTAATTTTCGGATTTTTTTAGTTTTACCGTTTCTAAAAATTTCAAGAGTTTACCTCTTACGGTTTCCAAGATATAGCAAGTTGTCAAAATTACATAGTCAAAATTGCATTAACTCATGTAGTCTATAAATACACTCATTTTATAAATTTCAATAACAATAGGGGTCCTTTTTTCACCTTTGGTGTACGGAACCGTAAAAATAACGGCCACTCTAATGTACTGTGTTGGGACACAATTTTATAACAATATGAAATAGAGGCCAACGTTTTTTTACTGGGTTGTACTTAAATACATATGTACATGCATAAAACATACATGCATAAATACATATGTAGTATATGTATACATATCGATGGCTTAATATAAAAAAGGCGTAACTCAATTTTTTTCGAAATCGCATTTTTAACGTTTTCTGGGAGACAACGTATAATTGAAGATCTTAGTACCTTACAATTCAAAATCAAGGACTTATGGCGAGTTAAAAAAATATTTCTTCATGTAAATGTTTTAGTTAGTTTTTCTTCAGTGTTTTTTGCTTCTCTTATAAAATATCCAAAAATTGAGTTCCGCCTTTCTTATATTAAGCTATCGATATGTACATGTGGAAATGTTTGTCAGGCATATGTACATATAATATTAAAGAATCCTTGTTCTTACATTCTTATTAACAAATTGTACTAAAATTATTGTTCGTTTATTCGTCATCTGTTAAACAAATCAGATTTCAAAATGTTTCTCAAAAAATACTGGCCGAAATGTGGATTCACTATGTACATACGGATGTGTGTAAGTATTTAATACTCGGAATGTTAACCGGGGTGAAATTTTTAATAAACTCCATTTGTACATTTGTACATACATACATATGTATGTACATGATTATTTCCTTTCATAAACTTCAAAATATACATACATACATATGTACATACATATATGTATCAAGACAAACCTTTTACAATATTTGTTTATTTTAGGATTAAATAATTAGCTTCATAAGCAGTAGTAGTTTACTCGATTATAATCGTGTTAATGTTTCATTTTACCTAGAGTGTGGCTTCTATTCCACTATATTGGGCTATTGGAATTGGAGCTAATTAATGCGCAAGCGTATAAAAACAGCAAACAAAAACATTTCCTTTGTCTATCTTTATGTTTGTACTCGTACATTTACAAACTGATTTGCAATAAAATCATTTAGATACATATATGTACATATGTATATGCATGTATGTATGTATATGAACAATATATACATATGTATATTAAATATGTAAGTACATATTCAATTTTCAAACGATTAATACCGTTTTCTGTTGACCCTACACTATTTAAGAATTTACTGTTTTATTGCGGTTGTAGAATTTTTCGTGTCGACTTCGACAGGTTAAAGAAACATATTGCAAGCTTCTTTAATCTACTACAGTGACTCGGAAGTCGAATCGAAAAATTTTACAAACCGTATAAAATTATAAATTATATACGACCCTTGTCTGTATAACGAGTTGATTTGAAATCGCAATATTTTAGAAAACTAACTCCGGTACTAGATTTTTTTTTTAAATTTTTTTGTTATATACTCGTAGAGTCTCAAATATCATATCGTATATGATCATAATTACGTCTGCAGGTCCATTATTAATGTTGGAAATCGTACGATTTAAAAGTAAAAAGTTTAACGAGTAAAGTAACTGTGTCCTTCGACGTTGTGCTGAAGCACACCAGGAGATTTATTCTGTATTCCGATGCGCAAGTCAAAGAGACTCGAAAACACATAAATGCGAACAATTGCTATTCTATGTTATGTCAAAGTACTTTTTTATTCGCATTTAAAGTGCGAAAAAGTCTATATTCTGTAATGCAAAAATATATATGTATGTATATATAAAAACTATTTTATAAATTAAAGTAGACATACATATTTTACAATCAAAACTACAAACAAAATTAAATTTAAATTTTACGTTTATTTGTTATTTTTGACCAGTGCTGCCCCCGGTTTGAAATAAAATTCTAATGTGATTACGAAATTCTTATACACTCAAAAAAAATTAACTAAAACCTTGGAAAATTTTCTAAATTTGAATAAAAAAAAAGTTGTCGTATGGCTCCAAAGCTGTTTTTTTTTTGTGAAACAAGTAAAATATTTACTAAATTTCTAGTTCATTAATGAACTAGTTTATAGTAATTATATTTTCATATTTAAGTAAAATTTTCCTAAAATTAAGTAAAATTTTCCCATAAAATCCGGAGCTTTGCAAAAAAATTGTTTCGTCTTTGATCTCAAATTTAGTAAGTTTTCCAATTTTTTTGTCTTTAATTCTGGTACTTATTTTTATTTTTAATTATATTCTATATACTACATGGTATGTTTTTAATTATAATTCACCCCCCCCATACATACATATAAATTCCTTGAGAGCAGACAAGTATTGAACCAGCAACCTTCTGATTGATAAGCAAGCACTCTCACCAATTGCCTAATAAGGCAGCCTGAATAAGCATTGAACGTATTGAGTTTTAAAATTTAATTTTATTTACAAAAAAAATTCAAGTTCTAATATTCCTCCAAAATATGAAAAATTTATTTAGATTTTTTGCTAAGTGCAAAAAATTCTATAATTTAAAGAAAAAATACTTAAAACTGGTAAATACTTTCCTACAATTTAGTATACCTCATTACATTTTTTAAGTAAGTCAAATTTCATGAATTTATTAGGAGTAAGTCATTTCCTAAAGTTTGTTTTTGGATTTAATACGAAATTTTCTAGTCCTTAATATAAAATTTTCTTCAGTTTATAACCATTTTCCTACTCTTAGTAAATACTTCCTTTAAGTCAGTAAGCATTTCCTGAAATGTGAGAAATTTATTGTGTATTTTTATGAACTATTTTTGAGGATATGAACTTTTTATTTTTTACCCATATTAAGTAATTTTTACTAGATGTTTGTAAAAATTTACTTAAACTTAGAAAAAATTATTTAAGCTTAGAAATTATTTTTTACTGGAATTTAGGAAAAAAAATTCTTAATAATAGTACATGTCTTTTTTTTGAGTGAAGAATACCAAGTTTCTTTCGCATCGTATTTCATTTGCACATCGCATTGAATTTCGCATCGCAATAGGGAATAAGCCGCCAAAGCTTTTGGAGGAAAATATTAAAATTAAAATAACGATATCTCTCGAACCCTTTTACAGATTTTAGTAAAATTTCCGGCATCCGATAAACATTTTAAGTAAATATGTATATACAATTCAGTGAAAATACAAAATGGATTTGAAGAAGACTTGAAGTTATTAAAAAATTAATATTTTTTTTCCAAATTTTTCCTCACAATATCACTTGATTTTAGTCAACTTGGCTACAGCCGATTTAGTCAACTTGGCTGAAAATTGACGACATTTCTTTTTTAGGTTTACAGCTGTTTAAAATCTGAACTTGATCGTGCAGTTTAGTGAAAATTTTATTTTCGAAAAGTTTCGAAATTTACCGAATCGATTTACTATCTTACGAACCTGAAAGATTTTCTTCCGATCCGTTGGCCCGTCCTTAAGTTAGGCGATGTCTACATACATATACACATATGTATGTATACTCACACACACACACACTCACGTGAAAATACTTAGAAATCATTTCCAAGGACCTGGGGATCTACTCTGTAATTCGAAACGAAAGAAAATGCTTTCGAATTTGTATGCTTATAACATGTAAACGAAAGAAAATGCTTTCGAATTTGTATGCTTATAACATGTAAATTCGAAAGCATTTTCTTTCGTTTCGAATTACAGAGTAGACCCCCTGAAAAACTCAAAATATGATGAAAACTCGATTTGCGAAAATTGGGGTAAAATGAGTAACTTCCTATTACGGAAAGTTAAAAAAGTTGTAATATTTTTTCGAAACTATTCTATGGTTCTTGAGTGCGACTCAATCCAAATTGATTCTAAAAATTCACCACACATCTGTGTGTATACCTGATAAATTGTATAATGGAAGTTATTTTCATGTCTATATTATTCCTACACACTTAAGGTTCTAAAGCTGACTCGTGTCTTGTTATTGTTCAAATATAAGTGTGGGGGTGGAAGTTAATGTTATTGATTTACGCTTCACGTGTCCGCATGGATGACGTGTAAGGTATTCCTACAATAAAGTGTATCGCATTCAAACAAAAAAATATATACATATATATTTTCTGCTTTTGATTTTACTTTGCTTTTATATTTGTTGGATATTTGCTATCCGAACAGTCCCAAAGGGAGAATTGTTACTTCATATGTATGAAATGAAAATGAATCAAGTAAAATATAATAAAACAAGAAGTAAAATCTCCGCATTGAAGTGCTTACAACTCATAATTTTGCTCACACATTGTCAGTTGGTGAGTGCTTATTGTATGGTGCTAATGTTTCTATCAGCTAATGTCGCTTGGTTGGTTGCTTGAATAGTGGCTCTATTTTGCATTCTGATTCAACTTTAAAACACAGTTCATTCAGTCAGTCTAATAATACCTCCATATTAGCAAGTTTGCCGACGAAAATAAGCGGAACATTACATACTTACTTACATACATATGTACATATGTATGTATGTATATATGACGACGATGTGACAACGATATGAATTGAATTACATGCACAAATGTCTGTGCGTGAGATCAACAAAAAATACATAAGAAAACATAACAATTAAAAATTTTTATTGCAATAAAGATTTAAATAATTTTTTTTATATTTAAACAACATATAAAAAAATATGTATGTATGTATGTATATTCTAAATATACACTCAATTAACGAAAAGTCTATTGGAAAAAAGTTAAAAGCGAAGAAATAAATCATCACCAGTAGCAATAAAGTGAGTGAGTGAGCTAGTGAGTGAACGTAATTGAAAATGAAAGCTCATAAGTTAAATAAAAAATTCAAATAATACATATTAAACAGTGGGATGGATGTCGTCTGTCTATAACTACAGACAGAGACCGACCGATACTATAGAAAATGAGTCAAATTAAGAACAACAAAATAAAAGATAAAACAAATTTAAGCTGAATGAAAAATCATAACTTCTAAATATTTCAAATGAAAATTATTTGCATACTTAATTATTTACGTAAATATTTATGTACATATGTATGTATATAAGTACATATGAGCTTTGAAATATATATATACATACATACATACATACATATGTAATTGTGGAAAATACATAGATAGGTATGTACTAAATAAGTACATAAATATACATATACAATATTTAAACATCCGTTGTTGAAATACTCATCCATCAGATACAATTCTGCAATAGAATATACACAAGTATGTATACATGTACATATATACATACATACATACATAAATATACTTATACACATACTAAACATACATAAAGGATGTAGGAAAGTATGAAAAATCGATGCCAGACTCAGTAACTTCACAGCGGCCAGTCGTCGTCGCCGTCAAAGGAAATAACATAAAATTAAGCTTTCAATTTTAAAATTCAATAAAAACATCGGAAGGAAATATTTAACAATAACCAACCATCAACCACAACAACGACAAACAACATTTAAATTTTTAAAGTGTTAAACGAAAACGAAATAGATTTTTATCCTGCAATAGATAAGTATAATACCAAAATAAAATAAAACATTGGATACACATACAGCACATCTATGTACATACATATGTACATGCATTTATATGTATGCTACGATAAAAATATTATAAATCAAAATTTATACCTATTTACGAGATAAAAACTAAAACTCAAAACGTCTCTCATGGCAAGTGCATCCGGTAGCGGTAGTTCTTCGATATTCACAACAAACGAGCAACATATTACAGCTATAAATTCTTATTGGAACTCTTAAAAACCATTTAACTAGTATTTGAGGTAAAAGAAGAAGAAAGAAAAAACCACCAATCTGCACTGCGGCAGCAGAAGTAACTTATTTTCGAATTCGTCTAAACAAAAAATTCCAATCAGAATCACAAATGTATGTGTTAAAAATTTGTTGTGTTGTGTTATTTTTGTTTTTAACCTGCACGATTTTTTATGTTTAACTTAAAATAGGGAAATCGAAGAAGAGGAAATGCTGGATGAAGTTACATTTCCCTGTGACGATATACCCGAACCTATTAAAGTACTCGATGATATTATATCTGAATTCGAGGATTTATCACTGAGACCCCAGTTGCAAAATAATGGAGAAAATCAATCCGAAGATGATGGTTACATGAGTCTCAGTCGCAAAAAGTAAGTCGGTTATTTTAGTTTAGTTTTTAGTTCTCAAAATTAGAAAGCCATTAAGGAATTATTAAAATATTTGTAAACTTAGAAGTAATTTCTTCACGGCAAAGTATAACGGAAGACTGAAGCCACGATACTATCTCTCAGAAATAACTAAATTATTTTTTTTAAACTTTAGCGGCCGTATCCAGAAAAAATTAGTTTGAACTTCAAGTGCTCTTTTGTAAAAAATTGTATAAACATTTTGTTTTAACGTACACCTCAAACTTTAATTTATTTATTTTTTTATTGATACGGGCTTAATTCAATTTAATTTTGATTAAATTTAAAAGATTACCGAATAATTGAATAAAAAACAATAAATATAAATAAAGATCTACGGCCCCTTATTTATAAAAATTATTAAGGCTTTACAATGGGTTTATAAAACAGACTCTTTATAAAGCCTTCATACTCCTAGTTTTTATAAATAAGGAATTTAAAGTTAAAAAAAAATAATTTAGTTATACATATAATTATTTTTTTATATTACTTTCTATTAGAAAATATTAGCGTCAAATAAGGAATGTTTTAATTGTCGAGTGGTGGTTAAAAATACAAATTAGCAGAATTCACAGATGGTCTTGTGGATCTTTTACATATTGTAGCTTTGGTAAATCTTGGCAAATTTAAAGCAAAGCAACAACAATTTACCAAAGCTATAAGATGTAATAGATCTACAAGCCCAACCGTGAATTCCGCTATTGTTTCGCTTCATAATTAATTTGCTTCGAAATATTAAATAAATCTTAAAAAAACTTCAATAAATCTATATTCTATATACATAGTATGTATGTATATAAAAATTAATTCCTTTTCCGTTTGTCACGGCATCTCGTGTGAACGACTGGACCGATTCGCCCCCTTCTTTTTTTTTGTTTTGTTTGTTATTATCTGGAGAAGAATATTATGAAAGAAAAAAATTAAGCAAGTTGTGCGGAACATTACAATATGTAACAAAAAAAAACGATAGTTGAAGTTTCTGTTAAGTCTTAGTTCGTTCCACTGTAAAGCGAAAATGGCTTAATGAATTTGTACTTTTGCTACTTTTTCTTTTTTATTTCTTTAAATAAATTGTACGAATATAAAAGTGAGTTCAATATTCATAACCGGCAAAAAAAAGTGATAAAAAAATTTAGAAAAAGCACCAAAACTACTAATACGAAGCACTTCAAACTCCGAGAAGAAAGTAGTGAATTTTACATTAGCGTTTCATTCATTTGAGCGAATAAGATTTACTTTTTATTGGCTTTAAAAACTCTAAAATAAGGTAAGATTTTTTACTGGTGAAGTAAATCCAATATAATTTACATTTAGGAGGTGGTTATTAACCAATTTTCCAAAGCACTTAAATCTATGATTTAGGAACTGTTGGCTTATTCACTTATTTATTAGCTCACTTGGAAAGCCATTTAATTCCTAATAGTATTCTACTCATTAAAATAATTGTCTCATAAGAAATAAGAAGGAAACCTAGCGGCAAATTATGGCACTCGTTAGCGAACGAAATTACGAGATATTTCAATAGAGTTTATGTATATGGAAACATTTTCAAATTTCGATCCATATCCAGGGTGACCGATGACATTTTTCAAAAAGTGGCACCAAAAGGGGGATTTATCAAAAAAAGGGGCAAAATTAAAAAAACGAGAAAACTACACTAAACTTTTTATTTTTAACGTATTTTTATATAATTCACTCTAAAAAAGGGAGACAAAAAGTGGCAAAAGCACTCGAAAAAGACGCAAGGCAGTCGAAAAAGTGGCAATTTGCTACTTTAGTCGGTCAAACGGTCACGCTGTCCATATCTAATGCCATAATTTGCCCCCTGTTTTATTTTCTGTTCGTACTTTTACGCATTTAAAACAATCAGTCAATTTTATTAGCTTACGGGCTTGCTCGGAGATTGATTGAAGTGGTTCGTATCAGTAGTTGTGGTGCTTTTTCTACTTTTTTCCATCACTTTTTTATTAAATTTTATTTTAGAGGATAATAATACCATTACTTTAGATGTGTGATTAAAAATAAATTTGTTAAACCAGAATAAAATGCATAACCTATTTTGGAAGTAATTAAGAAGTGCTTTCTAAAGAATTATTCATTTTATTTTTTGTTGGGTAAGCTAGTATTTAATAAATATTAAATAAATTTATATAAATCGATACTAGTACAAATCTAAATTAAAATAAAAATATTTTTTGATTTATTCAAATATAATCTTACTAAATATCTCGAGACATTAAATATAGGATTTTCATAATTATGGGCGCGTAGTTTTTTATTAAAAAAAATTACATAAAAATTATTGTCGACTGGACCAGTGATGTGAATTATTTAGAACTACTTCCTCATCAATTGATATATTTTTCAGCATGAAAGAGAAACGTGATTCAGAGGAAATGTCTCAAACAAGTTCAAGTTGTGCTCCAACAGCGACGCCGAACGAGAGTTTCGATGCAGTTGATTTGGCTCGGTATGAGACCAATGGAAATTGTAGTAAAGACCTAATTGACTCGAAAATATCATCAGCCACAACTCCCACTAATAATGCCAATGCAACAGATACCAATAATTTAATCCAAACAACTTTAGTGAGTAGTAAAAAGTCTAGACAATTAGAAATTTATTAATGTTGTGGTTTTTTATAGCCTAAAGCACGTACAGCCACATCAACGGTTGTAGGTCACAATTCCAATTATTCCAGCCTGCCATGTTGTGGACAACGTACAGCCAATACATACGGTGACAGAAAACTACGAGTTGGAAGCTGTAATGGCGATAGGAATGCACTTGGAATCGATATCAGTGCTGTCCATAAAGCTGTTTTAAAAGGCAGAGTAGCTAAACTGCCAGGTGGGTAAAAGTTTAAGATAAATAATAATAATACATTTAATCAATAATTTTGTGTAGAGATTCATATGGATCTAGAACCTATGCTAAATGAACATCCTGTCACTATATATCCGGGACCAAAAGATGGTTTAAGTGGAGTTCGCAACAATCGCCCTAAACGTTTGCAATCTTCTGTTGAAAAGCACAAAGAAATTTGCCACATCCTAAATCCAGGCAATACGTCTGTTTCATCTTCATCATCTTCGAGCTCACCAGCTAGTACTGGGACATGTTCCGATAATCAGAACCATAAAACTCATTCCACCTCTTCGAACAATACACTGGATAAATTTTTGAAAAACAATAGTGAGGATGATGATGAAGCGGACGATTTATCTGAAGAGTCATTTGAGGACCAGTCAGGCATAACTTATTCGTCACAGGCAACATTACTTACTCCGAGAGGCATAGCTTGGGAAATTCATTTTAAGGATTTCAAAAAGAAAACGAAACAACATCAACGCGAAATCAAAAAGGTTTGTCAAAATCTAGCGTCTGACTGAAACTTGAATTGTGATTTTCTTGTGTTTCCTAGAAGTCGTCAGTCAATTCCAAACAGGTTAATCCGAAGCCATCTATAGATGACTTCAGGCATTTGCAACATATTGCCAGCAATGACAGAGATTTTTGTTGCTCTGAAGAAAGCTCAGAAATTACGAATTCCTGCGCATTTCATCAATCAAGCATGTTGGGCAAAGGCACATTCATCATAAGGCGTGGATCGGTTAAGAAACCACCTCGTGCTGTGGATATTTTCTCCAACTATGATACTTCCAAAGATGGTTTAAGTGAAAGTGAAGCAGACGTGGACTCGGTATCAGAACCTGTAAAATATGCCCATTTTGATGCAAGCAGTGATCTATCATGTGATATTGTGAAAGACACTAGTACGCGACATAATTTGGATATGGGAAAACCATTAACATCGCCTAGAGAACGGTTGTCATTGAACTTGGAGCCACATCATACAAACAGTTCTTTGAAAAAGGATCTCTCTCCTATACAGCATATCAGTAAGTCGAATGTAGAAAGTAAGTAAAATTTTTATAATCATTAACAGCCATACGTACATATTCTCATACAAACAAAAACCATCATATAGCATCCAAGAAAGGAAGTTTGAGATCTGTAGATGGACGCTGTGTTTCAGAATCTGTTAATGTTGTTCGAACACCTTGCCACGATGAGGTTTGCGGATTCGATATAAATTCTTCTAGCGGAAATGCCTTAGATCCAGCAAACATATTTGCTTATAAGCAGTCAACCAATGGATCCATGAAAAGCAGTGATTTCAATGGTAAGTCACAATAATAACTGCGAAAGTGTAAAACAAATAAAAAGTCCTTACCGTAATCCAGAGCTGCGATCGACATCTACTACACCCCATACCGATCTAGCACCCACTCTTGAAGAAGATGAGGAACAATTGAGTGATTTGAGTTATAGTTGTGCGCCATTAAATCAAATCGAAAATAGTATAAGCGCACTGTTACGTGGTGAAATTGCTGCCGTTCGTATGGCTGATATTGTCGGCCAAGCTGCAGCTAAACGTCCTTTAGAATTTCGTCCTGGAGTGCACAAATCAGAAAGTGCCAAAGAAATGAAACTATCACAGAATGTGTTTGGCCCCTTGCCACCATCTCCGCCCTCTTCCAATCCAGATGCTTTCGTAAGATAAATTCATATGATGAATAAAATTGTATATGCATTGTATGTGCATGTATGTATTCATCCGTTTTCATTTTGTTCCAGGACTACAGTGATTTGCCTTTACCTCCCTCGCCTTCTGGCGATGCCTCGGCTGTTGAGGGGCATATAAAAACTCCTGCCAAAGCGCTTGTTAAGACTTCAGCAGAAGTTCATACGCGTTCGATATCAAGGGAAGAACTACGGCCACAACGTTCAAAGGAACGGGAAAAATCTAGACCAGTACATCGGCATATGTCCGATGAATTGCCCTTACCACCGCCACCTCCACCACCTATAGCATTCGAAAACTTGCCACCAGTCGTGCCACCTCATCGTCACGGCCACTCGTCAAATACTATGAAATCGTGGTCGATTGATTCAAATTATAAAAGAAAGTCACCTCGTGTGATGGCAGGTTATGGTAGCGGCGTTACAACACCCACTAGTTCTTACGGTCCTACATACGATGGCAGCGGAGGAGGAGGAGGAGGTTATGGCACCAGACGTTATGTATCCTATGGAACTAAACGAAGCTTAAAACAATCTCCAAGAGAAGAACATCGTTTGCAGACATCATGTAGTCTTCCCGAAACTCCAATATTTGCCCGCGGGTAATACATTTTTATTTTACATTTGTGCCGAAATAAATGTAAAAATAATATAATCTAAATTTTTATTTATTTAGCTGTGACATTCCCCGCACTCCATATAGGCGCCATAATGAAAATACACCTGGTGGATCTCGCACGGCTCCAAGATCTAGTACTTCAAATAATATTAATATGGGCAATTCAATTGTTGGCATGTCGGGAGGAAATACTTTTGGTGGTGCTATGTGTCGTCAGCGTTCCATAAATCATGCTTTAGCATCTAACGAAATGCTTAGACTTGCGGGAGCACCTCAGCGTGGATGGTATCCTAAACAGCGTTCAATGCGTCCAGCATCAACCGAAAACATCGATCGTATATCCACAATGAGGATGTGGGACGGAGCTGCTGGTATGACAGGTACTGGTCAAGCAAGAAAACCACTCACACTTCCACCAAACCTCACACCATCATTCTTAAATAAATCGCCCAGAGAAGCTTTGCGGCGAGTTACTAGTTTATTAATTACGAAAAAAAGTATGTTAATCACAATTTTATAACTTTTTAACACTAATTCAATCTCCTGTTCTTCACAGAACCTCACAAAGAAAAAAGGAGTAAATCCTCATATACTACCGATCATGCGTTGGAAGCCCATTATTATCAGGATATAGAAAAAAGTGAGTTAAATAAAATCCATTTGAAAAATCCAGTTTCTTAGTTTTGAAATTATGTATATATGTATTCCGTTTTAGATACCGCTGCTGCTAATACGGCAAAAGACTCAAAACGTGGCCAAACTAATGCAACCGATAAGCCGAAGAAGAAAGGAATATTTAAAACCCTGTGGAAACGTACGAAACACTTTTCATTGGATCAGTAAATACTATTAATCTTATCTACATACATACATAAATACATACATATTAGATTTTTTATATGAAATTTTTAACCAAATGCCCTCCAACAAAAAGTCTTAGCACATCCTCCTCCAACATTCACTTAACTTAAGCTTATTTCACATAACCAATGACAACAACCATACATACATACACACCATACACACACATGCTTACATACATACATACATCATACATACACATGTAGCTATAAATACTAACGAGAAAAAGACAAAATTATCTTAACTAACTCTTTCTTAATCTTTAAAATGCACAAAGGCGGCAATCTCAAAGACTGAAATTATATGTATGCAATTTGTCAACTACACTTTTAAACACAGAATTTACTCATTAAAAAAAAACAAAAAAATAGTAACAAAGATGCTAGACAAAACGCAGGTGGAAAATATTCTAATATAAAGCAAAATAATGTATTTTACAAATACTGTTCACATTCTGTATTCCGTGCGAAATTACAAAGGATTATCATAGTTTTATTGTTATAAAAATATATACATATATATGTACGTACATTAGGCCGGTTCGATTTGTATGGATGAAAAAAAATTAAAAATACATATACATATGTAATTCTAAAAAAATTTTACGGAGAACTCATGGGTTTAAAATCAAATCCTATCCCGCGCCTCTAACGTACATGTATAATAGGTTTGTTCATTTACTAAAAATTTTTACGAATTTGTAACAATTATTACTGTAAAGTGCTCATTAACTCAAAAAGTTTGCAAGGAGAGAACGTTAAAAGAGAGACAAAATAATTCCCACAAATTATTACCAATAAAATTTTTACTTGCAAGAATTATACAACCAGCTGTTGTGTGCTTTGTTGTAAAATTAATTATTTAAAAAATATCTAAAAAAAGAAAACTGAAAAATCTGCATTTCTTGGGTACATATGTAAAAAGAAAGCATTTTTACCTAGTTTATTGTTTTCCTTTCATTAAGCCGCATAAATTTAATTTTACTGACAACTCAATGAGCAATTTTGCTTGAAATCAAGTGTAAATCAACTGTTATTCAAGCCACACAATCAATTGTCAAGGGTTGAATTATGCTTGATTTACACTTTAATTCAATAGCATTCTCCAGTGAATTCAATGCGAACAATTCAGTTGTAGTACAGTGTAATTTAAGCCTTGAATTATACTACAATTAATCCTTGTATTACTACAGTTGAATTCAAGTGTATTTCAAGCAGCAAAAGCAAGGATTTTAAAATAGGAAGCAAAATGCAATTCCTTTGTTTTCCAAATTCACTTTTATTTGATAATTTTTGATATTTGCTGAACAATTTCAGTTTTAGTAATTAATAAATTATGTATTTGGCAAGGTTTGAACATACATATATGTATGTTGTTGATTGATTTTTTATTTAAAAAATATTTTCAAACTTGAAAATTATTTGAAAAAATTCTTAAATTCAACTTTGTATCCAGTTGAATTTCAAGTGCTTGAATTTAAATTTTTTGAGTGCTTATTGGGAAATAATTTTGTTTGTTTCTCATATATGATCAGAGATGGAAAGTATCATTTTTGTATTTGTTGATGAATGAAATTAAAAAATTATGAAAAATGCATACAAATAGTAAAAATACATGCAACTGTTTAAAGAGTTTCATATTAAATGTCAATTTCTAAAAAAAATTGCAATTTGAAATGCATCAGAAAAAGTACAATTGTATCATGATTTCCATCCATGGTTCTGATATGAATAAAATTTCTAAATTTCTAAAATTCTTGCAAGTTTTTAGAAGTAACGCGTTCATTTAATTTTTCATATTTAAGAGATTAATTTTGTAAATTTCTGTTTATACACTCTCTTTGCTAGTTTCTGCTGGGAAAATAAATGAACAGACCTAATAACAATGCTTTGATAAACACAATTTTTTCAATTTAATTCGAAATACAGGACGTGAGGAATTAATTAATTACATTAAAAAAAAAAACAAATGTAACCGAATGCTAAACATGTATGTACACATATGTACATGAGTGTACTTAAAAATGATTGGCTTTGATGTTAAGCGGTTGACGAGTTTCAATATAAATACATAAACTGACTAAGAACTTAATATTTATACATATAAGCTATTAAATTAAGTTTAAAATATCTTTTTACAATGTACATACAAGTATATACATACATACACTTAAAAAATTAAGACGCAAACATTACTTTATTTAAAAGAATAGCCGAACGAGAACAATATTTTCCGCGATACGAATTTAAATTTTTTTATTTGAAAACATTTAGAGTATGTACATACAAATATGAATGTGGATATTAAAAGCTCTATGTGTGCGTACCAGGGGGTCTACTCGGTATTTCGAAACGAAAGAAAATGCTTTCGAATTTGTGAGTTATTAGCATTGTAATTCGAAAGCATTTGCTTTCGGTTCGAATTAGAATCAGAAATAAATTATTTTTCAAAACCGTCTGGAATATCCCATATATTAATGTTTGTATGTAAGTGCATTGCATTTTTGTTCCTGGGGGCAATTTACGCCATTCGATATCCCCCAACAAGTTTTCATACAAGTTTAATGGTCTTTATATATATGAAATTTTCGATTATTATCGAATGTCATAATTTGTCGCCTGATTAAATAATTGTTTAATAAAAATTAAACTGTTATTGAGATTAAATCGGTTTTACTTAAAAAAAATAATATTTATATATAAATTATTCAGAAAAAAACGAGTCCTTAGATAATAGAAGTATTTTGAAAAGATACAGGAACTTAAAAAAAGCTGTTTGAATATGTCTTTTTATCAGATGAAATATTGAAGCTTGAAACAATTTATTTTACCATTTGAGAAATAATATTTGTGCAATATTGTAGTATTTATGTATATTTTAAATTGACACTTTCAAAAGAATGAAGGAACTAAATACTTAAATTTAAATACACAACAAAAAATAATTTCTTGTTAAAACTTCAACAAGATGGCTTTTTTCATAAACGTGATTAATAAATAACGTGTTCATGAATAAAAATGTACTTTGTTTAGTCACTCTCACTAAAAAACATCTTGCATTGGTTCGTTAAAAAAGCAACGCCGAAATAATTTAGATACATTACATACATATATACATACATACATATATTTAGAACTACGTAATGATAAAAATGTAAGTTTAATTAATAGTAATATGAAATTGCTTTAAAGGAAACAAAAGAAAAACTAGTCGTTGATTTAACACAAAAGAAAAACTGCAATTTTATAAAACAAAATAAGGACAAATTTTTAAACCAAAAATATTGAATTTTTCATCCAAAATAAATTAAAAAGCATACCTCAGTAAGAGACGATGATAATAACAATGCATTTATATAAATAATAATAAAAAATTAATAAATAAAATGTTAACATTACCAAAAATTAAATAACATTAAATAACATTAAAAAAAAATTAATAAATAAAACTTTAAAGAAATGTCTTTCGTCAAATATCAAGTTAAACATAAAGGTTGAAAAAAAAAATCAAAGTTTTCAATATCTTAGTGGTGAAGAACTTTTCAGATTAAAATGCTGTATTTAAAATTTATAAATTTTTTCAAATTTATTTACATTAAACCAATCTTTTAGAAAATTTGTAAGGGGGCTTGAGAGAGATTCTTTCGCAATCAAATTGAGCCGATTTGCAATTTCAAATTTCCCGAAAATAGTTGCAAATTTATAGAATACAAATGCATTATTGTCTGCAATATTCCTGGGAAATAATTTTCAAGGAATTTATTTTTTCAGAGAGTAAAATGAAAGAGAAAGAATTACAGGGGGGGGGGGGAAATTCGGGACATTGTTATTCAGAACAAGAAAAAGAAGTTTCTTGAGTACATCGTGATTGTGGTTGAGTTTTCTTTCTACTCGCGTACCCGTGATTCATAATTTTTTTTTAATTATCTTTTAAGATTGAGTAAACTTTCAAAATTCACAAGTTCTCATTCACAAAGTTCGTACAATTTTATATCCCCATGGATTTACAGAGATCGAATCGAAATCGAAAAATGTATTTTGTTTAAGGAAAATCTGATACTTATTGAATTCCAAATGTCTCTTGGTTTTGTAAGTCTGTACCGTATTTTTCTGTAACTTGTGAGAAGTTCTCGCATCGAGAAAAATCAAATAATTATATTGGTTGTCCTATTTGAAACAAGGTTACTCACATAAAAATTTATATAAACTTACAACACAATATCAAAAATACAGTTTTTTTCTCACTCACCCTGTGTTTCACAGGATGATAACAGTTTTTTCGACTCGAAAAGTTCTCACATTCCTTACAGAAACGAGGCACTGATAACTTTAATTAGAACTTGATTACGAAAAATTAAAAAAATGTTCAAAAGTTTCCAATAGCGCACTGAAATATTATACAAGGTTTATTAAGTTTTTTTATATATTTTTCTCAGATTATATAATATACAAAATGGAATTTTTTTTGCACTAAGTATGAAAAATAATGTTTCGTAAATGACCACCGTTTTCAGCTTCGCACTGATGGGCTCGTTTTAGAGCATTTTCAATATTATCTTTCAAAATTCGAATTTCTGCAACAATGTTTGCCTTGAGTTCAAGAATTCAAATATCTACAAAAAAATAGTCGGGTGCTGTCAAATCTGGCGATCGCACTGGCCAAATAATTTCCGAATTTCTGGAAAATTTAGACGTTGCCGATGATTTCCGGGTTTTAATTCTTGCACCAATTGCACCTTATATGTGTATAAATGTAAATCTTTTTTTTAAATGCGCCGTAGTAACTTACCTGACATTCCTAGCTGAGCAGAACGACTTCTGGCAGATGTTTCTGGTGTTTCGTTAACACTTTGCTGTACTCGTTCAATATTTTAAGCAGCGCGACTTAAACGTGGTCTACCGATTCGAGGCAAATCTGTTACGGTGCCATGTTGGTGATGACGATCAACTAAGCGACGAATCATTGCTTCAGTCAACGATATGCTCTTAGCGTTAAAATAATTGATCTCTGATTTAAATAACAAAATTCTATTATTCTGGTTTTTTGTGCAGTTGTGAATCTCTCTATTATTTATTCAACAAGTGTTATTTATATAATCCGAAAAAATAAAAAAATATATTAACGAAAAAGTTATTAAGTTTTTTAAACCGCATGGTAACTTTTGGCCCACGAGCCTGTATAGTGTATTATATTATTTTAACAGCACTTTCGAAAACCCTCATTATTCAACAAAAAAAAAAAATACATTGAAAGCAAAACGAAACACATTTAATAATAAAAACAAAAACATTAATAAACACTGCAATTGGTAGATTAGAGAAGAAATAAGGAATTTATTAAAAAAATAAATAAAATAAAAACAAACAGTATTCAATTTAAATATAATGCTCACTTTTTCTCATGTATCCCTCGAAGAATCAAACAAACAAACAAAAACTAGTTGTTTTAATAAATTAAACAATTTTTAACAATTTAATTAAAGTAAGCATGAAAGGAAAATTACTAGTGCCACCTTAGAAAATAATTCCAAGACAAGAATAAAGTTAAGTTTAACTTTTTATTATTAAAAATGAATTATACAAAAAATGTTCATATATTTATTTATAGTATTATAGTTTTCAAAATAAACAAAAAAAAAAAATAAAACAAAAAATGATAATCACCATTTTATAAACATACATATATAATATGTACGTAGTTTTCTCTTACTTTTAATATATATAGAGATTTTTTTTTTGAAAAAAAAAAAACACGAACACAAAACAAAAGTAAAACCAAAATTAATTAAATAATGCTTTATGATTTGTAATGATTTTTCAGAACGATTATTTATTTCACTCTTTCTTACTAAACCCTTTAAATAAACGATTTGTAACGATAATGGATCGATAATTAATTATAGCATGAAAAACTAAAAATAAAAAAACATGATTATGAAAAAAAAACGAAATGAAATGAAAATGGAAAAAGGAAATCGCATAAAAATAAACACAATTTCTCATAGATTATGGTTTGTTTTATTAATCATTTTGGGCTAAAAAAAAGCAATAACTAAACAACTCACATTTTTCAAACTAATAATTACCACTTTAATTTTAATGTGTATAAAATAAAAATTTCATTTTACTTAATCATTTCATCTAGTCCTGCTTAAGGCCAGAAAATAAGAAGAAGAAGAAGAACTGCAAGAACAATGTTTAAAGATATCAAAGGTGTAGTCTTCTTATAATGAAACATCTTTAAAACAAGGTAAACTAAGCTAGACGTGAAATATGAAATTTTTTACTTCGTTTTTTTACATGATTTTCTTAATAACTGCTGAACATTTTTGTTTAAAAACATCATAAAGGAAAATTAATAACTTTCATCATGATGCGTGTGTACTCGAGTGGGTGGTTGGTGTCAAATTATGCCACGTAGCTATACTCATCGCCTGAATTAGGAGTTCGTTCTATATACTGCTTATCAATCAATGACTCGATACATTTCTTAATAATTGTTATGCTGGGCGTAAAACTAACATTTGGCTGCGATAGTATCTAAAATTAATAATAAAAAAAAAATTGGTGGCATAAAGTATATCATCTCCTTGGCCATGCAGTGAAACAACGTACGTACCTCTTGTATTAGAGCATTATGTTTGAGAACTTTACGAGATTTCATAATGCGCACTATAGCCGCTTGCAAGTATAATTTGCGATCTTCATCTACAGCATTAATGGTATGCTCAACCTGAAATGAAATAAACAAAAACAAAAATGTGTAATTACTTAAAACGCAAAAATATTTTATTTGTGTTTGTGTGTATGTGTGTGCGTTTACCTCTTGGGGTGTCTCTTTTTGTAAGGCTGATGTAATTTTGAATTTGGTACGTTTATTTGTATAATCTAAATTCAATTCAATTTTTGTATTGTCTTCCAGACTTTCACTGCTAGCATTTAGAATTTTTGATTCCAGCAATGATTGCATATGTTTTTGGAAGGTGTCAGTGTTTAACTGTAAAGTGGTTTGTATTTCTTTGCAGGTCATCGAGTCGCAAGTTTCGAAAAGCAGCAACATGGCCATTTGATAGGTTTGCATAGTCACAATGTAAGTCTTTTTCAAATAGCCCAGTTTCAATTCACCATGGCACATATGATGCAACCAGGTAAGTTTACGACCACTGAATGAATTGTGATAGAAGGTTTCAAACTAATAAAAATATGAAAAAAAAATATTAAAATGGTAATGATGTCAAATACATATAGATATTGCAAGTTTCAACTACCATTCTTATAGCTTTCTCAAACTCTTGAGGAACTGCAAAGGGGATAACAACCTGTGTTGGACCTAAAGGCCAAGCTCCAGCTTGTAAAACCTTAATTGAAAGATTTATGCCTGTAAAATTAATATAATTAAGATATTAACATATGTACATATATTTAATTGAATCGCACATTTCCTTACCCAAATCTATATTCTCTTGTTTTAAGTAATTATTGAATTTATTGTTCAAATCCGCAGATAAGGAAATATCTGTAAACATGCGATGTAATTTATTTGTAAACTCATAGCCACATGCTTGCTAAAATTAAAACGGATTGTACCAAAAACCTGCTAAACATTTTGTTTACAAACCTTTAAACGATTTATCATGGCCTCTTCGGCATCCATACTTTGAGATTGCTCATGTATTAAACGTTTTGCCAATAGACGGCTATAGAACTTCTGATATACATCTTTATCTTCGATATATTTAAATATCGTAATATTATTGGTCAGTTTTTGGTCAATTTCTGCTTCCGACGTCTTTGACTTTTTGAGCAGAGTATCACAGTACTTCGCCACATATTCAGCACTTCGACAGGGTTGCTTATCGCTTGGCCTGCGATTAATGACACTAGCACACGCCTTATCCAGAGCGCTGAGAAACAGTGGATCGTTTTCGAAAACTTCTCCAATTAATTGAGTATATTTTTGATGTACTTTTAACATATCCTCCACGAATTGTATGTGCACATTTTCACCTTTGAGTGTTGAAATCGTTTCAAGGCCTTCATTTTTAATGTGATCAAGAAACGTCTGTATGAGAGTTCCCTTCAAATGGTCTGGTATGGGTTTCAAAATGATGTACATGTTCCGCAAATCTTTGCGATTTTCTTGCGACACCATTTCCTTGCATTCTGAATAAAGAAAGTCTAGACGTTCATTAATAAACTTTTCTTCACACTGCTTGAGGAGTTTAGGTAGTGAGCTAAAATGAAAAGATATAAAAAAAATTAAGCAGCTCTAAAATAATTTCTTATTTGATTAAAAAAAATAATTACTGTTTTGCATTGATCAATTTTTAACCAACCTCGAATGCAAGAATTTTTGCGCTCTTTTATTTTCATCATCCAATATCTTGATGACCTCTTCTATATATTGGCTAACAGTGCACCTAGAGAGCAGAGCTAAAGCTTCGGCAGAATAGTATTCACCACTGGCCAGCAGAAGCGGGCATTCAAATAACCATTGATAAATTTTCAATGGTCCTGCTTTATTGTAGGCCTGCACCTCAACGAAACTGTGCATAACACCACTAATGACTTTAACACGTTCTTCGTCCAGTCCTGGATTACCCATGCGGTCTTGTTTGATGCCATCAAGTATGTGTTTCACCAAATCAAAACTGAGATATTCTATCATTTTAGTGCGCCATATATCAAGGCCTAATTCTCCTATTTCCATTTGTTCGTACGTTTCAGTTGTTAAATTGCCGTAAACTACGTCGGCATCGGATATTTTTTGTTTCTTGATGTGCTGAATATTTAAATAAGAGTACAGACAATGCAGATCCATTATGCCCTTACTATATTCTGACCAAGCATCATAATAACGTTTTAACAAATCCGGTTGCTCTTCCTCATTGGCATCTGTTCCTGGTGGATTGACTCTTGTATGTAGCATATTTTCTACATGTTGCTTGAGAAATTGTTTAGTTTCTTCGTATAAAAGATCTGCAAATGGTTCAGGATGTGCCACACATAAATTATACACGTTACTATTAAACCAAACAAAAAGAATTGAATTCATTTATTATTTCTTTGTTACTTTTAATGCAATGCTCACGTAAAACTAGTATTCCAAACATTTCTTTCGACTTTATCCAATTTTATTACTGCCTCTGCTGTACTTTTTAAATCAGTCCAGATTTCATTAAAGTTCACTTTCTTAGGTTTTAAGGACATATTTAACTGAAATTCGAACAATATGTGTTTAATTTATTGCACACTAAATTCACAAAACCAACAAAATAAAGCACATAATTATAATTATGCTCTAATCACTTTTAACGCTGCAGTGACCCTTCTCGACATAATGTCAACATTATATTTCATAAAAATGGGCGTCACTACTTTTCTAAGCAAAAAATTTTATTTTTTTCACTTACATTTATATGTTCTTTATTTAAATTATTTAACTTTTTTAAGTTCACAATGAAAAAATTTTCGATTTTCAATTTTTTTTGCAAATATTCGTCGAAATTTTTCATTAACAACTTGTCATTGTGCTGTCAAGAAATAAGAAAAAAAATATTTCGACGAAAATTTTAACAGGGTGTCTACAATTGGTTTTTATATCACTGTACAACAGCTGTAGTGCGTCAAAGTCTAATAAACGGGGTACGACCATTCACCCAGAATAAACTCTGCTAAAGCTTATTATATCGTTGCCTCAGAATTGGATCCAAGCCCATACGACCAAAAAATTTAACTAATAGTTCATATTCACAGTGTTTTTTTTAACTAAAACTCTTAATATTGGTAAAGAATATTGGTAACCCTATCAAACGTTTAAGTTTCAGTATTGGCAGCTCTGCTTACATCTGTTATATTTTTACATTTCCGCGCTCATCAAACTTTATGTCAAACTTTACCGTGCAAGATATATAATTAGTGTTGAAATTGGTTCGGGAAAATCAAAATATAATAGAAAATACAGGTAAGATCATGGCCACAGAGTACTTTGTGTCATGGCCTTCAGTGGGATAATTGTTTTTGGAGAAACTAAATATTTAAATATTGTTATGTTGTTAGAATTACGTTATTCCATATGCAGAAAAATTTAAAAGCATATGTGCTCATAAGCGATAACAGCATAAGTCGAAAAACATTGTTTCTAGAAAAATTACTTACATATCGATGGTCTCAATTAGAAATAAGTGTAACTTTACAGGAGAAGGTAAAAACATAAGGCTGAGTTTACATCTGGCATTTCTTGTGTGTCAGTTGCCAAAAAAAAAAAAGTAACCAACTAATTACTAATGAAAAACTGTTCGATTCAGACATGTATTTATTGATTTAAATAGTTTGCAATCATTTTGGATTCTATAAAATTGTCTATTAATTATGTATTAAACTGTTTAACTTAATAAACACATGTCTGAATCAAACAGTTTTTCATTAGTAATTAGTTGGTTGCGCTTTTTTTACGCTTGTGTGCAATTTGGCACACAGATGTAAACCCGGCCTAATAATAAACAATACAAGTGCTTCTACAACTGCTTGTAAAATCGTTATATTTTACACTATTTTAATAAATATTTTTGACGAGGTGTATTTGAGTGAAATGTATTGGAATCGCGGAATAACTCAATTTCGAAAAAAATACGAGTTAAAGCCAAAAATCGAAATGGAAAAATTAAAAATAATTTTTGTCGGAAATTAAGTATTGCCATATTTAAAAATGCACCCAAGACTTTTTTTTAGGGTTCCGTGCACCAAACGTGAAAAAAGGAACCCTATTGTTTTCGCTACGCTGTCCGTCTGTCCGTCACACGGTAGTTCCTCAGGAACCGTAAGAGCTACGGACCTCAAATTTGGACAAAGTATGTAGAACCTTGGCCGCTACAACAACAAATACATGAGAGTTAAAAATTTAAGGGGTTTTCCTAAACGAGCAACGAACAATTTTAAAATCCCATGTAATATACATATAATTTTGAAATTTGTAAAATTAGTGTATTTTTATACAGACTACAATAATTAACACTAAAATTAAAGGGTGGTCCATCAGTTAATGCAATTTTGACTATGTAATTTTGACAACTTGCTATATCTTGGGAACCGTAAGAGGTAAACTCTTGAAATTTTCAAAAGTGGAAAACTTAAAAAATCTGAAATTATAAAATCGCAAAACCAAAAAAAAAAAAATCGCAAAAAATTTAAAAAAATTGCAAAAACGAAAAAATCGCCAAAATAAAAAAAATTTCTAACACTAAAATAAGTCTCAAAATTCGAAAAAATCGTCTAAATGAAAAACATCGCCAAAATGAGAAAAAAATCGCCAAAAACCGAAAATAATCACCAAAACACGAAAAAGGCGCCAATAACAAAATAATTGTTCATATGAAAAAAAAAATCCCAAAATTAAAAAAAAATCGCCAAATTGAAAAAACGTGAAAAAAACGAAAAAAATCGGCAAAATGAGAAAAAAAGTGTCAAAACTAAAAAAGCGCCTAAATGAATAAAGTCGCCAAAATAAAGAAAATCGCCAAAATTAAAAAAAATCGCCAAAACAAAAAAATCGCCAAAAAATAAAAAAACGCCAAAAACCGAAAAAAATTGTCAAAACTAAAAAAATGCCCGAAATGGAAAAAAATCCAAAAACCGAAAAAATTGCCAAAATTAAACGTCGCCAAAATAAAAAAAAATCACCAAAATTAAAAAATTGTCAAAAACGAAAAAAATGCCAAAAATTATATTTTATATAGGCTACTAAGGTTCGTAATAAATTACATATCTCGAGTCCGTAAGGAAACCTTCGTGGGCGGGTCAAAGTCGCACTTTACTGAATTTATTTTAGTCTCCCCACGATGTCGATAGAAAGCGTTCGATCAATTACATATGTACATACATATGTATGTATGTATATTGAAAATAAAAACAAATTTTGTTATTTTATTGTGGTTTTCAATAGAAGTTGTCGATCGAACGTTATCTGCAGACATTGTGGGCCACGCCACCCAAAACTTTAAATTCGTTTTCCGCAAAATAATTTTTTTGCGCCATGACTATGTCGCTCGCTAGATATGTATGTAGATCTTTATTTTTGAATATATTCTTCCTTTGTCCTTGAAATATTGTATCGATAATTAAACATTATTATTGCGTTTTATAGATATTTGAGTACATTTACTACGATTTTATTTAAATTACAATTATTTAAACCTAGATATTTGGAGTTAATCTATGTATAAGGTAAAGTAGTTTATAAATAGTTAATTTTTTCTATTATCCGCTAAATATATAATTCGAATGTTTTAATTTAAACACACATTAACACATCCAATGTATGCATGTATGTATGTATGTATTTGTTGGTACAAAACTTATTTTTAAAATGAGAAATCCAAATTATATATAATTATATAGCTTATGTTAATATTCTATAATTAGATTAAATAAAATATTATATGAATTAATTAATACTAAATTGTTATAAATAAAACTTGGTACGAACTAGACTTTTATCGAATTCTTTCAGTAGCTTGTTTTTGACACAAACCAATGATCAAACACATTTAAGTTACATTGTGTCAAAAACGAGCTACTGAAAGAGTTCGATACAAGTCCAGTACGAACTCGTTCAGTGGGTAATTTTAGACACAAACCAATGATCAAACCCACCATTTAATTTGCATGTGTTTGATCAGAGGTTTGTGTCTAAAATGACTAAGTGACTGGACCAGTTTGATCCATGTCTATTATAAATGAGGTGGTGTTACTTGTTGGTGAATTATTTTACGAAAGTATGAACTAATTTCAAATAAAGCTTTAAACACGTCTGATGATTGTCTTTAGCTCATAAAGCAGTTTTTAATAGTAAAATAAAAAGGCAAATTTAAAATTTGCTAAACATATCATATGTATGTATGTATGTATACTAAATGTTTCTTCGGTCCTACATAGTACGAGTATGTATGTATGTACTAAAGTCCTGCACAAGACATGATGCTTTACTACAGCAACAACTACGCTAAACAACACTGTTGGCAAGACATTTGTCGTTTTAGTTGTTTGTATTGCCAACAGTGTTTTTTGGCATTTGTTTTAGAATATTTCGCTGTGGTAAAGCCTTTGAAAAATCTCTCATGTCCCGAAAAGTCTTATAAATGGTCTTGTGCAGGACACTAGTATCTACTAAACTTCTCTCTAATGCCTTTTGGCTAATTAGAACAATAGTTTCAGAAGTTTTTAATTTCAACATGCTTGGAATATCTTCAACTAATAATAATAATAAAATAAACAAAATACATATATTTAGATATAAATTTAACTTTCTAAACTACATAATGAGTTACGTATTTTGTAAAAATTAGGATCGTTAACAATTATGCATATCACTGCTTTATTGCAACATAGTCATATCTCAAAAATGCGTTTTTCAATTTAATAATACCGTATAATTCTTCTTATCGTATTAACATACAAAATACGAGAATGTATAACAATGTTTGTACACTAACTTCTCGAGAGATTTCTTTTTTCAAATATCCTTGATTGATTTGTATGTAAATTGCCAACTTTAAACTCATTTAATTTAAAACTAAATTTTTTGAGTTACGACTACGTGTTGACCGATATAAAAATGCAAATGATGTCTTCGTGTAATAATAGTAAGTTATAGACTTGCACAGAATTCTTCTAGTGGCTCGTTTTAGACACAAACCTTTTACTCGTATCAAACCCATTTTAAATTATATGGGTTTGATCATTGGTTTAAGTCAAAAAAGAGCTACTGAAAGAGTTCGATCCAAGTCTAAAATCTAGTAAATTATTGTGTTGTTTACATTGAGCGCAAGACATTGTCATTATGACATTTTCATAGATGAATCATCATCACAGAATCAGGAGGTCCACTTTGTAATGTAATGTAAATTAAAATGCTTTCGAATTGGTAAGTTAGTAGCACACACATTTGAGAGCATTTTCTTTCGTTTTGAATTCCAGGGGGCCAATTACGGCACTCGTTATCGAACGACATTACGAAATATTTCAATAGAGTTTATGTGGAAATATTTTAAATTTTCGAATCACATTGAATGGTGCAATTTGTCCCCCCCAGGTTGCAATCTAGACCAAATTATCGTAAATGAAAATTTAATTGATGAAATCACATGACAATGAGACAATTAGAAGGAGCTATGCTTAAATATTTCTTAAACTTAACAACGTTTTCAGTGAGTTGATTACCGAAAAGAGCGATAGAAAAATACAAAATGCATACATTTCTATTTCAACGATCCCACATATTTAAGAATTGCTGCAACAAAAATTGCAATTCACCCATTGTTTCCGAACAAAATTTTTGTCCGGCCAAATTTTTTTTATATGGGGTTTGACGTTTCTCATTTTGAGAGAGAGAGAGAGAGAAACTCCATATAAAAAAAGTTTTGTCCGGACAAAAAGTTTGTTCGGAAACAATGAGTGAATCCAGCTTAACATGAGCACGCCTTCAGTCATCTATGAAACTTTCCACATTTACATACTTCAACAATTCATAAAATTAATAAATAAAATTAAGCAGGTGTCATCGATAAATTAACATTTTCAGCGTTTGTCAAGATGAATCATTGAGACTCACGTCACTGGAATATGATTCACAACTTAAGTATTGCAGGTACATATGTACATACAGGTACATATGTAAATACGTATGTATGTATGTATATTCACCAAATTGTGCTAACTAAAGCTTTTCGTATTTAATTCTAGGCATTTTGAAAAAATCAGTAAACAGGGAATCAATCGCTTAAAAATTTAATCCGTGTAAATTTTAATGTTTTATGTTATCGCGAAAAATGTTTAATTTTCTATTTGTTTAGCATTTTACCCAACAAACCAAAATGCTATGGAAATAGTTTATAATGGTAGGTACAGACTTAGCAACGTGTTTATGCAACCAGGCAGATTGCATTGTTGGTCGCATAGTATGTAGTCTATGTTTATGGTTGCGTTCGAAGTTGCATTCGAAGTTTCGAAAATATCAATATTTTTTGATGTTTATGGATTGCATTGTCGGTTGCATTGTAGGTTGCAGTGTCTGTATTAAAATATTTGAAAACGTATTGCATAAGCAAGTTGCAAAGTCTGTACCCACTATAACAAACTTGCTACAATAAGCCTAAAGTTTAGAAAAGTGTTGTGAATACTATTGTGAAAGGTTTATTAGCTATTATTTTATAAAGAGAATTGAACCCTTGCTTAGAATTATACTTATAGAATTCGATTCCAGGGAAACAGTTTTCTAATTACGCTTGTAGTAGGCAGCATATTTAAAATGAAAATGTATATTCTAATATAATAATTACTCTTTTTTAAATATAAATTTAGAAATACCACTGAACCTTAACACACTGTACTGTACTCATTAAACAAGACAGAAAATTATGACTTTAACAAACAATATAAAATTCGCGCGTTCAAAATAACGAGACGCCATTAAAAACAAAAAAAAAAATACTTGAAAACCGTGCTTATTCTCTAATGCAGTTATATTTAGCTTATGCAGTGGTTTGTTGGTTAGCGATCAATTTTAGCGAATTACAGAATAAAGCATTAAACACTTTCACCACAGCAAGATACCGACTACAAATACAGAATACAGATGTTTATATGAGAATAATTATTTTGAAGACAGCAAGGCAATATGGCGGCAGGTTGTTGTCTATGCTGATTTTGTCGTTGTAGTCCAATTAAACTAATTTCTATTTCTTTGGCTGCAATGAGAAAATTCAGTGTTGCCAGTACAATATAAAATATTGCATGAATGATATCGTACAATTATTTCATATTATTTAATAGAAACAATATCCAAAAATTAATGTAAAGCATAAATTGGTCAATTTTTATACTTTTGCGTCATATAAGTACATTTCGAAACATTAATTTAATTTTTATAGATGCGAAATATTTAAAGGTGGCAATACTGAACTATGTATTTATACTTAAATATGAGATGCACATGGTGCTGCTGCCGCCTCCAAAATAATTAAGTAGCTGGCTACGAGACGACAAATGCTACTAGCGGCATTTGAAGTCGTGTGTTCGTGTAGCCTGCTGTGGTGAATGTGTTTAATGCTTAAGGCGGCTGATCAAACGTGTGTACTCGTGTGAATGTTAGATGCTCGAGAATAGCATTGAGAAATTAAGTTTAAAAAATGACGTTTATTCAATTTAAATCATTCTCGGACGTTCGACATTAGAAAAGAGGTTTTGATTTAAATTTTAAAATTATTTTCCATTTAAGATGCATGTTATGATTGTGTGTTTCTACACACTTGACCTGACATTCGATAAAAAACGAATGCCAACTAAAGCGAAGAAATTTCGAAACAAAATTCTTCGATATTTGTTCGCTAATCAAAGAAAATTCGAATACTCGCTAACACTTCGAGCTTCGAACTTCTCTCGATAGTCTTAAGGGTCCCATACACACATACTGCTTGCAGCTACTGCCGATGAACCCTTTGTATACGTGTGTGATTGATATTTTACCATCAATCATATCAATCATCATTTAAAATAGAAATTTATAAAATAAACATGCGTTTGAGAACAAAAAAAAATATTGGTAGAATTCAAGAAATTAATAAAAAACGTATTTTCTTTACACATTATTTTTTCAGAACTTATTTTTCAAGTTAAAAAAAAAAAATACATATCAGAAAAATTAATAAATTCATTTGTTGTTCATTTCAAAAACTGTCAGCAGTATGAGTTCATTTCAAAATCAAAACTATTTTGATTTTTCATACTGCATTGTCTGTGTGACAAATACATTAACAAAAATTGAAAATTTACCAATACATGCTTATGGCATGATCATGAGCAGTATGTGTGTATGGGCCCCTTTACACGATAAATGTTCTTGATATATTCGAAATCGATATCAATAACGAAAGTCTTGGTCAACTGGGTATGTACATATGTATGTGTGTATATGTATGTATTTATGTATCTATGTTTATTCGTTGAGAAAGTAACTATTGTTAAGACTTATTTAATTCTAAATAATTTCGTTTTAGCACTTTCTTTTAGCATCTAGCATTTATACTCAAATATGAAATTTAGTTTAATACTTATAGCGTAATGAATGACTTAAAATATTTTCCAAATGTTCGCTGTGTGTGTTGAGAAATGTTTATCAAAGTTTCTTTTTTTTTAAATGGATTAATTATGGATTTAGGTGGGATTAATTAAGGGCGACTTTTTGAGTTCAAGATTAGAGATTAAATTAACCTTAATCTTCATTTGTGATTTTTGGGTAGTCGATTATATGGTTTTACTTGCCAGTTTAAGCGGCCAATCGTGGTGGTTTAATCTTACTTTAGTATTGACAACAAACACTTGTGAAACTTATAGATTTTTGTAAAAATTATGTAATAAAATAATTTCAAACACATAAATATTTCCTTTAACACGCGAAATATTTACTTGTAAATAATAAAATATGACAGTTTCTTCTTCTTCCAACAAAAAAATCAAAGTGTGTCGATAACATGTATGACTTTTGCACAGAAATTGTGGCCACTATTTTGTTTCTCAGTATGGTAATACTACACATAACAAGAAGTTTAAACTACCATCAAACTCAATTATGTGCGATTAAGTTAATTTTCGGATTAGCTAATTGGAGAAATAAACTAATCTTAATCTCGAACCCAAAAAGTCGCCCTAAGTGTTTTTCCGTTTACGATTAGTTGCAATTAGAAAAGGAATGGGAAAGGGTTTCTACATACAGAGTTATACACACCTTTTATACATAAATATTTATGTATGTATGCATGTGTGCTTATAATATTGCTAATAATATTGTTAATTTATAGTTTTTAAAACTGAATATTGTTATTTTAGGTACTAATTAATTATTTGTTTGTTTGTTTGTTTAACAACGAGTGAATTTATAATCTAAGCCAAGTCTTGATAAAACTAAGTAACAATTAAAGATTAAGATTTTGTATGTATGTATGTATGTAAGTATGTTTGTATGTATGTATATAAAAAGTCTGTGTATAAAATAATGTTCAATACTGCTAAGGGCTTCCGCTTGATGTAATACAACAGAAAATTATTGATACAAAAAAAATATTTTCTACTATCTATGATACATATGTACTATTTTAATGTAGTTAATAATATTGTTGTATATATGTAGCTGACTTTACTAGGGAATTTATTTTCAATTCTATGCATAATAATGGGCTAAAATTTAAAATTTGTCACAGATTTTACATGATTTCATCGGTATTTATTAAAGCATCTTCTTCAGTAGTCATGTCGCCATTTGCTCGGTCCTTAATTGGGCTGGCGGATTTTGAATTGGCATTTGGTTTTAGGTTCAGCAGAGGAGTTTTAATATCAGCCTCTGAATCGTCCAGTTTGAAATGAACTTCCGTTTCCAGAATGGGATTTGAAATATTGCCAATCCTACCCTGCTGTGTGGGTATGTCGTCTATGATGTTTGTTGCAGTTATAAGATTTGTGGAAGTGTCATGTTTATTATCGTTAAGCTCTACTTGAAATTCGGCTGGTTTCTGATTAGACTTACCCTATAAATGGTCAATTAAATACATATGTACATAAGCAGATACAGTTCATATTTTACTTACTCTTAAATAATAGGTCATTAACTGACCCTTTCCCTTAACACTGACCAAACCCCTTTGCAAAAAGGAATAACCAAATTCCTGTAATATATTACACGTTTCCTCGGTGACCTAATATCAATTTGTTATACTTGTTAGCAGGATCTAATCAATAGTAAAAACTTAACAAGTACTACCTGTATTGCTCCGGCCTTCCCAGTACTCTCCATTCTAGATGCCACGTTCACTGTATTTCCCCATATATCATAATGTGGCTTTCTGGCACCTATAACGCCTGCGGTAATGGGGCCATGATTAACACCCATTTTCAAAACAAAATGATTAAATGACTGTTCATTTATATCCTGTAAAGTCTTTTTTAACTCTAAAGCAAATTCGACCAGTATGGCCAAATGAGCCCATCTCTTGGTTATTGGGTCTCCAGGCTTAATATCGCGATTTAAGTTTATTCCACTCGCCGCCATATACGTTGAACCTATTGTTTTTATTTTTATAATATCTTGGAATTGTGGAAGTTCCAGTAGCTAAAAAAAACACAAATTTTTTAGAACATGTATCAAAATTTATTTGCAATCAAAGAGTAATTATTATTTATTTGCTAAAACTTACTGCATCAAAATCGGATATAACTTCGTTTAAGAATCTCAAGCACTCTAAGCCTTGATTATTAACAGTTTCCTCAGAATAGAAATCTGAAAATATTGGACAAGCTAATGAAATATTTGCAAGTGCAAAAGACCTTGAATCATGTTTACCTGAAAAATTTGGCATACTCGCAAATAATACACCGACTTCCGAATAACTTTGCGAATACAAGTCATCGTGGGAACGTCTGGTATTCTTCATAAAGTGTTCAGCTACATGTACCGGCAAAACATTGTAAACTAATGCCTCATTTCTCTTGCGCATATCGTCTGCTCTTTCTTTTTGCTCAGTCACCAACAATTTCCACTTAAATATGACACGATCTTCACGATCCATCTGAAAGGTTTGTAAAGCTGATTGCTAATACTCTATTTATTCATGTATGTAAGTATGTAAACTAGTCTGTTATATACATACATACATACGTATAAAAAGATCCTGAGAAAGTCACTTTCTTTAATTTTTTTACTTACGTGTCGTGCCCAGAAAGCTAATGAAATGGTTATAAGTACCAAAGAAGCAGACATGATATAACTTGTTGGGATCGTTCTGGAATAATTAAAAAAATATTTATATATGTAAATATGTCATAAATAATAATGCGTGGAAAATTTCAAGTTTAAAAGGCGAGGTTTAACGTATGACGGATTTATTTTGCTTTAAAGGATCGATATGTAAGAGAGGGATACAAAAATTTTTTTGTTTAACGATAGAGTAGAGAAAATTATGTAAAATATTTACAGTGGGTAGATATGACCACACAAGGAAACGGTATTTTTTTTTTAAATTTCGAGTTGAACCCCTTTAGCGGTACAAGGGCGATATGTATATTTATTTTGTCATCTGGTATGCAATTCATTTAAATAAAACTACTAAAGAGCATATTCTTGCCTGGTATAAAATCTCTGAACATAAAGAAAGAATTCTAATTTGTTATTTGTTTGTTACAAACACAAAACAAAATCTTATCTAAACGAACGATCGGCAAGGTCACGCATTTGAAAGGATCTTTATGCATACATATGCATGTATGTACATACATATGTAAGTATGTATGTAAGTAATTTTACTTTGTATAATTTTTATCTGACTACCTGAAATACATACATATGTATGTAAATACTTAGGTACTCGTACCATCTCAATGATGCAATTAATGTAACATTTTCCTTTAAAATACGTGCATATTTTTGTTACTTGGACATTTTAATTTAGCGTTATACTTACGGATTGAAGGCCAAATCATCTTCAAGTACGTATAAATCATCAAGGACATAAATATTAAAATACCAGTGAATACCTGTAAATTATTAAAATGTGAGTTTTCCATAATATTCCATGCCCCTGTATGTACAGTCACACATCCTGTATGCATGCATGCATTTGTATGCAAACAAATGTATGTATGTATGTATGTATGCATATGCACATATGGATGTGCCTGTGGGCTGTCAGAGTTCACATTGTACAACCATACAATCAACTACAAACTACCGCTTATGCATTGTTAATGTTGACTGTACTGCAACATCCGTTGTTACAGTGTGCACTCTGACATCAAACAGTATACACAGTAAGTATGTCTTATTATTACCCGTTATGAGAGTCAGCAATAGTATTTTTACAAAATGTGTTAATTGTGCTATGACTGTTGTGGCAATTAGTATTAGAACACAGAAATTGCTTAAATAGGAGGGATACATGATGTTGTCTAGGGGTTCCGGTGTAGCATCAATCATAGGCTCGGCTACCAGGAAATCTTCTTCGCTTTGTGTTTTATTAAAAACACTCTCAGTAACAATATGCTCCGACTTTATGTAAGTCACAAAGAAAAACTTCAAAGAGAATACATACATACATATTATTTTAAGAGGTTGGTTGCTTCATTCACCAGTAGTGCGATTCAGTAAATTTTAACGATCCGACAATCGTAATTTTTTTCGCTTAAAATAACGATTGTGTGATTCTGATATTTTCTGTTGATTTTGGTCGCTTAAATAACGACACAGCTGACATTAACCTACAGCGAATATCGTTAAAAATGTTACTGAATAGCAAATTCGATACATTTTAGTCATAATTACTTTAACGATAAGATTATCTTAAAAAAAAGTTAGTGAATCGCACTAAAGCACTTAAATTTATTTATTTATTTACCTCGTCGATAACATTACTGAGTCCTATGGTGAGGACGATAATAATTGCCGTTAATTCCCTTACACATGTGAAATCATTGTAACGTTTACTAATGCTGACAAAGAAATTCGGCAGATATGTAGGAAAGCTTTCGGCCACACTTATAAAGACCAACATAGCAATAGGTATTAAGGGAGCTGCTATATTGATAAAATGTAACGGGGACCTGGAATGTGTTCATAAGTGATATATTAATAAATAATGGTCTAATCCTACTCACCGAGGTAATATTAAAAATGAATAAACTATATCGATTGATTGTACCAATAAAGCAGATACAAGTGGAAGAGAAGAGTATGGTTCCCGATAGGCGGAGTAATCTTCTTCAAATTCTTTAAGCTTAAATTTTAATAAGCAATTGGTATCTTGTTCAATGTGTCTAGAAAAGGAAATTAAACTGATTAAGAGTCACTTTTAACGTATTAATTCCACTTACGCATAATAGTCGCGATCACGTAAAACATTTCGTAGTTCCTCTTTGAATAAGGCTGCTCTATCACAAACATCCGAATCTGTTTGCTTAGCTTTAATTTTGTCTCCCGTCTGACCGTCTGTCAGCAGTTCTTCGTCGAGAGTATCGTCATTGTTGTCGTTGTTGCCGTTCTGTTGGGTTTCGTTGATTTTCTTTGCATTAGGGGAGGCAAACTTATAAGGGATACATATATAGAAAATTTAGTGTAATAAAATTGTAATTATGTAAATGATTAAAAATAGGAAAAACAATTTAATTGTATTGTATGCATGTGTGTATATGTCGTTGTTGTCAACTAGAGAGGCCCTAACTTGACAGGAGAATGTAATACTCATAATACTTGTTGTACTGCTTTGTATAACTGCTTTATGCATTTACTTGTAAAATCGACGAGGTGTATTTGTGTGAAATGTATTGGAATAACTCAGAAACTAAATTTTGTAAAAAAATAAAATTTGGGGCCTTTCTACTTGAGACCATCGATATGTATGTATTTGTGTATGTTTTCAAAATATCAGAGCATATGTATATATCTGATAATAATATCTGATGAGATATTTAAATATACATATATATACTAGAGCGACTTACAGAACAAAAGATTTCGTTACCCTTCTCAAATAAAAGTTTGATCTTTTTTACTCAACTGCGCAACGAAAAGAAGAATATTGTGTTTATCAGACTATGTTTGTATGTATGTATGTGTGTGTGTTCCCTTGCGGCACTATATAAACCGAACGCATGGACCGATTTTAATAATTTTTACTTCGATCGATTTGCCTTAATCCCGGGAGTGTCACTAAAGATATGCCAGTTGTCAAAATTTAATATGGTGGGCAACTGACGCCAATTTGTAAATACGATAAAAAAAATATAAAGTCGGCGAACTATATCAAAATGGTTATCATTCGACAGGTATTTAAAACTCATATTTAGGTTTCTGGTATGATTTTTCATTTCAAATTACCATTTAGGATATTTAACTGCTCCAAGTTGGTTTGATTTTTTCGTATAAATACTTGCTTAATACGTTGTCTTGCAAAAAAACTACAAAACTAGACCTTTTTTAGACACGGTCCAGCTCACGAACGCTCATCGCTAGAAACCTCAAATGTGTTGAGAGTCTGTATTAAAAAGGTCGATCTTTCATTAGAGATGGGTTACAAAAGCATGCTTTTCATCCTCATACCAGGTGAGTCGCTCTAATATACATGTATACATACATATTCGTACATATCCGTACATATGTATATCGTTAACTTAATACGAAAAGGCCCCAACTCATGTTTTTCATAGTTTACAGGAGAAGGAAAAATATTAATAAAAAAATATGAAATATTGAAACAAAATTTTTTTAAACGCAATTTTTATTAAAAACACTTTACAAATTTAGTGTTATATTAGTTTTATTATTTTTTTTTTAATTTAGTTTAGTAATGGTCTATCGAAATATGTAAAAATATCGATTTCGAAAAATTATGAGTTGGGGCCTTTTCGTATTAAGTTAACGATATGTATGTCAAGACAAGTGGAAAGTTGTTATTCTTTCAATTACAAAGATACATATATAAGATGTTGGATAAGAATAGTAATTGAATCAAAACAAATTCCTAGGCGGGCCTTCAATAAGGCCTGCAGTAAGAAAGTCTTCTGAGTTTTCCCGCTGGGTTACTTGTTAGCTTTGCATGCATGTGTAGTACATACCCATTGGGAAATTTGATGTTTTTATTTCTGGTTTTAGTAAAGGTCTGCTTAGAAATTTTTTTATTGAATTGGCTTTTCCGTATAAAATATAATATACACTTTCCACATCTTCTACTATAAGAAGGGAGAAGAGAAGGAGTCACATTTTTTGTTTTGCTCTTTTCCCCCACAGCAAAAGCACAAGCTATTAATTGGAAAGGCTTTCAGAATCGAAAACCCAATCCTTATTGACAACTTGTGTGACAATGATATGCGTATCGAATGGAAGGCATTCATACTATTTCTATTTTCCTCTTGTTATTACTATTTGTGTGTCTATATTAATTATTATTATTATTAGAACTGCCCCTGAGTTCAAAAGATGATAGAAGTGAATCTCTTTTGGTGGATCTTCGAGGTCTCACCAGAGGCTACTTCTGGTGCCACGAGTGCCGGTTGCCCGACCGTCGAGCTGCTTTGAAGTTTTGAGTACATGTAGAGGTCGTCAGTGTCCTTTGCTAAAATGCCGAGTTCGTCCTACCCCACGCGGTTAAAGGGATGATTTTGGTATGTGTGAAGTAGGCACTGGTTATTTGGCGACACAGGCATGCATTCATCTCGGATGAGTGGTTGAGCTGTGCCGCCAATGGTTGGGGAATTCACTAGAGGACCTCGCTTTGGGCGTATACACAACACCTTAGCGTGGAAGGCGGAGAATTGACCTGGTGGCTGTGGTTGCTACCAAAATCCCTGGGAAAATAATCTTGGTTTCCTAGTGGCGTGACGCGGTCAGCCAGACACTATTCTAGGTGCTAGGAATTCACTAGAGGACCTCGCTTTGGGCGTATACACAACACCTTAGCGTGGAAGGCGGAGAATTGACCTGGTGGCTGTGGTTGCTACCAAAATCCCTGGGAAAATAATCTTGGTTTCCTAGTGGCGTGACGCGGTCAGCCAGACACTATTCTAGGTGCTGTTGCCATTCAACAGAAGCTGCTATGGGCAGCAGAGTTTAGATAGCTCGAAGTACCTCAGCAAGGTACTTGAATATAGTACAGCGATAACTATATACAAAGATTACAACCTATGTGCCTTTGAGGAGTGGGCATAGGTTCATTCTAAAAGGGGACATGAGGCGTTGGTCTGGCGTCTTACCTGTACCCGGTGCTTTGGCACCCGTGAAATAAGGCCGTAAGGGCAGGTGTTCACCGAAAGCTATTGCACATCTGTCAGTACAAGTGCCTGCATATCGTGAAAAAGCTAATTTTTTTTCACCATACGTATGCTAAACAACATTTGCTAACGCTTTGCTAACAATGCCAACAAACTTATGTTGGTAATTTTACAATATGTGTATAAAATTAAAATAAATTTTTGATTTTTGTTTGTTTTGTTGATTAGGCATTTCATTCCTGCTTAAGCAACATTTCGATACAAAATTTGAAATAAGATAAAAAGCTTATTGTGCTTATAGAAAGACTGCTATGTCCATATGCATAACGAAAACTGAATCTGGAGCTTAATGAGTTTTGCTATGCAATTCAATACTAAAAATCCCTAAAGATTGTAGACCTGATTCATGCATATATTCTATGAGAATTCCTAATTTTAAAATATATGGAAATGCCTTAAAATCCTCAAAACAAAAACCTTAAAAAACATCTTTATTCGACTTGGAATCCCTTTTAACCAACAAAACAAACAAAAGTTCTTAAGGCATTAAATACTGAATATTAAATAAAAATACTTTTTATTTTTTATATACATAAACTAAGTTTGTGTATGTGTGCTATTGTTTTTTTTTAAATGCTATATTATAATTGCATAACACTTACAGGCTTCAGAACTTTCTTTATGAAATATGTTTTGAGGCCAGCTATTCGTAGGGCTTCCTCACGTTTTTCTCCATATGCTGGTTCCACTTCAAATTCACCATTAAGATACGCCAACGTTTTGTCAGAAATGTGAACCCGACTAAATGTTATCAATGAAAAAGGGATGGGAAAAGTGTATTATTTAATTAATTAACTTTTTGTAATTGAAAAAAATTGTTACACAACAAATACATATGGATGTATGCATATACAGTTGTAAATATAAAATATAAGATGGTTTGCAAAATTATTGCATGTCAAAAGAGCTGACGACATACATACATACATACATACATACATACATACATAGTATCTGTATCTATAGAAATGATGTCCTGCTGCAATAATTTTATATTCAAAGATGAAACCAACTTACCCAGCTTTTCCACTTGATTCCATTTTATTAGCTAATTCAACATCCTTTGAATAGACATCAAATTGCCATTGACGTTGACCCAATATTCCGGCTAAAACAGCACCCGTATGTATACCAACTCGCATATCAACAGGTGAGTTGGCCTTTTGCTGCACATATCTGTTGACAAAGAAAATCACAAAGAAAATTTAAATACAGGACCATAAGTTATACATACATACATATGAACATATCTATGTGTATGTATGTATGTATGTGTGTATGAATATTGTTCATTCATTAATAACAAAAGACCACACTATTCGCTCCCACCAACTACTTTACCCCCACATTACTTGGTCTTTGTTGTCAACCTCATCAACAAACATCACAATGACCGTCTATATAATTTCAAAATTACAACATGTATTTTAGTCAACGTCTATAATGGACTTACTTTATAGCCTTAACCATTGACAAACCCATGTGTACACAAAGCACAGCATGATCTGGCCTTTCGTCTGGTGCTCCACTAATGCAATAATAACAATCACCTAGAATTTTTATACGTAGTTGTTGATATTTCTATAGCAGTAACAATACATAGAAATATATAGAGAGCGCCGTAGATAGCGGAAAATAATTGCATAACAAGAAATAGAGCAAAGAAAGAAACAAAGTGAAAAAGTGTTAACTAACTGCTGGTAACTGCTTCTTGAATGGCCATTCAATTATGGCCTTTGACATTGCTGCCTGTTAAATGTTACTCGTACTTACAAAACAAAATATAAGTGTACATTTTGTATGTATGTGTGTATAAAAAATTATACAAGAATAAAAAAAGAACTGAAAAAGCAATAAATAAAAACAGGATATTAAGGGATTGCTTATCGCGTGTATACACATACATACATACATATACATATGTATATGTATGTACATGAGTATGCATGTGCGTGCATAATGTGACCGAATTTTAAACAACTATCAGCTGAATGCAAATGGTTACGAAAAAATTCAGTTCTACACAGCCACTCTTAAGATATTCACTCTTATTCCAGTTGCAAACATCGACGTCACTTTAACACAATTCACATTTATAATATTACTAGCTAAACAATCTAACAAAAATGTGTTTTTCAAAAAATTCCATACCAAATATAATAAATTCAGTGAAGTGCGACTTTGACCCGCGCACGAATTGTTCCGTACGGACACTAGATATGTAATTCAATACGAACTTAAGTTTTGGCCTTTTGGGTTTTTTTGGTTTAGAGCGTTTTTTAGTGTTGACGTTTTTTGCATTTTTTTCGGTTTTGGCGATTTTTTTAAGTTTTGGCGTTTTTTAGTTTTTACACTTTTTTCTCGTTTTGACGATTTTTTTAAATTTTTGGCGATTTTTTTTATTATGGCGATTTTTTTTCATATAATTTTTTTTTTAGTTTTGGCGGCTTTTTCGCGTTTTGGCGTTTTTTCATTTTGGGGATTTTTTTCATTAGGGCGATTTTTTCGACTGGAGATTTATTTTTGTGTTAGAATTTTTTTTTAATTTTTGGCGATTTATTTGGTTTTAACGATTTTTGAAAATTTTTGGCGATTTTTTTAAGTTTTGGCGTTCTTTTAGTTTAACACTTTTTTCTCGTTTTGACGTTTTTTTTTTTAATTTTTGGCGATTTTTTTTTAGTTATGCCGATTTTTTTTTTATATTTTTTTTTTTAGTTTTGGCGGCTGTTTTGCGTTTTGGCGTTTTTTTCAGTTCTTGGCGTTTTTTTCATTATGGGGATTTTTTTCATTAGGGCGATTTTTTCGACTGGGGATTTATTTTAGTGTTAGAATTTTTTTTAATTTTGGCGATTTATATCGTTTTGGCGATTTCTTTGAATTTCTGGCGATTTTTTCGGTTTGTCGATTTTATAATTTTGGGATTTTTTAGTTTTACCGTTTTTGAAAATTTCAAGAGTTTGCTGCTTACGGTTTCCAAGATATAGCAAGTTGTCAAAATTACACAGTCAAAATTGCATTTACTGATAGAACACCCTTTGATTTAAATTTTTTTTAATTTTAGTGTTAATTGTTATAGTCTGTGTAACAAAATTTTTTAAAATTTTTCGTTGATCGTTTTGGAACACAATTTAATTTTTAACTTTCATATTTTTGAGCAAAGTTCTATATACTCTGTCCAAATTTCAGGTCCGTAGCTCTTACGGTTCCTTTTTCACCTTTGGTGTGCGGAACCCTAAAAAGAACGTTTCCGAACCGGATAAAAAATATCCTATATTCTACGCTATTAGTGTAGCTTTCCATTTTAATAAAATTGGTTTACAAACAAACTCACTTTCACGCGTGAATGGCTGGGCCGATATCCACACTACTTTTTTGTTTTGTTTTTTATTGTCTGCACGCGAAGAAAAAATATGGTTGAGGTAACCATAATCAAACAGCAACATACTATGGTTAAATTATATGGTTGTAGTTAAATCATATTATTGTCAATCGAAAAGCAAAATTTTAATAATATTATTATCTGAGTTAATAATAATATTATCAACAAAAACAATGAACTTTGTTACACCTAATCTTATTATTGTAATTATGACAACACTATTGTTAGATGCGACTAAAATATAATTGAGCATCAACATACCATGTTCTTATATTATAATAATATTGTTAAATACAACAACAATATTATTTAATATAATAATAATATTTTGTTTTTCAATCATATATTTATTGGTAGATCTTTTATTTAAAACAGCTGTGCGATAAATGAAAAATAAAAATAAATTAATATTATTGAAATAAAATGTATGTATAGAAATACTTGCATTTGTGTGTATCCTCGAAATACAGATACGTCTGTATAAAGAGATAAACATATGTACGTATGTATATGTTTTTATTTATCTACCCTTTTGTTTGTTTGTACTTTATTTATTTATTTAACACCACGCGTGCAATACCGATGGCTTACAAATGAAACACTGAACTGACAGAAGATGTTCCTGAAAATGATTTTTTTAAAACTTAACATAGTATGGTTTTGGATAACATTAGATTGTTATTTACGTTATATTATTTTTAAATAATAACAAAAATTATGTTGCAGTCATAAATTTTTAACAAAACTATATTGCTAAACTCTAATCATATCACACTTTTTTATGAATATAATAACGTAATAATTAAATTCAAACATTACTTTGCTTAACGTAACAAAATGTATGTTCCAAATAACAATAACTTGTTTTCAACGACCACACATATGTTTTCGAGAACATAATATTGTTTTCTCAACCATTTTACAACCATATCTTTTCTTTGCGTGTGGAGAAGAAGAATATGAAAGAAAAAATTAAGAAAGTTGCGCGAAACAGGGTAAAACTAAAAAAAAAAATAAAAAATTTGTGCTGTTGGTATTATTTCTGTTTCTGATAAGATCGGTATAAATTCAGTTTAATGTCTACTCAGGTTCTTCCTGGATACGAACGAAGTCGTGGGAAAATTCTAGTTTATTGTAAATATTAGTAAGGATAATTGTTTTTACGTTTGTTTGTTTTTTTTTTTCAAACCAAAATTTTAAATCATTATAATACTATGACTCTAAATACTGCCATTTGAATCCCCCAGATAAAAAAATGTTACTTCAGCTCAAGGTCTATATTACAAAATTAATCTAGAGTTGGTCGGTCACGTTAATAATAAATATTGACAAAGTAAAATAAATTAAAAAAAGTTCCATCAATGTATATATATATGTATATGGAAAAATAAACGTAAATGTTAATGAAATCAAAATGAAAGGAAAGAAGTAAAAATAAACTTGACAGTCAACCACATAAAAATATTAAATCAAATTAACAAGTTTTTCATATAAATGGTGTGTGTATGCATGTATGTATGTATGTATGTAGTACATACTCGTATCACTTTGATATAAATAATTAAAGAGATACAAAATATATATTTACATACATGAATGTATTGTTATCAAACTTCTGACAAATGCAATTAAATTTACCTCTGCTAATCTGTCGAAACGGGCAAACAGCTCATTTAACATCTTAACCAAATCTTGGGCGCTGTACGTTGATGAAATAGCGGTGAAGCCCACTATATCAGCATACAAAATACTTGAAGGATAATTAATTAATTTTAAATGCAGCGAAAACAAAAAAAAAACGTTTTAGATTTGATAAACAAAATTACCTGACGTTCTCATGCCGACTCATATAGATTTTTTTGAATGGCTCCGAACTAGTTGAACCCAGATCCTGTCTCATTTTTTCGGCCACATGTTTTGGCAATACCGACAAAAGCAATCGTTCTTGCTCTGCTGACTGATCTTCAATTATCATTTTTACTTCAAGACTCTTCTTGGCCTCCAGGAAGGCTCTTCTTTGTTTAGCTGCATTCATGTCATAGTACAGTAGGCCAATAACTAATGCAGCCGAAACTAGAACCATGTTTGCCATCAACTTAAAATTTATTTAAATAACTTTTAATTAACTAAATAAAAAAAAATTACGTTGCTAAAAACTTTAATTTACCATTTCGTTGAACATTGGATCATCACGTGAAGACAAATAGATGAGGACATAGTAACCAAAAAATGTTGTAAAACACATAAAACAGCCAGTATAGAATAATGGAACCGGCAAACTCACTGGCACCAGGAAATTAAATAAAATAGCCCATGCCAAAAGCTCTCTATTGCATAAATACAAAATAAACATAAAACTAACAAATTAGAATATTAAACGGAATTTCAAAACAAACCTTCCGGATATTGTTACTTGCTGGGCGAAGGCATACGTCACAAAATGTACCACAAAACATATCCATATAACTACTGGTGCGCTACTTATAAGTATGTCTATAAAAAATGTCCTTTTCAGTTTGAATCTTTCGTATTTGCTGCCCGCAAACATAAGTAACCAACTGCCAGCTGCAGTTACATCTAATATAATATAAAATGCTAAAAAAACGATAAAACATGTTTAGATACATAATAATTTCTTGTACGATGTAGAATAGAGTAAAAAAAAGGGGAAATATCTGGTCCAAAGACCGCTACAGCGACACCTGATGGATCTTTTGTACCGTAGATTTGAGAATTGGATTAAATCAATCTCTGTATGACTCTCCTTATGAAAGTCAGTAGAGATATTGGACAAGCCTGCCTAAAATCATCTGAACACAGAATTTAAAAATGAAAAACAAGCCTTCTACTGTCACATAACACGATACACTCACAAAATATTGAGTGTCGTCGTTTCGCCATCTTCCAAGCATAAACGACACAAAGGTGAACGCCCTTGGGTACTTTTCCACAGAGAATAGTTCAGTCCCAAGTGACCAAAAAGAAAACCAGTAACAAGCCGTAAATGTTTAGATAATAATTTCTTGAACGATGTAATAAAGTAATTAAGTACTTATATATACACAGTGTTGCCAGTAGATTTCTCGAAAAAATACCTACACAATCCGATTTTCCCTACATGTTGAAGAAATTTCCCCTACAAAAATCCCTACGCATTTTTGTCATTAAAATAGAAGAAAACTATTAGAGCATGTTTATTAAAGCTTTGGTAAAAAATAACTAAAAAACTAAAAAAAAAATAATGCATACATGCATAATAATGTACTTTTAATTAAATTCAATTAAAGCAACATAAAGTTGTTCGAAATTAATACGAATAGTTCTTTTCAAATAAAATTTTAAAGGATAAATTCAATTCAGGGACAAAAAACAGATTATTTTAAAACTAATATACACATGTAATTCCATTCAACTAACTTAAATAACAGAACTTTCATTTAATTAAAATATGAATAAATGATATATTAGAAAAAGCATATACCAAGGCGATCTCATGCATCAGGACAACTGATTTTCTTAAGGAAGTTTTTCTTGTCAAATTTCATTGCAATAATTGCTTAGTACTAAGCACATTTTGTTGATGCAGGCTTGATACCACATAAATATCGTCGGCTGAGAGTGTAAACCTGCTAAATACACTTTTTGTTACATATGACATTTTAATGCCGTTCGAAAGAGAAGAATACCCTTCACCGACTTGTTAAAATATTTATTTTAATTTGAACGTATAGATGTCGAAAAAACTTAATGTATTATACTAATTTCTTAAGCTTTGTATAGAAACCGTTAACAGTATTTTGTCTCCTGTAAAATTTTTTGGAAGTGAGTTAGCAGGTTTACGCTCTAAGCCGACCATATTAGTGTCGCCAACTTTTTAAACCAAAAACAACTCTGGAAATATATTTTTAAGCGATTTTAGCGAAAATAAAATTTTTGAACCGTTTTGAAAAAGAAACTATTACTACAAAAACGTTATGTTTGCATTTATTTCATAAATAATGCGACATGACGAAAAAATCCCTACATTTTGGAGAATATAAAAAATCTGTCCGATTTTCCCTACGCTTCTATTTTGGTATCAAAAATACCTACATGTAGGGATTTTCCCCTACTTCTGGCAACACTGCACATACATACATATGTAGAAAGGATATAGCCTTCCCTTTAGATTCATTGCTAGAATTTTAAATATATATTGCCTGTCATTATGCCATCTGATTGTCTGTGATGAAACCGCTGTTGCAGACCGCGATATATTCTAGTCTCTCGTGGTATATTTTTTGTGGAGTTGTAGTTCCAGATAATGGCATGTAATATGTTACACAGTCATTGCTGGAGCTAAAATTTTTTTGTTTGGTTGGGGGGGGGGGGAGGGGGGTCATTACGACTAGTTATTTTCATGAGTAATATTAAAATAGATAATTAGAGAAATTTTTTTATAATTTTTGTGTGAGTGGGGGGCAAAAGCAATTTTGTGGGAAGGGAAAATCCCCCAGAATGGCCTTTGTACTCCTTTGTTCATATGATTCAGCTTCACCTCATCCTTGCATGCCATGTTAAAATCGCGAATGACAGTTTTCCATCTGCTGGTAGTTTCCAATTTGAGTTCACATCTACAGACGATTTTGTCACATCTTCCAATATTGTCAGATATGACAATGTGCTGAAAATATACTGACAATCGAAAATTGCTAGCACAAGGAATATTGTCAGTTCACACGGTTGTCAGAAAATCTTACAATTTATTGCATGACAATAAATTCATCTGAAAAAATCGTCAGCTGAAAAATTGGTGGTTCACACGGTTGTCATATGCAAAAATGGTCAGATCTGTTGTTATACGTTGCCGGATACAAAGTATTAGAAATTATTAAATATCAATCATTTGCGGTTGTGTTATATGTAAAAAGTGAATATATAAATTATTATGGAGCATAAAAAAGCAATTGCAATGATTTTATCTGCATATATTTTATTATAAATTTTTTTTTAAATCAAGCGTGTGCAGTGTTGCCCATAGCCATAGCTATTGTCAGATGCACGAACTTCGCACATCTGACAATATTAAAATGTCTGCTACATATCTGGTAATAATTTTACAATGTGTTCAGACCATTGTAAGATGTCTGACAATTTGTTGTCAGCTGCTAGTCTTGCAATGGACTGACAATGCTTTTTATGGCAACGACGTCTGACGAAAATTGCCATTTCACACGGTTGTAAGAAACTTTGAGCACATTTTACTGTCAATATTGTAAGATCTGACAACTGTCTGTCTATGGCTTAAGCCAACTCTTGCCACCCTGCATTTTTTTCTTGTTCTACGACGAATTGGGAGTCGACTCTGTAATTCGAAATGAATGAAAATGCTTTTAAAATTATATAAATATAAACCGTCGTATTTATAAAAAATATTTATGAATACATCTATGGGATATATGTCAAATAAACGTTTAATAAACCTTAAATATTTTTTATGAATACGGCGGAAAATAACTATAAACATACAATTATTCGAAAGAAATTTCTTTAGTTTTGAGTTACACAGCAGACTTTTTCCTACCATAAGCCTATTAGTTTTATCAAAACCTAATCTAATCGGCGGTTTCCCTTCAACTTTGCATTACCTACTTAAATTTACTGTTTATTCTGTATTTTATATAAATAAAATATAATCTGAATTTTATTTAAATTTTGTCCCATTCAGCCATTATTCATTAACATGAGAAATATTTTACGCCCAATTATTGTTTCTGAAGCACACAACGGCCGTCCAAAAGAAAATACTTTGCCCAAAAAACTAAATTATCCATTTTGCATTAACATTTTACCAACAACTTTCGAATTGTATTTCAGAAACCTTAGTATGTAATAAGTTTTTCAAATTTAGATTTTTACTGGTTCTTACAAATATAAAATTGAAATACTTACTTCTGTACTGAATCGCTTGTTCCGATGGTATGCCAAGAGTGTATATACTAAAGCAAAGATATGCGAGAAGGAACCATTTGAGAGCTTCACGTCGTTGATTGACATAAAATTTTGTAAATAGATTGTTTAAAACCGAGTGTGGCAACGTTACGGTGGGTCCTTCCGAGGACTCATTACTTTCATCTTTATTTTTATTGATTGATGTTAATGACGACGTCACACCATTTTCAATGTTATTGCAGTTGTTTAATTTTGTTTCGGACATGTTGCTTTGTTTTTTTTAAATAAGCATTTATTAAATAAATTTTTTGTTGTTATATTTTTTTTATAATTGCTGTTGTTGGTTTTTGTTGTAACGAAAGTTTAACAAAATATGCTTTATTTAATCACACACAACCTTTGTCACTGCTACGACTATTTTTCGGCATTGCTTCTTTTTTAATGAATTTTTTTTTGCTTATTATCTAGAAACAAGAAAGAATTTTAACATCCGATTAGACGAATTTTAATATCCGCTTTGAGGAAAAACATTCAAACGACTGACGTTTGTTTATTATTCGAGTAATTACAATATAGTTATACACACATATACATTCATATGTACATATATAAATAATAAAGGCGCGCTTTTTATTAGTGTGTTTGTATGTATGTATTAATTTCTTAGCTTTTCTTAGCAACATGCGGAAGGAAATGTCTCTCCAAACGAAAGTCTCTTTACAGTTTACAGTCTTTGTTCTCTCATTAATTCACTCAGTGCCTGTAATACTTTGTTAATGTTATAAAGGGCTTCTTTCTTTCTTCCTTCCTTCATTATTCTTTTCTTAACTCATTGTTTTTATTTTAACTGTCATACCTATTTGTTTGTTTTGTGTTGTAAATGGTTATGAACACCAACTTCCAAAAGAAAAGCTTTGACTTTGGCACAAAATCATACGTATGTACATATAGGGAATAGGTAAGCGTGTACACATGCGTGTATGTATGTATGTATGTACAAATATAAGAAGGTGTTTAATGTTGTTCAAGGACCCGAACACAATAACCACCAAAATATTCAATAATACGAGTATCAACAAAACGGATACTGAGGAATAAAATTAATCTGTTTACATACATTATTCATATGTAAGCAAGTCCATTCATGCATACATATGTAAGTACGTGCACACACTGTATGTATGTATACTATACATCCATATATGTATATGCATATGCAGTGTCTACAAACAATGTACAAAAGGTATAATGTAAAATAAATGGATATGCTGCTGTGTAGTGCAAATTGTGCGTGCTGTCGTTGCTATTCGTTGGCCAAAAAGAAATTGTGCACAAGAAATGCATACACACAAAAATCCCAAATAAATCATCCAGCTTTCAGTTGCTTCCTGTGGATGTGGGTGTGTATGTGTTTTTATTATTCATAATTTTTAACATACTGCTATGGTACTTAACAATTACTAAATGAATTACAAAAGATTTTTCTTAAGGATAAAATTAAATATCTATAAAAAATTTCTGTTGCTGTTGTTATACAGTATTTTTTTATAAGGAAGCTGGAAATGGATTTTCTCACCAGCAACTAAATCTAGAAGGATTACAATAAACATACATAAGTATATATACAAGAATTTTAATGTAGGTATTGTTTTATTATTATAAATTCTGCAGCAAGATGAAATTGTTTTTAAGGACCTTTACAAACTTTTACAGTACACATAATGGCAAACTTTGTATGTTTATATGTACATACTATATACATACATACATATGTATGTATGTGTACACATTATTCTTGTACTTAGGTATTTTAACTAAATATTATAAATATGAAATTGCATATACATATGTATATGCATGTATTTATTTATGTGTATTTAATATTAAAATAAGCATCCTATTTTATTTATTTATTTTTAATATATGATGCCTTTCAACCCCGAACGTTGATATATGAATATAAATTGTTAATAATTTTAATTCTTCTGAACCAAACATTTTTCTTCACTCAAGAATTTTTTCTAATATTATATATTTTTTTTTTTTGCTTTTCGTTGCCCGTTTAAGTTTAAGTTAATCTTTTTGATAGTTGTCTAAGTTATGACCAGAAGAAGACTAAAAACCTTTTTCACACAATCCTTCGATAAAGCAGCTTTGAAGGAAAGCTTTTAAGAAATAACCTTATTGCAGAGTTGTATTAAATTCAAACTCTGAATTATCTCTCTCTCTCTGTTTAATGTTATAACCAGCGTTTCCACAAAGAAAAATTTTTCTTACCAAAATGTGTGCCCGTACATATGTATGTAACTATGTTTGATATACAACATTATATGTATGTACATATATATGCAATAAAAGATAACTAGCAATCCTGTAAAGTATTTATGTCACTACTCGATAGCACAACACTAGTTAAAATCTTCAAAAATAAGCCAGATATGTACCTATCTACAACAGTTCCAAGATATTTCAGGTAACATTTGATAATGAATGATGCTTTGTTTAGTAAAACATAACCTCAAGACAAAAATGTATGTACATTAGAGTGCCCGTTAATATTTTTATTTTTTTATTTTTTATGTTTTCTCCCCCAAATCGGTTCAGTTTTATGTAAGAGAATAAAAAAGTTTCATAGCGATAAGTTGTGTTTTAAGGGGTGCGTCCGCCCCTCAAACTGGCCTTCAAGCCCATTTTCAATGTAATATTTTTGCATATGACTATATTTTTAAAACAACATTTTACAAGAATATAATATGTAGAAATATTGTAGCTCTTTAAGTCAAAAGAATACTAAAAAAATAAGAATGTAAGATATCAAAAAAAAAAAAAAAATCTCTACAACTAACAGCCACTCTAATGTAAATACAGTGAAACTTCTCTTAACGCACACCTCCCATAGCAGGACACAAAATTAATATAAAAGAACGTCTACCACTCTCATAAGCGGGCACATCTAATTACCGGACCAAAACGCGGCAACGGTGAGTGTCCGGTTATAAGACGTTTCACTGTATTTATATACATATGCATATGTGAATGTATGTACAGTTTATAAAAATAACGAGCTTGGAAATCAATTGCCAAGCATTAGTTATAATTATTTACTAAAGTCATTAAAAAATAGGATGTACTCGTATATGCATCGTGAATGAGATGCAAAGTTAAATCTTTTCAGAAAAAATTATTCCCAAAAAATTTTCAAACAAAAAATTTTTTGAAATAAAATTTTGATTCAGTAAATATTTTTTACTAATCCAATTTTGTTTTAAGCAAAACAAAAAACAATTTGGAGTGAAAAATTCTAGTTTATACAATTAATATAAAGTAATACTTGTAACAAAAAAACTGTGCACAACAGTTATTTATTTTATTTACTTTTTATTTTCATTAAAAAATTTTGTTGAATCAGACAATCTGTTGATTGAAAAAATCGGGGTTTTTTCCAAACAAATTATTACAAAATCTTGCATTTGAATTTACAAATTTCTTTGTAGGACCTAAATTGAAAAAATTAGTATTTGATTCTGAGAATTTTGTGTTTGATATGGAAAATTAGTTTTTTCTGTGTTTAGTTAATCTGTCAGCAGGACTAAAGTTTACCGGCAAATTTCCAATATTAGATCTAGTAATTAAAAACATTATTATCTGAAATTTATTACTAAATATGTGTGTATGTTTCGTAAAAAAATAAGTATATTATATGTAAATAAAAGTGTTACTAATAAAAAATGCAGGGTCGCCATCTGAGTTTTAAGCAAGAAATTCATTTCAGCAAGTTTTTGTTTGAAAGCGTTGTTTGAGTTGTTTTAGCGTTAAAAGAAAAGAAACACACACCTCTTTCCACTTACTGAGTAAAATTCTCAGCGGCATAATTTTCCGGCGGCTATTGGCCGGAAGTACATAAGTCGCATGTCCACCTTCACATATTGTGTATAAAATGTTCTGTTTGCAGTATATAGTGATACAGTGGAACCTCTGATAACAAGGCAAGTTTTGTAGATCATTTGTTCATTTGTTTTTCCATACAAAGTGCATTCCCCTAACCGGACAATCTAATAACCAGACGCTGACACTAAATTTAAAAAAAAATATTGTTCAAAATATTTCTCACCAGCGTACAAGAAGCGTTGAAATACGGCAATAAGAGTTGCATTTAAATACCTAGAAGTTCTGTTTTTATTCAACTCTTGATTCATATTTGTATTAATGCCAATGATATTGGTCATTCCCCTGTTAACAGAACTGTATGTATGTATATATGTACATACATATTTATGCATTGAGGGCGGCACATTAATTATTTGATGAAGTCGTTTGCACAGAAAAAAATTATTTATTAATTAAAGAAATAAATAAAAATTTTAAGTGCGTTTAAAGAAGATACATAAATCTTTCGTGCATAAAATTGTGTATTTAAACAATTCATATTTCTACATTTCTTATACAAATTGCCCGTTTGAGACGACTGTGTTGCATTCCAACCAATGGAAAACATTGAAATTCAATTTGAAAACCAGCTGCTGAAATTGTACCCCAATGTAATTTTAAACCGTCTTCTATAAATATATGTATGTACATATGTATATATTCCAACCACAATAAACTACCAAAAAAACTGTACCTTTCTCATAAGCGGACACAACCCTAATAACCGTACAAAAATACCGCGACGGCGAGTGTTCGGTTATGGAAGGTTTCACTGTATTCGACTTTTTTATTATTTTTATTAAGATTTCCAGTATTACAAAACTGCGAGCTAATCAAAAACATTCTCTATTAAGTCATTCATTAGCAACAACAATTATTACTTACTTAAACTCTTGGGTATTTACTTATTATTTATTACTAAATAAATACCTATGTACATACATATTTATGTATGTACGTACGTATACCATAGATACATAAATATGCACATGTTTATAGTATATACATATGTATGTATCTAGTATGTATGTATGTAAGTATATTTCTCTTTCCGTAACATAATAGATGGAAGCGGCAGTTTAAGATTTATAATAGGCTGAAAGTAGTGACGTCCAGATGGCTGTAGTGTTGTAAAAACGAATTCGAAGAGTACTGCCAGCTGAGAGTAAATGTTAAATCATCATTAATACAGAGCCTACGTTAATAACTTAACAGCAAATAATTTTGTTATACCTATTTAGACTTGAATTAATGTCATTATAATTATTATAGTCTGGTCCATATAACATTCGTCTAGTTCTGAGACCTGGGGCTCTACTCTGTAATTCTGAACCATAGAAAATGCTTTCAAATTTGCATGTTAATAACATGTAATATGTATGTATGCATGTAATTACGAAAGCATGCTCTTTCGTTTCGAATTTTAGGGCTACCATACTATTTGTGGTTCACATCTATGTATGCTATCCCCAAAACTCCCCACTCGCATCACGTTCACTTAATACAGGTATGTACCTATATGTAATTGTATAGAGGAATTCCTTATATTTATATATTTTTTAAGCCATACGAGCTAAGGCTAGTAAATCTTCAAAAGATTTTGGCATCCCGGACTGGCCAATATGCACGATTCACAGCAAGATTTACTTTTTGGCTTGCCAATGTACCTACGTGCTAAAACCTACCCTCGTTCGCACCTCTTGCAAGCATTTTCCCCACCGTGACCACTATATTAGTATTACTTCGGGGAGGGTCGTGATTCAGCGAATGCTGCTTATTTGATTTAAAATATACCGATTCTTCCACCAATCTCTTCTAACCTGCGTAGTGCGAGTAGAACTAGCTTACAAAATTATTCACAGTGGCCCAGTTATACAAGGATTCTAGCATAATCGAAACTATGTTGTCTGCTCTAATGCTACGCCCTACACTAGCTTCTAAATACAACCTCCAATTGTAATATAGTGGACAGACAAAAATACATGCTCGACATCCTCTACAGCGTTTCCGCTATAATTCGGGCAACTCCTTATATGTATGTATGTGATTATATGTGTATAAGCAAATGAGCAATTGCAAAATAGAATTGAAGCAACTTGCTTCAAGGCAAATTGAAACATGTAAAACCTGACTATATACCAGAAAGTAGGTACATATGTGACAGCGCATAGAGAAAGGGACCTAAGGGTAAAAAAAATTAATTTTCTCAGCATCGAATTTTCTGAGCATCGAATGAGATCGATCTTGTATACATATCGCTCATTTGCTTAAAGTGATATAGAATTAATCCACATATCGTTGTTCATATTGTTTAAAATTTCAGACAAATATATTGTTTACTCAACTCTTGATAGAAAAATAAAATTTCCTTATGCATTAAGTTGTGTGTAAATTAAAAACTTTAAACTTGCGTAAAACTTCAAAAGTGTCACAAATGAGAATGAAGTTTTCAATTTAAACACAACTTAATGGAAAAGGAAATTAGCTGGTGGTACAAGCTATTTATAGGAAATTTTTACAAAAGATAAAATAGGAAATCCCACATCATTCTGCATTATTAACTAAACAAAACTAATTTTTTGAGTTATGACACTATTAAAGTAAATGAGCGATATGTACATACTTACATATGTACATGCAACGTAAATCTATTTGTGTGGTTGTAAAAAATAGGTGTCCGACATTAAGAGCGTAGTACAAAAATTAGAAGCCGGCTTACAATCTTTGGCTTTTTAAATTCAAAAAGGGTGGCCAGTGATATTCAGTGTTGCTATGCAAGTTATGTTCAAACAATGTTAACTATACAATTTTTCTTATGTATTACATTTCTTAATGAATATTTTGAAATGCAGATGTCGCTACAATCCAGTAACACAATATTGGCGCCGTTTATACCTGTAAGATTACTGCCAGAATTTACCTTTTTTCACTCATTACATCTCTTTCTCCCACACACATCTGGACGCTTGCACGCGCTTTCAGCAACATTGTTGGCAAAACTCAACGACGCCACTTAATTCGAACAAAAATTCGATCATCATTCGGCGTCAATCAGCAAAGCAGTGTGGACGTGTGCAGTGTTCAAAACAGCATTTAAGAAAAAAGTACAATATACATATTTTAATAAACCTTTAAGAACTCAAATTTTTATTACCAAAATATTTTTACAACAAGTTCTTTTTTGAAAGTGTTACTGAAGTTGTGTTTTATTTATAACAATAAAATACAAAGTTTTAACGTTCTTTTCTTTACATTCGTAAACGAGTTTCGAGGGAAAAAATACTTAAACAAAATGGCCGATGTTGCTGTAGAAAACAAGTGAGTACAATCAAAACAGTTCATTTTTATATCTAAATGTGTACTTTGTTTATGAAGAAAATGCGTAAAATTTAATTAATTGAATGGAAAATTCTAGACTGGTGTGCTAAAAAAAACTGAAAATTTTAAATTTTGTCTGTATCACAAAGCAGCGGCATTTGCGAAAAAAAAATTGACGGCGTCTATTTTTGAACTCTTGTTGTCTTTGTTATACTTTAGACTAGTTAACGTGCAAGATTAATTTTTTTTATTAAAGTGTGTACGTTCGATTTCATTCTTTTCGCTCCCCCTGCTTCAATGTGCTTCGTTTTGGTTTTTGTTATACATATGTATATATGCATATGTATACTATTGTATATACAGCAGTAAAGCGGCATTTTTAAATATACTTTCGTTATAAATTATTTTCTTCGAAGTCAACGAATATGAAAAAGATAATAGATATAATGATGGAAGAAGGAAAAAGACGCCAAGCGATGCGATGTGCTTGCGGTGGTTGTGTTCGATATTTGTATTAACAGTGGTAGGAAATGTTGTAGAGAAAGAATTTAATTTAAGAAGTTTGTACAATGGTTGGATGCATTTGAAGTGTGTGTGGTGGTGTTTTTGTAGTTTTCGGTTATGTTGCCGATCAATGTTTAGAGTAAAAGCAGTTGAAACGCGTGAATGTTACGCTGAGCTAAAGAAGTATGAGTACCTACCTACAATTGTAAGAAGTGTGTTACAATAAAAGGTACACACTTCCGGCTGAATTGTTGGCGCAACTTCATGTTAATTGAAAACAACGCGGAGACAGTAGTAAGTATGTACATAATACATACAAAATGCCACAAAGTATATACATACTTACATACATACATATAATTTGTCCTAATTATAAAATACATACATATTTGTGTTTACATGGCAAATTCTTCATTTTCACCAATTCATATTTTTTATATCATTTTTTTAAACACATACATACATACATACATATACAGCTTCCAAAAGCACATTTTTGCAAAAATTTGCGAATTTGTTGGTACAATTATGTATTTACTCTCTGTTATCTTTATTACTTCATTTTCCTTTTCATTTCGCTTTCTTTGCGCGCTAAAACCTCGTTTTTTACCTTAATTGTCCTCAATTCTCTTTTCGCCTTACTTTTTACTGCTAAATATTTTCAGAATGAGAACAATAACGCAGTTATACATTTTTAATATGTATGTATTTTTGTTTCTGTTTTTCGCAATCAAGTCTAATCATCAAAAATTAGTATGTATTTCTGTACCTTGTGTTTGCAATTATCACCCCTTATGTTTCTAACCGCTTTTTCGCAATGTGTTTTATTACTTTTGTGTGTAGTTTAGTCATGTTTTTTGTTTTTGCTATTCATAAATTGTTTTTGTATTCAAAAACATGTGTGTTTTCAAAATTGTCGATCAGAAAATGGTGCTGTGTAGCAATATATACATACATACACACACACACAACAAACAATCATACATACATACCTATATGCATACATACTTATCTACAATTTGGCAGAGGTGTGTTGTACATATTTCTTTTTGTCTATAATTAGCTTCGTATTTTTTCTCCTAAATTTTCGACCACATTTTTTAAAGTAATTTTTTTTCGTAACATGTACTTGTAAACATTGGAGCTTTTGATACACCTCCGCCGTTTGTTACATATCGTGCTTTTTGTTGACATTTAATGTTTTCAATGCTTATGTTTTGTAAGCATAGTTTCACATGTGTGTATGTACATATGTGTATATGTGTAAAAACATGCTTCTGGTATTTTACAATATTATGAAATACCTATTTAACTTTAAAAACTACGTGGCAACTTTGTTCTATACTGGAAGTTCTAATTGGTTAACACTACATTTAAAAGAAAAGGATGCTTTCATACCGTTATTTTTTATTTTTCCGTTAAAGCTCTAACTATGCTTGATCAACAAATTTAATACATATACATACATACATACATACATATAAGTATATATTCAGTAATTTTTCCCTTAACTTAATATTGAAAAAAAGTTTCTTAACCACATATCCACCTACATATTTAGTCAGATTTTACACACATCAGTTTTCTTTGGTCAACTTTTGATTTTATGAGGAGAGAGAATATACACACACATATACATAGATATGTATATGTACATATACTATATTACTTTGTCATCTCTCTCACAGAAAATTTAAAATTTAGCAACGAATGAATGATGAGCGTAAAGGCCGACTTTAGCAATTTGAAACAAAATTAGTTCTAATAAAAAAGTGTTAAAATATGAATAAACCAAAGCCTTCTACACCCCAAGAGAGAATACTGGTGTTGAGCTTCGGAAACGGAAGCAAACACTTCGAACCATTGTCCAAATCTTACACAAACATTTAGAGAAACACGTGGAAGACCAAAAAGTATCAATACAAAAATTCTATATATATTTTCGTATCACCGATACTATGACTGGCTTAGAATACAAAAATATTTTGGAGAACATAATGCACTCATATGCGGACGAAAGCGTCTCACTTTCCAGAATTGTAAAGGAATGGTTCCATGTGAACGATATTAATATGCTTGACTGGCGAATTCATTATTAGGACTTAAGTCCAATTAATAGTGCTGAAGCAAAAATATCTTAAGAAAACATTAAAAGTAAGGACCAAATTTTGTAACTTTGTTTGTCAGATTTGATCGACCTATTTCTCCAAATTGATTTTAAAAATTGCCAAAAGTCGCCAAAATCAGTTCTATGTAGTTTTTCTTATAGTGCATTTACTATATTATATCAAAATCTAGCACTTACGAGATTTCAAGCTAAATATAGTTGCTTATTACTAGATTTCCCATACAAAACAAAATCTAGTTAGTGAGTAGATTTATAGGCAATCTACTCAAAATCGAATATTTTTATTTTATTATTTCTACCCTTTACAACATATTTATATAAAAGATGATTGAATTAGCTACGGCCTGCTTTAAAAGGTGTGTGAATTGGCTAAATTGTAGTTGTTTGGTTGTAGTCTTGGACATTTTTTACTTAATGGGTTTTGTTTTGGATAAAAAGTATTGATAAATGTGAAAAAAACTTAGTGTAAACCGCGTATAGATTTTCAAAAAGATTTAATTAAAATCTGATAAATTGATAAATGTCAAAAACACTTAATGTAAGCAGTATAGATTTTCGAAAAGATTTAATTAAAATCTGATAGATTTTGTGCAGGTGTAAATGCCCTACTAGTAAATATTTGATAATAAATTTGATTTTAAATGACACTTTTTTTATTATAAATATTATTATATACATATATATTAAAGTATGTATGTAACTTTCATAAGATTATCGTATCAAAATTGATCAGAAAATCACCAAAATTAGAAATAAAATCGCCAAAATTATTTCTTGAAATACTTTCTCATCAAAATTCAAAACGAATTAATTACTATAATTAACATCAGAAAAATCTTATAAAATTCAATTGTTTTAACTTTTAGCAGACGAGTTTTTTTGGGATATATTTTTGAAACTACTCCTTCAACAAACTAATTTTCCTGAATTAGAAAATTTTTTTTTATCGCCAACAAAAAATTTGAACGCCAAACAAGTTGAAAAATTGCCACGTTTGGCGAGATATCGCCATATCTGATTTACCTGTCAATATACAAATTTCCAGATATCAAATGTTTTTGTGTAGGTATAATAAGGCTGACTTTTAAAACGTATCAATGCAAAGTTTATGTACTTTTGTGATGCAAAGAAAAAGTTGCGAAACATTGCAACCAAGAACATCAGCTTTGAAACTGATGCACTGATCTCTTGTTTCCGGCAATTTTAATGCTTGTCAACGAAGTTTCGGAAATGTGTGCATTGTAAATATTGTATCTTGTTTTGTGGCGTTCTGAAACACTACACTTTGTTCGAAGACAAAGCAATTGGGGTTTTGAAAATCAGCCAATTTTTTGCAATTTCATATCTGCGCATAATTTTGGAATGAAGAGTGTGTTATAACAAAATTTTTACACAAATTTCAACTAAAGCACAATTGAAATACAAACTTATTTTTTTTAGAATACGGCCGAATGTATTTATATATTGTACACACATATACATATATGTATATAGTGTGTACATATAGTATATATGTATGTACTTATGGTACATATTTATTTTTGCTTTTGCGTAAAATGACAGTTAAAACTATTTTATTTTAAAAAGGTCGAAATGTTATCATTGTTTCTAGGTCATGTTAAATTTTAAAACTTACGCACGCAAATGACTTAACATGATTTCTTCCGCTTTTGCATGTTTTTGCACCACAGAAGAGATTAAAATAGGAGAATATTTATACATAAGCATATATTACATACATTAGTGCACATACATGATGTTTGTATGTATGAACATAGTTGCTGAACTATAGATAAACTATAAATAAATCCACACATTTAATGAAAATTAAGGCATTATGTTCCTTCTTATTTTTTTAAATTCCCAATAAATCACAAATCATTAACTTGACAGCACCCGGTTAAAGAAAAAAGACTTGTATGGCAACACACTGTGTATTATTGCAAAATTAATGAATAACGGTTGTTGTTTTTAAGTTTATTTACAATGACACACACACATACATTCTTCTTACAACTACAATTCGAGCTGTAATAAAGATAGCCAATCCAATAATTGTACTTCTCATTTACTTTAATGAAAGTTTAACATAAAACGCGACTAAAATACCAAAAAATGTGAGTTAGTGTAATCACTCTTGAGAACAATTTTGTAATATTTTTTGAGTAAATGTGACACATGCATAGGAACTAGCTTAAGCCTGAATAATAAATTTCAATGTACATATTAGAGACCTGCACAAGACCATTTATAAGACCTTTCAAGACATGAGACAACACCGTTGCCAAGACATACAACTGAAACAAATTATTGTGAAAGGCCTAGTCGACGTCACATCAAGACGACAGTAAATATTGTCACTTGTCTACTCTTTATCGGCAACAATTGGATGTTATTGACAATCTATCTATTGTAAATTAATGGAGCATGTTAATAGTAGTCAGTTGTTGTCGACAAAGAGTAGACAAGTGACAATTTTTTACTGTCATTTAGATGTGACGTCGGCGACGTCTTTCGCAATAAGGGGGAATATTTTACTGAGCAAGGGAAATATTAATATTTTAGAAAAATTGTGCTAAAAGTATTAAGCCTTTCACTTGTTTTTTTGGCTACAAAATGTTAAAATTCCTTAAGCAGTATGAAACCCATTGTTAATTTTTTTTAAATAAACTAGCAAACAGAAACACTGACAACAACAATTTATCATGTCAGTGAATCTTAAGTCACTATTGTCGTACTCAGCTAAACTTAGTTTGGTTGACGGAGAGTCAATCCAATTTTTAAATTGGCATTACCATTCATAACTAATGGTTGAGCTTTAAGTTGTCTTGTGTCATAGAATTTTCTGGCTTACAATAAAAAAAGATCATTCGTAAAGTAGTTCTGGGCGAGTCAACATCACGCGTCGTTGTCAATTATTTCTTATATGCAACCAGGACACTGTTGTTTATTGCCCTTCGAGTGCCTTGCGTCTCATACCGCATGCGATTAGTGGTTGGCGTCGGTTAGCGGTACTCTGCGATATCACGTTGGTTTCCATTAACCACTTGTAAAAAAAAGTATAAAGAAACATTTTGAAAAAAACTCTATTTTGGACAAGCAAGGAGAGGATTTTGGGAGTTCCAGCTTCGTATGCGATGGTGTATGTCGTTTGGAGTTTTCTCGCAGGAGGCTCCCTAATAAAGAAATTCAGTGCTATCATGAATAAAATTCCAATTAGAATTTTTCCCCCTGTTACTTGCTATTAGTTGGAATTGTTCCTAGGGAAAAATTTCACGGGGAATTTTATTCATGATAGCCCTGATAATTATAACCTTAGTGTTCGGCCAAATTAAATTATCTCCCATGCCTTGTAATAACAAGGGGACACACGGAGTAACTTTAAACCATTAAAAAAAACTAATAAATAAAAATAGTTGGGTTCACTTAACTTTCAGACAACCCAACCGGAGTATAGTTGAAAAAAAAATAAATCAAATAAGACCGTTAATTTCGTTTGTTATTCCAAATTTGATTTGTTTTGACAACAGTTAAGAGAATAATCAGTTTCCTTGTTCCTTTTCTAACTTCAAATAATTAAATTAAACAAAGAGAACGTAGCCGCTTTGAACATTTGACCAACACATTTTTAGAACGACGAATATCGCATAATTTGTATTCTCGATGACTAAAAAACATGATTACTGATTTTAAATTATCGTATTATCCTTAAAGAGAAACTCCCGTTGTTGAGAAAGTAGCTGCCGAGGAGGTTGATGCTGCAAAGAAAGAAGTTGACACTCCCACTGTCGAGGAGCCCACCACTACAGAAAATGGTGACGTCTCACCTGTTGAAGAAAAAGCCAAGGAAAACGGAAATGGTGTAGCTGCTGCAGCAGAAAAAACCGAAACAGATGGTGCTGCTGAAGCTGAAACTCCCGCTGCCACCGAAGCTGTTGAAGAATCTGCGCCAGCCACAACCGAAGAAAATGGCGTAGAAGAACCCGCTGCTGAAGCTAACGGTGATTCTACAGGTAATAGATTTTTAACCATTCCTTGAAAATGTGTGAACTTTATTGTTCTCTTTCAGATTCTACTCCTGCTGAAGCCGTGAAGAGGAAAGTTACCGAAGCTGAAGCCAAAACAGAAGATGCTGAAGTGACATCTGAAAAGAAGGCCAAATTGGAAGAAACTTCAAAAGAAGAAGTTCAAAATGGTGCGGAGGCATCTGAAGTAGCGGCTTAATCTCTTAATTAAATACACAAAAACCTACCCCCTACTATACATATATAATATATATTAAAAAATAACACAAAAACAAAAACTAAATCTAATAATTTACTTACATTAACATATAAAAAGAAACATTTTTAAGATCCTACGATAAAAAAAAACAAGCAAAGAAAAAAACCTGTAAACTACCTAATACAAAAAAGGAACAAACATCAAATCAACAATCAAATAGCAATTTTTAAAGCCATTGACAGAGATGGCGCAACATTCAAACATTTGAAAACTTTAATCCAAATAATTAAAAAATTTTAATCTCATTTCTATTTAAGATTTTTATGTAAAAATGTCTTGCAACAAAACAACGCGTTTTATAGTTTCTTTATGATTGCATGTGGAAATTCTATACATTAATTCATTGTAACAACCTAACAATACATTTTTTTTAGACAAAAGATATGTATGTACATTGTATATAAATAAGTACATAAGTATGCATGTACATAAATTTATATCTTACTTAATTTCTGCATCTTACTTTTTATTTTTATATTAAGTTAAACTAGTGCAAATGATAAGGATTTCCTCCAGTTTTCTTCTCCCAGGAACAAAATGTGTATAGCAGATTTTCCGCTCATGCAAAGAACTTTCCCTCCACTAACAAGATGTTGGTTGTCTGAATTATAGGTCTGCACAGATATAACTAGTTTGACGTGTGTTGGTTCTGATATATGTATGTACAGATACATACATATTTTATTCAGCGTTTCTGTTACTATCATAACTTATCGGTGCAAGCAAATCAGTACCACTCTTCTTTCTTTTTTGCCCACTCTTTCATAAACTCAGACTTGAGTCAAGAAAAACAATCAAGTCTTAAACATGACTGTTAACAGAAAGTCTAAATAAAATACAGTATCTGTACATAGCAGAACCAACACACGTGAAACTGGTGCAAACAGTTATATCTGTGCAGACCTATAGTCTGAATACAGTGGCGCGTTAATTTAAGAATTATTTTTTAGTTTTTTTTTGAATAGTATCTTAAGCAACACTTCAGATATGATTGATTTTCCGATTTTTTTTTAAATTTTTTGTATGAAAATCAGTTGAAACAATTACACCACTCTACCTACCAGACAAGTAAAAGGCTAAAAAGTTGTAAAAATAATAAACAAGTATATTTAAATATAAACAAACATTCAATAAATACATTCGATTGAAAAAGAAAAACGCTGCGTGTTTTATTGTAACCTTCTTATATAAATATACATATGTATATTAACAGCCTTATTTATAAAATTTGAATAGGTTTTTTAAAAAAAATTTTCATACAAATTTTCCTTAAAAAGTTTTTATAAAGTCTTAATTTTTATAAATAAGGCTGTAATAATTTAAAGATAGAAATGTTGAATGTCTGACACTGATTTCTACGTGAAATAAAATTTCAACATTTTCTACCAGTTTAAACTAGGCAAGTCTTATAGCTAAGCTGATTCGTTTGAGGAAGATAGAGAGAGAGAGAGAGACGAGAGGAACAGTAATATTTCTTTTTGCAAAGTTGGAATTGTAAGAAAATTTGCATTGTAATATTAATATGGGCTGACTTCCTAAAGTAGTAGAAAGTAATGTTACATTTTAGAATTTTTTCTTCGAATTAAAAATTAAAGGGTGTTCCAAAACGAGCAACGAAAAATGTTAAAATCCCATGTAATATACATACAATTATATTTAGATATGTATGTATAGTGTATTTTTATATAAACTACAATTAACACTAAAATTAAAAAAATTTTAATTAAAGGGTGCTCCATCAGTTAATGGCATTTTGACTATGTAATTTTGACAACTTGCTACATCTTGGAAACCGTAAGAGGTAAAGTCTTGAAATTTTCAAAAACGGTAAAACTAAAAAATCCTAAAATTACAAAATCTCCAAACCGAAAAAGATCGCCAAAAACCCGAAAAAATCGCCTAAAATTAAAAAAATATCGCCACAACGACAAAAATCACCAAAATGAAATAAAAATTTCTAGCACTATAATAAATCGCCAAATTCGAAAAAATCTCCAAAATGAAAAAAATCGACAAAATGAAAAAAAACGCCAAAATCCGAAAAAAATCACCAAAACGCGAAAAATGAGCAAAAACCAAAATAATTGTTTCTATTAAAAAAAATCGCCAAAATTAAAAAAAAAATTGCCAAAACGAAAAAATTCGCAAAAATTAAAATAACGCCAAAAGCCGAAAAAAGTCCCCAAAACGAGAAAAAAAGTGCCAAAATTAAATATGTATATTGCCAAAATGAAAGTAAAACGCCAAAAACAGAAAAAATCGCCAAAAACCAAAAAAAAAATCACCTATATAAAAAAAACGCCAAAATTAAAAATCGCCAATTTAAAAAAAAAAAAACGCGAAAAATGCGCCAAAACCAAAATAATTGTTTCTGTGAAAAAAATTGCCAAAATGAAAAAAAAATCGCCAAAATTAAAAAAATCACCAAATTAAAAAAAACGCCAAAATTAAAAAAAACTTCAAAAACCAAAAAACCACCACAACGAGAAAAAAAGTGTCAAAACTCAGAAAGCGCCAATAAACTCAAAAAACCCCAAAACTAAAAAAACTCTTAAAACCGAAAACCCCCAAAAACGAAAAAATGCCAAAACTATAGTTTATATTGGCTAAAGTTCGAATGGAAGTACATATCTCGTGTCCGTACGGAACCCTTCGTGTGCGGGTAAGAGTCGCACTTCACTGAATTTTTAAATAAATACTCTCAATATTTTATTCTTCTTTGTAAATTTTCGAATTTAGGATTTTTATCTTACAACTATTGGTCAAGTTGTCTGGTAAAAATTAATGATATAAAAGGCCTCTACATATTCCCCCTTAATGGCGTCACATCAAGACGACAGTAAAAATTGGCACTTGTATATTCTATATCGGCAACAATTGAATCTTATTGACAATCTCTTACTAATTTCTAAGGCTTTGTAAGTGACAATTTTTACTGTCGTCTTGATGTGACGTCGACGACGCCATTCGCAATAAGGGGGAATATTTTTAGATACACATTGTATGTATCATCATTGAGTTGTATTTAAATTGAAAACTAAAAATTTATTTTCCGTAATTCGAAACGAAACAATTACAGAGTAGACCCCCAGGGATAAAATCGTCGCTTTCGAATGAAAACGAGCTGTAATTCGAAACGATAGCAAATGTTTTCAAATTTGCGTGCTAACATCATACAAGTTCGAAAGCATTTCCTTTCGTTTGAATTACAGAGTAGACCCCCTGATTCAATCACATTTTTTCAGTTTGAACTTTGTTCAATAGCGAATGCCACAATCTCAAACTGTAAAAACGTGATCGAATTAGTTCTTTATCGAGTCCTGGGGCTTCTAAGTTGTGCCTCTCTTGCAATAAAGGAGCAATATATGTATGCATGTACATAGATCTCATGAGTTATGTAATGTTTGATTGATAAAATATGTATATTTCAATAAGTTATTGAATTTAAAAAGTAGATACAGTTTCCCCGGAACACGAAATTCGGGAAAAGGAAGTGTATCTTTAATATTTTGACAATGGACTTTGTTCAAAAACGTGCTGCATTGTTTTAATTCGTTTGAAGTATTTCATCTGTGACATTTCCCCCGTAAATTAAAGAAAACTGTCCCAGTAGCTATTCGGGAAAAATTGACGATTCTAAATCTAAAGTTAGACTTTTTGTCACTACACTTTGGGACAAATAAGAATATGGCAGCGCTGTGATTTCCTTTTTGTGTGTTTCTTTCCATCTGTTACTCTGTGACGGGTATTGGGATGAAAACTCGTATAAAGCTTTATTATAGAGAGGGCAACACTATTTGCTTACATTCTGCAAATCCGTTGTTTGAAACGCAGTTCAAAGTTGTGGTTGGAAAACCAAATTGACGAAATCCGTCTCATCTTTCATTAAGCACTTCCTATCTTTAAAATTTAAATCAAACAAAGTGTGTCTGAAAAGCCTATGGATGCCATTATGTATGGAATATAACATTGTGCAGACATGCGCCTCGTCGTTGTCTCTTCTGGGTGGAGCGCATCCAAAATGCTAAAAATTTTCATGACTGTGGTTGAATTTGACCGATGACATGGAATGTGTTGGGTATGTGGGCTGTTGTCGTTTGGTGCTTATTTGCATAGACAGTTCTGCGACTTAAGAAATCTCCATAAGAAAAAGGTATATATCGAGAGATAGCATTTTTGGTAAAAAGAAGTTGGTACACAGAGAAAAAACTGCCTAATGGAATCAAGAAGATTTTCTCTATGAAACGTTTTTAGACTAAGGGGTATTCCAGCACAAAGAAGCGAAGATTTTTTCGTAGAGATTCCTTATTGTTTTTATGTGGTAAATATTATTAATTTTATCAAGAAGAAAACTTATTATTCACAACTTTTAGGTTTTCTTATAATTTGTAAACTATCCCCTTTCCCTTTCTTATTGATTCTATTGGGTTGCCTTATTGATTTTTTCAAAAAGATTTTCCTTATTGATTTCCTTAGGTTGCCTTATTGATTTTATCAATAAGGTATTTCTTATTGTTTTTATTAGGTTCCCATATGATTATGTGTAAAGCATCTCATTAATTTTTTTAATAAGGAAATCTTTTTGATTTTATTAGGTTTCTTTTTTATTTCATATGTAGAACTAAAGATAGAGACAATTTTTTTCATGATCTTTTTCGTTCTTGTATAAGCATGTTTTTGTACAATAATTTCAGTGCGGATTCAGGCTAATTGTTAGCATATTGGTTAGAGTTCTTGCCTATCAGTCAGAAGGTTGCTGGTTCAATAAGTACAATTTTTTTTATTTTTTATTAGGTTGCCTAATAAAATCGAGAAGAAAATCTTTTTGAAAAAATCAATAAGATAACCTAATAAAAACTACAAGATTTCTTCTTGATTTTTTCAAAAAGGGTTTCTCTATGAAATTAATAAGATTTCCTTATTGAAAAAAACTTAGAGATATCTTATTAATTTTGTTCTATTTTATGAGGCATTTATAAGGCACAGTTTTTTCTGTGTAATCATGCATCTATAACACTCCTTGTTGCCGCTCTCGAAGAAATATGGACCGACGACGCCATCAGCCCACAATTCACACCAAATAGTGAATTTTGCAGGAAGCATTGGACACTCTTGATCTCATGTGGGTTGATAGTTTCACAAATTCAGCAATTTTGATTTCCCAATAATATTTGCTGATTTTTGTGTTCAAATGCATATGATGACATTTAACCATTTTATAGCTAGATGAATCAAAAAAATATTTTACATCTAGCCGGAAAATGGCTAATTTAGCAACAGTAACTCTGGTCTCTTTTTTGCATGTCATTAACATACGATTAGTACACAAATGATTCTCGAAATCGATTAAAAAAATCATTATAATGGAATAGTAATTGCCAAGAACCCCATGAAAAACAGGCAAATATTCCACAGACGTTAAATTCGAGAAGTAGCAGTTGGCAACTATGGTTGCGGCGAATTTGCGGGCGAGCGGATGGATTAATTTTTTTTTGATATTCTCCGGAGTCCGGACACTGATAACAAACAATTTTGTTAATAGCAGAATATCGATGTGCAGCCATTTTGCAAATGTGTGAGTGTGTTGCCGCTCAGATTAGCCTGCCTGCTTTTCTGTTCATTTTGCTTTTCACGTTTTGTATTTTTTTTTTAAATATGAGTTTCATTTACTCAGTATCAACGAAGGCAAGTGCATGAACTTTATTAAATAGTGCCCGCAAAATTGCGTAAAGAACATAAGCAAAAACCAAATGTATGAAATATTTATAATTACAAACTGCTAAAAATTATAATCTCTCCGAACAAAAGAAACAGTAAATTCCTGTGTGCATTTTTTTTATATAGAACTTTTCTAATTAAATAGTAAAGTAATAAATATACATATTGTATGTATTAAAAAGTGCGTGCAAGTGATAGAAAAAAGTTTACGTACTTATTTACATAAATACTATATGTACAAGTGTCGAAATTCCCTCAAAATAAAGAATTAAATTTGGCGACAACTGCACTCAATAATCAATAATCACTAGAGATTAAACATATGTACATGTGTGCATATTCCATACATACATACATACATCTACTAGATACTTTAAAAATTCACCGTATAATAAATTAAAAACCCACAAATTGTTTAATTTTAAATAAAAAAAAACTAAATAAATAGAATATGTCAATATCTTTACAGACGGTAAGTTTTTTTGCGTAAATTTAAAACTAAAATTTTCCTTTAAATTTTCTTCATTGTTTTTAAATTATCTACATCCATTTTATTACCATTTTGTTTTTATTTCAGTTGTAGGTAACGGTGTTGCCACACTCTAAAATTTGTATTTTTGGGGGAGAAATTTATACAGATGAAATGAAAATGAATTAGGATTTAAAATTTATCCCACATTACGTTGCGTATTAGAGACCTGCATAAACAGTCTTAGGGACATTTTCACAGCTTACCTTTAGCCAAAGGTAGGATTTTGTTTGCCCAATAAATATTTTTGCATTATTGAAATTTAAATTTTTTATTGGCATTATTATCAATAAAAATATGACAGATAGTTCTCGCAAAGAAAAAATACAGAAACACTTATGTGAGAAAAGCCATTTTGTGTTTCAATTCACACTGTTTTTGTTGCAATTTCCTCGTTTCATGCGGGAAATTTTACGATGCGAGAATTACAGTAAAAACAGCTTTAGTGCCATACGACAACTTTTTTTCAAATTTAGAAAATTTTCCAAAGTTTTAGGTATTTTTTTTTGTGTGTAGGTAACGACATATGTATATGCATGCATGTTGTATATATATATATAGGTATACAAATGTATATATGTATATGTGTCACAGCCCAAGTCGCATAGCAAACAACAGTACGTACTATGTATTTTCGGGGTAAACCGATTTTAATATGAGAAACATTTTCAAAAATTTAAGGAAACACAATGGGCGTAAAAATAAGTTTGTCGTAAAGTCCTTGACTTACTTACGATCTGATCTTCTGTAATAGATTAAAGAAAACTTTTTTTGAACTATTAAAAACTTGAAATTTATTTGCTTGTGGCTTAGCTTGGTCTATATACGTATTTCATTGGCGCTTAAACCAAATCATCAGTAGACTTCAACCACAAATTTTGAACAGTCACAAATCTCTTACTTTATGCACAGACTTTCAAAAACTATATGAGAATTCATAGAATAATAATATTTTTGAAAATCACAAAGACAAAATAAGTTTGGTAGGCTTTGAAACTCATACAAAACCCAGCAAATAATTTATATTCGATATGAATCTATTTTATTTTTCTACACCTTCATACAATTCTGTGCATAAAGTAAGAGGTTTGTGACTGTTCAAAATTTGTGGTTGAAGTCTACTGATGATTTGGTTTAAGCGCCAATGAAATACGTATATAGACCAAGCTAAACAACAAGCAAATAAATTTCAAATTAAAATATAATTATGACAATATGTCGAATAATAAACTTCTTAAACTATTAAAAATACGTCAAGATTTTCATCCTCAACAACTTACACGAACAGGCTGTTATAATTTCGTATGATCGAAGCCGATTTTTTTTTTGAAAATGCCTACTTATGTACTTGTATATATTTTTAGATTTTTGCGACTTCCATTTCAATTTCAGTCAATACCTCTACCTTCTACTCAGACATTTTTGTAATAGATTAAAGAACATCGCAACACGTATGCAAAAACTCGCAACTGTCAAAATATTCTAAATCGAGTTATAAATGTCATTACAACTACATGTCTTGAAAAAATTTCAAGCCTTTTTGCATTTGAGCTAACGATAGTTTCTTTATTATAGGACCAAAATGTTGTAGTCAAAGTCTAAATACGCCAATCACGATAAGACTTATAATTTTATGAATACATACTTACAATGTATCTGTTAAGCAAACGCAGGTATAAAGTCTTGCTAGAAGAAAATTGTAGGATGCATAACTCAATTCTTTCTTGAGTCGATTTACATAGATCGTTATCCCTTGTTACTCGTACCCCAGTTGGCCACGTCTTTAAGACATCTTCGACGGAGAGTACAAGACAATGGTAAGTCGTAAAAGACATATTAAAGACAGCTCCATACAAATCGTCGACGAAATTTTCATACAAATGGCGGCGAAGTCACACAAGACGAGATGAGCGACACTGTCGCTCAGATTGTTTTCAACAAAATTTTATGAAGAAAAAGCTATGACACTGTAGCTCAGATTGTCGTCAACACGGCTTTATTGAAGACAAAACGTGTGACATTGTCGCTCAGATAGTCATGAACGACGATTCCCTTTAAATTGTCGATTAGAAAACATAATCGACAGGCGACATGTCGTACATTAATCGTCGAAGACTATGTCGTCTGCGACGATTTGGCCAACTGGGACCTCATATATACACACACACACAAATCAATACATACATACATACTTACATAAATACATATTTATGCGTATGTGTGTGATCTGTAGACACGACTCCAAAGAAAATAATAAATAAAAGATTATGAAGCAATTATTATATTTATGTATAGAAACTATAATTATATACATACATAGAACATACATAAACATGTATGTATGTATGTGTGTATGCCTGACTTTCTGAACATCAATTGTTTTGTCTACAAACAAAGTGTAGTATTTCATAACTCCGCAGTACAAAATATAGACAATACACACCCTTTCAAAACGTCTTCGAGAAGTATTAAGAAAGCCGCACATAAGAAATCAGCGCTTGGGATTTAAGGTGCAATTAGACGTGCCACAGCCATAATGCTTTAGCCATAACCAAACAAAAATTCAATTGGTTTCTATAGCAATGTCTATGGCGTTATCCCGATTCACTTATAATAAAATACAGTGTCACAAATTAGTTTGGTTCTAACGGCTGTTTTCTATGGTTATGATTAAGGTCACGTCTGATTGCATCTTTAAATTTAATACGTTTTGGAAGTCAGCCTAATGTATGTACATACAAATGTAAATGAAAAATAAAAATTCCTTTATAATATCGCATTTTTATTGTCTGTTCAGGGGAGCTGATAAGCTAGAAAATTTAAGGGCGTTCCACTCCCATTATAAATTATTATTTTATATCATAATACTTATAAACTTAAACACATTTAATAAAATCAGCAAGATCGGGAATTTTATTTACTTTTGGCTATCTAAAAGTACAAAAAGTCACAAAGTGGTGACGTGGAGAAACTTAACCCCAAGCTTCCTACAGGGTATGTATGTATATATATATTAGATACATAATTTTGTTGAGTTGCATGAAATTTTAATTTTTTTCCTTACTAGAAGTATAGTTTTTCACAGTCTGTTGTCTTTTTTATGCTCTTTAAATTTTAAAATTAATTAACTCAGGCAAAATAGAAATGTTGTGACACATTTTGCGATACTTTTTTAAGATTAAAGAAGTTTATATGAAAAAGCATTCAATATGGAAAACTGTTGCAAGACCCGTTGAGATGTTTTTGTTGTTAAATCAAATTGATGAGTATCTGGGGCCAAAGTACGGCACACGCTCTCGAGCGAAATTACGAAATGTTTCATGAAAACATTTTAAAATTTCCAATCGTATCGAATGCTGTAGTTTGCCCTCTGTTTTTACGTATTTGGAGAGTAAAATGATAATTTCGACTATACGATGAAAATATTACGCATGTACATATGTCGGTACATATCGATGGCCATAAGTAGAAAGGCCTTAACTCGTATTTTTACGAAATTGAGTTTTCAGTGCTTCCAATACATTTCATTTGTGTCGAGGTGACACACAAATTTATTGCTTAAGGCTTTTACAAGCAGTTCTATATGTTCTATTATGTTTTTACCTTCTCCTGTAAAACTAAAATTGTTTGAGTTAGGACGGAGTTTCTACTTGTGACCAACGATATGTGTGTAGATAAATATGTTCATACTAGAGACCTGCGTAAACAGTCTTGAAATTTAAATACGTCTTCATTTTTAAATGTATTCTCGTGGCATGTATTATACTAAACCAATAATAAATGCTGTCGTATTATAAATCAAGTGTTTACAAGCGGTGTCGCGAAGACTTCTTGTACATTACAAACAATCAAAAGAAGTAGTGTTGATGCGTGTATGCTTATTTTGCATATTGTACGTTTGAGTGTTTGTGCAAGATGTAGATGGTAAGCTATTATGTGTTAAAGGGAGGTTTTGTTAAGCAAGCGCACACAACTTATGTCAATGCATGGGGGCGTTTGTATCTGCTCAGAAAAATAAAAAAATAATAATTACATGCATGACGTTTGTATACGCCCCCATGCGTAGAAAGAAACAAGCACCACATATTCTTCAGTCACGAAGAATTTTCTTTTTTACTCCTATACCTGCAATAACTTAAACAAATGTCAACAGCGTGGTTTAGCGTTTGTTTTAGAACATTTCACTGTATTAAAGCATTTGAAAAATCCCTCATGTCTTAGAAGTTCTTTTAAGTGGTCCTGTGCAGGACTTTAGTGCATACCGAAGTAATCAATATAATTGAAAGTGATAAATACAGGATACGCTATAGAATTTACTAATTGTTTGTTTTTATAATTGTTTCCTTTTTTTATTATTAATCGGTTAATCCAATCGATAAAAGTCGCTATTAGTCGGCATTTCGTTGAAGTATTTCGCCACAACCATATAATTATTTCTTATTGTACGAATAGGCTCGTTCACCCTCGTTCAATCACCAAAACTTCATTTACGACAATGTAATCGTGCCGTTAAAAATAATGCAAAAGACGCTAACGGTTTGTCCCACGATGTCAAGAGCAAACGTTCGATTGACAACTGATATGGCAAACAACAATAAATTTCCTAAAGTTGTTGTTGTTTGCAATAGGAGTTTTCGATCTTTCGTTTGCTCGTATTTAATCTGCCTTTTTTTAGTTGTTGCTTTCAAAGCCTTACAAATTATATACGTATCTCAACTATTTTTTTGTTTGTTTATATCGATAAAAACTAAAGTTTGATTTGATATCAGTTTTCACTTTTATTGCGGTCTTACGACTAGAATAATAAACAATGTGAGCGAAGTGAAGTGCTTCTTGCTTTTTAATGCAAATCAAATGCCGAACTCGTTCATTTGTATTTTGCTTGTCGATTAGAAGGAAAGAAACACAATTTCTCAAAAAAAAAAAATATTAAAGAAAACTAAACTACAAATTCCAATAAATGGTGAGTAAGCAGTCGTATAAAGTTATTGATGCCATGCCATGCTTTAAATGCTTTTGCCGGAAAGCTGTTTATTACATTCCAGTAAATGTGATCCGAATGTAGTGCAAATTCGGATCACTTCTTATGATTTTACATACGGGTATTCAGTGATTCCAAAGTCATGTTCATGATGTTAAGTAAATCTGATGTTGTATATTTTACCTAAATTTTTCCAATAAAAGTTAGTTCAATCAAATTTCCATTTCATAAATAGCAATTATTTTTTTTCTGTTATCTAAGTTCCTAGTTTGACCTTAGTTTGGCTTTATTGAATTTTAAATTAAATGATTTTATAGTGTTACATACGATTACTCAATCTTAATAGCATGGAATAAGCTGTAATGTAAGAAGCCATAAAATTATATGTATGGATATAATTATATATGTAAATGCATATGTACTTATTTAGCTGGTAAGAATACTAACCCAGTTGACCAAGACTTTCGTTTTTGATATCGATATCTAATATATCTCGAACATTTATCGTGTAAAACTATCGAGATTGACACACAGAGAAAAAAACTGCCTAATAAAATCAATAACATTTTCTCTATGAAACGTTTTTAGGCTAAGGGGTATCCCAGCAGAAAGAAGCGAAGATTTTTTCATAGAGATTCCTTATTGTTTTCATGTGGTAAATCTTATTAATTTTATCAAGAAGAAAACCACATAAAATCAAGAAGTAATCTTATTATTCACAACTTTTTTTACTCAATTTCCGTTATTTTGGGCACCAAAAAAACAATCCATAGAGAAAATCGTCTTGATTCTATTAGGTTTTCTTATAAATTGTAAGCTATAAGAATTTCTTATTGATTTCATTAGGTTGCCTTATTGATTTTTTCAAAAAGGTTTTCCTTATTGATTTCATTAGGTTGCCTTATTGATTTTTTCAATAAGGTTTTCTTCTTGATTTTATTAGGTTCCTATATGATTATGTGTAAAGCATCTTATTAATTTTTTTAATAACAAAATCTTCTTGTTTTTATTAGGTTTCTTGTTATTTTATATCTATAAATAGACATAGAGACAATTTTTTTCATGATATTTTTCGTTCTTGTATGAGCATGTTTTTGTACAATAATTTCAGTGCGGATTCAGGCTGCTTGTTAGCACATTGGTTAGAGTTCGTGTCTAACAGTCAGAAGGTTGCTGGTTTAATACTTGTCTCCTCCCAAGTAATAAATATGTATGTATGGTGAGTTAGCTAATTAAGAATATAATATAATATGTATGTATGTATGTATAAATAAATAACATCTAAATATACTACATACATACATGCATACATATATCGTACAGAATTTAAATCAAACTACATAAGTACAATTTTTTTAATGTTTTATTAAGTTGCCTAATAAAATCAAGAAGAAAACCTTTTTGAAAAAAATCAATAAGATAACCTAATAAAAACTACAAGATTTCTTCTTGATTTTTTCAAAAAGGTTTTCTTTATGAAATTAATAAGATTTCCTTACTGAAAAAAAACCATAGAGATATCTTATTAATTTTGTTCTATTTTATGAGGTATTTATTAGGCACTGTTTTCTCTGTGCACTCAAAAATGAATCGAAAAAAGTTCACCTGTTGCTCAGTTTTTTCCCAAAAAACATTCAATCTCGAAGTTATAGAAATATCAAAAGTGAGAGACTATCGAACTAATTTTGATATTAGAAAAAGGCAACAGAAAAAGTAAAAAAAGTGATTTTATTTTTTATTTATTAATTTTTTAATACCTTAACTTAAGCTGCAGGATTCTAACATGGCATCTCCATTCTAACAGATAAGCACACATCCACTAGGCTATTGTGACAAATTTTTTTCTGTTCAATTATTGAACATATCGTCGCTGTTTTATCTAACTGACCTATCTAACATTTGTAAAATGTTACAGAAGTACACCTTTTATGATTCTTTTCTACATGCATTCTTATGGAAACGTCTGCAATAGTTTTACTTTTATAGGTTCAACAGTAATGTTTACAGTCAAAGAATTTTAAGGCAAGGTCTGTTATGACTTAACTAATTTTCCAACAAAATTTCAATTAGGTCGGTTAGTTAAAACAGCGACGATATGTAGGTATGTGTTCTTATTTTATTTTTTAACCCCTGTGCCCCTGTGGATGAATGGTAGCGATGCTAGCCTATCAGTCTAGAGGTCGTGGGGTCGATTCCCACTGCAGATTCTGGGTATTTTCCGCAGATATGGTAATCGCTTCGCGGGTTGTGTTTGCTCTGAAAAAAAAACTTACGAAGCTGTCATGCATTGAACTTGTTATCGTGAGACATTCGAAACACTATCGAGAGTAGTTCGAAGCTCGAAGTTTTAGCGAACATTCGAATTTTCTTAGATTTGCGAAAAAATATCGAAGAATTTTGTTTCGAAATTTCTTCGCTTTTTCATCGAATCTCAGGTCAAGTGGGAAAGAATTTTTATTTAATCTACATAAATATATATGTATGTATGTATTTTCTCTTAGTTGATAAAACTAAATTTAAAGGTTAAATACACATTAGTCTTATCAACTTAAAAACTAATCTGCTTATCAAAATAAATGACTTCAAAAGCGCAACTCCGTGTATTTTAAAGGTGATTTCAAGGCCAAATTAAACCCTCAATGTATGTACATTTGTACATGCATATACATATGTATGTATATACTTATTCTTATTTCAAAACAAATAGTATTTCATCATACCAAGTCAAAAACCCGCAAAACAAGTACCCAATAGGTACTAATCCGAGTATTAATTAGCCTGCGTAAGTGGCGTAAACTAGCGCCACTAACGACCATATTAAGAGCATTTAATCTTTAGATTGTAGATATAACTGAAAAAAATTCTGTTTTATTTATTTATTAAAAAAAAATAAAAAAAAAATACATATGTACATACATACATAGTTATGTACGTCAGAAATAAGGCGAGATAAGATAAATACTCGTAGTACGCCTTTTTGTGCAAAATTAGAAGCTATTTATAATCTTCGTTTGTTTCAAACAAAAATGAATGTTTTTACTAAATTTTATTACTTTTGCAAAAAAACGACCGAAATCAAGCAGGGCCATAAGTGGTCTCTAAGTAGGAATACTTACAATATCTCAAATTCCAATAGAGTTATTTGCCCAAAAAAAAACTAACACGGGTGTATGTAGAAATATACGTATGTATGTGCATTTGTATGTATATTTATGTATATATGTACATATGTGTGTATTTACCAGAGAACAGAAATGAATAGTGAAAAAGTGAATAGAGTTAAATCATGACTTATAATTTCTTGTACGCATGGAGCACTCATATTTATTGCCATATTGTCTATGAAGCGAATCACTCGAGAGTTTGCAGTGAGCATCGAACTCATACATAGAAACATTTATGATGTTGTTGATTTTGACTCTCCTTAACTCAATGCCTATGGACAATGCGAAATAAATAACAGCCTGTTTCACAATGTCGAATGAAAACCGAAGCGAATGAAAGCGAGTCACTCGATATCAAGTAAATTTGGGTTTTACGAAATCATGTTCGTTCGTTCGCTTGAAGTTACGTCTCTCACTTTTTATCTCTTGCAGCCAAATCAAAAATTTCAGTAAATTTGAGAGATTTTCCGTTAAAATAACAAAATTACTACTTAATCGCTTTGAAGTAAATACAACCATTCCTAATTCAGCTCTATGTGACGAATATTAAGTAAATTTTTATCAACCAAGAAATAAAGAAAAGAAACATTAAAAGGTGAAAATTATAAATACATCCATAAACTGCACAAGAATGTGCAGTGTTTTTTCAAGATAATAAATGATTTTTTGAAGCCAATAAATGATTTTAAGTAATAATTTTTGTTCTAAGATGTGTTTGTGCATTAATTTACCACTTTTTATTTTTTAAGAACTTTTTTTTTCAAATAATTTAAAAACTTTTTTACTCTGCGAATGCAAAACAACAAGTTAGTGATTTTGACATTTGCGTTGGAAAGGTTGTGAACACGTTCGATATTGTGAAACACTTACGTTTTCATTCGCATTGTCGTTCGAGTGACTAGCCGCAGAACGATAAGATAAAGAAACAGAATTCGGCTTTCGTTCCCTTAGAATGCGAATGAACATGTTTATTCGACATTGTGAAACAGGCTGTAAGTATGACTCACAATACGAACTTCGCATACGAACATTACAGTTTCCATTATGAGGTTGTGTTTTTGTTTCTCTGTTGCTTATTTTTGTTTGTTTTTTTTTGCTGGAATTGTAAAACAACCCTATTTACTACTATTGTATACTACTTGCAAACTGTTTAATGAATAAACTTTTAAATAAACACACATACATATATGAGCTAAATGAGTTAAATCAATGCGAGTAGTATAAGTACTTTCCTAAAATTAGATGAGTGAAACTGAGATGCTTTGTAAGTGTGAGTGTGGTATGAATATGAATGTCAACGCCGCATTCGTATTTATTTCAACTTATTTATAAATTAATATCATTGAGATTATGCTTACATCTTGTAGTTGAGTTTAAACGATGTCTACGCATTTATATATAAAATTTCATAAGTCAGTATGAATAATGAAAACACGATTCATTGCTGATCTCTGGTATGTACACATACATACCACTTCTTGAATAATTTAGCAACGCAATACGTTTATTGTTTGCTGATAATATTTTTTATATTAAAGATCAGTAAAAGTATACTTAAATGTCGAAAGTATGTATTTGTTATCGTTTCGGGCCAGCCTATCGTGTTAATCAAACCGCCACGATCAATCAATCATCTGTAAGAAGTATAGAAATATGAGGAGAATTTGCATGCTTTTAAACGTATGAAGGCAATAATTTTTTACATACTCTATTTCATTAATACATACAATTATTTTTTAGGTACAACATAAACTGAGTTCGAGAACTGAAAAGTTTTCACAAATGGTACTGGATTGCGTTCGCGTAAATGACAGTTCATTGACTGATTAAGTGCAAAATCAAAACAAATGCAAAGTGAAGCAAACATTTTTAATTTTTTATGGAATTAAAAAAAAAACAAATGTATCGAGTTATAAAGAAAATAACATTGACTTAAGTTTAATGCCAGAAATACGTATGCATATTCAGGTGCATATGTTCCGCGTGAAATTAAAACGTGCGGAATTGCCATAGAATTGTTCTTGTAAATATGTATTTTTTTTAATAACAATGCTATGGCTATTCCGAACGATTTATTTTGTATTTTTAAAATTGAATTTTTTTGCCTATATGTATATCATATGTATAATTTTTTAGCCCCAAAGTTATTAGCGATCAGCTGTTGCATATATTTTACTGGATTTTACAATTTTCCCGTTTTTATTGAGAGTAATTTCTTTATATTACTCAGTATTTATTTACTCAGTTCATGGATTTTACTAGAAAAGTAAAATATACATATGGAAAATTGCTGGGTGGTGGACGCGATATTCGTACACTTTTATTGAGCCAAAAACAAGAAAAGAATGAAAAGATTCGTGTTTTGAAGCAAGAGAGGAGTATTATACTTAAAACAAAATTCGGCAGATTCAATAATGTAATAAAATGATATAAGCAAATATCAGCGAGAAAGGGACGCGACAAAAAAAAAGTTCTTTTTGTGCACATATAGAAATGTAGATAATTCAGCGAAATTTCAATAAAGTACAAACACGGACATGACAAGGGTTTTTTCGCGACAGTGTAGCATCGTGTCAGTGGACGAGTGTTTTTGTTTTCTGACAACAAGCACGAGAAAGACATACTGATTTTGGGCGACCGACGTGACATTAGTATATATGTAAGTAAAGTAAACTCAAAACAATAGGCACTATGAGATAAGACTCAAGGAAACAATGCCCAAATATGAAACGAAATAAGCCCCAATAAAATCAAATCAAAAAACTGTAATAGGGCCCAAGAGAAAGTTTATGAAAAAGCACCCAATTAAAAAAGCCCAATGAAACCGAACTAAAGGCGAAATAAACCCCAAAAAGAAATTAAATAAATTACAACCAAAAACAAAATAAAATAAAGCCGAAAATAAATGAAATATGTATAGTCCAATTAAAAACTCCTTAATATTTTTGGGCCTTATTTCATTTTGTTATTTGGGCGTTATTTTCTTGGGCCTTATTTCATAGCGCCAAATAATATCAGATAATAGAATTCCCTTCTCCTTCCTGGTGCTAATGAGTAAAAAACAGTGGAATCTGCTTTAACGGACACTGCCTTTAGACGGACACCCCCTTTAGACGGACACTTTTGACAGGTCCCGACAGCTCCACAAGCAAAGCATTGCTTTCTCTTGAGCGGACAGTTCCCTTGTGCGGACACATTTCAATGGTGCCTTCGTTATCCGCTCAAGGGAGATTCCACTGTACGTAATATTATTTTAAGTAGTAGCAAAATTTTTTTGTAAAATTGTATATTTCGGTAAAAAATTTCAAAAATTAAAAATGCTTTTACACGAAATTGCAGTGTGGGGGTAAAATTATTGTTTGACTAAATAAATTACACCATAGCTTTAGACTTCAGAATACATAAAATAGGAATTCAACTTATTCCAGGTCATTTGGCAATCCTAATGTTAGTGAACTTGGTCGCATATCTTATCAAGTTATTCGCAATTAATATGTAAATAATATGTAATATAAAAAAGTTGTTGTTGCAAAATTCTTTACCTCCGCCAATTCTCTTCGGGAAAGAAAAAAAAATACCATTTCGCCAAGATTGTTTGTTGTCTGCTTTGTTGCACTGTTCATTTAACAAAAAAAAATAAAACTAAATGTTTAACAAACATGCCAAAGACTTACAAAAAACCGGTTTTGTTAGAAAACAATTTTAACGATAAAGAATGATGAAAAAAAAACAGAAACTAACAATTATACCCAAACACTATATCTATCGTATTAAATTCACTCCGTATGAATCACTGGAAATTCTCTCATTATAAAATTTACCTGATAGTTATTTTGTAGTAAATTTATATTTAACGAGTTTTTTTTAAGTGGGTATAAGATTTTTTTTATTTATTTATTTTACTTGTATAGAAAAATGTTTCGTGTGCTACGAGAATTGCTTACGGCGAACTAAGTCTGCCTTTCGTTTTCATTAGCAATGAAGGAAGGCAGTGATTCCAAATGTTTTTTTTAATAACGGGTATTCCAAAAATCATTATGTATAATATTCACGCCAGAACTACCGCGACTTGTATTTTTTTCTGTGAAGCATAAATGCAGATTGATCTTTAAAATAATAATCGTTTCAATATTTACTCGAGAAGAAAGTGGAGTGATTAGAAACTTGCATACAATAGACACTGTACAGTAGAGCGTCTCGCCCAACAGGCAACAAAAAAAGTTCTCCGTACACCAGCGAATATAAAGTATTGTTCCAAGGGCATTCATTTACAATTTTTTTTTCCGAACGTAGGGGTCGCCTTTTTAGTTTTTTCGTTATATCTTCCATATTTAAATTAATTAAATTTTTTTATCAGAATTTTTAAAATTATTTGTAGGTCCGCATTCATACAAAATATTTGCCGACACAGTTAATTTAGTTACTGAAAATTAAATTTTGTTTTTTTTTCTGTGTAAAAAGCAAATGCGCTGCCAGAAACTAGCAGAACATATTTTCTCATGCATTCATTTGGGTTTAGCTTTGAGTGAGCATGCGCTTAAAAGCTTTGCAGGCAAACAAATTGCAGAGTAAATTTGAAATGCCGGCAGTTTGCAGAAAAACAAAAATTATAAGAAAAGAAAAAGCCAAGAAAGAAAAGTTTCTTGTAACAGCTGCTGCGAAAGAAATGTTGTGCTTTCGCCCCATAATATTTTGAAAAAAAAAACTGAATTTCTTTAAATTTTTTAATTTCGTTACGCAGACAAAGAATACAGAGATTGTTGTAATTGCATGATAATTTGAAGGTGAAAAATAAATACTAAAAAAATCCCAAATCCCATATTGAAGACGTAAAATCACTATACATACATACATACATTCATATGTACATACGTGCGAGTACATATGTACATATATACATATGTACAGAAGCAAGTAGAATAACAATTCGAATATTTCATTGTAAATACAAGTACATACATACATACATATGTACATATGTAAATATTTATTGTAAAATTAATACAGACTGGTTCCTAAGGGTACGTGAGCTTATCGACAGCAACGTTGTATTCGTTTTAATGGTTTTTTAATTCTGTTTATTTGATTTAAAAAAAAACAAGTGATTACGATAGCCAGTGCCTTATTGTTCTTTTTTTTAAACAACAGCAAGTAACAAGCATTTAATTAATTACATATTAGTAAAATAAACGACACTTAGTATAACTCGTAATAAAAATTGTGATATGGAATTGGCGAGAAGAAAGTATGCAAAATGAATGAAAAATTGATTTCTCATGAAAGGGTGTGGCAATATTTTGGACCTCAAGTAGGATAACAAATAATAAAGGATGAAACTTTATTGTTATTTAAAGGTATTTTTAAAATTTTCATTTGTATTTTAGGCTTCTTTCGATGAAATACGCTTAGCCGCTTCCCGTTTATGTCGTGATTATTTGAATGGCCGTTGGAAGTCAGTGACAGCAGACCAATTGATTGTTAAAAGAATCAGGTAAGACAATGACATCATGACTTGTATGTTCATGCAAAAATTTAAATATGTACCAGCAAATATAAAAGAAAAATAATCTCTTTAATCTTAACGCAGCGGTGGTCTATCGAATTTTCTGTATTATGTAAGTTTGCCCAAGGTAGAGAACGGCAACGAATGTGCAGGTAATCAGTCACAGCATCAAGAACAAGCTGCAGCACACAACGTTTTAACAACTGGTGATGATGAAAATAAAAATGAGAACTCGTACGATTTGGGAGATTTGAATGGCAACAAACGTAAAAGATACGACAGTAGCTCGTCGGTATCGTCATCAGCTCTAAGAGAAACAGAGCCCGAAGAGGTAAGTTTTTCCCACACCGAAGAAAAACTTTCCAACGGAACTTGTGTCTTTGGCAAAACTATAAGATTTTCACTAACTTTTTATCTCTCTGTAATATATGTATGATGAAAAGTTTTCTGTCTTTTATAAACTTGTTGTAGATATTTATATTTTATTTTACAAAGTACTCAGCTTATCAATTAAATTACATTAACTCTGGCCAGGAAATAAACTACACGAAGTAAAGCTTCGATGCCATACATCTGTCTTATCAACATATGTAAGCAGACTGAGGTTTTTAGCGGAAGTCTAATCCTCAGCTTAAAACTAGAGCTTAATACAGTACAGTTCATATTTGCTTTATAGAATTCTTTTCCTATTCTTAGCATTATGTTTCCAAGTTCTACCTTAAGATCCCAAAATCTCGGCAAGGTCTTTTTAACATTTTAAATTTTAATAACGAGTTCAATGAAACTATTTTTTTAAGCTTTAGGTCAGTAAATTTTATAAATTTCTTTATATTTTTATTTTTATATCGATATTTCGTTAACCTTTGGTTAACTTCTTCAGGAAAGGTTAACGAAATATCGATATAAAAATAAAAATATAAAGAAATTTATAAAATTTACTGACCTAAAGCTTAAAAAAATAGTTTCATTGAACATATAAAAAAGGTCGAAAAATTATAAACAATTTAATTTTAATAACGAGTTCAAAAAATTTATTAACAAAAGCATAGTCGTTTTAAGTCATTCCAGAGCAACATCAACTAAAAAAAAAAATTCAGTGAAGTGTGACTTTGACCCGCGCACGAAGGGTTCCGTACGGGCACGAGATATGTAATTCAATACAAACAATATAAACTATCGTTTTGGGATTTTTTTCGTTTTTTGGTTTTTTCAGTTTTAAGTTTTTTTTAGTTTGGGGGTTTTTTGAATTTATTGGCGCTTTCTGAGTTTTGGCACTTTTTTTCACGTTTTGGCGATTTTTTTTTGGTTTTTGAAGTTTTTTTAATTTTGGCAATTTTTATTATTTTGGCGTTTTTTTGGCGATTTTTTTATTTCGGCGATTTTTTTTTAATTTTGGCGTTTTTTTCATATAGGTGATTTTTTTTGGTTTTGGCGATTTTTTTTTAGTTTTGACACTTTTTTTTCGTTTTGGCGATTTTTTTCGGTTTTTGGCGTTTTTTTCATATTGGCGATTTTTTTTCATTTAACGATTTTTTCGAATTTGGCGATTTTTTTTAAATTTTTGGCGATTTTTTTCAGGTTTTGGCGATTATTTTCGGTTTGGCGATTTTATAATTTTCGGATTTTTTAGTTTTACCGTTTTTGAAAATTTCAAGAGTTTACCTCTTACGGTCTCCAAAATATAGCAAGTTGTCAAAATTACATAGTCAAAATTGCATTAACTGATGGACCACCCTTTAATTTAAATTTTTTAATATTTTAATGTTTATTGTTGTAGTCTGTATAAAAATACACTAATTTTACAAATTTAAAGTGTCAATATACATATGTACATACAATTGTATGTATATTACATGAGATTTTAACATTTTTCGTCGCTCGTTTTGGAGCACCCTTTAATTTCTAATTCTCATGTATTTGTTGTTGTAGTGGCCAAGGTTGTACGTACTCTGTCCAAATTTCAGGTCCGTAGCTCTTACGGTTCCTGAGAAAATACCGTGTGACGGACAGACGGACAGACGGACAGACGGACAGACGGACAGACGGACAGACGGACAGCGTAGCGAAAACAATAGGGTTGCATTTTTCACCTTTGGTGAATGGAACCGTAAAAAAACGCGTACCCTTATAAATACGTACATATGTACATACCATATTATGATTTTAATTCCTCTGAAAAATAATAATAGGTTTGTTTATTTACTAAAAATTTTTACGAATTTGTAAAAATTTTTATCTCAAAAAGTTTGTCAGCAGAGAGCGTCAAAAGAGAGAAAAAATTTGAGAGATTTGTTTTCTTAAATTATTGTTTTTCTTTCATTTAGCCACATAAATTCAATTCTAATGGCAAATAATTTTGTTTGTTTCTCATATATATTCAGAGATGGAAAATGGAATTTTTGTATTTTTTAATGAATAAAATTAAAAAAAATTATGAAAAATGCATAAAATAGTAAAAATACATGAAAACTGTGTAAAGAATTTCATACTAAATGCCAATTTATAAAAAAAATTGCAATTTAAAATATTATCAAACAAAACACATCAGAAAAAGTACAATTCTATAATGATATCCATCCATGGTTCGGATATGAATAAAACTTTCTTACAAGTTTTTACAAATAAAGAGTTCATTTACTTTTTCATATTTGGAAGAGTAATTTTGTAAGTTTCTGTCTTAAAATCTCTTCTAGTTTCTGCTGGGAAAGTAAATGAAGGCACCTAATATGAAAAGAGTTTGAATATCGTCCGCTAGTTATAATTCATTAATTAATAAAAAAAAACATGATTTTCCTAGTAGAAAATTTATTCCTGCATGAAATTTGGTAAATTTCCATTGAAATCTTGATCAAAATCTATACCGTTTACACAAACTTTTTTTGTTGACATTTATCAAGATTTCTTATCAGAAACAAAAACCATTAACAGGAAAATTTCCTAAGCCATAAGCAAACAACTCTACTGTAGCAAATTCACAAACCTTTTTTTTTGTAATACAGAGGCTTACTAATATTAAAAATTATCATAGTTGCTTCACTAAATTCTACTAGATTTTAAGTAAATTTTGATAAAATCTAGTGACGAATAAGGTATTGTTTGTAATCTCGTGAATAGTAGAGTTTGCTCAAATTTAAACGCACTATAAAGCAATTTTGGGCAGAAAGTAGATAGGCGTTGGCTGAAGTAGATAGTCCGTTGAATACACTTTCATTAAATAACAACATCACGCAGTTTTCTGATGTGCATCAGTGTCTCTTTGTGTCCGTTGTTGTAGAAAAGTTCAAGTGTTGAAGGCATAGACACTGTTTCAGCGGATAATAATCCTAATGTAACATCAGAGCATCCTCATTTGTCAGCATTGTGTAGCAAAACTCATTAGCGAAGTAAAATAACCAATTTAGTACGTCTCATTGACACCAGAGGCGTTGCAATACTGCATCATTAGAAATGTGTAAAAAACCAGAGTTGTAAAATAATGAAGCTTTCCTATTTCCCTTCTATCCTTTTCCCTAAGAAGGTAGTACCTAGTATTTGCTCCATAAAAAGTCGCTTAAAACCAAATCGCCCAAAAATAAAAATGAGAAACCGCCCAAAATTTCAAAATGAAAAATCACCCAAAAAAAATGAAAAATCGCCCAAAATCACCCAAAATTAAAAAACACCAAAAAATATTCAAAATTTTAGTAATTTTATTTTGTCTAATAAAGATTTTCTTCCTTGCAAAGTTTTCCTACGTAAGGACGTTTTTTTTGCACTACCGGCCTTGTGCCGGGCTTATGGATTTTTTCCACAATGGTGTTTCCCGACCAGGAACTGCCTAATAAAGATTTTCTGTTTTGCAAAGTTTTTCTATTTAATGACATTTTCCTGCACTGCCGGCCTTTGGACGGTCTTAAGTATTTTAATTTTTAAATTTAAATTTTTTGTTTGAAAAATTTTTGGGCGATTTTTCAAATGAAAAATTTTTTAGAATTTGTATGAAAAAATGTTTGGTTGATTTTTCATTTTTATTTTTGGGCGCTTTGGTTTTGGGTGATTTTTCATGGAAAAATTTTTCATATAAAAAATAGCTCAAAATTTCAAAATGAAAAGTCACCCAAAAAAAAAATTAAAAATTCCTCAAAATTATTTTGGAAAAAAAATTTTTTATGGAAAAATTTTGGGCCATTTTTAATTTTTATTTTTAGGCGATTTGTTGGACTTGGGCGATATTTCATGGAGCCCCTAGTATTAGCCGAAAAAAATAAAATTTCATTTTGAACCATTTAAAATAAAATAAAAATACTATTCAAATTGCAAAAGTAATTGAAAGAGGAAATAAATCACTTGAAGACTTTATAGTCAGCGTTATTCTGAAAAGTAATCACTCGGGAGCTTTTTCCTTTATTCCCTTTTCCTCTCTTCAAAAAAGTGATTTGCAAGCTTTCTCGTAAAATAAAATAATGACAAAATTTCGAAATTCTTTCTAAACTTTTTAATTCTCGGGAACATTTAGAATTGAAATTTAGAAATATATTTATATAAATGTCTCTCTTTATTTGCTTTAGGTGCTTTTAAGAATTTATGGTCAATCACATGGCGAGGATGCCCTTGAAGCCATGATAACAGAATCTGTGGTCTTTGCTCTCCTCAGCGAACGTAATTTTGGACCAAAACTTCATGGTATCTTTCCTGGCGGTCGTATTGAACAATATATACCAGCAAGAGCCTTGCGAACAGTACAATTATGCGATCCTAAGATTTCAATTAAGATAGCAGAAAAAATGGGTGAAATTCACAGCCTCAATATACCCATGTCCAAAGAGCCCGATTGGATCTGGAATTGTGTGAACCGTTGGAAACGCAGTTTGCCCGCAATCTTAACTCGTGATGATTGGAAAGAAAATCAAATATATGCTGAATTTATACGCAACATCAATTATACCGAAGAGTTTAAATGGCTGAAGTCAGTAATTGAGCAGGGGCAATATCCGGTGCTTTTCTGTCATAATGACCTGCAAGAAGGCAATATTTTGTTAAGAAGTTTCAATACCGCCGAAGAGTAAGTAACATTTAGATATTATGAAAGAGTTTGTAACAAAAAGTTATAACGTATCTGAATATGTATCTTTTTGACTTTGTGTAGTACAAATTTGAATGAGTTTTTAATGGACACCAACAGTGAAGCTGAAGTTGATTTGAACAAGTAAGTTAAACATTTTCCATTTAAATTGGTGAGAATTAATTAGTTTAAGGCTTAAAATCAAATAAAATTTCATTTGGAATATAAAAGACTAAAAAAAGTTATTATTAAGTGAATGGAGTTCGCGAACAGTGTTGCCAATTTCGTCATATTTCGTAATGTGTTTAAACAAGAGAAAGTGACTTTACATATTGTTACGTTAATGTAGAAGGGCCCTAACTCATTATTTTTTTTAAATCAAGTTTTTTGCATATTTCTAATGTATCAAAATATGCAAAAATCTCGATTTAAAAAAAATGAGTGATTGCCTTTCTATATTAAGGTAATGCTATATTTAATTAGATTTCATGAAAAAAGTAAATGCTGAGAATAAAATAGATCTCGCGTACCGCAACAAGAAAAATAGAACAGTCGGAAAAAATAACTTGTATTTGTTGTAATTTGAAGATGTCTGCTAGGCCAAAAATCTTTGCATATCGATGGCGTAATATAATTACATCCTCCTTGAAGATCTTAGTATGTTACAGTTCAAAATCAAGGACTTTTGGCGACTTAAAAATTATTTCTTCATGTAAATGCTTTAATTTTTTTCCAGTGTTTTGCGAAAATTTGAGTTCCGCCTTTCTTACATTAAACCATCGATATCGACATATCGCACATTTACTTTAATACCTTCATACCTCAAAAATGCGTTTATTGAGTTAATAAAAAAAAATTTAGCATTTTGTATTTTATCTTGTGTAAAAATTTTCATACAAAAAGCTTTTACTACTACTTCAGGAGAGAAGAATATTGCTTCATGTCTTCATTGAGTTGTATATAAATCGAAACGCGTTTTCTACAAAACTACTTTTTTGAGTTGTGACACTATTGAAGTAAATGAGCGATGTGTACATACTTAAAACCTTTTAACGATGAACGTTATTTTGAAAAGGAAATGATGTCCTTTAGTTGCTATGCAACTTGGAGCCATACTACCACTGAGCAATTCTATACAGTAAACTCTCGATAATTTGAAATTCAGGGGACCAAAGACAAAGTTCAAATAATCTAAAGAATTATAATGAAAATTGTGATGAGAACTGAAAGGAAATATACTCATTTCTTGTGATATTTTTGAAGGTTAAAACAATTGCTAAAATAATTGCGATTTATTTGTTTGGTTGTTTCAAAAAATTACCGGCTAAAATTATAGAGTGTAGAAGAGCCGCAAGGCTTTAAATTATAGAACGTCGGCGAGCAAGATGACTTCCCTATATGTAAAGCAATGCAAATAAACTAGAATAAAAGATTATTGCCTTCTTTTATTTCTGTGGCAAAAAGGAAAAACTGTCTAAGTCGAATTAAGCTGATTTTGAATTAATGAGGCCTTCATAATCTGTATATTTGAAAGTACCCCTCGTAAAAATCTCAATTAATTTGTGTGATTTTTCAGGAAGTTGTTATAACTTTGAATTACTTGAAGCTTATCTTTTTTAGACTTCTAATCTCATTTGGAATAATAGCTTAGTTTAGGTTATACTTTGTTATATTTCAACTCAAATGTATTACTTATAGTGTGTAGAATGAAGTTTGCTTAAAAAAATAAAGATTAACCGAAAATTTTCCAATTTAACTCTAAAAGAAATAAATTTCTGAAAATTGACTTGAAAGCTTAAAAAAGCTCAACTGAAAAATACTAAAATATGACTTAAGCACTTTTTCCTTATTGCCACAGATTTTATTTTATTTATGGCGTTTTCTTTTCTGCACAAAAAGTGTAACATTTTTTAGCTTTTTATTAAAAAAAAATACAATTTAGCCTCGCAAGGAATGATAAAATAATTTCTAATGAAATGTATATTTCGGAAGATCATTTTATTGCAAATTTTCATTGAAAAGTGTAATAAGTGTAACATATATTTTTTTCACAGAAAAGAAAATGCCAATAGTTTTTAAAATATTCACAGACAAAAAACCAAATTTGTTGCAAACTATCGAGGAGATAAAATTAGATGGATTTTTTTTTCAATTTATTGAATGAATTATAGGTGAACTAGAAAACAGGTTTGTCCTCTCAAATATATATGTATGTATAGGTATGTATGTCTGTACATACATATGTATGTGTGTAGGTTAGAGCGACTCACTTTCTATGAAAATGAAAAATCGTGATTTTGTTACCCCTCTCAAATTAAAAATGGATATTTTTAATGAGGATTACCAAAAAATAATTGAGGGTTCTAGAAATGAATGTTCGTGAGCTGGACCATATCGAAAAAGGTTATACTTATTTTTGTGGTTATTCGCATATTTTCGAATTTTCTCCCAAGACAACATATTAAAAAAAAATACATTATCCATTCGTACCATCAGAAATGCGTTATATAGCAGGCGCTACTTATATTAAAATTAATTCTATTATTTTTTAAGTATATAATGGTTTAAGTAATTTTTGATATGTTACATCCCATGCAAATTTTTTTTGTGTTATTGGGAAAAAATACGAAAATATGCAAAAATAAATTCACGACTTTGACTTGCACACGAAGGGTTCCGTACGGCCACTAGATATGTGCCCTAAATTATGAAAGTGGTCTAAGTCATATATTTCTCTGTTCGAGATATTTAATAGATTACATTTGAACAAATTCAGAAGTATTTTTATATTATGCAGCATTTTAATTTAGAGTTGTACTAGTCTTGATATATATAATTTTATTTAATATTTTTTAAATATTTATTCAAGTTTTTCAAAGATTTATTTGATATTTTGAAGCAAAATGCATATGACTTAGACCACTTTCATAATTAAGGGCACATATGTAGATTCATATGGTATTATGAACTTTAGCCTATTAAATATAAGGTTTTGGATTTTTTTTTAGTTTTTTAAGATTTTTCGGTTTTAAGCGTTTTTTTAGTTTTTGCGTTCTTTTTGTGTTTTTTCGGTTTTTGGCGATTTTTTTAAAGTTTTAGCACTTGTTTAGATTTGGCGCTCTTTTCTCTTTTTGGCGATTTTTGTCGGTTTTTGGCGATTTTTTTATTTTGGCTATTTTTTCATTTTGGCGATTTTTTTCATTATGGTGATTTCTTTGTTTTTTGGCGATTATTTTAAGTTTTAGCGCTTTTTTTAGCTTTGATGCTTTTTTTCTCGTTTTGGCGATTTTTTGGTTTTACCGTTTTTGAAAACTTCAAGAATTTTCTTCTTACGATTTCCAAGATACAGCAAGTTGTCAAAATTGCATAGTTAATGTTACATTAAGTGATGGAAAACACTTTCATTTAAATTTCTTACATTTTAGTGTTAATTGTTGTAGTCTGTATCAAAATACACTAACCTTACAAATTTCAATTGTCTATATACTTACAATTGTATGTACATATGTATATTTCATGGGGTTTTAAAATTTTTCGTTGCTCGCTTTGGAACACCCTTTAATTTTTACCTCTCATGTATTTGTTGTTGTAGTGGCCAAAGTTCTTACGGTTCCTTTTCACCTTTGCTGTACGGAACCCTAAAAACTACACAAATCTGGGCTGTTCTGCAAATCGCGATATGCCAAATCACGGTGATTTCAAAAAATTAATAAAAGCTAAATCATTGCTTTTGTAAATTTCACGATTTATAGCTTTCGAAGTTGGAAATAAATATCCTATTATAAATGAAAAAAACTTAAAAACTTTTGAAATCACCGTGATTTTCAGAACAGGCCCGAATATACCAATTTTTTTCGACGCACTTCAGCTCACGAACCCTCATCTCTAGACCCCTCAAATGTTTTGGAAATCCTCATTGAAAACTCTGAACTTTAATTTTAGAGCAGAAACAAAAACGTTGTTTCTGTGAGTCGTTCTAATGTACATATGTATGTATTTATGTATGTATGTATGCATGTGTGTAGTACATTCGCTTTTGGCTCCGAAGATCTGGCAACACTGTCTAGGCGGCTTTAATAATAATTTGTAGTAATGGCCGTATGTGTACTGTGCTTATATGTATATGTATGTGTTTCGTGTAATCATCAAAATATGTATACAAATTTGGCTTTTTATTAAAAAATAAAATTTTGAAAGAAAAATTTCATCAATTCGTTCCGTGTTTGTGTTGGTGCAGTTCAAATCGTCGAAATCTGACCGAAACAATAGTTTAGAAAAAAACCACTGGTAAATTTCCAAAAAAATGTAAAAAAAAACTATTAAATTAATTATTGATTGCTGTGATTTTCAACACTTCTTTTCAGTGAAAGTTCCAAGGCTCTAGATTTCGATTGTTCCAGTGATTCAGTGCTCAGCCCAAGTGACTCGGAAGAATTCGATTTATCGATTATTGACTTTGAATATTGTGCCTACAACTATAGAGGTTTTGATTTGGCAAATCATTTCATCGAATGGTCAATTGATTACAGCAATCCCACATTCCCCTTCTATTATAATCTCAAAGAACAATATCCCAGCAGCGAGCAAAGACAGCGATTTATAACGGCCTACTTGAAGAAACTTAATGACTGTGACGTTAGCTGGCAGCCTTCTCAAAAAGAAATTGATGACGTCGATAAGGAAGTTAAACTATTTTCAATGTTTTCACATCTCTATTGGAGTTTGTGGTCTGTGGTGAATGTTACTTCCAATATTGAGTTTGGCTATTGGGTAGGTTGCACGTTAGCAGCTACATACGTTACAGAAAAGAAAAGGAAACATTTTAAAATATAACAATTACAAAAAATTTAAATGTGTTCTTTTAAAAGTGGAATTCTGAAATAAACATATGTACATGCATTTTAAGGAATTTGATACGGCAATATATTTAATTCAATTTTTTGTTTTGTTTATTCCTTTTCAGGACTATGCCATGTTCCGTGTCAAGGAGTATTTGCAACTCAAACAAAACTTTATCGCTGACAATAACGCTCAAGTTTGAAAAACTAAATAAATGCATGAAGAAAAAGGGTGTGTAATTATATCTACGTAATTAAATTTTTAACACAATGATACTCATGCATTCAGGATACGTGAAAAGAAAAGTTTGAAGGCTGTAACTTGAATACTTCTGCAACACTTAAAATCTACATAATGTCCTTTTGATTTTCATTTTATTATAATTTTATTATGTATATGTATATTGGAATAGTGCTGTGATGGTTTTTTAGATTTTCAAGACTTGTTCTCTTCGCTTTATATATACAATTAATTTTTTTTTTATATTTTTTGTCTTAAAATTGTTTTTATGCTGCACCAAGTATTATTATAAAATGATTTTATACTCTATTGCGGAGGCGTACCTAATCGATTTGAACCTCCTTTTTTGTTCTTAAACTTATTTACTTATTACATACATACTTACATAATTATAATTTAGATAGATACCAATTTGAATAAAAAAAATATACAGTTTTTTTAGAAAAATAATATGTAAATTTACTTCCTTTAACTTAGAACTTAAAACGTAAATAAAAGACATTAAAAACAAAATTTTTTTATTTTTATTTGAATATTATTACCTTTATCATAAAAACTTCTTTCTCTGGGCAATCACTAGTTCGACTATAAAAAGTTACTTTGGGTGTTGGCTTTTAATATCTATCTGTCCCCTTAGCACTGATTACCTGGATTGGATCAAGGCAATAATGATAATTCTTTATTCATCACAAACATTTCTTTTGTTCAAATGATTTCGGTTCCTGAAATGAAAATAAGTTCTCTTATATGAAAGACCATACAAAGCTTGGGGCATTTTTTGCATAATGTAATGTATACAATTGACATAAATAGACTTTAATAAAACATTTTGTGGCATTTTGATGATAACAAAGGGCAACTGTGTTAATACTGCCAACACAGCCCCCATAACGGAGATAGTAAAATAAAAGATTAAGAATTAGTTGACAAGCTTTTGTTATGCAAAAACCCTAAGGGAATTTAAAAACTTTTTAGGAGTATCTTTAGTAGAAAAAAAAACGTTTGCAAGGAAACCCTTATTTTATACAATAAATCGATGATTTGCAACAATACCTGGGTCTAGTAATTATTGACGAATTTGAGGTATTGATATCAAGTTTATTTATATAAAAAAACATTTTAAATGCGTTTTTGTATTCATTAAAAAATGTTTTAGTACTAGCGAATTACTTCACAAAAATTTATCATAATAGGGTTTTCATAAACTTTTTTCGGCTTTTGGCGACTTGTTTTTGTTTTTGGGATTTTTTTTTGGTTTTAGGCATTTTTGAGCATTATCGCTTTCTTCGTTTGGGCGATTTTTTAGTTTTGTCTGTTTTTTTTAGCTTTTGCGGTTTCTTCGTTTGGGCGTGCTATTTCGTTTTGCGAATTTAAAGAGTTTGTCAATTACGGTTTCAAAATTAAATAGTAATAAATTCAGTGAAGTGACCCGTGCATGAAGGGTTCCGTACGGACACTAGATATGTAACACAATACGAACTTTAGCTTATATAAAATATAGTTTTGGTAATTTTTTTTCGTTTTTGGGTTTTTTCGGTTTGAGCGTTTTTTCGGCGTTTTTTTTGGCGTTTTTTCGGTTTTGGCGTTTTTCTTAAGTTTTTGGGCTTTTTTTAATTTTGGCATTTGTTTTCGTTTTGTCGTTTTATTCAATCTCTGGCGTTTTTTCCTTTTGGCGATTTTTTTTCATTTAAGGGTTTTTTTCATGAAGGCGATTTCCTTACTTTTGGCAATTTTTTTAATTTTGACGATTTCTTCGGTTTTGGCTATTTATTTTAGTGTTTTTTTAGGGGCTTTTCTTTATAATGGCGATTTCTTTAAATTTGGCGATTTTTTTCATTCGGGCGATTTATTTTAGTGTTAGATTTTTTTTTTATTTTGGTGATTTTTTAAATTTTGGCGATTTTTTTTTTAATTTTTGGCGATTATTTTAATTTTAGGGGTTTTTCTTTATAATGGCGATTTCTTTAGTTTTGGCGATTTTTTTAATGTTGGCGATTTTTTCCCTTTTTGGCGATTTATTTTACTGTTAGACATTTTTTTAATTTTGACGATATTTTTCGTCTTGGCGATTTTTTAAAATTTTTGCCGATTATTTTAATTTTAGGTGTTTTTCTTTATGATGGCGATTTCTTTAGTTTTTGGCGATTTTTTGTATACGGATGATTTTTTCGAATTGGCGATTTATTTTAGTGGTTTAGTGCATTAACTGATAGAACACCCGTTAATTTAAATTTTTTTAAAATTTTTGTTGTTAATTGTTGTAGTCTATATATAAATACACTAACTTTAAAAAAATTCAGGTGTCTATACATACATAGGCCGGGTTTACATCTGTGTGCCAAATGCCACACAAGCGTAAAAAAAGCGTAACCAACTAATTACTAATGAAAACCTATTTGATTCAGACATGTATTTATTAAGTTAAACAGTTTAATACATAATTAATAGACAATTTTATAGAATCCAAAATGATTGCAAACTGTTTAAATCAATAACTCTTAAAATCTTGTTAATAAAATTAGTTTCACGATCTTGAGTCAGAAAGGGCTAAAATATGTTCATTATATTAGATACTGTTAAATTCAAAGCTTGAGAGCTTTTGGAGACCTCCCTAATGATAATAAAAAAATTACAACTTAATTATATTTATGTATGTATGTAAATATCGCTCCTGTATTGCAACACGGGCCCATCTCAAAGAATGTGTTTTTGGAAAAAAATCATTATATCATATCAGGCTATAACCGCCAAAAAAGCGTAACTGAGACAGTTTTTGCACCACATTTTTTATTTATTTTTTTTTTTGAAGAAAATCGATTATTAAATTTTTTTTTATTATTTATTAAATGATCGATTTTGTTAAAAAAAATTTATTTCCAAAATTATGGCACATCTTGTGAAAAGAAAATTTAATTTTTTGATAAATAGATATAAAATTACAAGATGAAGTGTTTTTTTCATAAACATGTTTTGTTTCAATGTTTTTGTTTTTTATGCAACAAAACTTTATTTGTAAACTTTCTCCTCGTCATTTCAATTAGTAAATATTTATTTACTTACATAAATACATTTGCTCACAACCCAGCTAATCAAAAAACATTCGTAAATAATATCTCATTCGAATGTTGCGTAAACATATCCCGTACAAAACACCCGAGAACGGAGAAAGAGAAAGTGCTGCTAGAGCTCAATCGTCGCTCAGTTTGTGGCAGCAAATCTTTCGGTATCGATGTTTCGCTTAAGGCCCGTTCAGACTATTATACAAGTATTGATACTTTTGTGGAAAATGCAGCTCTGACATATTGAGTTGTTATTGTTTTTTTTTTTAATTTTTAAACAAATATAAATCCAGGGATGCATTTTCGTCAAAAGTATTAATACTTGTATTATAGTCTGAGTGGTCCTTTACGAATCATTAGGGAACATTTAGCGATATCATTATGTAATCATAAACAACGCCATTAATAGTTCGATTTCATTGCTTCTAAATAGCAAAACACGTTATTCCTCTTTGGTTTTACATGCAAAATAATAAAAAATTGAGAGAAACAAATTGTTTCTTGTTGCTAAACTTTTTTTATAACGATAATGTTTCGAGAATTGTTCGCTATAGCGAACCTTCGTTTATTTTCGAATCTCCGAATGGCTGGGAAATGTGCATGTACATATTTACATATATACCGACGTTGCTTATTTTCTTGCTGCGTCTCTGTATTGGCACTGGACGTTTGGCTTTGTTGATTGTTAACTCAGCTCTGCTTGGGACAAATTTGTGATAAATAATTTGTAAGAAAGTATACACAACTAGACTCGCACATTTACTCATATATACGAGTATTTGCATCTATTATCTAAGTTGTTTGTATTTGTATTTATTTGTCCTTTTCCTTTGTCAACAAACATTTGCATTTTGAGGTTGTCTAATGAACTTAATTCAATTGTAAAATAAAAGTTTTAATTTAAATTCGTCTAACAAGTCTTATTTATTTATATTTATTTAACATAATATTTTTAGTAGTCAAAGTTTATTTACTATGCATTAAGAAAATTTTCTTTGCTTTATCTTAAGCATTAAGCATTAAGCATTATGCAAATAAAATATACTCTCCAGCAAAAGTCAACAAAACAACTTTAAAGTTCGATTTCCCTGCCATATCCTAGATTTTGTTTAAATAAGCCCAAAGCAGCTAAGCAGGAAATTTAATCGTTTTTCCTTCTCAACAGCACTTCAGATTTTTATTAAAGTGCTTATCCTCCAAGCGCTTTTCCTTATCAATGATGCTGCTCAACTTGCGCTTTGTGAAGCAGAGCGGGTGCCGCTTTACTTCTGTTTGTATGTATGCAACATTTATTTATTACTTCCTTTTGTGTTGAAGTCCATTTTCCAACAGATTTATTTTCTTGCTAAATATTAAATGGTTAGGTATGCCAGCAATTTACCTTATCTAGAAATCTTCTGCGCATCCGAAGTGACAAATAAAAAAAAACAAATAAACGAAAATGCCAATAACTACTGTAAATGGATTAGATTTGCTGGATTTTATTTTTATCTTATTTAAAGAGTACATTTGTATGTGGGTTTAGTACAGTGCACAGTGGAGCGTTAGAAGAAATGATTTATAATAAATATAACACTATACATAACTACCTATATAGGAAAGGTAAAGCTTTTATAAAAACTTGCAGCTTATGTACAGTAGGCCCAAGCAATAATGGACCAAAATTTACTTTTTAAGATACCCATAAGGTATGCAATATTATTGAGTATTTTGTGGCTATTATTATTGTCATTGTGCTACACACTATTTGAAGGATTTCATAATATATAAAAAAATATATGGCACAAGTTTTCTTGAAATAGCAATATCGAGCCATAACCTTAAAAAAACTCAAGCGAATTATATTTTGAACTTCGTTTTTTGAATAAAATTGATTATCTAAAATCATAAATAATTGATTTTTGTCAAAAAATTAAGCTTGAATATTATGTCACTTAAGCTTTTTTAGGGTTCCGTACACCAAAGGTGAAAAAAGGAACCCCATTGTTTTCGCTACGCTGTTCGTCTGTCCGTCACACGATATTTTCTCAGGAACCGTTAGAGTTACGGACCTGAAATTTGGACAGAGTATGTAGAACCTTGGCTGCCAAAACCCGAAGAAATTGCCAAAAATTTAAAAAAATTGCCACAGCGAAAAAAAATCCCAAATTTAAAAAAAATTCTAGCACTAAAATAAATCGCCAAATTCGAAAAAATCACCCAAATGAAAAAAATCGCTAAAATGAAACAAACAAAATTAAAAAGAATACCAAAAACCGAAAAACTCCCCAAATCGAGAAGAAAAGTGTCAAAACTAAAAAAATTGCCAAAATATAAGAAAATTGCCAAAAACCGAAAAAATCGCCAAAACCAAAAAAAAATCACCTTTATGAAAAAAAACGCCAAAATTAAAAAAATCGCCGAAATAAAAAAATCGCAAAAATAAAAAAAATCGCCAAAATTAAAAAAACTTCAAAAACCCAAAAAAATCGCCAACTTTGATATTTATTGAGCTTCTCATTTGTTTAAATGAAATTTTATAACATAATAACTCTAGTTTTTCTAATAAATTTTTGGGTTATCAACAGTGAAATGCTCAAAGGATCTAGCTAAACCCCTCAATAATAGATTTTAATGCATTTTTAATAAATTAAATTTTGCTGAATAATAATTTGGGATTTGCATTAACAGATGTTAAACTTAAATTGTAACAATTCTCTTAAAAAATAATAATTAAATGGGCTTAATAATGGTCTAAATCAGCTAGGTGCAAGCCATATGCACAATTTGCAAACTTTTACAAAAGAGCTTTTGTGCTTTCACACCGATGAGAGCACAACAGCCAATCAGATCTTGGCTACAACAATGCCTGCTCTTATGGTAGAATTATTCGATTCATATTGTGTTACTTTTGAAGTGGTCGTATCGTTTAATTTTGGATGCAAAAACTCAGTTAGCCGACTGTTATGTAATGTAAGTGCAACAGTAGGAAACAGCTGATCGATATTTTTATATAAAAATTAGGTTTCGTTACATTTCTTCTCTATACCATTTTCATTACTTTTAACATACAAATATCGATCAGCTGTTTCTAACTGTTTCACTTACTTTACATTACAGTTGGCTAACTGAGCCTTTACTTAGTAAAACGTAAAGTTGCCAGCGAACGTGTCAGCTGGCATGTGTTTGTATGTATGTAAGAGAGAAATTTACGTAGAAATCTAGTTCCTGTAGATTTCTATCTGACATACCCCATTAAAACATTTTAAAAAAGGTAATCGATTTTGGAATTAAGCATTTTTGGTGGAAACTCTTACCTACTGGATTATAAACTTAATGATTTTAACAAGTCGTGAGACTAAAATAATTGATTCTTGAGAAGTACTTACTTTTTTCTTTGGCAACTTGTTCAAATAATCGATTTAATCTAAGAAAATCACTCTAATCGTTTAGAAAGTTGTACGTAATTTTTTTAAGCTTTAGGTAATGTGATTTGTATGCGAGTTATGAAATTTGGCAAACAGAAAAGTAAGTCATTATAATAACAACAAATTTAAGAGCTTTCAAAGCTCTTTACCTCAAATAGAAATAACAGAGTATGTATTTTTGGATGTAGCTGGTCTAAATTTTAATAAAATAATGTATCAGTGAGACATCTTCGAAATTTTTATTGGTCTGCAAGGCCTATCGATTTCGTTATGCGTGGAGTGTAATTTTGCATAAATCAGGCTGAATTTGGCCGATTGCGTGGGCTATGTTAGCATTGCGGGTCGCTTTGGTTTCTGTCCTTTTCACATAGACTCCGACTTAAGAAAACCCCACAAGAAAAATGACAAAATCTTGTTGAATAGTTCACATCACTTCAACGTGAGATGATTAGTTCCTCAATTGCCTCAAAGGAGAACTAAAAAAAATAGTTTTGACCAAAGAAAGTGGCCCTCTGAAGCATCGTGGTATAATTTAAATAGTTGAAGTTAAAAAGACATTGCTTGGCCAGTGATACAATTCAAACTCGGAAAAGCAGTCTAATGTAATTACTTATTTAAATTTAAAAAATAATATACAACTTAGAATCCCTTTTGTCTAATATTTAAGGCTTTTCATTACCTTTTCCTCAGGGTTTCACTATTTGCGGTGTATTTTAATTTATTTATTTTTTTGTGGTATTTCATAAAACATTAAAAAGTTTTTATGTTCTTTGTAGATTAAAGGCAGCTCACGTTCTCCAGCAAGCAGAGAACCTGACATTATTTTAACAAACTTTACAAATACATTAAACCAAGTATTTTAAGAATACAATTCTGATATGCAACAACAATCAAACTGTCAACACTGCTGGCTAATGATGATAGCCCATTTACTTTCTACCCTCACTTTAAACATTTTCCCTTCCCCTACCCCTACTCTTGCCAACATCTCAGTACATATCACTTATTGGCTTAAAGTCGAAACTGTTGTTGCTGATGTTGTTTGCTTTTGCAGATGGCCAAAAAGGTTGTTGTGCATTGTATCCTTAAAGAAATATTGCTAAAAAGTTGTAAGACTACGAGTACTTTTGGCTTAAATCGACCCTCTTGTGAATGGCATATTAATTTTATTATTTCTAGTCTTAGTTACTTGTTTTGGGAGGGAAAACGACAGGAATTATTATAATGATATTACTGGGAATTAACTGCAGAAAGTTCAAAAGTACATACTTTAAATTAGTTGAGGAGTTTGCCTACAATCAGCCACATATTTTAAGAATAAAAGAATTTATGGAATTTTTAAATAAATTGCTTAAGACTTTAAAAATTTAAGAAAATGTTTTTCCTTCCAAGGTCGTACCCATTTCATTTCTATGATTTAATTTTGTTTGCTCTTAATTGGGTTTTTGCTGATTTTTTTACATTGTTTTTCTTTGTATGTTTTATTGATTTCTGTGATCTGTAATTGACAGGTCTGGATGTATGTATGCATATGTATATGTATATGTTAAGCATATGTTTGCATATTTAGCATTTATATCTGTAGATGTAAAATTTGTATACTTATGTTGATTATTGTATTTATCAAACATGCTACACATTGTATCATTATACAAAACATGTATGTATGTGTTACTTTGGAATAATGCAACTTTAAGTGTCGTAAAAAGTGACAGTAACAAACAGCTTGAACATGACACTAATAGGATACTTCTAAAATGTTTATTTTATATAAATACTTATACTACATATAGTACATACATACATATTTATGTACATATGTAATTCTGTCTACCAAACTTGAAACAAAACCTTTGACCATACAGGAAATAACACAGTAATTTTTTTTTAATTTTTCTAATATTGTTAGTAAAAATATGTTGCAGAACATATTCTTTGTACTAGTAACTACATAAACCGAATTAAATTTGTATTAAAAAGGATTAAGTATAGTGAAGAAGGCCAGATAGTGAAGTTATAAATTCTTAAGCTTCATTCTGTTTACAACTCCGCTATTGGGCCCTCTGTTAGTTTTTATATAGCATCCTTGCAGCACCTCTAGTGTTAAATAGACGCATTATGTAAAAATGATCATTATTTAGTTATATTTATATGTCCCAGTTTGCACTATGCATAAACATGCATAAAACACATCTCATCAAAACTAACACTTGCATTTTGAGGACGCTATAAGACTTGTGTCATGTGAATTGGGACTATCTACATCAGCTACGTCCAAGTCATATGCACAATGCGCAAACTTTTACAAAAGAGCTTTTCTGCTTTCACACAGACGAAAGCACAACAGCAAATCAGATCTCGCCGGTAATAAAGCTTGCTTTTACTTTTCAAAGAAACCAAAAAAATTTAAAGCTTTCAAAACTAATTGCCTAAAATGCAAATATGAGGTTATGAAGTCAGAAATACAAGGATGATTAGACCTGGTCCACACTTCAACTTTTGTTGATCAACTCGTAATTCAGCTGTAAGAAAGACGCAGAAGGAAATTAAAGTGCTTTAAAGTGTGTGAGCAGGGACTTACCAATCTTGACATTTATACATATGTATACACTTTGAATATTTTTCTTGCCTAAAACACGTTCAACTTGATAATGATTATTAGCCATTAACATTTTTGTTTTAGTGAATCTTCACATTTCTCTCGCTAGACACACTTTTATTGTACCAAAAACAGCTGATGTCAGATCAAAATAAAATTTATATTCGCAGTTTTTTCATTTGACATTACCGCTTAACTTTAACATTGGCAAAGTTTTATTGCTTTCACACTGCATTTGCAGTGAGAAATTCAGCATTTCACTTGTAAAAAACTTATCGTGTGAAGACAACTTTATATCTGACAAAACTTGCTCGTTAAAAGTTTGGCTTCCATACACACTTTTGTTATACCAAAACAGCTGATGTCAGCTGCTTTGTCAGACCAAAATAAAATGCGGTCTTATTGCAATTACATCTCTAACTGTCAAAGTAGCAAAGTTTCACACACACATACTTTTTAAACGAGAAAACTTGAGAAAATATCGTGTGAAAATAAGCTTGACCGTTTGACCGACTAAAGTTGCAAATTGCCACTTTTTCGACTGCCATGCCACTTTTGGTCCCCCTTTTTTAAAGTGAATTATATAATAATACATTAAAAATAAGACATTTTAGTGTAGTTGCCTCGTTGTTTTTAATGTTGCCCCTTTATTTTTTTTGATAAATCCCCTAATTGGTGCCACTTTTTGAAGAAGGTCATCGGTCACCTTAGTGCAAATAGCTTTAAATATATTTATTACATGCGTTACCAATCAGTTTGTAATAAGGAGAAGTTGCTGTGGTTAATGCAAAAAGTTAAGTTAATCAACGAAGTTTTATGTTCTAATCACCTTATTAATCCTTAAATAGGCTCAATGCAATTTAACGATTCAAGTTTTAACTTAAAATACTGAGTTTAGCTGCTTGCATTCCTAAATAAAACACGTACAAATAATCACACACACCCTCTCAAGCATCCGTGCATTTTATACATGCGAGTGAACTTAATTTTCCTTGTTTGAATTACACTATTTTCTTTTCCCATAGTTAATTTTATTAGCTCATCACTTGAAAACTTAAAATTTATTCAAACAATATACTCGTATAACAATAAGTCTAGCAGCATAAAAAACACGTTAAGGAATATGACGTTGAAGAACATTGTGGCAAGAAATGAAAAGTTTCTAAATTATAACTTTGCTGCCTCTTAAGTAAATAGAATTTATGTATGCATGTGTTTATATAAGAATGTACCCTGCAGGAAATGCGATAAGTGAAATTGTAGTGAGTTACTAGTGACAAATATCTATTGACAAACATTAGCTTGTCATTGCAAATCTCCCACTAGACTGTTGCACTACTGGTTAAGTAGTTCTTTTGGGACCATATGCACACATTAGCACCAAAGATTCACTAGTAAATTTACATACATATGTATTTTTTTTACGATTATTGCACAGCATAATAAAAATGAAAAACAAACTATTGACGCTTTCATTGACAATGTCACCAGAAATACACTAGAATTGTAAAAAGAAAGTTGTCGACATTTCAACTAGTGAAATTGTCGCTAGAGAAAAGAGTGTTGACATAGAGACAGACATATGGTTCTTGGCTGGCTAGAGGGTACATATACATATATACATTTGTATGTATGCATGTTATGAGTTCAATGCTTAAATATATCATTTCACCATCTACTTGCAATCATTTATTCGAGTAGAAACTTGTAATATGTACAACAAAGTTACTATGCAGTTGCTAACACCATGAAATTTGTTGCTTTTAAGAGGTGCGCTTGAAAAGGAATTGCGATTTGCTTGAAAGTCAGGGTGTAAGGCACTAAATCAATATCATTTTAATAAACCTCTATATATTTATACACCCCGCTTCGATTTTTTAATGCTTCATAATGGATGACAAACCAAACTTGAGTTGTCTTGTCAATTGGGAACGCAACCGAAATTAAAATTAGTGTTATGTCTGGAAATTTCCTTCAGTTTCCTAAAATTTAAAAAAAAATTATTGTTTGATGTTCAACTACGAGTATAATATTCTTTAAACTTCACATTAGTTTAAAATTTATATTTTATATAAAAGTTTCTAAAACATTTTTTGCCAAGTCTTCACTTTTACTAAAAAACAGAAAAATAATAAAATTTTACTGAATGAGTTATATGTTCATATATATATTTAAATAATTATGGTCAATTTTAATTATTATTTATTTTTTGATCACGCCAAAGTTCGTATTGCTTTGTAAGCCAAATTACTTGTGATAATTATTAATAAACAATTAACACCGAAGTTAATTGTAAATATTCTGACAAACACATAGTAGAATGGAACAACTAGTTGTTTTCAATTTGCTGAAGGCTGAAATACGATGAATCAAAACAATTTACATATTCCATTTGCAATGAAAGTTGCGTATATAAAGCAGATATATCTACATCTACTGACACCACACACAGTGGACCAAACACAAGGAACGCTGATGATGAAGTTGTAGTGGCCTTCGAAAACAGCTAATTGTTCCGTTCTAGTACGTGTTTGTCAGAATATTTACAATTAACTTTGGTGATATTTGTTCATTAATAATTATCACACGTAATTCGGCTGCAAAGTGATACGAACTGTAGCCTGATTAAATCATAAATATTAAATAATTATGATCCTTTCATAAGTATAAAGTTCTGACATCCTTAGCAAATCAATAAATATAAATAAATTATAAAAAATAATTAATTACTTTTGTCAACGGATATGAACATTCCTTATAACGGCAAAAAAGCACACACATGCATACATATGCATTCGTATTTTGAGCTTTTAAGAATACCTCAAGTGACCTAAAAGTACCCACTAGCCCTTTGCTTGCGTGCTGCAATTGTGCGAAGTAATTTTCAGTTTGTACTCGTAAATGCAGGTTCAGACAAGTGAAGTACATATAAACTAAAATTATGTATTTCCTTGTTTCAAGCCAAACAATAAAATAAACTTCTTCCTTTAAAGTTGTGCTAACTTTGAGTTTCTATTGAGTAAATGCTGCTCGTATTGAAAACTTTAATTTAAATTGAAATAAACACACACTTTGTTGAAGCGAAATTGACGTGTTACGCCCGCTGCACTTCGATGAATATGTACGAATGAATTTATGGTTTTACATAAGAGTGTGTTTGTAGGCCAAAATTAAAACTTCCATCCGTATGTAGACTTGTAGACTTGTTGTTGTACTAAAACATGCAACGACAGTTATATTTCTACTTGGTAATTTATTGCTGCACATTTGAAGATGCCAGAATTTACACTCTGTTGCAGATGTTTTTTAAAATTTATTTCGCATCTTAAATTTGCAAACTGCAAACCATCTCAAATAACAATGAAAGCCTGAGTGGGTAATGCTAGGAACACAACTGGGACGAACGACGAATTTTTCGGTGCGAACTTTTGTCACAAAAAGTAAAATACATTTGTACATTTGTAGAACGAAATTCGACGTGAGTGACGAACTCTAAGATAGATTTATTTCTATTTTGTACGCTGACGAATGACGAAAAAACAATTTTTTCTCCCAGTCTCTCTGTATTTGTACACACAACAAACAAATTTATCAAATATGAGCGAGAAATTCATCGTTATTGTTCTTCACACTACGAATTTACGCAGCGAATGCTTATCAACGAATTCGTCAATGCGGACGAAACTCGTCGTTCGTCCCAGTTGTGATGCTAGCATTAAATGTAAGAGTATTTCAAAGTATACATTTAAATTATCACATCACAATGCTTCCAGATGGAATGCAACGATGTTGAGGTTTAAAGCAAAGCCAAAATTTTTTTTTTTAATTTTTAAATCGCTAAACCTGTAAATGATAGTCTCCGGAATTGACATGGAATTGTCTTTGGAAGTACATACTCATACATATCGATGGTCTCAAGTAGAAAGGCCCTGACTCGTATTTTTTTTTAAAAAACTGAGTTTTTCAGTGCTTCCAATAGATTTCACACAAATACATCTCGTCACAAAAAGTTATTGCACACAGAAAAAAAATCAATCTATAATCGTTAAAAATAGGGTTAATTTTAAATTTTTTGGCGATGACTTTGCTTCATGTGTGTTCCATGTTAATTTAACATGATTTATAGTAATTGTCAAAAAAAAATTTTCCTTTTGAAATAATTTTATTTTACGTTGAATTGAATCACATTTCACTACTGTTAAAATCAAAATGAAAAATCATGTTGAATCAAATTTATTTCAAGTTAGATCAACATGAATGTTATTTAATGTAATAATTGTATTTTACTAATTATTTAATTTATGTTTAGTTGACATAGACTGCAGTTTGTTGGAAATACAAAAACAACCTACACAACTAAGCACAAAGTGTATCACAGCTATGAACAAAGCAAATAACTACCAACACACTCCAATAACATAGTAATTTTAATGTGCTCTTAATGAATTTGAATTAACCTATTGACATGTTGATTTTACATTGGTCTTTTTTTGTGTGTGTGCAATAGTGTAAAAAATAACGCTTTTATAAGTAGTTGTAGCAAAAAATTTACATGTTAAATATTTCAGCTTCTTTTATGTTTTTACCTTCAGCTGTAAAGTTACAAATTATTTGATTTAGGGCCTTTCTACTTGAGACCAAGTTTAGGTATTTATAATCATAATGCTTAGTTTATTTAGAATCATTTAATATCAGTTGGAATGCACAATACTCCTTACTTTTTGAACACTTTATTAATTATAAGTCAGTTGTAAAAAATATTTGTCCTTGAAAAAACTTGATGAAACTTCAATTTAAAAAGAAAATCTCATTTTACATTTATTAATAACAAAAATTAAAAATTTTAAAAACCCCCGAACATATCTAGAAAAGATTTGGTATCTTCTAAACGGCTGGACCGATTTTCTTCAAACATAGCTAAGAATCTTTTCGATCCAGTCACCTTTCAAACAGAAAAAAACTAAATCTAAACTAAAAACTAAAAAACAGGCCGTTTGGCCTGTACGTCGACACGGACAGACACACAGATACACATACACAGACACAGAGACACACAGCCACACAGACACACACTACAAACTTATAACACCCCTTTTTTAGTCGGGGGTTAAAAATATAATTTGTTTATTTTTATTTTCAAGTAAAACTTCTGCCATCCGCAGCAGTCTTCTCACACACTGACCCAAATTTTTCATAGCGCTGCTGCATCGAATCTCAGTCGACTGCATACCGCAAGTTTAAATTCAGTTATCTTTTTGTTGCTGTTTTTATTATTGTTGTTGCTTGGCTAAAAGTGTTTAATATTATTAGATTTTCTTTTGTTAGTGTTGGTCTGTGTATGCTTCACAATAACTGTCAATTACCTTCAATTTGCCACCACCATTATCCAACTTGCAGCCACTTTTTTTCGCAACTAACAAGCTTAAACGCAAGAATACGCCATCAGTTACTGACACTCAGAGTCTAAGTTGTTGTCCTACAAGTGGGCAGTAGAGAGAAACGTATGAATGAAAGAAAGAAGGACAATCTCTTTGTTGCCTTAAAGATGTTCATTTGCTTTATTTTTTTCTTCGTGTCCTTCTTATGCTCTTGCTACAAACTTAATGAAGCTTAATACCGGACTGCGGACATCATCACAAGAGACAAGCAGTGACACATAATGAAGGAATTTAATAAAGAAATGAGAATTTTTTGTTATTAAATAAAAGTTAAAATCGAATAAAAAGTTTAAGGAAAAGAATTTTAACTCTTTTATAAACGAATGAAAAGAAAGAAGAGTATCAAAAAGCCAAAGATTCTAAGGATTACCAAAATTTGAAAAAGAGGTTTCGTTTTCATGAAAAGAAAAATATATTTTTAAATCGTAGGCTGTTCTTATAACTTTAACGTTTAATGGTTAATTATTCTTTATTTTTTAGGGTTCCGTAAACTAAATGTTAAAAAAGGACCCCTATTGTTTTCGCTACTCTGTCCGTCTGTCCGTCACACGCTATTTTCTCAGGAACCGTAAGAACTACGGGCCTGAAATTTGGACAGAGTATGTAGAACCGTTAATACATGAGAATTAAAAATTAAAGGGTGTTCCAAAATGAGCAATGAAAATTTTTAAAATCCCATGTAATATACATACAATTGTATTTACAAATGTATATTGACACTTGAAATTTGTAAAATTAGTGTATTTTTATACAAATTACAACAATTAACACTAAAACTTGAAAAAATTTTAATGAAAGGGTGCTCCATCAGTTAATGCAATTTTGACTATGTAATTTTAACAACTTGATATATCTTGGAAACCGTAAGAGGTAAACTCCTGAAATTTTCAAAAATGGTAAAACTAAAAAATCCGAAAATTATAAAATCGCCAAACCAAAAAAAATCGCCAAAAATTAAAAAAATCGCCAAAACGAAAAAAATCGCCAAAATTAAAAAAAAAAATCTAACACTAAAATAAGTCGCAAAAAAAAATTAAAAAAATCGCCAAAATGAAAAAAAATCACCAAAAACCGAAAATAATCACCAAAACACGAAAAAGGCGCCAATAACAAAATAATTGTTCACATGAAAAAAAATCCCAAAATTAAAAAAAAATCGCCAAAATTAAAAAAATCGCTAAATTGAAAAAACGCCAAAAACCGAAAATGTCGGCAAAATGAGAAAAAAAGTGTCAAAACAAAAAAGCGCCCAAATGAAAAAAAATCGCCAAAATGAAGAAACGCAAAAACCAAAAATCGCCAAAACTAAAAAAATTGCAGAAACGAAAAAATCGCCAAATAATAAAAAAAACCGAAAAAAAATTGCCAAAACGAGAAAAAAAGTGTCAAAACTAAAAAAATTTCCAAAATGAAGAAAAACTCCATAAACCGAAAAAATTGCCAAAACCAAAAAAAAAAATCGCCTATATGAATAAAAAAAATCGCCAAAATTAAAAAAACGTCAAAAATGAAAGAAAAAAAATACCAAAACTATATTTTATATAGGCTACTAAAGTTCGTATTGAATTACATATCGCGGGTCAAAGTCGCATTCACTGAATTTATTTATGTTTTATTTATTTTTATTAATATAAAAACAAATGCCCTAATTCATTAAGAAGATTGAGGACGTTTTTTGTTTAAAAATACTTCTGAGGTCTTGTGTTTGAATTCTCTAAATTATTTTCCTCAAAAATGGTTGTTGTCTTTAATATTGAAAAATAAAAATATTATTGGAATGTTTTAAAACATAAAAATTAAATGAAACAATATGTGTTGGAAATAATGTTTGGAGCAAAACCGTAAAGCAAATACACGAACCTTCTAGTATAGACAGTAAATAATAATTGTTTTAAAGAATCGCAACTGCGGATTTTTTTTTGTCCTTAGACAAGACGATACAATCGACGAACAGAATTAGGGCATAAATATTAGTGGGAACGTTTACCTCTCACTGCTTAATGTTAAGAACCCCACCTAGACTTGTTACAGAGTCAGTTATCATTATCAAAATCAGCAAGTACAAAAATTGTTCAACTTCTAACTTTTTGCGTACGTTGGGTAGTTTGACAGATATTATTAGTTGGCTTTTTTGGTATGTTTCTAGGTATATGTTTTTGTTTTGTGGTAGTAAAAGTAAAATTAAACAAAATAAATAAATAAAAAGTTGAATTTAATAAATATAATGGAGAATCAACCTAGAAATGCTTACGTCAATAAAGTACTCATTGTGCCAACCTTCTCCTTCGCTGCGCTAATGTCAGTTGAAAAAGGCGAAGTTTAACGTATGACGGATTCATTGTGCCCCGGCCTTTAGTTTGATAGAATGTGAACTGCAGCTTAAACATGTCAAAGAAGAGACAATATTTTGAAGATAATATACAATTTGGTTTAACATATTTAAATAAAAAGGTTTTTCTTTTTTTAAATATGTATATCGTTACCTTAATATTGAAAGGCTCTTACTCATTATTTTTATTAATTCGAGACTTTAGAATTTTTCGATACATTAGATGTTTTTCTATCGAAATATACAAAAACCTCGATTTAAAAAATATTATGAGTTAGGGCCTTTCTATATTAAGGTAACGATATGTATGAACATTCATAATTAAATTTTGAACCAAATAAAAAATACGGTTTTGTATTTATGCATTTTTTATTCAACCCAACACCATGTTTCCACAAGTCAGAAAATTTTTATGAAAAACAAAAAAGGAAACAAATTTACAGCTTTTCATATAAATGTTATACTCAATTATTGTAGAAATAGAGGGTAAATAATGTTATACATCCTCTATTAAAAATGTTACTAAGGGTCCGTGAATAGGAACTTGGTGGGAACTTTTGCATTAGAGGCATCCAAGTGGCCCCTGTCATTTTCCATTCGATGACGTTATTATATTGGCATTTCCACAGGAATGTCAACTTTTTGTAGCATGCGACACAAAGCAAATATGCTTATATTTTCAAAGAAACCGAAACTTTTTTTTACTTCTTTATATATTTGTGTATCCCATCAGCAGCTCCACGTTAGGTAAAATGTTAAGAAACATTGTGTCACGTTGTTCAGAAATAAAAGGTTAATTGCTTGCTGTTGCACGCGACAAAAAGTAGAATTTCACGCAGAAATGCCCATATGCAGAAATCCAGTTAAGGTTTGTGTCTATGTCTCTGTATTTTCAAATATTTATTGCTTCTATTTTAATCTTATTTTAATCATAAATTTTCTTAAGCAAACATTTCTTCGAATAAATTTTTAAATTAATTTTAAGCATAAAATTTTGCTACTTTTCTATTCAACAGGCAAAATGATTGATTGTTGCAACAAGTTCCCACCATTATTCCTATCAGCTGCCGCTGCTGTTGTCAAACAATCGTCAAAATCATTTACGGTGGATGTGTAGAAGAGGTCCCGTTGCTACAACGGTCTCGACTATGAGTAAGTTATTCAATTCAATGCTTTCAATAATCAATCATCTACGAAAACGTTGAAATACATTCTTTGATGGTAATGCGTTCGTCATTAGTTGGCTTATCCTGTATTTCCTGTTATAGTTTGATGTTCGTGGTAGTGAAATGTTGTTTTGCGAGCTTGTGACTGTGGCCTGTAGGAGTTGCAAACAGAAAGCGCATCAATCATTTTACATTGATTCTGATGATGATCAAAACTTAACAAAAATATCAATTCTTGACAAATTGTTTGAAATTTGTCTAACTTTTGCATTTTATCTGTTTTTATGATTTTCTTAAAAATCGACAATTGTTGATTGCATCTAATGTTTGTAGTTTTTTTTAGCTGGAAAAAAGCAAAAAGTTTGTAATAAATTTATGACTTACTGGAATTAAGGAACAACAAGTATGCATATGAAATGGGTTTACATCCCGGAGATATTAAAAGCATTTAATCAAGCAGAAGTTTGGAAAACATTACCTCTTACTTAAACTCATGCAAAAACTTGGCAAACGATGCAGGATAATTTAAAAAATAAAAATTATCTAGCTTTAAAATAATTAAATTTAAAAACGAAAACAAGTACAATTTAATTTTTAAATCATGCTCATAATTTTTATTTTAATCACTGTAACTTAAGCTTATGTTAGCTTAGCCAATGAAAATGATGCAGGATAGTTTTAATTCATTAGTTATACTAAAATTAAAATATTACAATTTATTTAAAAATTTTTTTTATCATGCTTATAATTTTTATTTTAATCACTGTAACTTAAAAATATGAATTGTCAACAACCGCGTTTTAATTTTGTTAATATTAAAAATACAAAATAAAAAGTAATAAGCCTTTCTCATTCTCTTTTTTCTAATAAAGCTTATGTTAACAGATTTGCTGCTAACAAAAGACATCAGAAACAATAACCACGTTACCGGTATGAAATAATGAAAGTAATAAGCCAACACCACCAGCAACGGAAACAAAAGAGAGGGAGAGAGAGGGGGAGAGAGACTGGAAAAAAATGTGAAAGTGTGCCTTCATTTAAACAGTTTATATAATTTTGAAAGCATGAAGCTGTTGTTGTTGTTGTTGTTGCTGTTATTTATTTTTGTTGTATTAAACTCGTTATTAAGAGTGTTATTTTGTTGCTGGCGAAGGATTAAATTGTAAGAACCCAGAAATGATGAGACCAACTTTGTTGAAAGAAAAAAAAAGCACAAAGGGAAAAATAATTCAGAAATGCAATTAAGCTTACAGTAAAAAAGAGCTTTCAAAGAATTCAAGAAGATGCCGAACTTGAGAGGCGGAAGAGTGCAAAATTGGACAATTTCTAACATTTTTACATAGAATTGTCATTGCTAGTTCAGAAATTTCTTAAAAAAACCTTATAAAACATGATGAGAGTTTTCTAACAGCATTTTTTATAAAAATTATTAAGGATATAAAGACTTAATAAGAACAATTTTGTAAGGAAATTGGTTTTAAAACCCTAATAATTTTTATAAATAAGGCTGTAAGACTATAACAAAATTAAATTTTTTATGCAAATGGAACACATGTTTGTGGCTGCTAGTCCCGGCAATGCACGCACAGTGGTTCCATTTAGAAAAAGAGGAAATAACTCTTTATCTTAAATTTTTTTGATTTTTGCAGAAGCTATAGAGAAACACCTAAGCTTTAAAAATTTTGCAATTTTAACTACTCTATTGAATAGTGAGCTACAGGGTATCAAAATTGACTACATCGGGCTTGAAAAATCTTGTTGGGCTCATAACTTTTTTTATATATTATCCGATTTCAATGACGCTTACACTGGGATATCCAGCAGTATTGACTCATTGGGTAGTGTGAGTAAAAAAAGGATTTGCTTCTTACTGAAATATTTGTTGTAAAAACTCAAATAAGTATGTATGTATTTTTTGTTTTTTTTTTTCAAACAAATTTTTAAAATAAAAAAGGGGTGGCGATCGGTTGACATTGCAGGCCATGCTCACAGATATTGGTCAAACTTGTGGCATCTGATACTTTTTTAAAAAAATCTTTGAAAATCGGTGAATAAATAAAATTAATTTGACGAAGGAAGACTTTTGAAGTTGTTAGAGAAAAACGATTTTTTCGAGGATTTTTATCAACGATGTTTCCTGAAAGAATCATCCGATTTTAATGAAATTAGCAGCAACTAGGAGACGTTTCTTTTTGAAGTTAAGAATACGTATTTTCAGTACATTCAAAGTATATTTTATAAACACAACGCTTTATGCTCTAATTTATTTAGTTTTGGCTTCAAATGATATCAAAATCTCTCTAATGCGGAGATACTGCTTCATCGCGAAACTAGTGAGAATCGGTTTTCAGGAGCTCGGAACGTCGAAATATGATAAAAACTCGATTTTAGAAAACTAAAATAAAATAAGGTAGAAAAGTATGAAAAGTTGAAAAATCTGTGGCAAAAAGGAAACTACTTAAGTCGAGATAAGCTAATTTTGAGTTAACAGTACCTCCATAATCTGCCTATTTTAAAGTCAAAATCTCAATTAATTTGTGTAATTTTTCAAGAAGTTATAGCACTATGATTGCGACTTATCTTTTTTAGACTTCTAGTCTCATTTGGAATAAAAGCTTAGTTAAGGTTATACTTTGGTACATTTCAATTTAAATGTATTACTTATAAAATGTTAGATGATGTTTGCTTAAATAAATAAAGGCTAAGCTGTAAAATAAATAAATTTCTGAAAATCGACTTGCACGCTTAAAAGTGCTCTCCTGCAAAATAATAAAATATGACTTAAGCACTTTTTCCTTATTGCCACAAAAATATTTGTACTGCTGCCGACTGATGAATTGAGAAGACTTATGCTGCAGACTTCAAATAAGTTTGAGTGATTTAGATATTTTTTATTCTAGAGCATTGTTGTAAGTACAACAAAAATTCCTTATAAGATTGTATAAGTGGTCACATTAAATTGCTTTCAACGTGTGGTGTTCAGCGTCACATGACTTCCGCAAACATAAGTCATGCTCTAAATATGACATTTTATTTATTCATAAGCTTTAAAAGCAACAGCAGCATCAGCAGCAGAATCTCTGCCATGTAAAAATAAAATGGTGAAGTTGTTGTTTATTTTTTATTTGGGAATAGCAGCAAAGCATATTCATTTGATAAGGTGGTCGCTTGTGTAAAACAACAGTGAAGTGTGTGATATGTAACAAATATGATGTCTCTTAGTCAAAATCAGCTGTTGCAAACTTTGATTCAAAAACACGTAAATATTGTGAATTGAAGTTTTCAATATCTTCAAGTGATAATAATAATATATAAAAACAACCGATTAGCTATGAAGCGGCAGTCACCTTTTCACAAAATTGCAAAATAAAAGATGTGGGATTTTTTAAAATAAAGTTGGCTGCCTTAAGTCATGTCTTACAAATAGTCGTCTGTCTGCTTAGCGTGTCTTTTATTGCTGTGTTTTATTTATCGTTGTTGTTGGTAATCATGTTGCAACACGCCTGTTTATATAACATTTATACGAATAATGTGTCGAGTTTGTTGTCTTTGCCAAATTACCAATTCTGTATGCAAACATCAACATTAATGCAAATGCATATGTAAACGTAAGCATGCATACATACATGCATATGTAAATATGTTTGTATATATATTTGTAAACATTTACGTGAGTAAGTAAACTACGAGTATATATGTATATATATAAAAATTATACCTACATGAGAGATGCTTATGAGATCAGTTGTCTTACAAAAGCTTCGTTCGTTAAAGCAAAACAAGCGAAACTTAGTAAAAAAATATAAATTAATAGCACATATGCATTTTATAAGACACATAAATAATTAAACTCACTACCACACATAAAACATATATAACAGATATATACATGTACACAAGCGCATCTGTCTGATGGTATCCTTTCGCTTTAAAGGTAAAACGTATTTGGTACATATTTATTTATTTATTTATTTTTTTTGCTTAACTGGGTGTAAGATGTTGCTAATGCTCTATTTATTAATAAAGCGTGTGTTAGACAGCAACATTTAAAACTTTGCAATGCTATTTTTTATGCTTTATCAAATTGTTAGTAAATTATTTCATCATTTTGGATGTAACTTTTAAATTTTAATGATGGTAATGTAAATGGTGAAATGGGATTTTAAAATCCCATGTAATATACATACAATGGTATTTACATATGTATATTGACACTTGAAATTTGTAAAACTAGTTTATTTTTATATAGACTATAACAATTAACTTCAAAATGTAAAAAAAAATTTAAATTAAAGGGTGGCCCATCAGTTAAGGCAATTTTGATTATGTAATTTTGACAACTTTCTGTATCTTGGAAACCGTAAAAAGAAAACTCTTGAAATTTTCAAAAACCGTAAAACTAAGAAATCCGAAAATTATAAAATTGCCAAACCGAAAAAAATCGCGAAAAACCAGAAAAAAATCGCCAAAAATTAAAAAAAAAATCGTCAAAATTAAAAAAGTTCTAGCACTAAAACGCCATATTCCAAAAAATCGCCTTAATGAAAAAAATTGCCAAAATGAAAAAAGCGCCAAAAACCGAAAAAAATCGCCAAAACGCGAAAAATGCACCAAAACCAAAATAATTGTTTGGATGAAAATTAAAAAAATCGCCCAAACATAAAAAATTGCCAAAATTAAAAAAAAAATCGAAAAAAATTCCCAAAACGAGAAAAAAAGTACCAAAACTAAAGAAATTGCCAAAATTAAAGAAAAACACAAAAAACCGAAAAAATCGCCAAAACCAAAAAAAAAATCAACTATGTATATGAAAAAACGCCAAAAATAAAAAATCGCCAATATAAAAAATCGCCAAAATTAAAAAAACTTCAAATACCAAAAAAAAATCGCAAAAAACGAGGAAAAAAGTGCCAAAACTCAGAAAGCGCCAATAAACGCAAAAAAAAACGAAACTATAAAACCGAAAAAATCCAAAATTGAAAAAAATGCCAAAACTATAATTTGTATTGGCTAAAGTTTGTATTGAATTACATATCTCGTGTACGTACGGAACCCTTCGTGAAAGTCGCACTTCACTGAATTTATTTAAATTAACTTTACTACGCATGAAAGTTTTTCTTTTGTGATTTATGAATAAGTAATTGATTTTGCTAATAATATGACCACTAAAGAAAATTAGTGGTAAAAAACAGCAAACACATTGATATAGAAAAACTTTGAAAAAAAACTGGTAAGCAGAAAGAACATATTTTCTTGTAGAGAGCTAGACAAAATATTACAAAATTAACGATTAACGATTTTTATGAAAAAATTATAATAAAGGGTACACAATATTTAAGCAAAGTGTGTGTTTGCTATTGCAAAACTTTCGATGAAACTTGTTTTAGTAACAACAATAATCTTCTATTATATTATTATACATAATAAGTCTCACCAAAATACATTATAACTTGCTAAATTTAACAAAACTTCCACCGACATAATGACAAAAAGTGTTTAAGCAACCAACTGCAGTTCACAACATTGAAAATGTTGGCTATAAAAAAATCTATTTTATCTATAGTTTTTAATGAAAAAGAAAAGAAATAAAAGAAAAACCATTAACATTTTTTTAACCAAGGAAAACTCTAAACAAATGCATTAACACTAGATACTCGTGGTATGATGAATGAGCTGAACACAAATATTACTCACACGCTCCCACACACATATGCAAGAACACATTAGCACAAACATTTTGTTGCATGAATGAACAAGCAAGTAATTTTTTATTTCGAACAGATGCACCTTCCCACTCACCTGCGAAGGAAAAGTCTTTTATAAATTTGTGTGTGCATGTGTTAGAAATGTTTAATTCAATTAAAATTCTTTCGCGCTTTTAGTCAACAGTCAAACGCTGTATCTCTCCAGTGTTTTTCACATCTTATTCCTTTTTCTATATACATTTAGTATTTTTTGGTTTTACACTTTTTTCCCTTTTCAAAGAGTATTTTTTTTATTATTCCTGTTAAGCCCACAATGACAAAAAAAAACTGAATTTAATTATTCTAATTGATGATGACAATGTTGAATGGTTGGCTTTGTTGTTGCTGTGTTTTCTCTCTCTGCTGTTAATGATTCCGACTGACATATAGCATTGAGGTCATACCGGGAATGTAATGGCATTTATTTTTCTTTTGACGAATCTCCTGCATATCGTGCATACATACATATGTTTGATTGCAATCATAATTGAACGCGTTTCATTACTTTGAAACGAAATGTGTAGATGTTTAAAGAGCAACGAGATAAGTTTTAATCACACTGTTCATATAGAGAATATTACTGAATGTATGATGACAGCATACTGTTGTCATAAAAATAATGGCTGACTGATGGCAACGCATTTCTTTACATAGAAAATATGGCTGATGGCTGGCACACTGTTCATAGAGGAAATAAGGCTGTTTGTAAGATTTCAGCACAATGTTAGAAAACATGGTTGAATGTATGATAGCAGCACAGTGTTCTCTTTTAACAGTGTGCTGCCATCATACAGTTATTCCTATTTTTACATGAGCAGTATGTTGGCATCATGCATTCAATCATATTTTCTATCGGGCAAATCTAACACTCCCATATCGCATAAAATTATTTTCTAAAATTGTTTCTTTTGATTTTAATCCAAAATAGTAATAGTTTCACAAAATTTTTATTATAAAATGGAAATTTATAATAGGTCTGTTCATTTACTTTCCCAGCAGAAACTAGCAACGAGAGAGTAACACAGAAACTTACAAAATTACTCTCCCAAATATGAAAAAGTAAACGAACGCTTTACTTGTAAAAACTTGCAAGAAAATTTTATTCATATCAGAGCCATGGATGGAAATCATGATACAATTGTACTTTTTCTGATGTATTTTGTTTGATAGTATTTTAAATTGCAATTGTTTTATAAATTGACATTTAATATGAAATTCTTTACACAGTTTTCATGTATTTTTATTATTTTTATGAATTTTTCATAATATTTTAATTTTATTCATTAAAAAATACAAAAAATTTGCATCTCTGAATAAATATGAGAAACAAACAAAATTATTTGCCATTAAAATTGAATTTACGTGGCTTAATGAAAGAAAAACAATAAATTAAGAAAAAATGCTTTCTTTTTCACATTTTTTCAGTTTTTCTTTTTCAAATATTTTTTAAATAATTTATTTGACAACAAAACACACAACAGGTGGTTGGATAATTTTTGCAAGTAAAAATTTTTCTAGTAATAATTTGTAGGATTTTTTCGTCTCTCAATTTTTTTCTCTCATTTGACGCTCTCTCCTTGGAAACTTTTTGAGTTAATGAACTCTTACTTTCCAGTAAAAATTGTTACAAATTCGTAACAATTTTTATTAAATGAACAAACCTTTTGTCTTTGCATTGTTTTACTGCAATCATATTTTCAGCCATGTTTTTTATATAAACAGCATACTGACATCATACTGTCCCCCTGTTGTCTCTATTAACATTATGCTGCCATAATACAGTCGGCCATACTTTCAACATAAAGAGTGTGCTGCCATACTGTATAAAAATTATGGGAATTGCACACGGAATTACAAACGTATATGTGACGCGACAGGACAAAAGAGACCTTATCTTGACTGAGTAAAATTTTAAAGTCTCAATTTCATGTTTTGGGCTTTTGATACCTAACGCTACCTACATATCTCAAGATTAACGATAATTGATCGATTAATTAATTTTTTATCCGCAAGATGGCATAAAAGTCCACTTTCCAAACCTCTACCCATAGTACAAGGATAAAGCTTAACCTCTTTAGCAAACTTTAACCACATTAATCTCGAAACTAACTTATTTGAAATAAAAATTTCAAAATACTGTAACTTCGTTACTTTTAGAGACTTTTGCATGATTTTGGTGTCATTTTGTTCAGAATTTTGTCCTTTATCCAATTTATTTTCTTCAAAGAAAACATTGCCCAATTTTCTCAACAGAGAAAAAGTTAACAACATTGAACAATGCTGCTACCACATTACGCAATTGTCTTGATTGTACAATAAAAATAAAAAGACTTTTGATATTCGACAATATATCGGCGATTTTATTGTACAATATGAAAAATTGCACAATTATATTGCAATTGGATATTTATAATTTTTTTTTACCATTTTTGGTGAAGTATATAATTAGCACTAAAAGACCATACATATTTAATTTAAATTAATTTAAAGGCATTTTTCACAATTGAGAATTAAAAGCTACCAGGAACTTTAACGGCAACTTTTGTATAAAGAGCTTGCAGTTAAAGTCCAAGTCAAATCTTAATCATACATTGTGAAAAGGGACGTAAATAATATATTTTATATGTGTATAAATAAATGTTTTGTTTAACATAATCTAAAAATTTTTACTGTTTTATTTTTATATGAATCTGTGCCACGAGTTTGCGATTGAGACAAGATTGAGTCCGTCCTGCACTTTAGCTGTTATTTGTAAAATTTTTATAAGTTTTGTTGAAAAAGTTGCTAAAATATCTTAAATTTTTTTTAAAACTTGTTTTTATACTATTTCAAATCTTTAACCGACCAAAATTGCGGCAATTGCATAAATGTCTTCATTCTCAAGAATGTAGAACAAAGTAATGGAATACAATAATTAATTTACTTGTTATGTATACAAACACAGAGTGAGTATATATACACATACACATATACATGTAACTACATATATATTACTTGCTTGCCGGTTGTTTTTGCCGGCACTTAAAATCATTGCCACAATAATAGAGCATCCAGTAAATTAAACTTTTATATTTCTGAGAAGAACATATTTGTTCTGTTGTTTGTATAATTTTTTTTATATTCTTGATATTTGGCTAATTTTGTTGTAGCATAATACTTACTTTATTATTTTTTTACAAAAAAATAAAATTTGAAAAAAAAATTACCATAGTGGAAACACATCAAAAAGTAATTTAAAGAATTTTTCATTGAAACTAAGAAATGCATTGACATCAATTTTTCTGGGAACATCCTAATTTACTTATGAAACTGCAATGTACACAACATCATATTTTTGTACGTTAAGAATTGTACCTGAGCTTAAATTCATAATTTAAAAGTAACATATTACTTCTCAGTTTTGTTCGTACAGACAATCAGCCATGAGCGTGGAGAAAATGCGTCGCAGGGCCCATTAAAAAAAAATTTTCAATTTTTTTTAGTTTGCTATACAAAATTAAATTTACGGCCTGTCCCACGATGTCACGTTAGATCGACAACTTGTATGGCAAACAACAATAACATTAGAAAATTTGTTGTTGTTTGCTATACAAGTTGTCGTGAGACGGCCGTTAATAAAAAAACTACTTTATAGATATATGAAAGAAATCAATCAAAGTCAATATGCCACAGACTTATGTAACTTTGAAAGAGGAATAACCTTTTTCACATAAAAGCAATTTTATTCGAACTTATTTGTGTCTCTTTTTATGATTCCATTAAACTAATGTTTCTATAGCTTAGAAGTGAGCACAAGCCATGAAATAGTGCACAGTACTGTGTTTTTTTCAAGAGCCAATATTGTTTGTAGTGGTGATCATAATTGGTGTAGTGGTGATCGTAATTGGGAAAAAATAGAGCACAATGAAACAAGAAACACACAAAATCATTGTACAACAATTGAATCGACAATTGTGTCAAGTTTTCAATATGTATACTTCATAGTGCACAATCTTTCATTTCAAAAACTCAAAATTTCATAAAATATTTTTATTTTAGTGAAACATTTTTATTTCTGACTATTTTTATTTTATTAATTATTTATTTTATTTTTTAGTCTCAAATTAATAAATTATGTGAGAAATTTTTAGATTCTTTAATTGAACTGTAGTAAATTTTAATCAGAAATAATTTTTAGTCAGGCTTAAGTTCAGTAAATTCAATTCTTATTGAATGAAATATTTTTATTAACTAATGTGAATTTCTAAAGAAGGGAAGAAAATTAAACTTGAACCTTATTAGCTGGGGAAAATACCGATACTTTTCTGTGCAGCCACGAACTTCAGCAGCACCCTAGTCTATCTACTTGGGTAGAGATTCTTATTAACATCAACTATTTAACTTAAATTTTCTATGAAACGGAATATGAGAAATGATTGTTGTGTATACAATTGATTTACCTTTAATTATAATTAATAAATTATAAAACTTAGAAAAGTATCGCATGCGAAATAACACGCTCAAATAATCTACGTTGTTTTTTTTTTCTTTTACACATACACATGTTGTTATATTTGTGTGCTCATTTTACAATTGTCATTCGGTGTGCACTAGTGAAATATGTTTCGACACTATGTACAATAACTAATGCCCTTGCTTGGCAGATAAGCAAATGCTGTTGCACAGTTTTGCTAGGAGAGAATATCAGTTTCAGCAAGAGCAAAAAGAGAGAACAATTCAATACACCATGAAAATTAAGCAAGCAAACATCCTGTGCTCACCTCTAGTATATCTCTACAAGTTAAATAAAGTTTAAAAGATTTTAAGACACAAATTGCTATAAAGACAAAATACAAATTATTGTGAAAAAAGGGAAAAAGTTATATGCAAAATTTTGTAATACGAGTATAAATTAAAATTTTTTTAATATCAATTAAAAAATTAATTGAATTTTCACCTGTAAGAAATTTGATATATCAACTAAGTTTTTCCACGGGAATTAATAAAAAAAAACTCAAAATTTAATTGAATCAATTAAATTATTGATAGAAAATATTGTATGGTGAAAATATTTTTCTGTGTATTTTAGTTAAAGGCTTCTGGTTAATGATAATAACATTATTTTCTTGTATGAAAAACGAAAGAAGTTCTAGTCAACTGCCAGAAAAGAGGGCAATAACAAGGTTCTAGATACTAAAAATATTTAGTGAAAGAAGAAGCCTTTGGTAAATTAACAAGGCCCTTTAAAAGGGTTCTAAAAACATTTCTACACCTCAAACAATCATCTGTGCTTGTGTCCAAATTAAATTGCAAAGGCTTTCGAAATTAAGTTGTGTATGTATGTCTTTTGGCTTTTATTGCTGGCTAAGGAATGGACTTTTTGTCTTTGCGCAACAAATAATGAAACCATGAGTTATTGTCTGACACGAAGAAATTGTGGCACCGTTAAGGTTGTAAATAATTTTACCATTAAAGGTGGAAGTACTGAAATGAAATTAAATGAAACTTTGTATGTGAAAGTATTGTATATTTGTATACCTGCTCGATTATTTATGTGTAGACATGAGAGAATCTTCATTTACAGCGTAAATTTGTAGTTATTGAACAAAGAGTTCTAATGTCTGAGTTAATGAAAATTTTAATTGTATTTTATAAATAAATATTTGACAATACATACAATAGTCTTTAAGAAAACATGCTTGACTGTGTGATAAAAAAAATGGCTACTAGCACATTCGTTTTCTATAAAAAATAATTGAGTGTGTGACAACACACTATTTTCATATAAAAGTTGATTGACTGTTTGAGTTCATATTGTTTTTTTTTCCAAATTTTTTTTTTAACAGTATTACAAAATACACTGCTGGATATTCTGAAAACCGCGTTGAAGAATTGAAAATTTCCATTAAAACAAAAATAAAGTTTCAAAAATTTTTTTAGTTTGTCATACGATTCTAAAATGAAATAAACATGAGAGTTTTAAATCCTTTCTTTCTCTCTCTTTCTCTTTTCAAAATGGTGTTTTTTTATGATAAACAAAAACAAAATTTTTGCAGTTCTGCGGTTTTTTGTTTGTTTTAATGCAATTTCAGCAATTTGACTAATATTCCAGAACAAACACCACTGTTATGAAACCCCTTTTACACGCAAAGTTTACTTTTGAAAAGTCTGTATATCTCGCCCTGTTTCTCATTCAGCTCAATTAAAACTTTGTTAAGTGAGTTTTGCATGTGGAAAAGAGGTCTTATAGAAAAGATGGCTGAATGTTTAAGAGCACACTGTTCTTATGTATAAGTTGGTTGACTATATGGCAGCACACTCTTCTTACTGGGCAGATGACTAGTTGTGTGAAAGAACATTCTTTTTACAGAAACAATGGCTGACTGTGCAACACCAGAGTAATATTATGGAAAATATGGCTGACTGTGTGCCAGCACACTGTTGTAAGGAAGAGGTAGCTATTTATATGAAATACACTGTTCTTGCCGAAAAGATGATTAACAATCTGACAGTATGTGGCAGCAAAGTCTTGTTACAGAGCAGATGGCTGACGGTTTTATGAATCAGATGGTTGACTATATGACAGCACTCTGCTTTTATAAAAAACTTGGCTGACTATTTTAATTGCTAAATACTCTGTTAATAGAAAAGTTGGATGCATTTTTATTTATTTTTATTTTTAAAAGAGAAAAAACATTCACACAATTAATGCCTTTTACTATTACTAGGTGTTACCTTCTTTTAGGAAAGGGATAGTGATGGAAAAGACAGGTGGTGAAGGAAAATATAAAGAAAAGCTTCATTCTTTTACAACTCTGTTTTTTGCATGTTTCTAATAATGCAGCGCCTCTGGTGTCAATGAGACGTATTAAACATTTGAAGTTGTGTTTAGTAGCCATTTTGTTGGTTATTTTACTTCACCGATGTTTCTGCTACACAATACAGATAGAGAAATGTGCTCTAATGCTACATTGGGATTACTATACACTGAATAAGGAGTAGTTCAGTGACCAGTATCTATGACTTCATCACTTGAACTTTCTTACAACAACTGATACAAATGGACACATAAGATAATTTAGTGGTGTGGTTATTTAATGACTATCGGAGACCGGACTCCAACTCGCTTTTTTAGTTAACGTACTAACAACTTAAGCCAACGCCACCCTCTGATAAAATACTGATCTTATACAAATGAAGACTAATTGTATAATAAAAAAATGTTCTTATAGAAAAGATGGGTGACTGTGTAAGAGCGTACAGACTATCAGGAAATCTTCAGTTCTAATAGAAAAGATGGCTGACAGTGTGCTGAGATATAACCCTGCGGGAAATTTGGTGGCAGTTGATCCAAACGTACTCTTCTTATGACTTGAGAAAATGTAAGTGTTATCAAAAGTACGGAGATGTATCGTCTTGATCTTGAGCCAATTTAATTTAGACTCGGTTTAGTATTGTAGTAACATGTTTGATGTGGCTGAATATATGAACCTATCAATAATAGTGTAAATATAATGTTAGTCGCTCCCTCCAGTGTGACTCTGGAAACAGTCCCATAACAATACTGAGATATTAACCTCAGCTTAACTGAAATTTATACTTTTGAAATATGAGTGGCCCTGTCGTTGAGTGGGTAGCGTGCAAGCCTGTCATACACGAGTTTGTCGGTTCGAATCTCAAAAAATTTTCTGCTTAAAAATAAATTATAATTACATTTGTAACAATTAAAAAAAACAATGAAATTTATATATAATTTATATTAGGTTTGCTCATTTACTGAAAATTATTACAAATTTGTAACAATTTTTACTGGAAAGTCTTCATTAAGTCAAAAAGTTTGCCAGGAGAGAGCGTCAAAAGAGAGAAAAATATTGAAAAAATTATTACTAGTAAAATTTTTACTTGCAAGAATTATCCAACCACCTGTTGGGTGTTTTGATGTCAAATAAATAATTTAAAAAATATTTGAAAAAGGAAAATTTAAAAAATGTGCATTGTTTTTGTTAAAAAAACATGTACAGGTATGAAAAAAGAAAGCATATTTTCTTAATTTATTGTTTTTATTTTTCATTAAGCCATATAAATTTAATTGTAATGGCAAATAATTTTGTTTGTTTGTCATATATATTCAGAGATGGAAAGTGGAATTTTTATATTTGTCAATGAATCAAATTAAAAAATTATGAAAAATGCATAAAAATCGTAAAAATACATGAAAACTGTGTAAAGAATTTCATATTAAAAATTAATTTCTTAAAAAAATTGCAATTAAAAATATTATCAAACAAAATATATCAAAAAAAGTACCATGATTTCCATTCATGGTTCTGATATGAATAAAATTTTCTTTTTCATATTTGGGAGAGTAATTTTGTAAATTTCTGCCGTACTCTCTCGTTGCTAGTTTCTGCTGGGAAAATAATTGAACAGACCTATTATTCTACACCAAATAGATCCCTATAGCATAGTTCAGTGACAAGTCACAAGGTGCGTACACAGTATCAATTAATCCCATTCTAGGCCCTCCCCATTTAAAAGTGACTGGTCCGCTTCATAGCAAGTGTTAGAACTCATTTGGACTAGTCCCCATCAATTGGGTACTGGTCACGTGACTAGTATTGTGTCAGTTCAATTTCCTGCAGGGAACAAACAAAATATTGTCTGCTTTCCTTAAATATTGGCCTAAGAATTAAGAGCAAAACATTTTTGTAATGTTTTTATTTCTTTTAAAATTCAACTAAATAAATAAATTGTGGTATCTGCAATTTGTGAATACAAAAAAGGCACAACGAAATCGCCTTGTTGATAACAATTGAAATTTGTGTCGCGTAGATCTGATCAATGGCCTACGTGACATATACTTTTCTATTCATTACACTTTGTTGTCTATTATGATTTGACAGCGATAGTATATTTCAGAGAAAAAAAATCTTTTCTTCTTTCCTGACAGCAGCTTCTGATACTTTTTTGTTCTATTTAGCCCAATAGTGAAAGAAGATTTGTACGATTATAGTGTTCAATGTTTTTATTCAATTTATTTTTAGCTGCGTTTTTTTTTTGGTTTTCTTTGCTTAAGTTCATTGCAGAGTATCTGTCTATAAGTTTTCAATTTCATTGTAATCATCTTCAAGCTTGCTAGTGCAAATGAAATAAAGATTGAATAAAATGTAATGTGATGGGTTTTATAGTGTGTGAACATGACAGTGAATCGCTTGGCGTCTTACTAATTTAAGATGAAGTGCCTGCCAAATTTGCGGAAATTTGATATGAGTGCAGAGTTTTGTTAATTTTTATTGTGGCCATAATTTACTCTAAATGTCTTCAAGTATTTTGCTGTACTTTTGTAATAAAACAAATAACAATTAGTAGAAGAATAAATAAAAAGTTAGTTTTATGAACTCAACGTCGACCTTGGGGCTGTGTGACCAACCTCTTAACATTAAAAGATTTCAATTATGAGTATTGTGTGTTTGCTTTGGTCTTGTATGCTGCACCAGCAATTTATGCAGGTATACTTTATATTCTCGTTATTCATGTGCACATATTTTTTCTGAATAATTTAAAGATAATTTAAGTTTTTAGGGTTCCGTACACCAAAGGTGAAAAAGGAACCCCTATGTTTTCGCTACGCTGTCCGTCTGTCCGTCACACGGTATTTCCTCAGGAACCGTAAGAGCTACGGACCTGAAATTTGGACAGAGTATGTAGAACCTTGGCCGCTACAACAACAAATACATGAGAATTAAAAATTGAATGGTGTTTCAAAACATGCAACGAAAAATCTGAAAATTATAAAATCGCCACACCAAAAAAAAAATCGCCAAAAATTAAAAAAATCGTCAAAACGAAAAAAATCGCCAAAACTAAAAAAAAATTCTAACACTAAAATAAGTCACAAAATTCGAAAAAATCGTCCAAATGAAAAAAATCGTCAAAATGAAAAAAGCGTCAAAAACCGAAAAAATTAAAAAAATCGTCAAAACGAAAAAAATCGCCAAAACTAATAAAAAATTTCTACCACTAAAATAAGTCACAAAATTCGAAAAAATCGTCCAAATGAAAAAAATCGTCAAAATGAAAAAATCGTCAAAAACCGAAAAAATCGCCAAACGCGAAAAAGGTTCGTATTTAATTACATATCTCGTGTCCGTACGGAACCCTTCGTGCGCGGCTCAAAGTCGCACTTTAATGAATTTATTTTATTTATTTCTGCTGTGCTTATTCCAGTTTACGGCCATCATAAGAATATCATAGAGTCAAACTTTTCGAATAGTGCAGGCTGCAATCATTTGTAGAAACATCTATCTAAATCTGAAATATAAGTATTGTATGCATGTTGGTACTCGTATTAACTTATCTAGAGGTACAACCGAAATACCCGGTCTAATAAAATTATCATCATATATCATAATATAAAAAATCAATCATTCTCGCAATAATGCTCCTACTCATTTAAAATAAACATACATATTAATCCAAAAATTAATATATCAAACATATAAATGATGGCATTATGTGAAAATAGTATAAATGAATCTCCACTTAGTCATGGCATCAACTAGAGACATGACTGTGACACATAAATTGATAATGATGTTAGTGAAAGCGGCCACACAAATGTTGCAGACGTTAGAAATATGTTTGTTAGTCCTTCTTTCTATTTGCTAAATGTGTCCAAGTGACAGGCATATTTGTCAAAATGCCAGCAATAAAATGCCATACATATAAATTCACTTACTGAAGCTGCCAACCAACAAAAATGCGACTAAAGCAAGAAGGTATAGGAAAACATAATAATAAGGAGGCGGAAATGGAAAAGGAAGAAAACTGAAACATGTCATCATTTCCAGTTGGACTGACTGAATATGTTATAAGTTGGAAGTATTATTTGTAAGAGAGCGCTTGCCATACAAAACTGAAAATACTTCATCATCATTTTTGTGGCAGTTGAGGTTCTGAAAATATTTTTTTTGGCTGTCTGTCTGTTTGCCGGCTTGTCAAAACTAAAACTGTTGTTATTTCTGTTTCCTGTAAATATTTGATTCTATTATGTTAACTTTTAATTGTTTTACTTTATGTTTGTTTTGTTAAAATTCTTGTGTTGCTTTTCTCTTGAAGCTGCCCCACTACAAATTGCGCCATTAAACTCTTATATATTTATTTTCCCCATTGTTTTCAACTCAAGTATCCTTTATACTCGTATTTATTTTTATTTGTATATTCTGTTTCGGCCATCATGTCAACAGTTTAATTGTTGTATTATTTGCTTTTATACAGATAAGAATACAAGATATTTTTTCTTTGTAACACTTATGCTCGAACATGAGTTTTGACGTCATCATGTCGTTTAAAGCACAACGCAGTTTTGTCTCAATTCTATACTGAGCTTAATTGAGTATCGCATGAGTAGTGGAAGATTGAAAATTTTTGGTCTTGGATTTACTGGACGTTAGCACATTCATTAGCACATTGTTCTTCTCTGGTGAGTGTCCAATGAACTGGAAGGTAGCTAATGTTATGCCAATCCCTAGAAAAGGAGAGGCTGACAACCCTGAATATTATCACCCAATAGCAAAGTGATAGAAAGTGTGTTAATCTTCCATCTTCTGAGGTATCTAGAGTTCAATCGATTATTAAATCCACTTGGCGCAATAGTCTCTTAAAAAGACACCCCATTCCAAAAACAGTTTATAATTTTTTTCTACAAAATTATTAAAATTTTATTTGCGAAATAAAAATTTAATTTCTAGGGAAAAATTTTTTCCTGTGCTATCTGGGTGAAATGAGTGTGTCTTGGTGCACTTTTGTTAAAATGTTTTAATTTTTATGTTACATCGTCAAACAGTATCAAGGGAAATCCAGGGGAAACGCAAGGCTCCGTAAAGAAAGAAAAAAATACCAATTTAAAATCACCATGCAAAAATGTTGATTTTAAATAATATTAAAGTTTCAAGGAAAAACATGTTCTTTAAGTGTGCTAATGTTTATTTGCTTTATTTATATTTTATTCTTGTTGGTTTGTTTAAAAAATATTTAAGGTTATTGTGGTAAGCGCATTGGCTACCACGCGATGAGTCAGAGTTCAATTTTTGTGCCAGGAAAGACAACTACATACGAGCACAACCCGCATGAAGTTTCTTGATGCCTGTGCCAATACAAACAATCACGTAAGGCAAATAATTAATAGAATAAAAATTATATTAAATCCATGTTGTTTCAACTTGAGATAACTTTGATTCAACATTGTTTTTCGTATTATTTCAGTATCAAAATCATGTTGTTTCAACTTGAAATAACTTTGATTCAACATGATTCTTTATATTTAATTAACACTACTGGACTGTTACATCAATATTAAACAAATTTATTTCAAAATGTAAAATTTTCTTTGAATATCATGTTGAATTGTCATGAAATAAATATGAAGCAAAATAATTACCAAAAATTGTTAAATTAGCCATGTTCACGTAAATTATAATGTGAAGTTTTTCTGTGTGTAATTTCTCTAACTCTGTTCTTTATTTATCTAAATGACCTTTAATATCAATCTTTTAATCCTGTAATTTTTTCTTTCTCTTTTGCAGATGGCAGCAACATTTGCCATTCATTATAATTTTGCAATAGACCAAGCTTGCCGTACGTTGAGTCTGTGATACAAAATATGACAGTTTATGTCACAAGCTATTTTTCTAGTTCCAATACAAGCTTTTGCATGAGCAAAGGTTATCCTCTCAGGTAGGACCTTTTTCTCACTAGAGTAAATCTATCCTTTAAGTTGATTAACAGCATCTTATCGTTGTTCTGTTTACAGCTCAAATTGAAAGTTTGTTTTGTATAGTGTAACTGAGCTTTAATCGTATTGAAAGTATAAGGAAAATATTTAAAATATCACAATCTGCATGTGATGTTAACATACGACTACACTAAATTGCTTTTAACTTATTTGAGTGAATTAGAAGCAAGAACGTAATCGTATATAAGAAATTTGCATGTGAAAATAAACGTGAAGCTTGTTAATATTTTCTTACCAAAAATAAAAAAAACTAAGGTGTGAATGTTCAAAATGCTGGAGGTAAAGTAAACCTTAAACTGATGAAAAAGAAAAAAAACATGAGCCAAGTTTTTCTTACAAATACTTCTCAGCATGATAATTTTGTATTGCTTTCCCCTCGTACGTCAGAGTATACTTGATCTATTAATATTTGGTGCAAAGTTTTAATTTGCATGTGTAAATTGAAATTTTTTTGTACGTTTCCCCCTTTTTGTGAAAATAAATGTATTTATAATGATTTGTTTGACAGACATCTCTTGGTTGTTGGAGGCGTGTTGGTATAATTTTCTTCAGTTTTTGCATGAACGATTTGAAATTTCATGTCTAAATTTCCGTTTATAATTTTTTATTTAATTTATTTTTGCAAATTTTTCTCCTGCTTAATTTTGCATTGATGCTTGCCTCCCTGCTAAACTTTATTTATTTATAGTTGTTTATGTGGTTAATACATTTGCATCACCACTAGAAAGTTTTACTAATATTTTGCAGTTTGTAGTTGCTGGTTCGCAAGTTCATGAACCGGATAAAACATGAATTTCAATATGATTGTTCTTTTATATCCTTCCTACCATTTAAATTTTGAATTAACTCATGCACATCATTACAGTTGTTTTGTTTGTATCACATTAGTATGTGAGAGTGTGTATATGTGTTTGTGAGTGTATGTGCATGTATGTTTATAAAATTCATTGCATACCTGACGAAGTGTACTTCGTAAAAGTTTTACTGTTTAAATTGTTTTGCAATCGTTGTTGAATACTAAAAAGTATTCTCTCAAGAGGATTATGTAACTTATGAGCACACACACACACACAAACATACACATTGATTTGCCAGTACAACATATACATACATCTATAAATATTTACATGTACAAACACTAGTTACTCGTATACAGCAATAAATGCATTTAAAGGGCTTCTTGTTGCAATATATAAATTTTCCTGTTTTTCTTTTTCAAGAGGTCCATATTTCTACATACAAACTTAGCGTGAACTATTGTTGTTTTAGTTGATGACTGAGGGCAGGACTAGTTCTCCTGTAAGTAAAATATTTAACTTCAACCAGCAGAGGAAACTTTCAAGTTTGATGCTTGAAAGTTTATATTTCTTTTTCATAATTTTTCTTCAAATAAAATATTTTTAAGATCTGGTAGTAAAATGTTTCTTGCCGAATAAATACTTTTTGGTGTGTTAAAAGTAAAACAAAAAAATTGGTGTGAGCTGTTACTGTAGTGCACTGTAATGCTTTTACACCTTAGTTACTTTTTTTATAATTATAATGCTGCTGAAAGTGAAAATGTAGTGATAGAAAATATTGATAAAAAATATTTTAACTATTTTTATGGTTTGTTAGTTTCGTTAAGATATTCGATTTTAGTGCAAGTCCTGTTTAAAACGTAACCAGAGGTTTCAATTAAATTTATGATTATGTAAGAAAGATTGTGTGTAAAGGATTGTGTTTTTCTGCTGTTTGGATTCGTTGCATCTCCTTTTAGAGTCTTAGGTAACAAAATTTTAAAGAGTTTTATGTTACATCATCAAACAGGATCAAGGGAAATCCAGGGGTACCACAAGGCTCCGTAAAGAAAGAAAAATTATCAATGTAAAATCACCATGCAAACATTTTGATTTTTAATTGTATTAAATTTGTTAGAAATAATATGGTATTCAAATGTGCTTATTTGTTTTGTTCATAGCACTGATGTGCTCAGCTATGTGACTTGTTCTTATTTTGTTGTTGTTAGTTTTGATGTTCTTAAGCAGCCAAGAAATTTCGCATTACCCGTTGCTGCTGGCTAGTAGGCAGTGTAGTAGCCTTTTAGTCGGAGGGTTGCAGGTTAGAATCCTGCAGATGATACGAATTAAAATTTATTTTATTCATGCTGGTATTTATTTAGCGTGTAAGATTGTTGAGGCTGCACCGATAAGCGCGTTGACTACTACTCGATGATTTCAATTTAAAATAGTGGCTGATGTTACTAACTACACATAAAACACAAAATTTTCCCGGTGCCTACGACAGTAAACTAAACTACGTAAGTTAAATAATAGACTAAATAAGGTGACTGCATTAAATTCATGTTGTTTCAAAATGAAATAACTTTGATTCAACATAGCTTTTTGTGATATTTCAATATCAAAAACACATTATCTGTAAGGTACTTACTTACATCTGCACAAAATAAATCAGATTTTAGTTAAAATCTTCATGAAATTCCATCCCGTTTATACCAAGTTTTTTAGGGTTCCGTACACCAAAGGTGAAAAAAGACCCAATTGTTTTCGCTACGCTGTCCGTCACAAGACATTTCCTCAGGAACCGTAAGAGCTAGGGACAGAGTATGTAGATCCTTGGCCACTACAACAACAAATACATGAGAATTAAAAATTAAAGGGTGTTCCAAAACGAGCAACGAAAAATTTTAAAATCCCATGTCATATACATACAATTGTATGTACATATGTATATTGACACTTGAAATTTGTAAAATTAGTGTATTTTTATACAAACTACAACAATTAACACTAAAATTTAAAAAATTTTAACTAAAGGGTGTTCCATCAGTTTGCTATTGCTATATCTTGGAAACCGTAAGAGTTAAACTCTTGAAATTTTCAAAAACGATAAAACTAAAAAATCTGAAAATTATAAAATCGCCAAACAAAAAAATATATCGCCAAAAATTCAAAAAAAATCGCCAAAACGAAAAAATCGCCAAAATAAAAAAAATTCTGACACTAAAATAAGTCGCAAAATTCGAAAAAAATCGTGCAAATGAAAAAAAATCACCTAAAACAAAAAAATCGTCAAAAAATTAAAAAAACGCTATAAACCGAAAAAATTGCCAAAACTAGAAAAAAATGTCAGAACTAAAAAAATTGCCAAAATGAAAAAATTCGCCAGAATGAAGAAACGCCAAAAACCAAAATTCGCCAAAACGAAAAAAATCGCCAAAAAATAAAAAAACGTCAAAAACCGAAAAAAATCGCCAAAACGAGAAAAAAGTTTCAAAACTAAATAAATTGCCAAATTGAAAAACAAACTCCAAAAACGGAAAAAATCGCCAAAACCAAAAAAACCGCCTACATGAAAAAAATCGCCAAAATAAAATAAAATCGCAAAAATTAAAACAAAACGTCAAAAACGAAAAAAATGCCAAACCTATATTTTATATAGGCTAAAGTTCGTATTGAATTACATATCTCGTGTCACTACGGAACCCTTCGTGCGCTGGTCAAAGTCGCACTTTACTGAATTTATTTACATTTATCTTGATTTTTTATCCAAAAAAATCCATTAACTGACAACTTTCCCAAACTACAACCAAACAGCTAAAATGTAGTCAATTCACACACCTTTTTAAGCATATCGTGGCTAATTCACAAATTTTTTTAAATATGCTGTACATTGTAGTAAAAAATAAATAAGAATACTAAATTTTGTTTGGATTTCCAACAAATCTACTGCAAAAATAGATTTTGTTTTGTATGGGAAATCTAGTACAATGTAGCAAGATTTAGCTCAAAATCTCGTAAGTACTAGATTTCGAGACAATGTAAATGCCCTATAAATGTTTTTTTAAGACAAATTACTGAACTACCTGGATAGAGACTAGCAACGAAAAGTTGAATCGGATCGAACTGGTTTTGAATAAAAATATTTTGTAACTTCATGGATGTGACCTTGGAAAGCCCGAAAAAATTAAGAAAAAGTAATTTACTAAGGACATGTCTAGTTTTGTTCGCCAGCTCATCAAATATTACGATTTCCGGTTCACAAAAAGTTTCTCAATCCAATTACTGGTTGTAGTAAATAACAGAAGGTCCATCCATGCCTCAATGTTGTTAAATTATACCAAGTCGTTTGCAATATTCAATAAATTTTTAGACACAAAAAACAAGAGTAGACGATTTATTGTAAAATTTAATTTTAATCAGTTAAATGGCCTTATAAATAAAATAGAAGTAAGTATGTGTGTCTGTTTGTATATGCCAAAATTAGTTTCCTTTTAAAGACTTCCTTATTGATTGCCTTACTGTCTGTCTGCTTTATTTTCCTTTGAATCCAAAATTTGCATTTCATTCTTGCCAAACAATTTCTTTAATTGCTTCCTTTGTTGCCTCGTCTCTTCAGCCAACTTCCTAATGTAATCAATGCCAACGAAAAGATTTGAATTGTAAATCAATTTAATATGCAACTAATTCATATTCAATGAGAACTGATTGATTAACTTTAGTAGAAGTGAAACCACGTTGCTTCACATTTTATTTACTCACTCAGTTTTAAAGCATGTGCTTGCATTTTAAATTTAAAATATCTAAAAGATACTCGTATTTGCATTCACAAAACGATTAGATTGCATTATGCAAAAATTTCAAATATTATTTGAATTTATATATTTTATTACTTATTTTACAAAGTGTTGGCTGTGTGTGAAATATTTTAATTTATTAAAATAAAATGTAAGTTGCTGCACAACATTTTCTTTATCCATATAATTATATAAAATGATGTTTGCATATTCTAATTAGCTAAACATAAGCAGTTAGGCTTACAAAACTAAATATATTTGGAAGAATAAATTGCAATTCCTAATGCTAATCAGTGTAAATAATTCCAATCTAGGGCAAAAGTAAATAATGCTGATGTGTTATAAAATGCTTTTTAGATTTTAATTATAAATTGATTTTAGGAAATCTTGTGCTTTTAAAGCAAAAATTAAGTTCTAATATTTTATAAGTAAATAAGAAATTTCAGCAGCAGTTTATCATATATGGAAAATTTTTTCAGTTGCTGTTTGCTTTTCATTTAATTAAAAAAAATTAAAAGGAAAACTTGCTCATATTAATTGATATTTTTGCATTAATTATCGCCTTGCAAAGTTGGAGTCTTGCTCCTTTTCATGTAGTTGTTAATATTTACCATGTACAACTTTTTGTACGGGATTTACATTGTCTTGAAATCTAGTACTTACGAGATTTCGAGCTAAATCAAATGTCTACTAGATTTCTAATACTAAAAGAAATCTAAATTTTCAGTTGATTTGTAGTAACGCTAATCAAAATATAATTTTTTTACAAACAACATGTTTCTAAAAAAGGTGAGTGAATTAATTAAAAAGGTTTGTGGATTGGCTACATGGCAGATGCTTGATTGTAGTTCTGGTTAATAGGTTTGGTTTTGGGTAAAAAAAAATCTTGGTAAAAGTAAAAAAAAAAGTTAAAAAAACTTGGCGTAAGAGGTACAGATTTTCATAAAGATTTCAATTGAAATCTGCTAGATTTTATGCAGGTGCATGAAATAGTTACCTATTTTCTTTTGACACGAATTGTTAAAATTGTTCTTTTTGAATTTTAGACTAAAATTAGTTCATAAATTTTGTTTAAAAAACTATTTTTTTTTAATTCTGGTGAATATTTTCTAACACTATGAAGGAGTTACAAAGTTTTGTATGACTAAAATATGGTTTTTTGCTCACTCTCGGCAAATTAAAAATATCGCTTTTTTGGAAGCAATGAAAATGTAGTTCCACTAGAATGACTTCCATTTTTTTTCACTGGGGAGCTAATTGTTTCCGATAAAGAGTGCAAAAGTGACAATATTTATTGTTGTCTTTATGTGACGTCGACAATAATGTGAGTTACTTTATTATGTGTTTTAATGGTTTATTTGTTTGAATTAAATAGCTTTTGCTTGAAGAAAACACACAAGGAAAGGCCTGCTAAAATACTGTGAATAAATATTGTTAATTTTGTAAAAAACACCTCAACCTTAATAAAATAGTTATAAATAGGCAAGGAATTTTTGTGCATTTAAAATCACGTTTTATGTACATAAGATATGCAGTAAAAATATAAAAATATGCATTTATCAATTTTTTTCAACATATAATAACATTAAGAACATTAAAAGATAAACTTCATTGTTTTCTTAACAAACATTTTGTCATTAAAAACTTGAAAAAAACATAAAAAGCTCCCATTCAAAGCTTTCTTAACAAATGTTTTGTCAAATCATATGAAATAGAAACTAAAGTTGAGTCGAACTTCTATTTATGCACACAAATGAATTAAATGAACGTTCCACGTCAGCAGGAGTTGTTGGTGCACATTAGACCCCTACAAAACACCACTTACAAGAACTTTTAAGACATGATTTTTTAAATGCTTTACTACAGCGAAGTATTTTAAAACAAATGCTAAACAACACTGTTGCCAAGACATTTGTTTCAGTTATTGCAGGTATATTGTGACTGAAAAATTTGTGATGCTTGCTTCTTCATACACATGGGCGCGTATAAAAACATTAGAGTGGTCGTTAGTTATACATATGGAGAATTTTTTTTTTTTGATTTCTTATATTCTCTCCCCTCAAAATCAGTTAAGTTTTATGTAGAAAGAAATACAAAAATTTCATAGCGATAAGTTGTGCACCCCCTAAAGTGCGTCCACCCCTCAAAGTTGGCCCTCATTATTTATTCAATGTAAAAAAAAACAAAATTTGATTTATAGCAGGAAAAAACTAAAAACTTTATTGAAAATATGCATTTATAAAGAAATATGCAAAAATATGTACTATTTATTATAAAATATGCAAAAATATGCATTAACAAATCGATGCTATTTTGTCGCAAATTTGTTGATTCGCAAAGATATTTAATTTACGTTGATCTACGTAAAAAAAGTAGCAACAATTATGATTTATGTATTTCTAACCCATTGTTTTTTTTAACTTTCCCTTGCGACAGTTTTAAGATATTGAAAATATTGTCCCTTTAGTGCCATACCTTTAAAATTTAAAGTGATGTTTTTGGTATTTTAGAGTACTTAAATGCCTTCATAATATCCTATAAAAGTCAGACGAAAGTCTTTTTAACATTTATGTATGTGCTGATGTCTATTTTAACACATATAACTAACACGTGTATCCTGCAGAGAAAAAAAACAAAATAATCATTCGTTTTCCAATATATTTTACTGGGTAAAAATTTTCATTGTATTTTTTTTAGAAAATCAGTATGATATTCTAACCACAAGATTGTTGCATTTGCTGGCAAAAAAAGACTTATTTGTAACTCCGCCACAAAAGCATATTGTGTTTGTGTGTCCCTTTTACTGACAGGACAAAATTTGTGTCCTTATATAGAACACAAAGTGTGTATGGTATTAAATTTTCTTTAGTTTTTCCTTTTACTCGTATGATTTCAAGACAAATATTAGTTTTATCAATTTTCCATATCATGCCAGTTACAAATATTGCTTGTTTGTAAATTTTCATTTTAAACTCATTTCATAACCAAAAATATTTATTTTACAAGTATTTTTCATTCAGTTTTATAATTTAATTAATAATAAATGTTAATTTTTCTTGCAAATTGTTTTATTTTCAACTACAGATGTATTAAAAAATGTAAAATACAAATACAAGACTTAAATACATATATACAAAATATTTAGTTCATATTCTTTCTAAGTACTCTTCTTCACTCAATGAATTTTTATAGTTGGAAAAAAATATTTCATTTAAATTTTATGAGTTAAAGTTCTAATTTAGGATCTCTCTTCTGGTGGGAAGTACTCAAGAATTTACCCAGTATCTTCAAATTAATATAAATAAAAGAATTAAGGTTATTCATTATTTATTCTCACAAATGAAATTAATACTTTTTTTTTGTATAAGACATTTTATTTTATATACATATTTATGTTCAGTTTTTACAAGTCAAGCAGACAACTCGTCTGAAAAATTTGTATAAAAATTTCTCAAAAAAAAAATTAAAATAATACTCAAATCGACCATCTAGGTTGTAGGAACAGTGGGTTAAAAATAAATTTTCCCATAAGCAAAAAAAGATAGTTTCTATAAGCCATATAGAACTTCAAATTCTTAAAAATAATTAAAAAAATTAAATATCTTTTTTTTCGAAAGACATTAGGTTTGTTCATTTAATAAAAATTGTTACTAATTTGTAAAAATTTTTACTGGAAAGTGTTCATTAAATCAAAACGTTTGCAAGGAGAGAGCGTCAAAAGAGAGAAACAAGTTGAGAGACAAACAAATTCTTACAAATTATTACTAGTAAAATTTTTACTTGCAAGAATTATCCAACCACCTGTTGGGTGTTTTGATGTCAAATAAATTATTTAAAAAATATTTGAAAAAGGAAAATTTAAAAAATGTGCATTTTTTTTCTTAAAAAACATGTACACTTATGAAAAAGAAAGCATGTTTTCTTAATTTATTGTTTTTCTTTTTCATTAAGCCACATAAATTAAATTTTAGTGGCAAATAATTTTGTTTGTTTCTCATATATGCTCAGAGATGGAAAATCGAATTTTTGTACTTTTTAATGGAATAAAATTAAAAAAAGTATGAAAAATGCATAAAAATAGTAAAAGTACATGAAACTGTGTAAAGAACTTCATATTAAATATTTATTTCTTAAAAAAATTGCAATTTAAAATATTATCAAACAAAATACATCAGAAAAAGTACAATTGCATCATGATTTCCAGCCATGCTTCTGATATGAATAAAATTTTCTTACAAATTTTTACTTTTTCATATTTGGGAGAGTAATTTTGTAAGTTTCTGCCTTACTCTCGCGTTGATAGTTTCTGCTGGGAAAGTAAATGAAAAGACCTATTACATTTGGAAATGATTTCGGGCATATGGTTGGCCACCGCCACTATTCATGACAAAACGTATTTCAAAACTCTTTAATTGTTGGCCACTTTTTCGGGCATTCCTGGTATACTGCCTGTATATCACGAGCAACACGAGCAATATTGGCGCCCAAGGCGTCAGTTATTGTTGGTTTATCAGCATAAGCCAGTGAGGGACTTCAAGTGGTACCACAGAGAATTGAACGCACAACCTATCTATTAACAAATATTTTTATATAATTTTTCGAAATTTTTTTAATATTAAGTTAAAGCTATTTTTTTGAGCTTTAGGTCAGTTTATATTTCAATTTATTGCTTCAATATTTCGTTAACCTTCGGTTAACTTCTTCAGGATATGCATATAGTGTTTCTCGTTTTTTTGATATTTAATATTTTTTTATAATTGAAAGGAAAAGAGGAAAAAGAAAATATTAAATATCAAAAAAAATAAATATCAAAAAATTTAGAAACAATATACATATATTCTGAAGAAGTTAACCGAAGGTTAATGAAATATATCAATAAGATCGTTAAGCAAATAATGCGATTCTTCGCTGAACATAGTATTGCGATAAAGCATCGGTGCATATTATAAATTAGGTGAATATTGAAGGAGTGTAGGCTAAGATTTTTGAGCAAAATTTGTTTACAAGCTCAGCAGCAATTTCTGCCGCCCACAACGATTCCATCAACTTGGATCTTCTTTCATAATTTTGTTATTAGCGGGGATAATGTTATTGCATTATTAGAAAATATATGGATGTATGGATTAGTCAGATGCACGATTATGTGCTCCATAAAAATCACTCAATCAAGTCGTTTATAAGTTGCGGGAGTTAATGACAGATTTTCAAATCAAAATCTGAATAATTTGGCAGCGTTGCTCAAGCATAAATCTATTCATGACGATTTGCTAGAGAAAACAGATCATGAATTTCAAAAAGTGGGCCCTGTTCGTTTGACAGTTAAAGGCTCAGTTAGCCGACTGTAATGAAATGTAACTGCAACGATAGGAAACACCTGATCGATATTGTTATGTGAAATTCAGATTCTTACATTCCAGTTATATCTCTATAACCATTTTCATTACTTTTAACAATAGCAATAGCTGTATCAATCAGCTGTATCCTAACGTCACAGTTACATTTCATTACAGTCGGCTAACTAAGCCTTAAATTTTCGTGATTTCGATTAGGCTTAAAAAACATCCTTTACTATGGAACTTACCTGCAGAAATTAAGAATAAATTAATCAATGAATTTTTTACGATATGATATTCTTTATATTGTGAAAAAAATTTCAAGAAAACATTTTGAGTATAAATTTGTACGTTATTTCACTGTTAAGTTGTTAGTAACATGAAAGCTTTAAATTCGATTTATATAAAATCTGTTATGACTTTCTTGCTGCAAATGCTCGATAAGTTATTATTTAGTCATTACGATAACAAGAAAATAAAAAGCTCTGAATTTAAGATTATTTTTTATTGACTTAAGGCAGCTTAAATAATCGATCTCTTCAATTGCATTTCTTTGTATGAAAATTATTCGAGTTTTCGCAGAAAACAAAAAAAAAATCTGTTTAAATCTACATAAAAATATTTATTTTTTGTGCCCAGCAGTTTTGTTTTTTATAAAGACAGCATCAGGTATACTTTTCCCACAGCTGCTCTTTTTTAATTGTTTGCACTCGTACTAATAATTAAAATTGTGTCGAAAGCTGATATTTTAATCCAAAAACGTAGACAGAACTACAGGGTGTTAAATGATGAGACCACAGTAAAATATTTAAATTTATGTTTAAAAATTTAATTATTTAAATTTGTTTGCAATTATTTAAAAACCCATAAGCTGCTTAAAACAAAAACAATTTAAGGTTTCACATTTCATTACCCGCACATATTCGCAACAAAAATCTTTATTTTTTATTAATTTATTATTATAATTTTTTTAACCTTATTGAAAATTAATATGAAAATTCTGTAAGCGCTTACTAAAGACTATAAACATTTTCCCCAGGAAACACATTCAGTGCTTAACATAATAATTATTATAATTTTCAAAGTTGATGGCAAATATTAAAAAAAAAATAAAATAAATACATCATTCCCCTAATATTTGTGTCACGTTTATTTTATTTCATATTGCAAAAAATAAAATTACAAATTATATTCTAATGCCATCAACAAGCATATAAAATAAGTTAAAATAAATAATTTATGATTTTTGTTTAAATCGTCAATAAAAATATGATATCCTCCCTGCTACTGCATGTTGCAAGAAAGAAGATTTTTGAAATGTGAAACTCCTTCCCTATCCATTGTTTTCTTGCATTCATTCGTACACACGTCTGCTGCGAGTTTAATATACGAGTACGATGTTGCTTGTACATGTTCTGGCACATTCACACGCATTCAACAAAAAAGTAAATTGGAGGGAAAAATTAAATAAAAAATTCTCCAAAATTCATATTTATGTTTGTATGTGAATGTACTTCCATAACAAAAGTGTGAACAGATATGGAATGAAATGTGTGTGTTTTTCGTACAAATTAAATTGAATGCCAAAAATATAATTAAGTAGTACGAGTAATTTTAATTTTTTTTTATTGAGTCTGCCTTACATTATGAGCTTCACTGCTTATCATATCGTAATTATTTTCTTTAGTCTAGTGGAAAATTTAAAACAATCATTTTGTTTTATATTATTTCATTCTGTTTGAATTTATTTCATTTATTTTAATAACGTTTAAATTTTCTTATTTAACTACTTTGATTTAATTTGATTACATTTAATTCGGTTTGATTCAAGGCGAATCCATACTAGGTGGTCGCAAGGGATCAGGTGACTATTTTCGCCCCTTGTAATTTGAATATACCTGGGATGTCAAAACACATTTTTAGTACATTTTTCTGACGTTTCAAGTATAAGTTTCTCAAAGCGAATTGAGCTGAGTATACCTTAAATGAATTTGCCTCGGTTTGGTTATAGGTCTGTTCAATTACTTTCCCAGCAGAAACTAGCAACGAGAGAGTAAGGCAGAAATTTACAAAATTACTCTCCCAAATATGAAAAAGTAAATTAACGCTTTACTTGTAAAAACTTGCAAGAAAATTTTATTCATATCAGAACCATGGATGGAAATCATGATATGTTTGTACTTTTTCTGATATATTTTGTTTGATAATATTTTTAATTGCAATATTTTTATAAATTGGTATTTAATATGAAGTTCTTTACACAGTTTCATGTATTTTTACTATTTTTATGCATTTTTCATACGTTTTTAATTTTATTCCATTAACAAATACAAAAATTCGACTTTCCATCTCTGATCATATATGAAAAACAAACAAAATTATTTGCCATTAGAATTGAATTTATGTGCCTTATGGAAGAAAAACTGAATTAAGATAACATGTTTTCTTTTTTCATAAGTGTATGACAATATACGTATTTCATTGGCGCTTCAACCAAATCATCAGTAGACCTCAACTAAAAATTTTGAACATCAAAAACCTCTTATCTTATGCACAAACTTTCTTATTCAAAAACTATTTGAGAATTCACAAATAATAATATTCCCGAAAATCACAAAGAAAACATAAGCTTAGCCTGAATCTGATATAAAAATCCAGCAAAATAATTTATATTCAGGTGGACTCATATTATTTTTTATGTTTTTTTTTATTAATTTTTTAGGGTTCCGAACACCAAAGGTGAAAAAAGGACCCTATTAATTTCGCTACGCTGTCCGTCTGTCCGTCACACGGTATTTTCTCAGGAACCGTAAGAGCTACGGACCTGAAACGGACATAGTATGTAGAACCTAGGCCGTTACAACAAATACATGAGAATTAAAACTTAAAGCGTGTTCCAAAAGGAGCAACGAAAAATGTTAAGATCCCATGTTTTTTCAAAAACGGTAAAACTAAAAAATCCAAAAATTATAAAATCGCCAAACCGAAAAAATTCGTCAAAACCCAAAAAAAAAATTGCCAAAAATTTTAAAAAATCGCCAAAACGAAAAAAATCGCTAAAATTAAAAAAATATTTGTAGCACTGAAATAAATCGCCAAAATGAAAAAAACGCCAAAAACCCGTAAAATGATCCAAAACCAAAATAATTGTTTCTATGAAAAAAAATCGCCAAAATGAAAAAATCACCAAAATAAAAAAAAAAAAATCGCCAAAACGAAAAATATCGCCAAAATTAAAAAAAAACGTCAAAAACCGAAAAAAATCCCCAAAACGAGAAAAAAGTGCTAAAACTAAAAAAATTGCGAAAATGAAAGAAAAACGCCAAAAACAGAAAGAACCGCCCAAACCAAAAAAATCACTTATATGAAAAAAAAAACGCCAAAATGAAAAAAATTGCCAAAAATGAAAAAAAAAATCGCCAACACAAGGAAAAAAGTACCAAAATTCAGAAAGCGTCAATAAACTCAAAAAACGCTCAAACTAAAACAAACGCTTAAAACCGAAAAAATTCCAAAAACAAATGCCAAAACTAAAAAAATCGCCAAAACCAAAAAAAAACATCACCTATATGAAAAAAACGCCAAAATTAAAAAAATCTTCAAAATAAAAAAATCGCCAAAATAAAAATAACGCCAAAATAATAAAAATCGCCAATATTAAAAAAAAAATCAAAAACCAAAAAAAAATCGCCAAAACGAGAAAAAGTGCCAAAAATTCAAAAAAAACCCAAAACTAAAAAAACGCTTAAAACCGAAAAAAAACAAAAAACGAACAAAATGCCAAAACTATAGTTTATATTGGCTAAAGTTCGTATTGACGTACACATCTCGTGTCCGTACGGAACCCTTCGTGTGCGGGTCAGAGTCGCGCTTCACTGAATTTATTATATATATTTTTTATTTGAAATTATTTTAATTTTAGTTTATTTTATTTAACTGGCCATTCAGGCTGACACCAAATTAAGTAATTTCATGATATTGATCAAATCAAGTTGAAATTAATTAATATCCCATATGTTTTGACATAATCCAAAATTTACTTATATAATTTTTGAGATGGTGTTTCTGTTAAATAATATCTAATATTTTTAAGCTATCATTCTTTCACATTTTGTCGTACGTAATATTAAAATAGAAATTGTAATTTAGGAAGACTTTGCTGTATGTTAAATATGTTTGAGTGTTTATTATATAAATTATAAAATATGTTTTATTTTTAACATTTTGGCAAAAAAAAAAACTAATACATGTTGCGAAGTGAGAACGTATGTTTGTTGATAACTTTGCTCAAGAAACATGTTTTGTGAGCTATAATTTCTGTTGCTGAAACATAATTCTCGCTAGAAGTTAACAAAATAATAATATCAAAAAAAAAAAAAAAACAACTATGAAACACATATATAAACATATACTCACCACTCTAATTCTGACAGATGTTGAATTTCCCTACACTTCCTTTTGTCAAAAGTACTGATACTCTCGTGAGTGTAGCTAGTGCTCTCTTTTATTTTTACTCGTATCTTTTTTAAAAAGTTCGTATTTAGAGAGCTTTTGACGAATGTGCGTGAGCAGTAAATGTTAGTTTTTAAGTGGTGTTAAGCAAGTTAGCACGTGTTACTTCTAAAAAGCTGCAAATTTATGCATTCAAAGTTATAAATAAATATTTTTTATTAATTAAAAAAAAATATATATATTTCAAGTTACTGTGCATATTTATGGAAAAGAATTTTATTTCGGCAATATAAAATTGTTCTAAAGCAATAATTACACAACAATAATATTTTTTTTTTGGATTGAATATTCTGCCATAAGATAAAAGGATTACCTCATACTTATGCAAGAACATGCTTCTATTGAAATCAAAATTGAGTAAGTTTTTCATTTTTGCATACATCAACAAATACTTTTAAATGAAATTGAATAGAAATAGCAATTTTATTTTTAAAACCACTTAATACACATTTAACTTATTATAACGTGTGCTAAAACTAAAAAATTTAAAAAAGAAATTATATTATATAAATTTCTTTCGTTCTTCTTATGCATGTTAGCCACTATAAACAGGTAAACTCTGAATTAAATTAATGAAAACTCACACTAAGGCATAAAGCCACACACACACACACTTATACACATAAGCTTTGAAATTGATATTTGACAGTTGTTGGCAGACTAAAGAAAATGCATTCATTGTTCTCCTTTATTCCATTGAAAAGGAGGCTTCTATTGTGAGCTGTAATAATAACAAAAAGTAATTGCACACAGTGTTTTCTCTTAACCAAACAAAACACTAATAAAGCTAATGGGTGTAGAAGGTGCTGTTTAATTTTACTTCCAGACACATGAGCAATCAATTTTTATATTTATATATTGTATTGTATGTTGTACATATTAAGTGTTTGCAAATTTAGTTATTGGAATTTAATGCTTTGGGGAAATGAAGGAATAATAAAATATAAATAAGGCAAACATTTTGCTTAGTAATGCATGCCAAAGTGGGCAGTAACTAACATCAGTATGAAAATGATTTTCTATATAAAACAGCGGACTATCAGTTGCCAATGATCAATCTTTATTCTGCCTTGCTGCTTTATGACTTAGAGCCGCTAGTATCCATTATTATCATACTTAACGGGCATTTAATATAAATATGCTGCAAATACTTTAAAATCTCAATTGCATATATAATTATTGGCAAAAAAAACTATTTTTTTTATCTTCTAAAAGAGAAAATAAAAGACATCAAATTGTGTTTCCAATTTCCTTAAATTTAAAATTGTTGCTAACAAAGCTTATCACTTTTAATTTCAATTATTTTAAACATCTGTATTTAAACAAAGCTATATTTTTATAAAAAATGTTTAGATTTAATTGAACTTTAGTGAATTTTAATCAGAAATAATATCTTATTCGGGCTTAAGTTCAGTAATTTCAATTCTTATCGAATTAAATATTTTTATTAATTAATGTGAGTTTCTAAAGAAGAGAAGAAAAATTCAGTGAAGTGCGACTTTGACCCGAAAACGAAGGGTTCTCAACGGACACAAGATGTGTAATTCAATATAAACTTTAGCCAATATAAACTATAGTTTTGGCATTTTTTCCGTTTTTGAATTTTTTTAGGTTTTAAGCGTTTTTTTAGCTTTAGGGTTTTTTGAGTTTATTAGCGCTTTTTTGAGCTTTTGGCGATTTTTTTCATTCGGGCTATTTTCTCGAATTTGGCGACTTATCTTAGTGCTAAAAATGTTTTTTAATTTTGGCGATTTTTTAAACTTTTTTGCGATTTTTTGGGGTTTTGACGATTTTTTTCGGCTTGGCGATTTTATAATTTTCGGATTATTTTTTGCTTTAGCGTTTTTGAAAAAACATGGGACTTTAACATTTTTCGTTGCTCGTTTTGGAATACCATTTAATTTTAATTCTCATGTATTTGTTGTTGTAGCGGCCAAGGTTCTACATACTGTGTCCAAATTTCAGGTCCGTAGCTCTAACGGTTCCTGAGAAAATAGGTTGTGGCGGACAGACGGACAAACGGACAGCGTAGCGAAAACAATAGGGATCCTTTTTTCACCCTAAAAATTAAACTAGATTTTATAGATGGAGGAAATACCGATATTTTCTGTGCAGCCACGCTTTTCATCAGCACCCATGTCTATATATCTACTTGGGTAGAGATTCTTATTAACATCAGCTATTTAACTTAAGTTTTCTATGAAACGGCATATGAGAAATGATACCTTTGTTAAACTCATTTATAAATATCGCTATTCACTTACTGTTTTTTCATTGTTTCATTTATCTTTAAAAAAAAAGCTTAATATTTTATTTTAATATCGTTACTGTGGAAAGTCCCTAACTCATTATTTTTTTGAAATCCAGATTTTTTTAATTTTTCGATACACTACATGTGCTTCTAAAAAATAATGAGTTAGGGCCTTCCTATATTAAATTAGCAATATACACATTGAGTAAATGACTGCTTGATAAATCTGGAAAAGAAACATCTGAAGCCCTATTTTTTTACTCAAGATATCAAAGATCTGTCTTAAAGATTTGCTCCATCTGACCTTAACTGAAGCCAAACGGGTTTCTTAATTTTTTTCTTGCAATGTCTCAATGTTAGAAGTTTTACTTTAGAAAAAAGAAAAGATTAAAGAACGTAAGCGACAGAGCAGCATATATTATTATATTTCTTACTTGATATAATAGTGAAAATTTTTTTTTTTATTTTTTGCAATACTTAAACTAGAACAGTCTACAACTTTTTAGGTTGAAATAAATTCAGTTTTTTCCTCACCAGTAAACTCTAGTAACAGTTCTCTGGGAAAACTGAAAAGGAAAAATGCACGCTTGAGTGCAAAAGACAAAAAAAAATGAAGTAAAAAGGAAGTTGCTTAAGAACAGGAAGAGTTGTGCTTTATTTTTTATTAAAAATATAAAGACATACTAATACGCACATACTTTACTTTCACATGTATGTATATAAGATTCAATTGTAAATTGTGGCTTGTTACTGTGAAACCTAAAAGTATGCAGGAGTTTTTTCTTACTTTCTTGCACATTAGCCAAGTGCTGCTCTTTGTTTGCAGCTTGTACCTGCACATGTGAAGAAAGTCAACAACCAGATGTGTGCAACCAAGTAACGCATATTCATGCATGCTGCTGTTTTCAACTTGTTAAAGTTTTCTTCAACTAGTAGCTTGAAGTTTAAAAATTTAATATTTTTCCTGCTGTGCTTGTGTAGATGTATTTATTATTGTACAACTCTATTCCAGTTTGAAGATTTTCTAGTGTTAAATTTCTTGTTAAAAGAAGTAAGATTTTAAGCTTATATATTGATAAAATAAATGTTTTGAACTACATACGTAATATCTTTTTACTACTTTCACAGATTTTTCTTTAATATTTTATCTCTTTTAAATAAAGAGTTTAAAATAAAGGATACTGATGTTTTTGTTTAGAATGGTAGCTTTTTGATTTGGTTTTTCCTCTATTAGTTATACCAAGAAAGTAGGATACTAAAGGAAAAGATATACGTTGTTTTGATTTGTGCCGTTATTCTATTTATTTTTTTCTTTTTCTAATAATTGTGGCTACATTTTTTTGTTTTTTTTTTCCGAAGCCATATTGGTGACATTTGCTCAACCGTTACTAATGTGTACTGTATAAATATTATTGGTTTTAATTTGGAATTAATTTAAAATAACTCTCGGCTTCCAAATATCATTAACTATTTTCTAAATATTATTGTTTATAATACTATTGTTTTTCTTGAAGTTAATTCAAAATAACCCATTTCTTCCCAATATCATTAATTGTATTGTTTGATTTATTTCTTGTTCACAGTTTGAAATTTTGAAAGTAAATTTTAGCAACCATACAATGGCGATTTGGTCAAAGTAGCACAATTATTTTGTTTTTTTTTCATTTTAATGCATGGAACGGAATATTTTATTAACTTCTACATTAACTCAAGAAGTTATATTAATTAATTATAGCACATCAACACTTTTAATAGAAGAAAATTTATCACGCAAATTCCAAAAGAAGTTGCTTGTATTATTTTAGATTTTGCAGAGGAAACTTTTTCAATTAAACTTTCTTTTTGCACTGCCAATAAAATCAAGTATTAATTCTATATAATTAATTTATATATGTACAGATATATTGTTATTAACATAAAATGAATGATTTATGTCCCAATTGAAAAAGGAATAATTTTTATTATACAATATGGTTTGCAAATTGGATGAAATGACAGTCGTCACTCGAATCTCTGGGTACACTTCTAATCTTTTCTTCATTCGTACTAACAGAAATATTTCTCTGTTCGCGGTACATACAGAAAAATTTAAAACGAATAAAAAATGTCGTTAATTCATTATTTTACAACTCTACTTTTTTAATGTTTTTAATAATGCCGTCTTATAGCTCCTCTAGTGTCAATGAGGCACATTAAATTTTTAAAGTTGTGTTTATTAGCCATTTTATTTATTATTTTACTTTATAAATTAGTCTGATATACAATATCGACCAAGGCGCTAAATTTCAATTAGTATCCGCAGTTTTCTTCAACACTAACTCATACAAAGGGATAATAATGCGCATCAGTTAAATATGTGGTGTTCTAATTTCGATGACTGACGGACACACCGGGTTCAAAGCCAACACCTTCGTTTTTGTAGTCATCGTGCTAAATTTCGAAAGCAGCTTCGATGAGTTAATATTTTCTGCTTATAAGCCTAGGGCCGTACTTACGTCTGATTCATATTATTTTTATATTTTTAATATTAATCATACGGTAGGTCCCAAGATTAACAGCCGGTTTTCCGAAAAGATTCCTTCACTGTAATAATTTTGTTACAAAACGAAAACTTTGGAATATGTTTTATAAAAATCAAATTTTAAACATTATTATTCATAAGCGAATTATTAAAACGAAAGGGGTTTATGTTTTGGAAAAATCGGCAATAATTCTAGATATTCATCGAAATTCCCGTGAAATTAAAAATTAAAGAAAGATAAAGGTACACTCTGATAATGGCTTCCAGTAGGGGATAGTAAAAAATTTCTTCAATTCGAGAATATATTGACTTATTAGTAGGGAAAGAATTTTTATGTAAATGCATGTTTTCTGTCATTGGTCGTAGATCAACGTAAGTAAAATATCTTTGCGAATCAACAAATTTTCGACGAAATGACATCGATTTGTTAGTGCATATTTTTGCATATTTTATAATAAATGCATATTTTTCCATATTTCATTATGTCATAAATCTAGTTATGTTTTTTTTATTAGTTTTATATTATTCAAAAACTTTAGTTTTTACGACTGTGTAAAAACAAAAAAAAGCATAAACCGATAAAAATTTACGACCGCATTTTTTGTGATATTCGATATTCAGCGTAGGACTCCTTCATAGAATAGGATAATAGACTTTTGTAACAAAATTCTCATACAAAAATTAGTTTTAACATACACTTGAAGTACACGTTATAGGGGATAGTTTTTTGTTTAATTTTATTAATAAAAATATAGTATTCGACAGTTTTGTGCTAAATTGATATTTGCGCACACATACTAAAGCTTTCTTATTCATACTATAGCCCAATTAGAGGCTTTCGTTACTTTAGCACCTCAAGTGGAATTAGTTGAAGATACGGTAAAAAATTTGTGCTCTGAAAGCCAGAATAAGTGAAGAGATAAAAAATTAATTAGAAATATATATACAAAAATATATGGACTTAAGATATATTAAAAAAATTATCTCAATAGTTTATAGTTCCACCAACGAAAACTTAGGAACTGAATATTCCACAAACGAAATAGCAGCATTTAAATGCGCAACAGTAACTTCTGCTTTGAAAATTAAAAAAAAATTATTCATTCATATACGTGAATAAAAGTTTGACTGAACTTTATTTTGCATTCCATATAAATGTGAATTATCCATTGCAAATAATCCATTGCTAAATATTTGTTACGAAAGCAATGAAGCTGATTTTTTTTTAAGTTTTTAATCTTATTAAATGTTGAAAAAAGTTGATAAATGCATATTTTATTAGTTTTAAATACATATTTTTATATTTTTACTGCATATTTTATGTACATAAAACGAGATTTTAAATGCATGAAGTTTTTCATTACCTTAAACAATTTGATGATTAAAATAATTGTTTGATTTTTTTATGTACACTGAACACACTGTAATAACAGCTTAGAAAATCAAAAACATTACCAATTTTCAAAACATTTTTGTGTAGTACTTTCAATACTGTTTATTCCGCCTGCTATTTAAACAGTACTACCACCCTTAAATATTGACTCAACTGCAAAATTTTTTGGTTATATCTATAAATTTTATTTAAATTTTGCCAAAAAGCGTATGTTTAAAGTTTGTACAACGCGAAATTTCATCGAAATTTTTTAACACAAACTGTGTATGTGAGTATTTTTATATACAAGTTTGTGTATTTGTTTCTGCTAAAAGTAGAGCATTTATTTTGGGGTTAATTATTATTCAAATTTATTTTATAATCTACATAAAATACGACTAAACTTATGTTTATAAATCCGCAAAAAGTTGTGTGTGTACATGCGAGCGATTCCAGTACTTTCATTTTAATACACCAACTAATGCAACAAAAATATGATGTAGCATTTTATAGTAAATTATATCCCTTTTATCTGCTTATGAAATAAATACTATTGGGAGTATTTTAACTATATGTATGTATGTCCTATAAAATTCCACCTTATTTGCATACCCGTATATTTATGCTTAATAGGTAAACACTGGGCTTTTGTTCATGTTTATGTATATAATTATTTGTTTTCAAATAGACAGAGAAATGTGTCTTCATTATAACATTTAAAAAATATTTATAATATTGGTTGCATTTATTTGAAGGAAAATTTTAATTTGACAGAAATGTTTATCATAAATATTGTTGGAGTTAAAGCACTTGCATTGCCTCTTTTATGATTACTTTTAAAGCAGATAATGTAAGTTTTTGATTAATTTTTTAATATGATTGTTATTTTCTTACTATATTTATGCAACTATTGTAATGAAGCGAACAATATATATATATATATATATATATATATATATATATATATATATATACATATACTGAGAAACATGACAGGATGAGAGAGATAGATAGGTTAACCAAGACAATAGGACCACCATTATCATATATGAAGATTTCTCTTATTTTCGAAGTTTTTCGGGATGTTAAAAATACTAAAAGATTTCTTCGTTAAAAACAAGATTTTGAAGAATATGATATTTGGTATTTATATTCTATTATTTAGGGTCCTTTTGACAAAAATACTGACATATTTTCTTCATGAAAAGTATGAATTATGTGCATAAATACATATATTTACCTTATATGAACATGTTGTATTCAGTAAAAGTTTGTTGTTTGTTTGAAACAAAACAATTTTGTCCTGAATTTTAATTCATATTACATATTAATAAATTTTGAATAAAATCACTAAAAAAGATTTTTTAATGATAAAAAAAATAATTAATGTTTTATATGAGAATTCTTACAATTTAAGTTGAAAAATTTTGTTAACGCACTAATAATCCCAAATTATTATTTTACTTATTAAAATTTTTTAAACTGAAAAAAAATTTTTTTTGTTCGACTTAAAGGTTTTTGAGAAAAAATATGGCATCGCTGAAAAGAATATAAACATAGAGACTGAATTTTAAACATTTTAAAAGAATAAGATAGAAACAAAGAAATTTATTTAATTGTATTGATTCTTATATATTAGCTGCTTATTCATAAAAAATTTTATTGTACAAAAAACAAATTTTAATATAAAAAACAATTTTATAATTATTTGTAGAGCCGACCAGTATTCCAAATTTGACCACTTAATATATGTGAACATGTGTATTTGTGGGTACAAAATAAAATCGAAATATAAATTTGTTTCTTTTCAAGCAAATTTTAAACGATTGTTTCATTTTTATGCTGAGAATTAAGAAAAATTAAAAAAAAATTAAAACGAAATATGAATTTGTTTCTTTTCAATCAAATTTTAAATGACTTTTTTTTACCACTTTTATTAATTAAAAGAAAAAAAAACATTTATCTTGCGCATATCTACACAAAAATACCTCTTAAACAGTTTTGATGGACGATAAGATACTTAAAAGTGTACGCAAGAAAATGTGTGTCGTATTTATATTTAAGATTTAAAAAACTAACACAAATATTCCTACAATTTTAAATGAGTTTGATATCTTTAAGCTTTGATACTCTCCCCAAAATCTACTGAAAAAAATTGAGATATTTACAAGGATGTCTTGAGTGTCTCTAGTGTCATAATGTACTAACATTTTAACATGGTTTAAGAGAAATTGTTGTTGTGGCCCAAACAAAAAGGTCACAAAGTAATAAGACTTTCTCAGCTATGTTTATTGTTTGTCATAACTACATATAGAAATGCGTGAGAGCTTACCGATGGAATTAAGCGAGAGAGTAAGCAATGTACAAAGGTGCTAAAACCAAAATACAAATAAGTACAATATTTTTAATTGTAAGTTATAACGGGTTGCTCACAACAGTCATATTTTTCATTTTATTACTTTAAAACGTGTTAATTAAGGAGTACCTTCTGAATACCCCAAATGTGTTTTAAAATCTAGTATTCAATTTTGTCTTCTTTAGAAAATTTATCGTATTTTTTTGGCAACACTGATTGGCTTGATTATAACTTTTTTATAATTAAGCAAATAACTGAGATTGAATTTTGAAATTCGGGTTTTTCCCGTAATTTTTTTCTTTTCTTTTGCTTCGAAAAAGTTAATCATATAAAAGATTAATTAGGTGGCATTGAATTATTTCATAAAAATGAATAACCAGTTTTTATAGATCCTATATAAGTCAGAACACAGAGCGTATGATGAATATCTTAAGGTATTTAAACATTTATTGCTCATACGCCATAATTTAACTTAACTGATGTAAAGTGCCGCAAAGTATGCAAATGTATTTTGAAAACAATCATGCAGTGTGGTAAATGTATTTATTTCATCCAAGAAAATATAACAAATACATACAAAATAAAATAAAAATAACATTAGAAAACGACATAAAAATTTATTGCTAGAAAGATGTTTGATTTGTCAATTTGTTACTCATACATATTTTCTTAATATTTTTTTTACTTATTTATGAATGTGTTAACTGGTAAACAAATTCGAAAGTATTTACTACAATATACTCTCTATGTATTTTTGGGTAAATAAACAAATACAGGCTTGTTAGTTACGAACCAATCTCTATTATTATATAAAGTTTTTGCAAAATTTCAAAAACATATAACCTAATGTATCACAAAATATAAATTCTAAAATTATTCTCCATGGAATTCCCTTCAGTTTGTATAAAATAAAATGAGAAAAAGAAAAGGAAATGACTTTGAAATGTTATGTGACAGATTGTTTGTTTGTTTATTTTCCACATCGTCTATTTCTGATGTATTGCTTATAAATAATATTTATTTAAGAAAACTCTAATAATTAAATAAGAAAAAACATTGTGTGGATGTTTAAAGTAAACTGTAGACCTAGAAATACTGTTTTTTTGAGCATAAAAATATTTACAAATATCTTGCAACAAAATTTTATTTACAGAGAATATAATAATTGTAAATATTTCTTTAAGATCTTTAATACATTTTTAAATTCTTTTTTTAGCAATCAAATATTTTTTTCTAAAGACTACAATGAAATTAGAGCAGTTGTATTAATATATTCTTGGTGCCACAGACAATGCGCTATTTCCCCAATTCTATATAATTTTACTCTTCCTGCCTTCTTTACAAAATTCATATTAAATAATAAAATATTTTATTCTTTAATAAATAAAAAAATACTCTTTTATAAATAAAAAAATACTGAATTAAAGACTGATTAAGAAGTTATTGCCTCATTAAAAATTCCTTACAGTTCGAGTAAAATAATAAATAGTTTTACTTTAATATTGTTGTGGTTTTTGAAATAATCAAACATGCCACGGAAAGCACGTCTAACATGAAAGAAAAATTTATTTGTTAATTATGAAAAAGTAATAAATAACTAACTGCAGGTATTCTGAGCCAAATTAAACTTATAGGTACGTTTTACGTTCACAAATATTTTTTAAATGATGTAATCATAAAAACTAATAATTATTGTATAATTATATATATTATATAATTTTTATTGTCATGTCTAAGGCGGAGAGAAGATCTTTGTAGAATCACAGAGTATTTAGGATACTTATATATATTGATATCTTGAAAATTTTAAAATAAATAGCATAACCAAAGGTGTTAAGAAGATGGCTGTCTGCCACCGTCTGATCCTGTGTCAAAAGCCTGAATAAACATCCACGATCTTATATTATTAACTATTTATTACATTTATCATTTAAAAATTTTGTAGGTACAATTCGTGCGTTATCATCATATTAATCATAAAAATTAATAATTATTGTATAATTATATACATATATTTTATAATTTTTATTGTCATGTCTTAGGCGGAGAGAAGATCTTTGTAGAGTCACAGAGTATTTAGGATACTTATATATATTGATATCTTGAAAATTTTAAAATAAATAGCATAACCAAAGGTGTTAAGAAGATGGCTGTCTGCCACCGTCTGATCCTGTGTCAAAAGCCTGAATAAACATCCACGATTTTATATTATTAACTATTTATTATTTAAATATTTTGTAGGTACAATTCGTGCGTTATTCTTTAGTGTTTTGCTCGGGGTCTAGACACGGAATGATTTTAAAAGTGTTGATGCTATGTAATCTTACTAAATATATTATTTACAAAATCAAACCGTTAACATTCTTGAAAATTCTACGACAAGAAATTGTATATATGTACATTTGCACAAAAAATTATTAATACAAGTATACAAATATATATAAGACAATTACAAAAATAAAACAGTTTTAGCACCAATTCTTGACTGGGTTGCCATCTCCACAACAAAAGGAGCGGTAACAATTTTTGAAAACTGTTGTTTAAGCTGGAGTCACCCATTGTTTCTGAACAAAATTTTTGTCTGGACAACATTTTTTTCTCTCAAAAAGAGAAACGTCAAACTCCATATAAAAAAATTTTGTCCGGACAAAAATTTTATTCGGAAACAATGGGTGAATCTAGTTTCATAAAACTTCATAATTTGTTTTGCATACTTAAGTAATGATTAGATTTTAGACTGTGTAAGAAACTTTGTTTACTCATTTGTTAAAGCTTAAATTAAACGTGTCATAGTCAAAATGACACAGCCATAACCAAACCAAAATTCAATTGGTTTCTATGGCAATGGCTATGGCGTTATGGCAAGTCATCTATAATCAACTGCTATGTTGCCAATAAGTTATGTTCAAACAGCTCTTTTTTATGGTTATGGTTATGTCACGTCTGATTGAACCTTAAATCAGCTCATCCCTGCTCTCCTACGCACTCTTTAATGAAAAGTATCAAGTCAAGATTTTTTTTTTGTGATCATAAAATCTTTTATCATTAGTCAAAGTAACTACAAGTCTACGAAATTCTTTATTTGTTACGTGACACTTGATTATTGTCATATTATTAATTGCTTTCATTAGAAAAGATTTTATGCCAATCACATGTTTTCTTATACAAAATGAATTTGTTTGATTTTATTGCTTTGCACAAATATAAAATTTTAATGAGCAAATCAGTAATGACTTGTAATATATTAAATGTAAAATTAAGATTTTTTTATGATACAAAAATTAAAAGTGCCCTACAACTGCAGTGTCTGCTTACTGGCATACGTTTGTGCTTAAGAAAAAATTTGTACGGAGCTATTTAATGCTTAAGTTTATTCGAGCTATTTTATTTGTGTTATGATTATTATTTTATTTTGAAAACATTGCTTCTTTCCTTTTTTATCGTTTAAAGGATTCCGGAAAATTATTTTTTGTCGAAAATCTACAAATAACAAAGAAAAAACACTAAAAGCAAAATCCATTTAGAGATTTTGTCAGAGGAAATTATTTGATATCCTAACTCATAAATTATTTTGCAAGCGACAGCCACTGCAGCGGTAGTGAATGCTTGGCCTATAATATCTTGAGAGTGTAAGGATTTAAGCGGAAACTGTTCAATTATAAATACTTAATACTCATTAGTTTATTGTACAGATATAATTCTATGCTAGTATTTCATTTGTACAGTAACACGCAAAGCTTTGGCCAACAGTGTTAAAAACACATTAAATCCAAATAACAACATAAAAACAATTGTTGTTCATTACTTTAGTGCTTTGAGGTGGAATATGCCCCAATTAATTGCCACAAGGAATGCGTTAAACTTATTTAACACAAGCGCACGTACACAGGCACAGTTATTTATTTATTCCTGCACACATACATATAGAAGCCAGCAAGAAGCTATAAAATATAAATTTAACAGCAAAATTGCCTCTTGCGAATTGTTGTTTATAAACTGGTGGTGTGTCATGGTGTTGGTTGCTTTTATATACATGTATGTACGTATGTACATATGTGTTAGTGGTTGTGAGGAAATTATTTGGTTAGTTTGATTCAAGCGGTCATTTGGTTTCATACAACAAAAAAAAATTAAACAAGCGGATGTCATAAAACGTTGGGAAGTGGGCATGCTCAAAGATAATTCATATCATTATTATCGTAATAGCTGCCTTAGATTATTTTGAAGCAATTTATTTGTAATTGTAATTTAAGTTTCCATTTGATAGAAACACGAAGCTTATTATACAATAATGTTTAAAGTTGCATTTATGAATAATATAACTGCAATTCACACTTAATTAGCCTGGAAAATTCATGGGGATTATGGCTTTAAAGCTGTGAATAAAAACACTATACTCTCATAAAATTTAAAAAGAAATATGTTTATACATACCAAAACATGCAGGTGCATGCATAAAATAATATGCTAAATAAAAGCACCAAGTGGCGAAATTCTTATAAATAAAAAAGATATAAATTCCTTATAGATGTTGCAAAATTTCAAAGTAAATAAATCCTTTAATAAAAGGCTCCATGTTTAGTTAATTTTTTTTTTATTTTGATGACCTTAAATTGGTCACAAAAATGTTGGATTTTATTTTAACAAGACTACTGAGTTGTTATTATTGATTGGTAATTTACAGCCTGAGAGCTTTGTTGTGCCTAAAATGACATGCATGTGCAAAAACCGTACACAAACACTCACTCACACACTCATACATACAAAAGCTGGGAAATACAAATTGCTGTTAACGGTTTAGCTCACACTATTTCCGCACTAATTCGATTTGGCTTGACATGAGTCGTCTGTTTTATTTTCTCGATTAGTTTGATACTCGTAGCTGTTGAAGTTGAAATTGTTTTTTGATTTTTATTGTTTGCAAAAGTATTTTATATTTAATTAATTTTAACTTTTAACACGAAACTCTCTTCATTCTATCAATAGGATTTAAAATAAAACTACAACATGGTAAATATTTCCAAAATATCTGTCTGCAGCATATATTTTGTGTCACGTTTTTTTTTTTGGTAAAACAATTGATTCGATAATTTGACAGAAAATAAACTAAAATGAAAAAATATCAGGACATTTTTTTGATAGTTATTGGTCTTTATTTGCAAAAAAAAATACAAATTTGACAAAAATAAATTAAAATTAAAAATATCTGGATTTTTTTTATATAAATATAAAAAAATAAAAATTTAAATTTAAAATTTTTAAAATTTTTGTAACAAAACAAACTCCTTTTAAGTGAGTGAAAAAAACAACGCAATGGTTAGTTCCAAGTTTATTTACGTTTTGCTCAACAGGAATGATTTAAGACTTTTTACTATTTGTTATTAAAAATTTTAGGTAAGTTAATAATAATGAAACCTGTCGCAATGTAGTATTTTCTATTGTGTTAGTCTTCAGTTAAATGTCAACTAAAAAACTTCTAGAAGTTGCCACGATTCTATGTCAAGTACGAAGCTTGCGTGTATTTTAATATTTTTATTTGATTTTAAGCATTAAAAAATGTTGAATTATTGCATTTTTTTTAACCCATTGTGCAGACTAAAAATATTTAATTTACAGTTCAATTTCAATTATACAATACTAAGAAGTTGTGTACTCTTTTTTTTCTTCTAATGTAATGCTGCCACATTAGCAGCATATTGCATCACACACTAGCTAATCTTTAACGTTATTTAATAGACACAAGTGCCCATAATTTAAGCTGTACTTAACAACTCCACAACATGCCACTATTCGAATGCTAGACAGTAATTAATTTGTTGCTAGTACACAAACATATTTACTTACATATGTACATACTGCACATACTTTACACTCATTGTATAGGACATAAAGTATGAAACACATGGCAGACGTTTTGGAGACATTACTAAGGTTTCAAGAAGCAGCTTAAATGTGGTAAAAACATTATACTTAGACAAGTTTAGAAATATCACACAATCAAATAAGGAAAAAAAATGAACAAATTAAAAATAAACGCGAGACAGCGTAAACGCTGTCATGTGGCTCTCAGAAGACATGAATGAATACATAGATTAAGCAGTCAGGCGGTCCGGGCGGGCCACTGACTAACGAACGTTTTATTTATTTTTTTGTTTGTTTGCATGTTTATTTTTTAAATGTATAATAAAACACACTTGGGAGTTACAAACTGTCTGCTGATGTTCTTGTTTTGAAAATGTAATTATTTATATGAAACATTTGTGTATTTACTATTTTTAAGCAAAGGGATTTAAATTTTTTCTTTTCAGGCATGAACTTGTCTATCCATTTATATTAATAACATGATTTATTAATGTGAACATGACAGAAACTTTATTATTGAAGTTTGACAAGACTTCTATGAAAATTTAAACATTCATATGAATCTATGTTTGGATATTTGGCCTTCACAAATTCTTAAACTAAAACACTTTCAAACACATACATATATATTTATTTCTATATTTTTAATTGTGATAATGAAATTTTTCTAGCAGAAACTTTTAATTTGCTGTCGAGGGGGGGGGGAAGGAATAGAAATATTTATTGAAATTACATTTGTCTCTCGTTTGTTATTTTAAACCTGAAGATAAATGCAGTTATATATGAGCCCTTAATACAGAAAATGATCTAAATAATCTAAATAATGATCTAATCTAATCTAATGATCTAATGATCTAAATATTAAATAAATATTATATAAATTTATATAAATCGGGGACTATACAAGTCTAGATTAAAATGTTGCATAATATAGAAAATTTTTTTGATTAGCTCAAATCTAACCTGCTAATTATCTCGACACAAGAAATATATGATTTGGACCACTTTCATAATTATGGGCACATTTTAATATCGTTACTCAAATATACGTGAACAAACCTAACACAAATGTTTTTTCAGTCAAAATATTTCTGAACAATATAAATAATCCAGATATTATTAGCTAAGAGCATAATCGACAAACTTATAGACTACGTAGTTAGTTGTTATAAGAAATCTTTGGGTAAAGGTAAAATGCGCATAGGATCCAGTAAAATAATAATTGTGGATTGTTAGTACATTAATAAATGTTAAACTTAATTACAACAATTCTCTCCTCCCCCCAAATAAAAAACATCAACAATACTAGACTATGTTGAAGTAAACATTCAAACTATTACAACAAATATAATGTTGTACCTTCGTCTAAGAAAAAATTAACAACTAACCAAAACGTCAGGCAGAAATAACAATAATACAATACAATACAACAATAATACTTTCACGCACATGTTTAATATAAAGCTTAGATTCTAAACGAACGATGATGAACGAGTGTTCCAAGACTCTGGATGTTGCTAACATTTTTCGAGAATTTGTATGTTAAGTAAAAAGTGTGATGTTTCAGTTAAGTACACTGTTGCCAGAATTGACGATTTCTCTGCATTTTGACGATTTTCACCTCTAAAAATACACTAGTGACGATTTTAGGTCCAGAAATAACGATTTTTCTAAATTTATAAATTATCTGTTTTAAAAATAAATATATATGTATATACATATGTACGTATGTGAATTCTGATTTCATTTTGTTTTTTTTAATTTATTCTTTATTTTAATGGTTTTCATGATTATACAGCATTTACACCTGCACAAAATCTATCAGATTTTAATTAAAATCTTTATGAAAATCTATACCGTTTACATAATTTTTTTTACATTTATCAAGATTTTTTTATCCAAAACACAGCCTATCAACCGAAAAATTTCTAAAATTGCAACCAAACATTTGCAATGTAGCCAATTCAACACCTTTTTGAGGAGACCGTGGCTAATTCAATCAATTTGTATATAAATTTATTGTACAGGGTAGTAAAAATAAAATAAAATTATTAGTTTTTGAGTTGATTGCCTACAAATCTACTCACAAACTACATTTCGTTTTGTATGGAAAATCTAGTAAAAAGCAGCCAGATTTAGCTCAAAATCTTGTAAGTACTAGATTACTAGATGGTAAAAGCCCTATTAGGTTATATACATATATGTTATTGTATATGTGTATATTTGTTTGAAAGCATAGTTAATAAGTTTGAACCATTGTAATAGTTTTTGTAATAAAACAATTAAAATACAAAAAAAATTAATAGTTTTGATTTGACATTTTTTTGACGATTTTCTAAAATGACTTGACGATTTTGACGATTTTTTGCACAGAAATCTGTAGTTTTTGACGATTTCACTCCTAGAAGTTCTGGCAACAGTGGTTAAGTAGTCAGTTTAGTGTTAAGAACAGTGAAGTTTACATCAGTTTATTTTTGTAGTGAATTATTTAACATTACATACTTAAAAGGTTTTAATAACAGTGTTGAGTAAATAAAGTGTTATGTAAATCATGAAATGAAATTTATACGCTGGTGACCTGTTATGAAATAGTGAATTTTGAAACGACAAAAATTTCATTTTTCAAAGAAAAAACGTAACAATGTTTAATAATATAATTGATTGAAAATACCCACTTATTGAAGGTTCTGTGAAATTTGTTTTTGTACCTTGAATAAAGGAATAATATTGCAATAGAATGTCTTTGCTTCAGCGTAAATATGATTGAGAAACATTATTTACATTAAAATTTCGGGGCTACCAGTTTCAGATAAATTGCTTACCTTTCTGAACTCCTTAACATAAGTCTAGTGTTTGGGTTCATAATAGTAATTAAATATATACCTTTTTTCGCCAGTATGCAAAGATACATATATCTGTGGCAAAAAAGAAAAAGAGCAAATATGCAAATTTTAAGTTAATGATTTCTCTGTAATCTTTTTTTTTTGTTTCTTAAATTGAAGTAATACTCAGGCAATGAATGCCTACTACTATTACTACACAGAGAAAAGCTTCACTATATTAAAAACTCTGCTTTTTTGCACGTTTTTTATAATGCAGTGTAGCAGCATGTCTGGTGTTAATTAAATCAGGCGTACTAATTTTTTTTTCAAACTGTGTTTAGTAGCCATTTTATTGGTTATTTTACATCGCCGATGATTCTGCTACACAACGAAGGAGGACGCTCTGATGTTACATTAGTATATGATGAAGTCGGTATAGTTTAGTGACCTTTGCCTTATGCCTGCATCGCTAGAATTTTTCCACCAACAACTGATACAAATTACACTAATTCATATAAGACCTGACCAGTGCCTTAAGCCTGCATAAGCTTTACTATAGCAACTGATACAAAGATACACAAATGCACATCTGAAAAATGCCTTGTGTTGTTATTTAATGACTGTTGGATGCAGGGATTGCACCTAGGACTTTCGGATTTGTAGTGAACTGCTTCAATTCAATAACTCACAGAAAAAAGTTTGTTATGCATTAAACTATTAAAATCAAAAAATTAAACAATGACTTCAGAATTCACAAAAGTAAAAATCAAAATTCATCAAAGTTTAATAGAATGAAAAATATATATTTTTTTTTAGTCATGAAATCAAACAAGGAAAATAATAAAATTTAAAATTATAGCCTGTTTGTAGAACACGACAAGGGTGAATCACGACAAGCCGTTTCATGGACGACTACGTAATGAAAAGCGTTTGTACAACGCGACTCGACTTTGTCGTGCAGCTTACGTTAATTGGCCTATATATCCCACCCTGTGCTGAAACATTATGTTACCAACATGTCCAAAAATTGTTTTCTTTTATCTTTTTTCATAGAAAATTATAAATTCAACTTGAAAAAACTGTAACCCTATTTTTGTGTTGAAAAAACACAATTGACAATTGAATGAAAAATTATTTGTATATATTTTATTATTATTTTGTTATAAAAAATCAATTATTCTTCAAAATTTCTTCAGTTATTTGAAGAAAAAATTATGATATTTATGAAACTATGAACAATTTATGAGAGTGTACGTATATTTTCAGTATTTATTCATTTTGGTGCACTTGTTTTGAACACGATTATAATTTTTCATTCGCCCATCTTGACATTTATAATGAGCCGAACCGTGTTACACAAACCTAAATAAATTGAGAGTTGTTACGTTTTTTAATTAAAATCGTCAACAGTCGCGATCTAAAAACCAAAAAAAGAAAAATGCTAACATGTTAGCGATTATTATCGACGAGTAGTGTTCTACAAACAGGCTGTTAGTTTCAAAAACCTGTTTTGTTATCATAATTTTGTCTGTGTGACTTTGTTTTTTCAACTTAGAATCCCGTATCGAATAAAAGCTTAATTAATCTTATACTGGATATATTTTTAATTTGATATTATAGTTATAGTAAATGGTGTGCATGTTTTCTAAATAAAATAAAAGTGCACACCGAATTTCTCAATTTAATTGCAAAAGAAGTAAATTTATGAAAATCGATTTGTCAAGTTTAAAAATATTTTGCAAAAAAATAGTAAAAGATGACTTACACATTTTTTCCTCATTGCCCCAAATATTGTATCTCTAAAAATCTCTTAATGTCTGTTTCTATGAGTGAAGTTATTTGGGAAAACCCTTGTCAACGCTGGATAATAAAACTGTCAAAGTTAAGTGGATTTGTTTGTTTGTATTTAAGCACAAGGGAAAGATATTGATTTCTTTATATTTGTACAGTTGAGAAATCGATTTATTTAAAACGATTTTCCTTGCCTATGCTTCTAAACTTTGCTCGTTATAAATATGACATTTTTACATCTTAATGTCAATGTATAACATTTCTATATGTTGAATTTTTATTGCTATTGCTGTGTTTTTTTTTTCATATGTGATTCTGTCATTCTCCTGAAGTTCTTCTAGTTCTAAGCAAATTATGTGGGAAAAGCTCATGTGTTTATTTAACTGTGGCAGGCTGATGTCTCAACTTGTAATTGACAAATGACATACAACACACAGACACGTGGAAGTTGGAGAGACACGTGTGAGTTAACTGACATTTGAAAATATAACAATTTATTTTTTGTTGTATTGCAGTATAGGAATGGTTAGATTTTTTTAAAATTATGTGTTCTTATTACAATAAGCCTTTTGTATAAATTACAATTTGCCTAGAAAACAAAATACAATTTATCACTTTCTAAAATATTAAATTTGTTTAAGACATTGAGAAGCAAAGTGGCATTGGATGATATATACATACTTACATATCGTTAACTTAATACGAAAAGGCCTTAACTTATGTTTTTCATAATTTACAGGAGGAGGAAAAAACTAAATAAATAAAGATGCAATATTAATAAAAAATATTTTAAACGCAATTTTTATTAAAAACACCTTACAAATTTAGTGTTATATTCATCTGATTTTTTTGGAGAATGTGTATCTAGTAATGGTCTATCGAAATATGTAAAATGTCTATTTCGAAAAATTATGAGTTGGGTCCTTTTCGTATTAAGTTAACGATATGTATGGATCTGTTTATGAATAATGAAAATACATTTTCTTTTGACTTCCTTCAAGTAAACTTATGATCTCAAATAATATTTTCAATTATTCTATTCCAACAATATTCAGTGTTAATATTCTATTTATGGAAGCATTAGTTTCTCTTCTCTCTGCTATTATAAATTAACTTACAGCCAATAATTAATTCATTTTCCCATCCTAAATGTCTGCCATCCGCTGCTCTTTATTTTGTCCTGTGAAAGAATGCAAGTATTTCTATCTTTATTTTCCTTTGTCTTTCAAATATATTTTGATGAACACTATTGTGTGGTGTAAGTAATATTGACACGCTTGCTTAAGTCTATCCATTGGGGCAAATAACAATACTTAAAGTTGTATGTGTATGTAATAAAATCTTCCAACAACAACAACAAAAGCAATTAGGAAAGTGAATGTCTTGTTTGAAATCTTCTCTATAATAATATTGAAATGTATTGTGTGCAAGTATGTGAGAAAACTTGTAAGTTTTCCTTGCAATAGCGTGAGGAAATTTCGTTAGACTCCGTTTAAGGTCCTTTAAGACCAAAAACATACTAAAATAATAATAAAATGAAGGTTAAAGTTTATGTGTTTCTTTTTATCCAAGTAGACAAAATGATAAAGTAAATATGTGTGTCTTCTTAACTCCGTCATACCTAATTGAAAGGGAGCAAGCAGGATAAAAGAGATAAATGTATGGTGCCCTTGTTAAAAATTTCAGTAAGCGTTTGATTGTCTCAATGGTTTTCTTTTCCAATTTGTGAAATTAAAGCAGAGAGAAATGAAAGAAAGTAATAAGCGCGATTCAAAAGTAAAAAAAAGAGAAATGCCGTAAAGCATATAAACATAAATTTGTTAATAATTGAAATATTAAAAGAATATTATACAAATCTTAAACAAATAAATGTTAAGAAAATGTTTTTCTTATTTTTTTTTTGTTGAAATTCATAAGGGATTGGAATAATCATTATACATATATAAATTAAAAAAAAATTCCAGAAAATCTTCGTTCGCCTATTGTTGCCTTGCCTTACTTCTCGCAAAATAATGATACAATTTAATTTACCGACAAGAGTTTGAAATATTTTGTTGCGCATTTGGACAATAAAAATCCAATTTACTCGATATATGTTTACGATATTATATCACACTACATATCATTACCTCAATATAGAAAGGCCCTAACTCATTATTTTCTTGAAATATTTTTTTTTTTCATTTTTCGATAACATTTAATGTGCTTCTATCGAATTATAAAAAAACTCGATTTAAAATAAAGAAACGAGTAGGAGCCTTTCTATATTAAGGCAAGGATAAATGTATATGTTTCCGTTGCTTCTATATGGAGCAGATATCTTCTAGGTTTCGTTACTCAGTTTTTGTTAAGATGTCAGCATGTTTAGGTTCAAAAACTCGAAATCTGGTGTTGAGGCCCACCAAGCAGGCCCCTGAGCCTCGTTAATCATATAAGTAGATTCGTCCACCATCTAGAGGACAAAAGGGTGCCCTTCACTGTGCCCTCATCCCTTTTGTGGTTGCCACTGCGCCGAAGGCCTTTGCAATTTGTGAACGTGCCAGTACCTGGATTCAGTAACTTTTATTACGATAATCGTATCGCTATAATAAATATTATTCACTTATTTTGAAATTTTGTATGCAGATATGCAACGTGTTTAAAATAAATAAATTAATATATTTGTCTAACGTTTTTATAAAACTAAAAAATCCGAATATTATAAAATGGCCAAACCAAAAAAAAAAATCGCCAAAAATTTAAAAAAATTGCCAAAACGAAAAAAAGTCGCCAAAATTAAAAAAAAAATCTAACATCTAAAATCGTCAAAATGGAAAAAATTGCCAAAATGCAAAAAGCTGCAAAAACCAAAAAAAAAAAAAAATGCCAAAAACCCAAAAAATGCCAAAAACGCGAAAAAGGCGCCAATAACAAAATAATTGTTTATGTGAAAAAAAAATCGCCAAAATGAAAAAAATCGCCAAAAATTAAAAAAAATCGCCAAAATTAAAAAAAATCGCCAAATTGAAAAAACGCTAAAAACCGAAAAAAAATCGCCAAAATGAGAAAAAAAGTGTCAAAACTAAAAATGCGCCTAAATGAGAAAAAAATCGCCAATAACCGAAAAGTCGATATAACTAAAAAAATCACCTCAATGCAAAAAAAATCACCAAAATTAAAAAAATCGCCAAAAACTAAAAAAAAATGCCAAAAACCGAAACAGTCGCCAAAACGAGAAAAAAATCGTTAAAATTATAAAAACGTCAAAAATCAAAAATCGAGGGTTTATATTCAAAAAGTGCTATCTGATTATTTTAGTAGAAAAATAAAACTGTTATTTTCTCGAAGTCCAAGAGCAATAACTGTATTTGATTAACATTAATAGAATTAAGATGTCTTCTGTAAATTGTACTATTCATCAAAATTTAGTTATTAGCAATTGCACTTTGAGAAAATAACAGTTTTTTGCGCCCTTCTAAAATTTTCAAGCCTTGCAGATAGCATTTTTTGAATATAAACACTCGATATGCTCCTACCAATTACTACTAAAATTTTATATGTGTCTTCATTAAATGCTTTTTAACTACAGAAAAAAAAATTGAAAATTTTGAAGAAGAAAGCTAAAAAGAAAAGACACTACAGTTCTTTCATGTAAATATTTTTAAAATATTTTTCTATACATCCATTACCACCATTTTACTAAAAAGCTTATGTTTAAATTTCTTTTGCTATATATCTACATACATATAGACCTTTACATTTATACATACATGATACATATATTTTCATTTGTCTGTAATTTGTCCAAGACTTTCATTATATTCTCCAAACTCTCTGAATGAATTGTAAGCGTATTATTAAGCTGCATAACGTGCAAATAAATGAAAAGAAAAATTCACGGATTTAGGTTTTTGTAACATTTGAAATTCGTTTTTCTTTACAAACTCATAAAAATATATATTTTATATTCTTCTTTTGCCTCGTTTTATAATCAAATAGAATTTTTTTCTTATGTTTCAACGTGATTCTCATAAGCTGTTTATTCTTTTATTTGTGATGGCTGGCTTACAATTTGTTATAATAGCTGTCGATGTGTTATTTTGCGGTATTTGAATAAAAGTTAAATTTTATTTATGTTGTTTGGTTTGTTTTTGTTTCTGTCTACTTGTGGGAGCCGTATTTTCAGTCATGAAAGTAAAAAAACTTATTTAAGACAAATTTGTAAATAAACGCATAGACTTCGTGAGGTTATATATTAGGTGTGTTCATTTACTTTTGTAGCTGAAACTAGCTTGGAGTGAGTAAGGCAGAAGTTTACAAAATTACTCTAGCATTTTTTATTTACTGGGCACGATTAAGCTAATGTATTACTGGTGCTGGTGTGTAAAAAAAATAAAAAAAAAATTGAGCAATCGTTCTCATTGTTTTTATTTTACTTTTGTATCACCCACTTCAAATAACAAAACAAGATAAAATCAAACATTTTGTTTCGTTTGTTTTTGTACTCTGCTTTTAAGTACAAAGAAATCAAAACAAAAATAAATTTATACCTAAAACAGTGTCGATTATTTTTGTTAAAAATCACGTCTACACTTAAAGAATTTCTTTCATACATTAATTCAATGAAAAAATTCATTAAAATTCAACCAACGTCACGCTTCATTGAATTAATGAAACCAGTTTCGTTAAAATTATTTTAATGAAAATTATGTCAAATGTGTTACACAGTGTCATCAATGAAATTAAAGAATTTCATCGAAACAACGAAATAATTTCATTAAAACAATGAAACTTCCCAAAAACAATGAAATAATTTTGTTATAACAAGGAAATAACTTAATTTAAACTGTATATGTAAATAAGCGTACAAAGAGTACGAAAACAATCATACCAAACTACTTTTGATGCAAGCTTTTGGTTGGTAACTGTTGAAATACATTTAATTTATCAGACTTCCATGACTACAATGAAATTTTCATTGGAAGAAAGAATGCATTTCATAGCTATAATGAAATTCTAAAATGCTTTATATTAAAAAAATTTAATCTTTAAGGTACGAACTTATCTATATATGTTTATTTCAAGCAACAACTATAAATGTTTCTTAAATATAAAAATGTTTCTTAATAATTAGAAACTATTGTTGTCATAAATCCAATGAAATATTGTTACGAAACAAGAATACCATCGAAGCAATTCCAATGAAATTCTTTGTGAAATTATCATTAGATTTGTGAAAAAAAATCTAATGAAATTCTTTCAGTGTAGGTCCTTTGTCATTTCATAAAGAACATAGCTCTAAAAATTAATTATTAGTCAACTACATAATTTAACAAGCAAAATTTTTAAACATGTCATCAAGGTCAACAAACAAAACGCTAAGCGCTACTAAATTTGTTTTATGAATTTACATTTTATAAAAATTTTTCGACGTTCAGTGCTACGTTTGATATAATAACTCTCCTAAATTTCATAAATTTGAAATTTTTCAGTTTCTCAGTCACAAAATATTTTGCCAGAGTTCTTACAACTTATGATACAGCACATCGTTAATTTTATAAATTTTTTTTCTTCCATTTGCATACGAGTACATAAATTGGGAAACAGTGTTTGCATAAAATAAGGCATAAATACCTCTTTAGAATATATTTTATTTCAACTTTAAGCCAATTTCTCCTGTGTCATTCAATAGCTGTTCAATAAAATATTTACTTACGTTTACTTAACTTAAAAATTTCTCTTTGTATGAAATTTTCTTATAATTTTTTTTTGTATTTCTTAGAACACTTTCTATGCAAACGAGAGACTGGAATAAAAAAATCAAAGCAGATGGCTGATGTTATTGAAGTATTTGACTGTTTTGGTTAAAGAGCGTATTTGAGATGTGAATATGTGAATATGTGTTCAAGGATTTTAATGTTTGTTATCACGCATAATTGGTAAGTGGCTTTTATTTTCTTTATTATATTTGATTTTGAAAAAAGAAATTCCTTAAATTTGTTTTAGTTAAAGTTACAACTTAAAAGAATATTATAAAGCCAGACTAAGAGTTGGAAAATATTGAATAAATAAATATAAATTACCTTAATACATTTATTTATGTATATAACAGACATTTTCAATCCCTTCAAAAAATTTTAAATCATATGCAAACATATTTCGACTTTTATTCCAATCTTTTAAAATAATTTGTTATATTTTCTCATGTGATTTTAGTGGCGTGATCTGTAGAAAATTGCGAAATCATAAGCATACCCAGTTTTGAAGAATATTTTATTTTATTATTACGAGTGAAAAAGCATTAATTTAAAATTCCAACAGTATCAGTAGTTTTGTTTAACAACTTCCATTAAAACGACAAATCAAACTCTAGCTTACAAACACATACATACACATACACACAAAAATACATACATACACAAATACAGACATGTGTGTGAAAACTGGCAAAAAAGCAGCAGAGGAAATATTATGGATGTAATCATGCTTTTAGTGTTTGCATTTCGTTTTATCTTCCTGATAGAGCTGAAACACTTTAACCGGTTTGTACTAACTAGTGTGTATGTATGTATATTTATGTGTATGTGTGTATATATGCAAGTGTGCATAATTCCCTCTTCCTGCCCACTGTTTATTTAGCCATTGAGCTGAAAGTAGTCTTGGTATAAATATCAGGATTATGGTTGTTTGTATGGATGGTTAACAAAAAAATTATTGGTTCGGTTGTAGGGTTGGTACGGTTGGTTTATTGTCTGCATGATTTGCTTAGCAAATAAAGACAGACAGATATTTGTGTAAAAAAAATTAAGGGAAGACAGAAAAACACATGGTTAACGTGTGGCAATTACTTTCAACAAGACTTAGCAAAACACAAGTATGTATGTCAAATACTTATTTAAAAGCAAAAATTCACAGGTAAAAAGATTTAGATTTTTATTTAAGTCTTCAATAATACATTTGTGAAATCAGAATCAGTATGTGCAACGCCAGTAAAGATTAAAAAGAAAATAAAGTTAACTGAAGTTCCAACGTGGGTTAGCAATAAATTCAGTAAAGTGTGCCTTTGATGCGCACACAATGTGTTCCGTATGAACACTACTTATGAAATAATATACGAACTTTATTTAGCCTATATAATCGAATATCTTACCTAATTTTAAATTTTTTTTAAAAATTTTAGGTACTCGATGAATTTTTTTATATTTTTGGCGATTTTTTTATGGGGCTTTTCCATAGTTTGATTGATTTTTTTTCTTTTTGGAATTTTTTTTCCGGGTTTTTTGTCGTGTTTTTTATTTTTGAAGTTTTTTTTTTAATTTTTTTAAATTTTTCGTGTTTTTGACGATTTAATTTAGTTTTAGAGATTTTTTTAGTTTACGATTCGATTTTTTTAAATTTTGACGCTTTTTTGGTTTTGGCGATTTTTTTATTTTAATATTTTGAAGTTTTGGCGCTTTTTCCTAGTGTTGGCGATTTTTTCCTTTTTGGTATTTTTTCCCGGCTATTTTTTTGGTTTTGTTCCTTTTTCTTTGTTATGACATTTTTTTAGTTTTTGGCGATTTTTTATGGGGCTTTTCCTTAGTTTGATTGGATTTTTTTCTTTTTGGAATTTTTTCGGTTTTTTTTGGTTTTTGTACTTTTGAAGATTTTTTTTAATTTTTATAAATTTTTCGTGTTTCTGACGATTTAATTTAGTTTTAGAGATTTTTTAGTTTTAAAGATTTTTTCGTTTAATCGATTTTTTTTGTTCTGAAGCTTTTTTGGTTTTGGCGATTTTTTAATTTAAGATTTTGAAGTTTTGGCGCTTTTTCCTAGTGTTGGCGATTTTTTCCTTTTTGGTATTTTTTTTTGGCGATTTTTTTTTGTTTTGTCCCTTTTTCTTAGTTATGACGTTTTCCAGTTTTTGGGGACTTTTTTTGGTTTGATGTTTTCTTAGTTATGGCAATTTTTTTCCTTTGTTTTTTTTTAATATTCTTTTTTTGTATTTGACGATTTAGTTTAGTTTTAGCGATTTTTTTGCTTTGACGTTGTTTCTTTTTGGCAATTTTTTTTAAATTAATTTTTTCTAGTATTGGCGCTTTTTCTTAGTTTTGGCGATTTTTTCCTTTTTGGATTTTTTTGGGTTTTTTTGAGTTTGTTTTGTCGTTTTTTCTGAGTTAAGCGATTTTTTCGTTTTTGACGATTTAACGCTTTATTTTTCGTTGCTCGCTTAAGAACACCCTTTAAATTTTAATTGCCAGATATTTTTTGTTGTAGCGGCCAAAAGTTTATATATTCTGTGAAAATTTCAGTAACGTTTCACTTTTGGTGTAGGGAATCCTAAAATATAACATAAGCTATACGTTGCTTTCTCAAGAATATAGTGTTGCCAAACCAGCAGTTTTGATAAAGTGCTGTCAAGTTAACATTTTGTGTTTTTTCTTGCTCATTATACATAAGATATACTCCTCGAGTGATTTGAGGAACATGTCATTTTCATGTAGAGGTGATATTGACTGGTCAGCCATAAGGTGTGATTTGACTTCTTTAGACTTTTTGATGTGATATTTTCTTAAGTAGCAAATCTAAACTAATAAGCTAATAAGTGGACCCTAAAGTCATCAAAATCTATGAAATTGTTAAAATAGAGGCTGATTTATGCGCCAGAATCACCTAATTTTTCATTTAGGACAACAATTCATATGTGGAGTTAATTTAAAATCACAATCAATAACTATTTTAATCAGTTTATAAGCGATTAATAATATTTATTTAGTGGAATAAATTTAGTTTTGATAAAAAAGACAAGTAATATTTACCAGGTTAATACAAATTTATATTTTAGATTACAAGATTATACACACACGAATCTATATGCAGCATAGAAAAAGGTGTTGTTCATAACTATGGTATACAAATAAACAATTGGGTTTCCATGGCTATGGCCGGCCAAAAACAAAATAAAAAAAATTGTTAAAATACTCACGTTTCTACTTTAAAAAACTTTATAAATAGAAACTCATAAGTTCCTGTTTATTTATATAAAAAAACACTGTTACAGAAATAACATTTTGCGGTTTCATTTAACTTTGGTTAAAGTATTGTTATAAAGCTTTGCTTTTTTTTAAGATTGTTCTATAATCTTTTTTAAATGAAGATATTAAGATATGATTTGTGGTTAGTACGTGATTAAATTTAAGTTGGAAAAAAAATTAAGAAAATCGATTGTCTTGAGGAGAGTTTTTAAGTTTTAAAAGATTAAAAAATTTTTTACAGCTTGTTATATTCAATCGATTATGAAAAATTCACCTAAAGTCGGCAAAACTTTTTATTTTTATTTTTGGTTGGATCCAACAATCAATAATGTCACAGCCCCCTTAAGGTATTGCGAATACATTTATGCTTTAAAACACGATGTGTGCTATGCTTTTAAATTTTTTTTTGAAGGGGTTGGGGGAGGGTAGTTACCATTAACGAAAGCTAAAATCTTATATAACTTGCTTATGTGAAGGACCCAGTTGCCTCAATATATGCATTCGACTAAGTTTTTCCAATCTGAAGACAAGATAAGATATAGTTTTTAATTAGAAGATTTGAGGAGCTTATAAGCAAAAGGGGTTAAGTGCCAAAAAAAATTCTGAGTAACTAAGCTTTAAGGTTTTTTTTTTTGTATTATGATGTTACAACTAGCGTAAGACTCTCAGGCAATATAGTTTAGTTTGAGGTTATTGTACAGGTCTGAATTCTTACAAATTGGAAGATATTAATACTACTAAATTTAAATAGGTTTGGGAGTTGTATCCATTTTCTTTAAGCCCCTCATTTGTGTTCCACTTTGGCTGAATGTTGGCCAGCGACACCAGTAGAGTATCAGTGCTTCATAATTTTCCTGTCAAGCTCTACATGTTACATAATTTTATTGCTTATTTCACTTTGCGCATGATCCTGTTACAGAAACAGGGTGGTCTGATGTTATATAAGAATTATACCCTTTACTCTTTTTTGCTTTCCATTTCCCCCTATTTTAATTTTCTGACAGAAGATTTCTGCCCATCTCTTGTGTGGTGTTCTAAAGCTCATTATTTCATTTTGTTTTGATAAGGTTTGAAAAGGTTTGGCGTTTTTAAGCCTGATTGTTCACTTCTTTTTTCAGCGGTATCCTAATATTCTTGTATTTTTTTTTTTAGTCCATATTATCTTGATTTATCTACAAGAATGGTCTGATTTTATTTAGGTTTTGCATGGAAGAACATCTTAAAATTGAATTTTTTGATTTCTGAAGCCTTCAATAATTTATCTAGTATTGATAAAAATACGGTTTAGTAGTCTGTTGTCTATTTTCTCTAGGCACGTAATACTCGTACCTTCCATAATAGCCACGAGTTTTATTTAAGCAAGTAGTTCTCATTTACAAATCCTTTTTCTGTTACATATACTGCTTTGAATTTAAACTTATCCTGTCCAAACTCTAATAGTCAGCCAATACTTCAACTTTTTGTTCAGACATTTTGAGTATAAACAACAATCAGGGATTTAACAATCCCTACTCTCGTGCACATTATACGACTAGTAAAAGTTCTGCTTAATAAATTTAAGTTACCTCGAAAATCTGTTTAATATTTTAACCCTCCTCACTGAGTATGTTTAGCATCAAAACCAGTTACACTTTGATTTAAAGAAAATGAGGATATGAAGTAAGTGGAATTAAAACATATTCAGCTCTTGCAGCAACAGGTACTGACTGAAAAAAAAACTCTTTTTCATTTTATCATTTTTTTTTCATTTGTTATAAAACCACTTAAGCCTCAGAAATTGCGTGACACCTATAAAGAGCTTAGAATGCTGTAAACGTTAAGTGTCTGTAAGTGAGTGCTTTTACCACTGCTTTTTCCTCATTTCACTTTGTAACACTCTTTAGTTGTTCAAATACGAATAAAGCAGCAGAACGGTTTAGAAATTTAGTTCAGGTTAAGTTTTATTTTTTTATTTTTTTTATTTTAAGAATTTTTTAAATTTCTGCTACTTTTAAGCATAAATGTTTGCACACTGAATCACATGTAAATGGCAAAAATTGTAATTTTATATAATGACTCTTTCCCGTGACCATATGTTGCCTAAAAAACATGAAAAATATTTAATAAATTGTTGTTGTTTTTATTATTGCGTCTTGATTACTCCCTTATGCATTAAAATAGACAGTGGGAATTTTATAAAATAAAGTTAAGGCATTAATAAAATAAATCTGGGGAATTACCTTAATATCAGTTTAATGCATAAATACAAATGGCGTGGAGAAGAAAGAAACAATATTATAATTGATTACAAAAATTAAAAAAATTAGTAGTTATCGGAGAATGACAAAAGTATTTTAAGTACTCTTTCAGTATTTTTGTCAAACAACTATGAATGCAGGCACACGCATTAATTTAAAATAGAATACGCCCTACAAGAAATGAATGCTTGAAGCTAACACAAACAAATTTAGAACAATTTTTTTATTGAATTCAATATATATATATATATATATATATATATATATATATATATATATATATGTATATATATATATATATATATATATATATATATATATATATATATGTATATATATATATATATATATATATATATATATATATATATATATGTCCTTTATTTATCTAAAAAAAATATAATGTAGATGCAAAAAAAGAATACTTCGATAAAATGTTCACTAGGAACATAGGGCGTCAACTCAAACGATTACAGAAATGTCAACAAATTTGAATTGAATTCAATAATGACGTTCAATTGACTAGTCATTTGATCGGAAGTGACATGCAACTTCAGACATACACAAAAGTTTCCATCACATTTTTTATTTTGGCTTTAATAATGTGATAGAAACTTTGTTCTACGCATTGATGAATATATCCTGCATGACTATCGATCAAATGAGCAGTCAATTGACTGGTAGTGTTCTTGTGGGGCGTATAACTATAAACATCCAACAACGATGTTTATAAAATTTTTTTAGAAATTACGCAGCAAAAAAATTGTAACTAAAATTTACAGAGCTGCAAGTATGTGCATGAGTATAAAAATACTCTGGCTATTAATCCGCTACACATGCTTATATACAGGGATATTTTATTTGCATACACACAAATAGCCACACATGCCCTCAAACTTTCCTTTCCATTTTATATGCACAAATGTATGTATACGATGGCAAATGATGAATAAATATCCCGAGTACCATAATTATATATTTTTCCGAGTATAACCCTAACAAACTATATGAGAGAGAGTATGAGAGAGATTCAGTGAGCTTGATACACATATGCCGTTTTATTCTCAGTGGTAGGGTATTTGAGTTTTTTTTTGTTGCATAAACGAAGTAGAGATGCTCTTGTATGTTGGAAATATCTATATTCATAATTGCTTGAGAGAAAATATGTAAGCGTACGAAGTGCATGCGGTGCAATTATGATTATAAGTAGTTACTCAAATTTTAAGACTATTTACTTTTGTATACATTTTTTGAGTACTTATTTTCATTTTGTGGTACTTAATTCGATGCAAAACTTCAGCTTAAAAGAAAGCCTTGAGTTCAATTTGAGAAAATTTTAAAGATTACAAAAAATCTTCTTTTTCAAAGTTCATCCTAAAATAAGAAACCCAAAAAAAATTTTTGGGAGTTATTTTCTTATTTTTCTCAAACATAATTTTGATACACTTTTGAAAGCAATATTAGTTCATACGGGAAGAATTATGTGCCGCCTTGAAACAACTGGCGCCATCTATACGAATGACTGGATACTTTTGGCAACGCCTCTTAATAAGTACATAAACAATAATTAAAAAATCAATTATATAATATTCTTGCTTTTAATTTGAAATTTATTTGCTTGTGGTTTAGCTTGCTCTATATACGTATTTCATTGGCGCTTAAACCAAATCATCAGTAGACTTCAACCACAAATTTTGAACAGTCATTTTGCCTTGTAATTACTTTTATTGTTATCCAATGGATTTCTAATTGTATGAAGGTGTAGAAAAATAAAATAGATTCATATCGAATATAAATTATTTGCTGGGTTTTGCATGAGTTTCAAAGCCTACCAAACTTATTTTGTCTTTGTGATTTTCAAAAATATTATTATTCTATGAATTCTCATATAGTTTTTGAAAGTCTGTGCATAAAGTAAGAGGTTTTGTGACTGTTCAAAATTTGTGGTTGACGTCTACTGATGATTTGGTTTAAGCGCCAATGAAATACGTATATAGACCAAGCTAAACCACAAGCAAATAAATTTCAAATTAAAATATAATTATGACAATATGTCGAATAATAAACTTATTTAATTCTTGCTTTTATGGCAGACAATTTCGAAAGTTATTTAATGGCTCGTAATGTTTTTCTAACTTTCACTTGAGCTTTTGCTTGTATGATAAACATTTTAAATCTATTTTCTCTCTTTCCATTTCTATTAAATTATTCTTTATACGGCGTATGATGATTTGGCGTCTACTAAAATTTAAAGGGTAAATGAGAAAACTGGTTCTATTATTATTTATCAGCAGCTCAAAGCTCAAAGCTCAAAGCTCAAAATTCAAAGCTTACTAAACTTGAAATATATTGATATTTTTATTTATTTATATATTCATATTTTGAGAAGCTTCAACTAAAAAAAAATTAAAAGTCTTCTTCTTCTCCGAATGTGACTAAAATTTAATATGATCTGTCCCACTGTACAGTAAATTTTTTATGTATTAATAGTAAAATTTATGAGAGAATTTTAACTGATTTGAAAGTTTAAAGCCTCTAAGTCCTCCCCCAAAATGTGACTAGAAGTTTGTATAATCGATCCCACTGTGCATTATATCTTTATAGCGCTGTATGGCCCCGTTGTGTAACTGGTGCAGAACTAGATGAAGTACTTTGCAATGTAGCTAATCGTCTGGAGCCTTCGGGGTTAGTTGCCTTAAAATAAAACTTTCAAACTTTTGCATAAATGACTGAAAGTTTTAAAAAGACGATTAAAGGCAGTAAAATGTCCAATGTTGGTAAGGGGTATGGGGGGTTAGTGAGAAAAAGTGAAATAAAAGTTTTCTTACCTGCTTGGGAAAGTGTTTGTGAAATGTGTGGTTTTCCAAAGCATTAAAGAGGGAGAATGTTACTAAAGGAAGAGCTTTCGTACGATTGTTAATGCAAAATGATAAAAAAAATCGGATTTTTTTCAAACTTGTTATTGCCATGTTGCTGCCAACGAAACCTCAAAATGTAATTTAATATCTGAAGGAAGGTTTATTTGTAATTGAAGTAAAGCAAATAACATGTAAAACTACTAAAGAAAATTAAATATTGTAATTGAGGCCAAACATTTATTTAATATTCGCCGCAAAGTTATAGGTATTTTTTTAATGTTATTGAAAAATTTAAAAAAAAACTGTTTGCACACGAATACATAAAATTGTGCAATGAATTATAAATGTTTCAGGATGAAACATTACAAGGGTTAAGGTTTGCATAATTGCAAAAAAAAATATAATTTATTTTAAATTTTCAATGCAGTCATGTCAAGAAGACTTTATGGGAATTAAACAAGAGCTTTTGTTTGCAGATGTCATTTCTCTAATTAAAGTGATGTATATTTTTTATATATTAATTAATGTACAAAATTATTCAAGTTTGATATTAAAAGAATTAAGTGTAACACCTTGTGAAAATTTTGTATATCTTATAGTCTTAAATTTTACTTGTAATGAAGGACTTCCATTAAAACAAAAAATTTTAGGGCCTTGACGAATTTTGTATGTAACCGTTTTGTATTTTAAATTTTTTCCATGTAAAATTTGTCAAAGTTGAGGACTACGTTTTACGAAATTAAGCCCTTAATATCTGTTGCAAAAGAAGTGCTTAACTCGAGATAAGCTAAAATTGAGTCGTTCGAAACCTTAAACTTAAATGTATTACTTATAGTGTGTAGAACGACGTTTGCCTAAAAAATAAAAGTTAACAGAGAATTTAGTAAATTCAATTTACCAACTTAAGTGCAAAATATATAAGTTTCTGAAAGTTGACTTGAACGCTTAAAAGTATTCTGCTGCACAACAGTAAAATATGAGTTAAAACTTTTTTCTTATTGCCACAGATATAAGACTCTCTTACAATATTAGACTCTCTTTCATTTTCACTTACGTTTTTCTGTAATTATTTGGCTAAATGTTAAAAACTGTGATTGAAGTTAACTTTCCAGGACCATAAAAAATTGGCAGACTTATTATAATAAACAAATTAGTCTGTAATTAGTGAAAAGAAATGAGTTTTTATGCGTCTTTACCTTAAATCATTCAAGGAAGAATATTTATTTGATTTTCAGTCCATTCCTAAAACCATAGAGTGAAATTCCCTATTGATTTAAACTCCATTTAAATTATATTTAAGCTTTTATCGGAGTTGTTTATCACAATTTAATACCAGAACTTTTTTATGCATCATTAAATTATAAGAAAAAACTTTTGACACGTAAAATTATGCAAATGATGTTTTTGTTGCTTGAAATCGTTTTAGAAATTTTTATCTTAAATTAAATGCTGTTCGTTACAATATTAATATGCTAGATAAGAGGTTTGACATTTTCTACACAATTCAACAAAATGCGGAAGTTATGATTACATATCAAAAAAAAAAAAAGAAAAATTTACATACAGATTAATATTTTTTTGTGGCAAAAGTACAGCTTTTCCTACGTATCCCTAAATAAAAGTTAAAGCTATTTTTACTTTTTCATAAAACTAATATAATTTACATGAATATTTTAAAATTTTAATAAACCAAAGCACCCAACATACACAAATGTTCCAGCATTTATCATTTTATAAAAGAAATTTATAGTTAAGCTGAAGTGTAGCAACATTGCTTTTTTAGAGCTTTCAGATTAAACTTTGATTTAAAATCATATTTGTTGGCTGATCTTAAAGGCAGCCCTCAGTATTGTGAGATTTTCTGCACAACATAAAATGTTTTTGTGGCCATCAAAAATTGGATATTCTTTCCATGATGACCTTTTTGTTTGTTCCAATTTAAAATTTTGGACACAGATAATAATGGGAAGTATATCTATGTATGTATGTAGTCCTTTTCAAAAATTTTTTGCTTCAGTAACACAAGTAACAAGTTTTTCTCCGCTAGATGAAGATGTTTTTACTTTAAATCAATATTGAATCAGTCCAGCAGCTCCTAGTAATGACAGTTCGTGGTTTATCGTTATACTTTTTTAAAGTTAATCCATGTGAATGATATCGCTTGTATTTAACAAAGCTGTGGTCATAACCTTGTTGACTGACAGTTCAGCTGAAGAAATCCATTACTTTGATTGCTCTTAAGTCTTTGGTGTTTAATATATCTCCTTGGATTCTATCGAATATTTCTGTAGTCATGAGCTTTTATGGGCAACCTGAATGTTTGCTGTTAGGAGCACAATGAAACTTAGTAAACCAGTTTTTAGATATGGAAATTTATGATGCAGAGTCCCTTTTAAGCTTTTAAAAACCTTAATTTTTGTAGATTTGAAATCCACAATTAAATAAAAAGTCATAAGTCTGCAATTTGTATCTAACTAGAACTGTCGTTAAAAGCTTTTAAAGACACAAGGTTAAATTTTTTCTTTACTGGAATACCACGATGTGAACTTAGATGGTCTGCTTGGTTGGCACATCTCACTGTTTATGCTCAAGATACAGCTTTCAATATAATGTTATCAACATCCAGAAAGTCTGTGCCCATTGCATGTATTTTGAGCTTTAAGTCTTTAGTTTATGTTAAAACACATATAGGAGGTGTGTGTGTGCATTGATATTTGATATCGAAGTTGACAAAGACTTTCGTTAATGATATCGATTTCGAATATTTCTCGAACATTTATCGTGTAAAACTATCGCAAGTGACAAAAAATTAGTAAAAAAAGTTTAATTGTAGCTCAATTTTTGTGCCAAAAAACATTCGATTTCAATAGTAAATCAAAAGCGACAAATATCAAAATAATTTCGATATCGCAAAAAAGCAGCAGAAAAAGTAAAAACCCAATTTTATTTTTTAATTTATTAATTTTAAATTATTTCTTCTAAATTCTTAATTCTTTTACTTATACTGCAGGATTTGAACATGGTATTTACTTTCTAACAGACTAGCTCACACCTATTTAGCTACCATAACACATTCGAGAAACTATCGCGAGAATTTAGAAGTTCAAAGTTTTAGCGAACATTCGTATTTTTTTAGATTTGCGAACATATACTGAACATTTTTGTTTCGGAATTTCTTCGATTCAGTGAGCAATAGCTTAGAGCGAGTGTAAGATGTGCGATCAAATATTGTAGCTGTTTTTAGGGTTCCGTACACCAAAGGTGAAAAAAGGAACCCCTATTGTTTTCGCTTCGCTGTCCGTCTGTCCGTCTGTCCGTCACACGGTATTTTCTCAGGAACCGTAAGAGCTACGGACCTGAAATTTGGACAGAGTATGTAGTACCTTGACCACTACAACAAAAAATGTATGAAAATTAGAAATTAAAGGGTGCTCCAAAACGAACGACGAAAAATGTTAAAATCTCATGTAATATACATACAATTGTATGTACATATGTATATTGACACTTGAAATTTGTAAAATTAGTGTATTTTTGTATGGTCTACAACAATTAACACTGAAATTTAAAAAAATGTAAATTAAAGGGTGGTACATCAGTTAATGCAATTTATACTATGTAATTTTGACAACTTGCTATATCTTGGGAGCCGTAAGAGAGTTAAACTCTTGAAATTTTCAAAAACGGTCAAACTAAAAAATCTGAAAATTATAAAATCGCCAAACCAAAAACAAAAAATCGCCAAAAATTCAAAAAAATCGCCAAAACGAAAAAATCGCCAAAATTAAAAAAAAAATTTCTAACACTAAAATAAGTCGCAAAATTCGAAAAAAATCGTTCAAATGAAACAAATCGCCAAAACGCGTAAAAGGCTCCAGTAACAAAATAATTGTTAATATGAAAAAAATCGCCAAAGTTAAAAAATCGCCAAAAACCGAAAAAATCACCAAAATGAGAAAAAAGTGTCAAAACTAAAAAAGCGCCTAAATGAATTAAGTCGCCAAATTGAAGAAACGCCAAAAATCGAAAATCGGTAAAATTAAAAAAATCGCCAAAACGAAAAAATTGCCAAAAAATAAAATAAACTCCAAAAACCGAAAAAAATCGCCAAAACGAGAAAAAAATATCAAAACTAAAAAAATGGCCAAAATGGAAACAAAAAATTTAAAACCCGAAAAGATCGCCAAAACAAAAAATATCGCCAAAATTAAAAAATTTCCAAAAAAATAAAAAAGGTCGCCAAAATTAAAAAACGTCAAAAACGAAAAAAAAATCCAAAACTATATTTTTTATAGGCTAGTAAAGTTTATATTGTATTACATATCTCGTGTCCGTACGGAACCCTTCGTGCGCGGGTCAAAGTAACACTTTACTGAATTTATTTATGTCTTACGTCTGCATTGGCTTATGTGCATGTGTGCCTGTATATTTCTTGTATATTTTGATTTTTTACTTTCCTGTCATTAGCATCGGCTTGTATGTTATGTTTGTGTAGTTATGTGCTTTAAGCTAATAGTATCTGGATAATTTTAATTAATTTCAACGTATTTAAGGAAAACATTTGTATTAAGTCAGTTCGCAGCGTATTTGCGTAAAGCTTTCAAGGATGGTTTTTACGTAAATAAAATAATAACACAACCACACGAAATACAACTTTTTGTCTCCCTTAAAAAAAAAATCATTTAATTTTTTCCATATATCTAAGTAAATATATTAAAACAAATTACATGTATCGTTGGTTTTTTTCCATGACGTCACAATTTTTTTTGATGAGTCTACTTAATATTTTCACGAGGTACACCAGTATAATTCATCATAACTCGAAGCTGAATGGTGAAGGGGGGGGGGGGGGAGGGTGGAAATAAGCACTTGTTTTTGCTATAATTTGAGAAAATATTTCATTTCTTAATTTGATATAAAATTTAAATGCTTGTTGGGTAATATGAGAGAGAAAGTAAATTAAATGAATGTGTGTTTTGTTTTATTTTGTTTTGTTCAGCAAACACGTTGCCTGAACAAATAATTTTGTAAAGTTTTCCCATTAAATACAAACATAGTTACACACATTCTTTTCATTCTTTTGCATACAACACGTAAGCAAAGATTTTTGTGCTAAAATATTACTTTACGATTGTAAGAGTAAATAAAAAAGAAAAGAAGAAGCCAAATTAACATAAAGTAAACCAGAAAACCAAAACAAAAACTCAACATGTCTAAATTAACTGGCACAGTTCACACTTTCTGAATAACATGTTGTTTCTAAGATTATCAAAAAAGCACTTAAAAATTTTTATATATAAAAAAAATTGTGTAATAACCAGTGGAAATAAACTAGAATATTCTTTTACATTTCTTTTAGTTAAAATATAAAAATAAACCCAGGAAATTTAAGCATGCGTTTGTAAATTTAGTTAAAAAAATAGTCACGTTTTAGTTGTAATATATTTTATAGATTTTTTCTCTTCTGTCACCTTTTTGTAAACGAAAGTTTTCCGTGTGGTATTGGAGGAACCTGCAGGCAATTGACTTCTAACATTGTTTATCTAAGAAAAACGTTAAATGTTTCAAAGTATCACAGACCTTGAGCTTGTTGTGTACAATTTAGTTTCGTGTTCAAAATTCAGGTATAATGTTTATGATATAATTAGTTTTTTATTATTATTATTAGTTTTTTAGTTTCTTGAAAGCTCCGGAATGTCTTTAGTTTTTCAAGGCCTGGTCTACGAATGAAATTTACCGCATGGCAGCAATCTTGGCTTAAATGTTGGCTTCTAGTGTTTCAAGAGTTGCTGGTTTGTTGACATAAGCCAATAACTTACTATAGCCCCATTATCCCCATTTAAGCTTAAGTCGACTTAAGCCCTTTTTTCCTCTTTGCATTAGAGTTAATGTAGGCACTGATTTATTTATGAACAACAAATAAATCAAAGTATGTGGTTAGGTTAAAGCTGTCGCTTTGCACTTCGATTTGTATTTAGAAATCTTTCAATAATTTTTTTTATTCCTGGAAGCGATCTTGACTTTCGACACATACAACCCATTTCTTATAATTTCGATATTCTAGGTGTTCACAGTAAATTAAGTAAAAGTTTTTTTTTAATTTATATTATGCTCAAACTATGTTTTTATTTTATGTCTGCAATTAAATTATTTTAGAGTTAAAAAAATGAATAAACTGACACGAGCTTCAGTGCTTTAATGTTAAAAGGGCAATGACCTTGAACTGTCAGCAAAAAAAAAGTTCTTAAAAGTTTGCCACAAGGACCAATAATACACATAAAAGTATAAAAGATATACAATAAAAGTTTGTCGCTTTGCTATGAGGCAACTTAAGATAATAATTTTTTGTTTTTGCTTTCATTCATACTACATTTATTTTTATGTTTCTTTTTTAAAAAGAAGAGCACACACACACATCCTTTCACAAAATGTGGCTTGTGTTTGTCAGAAGGCCAATGATTTTAAAAATTTATTTTTTGTTTTGCTCATCGTTATTTTTATGGCAAATCAAATATATATACTCGCATATAAAAGAGCAAAATTTTTGATAGTCTTCTGCCAAACTGGATGTTTAAAAGCCGCCAATGTGACGCGCCAATAAGGCGTCCTTATAATCAGGCCACTTAATTTCATATTGGAAATGTTTTCTTTTTCTTTAACTTTGTGATTCCCTCAAAAAATAAAAGGCCAAGGCGTTTGTTGTGGAAGGAAACTTTTAAAATGGAAAATTATTTAGAGAAGAATTTTTAAGCATGAAAATAGAATTAATATTGGGAGTTATAAAGAAAACACTAAGACCGTAGGAAAATATTACAAATGTGTTATTTAAGTTATCAAAACAAGTGTATATGAAATAGAAAACTAATATTGTTATTGATTTTTTTCTTGTAACGAATAGATAAAACGGATTGAAATGTTTGCTGGAAGAGTTGTTCTTTACTTCTAAAAAAGAAGGATTTAGGGTATTGATTTAGTAGCAGCGGTTTGTTTTTTATTCTTGCATAAATCTTAACAGCCATAAGTTAATCATCATGTTTATTTTTATTAATAGAGTTGTATTGAATTGAACTATGGCAATATTAGATTGAAAGTTAAAGAGGTGTACTTATCAAAATTTTGCATTACACTTTGTGAATTATTTGGAGCTCATGGGAAAATGATATCATCTTGATACAACAACCTTTCAAGATGTAAATTCAAAAGCAATTGCTTCATTTTAAACCAAAAAACAATAATGAGAGGCCAGTGAAAAAAATTTAAAATAACTATTTAACTAAACTAGGAACTATTTTTTCGCTAGTTTTAAAGTATCAAGAAGAGTGTATTTTTTACTAACTAGAAATTGATTGTTAACACTATCCAGATAATTTATTAAAAAGTTACTTCACTTATGCAAAATTAGAAATCATTTGTAGTTTTTGCAAATAACTACGATATCTCTTGATTTTTAATGATTTTTCTTTTATAAAAAATCAAATATTTTGATTTAAAAAAAAATTAAGAAAAAAGGAATATACGAGAAATCAGATTTACATACATAACTTCATTAACATGAATTTGGATTCGCTGAATGTGTATCAAAAAAGAGAACTTTTTACAATGAAAATTTTATGTAAAAACTATTAAAAATGATCAAAATGTCCACTAAAAACCAGGGAATTTGATTGAACTCCTCACACTTTTCCCATTTAAGTCCTAATATAACTTCTCAATGCTGAGAGTACAACTGTTAAATTTCAATTAATTTTTAAAACTAAAAATACTAAAATTTTTCCCACTACTTTTTAATATATATTTCAAGCATTAGAGTTAGGGGAAAGAAGTTTGTTTCTAGTTTTGTGTTAAAATAAATTATATAGAATAGTTTATAATTCATTGTCATCATGATGATCAAACTGATATGATGACTTTTTTTTATGAACTCAATAAGTCTTACTTTAAAATTAGTTGTTAAGCAAAAAACTTTGCTAGACAATGTTCCACTCATACGTAAAAAAATGTAAAGGTATGCATAAGTGTATATATAATTCTGTTTGAATAAAATTTATTTCTATTGTATATATTAGCTGTTGTTATTCAAGGATCATATTTTTTCTATTCATTGTTTTAACTTCGTGAATGATTCAATATTGCTGATGCATCTGAGCAAGTAACTGCTCACTTAATTATCAATTCAAAATAGTGATAAACCTGACAATTTTATAAGAGAGTTTAACTTGAAATAAAATTATTTTGTTTTTTTAAACTCTATGCATACTTACACTCAGACATGTTTTCTAGAATGCTCATTCTCATACTTAAATTTTTATTTAAAGAAATCAAATTTTTTGCCTTTAAATTTGCTTTAGAAAAAAAAACCTTTTAATAACTTTTTATATCTTTCTGTTTTATCTTAAATGTTGTGCTATTGTTTACGTTGATTTTTGTTTTTGTTGTTTTATTTATGCCAAAGGGCCTGTAATACGAAGTTTAATTTTTATAGATAAAAAATAGTATTTTTAAGACAAATTATTGAATGTTTGTTTAATTGTAAAGAACCCTCTTCTAGTCATTAATAATGGAAAAGCTGCACTTGCAGTATATTATGTTTTTAATAAAATTTTCCATTACCAATTCATACGTTTGCCGCTGTATATCCTTTATAATTTTATAAATTTTAGCATAAAAAGATTAAATCAATTGCGAGGCATTAGCACACCTCTTTTCTTTTACATCTTTGCAAAAAAACGTTGATCGCTTCTATGAAAAATCGAACGATCAAGAAACTTTTCATGCAAAAACTTTATGCTATCACGTACGTGGCATGTACTGTCATCTTCTTCAACAGTCTTTTACATCAATTTAGTTCTAACAAAATTATTAGTAATCATTTAATAGAGCAATCCAGCCCCATTTTCGAGAAAAAGGTCTGACGATTCTCAGAGATCAAAAACTGCGTAAAACTCCACTTCCAAAACTTCCAATCGGAATAAAATATGGTATTTTTGATATTCGATAAAAGAGAGTTTTTGTGTCAATTAAACTTTAAAAGCTTCAAGATCTGTATTTTTTTTATCCAAACCACATAGATTCACATTAAAATATCACTAACTAAACTGAACATTTCAATATTTTCCACCAGTTTTGTAATTGCTGGCTGAGAAGGTGCCTTACAACAACCCAAACATTTTTTAATATTCCAAAATATGACAACAAAAAAATATTCATCATTTTTCAATATTTTATATAAAATTTCAATAAATTGTTGAAGTTTATATTATATTTTATTTATGACACAGTTTTTGCTTTTTATCAACACTTGCAGGTTGAGTCATGATAACAACTAGAATGGCATACTATTCAAATTAAAACGTTTTAGTGGAACAGCCAGTATTTGCAGTAAAAAACCTCATACCGCAAGAAAAAGCAATAAAATTCTGTGCACAAGACACATTTAGTGCACTTAAAGTTAAATAACACTTGGAAGTATTGTACATACAGTTCATATATTTTCAAAATAAGAAATTGTACCTTGAAATAAGAAATGGACAAATAAAGTCACTTAAATATACATACATAAATACTTGTGTTTTTGCTGTTTGATGGCTGTAATAAACAACATCCCACTTTTATTCTTGTATTTATTTTGCCTTGAAAATTTTCTCATATTTTTTATTGGCTTTTGACTATTTGCTTAGCAAACACTTACATATTGTCTTTGTTATACAACATATAAATAGAGATTGCACATATTGAATAATCGTATCTCTTATACATATGTATGTAGACTTCTACGTATTCCTAAACCTTTTCTTCAACATTTTCATGCATTATTTTACAATGCAGGTAACTCGAAATTTTCCATTTCATTCACATCCATTTTCCCAATTTATTAAATTTCGTTGTTGTAGTGCCAACAAATTCTATTGTTTGTTGCTGCACGTAGTGCACATAAAATTTTGCTTCATTGTGTATTGTGACTGGTACTTGAAGCGAACGTAAAATTTATATGGAAATAAATTTGAGAGCCAAGACACAAAAAGTAAGTATGCTTTTTATTATTTGTATGATGATTGTGGGATATAAATGGTTCTTATCTCATCAAATTATGAAACTGTTTCCTTTCCAAATACGCACACATTCCCGCACATTTTCCTTTACAATTATGGTAATAAGTATGAGTGTATAGAAATGTATTATGTGTTAGTATTTTTTTTTGTTTAGTGCAAGTCATTTTTGTTATCATTTTCCATAAAGTTAAAATTTTTTTTTATTTATATACGTTAGCAGAATATTTTTTTGTCATGTTCTATGTATACGTTTCTTTAGAAATATATTTGGGATTGATTTGAAAGCGCATAATTTTGTGGAAGTAATTTTTATAACAATATTCATCAAAAATTTAAATGGTTTTTTTACATTATTTTATTTACCAGTACGAGAGTACCTTAATTAAAAATAATAATAATAATAAGATGAAGTTTTACTAGGACTGAAGTGTACGAATCTGGCAAGTTATTTATAAACAAAAATTTAATTTTAAACTTAAATTGAGTGCTTACTTTTAAAATTTGAATAAATAACTACATAAATTATCTCGTTAATGTCTCCATGGCGCGATTACCACAATTTAAATTAAATATTCTTTTCACACTGACATGGTGCTATTAAAAGTTGGCTTTAACGTTAAAACCAAATGCTAAACTCTGTTTTTACTATACAAATTGTTTTTCTTAACACTATCTTAAAACTATCTATGAATTGGTTTTAAGTTGGTTTTATGAAATGCACCTTTGTTTTCGCTGTGCTAAATTTAGTGCTGCCAAATCAAAATGACCAGAAGCAGCTGATAATATTTATCACAAGTGAATAACAATAGATGTCGCTTGAAAGATTTTCAACTTAAAAATGGATGCAGCAGCAACAATAAAAAATATGGAAAAAATACTTTTTTGGAAGGAAAACAACGAAAATATTTTTATTGACCTCTGGAAAGTAAAAATAGACGTTGTCAGTCATCATCGTTTAGCCGGTAAAAAAAGTTTTATTTTGTGATGTATTTGTGCATTTTTTTATTAACAATAACTTGATTTCCAAGCACTTCTCCACTTTGTATAAGTAGTTCTATAATTTAAAAAATGTTTATTTACAAAATATAAAATAATTTCCACTTTAGAGCACATTCTAAAAGTTCCGAGTTTTTCATGCAAACAAAAATAGTTGTTGTACAGTTTGTCAAATAAGAGTTATAAAAAGCAAAAAAAAAATACAACAACAAACACACGCATTTCTGCAGAAGATTTATTTTATTTTTGAGTAAAGTTAAAACCTGAATTTAACAAACTTGCAGTGTGAATGCAAAATTAGCTGTTTATGGTTTTAACGTTAAAACCAGGTTTTAATTGTCAGTGTGAAAACACTATAAGAAGAAGTTGTAAATGCTTCAGTGATCTTGTACGTATGAGTAATCTGGAATAATACAATTAAATAAATATTAATCATACGCATGTAATATTAATGCTAATGATTTGGATTGATTTGAATGGGAAGGTTTACCTGTCTTTCAATGTTGCCAGAAAATTATCATGGGAGAGTGCAAAATCAATGAGAAATTTCTTCTAGACTGTTCTGCAGCACAAAAAATGCTAGATCTTAAATTTAAACAGGTTCATTGAGCAGATCTTTTTTTAAACTTGAATGCATGTTTAAGAAATAATATGATTAGGATCTAGTAAAAATTTACTGTGTTTTTTGTCATTGGATTTAATTTAACCAAAAGATTTTTAATATTTCCCAAATGCAATGGTTTATGAAGCGTTCCATGCTTAGCATCCATATAGTAAATCAAAATTAGCATATGAATTCAACATACTTATTCTGATGTTCTGTTCTGAGCTGAGTGGTGATCGTCAGATGGGTGTGCGTCGTCTTATAGTTCTTTATTATTATATATTTTTATACTAACTCAACGAACACATTGTCTCGTTTTCTTTAAAAAACCTTTGCTCAACGTATCATATGTTGTTTGGAAATAAATATTCATTGAAACCATTCTTTAATTTTATTTATTGAATTAAATAATGATTTAGGATTTTAATTGAATGTATATAATATCTTGAATTCAAAGAACACGTTAATTGTTTTATATATTAAAGGAAAAATTTAATAATTTTGAGAAAAATTTACATTGTTTCAACGAACTAGTGTATTGATTAAACTTAATACATCGGCTGTGATGTAAGAAAGTTAAAACAAGCTTTATAGTGTGATATTTAAAATTTTTGATTATTTTGGCAATTATTTTTAAATTGTGTACATATTTTATTTTAAAATAGAACTTTGAAGACTTAAATGCAAATTTTATTAGAATATAGCATAGATGAAAATAAAAATAGTATACCTGAAGATGCTGAAAGATCCCAACGAAACGTCGGATAAGAATAAATGAAATAAAACATTTAAATCAATTGGCATGGCCTGAATATAGTAATTCTATAAAAAAACGCATTATGTAATAGATGTTAATTTTATCTTTATTTAATGAGAATGTCCTTTGATTTAAGGAATTACTAGTTTGATTTTTGTTTATTCAACGTAGTAGTTCGTGGTTTTATAACCAATATACTTATGCTTTGCTTTAGGTCTAACGATATAATACTTTAAATTCAACAAGCCAATAACAGTTTTTAAAGTAAAAACAATGAATACATTAGTGTAATCAATGTTTTTTTCTTTAAACTTATATACCTTTTTGGTTCAGTGTAGTCAAGATTTAAGTGAAGGAAAGCCTGCTTGTTCTTTTGGCAATGTGAAGTGTAATATCTTTTAAACTAAATTATATATACGACAATGGTGAGTCTGTTGTAAATTAGAGATGGTAAATTTGGGCTTTCATTACAAAACACGTTTCAGCAAATTGAAAAACGATGAATCAAAACAATTCACATATTCCATTTGCAAGAAAGTTTCGTATATGAAGCAGAAATCTACATCAACTGACACCACACACAGTGGACCAACACAGAAGAACGCCGATGATGAAGGTTTAGTGGCTTTCGAAAACACCTAGTTGTTCCGTTCAACTATATGTTGTCAGAATATTTACAACTAACTTTGATGTTATTTGTTCATTAATAATTATCACATGTAATTTGGCTTAAAAAGCGATACGAAATTTAGCCCGTTCAAATTATAAATATAGGAGTAAATTATATATACCCAGCTAAAAAAATATGTATGGAGCATATATGATATCCCATATATGGTTCGGATCCGAAAAATGAGGGTATATGGGCATATATGATTATATATCTTCATACATTTTCATACATGTATTTGTAAATTCTCTCCACAGTATTCAAAGTTCATATTTATCACTCTTGATTCACAAAAGGGCACTGCTGTGCAATAAATTAAGTTATTAAAATTAAATTTTTTTAGACTTGGGAGAGAGGTTGTATTTAAAGAAACATTTGTTTGGACAAATAATTCAAAATGAACTAAAAGTCATTTCATTCATCAAAAGGTGAATCAAGTATTTAAAAAACACATAAATCATATTCGTACATGACATTTAGCTTAAGAAATCAGATTAAAAATTTTTCTTTTTTAAACGTTGAGGGTACGCATATAAACTTTGCATACCGTATGTATTTTCTAATGGATTTCCAATTCAGCAGTGATAAAATTCCAAGCTTTTTTGATTGCAAAAATGGTCTTATGTGAGATATCATGTATTCATACATTCTTATATGGCTCCATATATAAAATCTCATATTTATATATCGATGCACATATGAAGAGCTTAACAATTAAATTTTCATATATGAGCTCATATGTAGTAATACATTTCATATATTTGTCCATATATTAGTTCATATATAATAGTTTTGCCATGTATAATTCCATATATTTCCATACATGAATTCATACATATTCATATATAGTTATATACATGCATATATTAAAAATATATGGAACATATATAATTTTTTTAGCTGGGTAGCTAAATCTTTTTTTAATTATTACACCTTCTTTTATCCCATTACAAATTTTATTAGACTTGTAGAATTTCTTTTAAGCATAATATAAAAACTCAGCGCTGATCTGCGCCAATGTTTTAAAAGTTCTGAGCTGATGGTGTCCCATCCTGGAAACTTTTTATTTTTGTAATATTGCTTAGGGCTTTTTTAAGGACACCTGACACTGTACTTAGAAAAGTAATAATCCCAAAAGCTTTTTAAAATATTAAGAATAATTATGTTGGTTTAGTATTAATTTTTTTTTATATTGGACTAAATTATTTAATTGATTTATTTAAACAGCTAAAAATGTGAAAAGGACTTAACAAGAATTAGTTTTTGCCGAATAAAAAAAATATAGCTACACATCCTTTTAAATTATTTAAAACACTGCATGTATTTTATTACATCTTTGCTGGTGTTTTCTTTTTGTTTCTCTTCATATTTGTTGCAGCATTTTAGGATGAGTTGCCATAAACTTGTTTAATACAGCACATGTTGGTCATATGTAGTACATTCAACCTTAGATTTGGTGTTTTACAGAAAAAGTATGTTAAGTATTCTTTTGTTCTTTGTTTTTATTATTTTTTTAGTTTCAAAGAATTCATTTCTTAGTTTCTTTTATTTGTGGTTAAAAGGATGCTATCACCTCTTAGAATTTTTTGTTGTTCATCACAGCTGTTGCTTGAGACTTCAGTGAAACAAATGTGTACTTTTAAAGTTTATGTTACTTTCCTAATTATTTTATTTTAATTTAAAAGAAATGCTATGGTTTAGCAGGTTTTAAACCGGAAGTGTAAGTTTAGAGATTAAAAAATTTCAACACTTTTTAAAAATCGCTTGGATATTTATTTGTATGAATACAAAGACATAAATTTATAGAGAGAACAAAAAAAAGGAAAATTGATTTATTTGGTTCAAGATTTTTAAAAAATGTTTTATATGAAAACAAGTTCTCGAAGTTTAAAAAAAGAATTGTATATTCTTGTTTAATTTATTTTTTAAAGTTATTCGTTTTAAATCACTCTTGTATTTATTCGGCTGAAATGGAAATTTAAGTTAATATTTTTGTTTGTTTTCAACACACCTCAAATATTCAAATATTATACTCATATTTCACAAAAAACTAGTTCGGCTAACTTTTGTTGAACACTTTTGCTTGCATTATGACTCCTTTGTTTTATTACTTTCACTGTTCTAACAAAAAGCTGCTGAAAAACAAAAGAAAAAGAGGCAATTTTTTTGTGGCAAGCTTAAGGGGCGACAAACATTTGTTTGGTTTTCATTTTTAGTTTTTCTTGTTCTATTGAACTTTTTTTTTATGGTTTCAACAATTTGTGTTGCGGTTCGTACATTGTTTATTTTTTTCACAATATTTGTTTTGTTTCACATTCTGCTTTTGTTTTTATTGTTTCACAAATTGAAGCAACAATTTATCTTAGAATATCGTATGTCACTGTTGCTGTATGCTGCTCTTTAGGTATCGTCACACTTGACAAACATTTGCCCCAAAAAACGTAACCACTAAATAATTTTGAAACCCGTTTTCATTCAGACATATGCTTACAAAGTTAAACAGTGTCATACATAACTAATATGCAATGTCATAAAATCCAAATTTATTGGAAACGTTTTAATTTAATAAACACGTGTCTGAATCAAAAGTTTTTTCATTGGTATGTAGTGGTTACGCTTTTTTGGGCAAATGTTTGCATAGTGTGAGCGTAACTTTGGGCTCATACGTGTTCAGCCTGTGAAACACTGTCGGTTTTTTGTTTTTGTATTTAGTATTTTTTTATACAAATATATTTTCCTTGATTTCCGCTTCCTTTAGGAAAAAGGAAAACAAACAAGTTTTATTTTATTACTTCATTATTTTCGCTACATTTCTTATTTGTTCTGAACTTGTTGTTTTACCATTTGCTTTAGAAGGATTTTGTCTCAGTCACAAGCAAAAGTAATTTGACGCACGGAATTCAAGATTGTACTTATATTCTTAGCAAGTGTGTGAGAACTTTTGCAAGCAAAATTATAATAGAAATACTTTAAATTTTCTTGATATACCGCCAACAAGCAGACTGCAAGTAGAGATAAAGGAACAAAGAACGTTGTACACTTATAAACTCATTAAAGATTTGACAAGTTTTCTTGTAGTCAACAAGCAGTCTCTAGTGGTACTTTTGCATAACCTGATTTTAGTACTTCTATGCATAGTGTGAGAATATGTTTTATTTCACATTGTAGTATACACCCACATATTCAATCTATTCTATCCTTTCAAGCTATTGCAACAATATCCCTGATGCATATGCAATCACATACAAGAGCTTGTCATATTCATAATGAAGCTTTTTTGTCTCTGTTTTATAGTTGCAGGGTTTAATATGAATATTTTTCAAGACAACGTAGAGAAAGTATGCATGTATGTGTGTATACTTGTTATACTTAAAAAATAATTAGTATTGTAATTATCGTTGTCCTTGTATTTCAGGGTGTTGAGGACGACAATATGTATATATAAAGAAAACTAATCACAGAAAGTTTTTATGTTTTAAAGAGTATAATTTCAAGAGCAAAATTTTTTTTAATTTCCAGGTGGTTCATGTTATAGTCACAATACAGCGTAAAGTATAAAAGTGAAAGTGACTTTGATGTGTTAATTTTTTATATTCACATACTTGCATGGATTGGTATTTTTCTAAGACTTCATATTTGCTGCTTTAAAATTTTTTATTTAAAGAAAAAAAAATGTTTTTATTTAAAGTCTTTAATTATAAAATGATAAATTATAAAAAAAATGTTTCTCATGTTTTTGTGTTACACCGAACTTTCATTATGCAATTTTTAATGAATTTATATGAAATTGCTAATAAGAGCGCTAAAGAATAATTGCAGAGAAAAAAGGAATCTTACTCAATCTCGAATAAATTTATGTTCAAGGATGTTGATGAAGTTCGTTTCCATGCTAACTTTTTTGTTAATAGATGTGAGTTTCGAAATAAAAAATAAAGTTGTTGCCAGTTAGGAATTTTAATAATTTTTTGAATTTTTTAAACTGAAAAACAGCACTACTTATTTTTTTATTTGTGAACAAATGCAACCGTGCTGAAAAATTAATAAATAAATTAAAAATAAAGTGAATTTGATTCAACACGAAGGGTTCTATACGGATACCACAAAAATAATACTAAACGAGCTTCAGCCTATGTAATCGAATATATTACCTAATTTTGACATTAAAAAAATTATGTGTTCGGTGATTTTTTTAGTTTTATGGCGTTTTGGCACTTTTTCTTAATATTTGGCGACTTTTTTCTTTAATAATTTTTTTCGGCTTCTGGCGTTTTTTCTATTGTTATCTATTTTTTCGCTTGTTGGCGATTTAGTTTAGTTTTAGTGACTTTTTTTAGTTCTGGCGATTTTTTACGTTTTGGATTTTTTTTGTTGGTTTTTCGCATTTTTTGCTTAAGCATTTTTCACTTTGGCGATTTGTTCAGTTTGTGTCGATTTATTTTAGTTTTAAAGATTTTTTTTAGCTTTTATTTTGATGCTTTTTCCTTGTGGCGATTTTTTGGTTTTGGCATTTTGAAAATTTCAATAGTTTTAGCACTTTGTTTGTCGTTAATATAATCTTTAATATAATCGTTCATTCTTGACGAATCCATATCAGTCTTTATTCGCATAGAATGCCAACGAAAGTATTGTTACGATATCCTTGAACAGGCTTTAACGTGCAGTTTCTACAAGTCAGACAGACAACTCGTCTAGAAAATTAATATGAAAATCACTTACAACAATCTGTGTTTTCCATATACATTTTATACTCAATTCAACCGTCTGGATTGTGGAAACAGGGGGTTAGTCTTATTTCAAGTCGATTTTATTGACCAAAATTAAAAGAAATACAAAATAAAAGTGCAATTCGGATACAAAAAAAAAACTATTAATAAATACTGATAGTATCGATTAATATCAAAAATTTTTATTGAATGCATATGAATAAAGTTTTGGTTTTTTTTGCCAACTAACGGACGGCCCCTTTACATTATTTAAGTTATTTTTTTTATCACTCGCATAAAATTTAAATATTATATAAATAAATATAAAAACTAGTTTTTATGCATATTTATAAATCTCATATAAAAAAGTATAGATGCACTTACATTTGCATACATGTGTCATGATAAATTATGGCCATGAATTTGTAAAAAGGTTGCTAGTGGATGATGCCATTAAAAACTACCCAATCTTTGGTAAGAAACAAATTGTTGTGAGTAAGTGAAACACGTGTGTGTATGCTGCTACTTGTATTTCACTATTAATACCATTTTATTCATATTCAATAAAATTTGATTTTTATTGCAGCACTCAGAAGTCATTTGCAAATTAATATAATATTTAAGCCTGACAAATTAAGTATTCTAGTTTTTTAATATTTATTTTTATATTAAATAACAGCGATTTTGTTAAATAAGCTATTGATTTTAAATTAAAAATGATTGGATATTTCTAATCTCCATAAGCGTATTTTTGTAAAGCTGTTGAATTAGAACTGTCTTACACACTCACAAAAACTCAATGATACTTTTGATTAAAAAAAGTATAGCACATCCGTATTAGCTTCAGTAAAAGCCAGTGAACAGTCATTATTTTAGAGTAATTGCCTAGCTAAAATATATTTACGTTAATAAAAATAATCTATTGTTACATTGTTAATTCCTCTATATTAAACTTATAATCGAGGCAGCAACACATTTAAATTTAATGTTCTGCAACATTTTTCCGAACTGTAGGGATTGCTATACAAAGCTATAATCCATATGTTTCATGTCATAAATTACGATTATAACATATGAGTGAATGATTTAATTTATATATGTATACATGTATTTTTTCAACTTTTTTTTAAATTTTATACAAAATTATTAAGCATAATAGAGTAAAAAGTTTGCATAAATAAAACTCCAAAAGTCCATTTTGTTTTCCCCACATCCGTTTAAATATATAAACAAAAACAGAAAAAGGATAAAATAAATGCATGTATGTGGAACAAAAAATAATACAAATTTATACGAGTTGATATACACTCAGAGAAAAAACAGCTTAAATCAATAAAAAATAACATTTAATTAATAAGAAACATTAACGAAACTCTAGTCATGTTGAAATTTCTTATTTTAATATGGAAAAATATTAATTTACAGTATTAATTTATTAATTTTATTAATTTTTAAGTATCTCAATATATATTTTTTATTATATTGAAAATTATTGAGTTAATGTGAGGCGTTTTTATTTTTAAAATGCAGCTTTTCCCTGAGCGTATATATATATATAAGCATATTTATTTATGACTCTTCCGTAATTGTGAAAATAGTTTGATATGCGCAATTTCTGCACATACATTTACAAAATGTTTTTAAAACAAATTTTCATAAATTTTTTTTTTAAAAGCCTTTATAAAGCTTTAATAATTTTTATAGATAAGGCTATAAACTTATAAACTTATAAACTTACTTGAAGTTTATACACAATAGCATAGATTTTTTGTTAGAAATTATTGTATTGCCTTTTAAAAGCCCACATTTTTACGTTAAACAAACGCTAAATTTAATTTTAGAATTAAAAATTTAAAAAACATTTATATTAAATAAATATTTAAACAAGCTCTCATCATTCAGAACTAATATAAATCTGTAGTAAAATATTAGATGGTGCCAGTTTAGATGATAATCTTTTTATTGCAGGAATTCTAACTTTTTGGAGAGATGTGACAGAGGAATTAAACAAGGAATACGAATATTCATATACTTAAAAAAATTTACATTGTTTTCTTGTTCGTTATTTTAATCTTTAAGGTTACCAAACCATATATACACACGCCGGAAAGAGAAGCAATGTGGATGGCTTATATATAGAAGGTCTTTGTGGATTTACCAAAGCAGTTAAATAAGAATAGTAATTGAGAAAAAGATTACCCAGCAGGCCTTTAAAAAGGCTTAAAGTTAAAAAATGTTCTAAATTTTCCCCTTGAACATATAAAACATTTTCTAACTTTTCCTATTGAATACATAACTCATTCCTGTAAGAAAGATTTCCGCATATTAACTCAAGTGTAAATTTAAAGAATAAAATAACGAATGCAACAAACGTTCCAAAAACAAACTTTTAATAAACCCAAGAAATATCGGGGGCTTAGTTCTCAAAAATTACGAGCATTGTAAGACGCTACTATGTTAGTCCTGAAAAAGTATAATTTTCGTATAAATAATTGTTTAATTTACAAGGTGGTTGTATCTTTTATATCGTCTATTAAAATGCAGTTGTGTAAGAAAGTTATGCATAGAGAGAGAGACTCTCTGAGAGTATTTGTATGTACCTTGTTCTTCTTTATTCATTTCAAATACAAGATACAAGATTGATAATACAAATTGTTGTGAATTATTAAACCAATAATACATATTGTCATAGAATAAGCGAAGCACGACGTAAATATTGATGTTTCTGTTAATGAGTGTTAACAAGCAAGTAGCGAAGACATATTGTTCGTAATAAACAATTAAAAGAAGTAGTGTTGATGCGTGTATGCTTGTTATTTTGCATATTGTACGTTTGAGTGTGCGTAAGATGTTAATGGTAAGCTTATGTGTTTAAGGTGGTTTTTTAAAAAAGAGCACACAACTAATGGCAATGCACACACACATTGTGCATTGTGTGTGTTCATGTACATGCATGACGTTTGTATACGCTCAAATGCGTAGAAAGAGGCAGGCATCACAAATTCTTCCGTCACTTTACTTATACACACTTATTTACACTTTGCCAACAGTGTTGTTTAGCATTTGTTTTAAAAGATTTCGCTGTAGTAAAGCATTAAAAAAATCTCTCATGTCTTAAAAGTTCTTGTATGTGGTCTTGTGCAGGATTTTATTGTGAATTCACTAAATATATTTTCACATCTAAATATTTTGCTTGTATTACAATACCTGTTGTTGATGAGAAACATCCCTCTGTTAATTTTTTTTTTTATTTTTTATTTTCAGGTTATCAGATCTCGTCACATCAAGACTGCTTGTGGTAAAAAAAAAATATAAGAAGACTATTGATGAGAACTTGCCATGACTTAAGGTGAAGTTTTACTTTTGCATAAGAAAATTTCTAAATATAACTGACTTGTAGTGCAGAATATAAGAGCAAAAATTTTTAAAATAAAGATTTGAAAATTAAAAAAAAAATCAATTTTCTTATCCATTAATATAAATATTAAGGGCCTGTCCCACGATGTCGATAACTTTTGACAACTTTCGACTTGTCGAAATCGTGGGACAGGCCCTAAGTAAGTAAAAATTATCTAAAAAAACATTATTTAATTTTTTTGCATTTTTTCCTGCTGCAGTTTAAAGTAAAAACTAACATTAGTACTTTAAGTATTAATATTTATTTTTCACATTGGCAATAGTTCTTTCGATAGAATAATTTTTGCGACTGTAAAGTGAACGAAAAATAAAAAACGGAATGCTGTGCGAACTCATTTTGATAAAACAATTTTATTATTATTTTATTATTAGAATAAATAAATGACGGTCAATGAAACAGATGTGGCTTTAAAAATATGCTCGCTTATAACTGTGAACATTCAACAACATTCATTCATTCATTCATTCAACAACATTCATTGTTCTGCACTTTATTATGCTTATCTTCAAGATTTTTCTAGCTTTTATTAACTTTAAAACTCAGCCTCTTTGGTATGTAATTCTGTCTTCAGAAAAATCAAAGAATAAATTGAAAAAATTCGATCTCATATAAACATGATTTGAAAATTTGAAGTGCGACTAAATTTAATTTTTTTTTTTTTGGGAAAATAGAATTGAAATTAGATTTAAAAATGGAATAAAACAAAACAAAAGTAAAAAGTGTGTAAACAAGAAACTGTTTTCAAACGTATTCTTCAATTTAATTAAATTTTGTAGGATGATGGCAATTGAATGTGAATGAATGTAAGAAAAAAGATTTTTTTCTTATTAATTCCTGAATGTTTGGTGCAAGTAGAGTCAAGAAAACATTTCAGGGAGGAAATATGAACTCACATGCATGCAAGTACATTTCTTGTAGTGGCTGCTTAGCAAATGAATTATTTATGTTTGTCTATTTCGTTTAATACTTGGACAATTGTGTGTAAATATTTGTATACAAGCAAGCCTGCGAAATCATTATCTTTGTGTGAGACTGTTTAAATGTAATAGACATTTAATTTAATTTATAAATTTTTTTAATGAATTGTGAAATTTGTAGGCACTTGATATGCTGGCGTTGAAGGAGGTAATATTATTGCAAATTTTTCTACACAAAATGAAGCACAAAAAATCTTTTATGTATTTAAATAACAGTGTTCTGTAAATAAAGTGTTCTCATTAGATAATAATTTATCAGTAATAATTTTTTTTAAGTGAAGTTTACTGACGATTTGTTAAGACAGCACCAATGAAATGTAATTTTTAAATAACATATATATGTTATTTAAAAGTCACATTAACTTCTATTGTTTTTTTTTGATGTAATGAAAAGTTATATTTTTATAGAAAATATTATTAAATAATTTTAAGATTTCCTTTTAATATTTTAGCTTTTACTCGAAATTAAACGTTTTGTAAAATAAAAGTTTTCTTAAAAAAAACAATTTTTCAATAACTTCAAATATTTTTAAAGTTCTATAAAATTCCAAAAAGAAACTTTAACTAAAAATATTCTTTTCGCAACAAAACTCAAACTATTTTGATTTTTATATAAAACATCTATTCATCCGCCTTGCCTTTAGCAAATGAAGTGGTTTTCTTGCTTAAAGTAATTTTGGTTTTGGTGTTGATATATTAGAAATAGTTTTAACAAGTTCATGTTCTTGCAGAAGAGTTTGAAAGCCATTAACTTCTTGGAGTATAACTAAAGTTTTGTTAAATATTTAGTTTAGTATATACACTCATACTTACACAAAAAATAAAATAAACTCTTATATGCTTGTATGAATGCAAACATATTTATGGTGACAAGAGTTTGCAGCATTTAAAATTATGTTCAACATTCCAAATCTGGCGGAGCTTAAACATTCATTTGTTTTATCTATTCACCATGATAGAAGGAAAAAAATTAAAAAAAAGTAATTCAGTGGTAAGCCACGCAAATCCACTCAGCGTTTTTCTTCAAAAGAATTTAATGGCGAAAGTTTCAATGCACACTAGTATAAATAAGGAGTTAAATTTTTGCGGAAACCAATAACAACCAAAACAAACCAAATTTCCTGTTCCCTGCAGCGAAATAAGAAATGCATCGTTGGTCATAAATTGCAATGCAGAGGAATGCAGTGCAACTGTGAAGGTGTTTCCTGTTAATTTATATCTGTGTTCACTATTTTCAGTTGCACAAAATTTTGTAAAACAATTTTTGCATGTGTTGGAAAACAAAATCAAAGAATTGTCATTCCTTAAGAAATTAATTAGATTTTGCTACGCAAAGTTTATTTTAAACTTTGATCACAAAAAAATTTAATTGTTTTCCCTGGGAAAATCTATTAAAATTTTGCAATAGTGAAAGGGTGAAACTGTCATGCTAAATATTTTTAAGGTTTGTTTATACTTGAGAAAAATTACAAAATCAAGTTTATTTATTTTAAAGAACCCTTTTATTTATATGTTTAAAGCATGTGTGTATATTTTCTCTGTAGACAAATTTGGTAGAACAATTTATGTCATGAAAAAAATTTTAAGTTAAAAAAAACTATTTAAAGAATATTAATAAAGTTTGATATTATGTACATACTTGCTTTATATTCTTAAGAATAATGTAAAATACAAAAGATAATTAAAATTAGCAAAAGAATTTAATTCACCAAGAATTTTTTAACGAAAGATGATAATGTGTCCTAGTTTTTCGTCCCAGATGGTGAAGCAAACAATATACTGAATGAAACTTAGGTCATGTTTACTTATATTGCTTGCTTCACTATCTACAAAATATAGCTGAGTGCTACTGGGTCCGCCAAAAGCCAAGGACAGCTGAACATACCGCAGTTAAATGAGGTAACTATTGGCAGTAGTTGACAATCAGCAGCCTTAAAAGAAGAGTCTCAGAAGGAGTCCGGATGGTACGGGGAACCACCTGAGTTCTGATTGCCTTTAGTTCCGTAAATATCAAATATCCACCATCCACTTGCATCTGCTCTCATGTAAGCGGTTATCAGATCGTTGTAGTAATCGGCTCGCTATATAGACGTATGAATATACAGCTAATACTGCTAGACCCAGATCTGGGATAGTTAGCAGAAGCCTAATCAACTATTTGCCTTAAATACTCTGACTGCCGAAACCTTTAAAATCCTTGACCTTTAAGAAATGCTGCCCTCGCAAGAAATTTTTAAATAAATTCAGTAAAGTGCGACTTTGACCCTCGCGCGAAGCGTTCCGTACGGACACAAGATATGTAATTCAATACGAACCTTAGCCTATATAAAATATAGTTTTGGCATTATTTTAGTTTTTGACGATTTTTTAATTTTGGAGATTTTTTTATTTAGGCAATTTTTTTTAGTTTTGGCGATTTTTTCGGTTTTTGGCGCTTTTTCCATTTTGGGGATTTTTTTAATTTGTACAATTTTTTCGAATTTTGCGAATTATTTTAGTCTTAGATTTTTTTTAATTTTGAAATTTTTTCTCGTTTTGGCAATTTTTTTTTATTTTTGGCGATTTTTTTCATTTTAGCGATATTCGGTTTTTGGCGTTTCTTCATTTTGGCGACTTTTTTCATTTAGGTGCTTTTTTAGTTTTGACACTTTTTTTGTCATTTTGGCTTTGGTGTTTTTTCAATTTGGCGATGTTTTTTTTAATTTTGGCGTTTTTTTTAATTTTGGCGATTTTTTTCATATTAACAATTATTTTTTTACTGGAGTTTTTTTCGAGTTTTGGCGATTTTTTTCATTTGGACGATTTTTTTTCGAATTTTGCGACTTAATTTAGTGTTAGAATTTTTTTTTAATTTTGGCGATTTTTTTCGTTTTGGCGATTTCTTTGAATTTTTGGCGATTTTTTTTTGGTTTGCGATTTTATAATTTTCAGATTTCTTAGTTTTACCGTTTTATAAAATTTAAAGAGTTTCCAAGATACAGCAAGTTGTCAAAATTACATAGTCAAAATTGCATTAACTGATGGACCAGCCTTTAATTTAATTTTTTTTAAATTTTAGTAATACTTTTTATAGTCTATATAAAAATACACTAATTTTAAAAATTTCAAGTGTCAATATACATATGTACATACAGTTGTAGGTATCTGACATGGGATTTTAAAATTTATCGTTGCTCGTTTTGGAACACCCTTTAATTTTTAATTCTCATGTACTTGTTGTTGTAGCAACAGGGTTCCTTTTTTCACCGTTGGTGTGCGGAACCCTAAAAAGGTTGTATATATGCTGCTATTTTGTCAGAAATATTTGAGAATTATGAATGTGAATATTATTTTTTCCCTCACATACTTTGCAAGTTCTAAGCACTTTTAATGTGTCTTCATACAAGAAATCAATTTTTTTCATTTGAATGTGATTTGAAAATATGAATGTAAGTAGTTGTTTGTGCAATATTTGTTGACACAATTGTATGCTGCTCCACATTTTCTTTACGAGTATTGACATAAATAAGAAATGAATTCAATTAAAATAAAAAAAAATAAATTGAAAAATACAATTTGGTAAACTGCATCCTCATATACATACATGCATACATACATACAAATGCAAAATTGTAATTCATTTTTAACATAACCAATTTGGGAAAATCAAATCCTTTTGTCATATTCCTTGTTCTGTGCTCAATTTTTTTGTTTGTTATTATTTCATTTGCATATTACTTTCCTTTAAGCATTTAGCATATTCCTACTCTTCATACTTCTAATTGCAATCATCATTATAGAATTGTGCAGCTATTTGTTCTTTCTATGCTTTTCTCTTACTTCATCACCAGCTTCATTCACTAGAATTTAATTTTTGTCTTTTTGCAGGCCTGTGCTTTGCTTTCTTTGTTATGTCATTCCGAGCAAATTTTATGCATTTTAATTGCTTTTTCCTTCAAATATTTATTGTAGTTTTTAAGTTTAAATGTCTTATGTGTCCAAAAAATGGGAGGACATTCATTTGCCTTTTTTATTCATATTTTTTAATTCACTTAGCTTTATTGTATAAAGCAAATTGCTTGTAAGTATTTTACTTTTTTTCTTTGAATCAGTGACATCTTTGTAAAAAGAAATATTAATTTAATTTACATGCATTTATTTAGGAAATATTGAATATTAAAATGAAGATTTGATTAGCATGAAGATCGTATAAAAACTCTTATTTTGTGACTGAACACTTTTCCAATAGATTTCGTAGTATACTAAGAAATAACTTACTTATTTAAAATAAAAGAGTTTTGGTTTGTTAGAACAAAATTTGTATACAAATTTTAACTTAAGCACACTTGAAACACAATTAATTTTTTTAAAGTCATTATTTTATTTGCAAGAATTTTTAAAAAAACTTTTAAAACAAGGAAAATTATTTAAAATTTTTCCCTTTAAAATAAAACTATTAAAATGAGGAAAGTTTTTTTTTAACAATTGAATAAGTCAATGCATCAAATAATTGGAACGGAAAAAATGAATAATAATAATAAAAAAAAATATTTTTGACTTGATCGGAACTATTTAATAAAATTATAAAGCAATAAGCTCCGTTGCCATTGTAAGGAAATGACTTATTGACTTGCTTGTAACATTATAATAATTATATAACATTATAATTCACATTTAAAATGACACTCTTGAGCATTCTAATATATTTACATATGTAAAACAATAGGTCTATTCATTTACCTTCCCAGCAGAAACTATCAACGAGAGAGTAAGGCAGAAATTTACAAAAATTACTCTCCCAAATATGAAAAAGTAAATCAACGCTTTACCTGTAAACACTTGTAAGAAATTTTTATTCATATCAGAACCATGGATGGAAATCATGATACAATTTTACATTTTCTGATGTATTTTGTTTGATAATGTTTTAAGTTGCAATTTTTTTAAAGAAATTGGATATTTAAAAGGAAATTCTTTACACAGTTTCATGTATATTCACAATTTTTATGCCTTTTTCAAACTTTTTTTAATTTTATTCCATTAAAAAATACAAGAATTCGACTTTCCATCTCTGATCATATATGAGAAACAAACAAAATTATTTGCCATTAAAATTGAATTTAATGGAAGACAAACAATAAATTAAGAAAACATGCTTTCTTTTTTCATACGTATACATGTTTTTTAACAAAGAAGAAATGCACATCTTTTCAGTTTTCCTTTTTCAAATATTTTTTAAATAATTTATTTGACAAAAAAACAAACAAACAAAAAATTTTACTAGTAAGAATTTGTAGGAATTTGTTTGTCTCTCAATTTTTTTCTCTCTTTTGACGCTCTGTCCTTGCAAACTTTTTGAGTTAATGAACACTTTCCAGTAACAATTATTACAAATTCGTAATAATTTTCAGTAAATGAACAAACCTAATAAAACACGAAACATGTTTTGACTGTTTTTGTGAAGAGTTTGCTTTAATTGTATGCAGTTAACAAAATAATAGAGAAAAAATTATTTCAGTACCATGATTCTGTCACTTTTTGCGAACTGAAAATCATTACATTTATCAACATATTTATTCGCTTGCGTTAACGATAATGTGACTCCGTAATTCCTTTTTTACGATTTTCTCCAGCTTTATCTTACTCAGTATTTAATTCAATATTATGTGGTATCTTTGTATAGAAAATGTGGAAATAAGCGAAAAGCACAAAGAATAGTGTAGAAAAACTCATTGAATTTGATCTTGTGACTTATTTTTTCTCCAACCTGCAGCAAATATCGTTAAAATATGTTATTCAATAGCAGAGTCGATAAATTTTCGTTACGTATATTATTAGCGATACGATTATCGTAATAAAAGTTTTTGAATCCAGGTACAGTTCTGCTTAAAGCGGAAGTTCTTTATTTCACATACCGCCTCAAAGTATGCAACAAAAATATGTATATCTAGTAATTTTTGCTACGAGAATTCATAGAAATTATGAAAATTTCGCTGCTGTGAAGCTGCACATTTGAATATTAATTATTTAGCTTAAGAATTTGTTTTATTTAACATTATTTTTAAGAAGGAATGGGCGCGTTTCGAGTTTTTCCAACAGCACACGACACGTCACGATCCAAACACCAATACAAAAATGTCTAACACGCACAAGGCACGCCTGCGAAAATTGTTTACAAAACAACAATTCACAATGGGTGCGAAACCAAACTGTAGAGTAAAAACTGAATTTTTTTATATTAAAAAAGATAAACAAAACACACACAGTGAACCAAACGCAAAAGAACGCTGATGATGGAGTTTTAGTAGCCTTCGAAAACAGCTAGTTGTTCCGTTCAACTATGTGTTGTCAGAATATTTACAACTAACTTTAGTGTTATTTGTTCATTAATAATTATCACATATAATTTGGCTTAAAAAGCGTTACGAACTTTAGCCCGTTGAAATCATAAATATAATAAAAATGTTTATTTAACTTTAAGACTTTAAGTTTAAGAGACCCCTACACTATCAAGAAATGTACTGGATTTGCGTGTTTGGCGATACAAAATTTTAAAGTTTTTCTTTATTGGAAATTCCTTTCGTGTTTTATCGTGTGAGTTGATGAAGATGAGTAGCTCGATTCACTTACTTTTTTTAACGATAATCGCATCGTTAAAATAATTATAACGAAAGCTTAATAAATTTGCTATTCAGTAAAATTTTTAACGATATTATCTGTAGGTTAATGTCTGCTGTGTCGTTATTTAAGCGACAAAAATGAACACAAAATATCAGCTGCAACGTATCGTTAAAAATAAGTTTCTGAATAACACAATCGTTATTTTAAGTGACAAAATGTAAAGAAAAAAATCATGATTGTTGGATAGTTAAAAGTTACTGAATCACACTATTGGTATAAAATAAGATTATCTTCCACGAATACTTCGTGTTGAGTCGTGCGTGTTCATTTCCCGAAAAATACCATACACGTGCTCATCTCTATTTTTCTTAAAGCAATTTTTTTTCTTCACCATAATTCTGTTAAACTTAAATTAGATTTAAACCAATTTAAAGTTGAAGCAGGAACTCATGGAAGTCAAGCAAGGAAACAAACAAACAACGTACTTATAAAGTCAGTTGACTTACCCTGCTAACAACAGAAATCTTTTATTAAAGTTAAATTTCCTGAAACAATTTGTTTGAAAATTTACAAACTTGGGGGAATAATAATAATAATAATTTGAAAAAGAAATCATTGTTACATGTACAACAATCACAAAATCAATATACATAAATGTTTCTTTTTTAAATTTTGCTGTAAAGGGAGAGAGATTGCTCTTGTTGCTTAAAGTATTCTGGGGCATATTAATATAATTTTTTTTTTTCAAAAAAATTTCTTAAGCTGAAATCCATTTTTGGTAACTTTTTATTAATTAATAATTTAAAATTTCTTTTAATAAATTTAAATAAATAATTTTCTTACATTCCGTTGTTTCATTATTCGAGTAATTTTAACACTAGGTTTGATTTAAAAAAAAAATATTAAGAAAGAAAGAAAGATTTAGGACGTTTTTTGTTTGAAAATACTTCTGAGTTCTTTGTTTTTGAATTCTCAAAATGATTTTCTTTCAAAAAAGGTTGTTGTCTTTGATAATGAAAAGTAAATATATTATTGCCATGTTTTTAAAACATAAAAATTAAATTAAATTATTATACAATAGTTTGAAAAATATATGAAAAAATATGTGTTGGATATAATGTTTGGAACAAAATCATAAAGCAAATACACGAACCTTCTAGCATAGACAACCACTAATAATTGTTTTAAAGAATCACAACTGCTGCTTTTTTTCGTTCATAGACCAGACGAAATAATCGTCGAACAGAATTAGGGCATTAATCATTTCTAATATACATATCTGAGTATTTGTAATTATTTATTTATTATTTACTTCTACTTGAAACTATTTCATGTAACACAATTCTCAATAGAAAAGAATAATATAAACATTTTTACCATTTCCATCTCCCTCTATTTGTTTTTCCAAACAAAAATTGCCTTAAATGAACTCAGTCTTTAACTATCAACATTTCTGCTCTCTCGCTCTCTCTCACTCCCAGGACATTTTGTCAATTGTTAGGCAGGGCAAAAAGTTTTGCTCATTTAACTTTATTACATTCAAGCAAATGTAAATTTGTGCAAACATAATACACAACAACACATAATATATGCAATTTTGAAAATGACTAGCAAAGTAGCCTCGTTCTTAAACATTTGTTGCTCAATTCCCAAAGTTAATTTTACTTGTTGTAACTAAATTGTGCACTTATGCCAAGTTGCAATACTTTCAACTACTTATATTTTTATTTTTTTTAAATATAAGGAGACTGCAAAGACTTTCACTGAGTCTGTGCTTAGAAATGAAATGTAAACATTCTGCAATGCAACCTACTGCCAGTGTTTTTTTTCTTTGTTTCATATTCTGACACTCATATTCTGGTATTTGCTTTTCTTTTATTTAATTGTACATGCAACATAACAATGCATACTTGCATAAATCTGTGCAAATTATAATAACTAAAGTATTGTTTTATAAAAGGAGGAATTAAAACAAACTAAACTGAAGAACTGAAACACTTTGAGAAGAATACTTTCAAATGTATCCTTAGACATTTTCTGGGAATATACTTTGTATGATTATGAAAACATTTTCTTCTGCTTGCACTAATTTTTTTTAAATAGGTTGGTTGGTGGTGCTGCTATTTAAATTTGGGAGTGTTAAACAGTTTTTTGTCACTGTACTGGCATAATTTTAATAGTTTTTCTCTTAAGATATCTCATAAATATGATTTCCTGACTATAGTATATTTGAAAGACTAGTTTATTTAATTGTACTACAAAATTTAACCAAATAGCTCTGTACAAACTAAGTTTATACAACAAGTTTGTTATCGAAAAATGTATTTAAAATGAATTAACACAAAAGGAGATATAAAATTAATTCTTTTGTAACTAATTAAATTTCATTTAATATATTGCATATAGTGAACTATCGAATTAATATCGTAAATTGTACATGAAAGTTACTTGCATTGAAATATCAACCCTCGTTGTAATTTTTCAGTTGTCAATTATTAACGAAACTCATTTATTCGTACTAAAATCTTTTGTCTCGCTATTACACAAGAATTCAGGCTCACTTATTTTTCAACCTTTGATCAACCAAGAAGCTTTCCAAATAAAAAGAGAGAATTGAATTTTAGTGCGAGTGACCTTCATCTATACATGTCCAAGTCCAAGAGGATTGAATTGTTGCTTTTCCTGTAGACACACATAAGAATACAAACCCTAATAATTGTATTGAATAAATAAATAAAAGAAAGAAAACAAACATAATTTGTTGACTTTCTTTCCCCTTAACCCGAATTATAGTTTCACACATAGAAATTTATAATATAATTTTCCAAATAATTCATTCCCAAAGCAAGTTTTGGCATTAGTGTCCTCTCCCCACATGAACCAATACAAGCTTTTCTTGAAATAAACAGTAAGGAAGACAGCAAACTAAGTTCCAAATAGATCTCAAGTTAAAGGTAATTGTTATATATGGTTATAAGTATTCATGGAAGAAGTGCTTTTCAAATTTTCAATTTGGTGAGAATTAAGTCTTGTCAATAATAATTCAGTTTTTGTGGGTTTAATGCAAGAGGCATTAATTTCACATAAATTATTAACAGGGAAACCGCAAATATACAATTGCATGTTTTTTCTTGTGTGACGTGTTTATGCGGGGAAAAGATATTTATCTGCTTCACAACTTTTTATGAATTTTGGCATTAATTTATTAGTGCATATTTTTGCATATTTTACCCTTCAAAGCATGTTTTTGCATATATCACTCTTATAGGCATATGTTTAGCATATTTTCGAATATTTTGATTCTTTAGTCGTCGTCCATACAGTGAAACATTTGCTGCAAAACATTTTTGTTTTCTCTTTTGAAACTGCATTCGTGTCCACATTGTGTAGTTTTTGTTTTGCAGGTTAATACATTTTCTCATATATGTTTCATGAGAATGAGGCGAGAGTGACTTACTCAACAAATGCTTTGCAGCAAATGTTTCACTGTATGGACGACGACTTATAGATATTTGTTTAATTGAGACATTTTTAGATTCTAGATTAAGATTAATATTTGTTTAATTTTAACCCACTTGGCACAACCGTCCTTTTAAAAGGACACTCCATTCCGAAAAAATATATATAAATTTTTTTTCTAGAAACTTATTAAGATTTTATTTTCAAAATACAAATTTAAGTTCTAAAGAAAAAAATTTGCGCGCTATCTGGATTAATATGCTTACAAGTTAAGGGGTTGGTGAAAATTTTATTTTATATTTTACACCTTCTAAGTTTCTGTTCTAATGTTCCATATATATATATATATATATATATATATATATATATATATATATATATATATATATATATATATATATATATATATATATATATATACATATATACATTTTCCTTATTTATTACTCAGCTTTCAGTTTTGCTATTTTTATCTGACTCTAGCCTAGATATTGAAGAAACATTTTCAATGTTTAAAAGTTTATTTAGATGCGACAGAAGCGATTTTTTTTTAAAATTCTACGTCAATATTTTGTTGTTTATTACAATAAAAATTATAAATAAAAATCTTCCAAAGCCAGAATTCTGACACCGTGATCTTTTGAAATTGAAGTTAAATTCTTATGAGAGCACTCACTAAAATTAATTTGTATTACTTAAAAATTACTTTTTTAAATGCAGCTCAAACCCATTTATACTTTGCTACTTTTTTTTCCTTTTTTGCTTATTTTTTAAAATCTTATTTTACATGCAAATGCTGTTGAATTTTTGAATTAGAAATATATTTTAGTTTACAAATAAATTAATTTATTATATTTTTAAGATAATATTTGTTTACTCATTACAGCATATTTTCAAGTTTTTAGTGCTTATTGAAACACTTTTCTAGAGCATATTTCTGGTTTCCCTGATCATTATTAAAATTAAGCCTTTCAAATTCAAACGCTAGCTGTCCATTATACAGATCTGACACTGTTTGACAGCTGACTCACTGGCTGCATGTTTTGTAATTCTATTCGCATAATTGTTTTTGTTGCTCATGATGCAAATATCATTGCTTTTTGTGTTGAATGCAAGCACATGGTGGCATTTTGCTAATTAGCATGAAACTACTTTTCATTGTTGTTTGTTTTGCAGAAAAAAAAACAAAAAACGATATGAAAACAAACTCATTTCAAGTCAAATTGTTATTTGGCTTTCTGTTAACTTTTTTAGTTTCTGGAACGCTGTTTTCATTTCACATCTTCTTATGATTTTCATAAATTGCTTAAGCAGGCTGAACTTTATAATTTGTGAAAAATTAAAATTGAAACAACAAATATGCAAATATTTTTATTTAAATAGTTCTTTAAAAATTACTGTAGATGCAAATATTAAACAATTTGTTTAGAAAAATTCATGTAGAATGTGCACTTTCAGGTCTAATTTCATCAGCCCTATTTAAATATAAATTAATGTTTAAATGTAAATTTTTATAAAATTTTTTATGGCAAAATGACTTTTATATAAAAACTGATATTTAAATAAATTGGTGAAAATGGCTCTGAGTCAGTGTAATTAATATTTCATTAAAAAAATTAATTTCAGAATAATATTACAAATTATTAATTAAGTTCAATATAAAAATTAACTAATAAATATTTTATGTTGTTAATTGAAAAATCGTAATTGGGAATTTTTTGGAAGTGAGTAAGATGTGAAATAAATTCAGTAAGTCTTACCTAAAATAAACATATTAAAATCTTTTTCATTCAGCTTTTTTTAGTTTCGCAGCTTTTTTTGTTTTTCCGATTTTTTAGCGGTTTCGCCGATTTATTTAAGTTTTGACGCTTCATTTGTGTTCAGTGTTTTTTTAGTTTTAGCGGTTTTTAGTTTCAGCGAATTTTTTTGGTATTGCCGATTTTTTCGGTTTTGAAGATTATTTTTGTGTTTTGGCAACTTTTTTAGTTGTGATGATTTGTATACATTTGAGCGATTAATTTTATTTGTAGTGATATTTTTCATTTAAAAGCTTTTTGGTTTTTGGCGATATTTTTCGTTTTGGCTATTTTTGTTGGTTTTGACGATCTTGTTCAGCATTTTGTACGACCTTTTAGTTCTGATGATTTTTATACGTTGGAGCGATTAATTTTATTTGTAGTGATATTTTTCATTTAAGCAATTTTTCTAATTTAGCGATTTTTTGTTTTGACGATTTTTTTAACATTTTTTGGCGACCTCTTTAATTTTCATGATTTTTATACATATGAGCTATTTATTTTATTTTTGGTGCTATTTTTCATTTAAGACCTTTTTGATTTTGGCGTTTTTTTAATTATGTCCTTATTTTATTTTAAAAATTTGTGATTGTAAAGCAAATATTTGACTTAAAATTTTTTTTTTCATAAAAAAGTTATCATATCTCGAATTTGAAGAAAATAATACTTTAATAAAAATTGCCCAAAAATAATTTAATAAATATTGAAAATTTTTCCTGGGGTCTAATCGTCGCTGATACGATCACATTTTTTAGTTTGATATTATGGCATTTCTTATCGAACAATGTTATAATATGGTTCGATATCGCATCCCATAATCCCAAACTGAAAAAACGTGATTAAATCAGCACGTTATTGAAAGCGACTATTAGACACCTGAGGACAAATTACAGTATTCGATATCCAATTAGTTTTCATACAACTTTGATTGTGTTTGTATGGAGATTTCAATCGATATCGAAACCCGTAATTTGCCCCCGGTCTCAAGAGTTTCTAAAAAAACCTTTTATATTTTTTTTACCAAATAAGCTTATTTATTAATATTAATAAACAATAATGCATATCAACAACCCCAAGCTCAAGAAAATGAAAAATATTTAAAATTTGTCACTTACAACTTTTCTAATGTTTTAAAAAATAAAAAAAATTTCTAAAATGTAAGTTTTTTTTATCTATTCCTTAGCAACCATAAACTTTTAATTATGAAAATCCTTTTGTTATTAAAATCTCAAATAAAAATGGAAACCATACTTTTTCTAATATTCTTTGCAATTGTATGATTTAAGTTTCAATATTAATATTTTCCGCTAGAAGAGAAAAAAAGAAAAAAATTTTTATTGTTCTTTTGAGTGCCATTCAACAGTTAAAAGTTGTTTGATTGTCGAATGACTTCCTTGCAAACTCCACTGATTGCTGCTGCTGTAATATGTATTCATGGATATTGGAAAATTGTATTGAATTGCAAAAGTTTTAGTTTAAAGTAAAATCAAGAAAGTTATTCAATAAATTCGATGAGATCAATCATTTTCAATTGTAAACGATTTTGTGTACATTCATCTGTTTTTACTTGTAACAGTTTGTGTGAGTTGCAAGAATTTGCAGTTAATATCCGTATCCTCTGAAGAGACTCATCAGACTATCATAATATTAAATTTTATGGCTAAGATAGATATTTAAACTGATAATACAACATTAGGAGATGCAGACAAACTATTGGATTTTTTATAAAAAAAAACTTGAGGGAAAACTTGCTTTACGAATATACATTGCACAAAAATATATTAAAGAAACATGAAATGAGACTGGATAAATCACATCGCATAAATCGAAAATATATTTTTTTGGTTTAATAGATATGAAAACTGAATAAAAAAATATATTAAGCTTATGAAAACATTTTGCTTTGAGGTTACTCTATTTTCAAACACTCCAAAGTTAGTCATCTGCGGGAGTTTATTAAGCATGATCATGGATTCATGGATGATGATCCATTGAATTGAACAGCAAATACTGCGTTTGACCATTAGTAACCATAGCACCAGTAATAACATACTAATTAATTTTTTAAATCTTGCCTAAAAAACTTTATTTCTATTACTTTTTGAAATCAGGACAATTTAAGATGATGCTGCATCCTTTACCCAAACATGTGCATACCAGATCCTTTGGTATTTTTTAGATTGAACTGTAAGATTTAACTTTTAGTGATAATCAGTAGAAGAAAATGCCTGGAAAACTCAACAGGGAAAATCACAACTGTTCTCTCAAAGAGACAACCCTGTGATGACTTGAAGGTTACAGGTGATATCAGAGATGAATAAAACTTATGAAAAGGCTAAAATCAGCTGATTAGTTTAGTGTTAAAAAGGACTCATGTAGTTTGCTTGTTATTAAATTTTTGGCACATTGATTGATTTGATTAATCAACGGAAAATATATAATTTGTGAAATGAATAAATGAACATTTTTACAAAATTAAATGAAAATAAGTTTGTGGTGTTGAACTTGAAAAATGGTTTTGAAAAATATTATCCGCCGTATTCATAAAAAATATTTTAGGTTTATTACAGGTTTATTTGACAAATATTTCATAGAAATACGTCAAATAAGTGCTTAATAAACCTTAAATATTTTTTATGAATACGGCGATATATGTTTTAAAAACTTATTAAAAATTATATTAAAATGATTAAAGATCTTATATTAAAAATATTAATTTTAAGACTTAAAGAATCACGCAGCTAATGCGACCACAAAGTATAAAATTAAAATACATTAAAATAATAACGCGCCAAAGAAACAGTAAACAGAATTTGATAAATGTGTAAGGTGCAGAAAGTACAATTATCTTCCGGCTCGTGTCATTTCTATTATGTTCTGTAGAAGATTGTTCGATTTAATCCCCATAGACTTTCCTTTGTGAAGGTTTTATGAAGCGCTTAATCAAAGCGCGTGAGCAAATGCCCTGTGTCTTAGTGGTACCAATGTTAGACTCTCAATCCAGAGGTCATGGGTTTCATTCCCGCAATAGCCCTTGGATGTTTTCCGCAGACAAGTTTATCGCTTTCCCAGTTGTGTTTGCATTTAAATAAAAAAAAATTAATACGTGAAATGTGTAAACATCTAGTCATGAATTTTTTTTTAATATTGGCTTATGGTAACTAAAATAAGATATATAAATTTTTGACTGTGAAATTATTAGTTGTGCTAGTTTGGAGAAAATTGCTCAAATGCAAGTGAAAAACGTCAAATAAAAGTTTTGATAAGGCTTGTGAGTGTGGGATTGCAAAATTGATATTAAAATCTCCACCCATAATAATTGGCATGAGATGGGGATTGCTACCTAATTGTCGTGCACCAGCTTCAATGTAACGCAACAGTACGTAATAAAGACATGTTATAATATAATATTATGTGTTCTTTATAAAGACTGCTATACATCTTTTAAACATATATTTGACATTTAAAACGATCTTTTATTTAAAAGTTTCTATTTATTTTATATCTTTCAACTTTTTAACAAAGTTATCCCCACTGGCAACACTATTACACTTCACAAGAAATTTTTATTAAAATTAACTCCTGAAGGTATGCTTTAAAATTTGGTTGAGTGTATTTCTATGCAGCTGTTAAGCTTATCTGTACTTCTTGTTCGTATGATTACACTAATACACTCATACATAGCTCACACCGATTTGATAACGCTTTACGATCTTACTAAAAATTTGTGATTGTATTGTAAAAAAGATTTTTACCCCCTAGCATGTAGATGTTTACACATCAAAAAATTGTAAAGAATTCGGTACTGCGATTATAACACAAGAACATTTCTAACAACAAAATTTTTAAATCAGCCGTATGCCTTAAGCTTATGTTTCAGCTATCGTAAATTAAATAACCGCTTTATGCATCCATAACTGCTTGCTTTCTCATACTAAAATATGGACAAATTAACGTACACACATAAACATATAAACATATATTTTTTTGTGCGTGTGTGTGGGAAGATAATATATGAAGTTATATAAATCATATTAGACATAAAACCAGGCATTTATTAAGGCAACATAAGCTACAATTGCTCACATATGTACATATGCGGCAATTACAGAGTAACAAATATGATTTCAAGCATCACCACACCAGGTGTGTTCGTGGAGGTTTGGATTGTTCTTTGTATTAAGAAATATGAATACATGTAAAATTAAATTAAAGACATTTTTTAAGCTTGCTTCATACACTTTCAGTATAAGAATGTGAATTTTTGACAAATAAAAAAAAGCTTGTGCTTGGACTTAAGTTATTAATATTTTTATATCACAGACCAAAATTATTATTTAATTTTTGCAGAAAATATATTATGAATAATAACATATAATAATATTGGAGAGAAAAGTTACTCAAGGAGCTTCTAAATCAAAGATCTTTTTGTGCTTTCGCACCGACGAGAGTACAACATCCACAACAACAACACAACATAATACAATGCTTGCTCTTACTTTGCAAAGAAGCAAGAACAAATTTAAGAGCTTTCAAAGCTGTTTACCGAATATGCAAACATCAGTGTATGTGTGTTTGGACGTAGCTGATCTAGTCTAATCTGTTCCCCAAGGTCCAAAAAAATAGCATAAACCTACTTACGACAACGGATTCATCAGCCAAAATTTTTGCTATTATGTTAAAGCGACGTCGATGTCGACAACTGGAATAAGGGTGATTATTTATGTATTACTGATAATATGCAAGAGAGTAAAATGTATGGTATGCTGTATCGTATGCTTATGAGAGATTGGGTTATTTTCTAAAAAAAAATAGAATAAATGAATAAATAGGTAACAGTATAATGAAGTGCTCACGGGCAGATTTTTGCTACTCTCTGCTCTAAAAAACTTTTTAAAAATTCCTGGGAACTGCTTCTCTTAAATAGGCAAAACTTTGCCAGCCATAATTTTAATTTTTATGAACATGTGATGAACATAATATCAGGTTTAAAGTTTTCTATTTAAATATTATGTGTATTCCTTTATTTTAATTTAAAATTTTAAATATAAATTTGTTGTCTTATATTAAATATCACTAAAATTTTGCTAAACTTTCATTCAGTGTATGTAAAGTTTTTTCTTTAGCTTGTTATCAGCTTTAAATCTGCTTGTATAACTTTCATACATAATATATTATTTTCTAATATATATTTTTGTTAACTTTCACAAAACACAAACTCGCTATCAACAGAAAAGTTAATGGTGATACTTTTTATTTTAAAGTTTATCTTGTTAATAATTGTGTATGTGTCGTTCAACTGAAATAGTTTATAGTGGAAAACTTAAGCTTAAATATGAAAACTATACCAGACAAGACTGCCATGAATAGACTGATACTCGTAATGATGCTGCTGAGTGTGATTATGAAATGTATGATGATAAGGATGTCCTGTGTATCCTGTGCATTATGAAATGTAAGGCAGACTTGTCGAAATGACGGCAGTAACATTTATATTTTGTGGTTATATTAAAGCTGGTTTGTGTCAAGTGTATCAAAATTTTATTAGAATATTAAGGACCTAACTCATAAAAAACATTTTGACTATATAAAAGGTTTAATAAATTTTCCATATTAAATAGAAATAATTTCTCTTATTAAACCGAAATATTTTTTATGAATAAGGTAGTTTGTAAATAAAAAAAATTAAGCCTTCTTGTTTTATTATGTTATATATTAATAGCCTTCATATAAACTTAATAAAGAATTATTGATAATTAAGTTAACAAGAGTTTATAGAGTTCATAAGGAAATACTAAATAAATTTCAATGGCTGATACTGGAAATCCAAAAAACTTCTGCTTGTCATCAGCTGTTATCATATTGAGGGTTCAGAAAAAAGATTTGAATACAAAAGCTTGATGATATTTTCTATAGCTGCTGCCTGCTTGTAGCCAAAAGGTTCTCAAAAGGCAATTAGAAATGTGGCAATGCTAATACATTCATAATATCCAATCATATCCAATTTTCTATTATAGTAATCAGAATGGGCATATCAGCTCATGTGTCTTGGTATTAAAGTTTGGCTCACACTATCACCAGAACGTATCGACTTTTGTCGGTTTATTACAATAAAGTCATAAATATTAAGCCAAAATGTCATTATTATTAAATTAATTCTAAAATAAGGCTTTATTACTTTTATTTCAATTAGTTGAGATATAAGGCAAACTTAACTTGTTACTTATCACTTTAATTCAGTGAGCCGAAGAAACTTGGTACATTGTGCCGATAGTGTGATTCAGTTTTAACATAACTTTTCTAAGTTTCTTATATATTAATAATAAATTATGCTTGCATTTATTGTGCTTTTCACTTAATTGCAGTTGCTTGCTGGCAAAAGCTTTATTTTGTAAATAATTATTAACATTATAAATTTTTAATCTTTAAACTAAATTGCTTAGAATTCTTCAAATCTTTTTTCCTGTCCTCCCTGATGTCTTCGCGCTGTTGTGACTTGTTTTGCTTTAAACGTTATAAAAAGGAAAGCAAGTGAATCTGCACATGAAAATGTATGAATAATTGAATTTTACTATGCATGAAAAATTAATATTTTGCAACTTTATATATCACCCTCATTGTCGCCACTCACAACTCACAGCCAATGAAGAAAAACACGTGTCCTTCTTACAGGGATTGTGGCAGCAGACTAACTGGAGAGGGAATGAATATAAAGTTTTGCATTTGAATAATTTATAATGATGTGTGCTTAGTTTTTTTTTTGTTATTTTGTTGTAAATTGTGGTTTCTTTTACTCGTTTTAGTTCTTATAAAATTATGCAAATTATTTTTTTTTAAAATGATTGCACGAATGCTTAAATCGTGTGGAAAAAAAATTGAAATTATAAAGTTATGTTTATATTATTGGTCTTTGTCGAGCAGAGATAAAATTGTTTGCAAGACAAATTCAAATATTAGACAGATTTTTTGAAGACTGAAAATATAGTGCAATATTTTAACAATTGTACACCAAAAAAGTTTATATACAATTAATTTTTTGTTTAAAGATTCAGTTGATTAAACATTTAATTAACACTTTCATTAAGTCATCTACAATTTTGTTTAAATATTTACTTATAGTGCATTTGCAACTGCACGGAATGCAAAATAAATCAAATCTTTTCTAAATCTATACATTTTACACCAAGCTTTTTTTATGTATATCAAGATTTCATTTACAAAATAGAAAAGATTGACTAAAATTTTTCATAAACCACAACCAAGCAACTGTAATGTAGTTAATTCAAAAACCGTTTGAACAAAATATATAATTGCATCACTTAGTTATACTAGATTTTAAATCGATTTCTAAAAAATCTAGTGACAAAGTAGATTTTGTTTTGTACGGGAAATCTGTTCAAAATCGACTAGATTTTGCAGGAAGTTCCGTAAGTTGTATCCACATTATTACTTAATTAAAAAGTTTAATCGACAAAAAATCATTTTAATTAAAATTGTTATTTTTCAAATAACGTTGTTTATTGCACAGAAAAAAATTTTCTGTAATCAGCACGTTTAGTTGAGAAAAAAAGAAAAATCAATAAAAATTTATTGAGTCTATTAAACTTAATTATTAAAAATTAAATTAAATTTTTAAACAAAATTTTAATTGAATCAATTAAATTTTTAATTGATTTTTTTGTGTGGAAAAATACTTTTTTTCGGTGTTTACATACATATGTATATTTTTACTTACAGCATAAAGTTTTTGAGAGTTTTGAATTTGGTTAAATAGGTGTACAACGTTGAGATTGACGTATTGACACATAAAACATATTCTTATAACTTTTACTAAAGTAATCGATCTTGAATAAGTTTTAATATAAATAAATAACTTAGGGATTTGTTTATATTCTAGAAACCACACATATTTCCTTATAAACATCCTTACATATTAGTTGTAGTTATACAGCGAAAAACTCATCAAACATCACCTCTTACAATTTTTCATTTCCATTGCTACAAATACTACCACAGTTAAAGGACAAGTAAATATAATTTTGGTTATTTGAAGTATTTAGAGTCACAAAAGCTTCTTTATGGCTTTATGATTATTTAAACATACAACACATTCACTGATATTGAATTACAAGTTCAGAACAATTTAGCACCAACACAAAAGGTTACTATTAGCAAAAGGACTTTAAAACATAAGAACATGTCATGAATATCTTCTGATAACAATGTATATATAAATTCACACACAAATTTATGTTTGTACCTGTAGAATAGACCAACATTAAAACAACATGGGCATTATTATAAATTTATGTTTAGATGGCGGAAGGAGAAGGTTGATTTTATCAATTATGAATAACACGTCAAAGTAAATGTTTATAATAATTAAACTTATTGTACTCGTACTAGTGAATCATGTGGATATGTTTTGTTTCATATTGAATTAATTATGGCTAGGAAATATTTAATAATAAAGACGTTAAAACAATAGAAAATAATTGCAGACAAAATGGCAACCACGGTTACAGAACCATATTGATTTCATAAAAATGTTCATCACTAATTCGCGTATTTACGGATTGTTTCACAAATTCCATCTTAGAGCTCTCAACTCAGTTGTAGATTATTGGCATAGACCTGATCGTTCATGTCTTTTCATCGTCTTTCCGAAAAATATCATGGTCGATGAGCTTGTCATACAAATAATCGATAGTAACGATACGAATCTGGCACGTTGCGGCGTTTGGTTGAAAATAAATCTAAATTTATTAATTATGGATTGATAGTGAAATCCATTCACCATTACTTTGGCATCAGTTTGGAAGAAGTAACGTCCAATAATCTACCAGACTAAAAAATTGCACCAAACAGTATGAAAATGAAGATAAAGGGATTTTTCATGAATAATTATTTGGCCATCAATAGGCCTGGTTATTAAAGTGGAAGTTGATCTCATCACTCAAGATTATTTTTCGATGAAATTCCGGATTAGTTTGCCGGACTTTAATTGCCCAAGTTAGCAAAGACACGCAATTGTTGATGGTTGGTGAATTCGAGTATTCACTGAATTGTATTCACTGAATGTTTAAAGCTTTAAAACCGAAGATCTCACGTAAAACATGAAAAAATGTCGCTTGTGGAAATTAAATTTGTGCAACAGTTTCATAATTTTTCGCCAAAAAGTTGCTCCATGACGGTCCAAAAATACCCAGTAAGAAAAGGGACACTCCAAAAAAGTCATGAAAATGTAGAGTTTGCGATCTGAAAATAGTGAAAATTTCGATCCGATCTAATGATTATTACATACGGTTGTCATTGCAAGAAGTTCTCTTTTTCGATGTCTGGTCACTGAATTGGAAGCGATATTAAGAAAAATTCCCTTTTTTGTGTTCTATGATAATATTTTCATCTAGAAAAAATGGTAAATACATAGTTACCTATTTTAACAAATCGTTACTTTTTATGCGAATTTAAGCCCGAATCAGTGTTTTCATGTAATTTAAGCAAATAACTTTTAAATTGTAGACTAAAATTAGTTCTTACATTTCTTTAAAAAAATATTTTTTTAATTCTATGGAGGAGTTACAAGGTTTTGTTTAAGCTTCTACATGGTTTTTTGCTCACTCTCGACAAATTAAAAATATCGATTTTTTGGAAGCAGTGAAAATGTAGTTCCACTAGAATGACTTCCATTTTTTTCACTGGGTTGTTAAAATGGCAGCCTATTACAAATAAAAGGTTTAATTGGAACAAACGTAGGAGAGAGAAAAACTATTAAGTCCATAAGTACTAAAATTTGGACTCTCCTATCGAAGTTTGATGATCCCTATTTTCTGTAATATTTTAAACGTTATTAGGCCTATCCTCCTATAGTAACGCTTTTTACAAAATGTTCAGTATACATTTTTAAGCCCGTAAAAATGATTTTGATTTACTTTACTGATTTTAAATTTATAGAGTATACTCGCACTTTTTTTGTTTTGACTGGGAAAAAGCCAATTGGAATTAAAATAGCTTAGAATTATCAAAATGCCAAATCTGTTGATAACTTTTAAGATACAGGCAGTAACATTTTATCACAAGCGACATTTCACGTACAAAAACATATTTCAATATTTAATAAATTCAATTGTTTATCTAATTTTTCGACCTTTTTTATATGTTCAATGAAACTATTTTTTTAAGCTTTAGGTCAGTAAATTTTATAAATTTCTTTATATTTTTATTTTTATATCGATATTTCGTTAACCTTTGGTTAACTTCTTCAGGATTATTATTGTTTTTATATTTTGATAATTAGTTTTCGTCTTTTTTTCTTTTCAATCAAAAAAATTATTTTGTAATTGAAAAAAAGACGAAAACTAATTATCAAAATATAAAAACAATAATAATCCTGAAGAAGTTAACCAAAGGTTAACGAAATATCGATATAAAAATAAAAATATAAAGAAATTTATAAAATTTACTGACCTAAAGCTTAAAAAAATAGTTTCATTTAATAAATTCAGTAAATTGCGACTTACCCCGCGCACGAAGGGTTCCATACGGACACGAGATATGTAATTCAATATGAACTTTAGTAGCATATATAACATATAGTTTTGACATTTTTTTCGTTTTTGGCGTTTTTTTTAATTTTAGCGATTTTTTTTGCTTTGGCGATTTTTTTGGTTTTTGAATTTTTTTTCTTTTTGGGCTTTTTTTAGTTTTGAAATTTTTTTTTCTCGTTTTGGCGACTTTTTTCGGTTTTTGGCGTTTTTTATTTTTTGGCGATTTTTTCGTTTTTGCGATTTTTTATTTAATTTTGGCGATTTTCAGTTCTTGGCGTTTATTTATTTTGGCGACTTTATTTATTTAGGCGCTTTTTTTTAGTTTTGACACTTTTTTTCTCATTTTGTCGATTTTTTTCGGTTTCGGATTTCTCATTTTGGCGATTTTTCGCGTTTAGCGTTTTTTTTCGGTTTTTGGAGCTTTTTTCATTTTGGCGATTTTTTTCATATTGACGATTTTTTCGAACTTTGCGACTTAATTTAGTGTTAGAATTTTTTTTTAATTTTGGCGATTTTTTTTAGTTTTTGGCGATTTTTTTAAATTTTTGGCAGTTTTTTTTGGTTTCGCGATTTTATAATTTTCAGATTTTTTAGTTTTACCGTTTTTGAAAATTTCAAGAGTTTACATCTTACGGTCTCCAAGATATAGCAAGTTGCCAAAATTACATAGTCAAAATTCCATAAACTGATGGACCACCCTTTAATTAAAATTTTTTTAAATTTTAATGTTAATTGTTGTCTATACAAAAATACACTAATTTTACAAATTTCAAGTGTCAATATACATATGTAAATACCATTGTATGTATATTACATGGGATTTTAGCATTTTTCGTTGGTGTACGGAACCCTAAAAAAGAAACCATCTCCTGAAAAATTTAATTTTTGTTACTTACGATAAAATCGAAAATAAGGGTCGATATTTCAACAAAATTCTACATTCAAGTGCTTACTTATTTATTTCTAGCTACAAATGTTAAAGGTGTCAATGTATACATTTAATAAGTTGCTTGTGCATGTGTCAAGTGTTCATGTTTTTCAATTCTGGAATCTCTTTGTGTGTATGTGTATGTGTGTGTGCGTGTTTGCTTGCTTGCTTGTATTTGTATTTTCATGTTTAAGTTTCTTATTTGTAGCCTTTATGAAGACCTATTGAAACGCATCTTAATTAAGGTTCTCTCACGTCAAATACATTTTAGTATGTGTTATGGTCAGATTGTATTTGGAACGACAAATATATTTGTATGTATGCTTATAGACTTTATTGGTCACTACGTGTTTGGAAACTAATTACACTTGTTGCTAATTATGGCACCCAATTCAGATACTCACTTGTTCTCGTTCTTCCAATATATGGAGGGCTTAAGAGGTGTCTTTTGCGTATGTGGCATGAATGTTAAATATCCAACAAAAGTTCATATATTGAAGTATGGCAGAAGACAAATTAATCTCTCTTTCTCGTTTTCAAAGTGCGTGCTAATGTGTGTGTGTGTGTGTGTGTCTGGTAAAAGTGAGATAAGTGTGGCATTAATTCAATTGTACAAGCTTTTGATTACTTTCCTTAAGTAAGTTAAATTGTTACACTTTTATGTGGATATTAAAAAGGAGGATTAATTATTTATACCTAGAGATAATTCTTAAGACATGAATTTTATTTTGATTTATATTATATTTTGTACTCATTGCTCGAATCTTGCCTATTTTCTTTAAATGCCAGTCTGTTAATGTTATACATAATGATTTTTATTAATCTTATTTCTCAGTGGTCAAGCACACTTTTGTTATCTCATTTTTATTTTGAAAAATATTTTTTGCCTCTGGCATTTATCGAAAACGATTTTCCATTATGATAAATTTATATTCATTTATTATTTCATTTTAGTATCATTGCATTTTGGTATATCCTTATTAGACTGCACATTAATATAAATAATTTTTAACGGCGAGTTAAGGCAAATCCATTTCTGTAATTTTTGTGTCAATTTTTCTTTTGTGATTTTCAAAAATTTTATTATTTCTGAATTCTCAAATAGTTTTTGAAAATTTGTGCATAAGATAAGAGGTTTGTGACTGTTCAAAATTTGTGCTTGATGTCTACTGCTGATTTGGTTGAAGCGCCAAAATGCAGCAAATGATTTCAATTATTGAATGTATACTTCTGATATTTCAAATAATAAATTTCCTTAAAGTTATATTTAATTTTTATAAAAAATATAAAAAAAAGTTATTATTTTTTAAATTTACTTATTTTACAATATTTGATAAAATAAATAATTGAAATTAAAATATTTGCTAAATATTTATTTTTGCATTATAAGAAGGAATAAAAAATTATGTTTTATTCTTGGCTTATTCTATAACTTAAGTAAGCTTTTTTTAAGGAATTTAAAATATTTTTCCTCATTGAATGAATATTTATAGTTTTCTTTTTGTTGACTATAAAAAAGTTCGTTTATGGAATAAATAAAATAAATTTTTTGCAGAAAATGTCTAGTTAAAATCTCAATTTAAGTTCTTAAAATCTCAATTTAAGTTCTTATGCAACCAAAAAAATGCTTTGCCTTAAACTATTTCTTTTCTTTTGAGGTTAAAATGATATTTTGACGTATTTTTTTTACAAGTTTTTAGAACCGACCATGAGTTCAGTTCAAGTATTGCTAACTTAACACTTTCAAAAGCAAGAGATGCTACAAAACAAAAATTCAAAAACATATTCTCATTCATTGCCTCTGTTCAAAAGGAATTACTCAGCATGGAAACTAAAATTATATTCATGCATATAAATTTCAAAACTATTTAAAAAAATAATCTTTATATGAAAAATACAACAAAAAAGAAATTTGAAGAGCATAAAGTAAATTTTTTTCTGCAATATTTAGTTGTTGTCTGTACAAATTTTTGAAGTCTATTGTTTCATATTTTTTTTTTGGTTGCCAACAAGCTGATTTTTTTTGTATTACATGACATGGGTCAAGGGTTAGTATCAATTGAAATTTTGTAAAAGAAAAATGTATGAATGAGCTTATGCCAATTCTTAGTAAAAAAATTATTTATATCTAGTTATTTTTTTTATTTACAAAGAAACAGAAACTTGACACAAATGCCAAGTATGGAATCACGTTTAACATGTTGCTTTGTTGTAACACAAAGAAATTGTAAATATCTGTAAATGGAAAAGAAAAAAAAAGATTCGTATGAGTGACGGTTACATACAAAGAGAGATAGATAGACAGAAGTATGTAAATGTTTTATCCTTGCTTATGGCCGAGCTTATATCTGTAAGAAAAACCACTAATTAATAATGAAAAACTGTTTGATTTAGACACGTATTTACGTTTCATACAGAACTGATATTTAATTTAATAGAATTCAACATGATTGAAAACGGTTTAAATCAATAAATTCATGCCTGAATCAAACAGTTATTCTTAAGTAATTAGTGGTTACGCTTTTTTGGTCACATGACACACAGATGTAAGCCCGGCCTGTACCAGGTGCCACATAATTAACTTGATGATGGAAAAATAATAAATTGTTTGAGCAGTATCAGACAGTAAATCCTTAGACTCAGGCTCATTTAATTTCAATTGTTCACTCACTCATCACTCAAGATGATTTTTCAATAAAATTCTGGATAAATTTGGTATATTCTTAAAGTACAATGGACCCAATTGGGTCTCCGAGTGGAACAAACTGCCTAAGACAATAATTTGTGGTTAAAAGTCTTAAAACCGAAGTCATAATTCGAAATACAATTTAAAGTTATATGTGAAATTCCCAATTCCCAAAATTTTCTTTTACACTACGGGCTACAAAAGCAATAATCTCAATAATTGTTCTCAGGCAATTCTTGACATTCAACTCAATAGATAAAATTTTTTTCCAGATTCCAGTGACCCAAAAGTACTTTAGTTTTGTGATTTGGGACCTCAAAGTTTTCACAATTTTTGTAGCAAATTTTAATAAATTCTTGTTTAAGCGTATATTGTTCCGTTACAATTAATGGCGTAGTTTTATTACTTGTCAGCTTGAGTCTTGACAAATATTAAAATAGTGCGCTGTTCAAAATGAAACATCTTATTGGAACACCTGCTTTATTTGAAAATCATAATCCATCAAGTTACTCCTAAGTTTAACTTTTGTTTGTTTTTTTATAAAATTTAAAATTTGAGGCAATAAATTTGATTATATGTGAAAATGAATCAATCAATAATTTCAATCTCAAAAAGGAATATCCTTTTTTGTTTCTTTATGATTGACCTTAATTTAGTCAAATCGGATGAATAAAATGATTGAGTTTGCATGTGATTTTCCCACTCACTTTGATGACTTGCCAATAAAAGATAAATTTAATTTCAAAAGGCAAACAATTGTGTGTTTTCAGGATATTTTAACAGCAAATTAAAAAAGTTTTGCAGCCTAAGGAAAAGTTTGAAAAATATTAAAACAGAACTGGTACAACAACTTTGTATGAGTAGCATTAGTTTTTTTTTTATTTTACAAGAAGAAAATTACATAAAAATAACAAAATAATATAAAAAGAATAAAATAAAATTGAAGAACAACATGAGAATAAAAATATAAAATATAAAGCAAAGATAAACGTGCGGATGCTAATACAAAAGCATTTAAATAAACAACAACTGCACCCCCGATCTATCACATATTGATTTATCCTTTTTAGGGTTCCGTACACCAAAGGTGAAAAAAGGAACCCTATTGTTTTCGCTATGCTGTCCGTCTGTCCGTCTGTTGGACAGAGTATGTAGAACATTGACCGCTACAACAAGAAATACATGAGAATTAAAAATTAAAGGGTGTTCTAAATCGAAAAAAATTAGTGTATTTTTATATAGACTACAACAATTAACACTAAAATTTAAAAAAAATTTAATTAAAGGGTGTTCTATCAGTTAATGCAATTTTGATTATGTAATTTCGACAACTTGCTATATCTTAGAAACCGTAAGAGGTAAAGTTTTGAAATTTTCAAAAACTGTAAAACTAAAAAATCCGAAAATTATAAAATCGCCAAACCCAAAAAAAATCGCCAAAACCTGAAAAATCGCCAAAATTAAAAAAAATTTCTAACACTAAAATTAGTTTCAAAATTCGAAAAAATCGTCCAAATAAAAAAATCGCCAAAATTAAAAAAAAAACCGAAAAAAATCCCCAGAATTCAAAAAAAATTCTAACACTAAAATAAGTCGCAAAATTCGAAAAAATCACAAAAATTTTTTTAAAAAAATCGCCAAAGTGAAAAAACGCCAAAAACCGAAAAAATCGTCAAAATGAGAAAAAAGTCTCAAAACAAAAAAAAGCGCCTAAATGAAAAAAGTCGCCAAAATGAAGAAACGCCAAAAAACAAAACTCGCCAAAATTAAAAAAAAAAATCGACAAAATGAAAAAAATCGCACAAAAAATAAAAAATGCCAAAACCGCAAAAAATCGCCAAAACGACAAAAAAGTGTCAAAACAAAAAAAAAATTGCAAAAATAAGAAAAAACTCCAAATATCGAAAAAATCACCAAAATAAAAAAATCGTCTAATGAAAAAAATCGCCAAAATTAAAAAAGTCGTCAAAATAATAAAAATCGCCAATATTTAAAAAAAACGTCAAAAACGAAAAAAAAATGCCAAAACTATATATTATATAGTTAGGCTAAAGTCCGTATTGAATTACATATCTCGTGTCCGTACGTAACCCTTCGTGCGCAGGTCAAAGTTGCACTTCACTGAATTTATTTAAAAACTGTCTTCGATTTTAGAGCCCTCAGCGACTTTTTCGAAGTGATTCAATGTTACTTTGTATCTACAAAGTTTTTTCTTAACTAATTCAATCATTTGGCGACACTCTTTGTTTAGGGTTTGATAGTTTTTCTTTTGAAACTAAGTTATGCTTTTATTTATTTGTATCTCTACATCATACAAGCTAGAAAAAGTTTCAATTTGTTTCAAAATAAAGTGGCAACTTTGAGCTTTCATCATTGATAACACTAACTTTTTTGTCTTCTTTTTAACACTATACAGATAATATTTCTTTTATTTATTGAACTACGAAAACAGATGAAATTTAAACTACGTGAAAGATTGAACTGCGGTTCTTTTTAAGATATTTGGAATTGGAAACTAAGTCACATATTTCTTTAGTTATTATAAAAAATTTTAAATATTCTGCAGTCGCCAACCATAAGGTTTCATTCAAACTAACACAAGACTAACCCAGTTTGAATTAAAATATTTTACAATACAATAATATTTTTTAACACAAATCCAATCAATGGCTTACATCATTTTCATAATTATGAACACATTTCACCACAGTTCTTTTTAACGAAATTTTACTAGTGTAACAATAAAAAAAATGAAATAATTTTAATAAAAAGTTAATTTTGTCATGACATGTGGATGAGCCTTCATACCAAAAGCTTTTGAAACTGCCACAAGTATATGGTCCAACAATTTCTGCGATATGATACACTTTATTATAACAAACAACTGTCTTTTGCAATAATCTCCTTCAATATGCATACATTGCAGAATGTCCAAAGCTGATGTCATTCGCACTCAATTCGCTTTAATGATGGTCCTTGTGACACATAAAGTAATACTGCAAGCAGCAGAATTCTTTAATAAAGTAAAATATTTGAGTTTCATAGAAACCCTCGATATATTGTGTGGCGAAAGCCGTGCATTTGTGTAAATTTGTAATGATGAAATAAATGCCATTGTTTTTCTCTTCCCCACAAATTGCAACCTCAATATTGACAAATGACCGGCCATTGATTTGCTGGGATTGTTGATTCTTTGATTCACTTACGTTTCACATTTGCCTGATGATGACCTCTTTTGTTTAAACACTGACAGAAAGCACTTTGCAATATTTTTAAAACTGAAATTGTTTTTATTATTTAAACGCACTGATGACACATTCAAGGGGCAGTGAAGTCGTGAAGTTTTTTTTTAATGGGACTTTCTTTGTCTTTCTGTTATTGATAGTCAATGGTTCTCTTCAACTAATATAATTTATTATTTGCGCTTATCATAATTAAAATATAAATAAAAACTTTTGTATTTAAATACATATAAGCTTATTCTTAAAGGCAATTTTAGAGTTCAAGATTAAATTAACTTTAATATTTGTTTGTAGGTAGTGAATAGATGATTGTATATGTTGGGTTGCTAATAGCGGTGTGGCTCTTTCTTATATTAACACTGAAAGCATACATTTGTTGAACATATGAATGTTTTAAAGAAAAAAACGAAGCTCTCAGAAGCAGCAGTTCAGTAATTTAAAGCACTTAATACTACCAGTATTTTATTTAAAGTTTCTAATTTCAAAATACAAAAAGTCACTGAATTATCAAACTGTCTTCGCAGTTTTTTATTACTAAAGTAAAACTTGAAACCATAAAAAACTTTCAAAATATTATTGAGCAAAAGAAGTAATAAAGTGCAAGAAGCAGTACCATTATTTTACTATAAGAAGAAATATAAATGTGCAAACATTTATTAACTTGCACGTGAGAGTGTGTGGGTGTGTGTGGATGCATACTTACTTAAAGCCGAATGGCCACACATCAAACTGAGTGCTTCAAACAGGGATTTTTGTGATTGTGTTAGTGAAAAAAACTCACACGGATTGTTTGACGAAAAATCAAAATGATTTAGATTTTTGCTGCCTGCGCGGCAGAGGTTTGAAGTGAGTTTGATGTGTGTGCGCGTAATTGCTTCATACATCAGTTTAAAATAGTTTTCGCAGTGACAACATCGTAGAGTTTAGAAACGGAGGTTGCAAAAAATGGATTAAAGAAATTTCATTTTAGAATTAATTGAAGTTTACCGTAGTTTGCCCGCGTTATGGCAAGTGAAATCAAAAACTTACAGCAACAAAGAAGAAAAAAATGCACAGTACGAAATTTTATTAAATAAATATAAAGAAAAATATCCCAATGCGGGAAAAAAAGATGTTGCACAAAAAATTAACTCCCTACGAACTCCGCCAAAATAATTTTTATATATGCAGTTTGACTGTTTGAAGAAAGCTGTGTTGCTGTGATAGTTCAAACAAATTCACTAACACATGGACACAGTTTGAAGCACTCAGTTTGATGTGTGGCCATTCGGCTTAACAAATGTTACACTAGCTGAGTTCTAAGGTCGCACTTTCAACGGGAAGGATACACTCTAGGGATGCCAAACTGTAAAACACGAATCCTGAAATACTGAGATTATCGGGATTTGGTAAATCTTGAATCCCGGGATTTGTAAAATTCAAGCCCCGGGATTTCTTAAAAATTTTTATATAAAAAACCATTTATAAATTAAAATTTTGGTTGATTTTATGGTATTTTTTATAATATTTAAAAGTCCCATACAATTTTATACCTGCAGTTTTAAAAATTTAATGACTATTCGTGACATATTTTTCATAAATTAACAACAAAAGCAAAATAAATTAAATACTTTTTCACGGTTATTTGCATCAAAAGTGCTACAATATACCACTAAGAGTTATTTTGAAAACAAAAAGAAGCTTTGGAAGGAAAATTCATAACTTTGACAAATATATTCCGTCTTTTTCTATATTATGAGGGCAATTATTAATAAAATTCCACGAGAAATTTTTCCCGGGGAATAATTTAAAAAAGTAGCAAGTAATAGGGAAAACAAAAAAATCTAATTGGAGAAGGGAGAAATTTCTTGCGGAAGTTTATTCATACTTGCAGTGTATAACCATCTGTATGTTGACTCCTCAACGCTATAAAAAAATTAGTGTTGACAATTCGTTTATTTTCATTTCGTTTTTCAAAAGTCAATATATATATATATGTACATATGTATGTTCATTTGGGTTAAGATTGTAGAAAAAATATTTATATTTAGTTATGGACTTTAGTATAAATTCTCTAACATCAAATGTGATTAATCAACTTAAAAATATATGAAAAAAAATTCTGATTTTTATTTCATACTCGTATTAGAAAATTGTAAACCTTAAAGACAATTGTGTAATAATATATTATCAACACAAAACTTTTTAAAATGCATAAATATTGTTATTAAAGTAATATATATTAAAAAAAAATTATTTATTTTACCAAAAAAATTTAGATCCCGAGATCTCGAAAATCCTTAGATCTCAAAAATCCCGGAATCCCGTAAAATCGCGATATTTTCGAGATCAGGATTTATAAATTCCGAATCCCGGGATTTCCAAAAATCGATCCCGATTGGCATTCCTAATACACTCCTTTACACTAAAAGCCTGCAGTGTGCAACAATTGTTAAAAGGCAGCGGTGCCAAAAGATTCTTAGTGTGCATTTGTGTATGTCTCGAATATAAAATCGTATAATATTTTCTTCTAGAAGCAACAATATTTTTCACACGAATACATACAAATGTGCCATTATTTGTGAAAGTAGTCCAAGTCTTTTAAAAATGTTCACTTCGAAATATTAAAAAAATCTTTAAAAAAATCACTAAATAATTGATAAATATTAAATAAATTTGTAAAATCTTAGTTAAAATTTTGGATAAAATAAATATATTTGTTAATTTGTTCAAATGTAATCTAATATCTCGACAAAAGAAATATATGGCTCAGACCACTTTCCTGATTAAGGGAAGGTAACGATACCTTAATATAAAAAGGCCCTAATAAAGCATTTACATGTCTCGAAATCTAGTACTTATGAGATTTCCAGCTAAATCTTGCTGCTTTTTACTAGATTTCCCATACAAAACAAAATCTATTTTTTCAGTTAGTTGGTTTGTAGAAAATCAAAAAAATATCTAACATTTTTATTTAATTTAACAGAAGATGAGTAAATTAGCTACGGTTTGCTTAAAACGGTGTGTGAATTTACTACATTGCCATGGGTTGGTTGTAGTTTTGGAAAATGTTCAGCTAATGGGTTTTGTTTTGGATAAAAAAATCTTGATAAATGTCAAAAAATGTTGGTGTAAACGGTATCGATTTTCATAAAGATTTAAATAAAAATTTGCTAGATCTTGAGCACGTGTAAAAATACCCTATAACTCATTATTTTTTTCGAAATCAATATTTTTGCATTTTTCGCCATATTAGATGTTCTTCTATTGGAATATAGAAAAAACTGGATTTAAAAAATATAATCAGTTAGGGCCTTTGTATATTAAGGTAACAATAAAAATGTATAAATTGAGAATGCTTGCATTTTATTTATTATAAATAGGGTTCACTTTTAAAAAACATTATGTTTATTTTTACGACTATAATTAATTCCAAACATTTGCTTGTGAACCTAAATGATGGCTATTCAAAATCTGGTCCGTCCTAAAGACAATTCTATTAAAAAAATCTAAATCAAAAGTTATAAAATGTTAATTCAACCCTTTTATTCTTTTAATATTTTTATTTTTTTTTTTAAATGGAAAAACCAAATTCATGTACACACTCGTTCTCAGAAAATCATGCAAAACATATCTGTTAATTTTATTTACTACAATACAAACTTGTTAACTTGTTAATGTGTGTTTGTACTTATGTACATATGTTTATGCGCGTGAACATTTTCCTTTTTTTCGTTACATTTCTACCCTTTTTACCTTAGAGCACTTAATTAATTAATTAAGTCATGATATTAAACTCATGTACACACATACATACATATCGAAAAGAACATACGTACTAAAGATATCACGGAAAGTGGATTGTAAACCATTTGGCAAATAAAAAATAAAAATAAAAGAAAACTGTTACATTTTATTCATGTTTAAACAGAAGAGAGAACAGTAACAACAAGACTAAGCAGACTCAAATACACTTTCTAATTTTTACTCAGAAAATTAATTAAACTGATATATCATATAAAGTAATATAATCCGAACTAGTCTTCTAAAAACTAAATCACCTGTTCAATATTTTTTAGGGCATATAGAGCCTTATTTTTGATTTTATCGTAAGCGACCATGTTATCGAAAATATACTCTTTTATTGAAATTGAAATTTTATGGGCCTATCTATAGTTTAGAATTATCAAAATGCCAAAATTTTTGATAACTTTAAAGATACAGGCTATGAAATTTTATGGTAAGTGACAATTTACATACAAAAATATATTTGAATATTAAATAAAACTTCGTTTGAAAACTTTTGCGTTTGTCGCTTACGATAAAATCGAAAATAAGGCTCTATATAAGAGCATTCATTAGTTATGGTAATTGAATCTAAAATTATCTGTTTTTATCAATATTTAATTAATTTAACAAAATGTTCATCATAACTGTGTTTCACTGTGCAATATATTTTAATAACAAATAACATAAATTTGCATATTAAAATTTTTAAAAAAGAGTCGTGTTTTCTAATTCACATGCTCAATTAACATATTCTACATATTTTTTAAAATGCTTTTGTTTTATAAATATAAAAAATCGTAAATTTTTAATATATGTATGTATGAATTTGTCGTGAATAATAAACACTGGATTTTTGTTCTTTTATGTTTAATTTTAGCAGCACTTGGCTAATATTCTGTTTATTTTAGCTTCGGATTTTTTCCAATATTACTGGCCTGTTTGTCTAAATGCGAACGAATATTTCTTTCAAATATTAGTATTGGACACAAATACAAATTGCAGGGTTTGTTTTTAATATAAATGTTGACATTTAGACAAACGGGCCGGCCCTACATTTGCAAACCTTAAACAACAGAATATGTAACTGTTAGAGAACATTTAGTTTTTTAAATAATAAGTTTTTCCAAGTCCTACTTTACACTATGCAAGTCTTATTGCTAAGCTGATTATTTTTTTAGGGGAGAGAGAGAGAGAGAGAGACAAGGGGAAAAGAAACGTTTATGTTCCTCTCGTTTCTCTGTTCCACAAACTAATCAGCATAACAATAAGACTTGCATAGTGTAAATTAGTACTAAGCCAGAAAATATAAAGTAAAAAATGCAAAACCAAACTACAACTTTAAAAACTGCATGATATTCAAAAAACAAGGTTTTTCTTATGCTATAATAATTATGCTGTTCATTCCTTTTTTCTTTTTTACTAACTTCAACTTTTTTTCTTATTGCACTTTTATTTTCTTGCTCTTGAAGTACATTTTCGTTCTTAACAATTCATAACTCCTCGATGCAGACTAAACCGAGCAGCAGCAGCAGCAGCAGCATTGGAGCAGCACAAATGCGCTTTCATACACATTATTATGATAATGAAGGAAAAATGAATGAATTGCATTATATTTTATGAAAACTTCTTTCTTTTATTCTTCTTTATAAACATTTCTTAATATCCCTCTGCCTGTTACAAAAACATTGTCTTACGCTAGACTTAAGGAAGTAAGAAAGACGTTTCTTTTTTTTTGCTGTTGCTTGAAATGTAAATGGAAAAGAGAAAAACCCAGAAATATAAGGAAAGTTCTCATTACTAATGCAGCCATGTTAAACAGCAAAATTTGAAAAAAAAATTAAGCAAAACAAGGAAACAAAATAATATATAAATATTTTATTTATGGCCATAATACAATTGCACAAATTTACATGTGTTGCAAGGAGGGTAAAGGAGGGTAAATTTAGGTTTAAAATAATTTGATTTGAATTTGAAAAAATATGAAAAAGCAATTAAAAGTAGATGAGAATAGATTTGCAAGAGTCTACGCTTCTAGAGATAAAAATTTATTAAAAACATTCAACAAGTTTTTTTTTGGAACGGTTAAGAATATTTTTAAATACTATACATAACTACATATATACTTTTATACATATGTTCATATGTATATATATATAAATGTAACTGAATCGTAGTCTGGTCATGTGAGAGCAAGCTAAAATAATAGGAATTCCCTGTTTGGCTGTTGGCTGAAAATGAAGATGAAAAAACTGTGCGCAGGATGTTTCATCCTGAGTTTGACCCAACAATAAAACAAAAACAGCGTCTTTGAGATGCTTCAATAGAGTGCCTGTCAATGTTTCACCGCAGATAAAGCCGAGTTTCAGATTAGTTTCATAACTATGGATGGAGCTTGAATGCACCATTTAAAATCTGAAACAAAGGAACAGTCCAGACAGTGGACTGGAATTTAAGACTCGTATAGAAAAAAACGCAGACAATTACCATTATTGGATGGGATGGATTATAATCCAGTACGGAAGAATTTCCAACAAAAAATGCTCAATTTCAAACTCTATTAGCATTTTTAGGGTTCCGTACACCAAAGGTGAAAAAAGGCAGCTACAACAACAAGTACATGAGAATTAAAAATTGAAGGGTGTTCCAAAACGAGCAACGAAAAATTTTAAAATCCCATGTAATATACATACAATTGTATGTACATATGTATATTGACACTTGAAATTTGTAAATACACTAAGTATTTTTTTATAGACTATAAAAATTATTACTAACATTTAAAAAAATTTAAATTAAAGGCTGGTCCATCAGTTAATGCAATTTTGACAACTTGCCATATCTTGGAAACCGTAAGAGAGTTAAACTCTTGAAATTTTTCAAAATCGGCAAAACTAAGAAATCTGAAAATTATAAAATCGCCAAACCAAAAAAAAAATTGCCCAAAATTTAAAAAAATCGCCAAAACGAAAAAAATCGCAAAAAATTAAAAAAAATTTCTGACACTAAAATTAGTCGCAAAATTCGAAAAAAATCGTCTAAATAAAAAAATCGCCTAAATGAAAAAAAGCGCCAAAAACCGAAAAAATTGCCAAATGCGAAAAAGGCGCAAAAAACAAAATCATTGTTAATATGAAAAAAATCGTCAAAATTAAAAAAATCGCCAAAATTAAAAAAAATCGAAAAAATCGCCAAAATGAGAAAAAAACTTGTCAAAACTAAAAAAGCGCCTAAATGAAAAAAGTCGCCAAAATGAAGAAACGCTAAAAACCGAAAATCGCCAAAAAGAAAATAATTGCCAAAAAATAAAAAAACGCCAAAACGAGAAAAAAATTCCCAAAATGAAAAAAAACCAAAAAAAAATCGCGTATATAAAAAAATCGTCAAAATTAAAAAAATCGCAAAAATAAAAAAAAAATCGCAAAAATTAAAAAACGTCAAAAACGAAAAAAATTGCAAAAAATATATTTTATATACGCTAAAGTTCGTATTAAATTACGTATCTCGTGTTCGTACGGAAAGTGGCTTTTCACTGAATTTATTTTTAAAATTTCTTGCTGGGTTATTTCACATTCAACTCTTTCGGGCTCAGTGTCATATTTACCAGCAATTCGCATTTCATTTCATTTTTTTTTATTTGAAATACGTGTTTATTTGTGGTAATCGTGTGTTTGTACAAATTCAATATTTCTTCCCCATTTAGCCATAAAGAATGTGTCGTCTGTTATTTATTTTCTGTATATAATAAACGAGAATTGAAAGCCGAGCGATAAATTCATCAGCTATGAAATGTTCATAAATTATTAACTAAATGTAGTTTGCTACATTTTATAAACTACAAATTATTCATGTGATACATGCATACATATTTATAATGTGGTTTGAACTTTAATGAATTTTTAATCAAGGAATAGTTTTTTTGTCTGTCTTAAGTTTAATATATTTTTATTTTTATATTATAGTGAAATATTTTAAAAATAAGGCAATTTTTCTGTAAAGACTGTGAGTTGTCTCTTAGACCATTTGAAACAGCCAAAGTAGTTCTTAAACTTATACTTAAATGTATTAATTTTAATGAATTTTATATCTATTAAATTATTTGTAAAAAGTTTCAACAAATGGTTTCTAGCAAATTATAGAATAAGTTTTTGAGTATATATTTTCACTGTTTTATATTTAATTATCGATTTGATTATTGTGTTGTCTTGCGATATAAAACTCACAATTATTGTCTTACTTACTTATACGTGACATGAGATTTTGTCAGCTTAACTTTTAACACTAATTGACTTTATAAACGGATATGAACAATAAAAAACACAATTTCAAAAGCAAATTTGCTTATTAATCAATGACACAGACAAAGTTCTAGACAAAAATTAGTTCTTTTGGGAAGATTAGGTAGTGTAGACTAGATTCCTTTCAAGGTATTTGCCTTGCCTTACTATACTTTACAAACTAAGTTCTAATTGCATTGTACTATTTAAAAATACTATCTTTTGTTCGTTTGAATAATGCTTTCTTAAATTAGCTACAAATAAGTAAAAGTTTGTAGTTTTATTTCTGTAAAGGACACTTGCGTGTTCATGAGTCATTATTGTTATTATTATTATTTTTTCAAATGCATATTGATTGTTAAAGCAATTCGAGGGACTCTTATTGAATTTATATTTTGTAAAACTTTGTCCATATAAATCATCATCAAGGACAATACTCGTAACAGAGCAAACAATACTTCAAATAAACAATAATATTTTGTGCATTGGAAATTTGAAAGAAATATAAATAGTAGACTAAAAATATCAGAGATTCATAATAAAATATTAATTGGAAAAAGGCACGATAGCAACCAAATAAAAATACCAAAAGGAAATGTTTGAATTTTTAAAGATAAGGAATACTCTTTAAGAAGAAAACATAGTTTTTTGTTCAAACAACTATTTGGTATTTTACCCATATTATTCAAGCAGTCAGAAATAAAAAATATTAAAATGGTCTAAGGTACTTATGTTCTTCTTTCATTCACTTTTTTTATTCATTCATTTGTTTATTCATACGTTTGCGGAAAATTTTTAATATTTAATTTTTTTATTGGGAGTTCTTCTCTTTAGTTTTTATTCACTCAAGTGTCCTTATGAAACGGACTTTTGAAACTTACACATACGAGGCCAAATCAAATATATCATTTCACTATTTTTTCAACGTTTTCTTTTTTTTATAACGTTTTCTTTAAATGTTCGAATTAATTAATTTGCAGCAGTCAGGCCAACAGCAAACACAAGACATTTGCAATTTAATACACCTTTCGAAAGGAAATGTACAAAAATAAGAGTTCATAAAAGTAACACTGAATATCATTAACTTTATTACTTTAATTCGAAAATGGAAATAATTAAGTGATTCAATATATAAGTGTGATTTTTATATAAACAGTTTCATTAAAATAAGGAAAAAAACTAAATGGTATTTTGTATGAACATGACCTGGAAGGAAATAAGTTATTAACTGAAGTATTATTTCATTTTGTTACGAGTACTTGATTCTCTTTTCATAAAAGTGCTGCGTTTAAATGAGTTTTTTTTTGTGGATTTTAATTTCATCAGTGGGTAAATAATTTGCTGCTATAGCTGCTGGGCTTTCATTTTTTAATTTGATAATTTTTGTGATGAATCATATTAATATTTTTCTTGTAAGTGGGAGTATATCTAAAAACGGCAATGTGAGTCCGATCACAGTAGAGGTATGTAAGCATCTAGTAATGATTTTTTTTTAATATTGGCTTATGGTAACTAAAATAAGTGTAATGTAGCGGCAGATTGAGACGTAGACATGCAGAAGAAAACAACCAATCTTGATGAAAGCAAGTTCTATATTAATCTTTATTAATTATGTCTTAAAGCTAGTTTACATTGTTGTTTCTCAATGACAGCTGTTGGTGTTACCGTTTTACTACAATTGAGATAGATAGATGTTTTGCAATTTATGTTTACAATTATATACAACATGCCGCCCTTTTAGCTGAAAAATACACATACAATAGCAAATTAAATTATTTCATTTAAAAACTTTTCCGTCTTTACGAGGCCTTAAATTTCTTTTAGGAGAAAAATTTACTGGATGATTAGTCGAAACTTGCCTTGCATGTGAACTCGGTTGCTCTTGGTCAGCCATGGGTTGCTGAAAATTAGTATTTATGCTGGATGATGTAAGTAGATCATCTTTACTGACGCTTCGTTGCATGTTGGTTTCGTTTAAAGTTTCTTCTTGAGCACTTGAGCTCCTAATCTGATTCAAGTGTCTCTTTATTTGGCGTGATGTTTGAGATAAGATGCATAGATAATTTCTCGGGCCAAGTTGTTTGTTGATAGTTGCTTGTGTCCAACTTGATTTGTTTGGATCGGTATAATCTCGTACCCATACCTGTTGTCCCTTTTTAAATTCCACATTCCGTGTGCCACGGTAATTATTTACTATTTTCTTTTGTTTTTGAATGACTGAATCTTTTAATAAGGGTGGTTTTAGTAAATTGAATCTGGTTTTCAGGGTTCTACCGAAGAAAATTTTGGAAGGGGGTTCACCAGTAATGCAATGCTTAGTATTTCTATAATCTGCAAGAAAGCGATGAATTATTGTTTCTAAGTCAGTATTTTTACTTGATTTCAAGTTGGCGTAAATCGCCTTTTTGAGAATTTTGACGAAGCTCTCGGCTTGTCCATTTGTTGCAGGGTGTCCTGGTGAGGTAAGAATGTGCTTAGCGCCATTTGTTTTTAAGAAAAGCTTAAAATTTTCTGAAACGAATTGACGACCATTGTCTGTTACAAAGGTGTCAACAATGCCATATCTGGAGAACAAGTCTCTCAACTTAGAAATAACGAAATTCGTCGTTATGTTTTTTGTGATGAATACCTCAGGCCATTTTGAATATGAATCAATAACAATAAAAAGATAATAATTGTTTATTGGACCTGCGAAATCTGCATGAATGCGACTCCATACTGAGTCCTCAACTTTCCATGGGATAAGACTACTCTTTTCAGGGCTAGCTTGCATTTCTTGGCAAGGTGCACAAGAGTTAACAAGTTTTTCTATGTCACTGTCGAGTCCAGGCCACCATATGTACGATCTGGCTAAAGACTTCGTTTTGACAATTCCTAAATGCGAGATATGCAATTGACTTAGCACATCTGATCTGAATTTTTTTGGAATAATTATTCTGTAACCCCACATGAGACAGTCTGATTCAATTGTCAATTCATTATATTTATTTTTGTATGGTTCAAATTCCTTTTCTTTTAAATATTGAAGAACATTTGTGTTGATGGCTTCAACCACTTTCGACAATATTGGATCACGCTTAGTTTCTAAGGCTATATTTTTATAATTTAAAAGTAAATTACTTTCGCTATCAATAAAATTGATGTATGTATGTTCTTTTGAATCAATTGTGACATTACGTTGTGGAATTCTGGACAAGCCATCAGCTTGGTTCTTTGTACCCTGGATATATTCAATTTTGTATTGAAAACCAGACAAAATTACAGCCCATCTCTGTACTCTGGCTGCTGCCATTATAGGTAACGCTTTCGCTTGGCCAAATAATGAAATAAGTGGCTTGTGATCAGTACGTATTGTGAAACTGTTGCCCAATAAATATTGCCGTAATTTACTCACACAAAAAACTATAGCGAGACCTTCTTTTTCAATTGGAGCATAATTTTGCTCAGACTTGGATAATGCTCGCGAAACGAATGCAATTGGTTTGAGGGAGTCGTCAGCATATTGATGCGCAAGTACTCCTGCCACGGCTGAATTACTTGCATCCGTTGTTAAGACAATGGGTAACTTAGCGTTAAAATGTACCAAAATTTGGTTAGAGGTTACATCTGCTTTGATTTGATCGTATGCCTGTTGACATTCATTCGACCATGAGAATTTCTTATTTTTTTGTAAAAGATTGTACAATGGTGTCATTTTATGCGCAAAATTTGGAATGAATTTTGAATAGTAGTTGACCATTCCGGTGAATGCTTTAACTTCCGACGTATTACGTGGAGTAGGCGCATCAATGATGCAAGATATGCGTTCTGGTGTCTTGCTAAGACCATTTTTGTCAATTTGAAAACCTAAATATGTGATCTTCGGTTGAAAGAAAACACATTTATTTACGTTTAATGTTATCCCAACAGAGCTCAATTTTGATAATACCAATTTAAGAGTTGCAATGTGACCCTTGAAGTTTTTATCAGTTATAGTGATATCGTCTTGATAGACAACTACGTGTGGAATTTCACGTAACAAGTTTTCCATTGTTTTTTGAAAAATACTTGCCGCGGTTTTGATACCGAAAGGTAAACGTTTTACCTTGAGAGTTCCAATATGAGTACTCCACGTACACAATTTTTGAGAATTAGAATCTAAAACAAGTTGATTGTAAGCATTTGACATATCCAACTTTGTAAATAATTGGCCACCTTCTAAAGAAGCGAAAATCTCATCAATGCGTGGCAGTGGACATTTAACGTCAATGAGATGCTTATTTAACGTGACTTTGTAGTCAGCGCAAATCCTTAAGTCTCCATTGGGCTTAAGGACGGGGACGAGGGGTGTACCCCATTCTGAATACTCGGTCGGCTCTAAAATTCCCATATCTATCATTTCGCGTAATTTTCTTTCAACTTTTTCTTTGTACGCAAGAGGCAGAGGGCGCGGTTTAAAAAAAATAGGCACTGCTTTATCATCAATAGCCAACGTTACTTCACTTGTTTCATATTTGCCCAAGCGATCGCTAAACACTTGTGAAAATTCACTTTTAATTTCATTTACGATAATATCGTAATCGACCGTGTTGTTTATAAAATTTATTTGTTTCAATTCAAAATCAAAAGAGCGTAAAAAATTTCTACCCAGTAATATTGGATTGTTTTCATTAGCAACTACAACATTCAACTTTTTGGTTATGCCTTGATACGTAATCAATGAATCGTACTCACCGATTATTTTTATATAATCACCACTGTAACTTACGTATGGAATAGAACACTTTTTTAATTTCTTGCTACGCCCATATTCATCAAAAAAAGACTTGGAAACCAAGGTGCAAGGAGCGCCAGTGTCGCATGCTGCTGTTACGTTTACCCCATCAATGTTGACTGTGAGTGAGTAGGCTATGTTCGACTTATCATCAGTAATACTGAAAACATGAGAATTAAAAAAATTATTAACGTCAAGTTCATCTAAATTCATATTGTTATTATCTATTATATTTGATACGTAATTGACGTTGTTTTTGTGCTTGGAACGACAAACTGCCGCCAAATGCCCGATTTTGCCACAGTGATGGCATTTGCTGCCTTTAAATCTGCATTCCTCTGAAGTATGATTACGCCAACCACAATGCATGCACTTGCCAGGTTGCTTTTTGTTGGAGCTTTTGTTTTTATTGCCTTTACCGTTGTTGAGTTTGCCCTTGCCATATACATAATTTACGTTGCTGTTGTTGTTGTTAGGTTCGCCATCGCCTGATTTAGCTGCCATTTTAATTTCATAAATCATGGCCTTACGTAATGCCTCATCAACCGTTAATTTTTCGCTTTCCTCGCACATTTTGTCGAAGATTCTTTCTGGAAGTCCCATCACAAACTGATTCAATATAAAATTGTCCAAACAATCTCCAAATTTGCAGTTCAATGCCAATGTTTTTATTCTGGCAAAATATTCAGCAATGCTTTCATTTGCATTCATCGATGCCGCATGGAAGACCTTACGTTGCTGGAAAACGATTATCGGTGGTGTGAAATGTGTTTCCAGCTTTTTGCACAAGTCTTTAAATGTTAAACCTGCTGGTTTGCTTGGGCTGCATAAACTATGCAATAAATTGTATGCTTGCGATCCGATTGACTTTAATAAAGCTGATCGCTTGGCGCTGTCATCTGTGATGTTAAGTTCTGATATATGTACATCAAATTTGTCTTTCCAAAGAATCCAAGACTCTTTAGCCGGATTGAATTCTTGCAGCGTAACGTGGAAGATGTTTGTTGTTGCTGCCAGTGCGCCGCTCTCTTCCTGCACCATTTTGACTGTATTAATATCTTATTAAGATCTTTAATAATTTTAAGTGATGTACTTTTAAGTTTTGTAAAACACGTGTATGTACACTTTTTTTGTATTTTTTTATTCTTCTTTGTCCTCGTCGCCAATGTAATGTAGCGGCAGATTGAGACGTAGACATGCAGAAGAAAACAACCAATCTTGATGAAAGCAAGTTCTATATTAATCTTTATTAATTATGTCTTAAAGCTAGTTTACATTGTTGTTTCTCAATGACAGCTGTTGGTGTTACCGTTTTACTACAATTGAGATAGATAGATGTTTTGCAATTTATGTTTACAATTATATACAACAATAAGATATATAAATTTTTGACTCAACTGTATTTAAAAATCTATGAAAAACTGCCTCTATAGTAGTGGAATTATTAGTTCTGGGGTTTTCTAGAGAGTTTTTCATATGCAAGTGGAAAACGTCAAGTAAAAATTTTGATATAGCTTACGACTGTGGGTTCGCAAAATTTGTATTATAATATCCATCCATAATATTGGCAGGAGATGGAGATTGTTACCCAATTGTCGTGCATCAGCTTCAGTGTAAGGCAACAGTACGTAATGAAGATATGTTATAATATAATATTATAAATTCTTTATAAAGACTGCTATATATCTTTTAAACAAATATTTTAAATTATAAACGGTCTTTTATTTAAAAGTTTATATATATTTTATTTATTTTATATTTTTCAATTTTTTAACAAAATTATCCCCACTGGCAACACTATTACACTTCAAAAGCAAATTCTACTAAAATTGACATTACTCCTGAATGTATTCTTTAAAATTCAGTTGAGTGTATTTCTATGCAGCTGTTAAGTTTCTCTGTACTTCTTGTTCGTATGATTACACTAATACACGCTGATATAGCTCACACCGATTTGATAACGCTTTACGACCTTAGTCAAAATTTGTGATTGTATTGTGGAAAAGATTTTTAACCCCTAGCGTATAGGTTTTTACACATCAAAAAGGTTTATCATTTAATTCTTCTGCTACTTTTATGTAAATTATTTCCTCCTGTTTTTAATATAAAATTTGTTTATAAAAACCGAGGCCACCATTTTAACAGTATCAGGATCTAAACTGTAAGTAACATGCTTGTCGGATGATAAGTAAACAATACATCACAAATTTTAATATTAAGGGAATTCACAATGAGTAAATTAAAATTTTAATGTGACAATATTGGGCAATCTTAATTCTTTCATTGTGAGCAGGCAACGATATAAATACGCATTCTGTGTATATCAAAGTCAGGCAAACACACATACATCTTTATATTATCTTTATATATTAATGTATAATATGAGAGAGAGAGAGAGAGGTAATATTTTTCATCAAATACAGCTGTGCTGACAGTTCTAACATCTTTAATTTAACATTATCATATTGCCATATTGAAAATGACATGCGTTTTATACCTCAAAAATTATTATTATACCATATTAAAGTATTTAAATTGAAACGTTGCAATAATAAGACATATTTTAAAACGGCATTGTGAACTTCCTTATTATGTTTGCAATATAAGTAAGCGATAGTTACTATATCTTGTCGATATCGTGAGCCAGGTCTTAAATTAAATTAAAATAAAATTTTTTTTACTTTTAATTTATCACTAAATAACTTTTTTTTTATTCCAGCTGCGAGTAATATTTAATTTTATAAGATGTCCTATTATAGGCTGATTGAACGTAATCATAGCTGTAAGTTTTATTAAAGGCGTGTCTATGTTAAAACAGGCATCTTAAATAGTGTTAACAAGTGATGACTAGCAGAATATTAATGTCTGTCTGTCTGTTCTGACTAACAGAATGTGAACATGTTAAGGATTCACTGCTTTCTCACGTACTTAAATGTCACAGTGTGAACTACTGTTAGGGAATTTATACAAATTTATAAAATTTCTTAATATCATGCTTTTTCTTTTCTATTTTGAGTTTACTGTTTCCCTACTCATCATTTTCACTCAACTTATTGCTGTTGGATTTGCTGTGCATGTTGTCATGTTGTCATATTGTCACGTTTCTGGTTTCAAAGCCACAAAATGTTATTTATTATTTGGCCGAAAAATTAACTGCTATTGAAGGTTAGTAACTAACATTTAATATAGAATTTCAGTAATTAAGTTGCAATAATTTACCTTACTTACAACTCCTTTGAAGTGCAGCTTATTTGAAAATGAGGCAAATATTTAATAAAACTTTAGTCCTTTTGGTTGTAATATTTTGAACTTTGCTGAACACATCCGCCGAAAAAAGAGGGACACAAGGGCTCTAATACTCCACATTCCAGATAAAACTGCTTGAAAATATTTTTTTGCTTAGCACGACTTTTATGTATTATTAATTACTATCACTAAGTTAAGATTTAAGATTTGAATACTTATACAATAAATAATTATAAGGGGTATTTTTTATAGAGTTACACAAGTTTAAATCATAATAAAACAAGGAAATATATTTTTAATATCAATGAAACGGATCTTATTGGAAAGAAAATTTTATGAAATTAATGTTTAAATATGATTTCTGTCATGTGACACCAGAACATTCGCATTCTAACTATCATAATTTTTTAAGACTTTATGGGCCCATAAAGTGCACCGATGGGCTTCAGCCAGAAATGGGGTGCATCGGAAAATAAAATTTTGAATGTAAATTTAAAAACAATATAAACTTGTGCGTACGATGGTGGTTTGAAAGGGTCATAATAAAATTTCAAAGAAAATTAAAAAAAGCAAATATCATGGGTGCTTAAATAAAACAATGGTGCCAACTCAAAGTTGTGAGACTATAAAAAAACACACTTTATGTATTAAAAAAAAGACAATAAGACAATACACTCGTAAAGAATGCGTGCGGTCATCTAGATATCTTCTAAGCATTTGTGACATAAGATGAATTTGGTTACTTTTGCAATGAAGATATTTCAGACCAATGTGAACAAAAAGAAAACCTTTCACAGGCCAGGATGGTCTTTATGAAAACAGTTGCAACAATTCCTAAAATTCTTAAAATTTGGATACAATTTTATCAATTCAGCAAATTGTGGGGAATCTAAAGGCATTGAAATTAAAACAGAGTGCAAAAAACAAAATTATTCAAAATACATTTTGGTTTATAATTTGTATACTCTAACATATGGCGTAATTATTTCAAGTAAATTCTATTTAAATTAATTCTACGTAAAAGTGTAACTTTTATTCCTTGAAATTTTTACAACAATAGAATGAAAATGCGGTTAATGCAACCCTCAAAGAAAGCAACACTTCGATATTCGCCATCAATAAATTTTTAACATTGAAGACTCTTTTAACGCAACTTTTCAAAAACAATATCCCAATTACCAACACGTAAACAAAGTTTCTCTTTTGTTCTATGTTTTTCTTTAGTATTATATAAATAAATTCAAAACTATAAACCATTGTGCATGAAATGTTATGCTCACGTACAAAAATCATTTTTATTTACCACTGTTCTAAGAATAAAAAAGAGTTTTAGTGTGGTATTGCTATTTTTTAAACCAACGTATATATTTTAAAAAATCATTTGGTTGTGAGTGGCTGTTTTGGTAATTTAAAAAGCGCCTGAAGTGACAAAATTTTATTGAATCTTAATTAACCTTTATAGAGGAAAACAAGCAAGGCATATACATTTTTTACTCGATGTTCGCAACACCCACAAATCTCTATTGGCTGCTTTAACCGAGTCTGCCGTGTAATCAATTTCAACTTTTTTTATTTCGGACCAGCTGTACATCTAATATCAGAAAAATCCAGTTCTATCTGCATTAAATAATGCTAAATTAACACTGTAAAATTCACCTGCTGGCAGCACTGACTAACAGGTGTTTTGTGTGCAGCTTGCAGATGCCAGAGTAAGGAAATAGTTGGAAGTATGCCGATATTAAAGGTAAAGTTTATTTCTACTTTCAATTTTCAGTTTAATTCTTACACACTTTACATTTTTTTTATTTTGCTTGAAATAATGCAAAAAGTTATAATTTTGCAAATTTGATATAAAAAAATGTTGAGCACTTGCATATGAGTAAATGCTGCAGTTGCTTTTTAATTCAAATTTTCAAGTTTCTTGCTGCAACTGATTTTAGCGCAATGAACAGACTTATGAATTATTAAATATTTAAGTGAAAAAATGTACAAATGACATTGATAATGTGATAAAATGAGAGGGTGTAGTATATTTTCTGCTGTTATAACATTTCTTAGAAATTTACTAATTAGCATTGAGTACTAAATACTTTATTGTCTTAAATAAAAATTAAGTGCACAACAATTAAAAAACGATTTTTTTCGTGTTTTTGAGTGAAAAAATAAGCGTGTAATTGCTTTCAGCAATAAGCTACAAAGTTTCCTACACAAGTAAGTTTTCAGTAATCATATTAAAAATATAGAGAGAGGGAGGAGAGGGAGGGAAAGCGTTACACAGAGCAGTTGATTAAGATATTGTATAACTGTATTGTTACCAACACTTATAACTTCCAACTTATAATTTTTTTTTTAATTTTCTTCATTTTCTTCATACATAACGACAGTTTTTCCTTTCTCAAGTTGAATATTCAAACCAAAGTTTTCAAAATTTTTAACACACAATAATTGTAAATAAACATCAACACTCCAAAAAGTTTTAAAACTCGATGAGATTTATTTTGTTAAGCAAAACTCTACAGGATAAATTTCCAGACATTCATTTCAGCATACATACATACATTTGTTGTTAACCATGCATAAATTGCTTAGAAAAAATAGTAAAACTGCATATTTCCATTTTACCTTCATAAATGAATAAACAAGACGTTGTACCACTCGTATGTGCTTGAATGGTTTGCTTAAATTTTTGTGGAGCAATCTTGTTTCAGTGTGTGTGTGTGTGTTACGAGTATTATATCTATGTGCTTAAGGATCTGTGTAAATGACCACTTTGCAATGAATAAAGCAACGATTTAGCAGACAACTTAACTTGCATCCATTGTTAGATGCTGTACATCATTCCAAAGAAATTCATTTAAATTTTTACGTATATTCTCAAAGTTTGCATAAAAATTAGTCTTACTTGATTCTAAAAAAACGGAGAAAAAATTCTGGGTTTGCTATTAATATTTTGGCTATAGCAAATGATAGTAAAATTTTTTAAATGAAAATGATCAATAGAACTTTGCATTCGTTCAAAGCATTTGTCAAAGCAGTTTTTCTATTCTTCTCGAGACATAACCAAAACATGGTTTTCATACACTTTAACTGCTTCTTCTGCGGTCGTTTGATGATTCAACATGCAGTTTACTTTTGATATTCGGGAAATGGAAGAAGTCATTATGTCCTAAGCCAGGACTGTATGGAGGATGAGTCTTCAATTCGATGTTTTGGCTACTCAAAAATTCACTTGTTTGACAATATGTGTCAGAGATCGCATTCTCATGATGAAGACTGATTAATTTTCGGGGGTTGCCTTTACAAATTTCTCCTAAGACTTTCAGCAAACAAATGGTTATGTACCACTCAGAATTGAGAATTCTATGTTGCTCAAGGGGAACTGTGTTCACATGATCCATTCAGCTGCTGAACCAAGCGACCATTTGCTTTGCTGTGCTTCTTCCACGAAAAACTTTTACTAGATTTATCTCATTTTGGAATACCCACACGGTCGACTCCTACTTTTTTTTATTCATGTCTTTTGAAGCACCACTGTTGAACTTATTTTAAAGGCAATCCTTTTATTGAGCGAGAAAAATTTTTTTTTACAACTAACCCCCTTATGCAAAAAAATGTTTTACTTTAGCTTTAAAGTTCATAGTAGTTGCCAAGGACTTTAAGGCTAACATTGCTTTGTTACGAAATTGTATGCAAAACACAACTTTAATTATTTTGTTATTTAATAATAAATACTGGTAACACCACCGTGTTCAACAACCTCTTCACAGGTAATGATGTACAAAATCGAATACAATTTCATTCGGGTATTCAAATATTTTTTTTATTTTATTAAATAAATTTTTATTTTCTTGAAGTAAAGCAACCTAATTTAAACAATATGAGCTTCTGTTATGGTAGGAAAACGAATAAACATTTTTATGAAGTATAATTAAAAAATATGAGGAACAAAGAAGAATTATCATAATTTCTGTTATTCGAATGGAATGAGTATTTGAATATCCAGCTTTTTTTCGATTTGTTTTGATTGCATGTACATCACTAAAACATTTTTGTACAATTGTATTTATTTTCATGGTTTTTTTTATGGATTTTACCATGTATTTTGAATCATTTGGATTATTTAAAGATGTTTTCTATTACATGACAGGAATAGTAAATCTTATCTAATCTAAGAGCTAAAAATTCAAACTTCATTTTCAAATGAAACATGAATCAATATTTGCTTTATTAATAAAAATATTTGAGTTATAATATATGTATACATTTTGAAAATATCAACTTAACAAACGTAGGGACCTACTTTAGAAATTGTATATAATAATTTTTTTAGAATACAACTTTACTTCACATTGCTTTGCTAAGCTTTGTTAAGTTTTGTTGCATAAGACCGTAAGTGTTCATGCAAAATCGAATATACTCGTATTGAAGTGGAACTATGTGCAAATATGTCATTCCATTATCAGCTCACGATCTTCTATTATCAGCTCACGCACTGCATCTATTTTTTATTTTTTTTGCACAATAACCGATTTTAGATGATATTTACAGTTCACCAGGATTGAATTCACTATACCAGCGATATACTGTGGCTTTTGATTGTGCTTTGTCGACATACAAAGAACTGAGTTCATCGACACATTCTTGTTGAGAGAATTCACGTCGAATGTTGTGAAAAATAATGCAACATTTGACGTCAAAATGACGATTTGACGAGTTTTTCCCCAAAATTTACGATTTTATAATATTCTAAATAGCGCCCTACCAAGTCAAACTATCCAATATGCAAAATTAGTTCTTTAGATTCGTCATCTTGGTACCCTAATATACATATATGTACGTTATGCAACGTTTTAAAATGTGGAAATTATCATGGACCATAGATAACTCAATAAATGCTTTAAACCTGGTACTTTTAGGAATACGCTGACTTTAAATTCACAATTGACGGGTCTTCATGCTCTTCTGAATATTATAAATTTGCATATTACCTATTTTTGGGTTACATGCTTTCGTCATCATTTGTACAGCGCAAACAGTTTCTTGCCACTTCTGACTATCAGTGATACATATTTTGAGTTATGACTGTTTTTAATTTACTGCCTGTCCCAGGATGTTCGATCGACAGCAAAAAATCCAAAAAAGGTAATCGGGATTGGAATTAAGCATTTTTGGTGGAAGCACTTCCCTACTGGATTACCAACTTAATGATTTTATTAGGGCGTGAGACTAAAATAATCGATTCTTGAGCAGTACTTACTTTTTTTATTTGGCAACTTGTTCACGTAATCTATTTAATCTAAAAAACATCATTCTCATCATTTAGCAGATTGTACATAATTTTTTTAAATTTTAGGTAATGTGATTTGTAAGCAAGTAATGAAATTTGGTAATCAGAAAAGTAAGTAATTATATGGCAATTGGTTCTGATGGTAATGTGTAATTTTTTGCTGGGAACCTGCTCTTGAAATTTCCATTTTTTTTGGTCAAATTGATTTTCTGAACTCACTGTAAGCAAACCAAATAGCACTTGTGAGTACTTTGATGCTAAACTTTATTATGGTGTTGCCAGGCTTTAGCTATTCACATTAGTGTTGCCAGTCAGCGAAATAAAATTAGTTCCCCTCGTATTTATTGCCAGAAATTTTAAAAAGCTATAGATTAAAGATTTTTACTGTTGCTGCTATAAATCTCAGTATGAAAATAGTTTAAAGATGCCATTATTATCGATAATATTTCGCCATCTCGATAGAGATTGCAGATAAAATAATAAAAACTTTGCAAAAATCTAAATTAGTGAAATTAAGATATATAATTTTCAATTTAAATTGCTGTAGCCTACCGACAATTCGTTTTTGCTTCAACAAATTATGTTTTTTATATCTTTCAAATATTTTTATAGTTTTCTTTAAATGCAGGTTTGTATATAAAACATTTAGTGGATATTTCAGCTTCAACAGTTGATACCATTTTATTTTATATTTTTTCTCATGCGCTGGATACAAGTGGAAGAAGATAGAAAGAATTGCCTGAGAATAAAAAAACTTCGTCCAAGTTACGTTGCACGCAAACACATTTGTGTGGACGTACACAGTTATTTACAAGTTTGAATACTTGTTAAGTGAACGTAACGGATAAAATCTTTATTTGATGTATTTAAGGACTCACACGCACACGCACATACATACAAACATGCACACATATGTAAATTCAGCAACAAAGATAGTTAAACAAACAAAAGAGTTTGTGGTAATTTTTTTTTGTCATTTCAGTTGTTGAATTTTTGTTTATATTTTTTTTAGTTCATGAGATGAGCAAGAAGGACGTTTGTTGATGATGATTATAAAGTCTTCTTTATGGACCTCAATTTTGTTTTCTCTCTCTGTGTGTATTTTTTTTCTATTTAGAAATGCTCATCGTACTCAAATGTTTGCTTTATAAACAATTTTGTTGTCAAGTGTAGTCATTGTCATACAGCAAATACGAGCAACATACATACATGCATACGTACATGAATTTGTGGATTTCACTTGAAGTACTTTGTCAAGCACTTTTTATATATAGTTTGTCATTTTGCCTTCATTGTATTGGACTTTGTATTCTCCTAATACGTTCTAAATACATATATGAAGCATAATATTAAATTCTGTATATATTTTATCCTTCTCTTAATTTGATATTTATTTTTTTTTCTTGGGGACGAGCAAGGTATAAAGAGTTTATTTATTTAGTTTTTGGAATTTTCATTTAAATTGCACGTAATGCACACAAGATTTGGCTAAATCATGGAGAGCAAAATACCTTCGTTTGCTGAATTGGTTTAATTTTTTTCTGTAATTTAAACTAAATGTGGGTTAAATTTTAAAAATGCAGTTACAATTATGTTTATTGATTTAGTTGTTAACATTAAACCAGTAAATGGTTAGAGTTTTATTAAATTAGTCTAATGAAAAATTAATTTTCTTACAGATGTATACATATGTACATACATGTTGTAAAGAAATTCTGGTAGTAATTCATTTGCTCTAATATTTGCCATAAAGTTAACGTTATTGTTTTTGAATAAACTGCATATTTTTAATAAAATGTTTGTGTATTTAAACCAGCTACGTACAATTTTATATACCCTGACAATTACATTTGAGGTAAACAGCTTTAAAAGCTCTTAAATTTATTCTTGTTTCCTTAAAAATTAAGAGCAATCATTGTTGTCACCGAGATCTGGTCGGCTTTTGTGCCGTCATTTGTGTGAAAGCGCAAAAGTTCTTTTGTGAAAGTTTGCACATTGTGCATTTTAGCTGATTAACTTAAATTAAAGGCAAACATCTTTAGCCGAGTTAACTGTACTATTTTCACTCTTGTGGATGTCCTATTAGTGTTTAAGAGCTTAAACACGATAATTTTCAGATGTTTTATCATACATTGACTTGTTTTGTTAATCATTCTCAAATAACTAGTTTTAAAAGTAAAATCATTGGTAAAAATATAAATGGGTGAACATACTATTAACTTTTAAGTTTTATTCTTAGTTGATTATATTTATATTTTTATATGTTTATAATTTTATTTCTTTATTTTTTTATTTTGTTTTTTATTTTTTATTTTATTTATATTTGTATTATTGTTTCCACATGCATATACATATGTACTTATAATTTGTCAGATTCCAATACTAAAATTGATAAGAAATTCTATCTTGTTGTATTAGGAAATCTATATAATAAATGAAATGAATGAATGAATGAATTAAAAGGGTCATTCCACAGAAGTTTCATTTGCAGTTTTGTTTTGTCAAATTACCATGGTTCGATATGGCGTTCAACAACATGTGGAAGTAAACAGCTATAATATGCATATAGAAAATGCATAAAAAAATAAAAAAATCTTGAATACATTAAAGCCTTAATATCAAGTAAATTTACTTTGGTATTTCTTATTTTTTTTAATCGTAATACCAGTCTTAGCTAGAATAAAGAGCTATATATGCTTAGACATTTCATACCTTTTTGTTAATAACTTTATATTCAATGTTTTATTTTTTTTAAAATACTTTACTAGATCAAAAAATATAAAGACAACAATTATGATTAAGGTGAAGATATGAGAGATTTTAAGCATTTCTTTATAGCAGCAATAATGATGAAACTTTTGCCCATTAGCAACAACCAGTCTCTAGTGCCACTTAACTGTATGACCTAATTTTTCATTTTTGCACTGTATGAAAATATGTTTTTAATATTCTCACATACAACCATTTATTCCCGCCATTGTAACAAAATATTTTGTTGCATTCCCTTTATTGTGATAAACTTTATGGATAGTTTTAGGTTTAGTCATAACAATGTGGATTTCACGGGTGTTTGCTTTGTTGTTGGCTTTAAAAAGATAGTTTTATAATAATCCTTTTGTTATATTATTTTAAGAGATATAATATTTCATTCTTAGTGAATAGTGTTAGGGCTTTGATATTAGTGTGTGTTGTTCATAATGGAGTGTGGTAGAATATATTTAATAAAGAATATTGCAATATATGAAGCAATAAGAGGTACTATTTCATTGTATTGTACTATTAATGATTAACGTGTAAACTTAAAGGAAATTAACAAATAGTTCATGGAGTGAAAAAAAAACATTTTAGTATATACTTTTAGCGGCTGATAGAGTCAATAATTTTGAATAAAACAAGACTGTTTTAAAAAATATCTAAATATATTATCAAGTAAAAAACAAAACCTTATAATTTTCTGTACAAAACAATAAAAATTACCTGACGTTCTTACGTCAAGCAAAAGTTTTTTAATGCAAGAAAAATACTCACGTTTTACATACAAGTAAGTATAAAAACCAAACAAATCAGAAAGAAAGCAAAGAATGCAATTTGGCTTACACATCGATCGATACAAACTTTAGCCTAATTAAATCATAAATTAAGAAAGATTGTTATTAAAATGGGAATTATTCGTCTCCAAAATAAAAATATCTTATACATATATTATTTTCTAACTAGAACATTTTTTGCTTAATACACAACTAACCCCATGTTTGTGGTGAGACGTCGAAGTTAGAAATCCTTGAGTTTTTAGATTAAAGCAAATTTGTAGAACTACTCTTTAATCAATTACAGAAATGTCAAGATTCCCATCGACAGCGTCTTACACAAACATACTGTAAGTCTCAAAGAGTGCATAAGATAAGAGATTTGTGAATGTTTAAAATGTGTGATTGAATTATACTGATGATTGGGCAGAGTACCAATAAAATGCATAAAGACATGCTTAACAACCAGCAGATACATTTTAATTAAAATAAATAAAAATAAAAAATACGTGATATAATAAACATTCTATATAATAATGTTTATAAGTATGTATATCATATTATATTTTGACTTTGGCGTACAAGGGGTAGTATAAATAAAAAGATTGCTTGCGCTAGTTTTATTTTCAATAATACACAGTATCTTGTGCAAGTATGTCAGACGTATTTAAGTAAAAATAGTTAGATATAGTATATACCCATATCTAAATACCAGCATTTAATGTTTAAATCGATCTACTTAAGCGTTTCATTTATAGACTTTGTTCACATCTCAAACAAATGCATTTACTTACCTTAGTTTATCTCAGCACATAAATTTCCATGCATTTGAATTAACTGGTAAGTAGCAGCCAAATATCCCAATACACATGTTTTTTGAAATTAATTTAAGACATTAGCGTAATTATTTTACTACTAAACAGATGGCACTTAACATTTTCAGATTAACAGATATTTTCAGGAAGATTATGTATTTTAAATGCACATGTATTATGTGAGGATGGATATTAGCTTTACGTTTCACACATGTATATGGTTTAATATGGAATTAAAGATAAATATGTAAATATAATACCCTATATATCGAATTATTTAATGGGACTTATATCACACTTGTGTTGTACAATGTTCTTGCATTTGTTAAATAAAATATAAATGCTAGAGTAGGAAAATATAACATATCAATTATCCCATCATATTTCCTCGTATTATATATTAAAAAAATAAAGAAAAGCAAATTATTTTTTAAAAGACATCTTACATCTTAGATTCTCAATATTAATCATACGCACGTAGTAATATTTTTATTTAGACAGCCAAAAAGTATGCAACAGATTGCCCAAAGATTTGTTTGAATTTAAATATAAATAAGATGTACTTATGAGTAATATGACCCGAAAACGAATGTTGCTTACACGACATTATTTTAGGAAATTTATCTTAAATGAATTTATTAAATGCTTAGGAGTGAATCGATCTAATATATATATGCGAGGGCAATCCCAAGAATAGGTGTCTTAAAAACACATCAAATTTAATAACATTTATATTTATTTCTGAACATAATCTCCTTTTAGTTTAACACAATTTTCCTTGTGATATTCAATAATTTAGTTTTAGTAAGAACTGTCTAACTCCTTTAAATATCTTTTGTTTTTACCATAGAGCCATTTTTTTAAGTTTAGAAATAGAACATTATTCGAGGTACATAAATCTGGTAAAAAGGTTGCATAATGAAACAATAATAAGGACTTGAGAACTGGTGCACTGTCATGATAAAATAGTGCTTGGTTTTTCGTTAATTCTGCCATTTATTCTCTCTAAATTTCGTCACTTAAATGCTGCTTTAATTTTTTAAGATCACTAATAAAAATTATGCCATAATTATTATAAAAAGCTGATGCCATAACTTTGCCTTGCCTAGACTTATCTTTATCTCAGATCTGAAACGATGCTTCATGATTCATCCGTGGTTATAAATCAACGCAAAAGCCCTACTGAAACATCTTCACGATGCTGTTTTTTTGCTAATGTGAGAAAATACTGAAACCAACTGTCGTACAGCTTTATCATTATTTCATATCTCCCGCCTTTTCAGCCGACCACTACTGTGTTCATGTAAGCAGCTCCTGTGGTCTTGCTAAAATTCTACCAAAAAATATTAATGTTATAAGCGAAGGATTTTCTCCGCCAGAGTAAAATCTAGTTCAGATTTAATATTGATAAGAGCGAGACCTTTCATTTCAAATCATTGGATTTAATATTTAAATTATATAAAGCTGATACTTTTCACAAAAGTAATGTTTTAATGCTACTGCCACTATCCAACAAAATCCAACGAAACAATTTCATTAGATTTCTTTCACAAATCTAAAGATAATTTCACAAATTTAATGAAAATTTCACAAATATTGTGTAAGAATTACATTGGAATAGCTTTGTTGGTATTCTAGTTTCGTAACAATATTTGATTGGATTTATGACAACAACATTTTCTAATTATTAAGAACCCCCTTTATATTTAAAAAACATTTACAGTTGTTGCTTGAAATAAACATACCTGAAAGCAATTAAGTTAAAGATTAACTTCTTTAAAACTAAAAAAATCAATAAATTATAAAACAATTTAGAATTTCATTATAGCTATGAAATGTATTCGTTGTCCCAATGAAAATTTCATTGGAATCATGAAACTCTGATAAATTAAATATATTTCAACAGTCGTCAACCAAAAGTTTGCATCAAAAGCAGTTCTGTATGATTGTTCTTGCACTCTTTGTATGCTTATTTACACATATAGTTTCAATTAAGTTATTTCGTTGTTTTTTTGAAGTTATTTCACTGTTTTAATGAAATTATTTCGTTTAAAAGTTATCTCGCTGTAAAATATCTCGTTGTTATAATGAAACTATTTCGTGGTTTTAATGAAATTATTTCGTGGTTTTAACGAAATTATTTCGTTGTTTCTATGAAGTTATTTTATTGCACTGATGACACTGCTTAATATATTTGACGTAGTTTTCATTAAAATAATTTTAACGAAACTGTTTTCGTTAATTTTCGTTTTAATGAATTTTTTCATTGGAGTAATGTCAAAGTTCATAGAATTTAAGAAAAAAATTCATTCAATGTAGTTTTTGATCGGCCTGCTTAGTGTTGCCTGTTTCTAATTGTCTAAACGCTGACTCGATAAACATTTCAACGAGGAAATATTTGTGGCCTTAAAAAATGTACTTTAAATTGATGGTTAAAACGTCTTGAAAATTTTACACTTTTTGAAACTGGTAATTTTTGTTTACAAATTCAACACAACTTTTATTTTTTTTTTTGGCTTTAATAAATAACAACATAGTTAAAAGGAAACAAATCAAAATATATTGACCAAAAGTTGGGTAGTTAAGAGTTGATATATTTATTGGATCGCAAATTCATGTTTTACTGCTGCCATTTACTAATTTACTTATTTTACACAATTATTTACAAAGTGGGAGTAAGAGGTTCTTGTTGAAAACAAAACTATTAAATGGGGACCATAAATATGGTTTCTCTTAAAAATGTTAACATGTTCTTAACTGTTTGTCTTACTAATATCAGAAGAATCCTACATATGCGACAAGTACAAGAGAAAAAAAATTTAATATAGAACTCAAGTTGTCTCAATATTAATGATGGAAAATTAAATTGTTATTACGAAAAATAAGTTACAAGAAAAAGCTTGTATGTACATTTTTATTTATTAAATATATTCATTACTTCACTTTTTTATTTGTGTTGCGTGTGTGGTTTTAGATAAATAAACATTAATGTTATGCAAACGTCACTATCATAATAAGATATAACACAATTGCCTGCCAAATTTTAAATAAATATATTTATTTATATGAGAAATTTTTAGATTTAATTGAACTGTAGCGAGTTTTTAATCATAAATTATTTTTTATTCGAGCTTAAGTTCAGTAATTTCAAATAAGATTTGAATGTAATATTTATTTATTATATTTTTATTTATTTTTTATATTATTTATTATATTTATTTATATTAAAAAATGTATATAAGTACAAAAATTCATACCTCTCCTACTTATTTTATTTAAAGAAGTTTCTTTAAAATTTTAATTAAAATATTTTTATCCGCCCCTTGAAACTCTGTAAAAATCATCATTATCCCATCTTTAAAAATTTTATCAAATGGAAGTTCTTACAACAGAATATTTCACGATGGATTTGGAGTATTTCTAAACTTATTCAAAACAAGAAGAAAAGAAACTATTTTATTATGTTTTTGCAGCGAAACAAATTGAAACGAAATTCCTTTTCAAATTCTACATTGATTTGATATAATAAGAGAGTATTTCAGCCAAAGCAAAAAATAAAATATATAAAAAGAAGTTAAATAAATAAACAAGTTTAAAGTACAAGTAGAAGTAACAAGTTGAAAGCAAAGTGCGAAAAGTTTTCATTTTCTATTGATTGAGTAGAGATGCAAAAACTTCGTTAATCTAAAAAGTTAAAAAAAATAATGTAAATCGAAAGAAGAAAACTTCTTTTTACAGCATTAGATATTTCATTTTTCATATCTGCTCCCTACTCTATTTTATTTGTAATAATAATACGTAAACGTTGTTGCATCTTGTGTGAAAATTTAAAAAGCTGTGAAAATTGTTGAGATTTTTGTAAAGAACTTTCCATTTATTTTTGGTTCATTCATTTATTTAACAAAAAATACGTTCATTCATTAATCTATTTCTTTGACTAAAGCAATTTCATATATTTATTTTCCAGCAGTAACTTATATTGTGAATATTTTTATGATAAAATATAATTTAGCAAAATTTTTATTTTTTATGTTTAAGACATTTTTTTTTATCAAGAGAAGCCTTGTATGATTTATATATTTATATATACTTTTATCGTGACAAATGGTAAACTGTAAAACAAGGTAAATATTTTCCTTAAATACAGTAGTTACCTGCTTTAACGAACAATAGATGTATCTAATGTATAATTTAACCGAACACAAAATTTTTGAGCTAGAAATACTGACTTGAAACAAAAGATTATTAGCTCAGAGGCTGAAGAATACGGATATAATTGCTGAAGTTGCATGATGATGATGTTATTTAAACATGGAAAATATTGCTTTAGTATGTAAATTTTTTTTAAATATATGCCGAATGAAGGATTTTATTGTAGTCATCATTAATAAATTTGTAATACTTGATTTTTCGTTTTAAAATTTGTATGGAAAAAATAATTTTTTAAACGAATTTTCGTTATTTTTCATACAAATTTGAAACGTTTAGAAACGAAAAAATTACAAAATCTAGGCATTAATTTTTAAGCACAAGGTTGGGTTTTTTTTTATATAAAAAACAATCAACCGTAGAAATTTAATTTTTATTTACTTTGTGTATGAATGCATACGATGTAAACGTAACCTTGTGAATTTTAAAAATTAAAAATAATATATACATTCATATTCTGAAGAAATATTTTGTTCAAGTCCAGAAAAACAATGTCGTTGATATGAAAATGATGTTTTTTGAAAAAAATAATATTAAAAAATCGCTGATTTTAAATTATGTTTTGTGAATTCATATCACATTCATTTCAATGATCTGCAATGAATCGGTTTTTCGCTATTCATAATGACTCATGTAATTTAAATAAATATAAATATAATAGACATCGTTTAAGCTGAACTACCCAGTGGGAAATTAAGCGAAGTCCTTCGATAATAATCACTGACGCCAGTATGACATCGTAAGCAAGCAATCTAACTACTTGGATTGAAATTAACGTATAATCTGATACATCTTGAGTTACTGATAACTTCGATTACGATGTAAGCAGGGATTCAGTTATAGTTTAAAACAAGTAGTTTGTTCTAAAAAAATTTAGATACTGGCCTACTTTTAGGGTAAATTTATTATCATGCCCACTTACAACTACGCTGTCGATGTAAGTGCAATGCTAGTAGCACGTACTGACATTGTAGCTTACTTTGTAAGCGAGAGCGCACCAGTTACGCGTCCTATGCCACTTTTATGTTAAATCTTAATAGCAAAGTAAGTGAGCGAATCTCCACTGACTGCAACTAAGTATTATTGATATCATCGATTACATAATGTATATTTTTACCATTGAGTACTCCACAATAAGATTGTTTTATAAATATAGCTTGAAATAAATACGAATGCGACGACCACATTCACATTCATACCACACTCACACTTACAAAACACCTCGGTTTGATTTCTAATTACAGGAAAATACTTATACTACTCACATTACTTTAGCTCTAGTCATTAAACAGTTTGCAATTTCAATTCTTGCAAAAAAACCACACAAAAAATTAATAACATATATGTTGCTAAGTATGACTTCGATGCGCACTTCAAACTTTCGAGTGAATTTGAATCATAAACAACATGGCAATAAGTATGAGTGCGCATAAGTATAAGAGATTAAATTCATGATTTATATATACTTACTTTTTCACTACTCATTGCTCTTCTCTGATTAATATTAAGAAAATTTAATTTTTTTTGGATTGATGCTATCAAAACTCCTTTTTAGTTTTATTTTTGTCTAAAACTTGGGAGTAACACTATTAAAATTGAAGCTTTTTGTTACTTGTTTATCCCATTTTTTTAATCACTTTAGCATCTTTACTTGGTAAGTTGTTTTTGTAATAATTAACGATAAAATAATTCTTATTGGATTTTTTTAGGCTAATTAATATCCTGTTTTAATGACTTCTGATGACACTTTATTAAAAAAATCGAAATTTTTTAATATAATTTCGTGTTAACCTAAATAGAAAAATTAAGAAAATGGAAAAACAGAAAATTAATAGTGATACTTATAAATGTGTTTATCAAAGGTTAATTAATTGCATACACAACAATCGTTTCTCATATTTCGCTTCATTGAAAATTTAAGTTAAATAGCTGTTATTACCATCAGCTATTTAACTTAAATTTTCAATGAATCTCTACCCAAGTAGATAGACTAGGGTGCTGATGAAGTGCGTAGCTGCACAGAAAAGTATCGGTATTTCCCCCATCTAATAAAGTCTAAGTTTAATTTTTCTTCTCTTCTTTAGAAACTCACATTAATTAATAAAAATATTTCATTCAATAAGAATTGAAATTACTGAACATAAGCCTGACTTAAAATTATTTCTGATTAAAAATTTAAACTTTTATAAAAGAAATCAAGTGTAATAGCTAAATTTGCACTGAAAGCAACTGTACTAAAATGTCTGTCAATTTAACAAATTCTGTTGAAACACATTGTTTTTTTTATTATTATTTTAACTTAATCAATAAATAACAGAACACATGCGAAAATTTGTGAGTCAACTTGAAATTTTACAATTATTTATTTTGTATGAAAAATAGCAGAGGAAAAAAGTTTCAGTTAAATAAACTGAAAATTTAGTATTTTATTTTGAAACTAGTGGTTTTCGTTTACAAAATTTAATGCAATTTTTATTTCTTTGGCTTTAATAAATAAAAACATAGTTAAGTGGCAACAAATACAAATATATTGACCCCAAGCTGAGTAGTTAAAAGATGATATAGTTGTTAAAAAAACAGTTTGATATTATTTATTGGCTGAACCGCAAATACATGTTCTACTGCCATTTGTATTTCCTTATTTATTTCATTTATTTCTGGTAAACAGAAACTTATTTTTGAAGTTATGGAAGTTCTTGTTGACAACAAAACTATTAAATGGGGACCATAAGGATGGTTTCTCTTAAAAATGTTTACATGTTTTTTAACTGTTTGTCTTACAAATAACAAACCATTCCCACAAATGCCACATATAAAAAAAATAAATTTAATACTCGTAAAGAACTGAAGTAGGGTCAATATTACAGCTGAAAAATTAAACTATTATAGAAAAATAGTAAAGAAATAAATTAAATAAATAAATTTTTTGTTCTTAAAGTTTTTACTTAGTGTTTAAAACGTACATTTTGGCCTTAAGACTCATTTTTGAAAATATTTTCCAGGAGACAGTGTTGAGATATCAAATATATTTTGATCTCAATGCTTTCTTTATTTTTTCATCTGTGTTATCTGACACCCTTGGTTACGGCACTGAATCAAAATAGATTAAATTTAGAATTTACATAAATTTGCACTTTAAAAGAAGCTTGAATATCAAGTATTAAATCTCAACTGGTATTTCTTATCTTTGCTTCAGCCGTTTTGCTTTTAAATAAGCGTAAGAAGTATTTTACAAATAAGAAATTTATTCTTGAGTACTTTTATTTTAATCAATACTAATCCACTATGCATCTTAAGAATTCACTTGTCAATAAAGCTGCCATTCCATTTAAACATTGCTTTGCTTTACTATGCTTTGTATCTGTGAAGATTTATCTTCCCGCAATTCACTTGATCTGTGGCTGCAATTTCAAAAGTTAACAGCTAAGTATTAATAAATGTAAGTGGATTAGAAGCACTTCGCTTTGTGATTTGTTAACTTTGAAGCTAAGAACGTACTTTGAGTCATACAATTGAAGTGGCCAATAAATACACAGCAGTAAGAACAATAAACAAAAGACGTATTGTGTGGGACCTTAATATAGACGAACCACACACACGTTTATATGAAAATGATTATTTTGAAACCATTACAATCACGACTACATAAACCACTTTTGTCGCTGTAAAGGTAAATCTGATAAATTTTAATTTTGAAGAAATAATAATTTCGATGTGAAAAAAATTAACTGAATAACATGATTAGTGTTATACTTATTATAGCTTATTGCATCGTATATCGTGCTGTCAGTGTTGTCAGTTATGGTGATATCTTGCCAAACTTGGCGACGAAAATTTGTTTTTGGCGATGAAAATTTTGAAATAGCGATTGGCGATTTACTTGGCTATATTTGAACTCCTTGGCTATATTTCAATAAAATATAACAATCTTAAGAATATGAAATTTTTTTAAAGGAATTTTTTCTATAGCATAAAACATTTCGTGCAAAAATTCTAAATGTAGTGGCTCTTTATCTCAAGCAAAAGTTTCTGAAATTCAAGAAGCTTAAATAGATATGAACCAGAAAATCTCATTTGGTGTTTATGGATGACAGTCGGGAAAACTTTCTTTTATAACTTAGAGCCAACATTCTGATAATGAAGCACCAAGAAGCCTGCACGAGTTCTTGCCTAGAGTGTATGAATACGACGATGCTGCTGGTACTAACCACATTTAAGTAAATGTTAATCCAGTTTTATCACATGATTTAAATAATAACTTTTAACTTGGTGCTCAAGTTCAATTTATCCTATTTAGATTGATCTTTTCGAATAAGTTGTTTTTAAGTATTTTTGTACGCCAGTATTTACATGTTAATGTGAACACTTCTCTTAAGTTTTCTTAAATAGCCACCCTTATCTGGAAAAATGGCAACATTTTGGCACGTAAACAAAATTAGAAAATAGTATACTGACACAACAACAACGCAAACATTAGTGATCAAAATTTTAGGGAAAGGGAACACACTTCACGTTTACTTTAATTCCCGATAGGTGTGAATATAACTTTTATGTTTTACGATAGACGTTACCTACTGAATTTAAAATTTAAAAATATTTGTAATGCAATTACAAAATAAAAAATATTTTTGTAGTTATAATTTAATGTTTTATTATATTGGCGATATTTGGCGATATTTGGCGATATTTGGCGATATTTGGCGATATTTGGCTATATTTGGCTATATTTGGCGATATTTGGCGATATTCGACAAGTCATTTGGCGAGGAGGCTGAAAATAAATCTGACAATTACTGCGTGCTGTTACAAAAATGCTTCTACATAATATGTTAGATTACATACATCTGAGTTAAGGCTTAATGTAATGAAACTGCAACATAATTGTTTTGTTTACATTGCTTGTTAACATTGATGTTAGTGAATGTACCTTAACATTCTCATTGCATTATTGAATGAAACTGTATAATTAATTAAGTTTTGAAACCAATCCGGAAATAAGTCACGGCTAGAAATAGGCTACTAGAACTGCAGCCTGAAAGCTTTGACGATTCTTGTTTATTAAGTTGCATAAGAGAACTGATTTTCTGATATATGGGCATTTCCACAGATATATTTAGTTAAAAATTGAATAGAACAATATAAGTTTAAATGCTTGGTGACGCAACCTGACAAAAAGTGGAATTTTCTGTGTGTATTTAGGTATTCTCTTATGATTAACTGCTAATTTTGGTATTATAAGATTTCGGATTTTTTTTTGTATACCCGTACAACTCGTTCTTCTTCTTCTTCTTCTGAGTAAACGATACTCCAAATTTTTATTGGTTTTTCGTTTTTTGGGTTCCGTACACCAAAGGGGAAAAGGAACCCTATTGGTTTCACAACGCTGTCCGTCTGGTCGTCTGGATGGAGTATGTAGAGCCTTGGCCACTACAACAACAATTACATGAGAATTACAAATTAAAGGGTGTTCCAAAACAAGCAACGAAAATTTTAAAATCCCATGTAATATACATACAATAGCATGTACATATGTATGTATATTGACACTTGAAATTTGTAAAATTAATGTATTTTTATACAGATTACATTAACACTAAAATTTAAGAAAATTTAAATTAAAGGGTGTTCTATCAGTTAATGCAATTTTGACTATGTAATTTTGACAACTTGCTGTATCTTGGAAACCGTAAGAGGCAAACTCTTGAAAATTTGAAAAACGGTAAACTAAAAAATTCCAAAATTATAAAATCGCCAAACCGAAAAAATCGTCAAAAATTAAAAAATAAAAAAAACCAATATGAAAAAAACGCCAATAAACGAAAAAATCGCCCAAACTAAAGAAATTGTTTATATGAGAAGAAAATTACCAAAATGAAAAAAAATCGCCAAACCGAAAAAATCGCCAAAATGAAAAAAGTAAAAAAAACGCCAAGAACCTAAACTAAAGAAATTGTTTATATGAAAAGAAAATCGCCAAAATGAAAAAAAAAATCGCCAAAATGAAAAAAATAAAGATAAAAAACAAAAAAATGGTTAAACTAAAATAAAAAAAATTAAAAAAAAATCGCCAGAATAAAAAAAATGGCCAAATTGAAAAAACGCCAAAAACCGAAAAAATCGCCAAAACTAAAAAAAACGCTTAAAACAAAAAATCGTTAATACTAAAATAAATCTCCTATATGAAAAAAATGCCAAAATTAAAAAAAAATCGCCAGAATAAAAAAAATCGCTGAAATGAAAATAACGCAAAAAACCGAAAAAACCCAAAAACGAAACGAATGCCAAAACTATTTTTTATATAGGCAAAAGTTTGTATTGAATTACATATATTTAGTTTCCGGAACCATTGGTGGGCGGGTCAAAGTCGCACTTCACTTAGTTTATTTTAGTTTTGGCGATTATTCTTAGTTTTGCAGATTTTTTCCGGTTGTAAAAAAAATCTTGCAAAGGTGAAGTCTGCGTTTGATGGCTATTTTAAGATACTAGCTACATATATAAACAGGATATCGAAACTATTAAATATTGTTGGTAAACATCTATTGTGCTGAAAGGAGTTTAGAAACAAACAACGTGTTTGCAAAATTTATTTTTTGAGAGATCATAACAATTTTTAAAAATTCGAGCACAGAAATTTCTTTTTGCATTCAATTAAAAAAAAAATTCTTTAGTAAAATAATTTACTACATATTTATCAAATAAAATAAAAAACTAAGTAATTAATTTTATAATACACAATGCTACTAGTTGGCGAATTTTATATGGAAAAAATTTTGATTACAAAAATAAAGTACATAAAAAATTTATTAAGGCTAAGCGCTGCGTTTTACAATTTTAGGCCCAAAATAGAAAATTTAAAATCAGTTTAAAAAACATCTTTAATAAAAAGAAAGCCTGTCATATTTTTCTGTGAATATAAATATTTTAACTAAACATGTACAGAAATCATGCATTTCTCTTCAAATATCCATAATTTATAAAAAAAATTAAAATTGTATTCCATTTTAAATTGTTCTGTCTCTCTTTGCACTTTGAACTCAATTTGTCTATAAAATTCTGCAAAATTTACAATCATTGCCATTTTAAATTTGTCAAATGAATTAAACTTGAATATGATACGAGTATGGAGACAGGCTGCCGTACAGTGCAGGCAGGCTGAAAAGCAGCTTCAGCATTCATGCTCAAAATGACCTGAATTGATACTAATTGACACTCGGTTGACATTTAAATGGAAAAAGAATAAACTTTAACACAATGGAGCATTGCTGCAGACAGAAAAACTGTGGCCAAATCTAAGTGTTCAGCAAAAGCAAGAGTTTGCATGCAAAATTTAAGCAACCATGAGGTATTCTGTTGAAAGATATTTTGCTAAAGTTAATATTACACTGGAAATCCATTTGCATTTATTTAACAATCACATTTAGTTTTCTTTTTTTTAAAGGCAGTTTATTTGTGCATTCACGAAAATTAAAGACTACAATACAATGGTTTATGTATAAATATATTTTTTTTTAAATTGCTTTCAATATATGTGTATATATATATTCCAAACCTCAGCCTGTAGATGTTTAATCTGTAGAAAGTTTTGCTTCACATTTCTATAGCACTAAGATCTTGTTACGAAAATTTAATCACAATTACATTCTTGCTTGCGTGTTTCAAAGAGCAGCTGCCTCTTACGACTTGTATTCACATTGAAGGCTAAGAACACATTAATTTTCTACTTGTTGACTTTATGTACATTGAGCCATTTTTGTAATTAGAATATAATTGTTTCCTTTATTGCTTGAAGTAAATGCTCATTTTCACTCTCTACTGACAAAAAAATCGTAGAGAGCAATAGCAAAGGAAAACTTTAATGTAACTTGCTGTTTTATATTTCGTTACCCTGGGAGTCAACAAATTCTGGGGAATTTTTACATTGGAAATGATGATGTTTTGGTGTTTTGATGCAACTGCCTTGGTTTTGCTATTTTTTGTAATTTTTGTATATGAAAGTGTAAGTAAAGCAGACCCAAAGTATTGGAGTTTTGCATTCATTTCATTTGTTATGGCATCAATTTTAACAAAGGAGAAAATATATGGAAAAAAGTTTTAAGTGTTATAGCGAACAAATTAAATTTCTCTCAAAAATTCATTTAATGTTTCTTATTCGTTTAACAATTAAAAACTACTTTTTGTCTGAAAAATAATTTCAGAAATATTAAGCACGAAAGGAGAGTTTAAGCAAATATGCAACCAAAAATAAATGCAACACATTAAAAAAAGTGGTGTGAAATTTTATGTAATCTGCTTTGTGCGGCTTATGTAAAATTTCTAGCATCAATAGCGTATTTTAATGTCACACTTGTCAAACATGAAAATCTTTCAATTCAGACAAAAGTTTGTCAAGTTAAAGATTGGCCAATATTGTTGGATTCTTGTCATTGTCTATGAGTTGTGTTTGAAACTGTTTAATTTGATAAACAAGTTTCTGAATCATAACTTTTTTCATTAGTGTTTGTTGATTACGCTTTTTTGGGCAAATGTTTGACAAGTGTGGTTGTAGCTTTAGACATAAACGTCCTGCACAAGACCACTTACAAGAACTTTTAAGACATGGAATATTTTTCAAATACTTTATTACAGCAAAGTCTTCTAAAAAAAAAACGATAAGCAACACTGTTGGCAAGATATTTGCATCAGTTATTGCAGACAAACAAGTTTGTGGTGCTTGCTTCTTCATACGAGTGGTTGCGTATAAAAAGGCATGCATGTACATACGCAAATACGTTGTTTGTATGATCTTTAATTTTTTTGTGCACATAAAAACGCACACATACATAGACATTAGTTACGTCGCTTGCTTTAAGAACCCACCTTTAAACTTCACCTACATATATCTTACACACACACAAACTCAAATGTACAATAAGCAAAATAACAGCCATACATGCATCAACACTACTTCTTTTGATTGTTTGTTATGAAAAAGAAGTCTTCATGACATCGCTTGTTAACAATTATGTACACGAACATTAATAAATCTATCTTGCTTCGCTTATGATATGACAGCATTTCGCTGTTGCTAATTTTTGGAGTAGTTCCGTTTTGGAACAGTCCTATACAGAACTAAGAAGCTTGATGAAATATCGGCTGCACTTCTCTACAAGCCACGCACTGTCACTTTCTGTCTCTCTTTTGTTTGTCATGTAAAAAAAATGGAAAAAAAGAATTTTTATAAACTACTATAAAAGCAACTAGTCCTTCAACTAGTATGCAACTCTACACAAAACAACTAGTTGTGCTCCTATGACAACCCAATGTTAAAGTCGATAGTTTGTTGTATGAAAAAAAAACAGATGTGAAACAGTCTGAATTCAAAAGCAACTAGTATGTTTCTGACCAAATACTACTCCTTTTATCTGCAGGGTTATTATTGCTCTCATATAATATATGCGACGAGAATACATTTAAGAAACAAGACGTATTTTCATTTCAAGACTATTTACTCAGGCCTCTATTACACACAGAAAAAATTCCAATATAAAATCAACATGCATAGACTTATAAAAAAAATACTTTGTTGTTTAAATGTGTTGGTGTTTATTTGTTTTGTTCATAGTTGTAATACATACGATGTTGTGCTCTTTTGTGTGACTTGTTTTGTTGTTGTTTATTTTGAAAATCGTAAATAGTCGACAAACTTCACATTACCAATAAAAACATCCTGCTGCTGGGTAGTAGGCAGTGTACTACTCTCGTAGTCGTAGGATCGCAGGTTCAAGTCCTCGAGACAAGTGAAAGTTCCTTCGACATTTGTATTTTTTCTTTAACCATAAATTTTATTTCAAATAAAGAGGTAAATAAGCGCCTTGAGTACCAAGCGATGAGTTTGGAATTCAAACACAATTATTTTCCTGATGCCTATACTAATACATACAATAACGTAAGTTAAATAATTAATAAAACACAATGACTGCATTAAACTAAATTCATGTTGTTTTAATCTGAAATAACTTTTATTGATTTGATTTGCTTCTCCAGGCAAAAAATCTACTGTATTCATATCAAATATAAATTCTTTGTCGGACTTTGTATAAGTTTTTAAGCCCACTAAGCTTATTTTTAATTGGTTATATTAAAAAATATCATCAAAGAAGTTTGAAAGTTTGTGCATAAGATAAAATGTTTGGGCTGTTCGAGGTGTGTGGTTGGGGTCTTTTGATGATTTGTTACAGCGAGAATGAAGTGCATATAGAAGTATATGTATGTGACCTGGTCTCTGAAAAGGTGGCTTATGACTCAAAAAATTATTTTCTAACGAGAAACTGACAAAATGCATTGTTTATCTTTAACAGATGATTTCTCGAAATTTTATTTTTGCGTCATAGCCACCTTTTCATAGACCGGGTCACATATTGTATGCAGTTAGCAGAAATGCTGTATATATATAAGAAATGTGATTTTTTGTCCAGCTTTATGGGTTGATGATGTTTAAAATTTAATCCTTTTCTGATTTCTAGTTGGAGGCAAGAGTATTTGATGTTAAGCATGTGATCATTGCAATCATATTGTGCGAATGCTTAAACTGAATATCATTAATTCGGTTCATGGCTAACACACATTTTTCTTAGAATTCATTTAATTATTAACATAATTTTTCTTTCAGCTTTTGAGAAAGAAGAACAAATGAAAACAAATTGCCTGCTCTGCAAAAGTGTTTTTACTTTTTATTAATTTTCTTTTACTTTTCTTATGCTTTCGTCCTTATTCTTGTTATTCTACCAACATTTATATTATGGATGTAATGACTAAGAAATTGCATTGCAATGTACACAATTCGTCATCATTATTTTTTGATTTACGGGCAAAATCCTTGAAGTCATATTTAAAATTTCATTGAATTGCGAATAACCAAGACTATTCGTTCCTTGTTGAATGGCATGTGGAGGATAACATTACTGATAGTGCCATTGGTTCTGGTGGTCAGAGCAAGCAAAAAATATAGCATATATATATATATATTGATGGCCAAATATTATAAGTAATAAAAAGTACTTGAAAATAATAGAACTTTTATGGTTGATTGCATTGAATTGAGTGGTTACATAAGTTTAAGTTAAAATTAAGTAAAGCAATCAATCGACTACAACAAAGACTTATGGAATATTTTTTATTTTTGCAACCGAATGGCATATGGAAAAAAAATCAATTGAAAAAATACTGAATGAGTAAGAGAACTATTGGAAAATAAAAAATCAATTAATTCTATTTTTAAATTTTATAAAACGTAAAGTGTCATACTTGAATAAAATTAATAATAATAAAATTGTATATAATACAAAATAATGAAAGCATAATTTATAAAAAGAGTTTTTGAATTATAAACAGATTTGAATACAAAATTTCTTTTATGAACCATTAATTAAGCAATTGGTTATGAATAAAGTAGTATTGGTATAAAGGTGAAAGCATAAAAAAATATAAGTGACACATATTTAATTGAACTAGAAAATATGTAAAAATTTTCTTTAATCTATTACAAAATTGCCAAATATTCCTAACGTCAACTTCTTCCACAAAAAGGTTGTAACTTTTCTGAAAATAAAATTATTTTCGTACTACAATTTCCATTGAAAACAAAAAGAATTTTTTTTCTCTTATTAATTTATTAATGATATTTTGACAATCTTTATTCTAAAAATTATACGATAAATTGCTGCTGGTAAAAAATTATCAAAAAATGTAAATTTCTATATAAAAGTAAATAAAATATTTTAAGAAATTAGCAAGATTAATTTTTCTAAGAAATTATTATGGAGCAGCTTACATTAAAAAGCTTTCTACAGTGCCAAGCAAATTTTAATACAACTTTTATGAATTTTTCCCTTCTTACCAAACATAAGAATTTAAAGCTCGTGCTAACACAATACAGACGTTTGAGTTAAGTTATAATATTCTATGAAAAGCTCTTATTTTTGTGAGTGATTTCCATAATTTTTTTCGACTAGTCCACTGCCTAGATTGCGCTCATCTAAGTTAATAATATTGTTGGTAAATCATGAAGACTTACAAACTTTTGCATTTAATTTCAGCTACAGATAAGCCTAGAGTTTTGTTGTACCTTTTAAAAATTTTATATTTTGAATTTCAATTTCTGAATTACTTATGAACATTGGCATAACTTAAATATAGTTAAAAGTATTATTTTATTGGACGTATAAAAAATTTATTATAGTAAAATTTTACTTAACCCTAAAGTGAGCCGTAAATTACAAGTAAGTTAATCCTACTTAATGAAACATTTAATTTATCGCCTGAAGACTGTGAATGTGTTTCACTACTACATTAAAAATACAATTAATTTAAGTATTTTCCATTTCCATATTCATAAAAAATTTAAAATGAGTTTAAATTGCATTTTATTACAAATTTCTCATAAAAAATTTTCCTGAAATGGATTTCAAATGCATTACATTTTGTTTCATTTTTTCTTTTAAATATTTAAGTAAAAAAAATATTTCTTTTTATAATATTATTATTCTATTTGAAATTGTTAAAATTGACTAAGAGATTAATTGATGATTATTTTTTAATAAACAAACCCTTCAAATTTCATTAAAAGACAAACAAGAACAATATGCTGTTGTTGATGTTCTCTACATCTTTGTCAGCAAATTTTGATCTCTGATCAATATGTGAAATTCCACATACCTGAGAGCAAGTTACGTCATTCAAATCTGTTCGAAATTTTAAAATATTTCCACATAAACTCTATTGAAATATTTCGTAATTTCGTTCGTTAACGAGTGTCGTAATTTGCCGCCTACTTCGTTCACATTTTTAATGTGTTATTAAAGTAAACTGAGATTTATTTTAAGGAAAAGAAAATAATTTTTTTATTACGTTTCGATGTGCTTTTGTTTTTTTATAAAGCCGTTGCACTCCTATCATATCTTTTAGTTTAAATATTTCTCCTTTTACTTTTAAAGCACAAGGTTTTTTTTACACTTTTTGTTGCGGATATAATTTGAATTTCAGTGTGATTGGTTTAAAAAAATGCTTGAATTCATTGAATTCAGTCTTAACTCATGCATGTTATTCCAATTCCTGATGTTATTTCTATGGTTTAAATTTGCGCCAAGAATAGAATATACAAGCACATTTAAATGTTAACATTTATGATAATTGCAATTCTTGCAGTTTTTCTCTTCACAAAATTTATTTAAAGTAATTGCGAATTTTCTTTTTAGGGTAAATGTATTTGCTCGCTGATGTGACAATCACCCTTGGTTCCCCTAAAAAGTCGCAAATGACAAGAAAATATTTACTTACTCTTTGTTTTACATAATTTGTCAGCCATTAACTTGAATGCCTTCCAGCATATTGTATTAAACTTTTTCAAATATTTTATGCTGGGGTTCACTTATTTAAGTCAGGCGAAAAAAACTCTTATTTTTTGTGTTTAATTTATTAAATTTAACAATATAATGTAATTGACCCATTAATACAATTTATTTAACGAAATTGGACATAATTGCAGAAATGAATTTTGAATTATCTTCAGGAATAATAAATTGTTCATACACTCATGGAAAAAAGATGCTAAAATCAAGATTTTACGCTCGAAATCAAATAATTTCAATGTTAATAGTCTGCTAAAAGCAAAAATTCTTAATTCAAGAATAAAATTTTAATTTTATGTTGAGATCGCATTGTAGATTGTAATTTTGAATAAATTCTCATTTTAAGATCGAATTCAAGATTTTGTTTCGAATAAAAATCTTAAATAGAAATCAAATTCTTATAAACCTAACAATAACGTTCTTGATTTTAAGAATGCGTTCTTAAAGCTTAAAACCATTTTCTTGATTTAAGAATTGATCCTCTAAATGAAGAGTTTATGCTTAAATTTTAGAAAATGAATTTTACTGACCAAATTTCAAAATTGAAATATTAATATTTCTGCGATCAAAATTCAAGAATTTTGTTCTTAAATTTAGATCGTAATTTTTATCTTAGTCACAATATTCTTACACGATTGCAAATTTAATATTTAATGTAATAGAGGTTAACAAATAATTTAATTGTTTTTTTGCAAAAAAAAATTAATTTTGTACCCCATGTAAAATATCTTAATTCTATTGGTTCATGCCCTACGAAACTTCATATATACAAACAAAAATATATTAAAAGGACCCACTGAACATCTACTCCTAAATTGAGAAAGATGCTTCTTTAAGTACTTTAATTTGTATTGCAGAGTAGTATTTCAGTGAAAAGAGAAAAATGAAGAGTTATTGCCAATGATCCATTACTACATTATTGTGGGTTCTTAACTTAACTAACAAAAGAGAAGGCTAGATTAATTTTGTGTTTTTTGTTTGTTTTAAAATATTTTATTTATTTCTTAACGTTTAAGCTACTTTTCATAATATTATTATTAAATTAATTAACTTTAATTTATTTAAATTGATGATAGCATCAATCATGTATGATTGCTCAACTGTGAAAGATATATTAGTCAAGTGTGATTAGTTAGAGTTGATAGATATATCAATCAAATATTACAAGTCATTCAATCTAGACAAATTCGTTCTCTTTTTGAAAAACTAAGCCAAAGCTCGCGTGCAAGTGTTACTTCATACGACGATGATAACTTTCTTTTCATTTGTAAGCAGGAAAGTTGGATTATTTTGAGTTTGTTTGTATTTGTAGTATGAATGTGATATGAATATAAAAAAAAAACAAAATAAAAACTTATAACTCTTCAATACATTTTTAATGTGTATGACAAGGTTAAGTGCGATGAAAATTAAGTTTTAAAAGTTTTCCTTAACTTTAAGTAAACAACTTGTATTGTATTACATTTCTGTGTAGAGATTAAAACAAAATTTTTATGTTCTTGTATAGCGAGATTGTTGTATATTCAGCTAAATAAACAACTAAGGAGGAGATTATGCTGCACGCACAAAAACTCACTTGTACGCAGATAAAGTTGTGATATACTTTGCATTACTTACGAGTGGAAGGAACTGCTTTTAACTCAATAAAAAGCATCAGTGGAAAAAAGTTTTGGAATAAAAAAACGTGCTAAATCCACATTATAATGCATGTTTGAGTTAAACTTAATTCTAAGAAATAAAAAAAAGGAAAAGGGTGTGAAAAAACTTGTGTACTGATTTCAAATGTTGTTCTCACTCTATAATTGTGTTATAAATACTAAAATGTGCAATATACTCGTATACGAAATACAGTGAGCTATTAAAAGAAATCAATTGAAGATATTTCAGATAATTTTAAATTAATTTGATTTAGAACTTAAAAATATTTAGCTTGGAAGAATAAATAAGCAAATACAAGAATCTTAAAGATTTCTGTTCTTTTTGTTAAAAAAGAACAGCAAGCAAAAACTGTCATGAAGTTATCATAAGTGACTGAAATGAACTGGGTACTAACGAGTTCCCTCTTATAATTTAAAATTAAAAATTGGCGCATTATGTAGTTTTACACCATTACTAAGCACCAGCATGAATTTTAATGTAAGGCTGTATGCCAAAATTTAAACAAAAACTTTAACTTGCACAATTTTGCCACTTAGGCTAACTTCATGCCACTTTTTTGTCATACATTAGGCTGCTAGTATCCGCTAGTCTCTTATCATAAAATCGATGTGTTTAACAAAATATTTTTATTTTTATATTTTTTTAAAGTCATTTTAATTTTTTCTAGTTATTGCAAGAAATAATTTCGTATTGAAATGTTTTTATGTTTCTTGAGAAATTTAGAAGTTAAATTTTTTTGGTACAGAAAAGGATGCTTAAAGTCATTTGTTGCCAATAAAAATGAATCGAAAGTATTAAGCTGCAGCAGACAAACATTTGCATATAAAACTAAAAAAAAATTCTCATATAGGTTGGTTTGCATTTCCTAAACGAAGAAACAAATAAAAAGAAACATAGAAAACTACAAAAATATTTTAAGGCCTTAGAGAAGTTGCATTCTTGTAAGTAAAATAAACAAATACAACATAATCTTATACGGTTGAATGAGAATTTTCAAATAAGAAAATAAAGGCCCAATGGGATAAAATCGTAAGCACTTGAACAAAAAACTTAACATTTGTTTGCAAATGCAAAAAATAAGAGGAAGTTGTTTGTGAAGGAAATATGTGTTGCTTCATTTTATTTTTTGGCAATATTCCATTTGCTAATACAAATATACAATAAATGTAATTGCCAGCAGAGATCCCAAAAGGAAATTTGAATAAAAAAGATCACTATTTTAATGTATAGAAGAGTTAACAACTTTCACAGAAAAAATTATTCCCAAAAAATTTTCAAAAAAACGTTTGTTTGAAAAAAATGTCAGGTTCAGTAAATATTTTTTACTCTTCCAGTAAAAAGTTGTTTCAATTTTGTTTTATGCAAAATAAAAATCAGTATGGAGTGAAAAATTCTATTACATACAATTAATATAAAGTAACATTTGTAACAAAATTGTTAAAAAAAGATTTCTATTCCAATATAGAAATTGCATACTATACACAACAGTTATTTATTTTTTTTACTTTTTATTTTTATTAAAACATTTTGTTGAATTAGACATTTGTTGATTTAAAAAAAAAATCAATTTTTAAAATTCTTTGTAGGACCTAAATTGAAAAGATTAATATTTGATTCAGAGAATTTTGTTTTTGAAATGGAAAATTAGTTTTTTCTGTGTACTTCACAATATTATTGAGTACTTTTTTTATTTTATTGCAATATTCAGTTTATTGCACAATATTTTTATTTTTCATTTATAGTTTTTATTGGATCTTTTATTTTAAATTTAACTAACAATAATTATTCAAAACTTAAATCTAAAAATATTAATAACTAGTCCGGCTAGAGCTAGAGAAAAATTTTAGAACAACAGCTTGTCCTTTGTTTGTCTTACCTCTCTCGTGTTTGGCTGAGAGCAATAGTGTTGTTCCTTCTCAGAGGAATATGTCCTTTTAAGTTAAAGATATTGTGTTTTAGAAGATTAGGATATAACTCAAGTTTTTGTATATTTTTTCACATGTTTGAAACAACACTTTTAAACATCGGGACTCATAGATCTTTGTGAATGCTCTGATTTTTGATCTTTGAACTTTCTACACATTTGATACAGAAGCAGTTCCACATAATTGGATGTCATAGAACTATATGCGTTTTAGAATTGAATTAAATAACAAGAGCATAATATAAAAAAATATGGCTTCATTTTTGCCAAATTATATGTGAAAGTTAACATAAGATAGAAGACTTTTTAAAGCTTATTTTTTATGCTGCAAACCTAGAATTAATTTATTATTATAAATTATTCGGATTTTTTTTACAAATCAGTCTTAAATCTGCTCATTTTATAAACAATGTTTTATAGTAAAATTTTTGTTCTGAGATGAGGACTTACATTTGGTGAAAGGGCTTGTTATTAAAAAAGAATTGTTGCAAATGGAGTGAGACTAATTGACAACAGACCCACTTATAAACTACATTATATCCAGAAAGATGCTTTGTTTGTTATAGTTTAGCTGCTGCTGGGACAACGTGTTCAAAAATTAATACAGAGTTTATTCATCGTTTTTCTTTTTTTTTAACTAGTCCTTTCAAAAAAGATCCTAATCTGTCTGAGATATCGAACATAGAAAAATCTTTGGTCACGTATATTAATTTTGTAAGACTGGCCTTACGCACATCAAGCTTTCTTGCTCTTTATTTGATTTTGTATAGGAGAGATGAGAAAGAAATATATAACCTTGTTATAACTCCCCTTTTCTCTCTCTTTCTATAACAAGAAAACTTGATGTGTCTCTAACAGAGAAATTGTGCACACTCATGTAAAAAAGGATACAATACGAGTATGTGATTGATACGCTCCTTATCATTGGTTAGTTATAAATAGAAAATAAAGCGTGGCTGCTGGACACACAAAATATAATTGCAGTACTGCAAGTATAATTTAATCTTATCCAATATGCTCCGGGAAAACAGCACATTTCTCTTCTAAATAAATTTCCAACTTGGAAGAATTAAAGACTTACCAAGTGTTTGTTTACAAGCATTCAATTGCTTTATATTTATAAATAAATATGGGCTGTTTGTTGTTGTAAAAGCCTTATAACTGCAGTTGTTAACTTTTCGATTTGTCAGCTTGTCAGGACGACAAAAGCCAAAATAACAAAAAACAAAAAGTATAAAAAAATAAAATGTTTATATTTATAGATTTGCTAGAAATGTGGGCTGTTGTAAAAAAAAATAATATCCTTGCAAAACAACAATAACAATAATATTTTATGTTATTGCCAAGTCATAAGAAGCCATAGAATATAATGGTTTCTTTATTTCTTTCTTTTCTCTAAGGTACATATACATATTATTACATATAAAGTATATTTGGGGTCTTAAAATAAAATATTAAAGCAATTAAATCTATAAAATAAATTTAAGCTAGAGATCCCTTAAATTATTGTGTATCATTTCAATCTTCAAAAGTTACTATCAAGTTAGTTAGTTGTTGATTAAAAATTATTTATGAATTATTAAAAAAAAATCATGTTTACATTACTTTGAGTCTCTGACGTTTATTGGGTCTATTGCGTTTTGATTTTATTCATAAAAAATTTAATTTTTTATAGCCGGATCTGCCGATAATGTTTTATTGTCATAAAAGAAAATCAAATCTCATATCCATGGGGCACACATTTTTCTTTTTTTTTATCTCTATGCTGTAAAATAAAAAAAAGAGGCGGCGGATGACAGTTTCATTTTGATTTTCTTTTTCTTTTATGCTTTTAACATTCAATCATTATTTAGACAAATGCTCAATAATACACACATGAGATTTTTTTCTTCTTTTCATTGATGTCTGTACATGGACATGAATAAATATTTCAGGGCACATTATTATCTTATTATTGATGTTATTGTCAGGATGTACATATATATGTGTGTATGTTTATGTCTGCATGCATGTATGTGTGTGCTAAAATCAATCCATATAAATTATTGTTGTTTGATATTAATATATGTTATTTGTTGAAACAATAACTAGAAAGCTTTTCGTATATGTATTAACTAAGACAACTTACATATTGATTAGGACATTGTCTACATCTGTCAAATGTACATATAGAAAAAATACGATATGTATACGCCTCCTTACACTTCATAATAAAATATGATACAGTAGCTCACAACATGTTTGGTAGCTCTAGCACATTTTTTTTTTAAATTCATACAAGCTTAAGGTTTTATATTCATAATATGTATTTCGTGCGGCTTAAAGAATATTTAAAAAATGTTGTTTTTTAATAAGACGCTTTGAGGTATTTTTTGAGAAACTCACAGGAAATTTCCAAATTCATTTGTTTTTGCTTGGAATATATAAATGAAAAATGTTTTTATGTGAATCAAACAACGTGCTGAATCATTTTTTTTATAAAGTACCTTTCATTAGATATTATACAGCTTCATATAAATAAATTTTTGAAATTTTTTTTTGTTAGAGCTATGCTCTTTATGCCACGACACAGGAGCTAGAACGTTGATTTTTGTAGCAAAAACCATAGACACTATTACAGTTAAAAATTTATTTTTATTAAATTTCTTTGTAATTAAAGGCACAGTATGAAAATAAATGAAACAAAATTTTTTATTTATTATAATAATAAAATAAAAACAATAAGAACGATTGTTCAATTTGTTTGTTTATTTTTTATGCACTTGAGCACAGACATACATGAAAACGTTTTGAAATATTGGCGCTGAATTTGATATCACGACACATTAAAATTTTTTTATATAAATAAGCAGAATAACCAAAAAACATACAGAAGTATCATGAGATGGACGATAAGGGTATTTATCTGTTTGTCTTGTTTTTCCTCAAGTTTTGTTATCGTTTTTGTTTTGATACTTTTTTCTTATGCCACAAATTTTTATTATCTGTGTTAATTGGGAAGTAGTAATACACTACAGTATTAACACACTATACTTTTCTCTTTTTTCCACGAGTCCTGTCACTTTCTTCACTTTTGTGTATTCTGTGGCATAGCTCTAACCGATAGACAACTTTCTTTTTTTTTCTGAAACTATACAAGCCATATTTATTTTTTTTCGACATGTATGTATTATATTTTACCATTAAAAATTTGCAGGCTCAACGCAATATTTGGAATAAATAAATGTTTCTTTGCGACAACACCGCGTTACACACATTCTGTCCTATGAACCAAATATACTTTTACGGAAAGGGAGAAAAAATAAAAATACACGTGTATCGGCGATTTTTATGTACAAGTAATGTAAAAATGTAAAAATTTGGAGTCCCTTCAAGTTATGCAGAAAAAAGAGAAAAAAAATTTCAAAAAAATCTGAGAATTGATAAAAATCAATTTTTTTTTTTTAATTTGACATGATAAAAACATTTCCACGAGTCTTCCTGCAAAAACTCTGCTCAATTGGAGCACGGGAAAAGGCTTAAAAACTTATCCAAAATTTTTTAGAGATACGGAAACTACGAGCCTTATATTTTATACAAAAAAAATTCTGACGTGCACATGCAAATCACCAATACACGTGTAATTTTAGTTTGTCTTCCCTTTCCGAAAAAGTATATTTGGTTCATAGGACAGAAAAAAGTTCGTTTTTGTAATGCGGTGTAATAATTCCCATCTAAAAATTACAATACAAATGATTAGTTAATGCTTTGATGAACTCAGCTCCAAGTAGTTATATTTCTGGTGACTCATCAATGAATTTAACATATGGTTGTAATGGGACGGAAGTTATCCAAGTTACTGAATGGTATGTACTTAAGAATAATTTTTTAATTTAAACGACAACCTTAGAATATTGAATCCAGTACCTCTAATGATTAGTATGGAATGAAGTTGGTAAACCTTTGGAACTAGTTCCGATTATTTTTGCTGGATTGTTTTGTCACAAATAGACTACATTCTAGTGATTCGATTTACTTTAATGGTAATATAAGAAAACATATAAAATTATGAGTAAAATTTACACCGAAAAATTTTTATTGTGTAAAAAATTTCAAAAAAAAAATTCAATGATATATTTTATTCAAAATACCAAGATTCATAAAAGTTTAATTGAAGAAAAAAGACATTTGTCTTTTATTGTAGTATGACAATACGAATATATTGCTACTTTAATATAGAAAAACCCTAACATATTATTTGTTTAAAGTGTCCTCTCGATAGAAAAAGAAAACACTCGATTTACAAAAAAAATTAATAAGTTAGGCCATTACTATATTAAAATATTAACAACACGATATGTATGCATAATATACATTGTATATGCATCAAACCAAATACAGATTTAAATAAAACATTGAAATAAAATTCAAGAAAATGTGTAGTAAAAAAAATATCTGTGCACATTTACAAAATTAAAAATTTATATGACAAATATTTAAATTAAATTGAAACCAGAATTGTTTCTGATCAAAAATTTATTTCAAGAAGATTTAAAAAATTTTTTTTTATTTTAATTTTGTTGAAAACAATGCAATTTTCCAAAAACTTTAAAGTAAATGAACAATTCCCTTGTAAAAAAGCAATACTTAACTTAAACTTTTTCTTATATAATATTTTCCCTTAAGGTTTTAATTGAGATTTTCCTATCTCCTTCCTTTCAAGTACATATGTGTACATTATCCATCAAATGCCTATAAAAACTTAACAATTATTTATGGCCTTAATTGATGTGGATAAAAAAATATTCCATACTGCAACACAATTCCCATCCTTTTATAATTTCATGATGTGTCTGCAGTAAATGATGTTGGTAATAAAAGACACATCAAATTCTTATTCACATGAATTTTTATAAATTTTGTTTTAATAATTGAACTTTTTTTCTTGTCTCTTAAACAATGTAAATATTTAAATCAAGGATACAAAGTTAGATGTTGGTTGTTTCGTGCCCATGATTATGAAAGTGGGCTAAGTCATTTATTACTTATGTGTATATATTTAATAGATTAATTACATTTGAACAATTAAAAAACGTTTTTATGTTATGCAACATTTCAGTTAGCACAGAAAAAAGTGCTCACCAATTAATATTTTCAATTAAGAATTTAATTGTATTAATTAAATTTTTAATTGTATTAATTAATTTGAGTGGAAAAACTTAATTGATATTATTAATTTTTTATAGGTGAAAATTTAATTAATTTTTTAATTGATAGTACAAATATTTTAATTAATATTACAAAATCATTCATATTACTTTTTTGTGTGAAGAGACTGGATTAAAATAAAATTATTAAATATTTATTAAATACTTACGTAGTTTTTTCTAAAGATCTATTAATATTTCGAAGCAGATATGCATTTAACTTATGTCACTTTCATAACAAAGGGCAAAACCGTGATAATACTTTTGTTTTCTAGATATGGGAAAATTTCTTTTTCTTTAAAATTTGGTTTATATCTGCGTGGGTTAAGGGTCAGTTCTGTTTCACTACTGACTATGCTAAAAGAAATTAACCTCATCAAATTTATTTGCACTGTACGTTTGAATATATAAAAGCTGGCACTAAATAAAGTAAGATCCCAATTGCCTTAATCCCATCACCATAGTGATGTTTATTTATATGAAAAAAATTAAGATGTTTCTTTGTTTTTAATAAAAATTTTTTAATGAATAAAAACAAATAAGCTCAGCATTGCTTGGCCCTTAATAATTTTTAGAATTTATGTATATTAAAAACAAAAACAAAATTTTCAAAAAGTTATTTTTTGTTTTATGTAAATATCACTCTGGTTATGTGATTTGCTCCTAGTTTTTAACTTAATATTTAAATACGTAATCAGCTATATTAAATATAGATTGTATGTATTTAAATACAATTTCATTTTGCCTTTAAAGTAAAGCAGCACTACAAAATTTTCCAGCTGTTGAACATAAATTAGAAAAGTTAGGTTATCAAATTGTAGAAAATTAAAATTGCATAAAAACACATTTTATAAAAGCAAACGAGCATCAAAATTCATTTTTCTATTTATTTATTTTATGATATGACAATATTGCTTTGTCTTCGAACAAAGTACATTGTTTTATGGCATCACAGTACAAAACATTGAAAATTCAACCCCTTTCAAAACATCGTATAGAAGTATTTAGAACGCAGCAAACAAGAAATCAGAGCTTATTTTTCATTGTTTGATGTTAATGATTGCAATGTTTTGCTACGTTGTATCTATACCCGATAATAATACCGCATTCAAGTTTTATGTTGATTCAAGCTTTATATTGAAACATTTTTTAAGTCGGCCTCGATGACAGATGCCTGCAAATTCTTACCGCACTGGTAGGGCCTTAAAGTTTTCTTTTATCTTATTTAAGAAGGCTTAAACTGAGAATATAGGCATTTGCAGCCAGTATTTATAAAACTTTTTTAAGAACAATGATAAATGTACTTCCTTTTAAAGAAAACTATACTAAATTACATTTCGAAAACAAGACTTTTAACTCAATTTTATGCGCCATAAATTTTGGTCTGTAGTCATTGTTATTTGCTGTTGTCAATAATTAACAACTTCGTTTAGCAACTTTCCAAGCAATAAGACAAAATAAACTAAGCATAACAAACGCGTCTGGCGGAAAATCCCTCAACTTTTTTTTCAATCTAAAGCTTTAAAAACAACAGCAGCATTAACTAAAGTGTTTTATTTCTCTTAAACAAGTAACAACAAATGTAAAGAATATAAAGGAATGAATAGCAAACTGGAGGTTTCAGCGGCTGTAGATTATATAAGCAAAGTTTCTTTTTAAACAATTTTATAGCAAAAACCATGACTTTGTGAGTGATGGTTGTTTCACAATTATCACTCAGGTAAGTTACAAAGATACCTATAAAATTATTGATGCATTTAAAATGTATATTTCATAAAAAGTAATTATTAAAGTAGGTATCTCCTTCAATAAAGTGCGTAAAATCTGTTGTGAGCAAAAGAAAAAGTGCTCAAGTCGAGATAAGCGGATTTTGAGTTAATGATGCCTCCATATTTGAAAGCATATTTGAAAGCACGTCTACCAGCCAGTTAAGTTTATATAAAAAGACATTAAACGAGGCCTTGGCTGAAGTAGTTAGCACGTTGACTACCAAACCGAAGGTCCTGGGTTCAATCCCTGTATCAACAGTCAGTCAGTAAATAAGAACACCACTAATTTTTCTGATGTTAATTTGTGTTCCTTAGCATCAATTGCTGCAGGGAGGTTCAAGTGATGAAGGCATAGTCACTGGTCACTGAACTATACCGACTTCAGCAGAAACTAATCCTAACATCAGAGCGCCCTACTTCGTTATGTAGCAGAACCATCGGAGAAGTAAAGGAACGTCATTTTGACAAATTGCTGTATCTTGGAAACCATTTCAAGAGGTAAACTCTTGAAATTTCCAAAAACAGTAAAACTAAAAAATCCCAAAATTATAAAATCGCCAAACCGAAAAAAAAAATTTACAAAAATTTAAATGAAATCTCCAAAACGAAAAAAATCGTTAAAATTAAAAAATTCGAAAAATTCGCCCAAATGAAAAAAATCACCAAAAACGCAAAAAATGCGCCAAAACCAAAATAATTGTTTATTTGAAAAAAATCGCCAAAGTTAAAAAAAAATCGCAAAAACGAAAAAAATCGCCAAAATTTAAAAAACGCCAAAAACCGAAAAAAATACTCAAAACGGGAAAAAATGTGCCATACCAAAAAAAAATCACTGATATGAAAAAAATCACAAATATTAAAAAAATCGCCAAAATAAAAAAAATCGCCAAAATAAAAAATAAACGCCAAAAACCAAAACTAAAAACAAATCGCCTATATGAAAAAAATAGCCAAAACAAAAAAAAAATAGCCGAAATGAAAAAAACGCCAAAAGCCGTGAAAAAAGTGTAAAAAACGCCATAACTTAAAAAAAATCGCCCAACGAAAAAAAACCGCAAAAAACGCTAAAACTAAAAAATGCCAAAACTATATTTTATACATATAGGCTAAAGTTCGTATTGAATTAAATATCTAGTGCCCGTACGAAAGGAACCCTTCGTGCGCGGGTTAAGGTCGCACTTTACTGAATTTATTAAAAATAATTTTCCATCTTTTTAATTGACGAGACTTCTTTGTTAGAAATTTTCTGCTAGCAATAAAATTCTCGTTAAGTTGCCTCTCTAACACAGTAAAAAATTGTGGTTTAATTTTTAATTTTATGTAATTAAAATTAAAAAATAATTCCTAAATAGTTTGTGTGTATGTAAAACCAAAGTTCAATTATATTCCACTAATCTTTGATAAATTTAAAATTATTCTAAAACTTCTTAATATGTATCGAAAATTATACCCAAGTACTTTATTAAATTTATATACACACAAAAAAGTAACATGAATGATTTTGTAATATTAATTAAACTATTTGTAGTATCAATTAAAAAATTCATTAAATTTTCACCTATATTAGTATTAATTAAGTTTTTCCAGTCAAATTAATTAATACAATTAAAAATTTAATTAATATAAATAAAGTCTTAATTGAAAATATTAATTGGTTAACACTTTTTTCTGTGTATGTATTTTACTTTCCTTTCATCTGATAATTGATTTGAATTTTCTGCTTCGCTTTACAAACTATTTAAGCAAAATTTAAATAACAGAAAGAATTTAAAATTTGAAAAAAAAATAGTTGGTCTTTATGCAATATTTTGTTAGTAAATGTTCAATTAAGACATACTCGTATAATTATCTTTTTTTCTGCAAATCAATGCCAAGATAAGAATTATATAATTGATATTTTTATTAATTATTTGAGAGGATACCCAAAGACTAGGACGGAAACAAGAGACTTAATGGAAGTTTGTCCTTAAAACTTAAACATTTTTCTTATGCATTGCTTTATTATTATGCTAGACAGTTGGAAATGCCAATAAAATTGTTTGAAAAGAAAAGAAAGAAAAGAAAACCAGGAAATTGCCAAGAATAACAACAATTGAACCGAAGTCTGTATAATGTTGGAGTTATTTCTTTGAAATGAAAGAAAAAAAAACAAACAGTCTACTTCTCGTTATAACTGCATTTCATTGTATTTAAAATATTGCAACATAAAAGGCAAAGGAATTTGTTTTTAGAATTTTTACTTGCTTTCTTAAGAAAACTGAAATAAAAGAACAGTAGACAAAAGAACAGAAAAGAAAATAATCTCAGCATACTTTTAACTTGTTTACACTTGTGCATTCAGTTTCTTGTATTCTGTATGTTCAGACATACAAACTGGAATTCTAGTTATTCTTGTTTGCAGTCACCACGGACATTTTTCTTCAGCAGTGCCAGACATAAAATTAAGTGTTGGTTGAATTACTTGTGAGAGTTTAATTATATTCTGGTTAATGGAAACTTTATGTGTCCAAGGGCTAAGCATCTACACACACTGTCACTGATCTGGGGGCAAATGATGGCACTCTTTATCGATTGAAATTACTAAATATTTTATAGAAACTTTTTACAATTTTGAATCGTATCGAATGCCGTAGTTTGCATCCTGGTTTTTTGCTTAGAAAAGGACATTTTTCATAAGTTTCCTATTTCGGCTGAAACTAGCAAAAATATAAAATAAATAACAATTTGTATAGAATACACAGAATGGTTTAATAAGGATCGAGCAGTATGATGATATTCTCTTGCCATGCTTAGGCAATACATCAAGAACAATTCCAAGAATCCGAGTGCATCGATTCTCGTTAAACTGTCAGTTTGAAAAACGTAACCTGAGGAATATTTGCTTTTTTTTTATGAAATTCAGATATTACATCACTACTTATCATGTTTTATAGTAAGATTATTATGAATACTACTAAAGAACAATTTTTTCTTGTCAGTAACGTGCCAAAGCTGGATGTAATGACAAAAGTTGGGATTTGAAAATTGTGCTAATTCAATCACTTAATATTTTTTTATAATCAAAATTCATATCTAATATATAAGTAAAGAAAATATTTTGCGTTGGCTGTTATATTTTTTTTCTTGGTTCTTAAGACATGTTGAAAATTCATTTTTACTTTATTTTTGTACACCTTTCAAAAATTAATTTATTACCTTTAGGATCAACCTGCAGTGAAGTTGAATGAAATTATATGAGGCAAAAAAAATGCATTCATGTTTTTCCTTAACATTTATTCTATGTAGACTTAAGCTTCAATAGCCTAAAATATTTCTTTTTCCTGAAAATAACTTCCTTTCCTCATTCACCAAGAACTCAAATAACATTTTGTATGGCGGAAAAATAAAGATGAAATATAATCGCCCGCATAAAAAAGATGAAAATTAAAGACACTTTAAGAGTGAGGAGCACATAAAGATATTTATATGGAAACATTTACTCGAACGGTAACATACGAGTATGTAGGAATGTGTGCAATCATGCAACGTCTTTGCATGCTTCAGGGTTTAAGAAAATTTTTACTTATTTTTTGTTACATTTGTCAAGTGCTGGTTTTACTCTGAACATATGTACATAAATTCATATTTATGTGAGGCAAGACCCTGCTGCTTGTGTGCAACGTTGTTCACACAAAAAAACATTATTTTGTTACCTTAATAATGTTTTTTTGTTCGTTGCTTGGCTATAACTGTTGTAAAACTCACTCTCTGAGAGAACGTATACTCATAAGTGCAAATGTGAGTGTAAAATGTATTGTCACAGGAATGCCGTACAGAATTCAATATCCTGTTAGAAGTAGTAATATTTTAAACGGACATTCTCATTCACATATACAGGGTGGCGAAAAATAACCTTCCGATGTTATTTGGCTGTAATTTAAAACAAGTCAAAGTGCTATATTCGGCTGTGCCGAATCTTATATACCCTTTACCAAAGTGCGTTTATGTAGTATAGAGATACAAACATAAGCACAGAGATATGTAGGTGCATATTCATTTCGTGAAAAAATTCATACTTTTTTCTAGTGCAATTTTTAATTTTTTGGCATTATGTTTAATTTGGTGCTTTTTAAATTTTGGCGATTTGTTTCATATAGGCAATTTGTTTTGGTTTTGGCGATTTTTTTCTGTCTTTGGCTTTTTTTTAATTTTGGCGATTTTTTTCGTGCTGGCGATTTTTTTGATTTTGACGATTTTTTCATTTAGGCGATTTTTTTATTTTTTATATATTTAATTTTTTTAGTTTTGACAGTTTTTTTCTCGTTTTGGCGATTTTTTTCGGTTTTTGGCGTTTTTTAATTTTGGCGATTTTTTTTCGTTTTGGCGATTTTTTTGATTTTGCCGATTTTTTTTCATTTAAGCGATTTTTTTTGTTTTTGGCATATAGGCAATTTGTTTTTTTTGGCGATTTTTTCCGGTTTTGGCGTTTTATTTTTTAATTTTGGCGATTTATTTTCGTTTTTGGCGATTTTTTTGATTTTGGCGATTTTTTTTCATTTAGGCGATTTTCTTAATTTTTGACGATTTTTGTTCATATAAAAATGTTTTTTTTTTGTTTTGGCGATTTTTGCGGATTTTTGTCATTGTGGGATTTTTTTTGGTTTTGACACTTTTTTCTCGTTTTGGCGATTTTTTTCGGTTTTTAGCGTTTTTTTAATTTTGGCGATTTTTTTTCGTTTTGGCGATTTTTTTTCATTTAAGCGATTTTTTTTAATTTTTGGCGATTTTTTTCATATAGGAAATTTTTTTTTGATTTGGTGATTTTATTTCGGTTTATGGCGTTTTTTTAATTTTAGCGATTTATTTTCGTTTTGGCGATTTTTTTTTTGATTTTTGCGATTCTTTTTCATTTAGGCGATTTTTTTTTTAATTTTTGGCGATTTTTGTTCACATAATCATTTATTTTTGTTTCGGCGATTTTTTTCGGTTTTTGGCTTTGTTTTAATTTTAGCGTTTTTTTTTCATATTGGCGATTTTTTTTTTTGGCGATTTTTTTAAATTTTTGGCGATTTTATAATTTTCGGATTTTTTAGTTTGACCGTTTTTGAAAATTTCAAGAGTTTAACTCTTACAGTTTCCAAGATATAGCAATTTGTCAAAATTACATAGTCAAAATTTCATTAACTGATGGGCCACCCTTTAATTTAAATTTTTTTAATTTTAGTGTTAATTGTTGTAGCCTATATAAAAATACACTAATTTTACAAATTTCAAGTGTCAATATACATATGTACACACATACATACAATTGTATGTATATTACATGGGATTTTAAAAGTTTTCGTTACTCATTTTGGAACACCCTTTAATTTTTAGCTTTTATATATTTGTTGTAGCGACCAAAGTTCTACATACACTGTCCAAATTTCAGACCCATAGCTTTTACCGTTCCTGAGAAAATAGCCTTCTTCCTAAAACATGAAATATGTTTAATTATTAGGAAAAAAGTTAAAGTTTTCCAACCCTGGAAACGTTTTTTAATCTGTTAAGTTTTTAAAATTTTTTTTTAATTATAAATACCAATTTTATTCATACCGAAGTATAAAATAAGTTAATTTAATAAAAAAGTAATAAAAACTTGTTTTCGGTAGTTATTTTCTATGGGTAAATTGAGTTTGAGTTTTCCAGCTCTGAAACCGTCTGCTCGATTTTGCTGAATTTCAATAGCAAAATTTTTCGGAAAATTTCCGACACACCAGTCCAAGAACGAAGTCGCTAGCTCTTCTGGGAGCTTGGGAAAACCGATTTCACGTACAGACAGACGGACAGACGGACAGACGGACAGACGGACAGACGGACAGACGGACAGACGGACATCGCTTGTTCGTCTTCCCTATGCATAAGGATCCAGAATATATATACTTTATGTGTCGCTTATTAATATTGTAGAAATTACAAACGGAATGACAAACCTATATATACCCTTTTACCATTTTTTGGTAAAGGGTATAAAAAAAAGAAAAACTTTGATTCTTCTTGTGGATTATTTTTATTTGGTCTTTTAATTTGTTTTACATCAAGTCCAGAATATGATGTCATGTAAATGACCGCCGGCACAGTTGATTGTTATTTGAGTCCTTTTGATGGCATTTTCTATCACTTTGACCAAAACTTCCTCACACTCTTGACGGATATTGTCTTTAAGAGCTGCAAGAGTCTGAGGCTTGTTGACATAAATCCGCGACTTCAAAAAGCCCCACAAAAAGAAGTCTGCAGCGGTCAAATCAGGCGATCTTGCTGGTCGGTGACTTTGGTCAAATAAATAGTCACCAATATTCCGCGTTCTGGAGCAGTGTAGCGTAACATTGTTTATTAACGTGTATTTTGCATGTGTTTACTACACAAATGTCAAAACAGAACTGACATTAGGCGCCAATCGCAAAATTTATAGCATTTTCTGATAGGAGGATTACTTCTGCGCCACCCTGTATGCACTCACACACCCATACACACATAAATTCTTGTTTAATAAACAAATTTGACATTTGTGCTTTATACTTTTTATTTTCCTATACCAGGTAAGATCTTTTGTAACAAAATTTTTTTATAACACAGCAAAATGAAGCGAAGGGCCTGTCCCAGGATGTCGGCAATGTTCGATTTACATTTGAAAAAAAAATCAAAATTTTAAAATAAGCCCTGCAGCATGTTTGTTAAAGGGAATTTTAACAACTTGCCATTAGCTAAAAGTAGGTAGGTTTGCATTATAAAACCTTGATTTAGAATTTGTAATGATGCAAAGCTGTTTATGGGGCAGACAAAATCCTACCTTTAGCTAAGGACGAGTTGTGAAAATGGCCCTGAGACATTGACAACGGAATTTATGAAGTTTTTGTAGATAGAATGAAGGATTATTGTATTTGTTTCCTTTAATCTATTATAAAAACGCCCAGATTTCAAACGTCAACGTCTTACAACAAAGAGGCTGTTAAATCAAAAATTAAATTTTGGAATTAGTTTTTATTTTGACAAGTCGAAAGTTGACGACATCGGGAGACAGGCGAGAAGTATGACATCATATCGCTCATTTACTTCAATAGTGGCACAACTCAAAAACATGGGTTTTTTTAATTTAATAATGCAAAAAGATTTGGCATTTTGTATTTTATCTTGCTATTTCATACAAATAGCTTGTACCATCACCTTCTGAGAGAAGATTTTTTTCATTTCTCCATTGAGTTGTATGCAAATTGCAAACTTAAAACGGCGTTTTCTGCAAAACTGGTTTTTTTGAGTTGTGCCACTATTGAAGTGAATGAGCGATATGTGTGGCAAAAAAATACTGATCTACTTTTAGGATGAATTTATTATCATAATCGATTTAAGCGCGTATATAATGATCTACTTACATCATGGCTTTGTTTGTTAGCAATAATGCCGCATTTACGCATCCTAGGACACTTATATTATATTAAATCTTAAAAGTAAAATAAGCTAAAGAATTACAACTGATTGTCAATTATTATTACTTATAGCTTCGATTACGTAATGTTTATTTTTTATCACAGGAAAGGCATTGAAATTCAAAGGAAACGAGCAATAATAACATAAATAAATAAATTAATTTTAATTTTTATGTTCGCCTTCAAATGAGTGGGTGATATTCTGTGATTTAATATTTCATCATTCATTATTTTTAAATTATCATATCGTTTGCTGAAATGCAAAAAGGCGTAACTAACAAAAAATTCAAAATCGAATTTTTGATTGATTACTACGAATGCCATTGAACTAAATATGATGACAAAATGTTAGACTTCTTCAATAAAAAAATTTAGCTTTTATTAACAACCAACAAGCCGACTTAACTATAAGTTTTTTTAGTCTTGTTTTAGGTCTTTGTTTCTCTGGTAGGGCCTCTTGACATTTTAGCAAAAAATATATTTTTTTAATTCCTTAAAACAATAGATTTGTGCAAATTTTGATGTGTTTGTATGCGTATAATTTTCTTTGTTGATTACGCAATTCAACGTTAACATAAAACTTTTTTTTATTGTTGTATTTAATAGTCATATATATGTATATTGCAAACTTTTTATATCTGATTGAAAATAGTTATAACATTTTGCTCAATTTCCGATCCCGTTTTTATTCGTATATTAAAAGAATTTATGGAAAAAAACTTCTCAAAAATAAAAATAATTATACTTTGTAGGCTTGTGGCTGTAAACGAATTCCGTATGATTAAATCTTTTGTACTTTCATTTCAATGTTTAACTCTTACTTTTTAATTCCGATTACATCACAAAAGTATGCCTGTTTGTGCACATTTAAATCACAATAAAATTTATGATGCTTTAATAACATGTATGGATTTTTCTTTTACTGAAAATGAAGTAAAATTCTTGCTGAGATTGCAATATTTTCATTCATGAAAAAATTTAAAATATTAATAAAAAATTATTTAAACACTTTCAAATTAACTTTCATTTCAGTTTTCATGTCTTTCATTTCAAAAAGAAAAGTTAAATAACGTTGCTTAAGGGAAAAATTGTTTGCATTGCGTTGAAATTATTATTGATTGCTGACTGTGGTAATTTATAACTGCGAAAGCTTTTATTAAATCTGAGTCCCTTCAATACAAAATTCAATTAATTTTCTCTTTATAAAATAATCATAATTATTGCTCTTTCTTTATGCTGATTTGTTGCAAGGATGAATTAAATTTTAATATCAGTACATAACTTTAATTTTTAAGAACTTGACATAAAAACCTTAGGTAGATTACCCGTTTGTAGAAGTAGTGGGCATAAGATGTTTATAAATTTTGTTGATATTTATTTCAATGGAGAGTTAAATTTTAAAGATTTTGCCTTAAAAAAATAAGATAAAAACAAATTGATTATTGAGTTATTGTTTCAAATATGTTTTCTTTAAATGAAAGTTTAACATAACATCTCAAGTTTTTCTAAGAAGTTTTTTTTGGGAAAAGTTTCCCTGATGATCTGCATTAGCAAGAATAAAATGCTCTATGCGCATCCAGCTAACACCTCAATTATTAATTTATATGTATTTTTAATAAAAAAATTTTACTGTAGAAGTAAAATTATAATTTTCTTTAAGGCTCCCATACACACATACTGCTCTTGCTCATGCGATAAGCATGTATTGGTAAATTTTAAATTTTTGTTAATGTATTTGTTACACAGACAATGCAGTATGAAAAATCAAAATAGTTTTGATTTTGAAATGAACTCATACTGCTGAGAGTTTTTGAAATGAACAACAAATGAATTTATTAATTTTTCTGATATGTATTTTTTTAAATTTGAAGTTTTACTGAAAAAAAGGAAGTAAAACAAACAAAAAAGGAAATAAAACAAAAAAAAAATAAGTTCCGCAAAAATAATGTGCAAAGAGAATACGTTTTTAATTAATTTCTTCAATTCTGTAAATAATATTTTTGTTGTCAAACGCATGTTTATTTTATAAGTTTTTATTTTAAATGATGATTGATATGATTGATGGTAAAATATCAATCACACACATATACCAAGGGTTCATCGGCAGTAGCTGCAAGCAGTATGTGTATATGGGCCCCTTTAAACTTAAATTGTAACAATTCCCAATAAAAAAATACTAATCATATTGAATCTCTAGATGCTCAAAAATTGACTCAAATAATTGCAGCCCTGCATGTGAATTCTCTTCAATTACAAAACATTTCTGCACCAATTCATTTTCACACACACAAAAGCGACAAAGCTGACATTTTAGAGGCAATTTTTGTCTGTTACTCCTGTTTTAATTATCAATGCAACTGTGTACTTTCAAAAGTTGGGGTTGTTGATTTTTTAACTAAACTATTATTTGAAATGTTATGTGAACGAAATCAACAGATTTTTGTCTAATACGAAAAAATGAATAAAATAAAATGTATTTTTGGCACAATTATTGTTTTCTATTTTTTAACACTGAACTAACGACACTAAAATATGTTACATAGTATGATAAAAAAATTGAAAGAAATGAATGAGTAAGCGAATGAAAGATATTTTTTAACTATTTTGATTTACACCAAAACTTTTCAATCAAAAAATGTGTAATATTGAGTATTTATTTTAATTATTTAAGTAATTTTTTTTATATGTACTTTCAAGGTCAGAAAATTAAAATAAAATATATTTTATTTATAATATTTGAGGCTATCACCACAGAAGTGGTGTATCCTACATGTAGTTATTTAAACCATTGCTCTTTTTATTTATCTAATTGCTTTATTACTTTGCAATATTATGATAAGTGCTAAAAGGATTTTTCAGCTCTATTTTCTTTAAAATAACAAAATTTGGCTAACCCTCCTTTTTTTTGAAAGATGGTATTGCAAAAAATTCAATGTGGTTTTAACTATTTCTTTGCTGCTATCCTCATTTCTACATTTCGTTCAGTGATTTTTTTTCTATTAAAAAATGCTTTTGGTTCTATTTTGAGATTTCTTTCCTTTAAATTACAAGTTTTTTAAAAAGCTTATACATTTTTATTTAAAATATTTTATTTTTATTGAAAGAAGTACACCGAAGGTTTACGAAGTATTGAAAATAGAAAAACCAAAACAAAAACCTGAACTTAGCAAAATATTTATTATATTGGGAAAATTTATCTTTCACATATTTGTATTCTTAACCTTTCGATAATGTATTATGTCTAGATTAAATCCTTCTAAATTTGTTTAAAGCCTTGAAATTACCTCTGCTTATAGAAAATAATTGCCTGCTGTTAAGTAATTGCTAATGTCAAGAAAAAAACATTATAATTTTTATATATTTGAAGACTTCATGTAAATTTAAATAACTTCGTGTCCTTGAAAAAGGATAAAGAGTTTGCAAAACGATTTCTCAGAACATCTTAAAATAAAATGAACTTAGATAATTATCTATGTGTATATGGAGGGCTTATTTATATATTGTTTGTATGTATGTATATACATATATTGAAGAAATATAAAAAAAATCTGCAGACAAAACGTGAGTGAGAATTTATCTTAAAAATAAATTTGTCATACTTTTTCTTGTTAATATTATTCTTCTGTCAATTATTAAATATCAATCAATTAATGTTTCTTCTTGACATAAAATTTCCAAAATGCTTACTACAATCAATTTATTTATTCTGTTTCAACTATTTCCTTCTTTTTTTAGGATAAAATTACATGATGCAGCCTTGCAATAGTTAAAATTTTTCAGTTTAAGCTCAAAACTTTATTGCTCTGAATATTTTAATATTGACAGCAATTTTAAAGGGAAACAAGCATCTTACAGGAATTTATTTTTTTGCATTGAAAATTTCTATAATAAAATTTTGGACTTGTTAACAGGATATTTATTGAAAAATTTTGGAATTGATATACACACATAATTTATAACAGCAGATTCAATCTTTATTATTTGAATTTATAAAATAAACAATTTTTTTTAATATTATAACTCTTATAACCTGGCAGGTTCAATGTGCTGTGGTTTTAGATTAAAAAGAAGATTTTTAACGAAAAATTATTGTTGATCAAAACTGTTGTGCAAAACCAATTTGCAAGCTTATATAGTATTTTATTAAGATCGTTAAAGATCGATTTTCCTCAAACATTGAAGTAAAGAAAATTTTGCTTTTTTGGGATTTAAATTTTTTTCTAAGAAAATAAAAATAATTACATTTAAAACGTACAAATTTGTATTATATACGATTTAAATTTTGTGTTTTATTTTTGTTTTTTATATTTTTTGTGACACGATGCAAGCGCACAAACTGCTGCTTGTTTTGTAATCAAGTTATACAAATATAAAATATGTTGCGGCTTTGTCGTTATAAATTTCCAAGCATATTTTCACTGCCACTTTTATTGATTGCCACCTCAACTTCTGGCATTTCCAATTATGCTTTAATGTTTATTGTGGGATAAAACAAACCTCAGACAGACAAACGAACAATAAAAAAGCTCACAGATATTTAAGCGTGTTCACGAATGTACGTGTGACAGTTTTATTTGTATTTTTTTTCGATAATCGGATTGTGCGAGGTAAATTCTTAAATATTCGTTGTAAACATTTTTTTAAATTCATTTACAGAAACCTTTAAAATTTTTTTTAGCAGTAATGAAAAAAATAAAATGATTTCATAATATTACTTTATATACAATATACACAATTACATTTTGTTTATTGAAAATATTTCTTCTAAAAGCCTTGGACAATTTATTGAAATTTTTTAAACACATAAAATAATGCGAAGTTTTTTATCATATGTTATTAGATCAAACATGGTGTTCCATTGTACGACAAAAAAATAATAAAATTAAAAAAAACATAGTTTTATGCTTTTGTTTAAAATATTTTATTTCTATTTTATTTAAATCAGATGAACTTGAAAGCTTAATATTTATTTATTTATTAATAAAACATGTTAATACAAAGTAAATTTGCATAATATGGTGTAAAAAAACATTTTTGTTTTAAACTAGTTTTAAGATATTCCAAATTTTTTAAACAAAAATGAAAACTTGAAGATTCAACAATGCATTTTTACATATTGCGTTAAGCCCACCCCACGCCATTTTAAAAAAATTTCAGTATGCATTATATAAACCGTAACCTTCCCTCTGGAGGATAAAATGTGAAGTGAATAGCTCCTAAGTGTAGGCAATACACTTTGATAAATAAAAACGTACGTATACTTAATATTTTACATTTGTATAAATAATTCATACGTTTTTTGTGTGGGAGTGTTGACAAAATAAAAATAGTATGAAAGCGTAATAATGCTAGGAAAACAACTGAAAGGAACGACGAATTTCGTTCACGTCGACGAATTCGTCGATAAGCATGCGCTCCGCAAATTCGTTGTGTGAAGCACAATAACGACGAATGTATGTACTCACCGAATTCCTCTCTCATATTTTATAAAGTTGGTTGTTGTGTGTACAAAGACAGGGAGACTGAGAGAGAAAATTGTTTTTTTCGTCGTTCGTCGGCGTACAAAATAGAAATAAATCTATCTCAGAGTTCGTCACGCACGACGCATTACGTTCGACGGCGTTATTGTTGTCATTTTCAAATGAACAAATGAGTTTTATTTCTTATGACGAAAGTTCGCACCGAAAAATTCGTAGATCGTTCCAGTTGTGTTACTAGCATAAGGCGGAAACGCTATAAAAACGTACAGATAAATAGACAGGCATACAATGAACAATACTATGGCAACTAGCAAATGCAAATTTTAGTCATAAAACGTAAATTATGATACGCAAGGACTAGGGGACATATATTGTGTTCTTCATATTTTTCTGTGATTTGTAAAAATAAAATTTTCTTAGGCCTATTTGCTCTTCACAAATTATACAAAATAACATAAACTAGTCATACAAATAATGTCTTAAGTAGATCTGCACTTAGAGTCATAAATCTTATATGAAACCTTTCAAAAGCTAAGAAATTATTGATTGTTATATTCCCACAAATTCTCTGACAATTACCAAATTTAAGGGAATTCAACGTTAGTCATATAAATCATACTATCATATCTTTTTAAATAATTTACATATATTTGATTTTGTTTTTCTTAAGACAGTATAAAATATAAAACTACTGGTTGAGTCTTCCCATAGTATAAAACATTAAATTAAAAATTGTAAATTTTAATAAATTTAATTCTGTGCAAACCAGAGACAATCTTTCACTTTCTTTGCATCTCTCGAGACACAAGTTTTTGGACATTCATGTACCAGATGAACTTTGAATTTTATCCAAGATTGGGTTGAGTGATCTTATCAGATATCTCAACATAATGAGTTGCATTAGTAGCTATCACCGCATCTAAATACTTAGATATGGTTCTGCATAAGTTAACACCGAAGAGTGAAGTGGTCCTTTCAAAAAAGAATCATCTAGATTCTAGTTGAAAGCCTACATGAAAAAAGCAGCAACGTAAAGCAGCCAACTAAAATGAGTTCGTTCATTTTTGCATCTGCTTTAATAAAATGCAAAAATTTAGTTCTACAACTTTCATGACAAATATTGAAGCGTACGTCAAGTTAAATTGTTAGTGCTTCGTTTCGACTGCTATTTTTTTAAATTAAATTCTATCTTTGACTTTCTTGAAACATTTCTTAAGACTAGTTGCATATCAAACTTGTATTTAAAAATTGCAATCATTTCATTTGCTTAACTTTTTTTTTTGGAAAACTCTGTACATTTCATCGTATTTCAATAAATATATTTATATTTACATATCGCATTGAATTTGTTTTCAACAACTTTCGTTATCGATATGTTACATCCTCCAAATAACTTTCTTTGTATTTAAATTGATATAATGCTATTAATTTTATTAGCTGCTGTATTCTTTTTTTTGTATTTGGCTTAAGGACTAAAGACGAAGTGTCTTGCTATAAGACGTGATTTTTTATTGTGTTAGCAGAACTTGTGTCAATCAATAATATTCCTTACAGATAAACAAATATTTGTACAGTCGTGCACTCGTATGTCTGATAATCATTTGAAATGTAAAAGAAAACACTGTGTTTGTAATCACGCTTAAACTTTTTTAAATCGTTTCATCTTTAAAACATTTAAATGTTCTTTTTTACACGTTTGTATGTCTCAGTATGTTTTTGAATTTTTTTCCTGCATTCTTGTATACGATAAAAATTCCTTGTATAAGTGTCTGCGATAAGAGCTCAAATAAATTATTGATTCAGTTGTGTGTTTGGTTTGTTGCATGGCTGATTCGATAAGCAAATATAGACAGACACGTCGATTTTTCAAAAGACAGAACATAAGACTGTTTAACATAGCAAGTGTTATTAAATGTCAATATTGAGATAAAAGTATACGTGTGAACATTTCTCACAGATAAAAAGGAGCAGATGTTAAATTTAAAATAAACAGGGAAAAGGTTTAGTTTTTTCATGATTTCATTTCCTGCTTTTAACTAAAAGTTTTAAGTATGAACTTTTTATTTAACTTGTTAAGGACACAAGCATACAGACATACAAATACTTCTTATTTGTATAAAGTTTTGATCAGACTCTGCAAATATGTATGTATGTGATGTTAAAATGTGAAACCAAGAAACGTGATTTAAATTTATTTGTTTTAGGTCCAAATTTAATAAGTATTATTTAATAATTATTGTATAAAAAATTAACTGACCAATGGAGTTTTAATGAGCTCCAAGAAGACTTCAGTTAAAAAATTGATGAGAAAAACAGATAATAAGTAATATTAAACATAACAATCCACTAAAAATATATAAAAACTTTGGCACAGCCCGGTTTTAGTTTAGTCTCAATATAAAGGGTCCACCATCTAACGTTTTGTTTTTCAACAAGTGCTTATTTCGTGAATGGTAACACTTAACTTATGTCTGATTTGACAGGTAATTTGTTTTATCCTTCCGCTGAACGAGCCAACTGACGCTCCTATGCATTTTCGCTTCGCTAAGTGGGCCTGCGATCCACTTACAGAAGATTTTGGCGATTTTGCCAAAAAATATCATCTTTTCAGATGAAGCTCATTTTGATCTTGGCGGGTATGCAAACAAGCAAAATTGTCGCATTTGGGGCACAAAAATTCCTCACGCATACATTGAAAAGCCAACGCACGTAAAAGGAGTCACTGTTTGGTACGGATTTTGGTCCAACGAAATAATTTCGAAAATGAGCAAGGAGTGGCTCTCACAGTCAATGGCGATCGTTATCGGGCCATGTTGAAAGAATGTTTGATCACAAAAATTGAAGAGGAGAATATTGGCAACATTTGGTTTCAACAGGACGGCGCTACGTGCCACACAGCCGAAACTTCAGTAGTTTTTTTATAGCATTTTCAAAAAAAAAAAAGTTATCTGGCGGTCCATTTACAAGAGATTATTATTAATATTCATCTAAATGTGTTTCATATGAAATAATCAGCCTTGAATATATTTTTATTCATTTGAGTTCCAGCAATTTACAGTCAAAAGTTCTTGATAGAATATAAATTCTTGAAAATGCGTGCAGATTTGGATTAAATTAAAATCAATAAAACCCCCCTCTTGCCACTTAATATTCATACTTGTACAGTTGTTGACTTATGCACATAATTTTTCTCCTAATTCTCTAGTTTGTTTTCCATTATAGAATTCAATGAACTTTATACTGATTCAGTAAATTTGTTCCAGCTTTGAGAGCACTGCAGCCCTCATACATCAGACATAAGTTCAAATAAAGTCTAAGTACTCGCGCATACTAAACAAATTGTAAAAATTCTACATAAAGATATACAGAAGCTTAAACATTTGATGTGTGTTCGAATTAAATTATGCAAAATATTTGTTGTGCAATAGATATTTTCTGAGAAAAATAAGTACTCGTATGTTGCTAATACCCAGCAGCTCGAAGATATTTTCTTACTTTTTATCGAAATATTAATGTGAAAACGAATGAAATCTTACAATTTATGTGTGTGTATATGTAAAGAAATGTAAATGTTTTTATATAAAGAAGGTAGAATTTGTTAATCAATTCAACATTAAAATATTTGAAATTTATGCTGCTAGTTGTAATAAGCGGCTTATGTAGATCAGAACCTTTGACGTTACTTTATTGAAAACCAAATAATAATAAAAATATTGATTAGCAAAAAATCATTTTCAACAATACAATATTATTGCATATCGCTCATTTACTTCAATAGTGGCATAACTCAAAAAATGAGTTTCTTGAGTTAATAATGCAGAAAGATGCGGAATTTCGTATTTTATCTTGTGTAAAAATTTCATATAAATAGCTTGTACCATCGCCTCGTGAAAGAAGAATTTTTTTTCATTTTTCCATCGAGTTGTATGCAAATTGAAAATTTAAAACGCGTTTTCTGCAAAACTGATTTTTTTGAGTTGTGCCACTATTGAAGTAAATGAGCGATATGTTGTTCTGCATAACATTGTCGTTTTTGACCTGTACTATGCAATAAATGGAACAATATTTTTAAAGAAAATATTGCACAATTTTCCTGACAGTGAAAAAGTAAACAACATTGAACAATGTTGCCACCACATTTCAAAATTGTCTTGATTGTACAATAAAAATTAAAAGTCATTTAATATTTGCCAATATATTGTAGCACCTTCGAATCTGACATTAACATTGGCCATATTATTGTGCAATACAAAAAATTGCAAAATTATATTGCAAGTGGGTGGTCGCTTAAAATATTTTATTTTTATGTATCAGTTGGATAGAACAAACTGTTGCCAGACATTTCTAAATTTGCCTGAAATAAAAATAAACGAAATATTTTTTGTTTCTTTCCAGAAAATAATTCCCATTCGGTGAAAATCATCCCCATTCGAAATTAAAGTTTTTGTCGGTGTTGGAAAGGTACAGCAACTCCCGGATAAAATGAAGCTTAATTATTATGAAATATATAAGACCATCATTAGAATGTTTGCATATTATTGATAGTATTTTCTCGTGAGAAATAATTTTTATTTCCACAATAATTTCGACTTTTTGTCGAATTTTGAAATCAACTAAAATATTTATATCTGTTGAATGCAAAAAAGAGACTGAGCAAACTGTTTAAATTATTTTTTGTTTAATTATTTTTTAAGTTGTACTGCAGTTGACGTGAACAAACTTTACTCGAAATAAAAAAAACCAAGACGAACAAATGAAAAAAAATAAAATAAAATAAATACTTTCTTCCAGGTTTGTATCAAATATTTAATTAAACGTCTTAAGATGTAGAGTCTAAATAAATGTATCACAAGAATTATTTTATTGTTTATGTAAAGTTGTTGCTGGTATAAACTTTCTTAAGTTTTTACACAACAACTTAAATTTGTTATTTTATTAAACGAAATGAACATTGTGTGGGGGGGGGGGGAGCAGGATTAAGAAAACAAAAAACAAAATACTACAGACATTTATGCATTTAAACTAAATAAAAATACAAACATGAGCTAACTTAAAAATGTCTTTCAGCACTGATAGGGCTAAAACAAACTTCTGTTAAAAATATACGAAATAAAAAATTTTGTTTAAAACACTTATGGTAAAATAATTTGTTATTTTCAGCAATAGTTGGTGTATGTTTTTTTCACATTTAATGTTTTGCTAATTTAACACGTATCTGTATATGTATGTATGTATGTATGTATGTATATATGTATGTACATATGTGCGTATGCATGTTTCTTTCTCATTTCATTTACAGCAAAGCTTAACGTTTAAAAATTTTCACAAAATACTTAAGTTAGATATTTTATTTCTACTACTCGTACGCAAAAAAAATACAAAAACAATTTATTGCAAAAACTAAAATTTATTCAAAAAACTATTTTAATGTTCATGTTTTTGCATAATTTTCTTAACTTTGAATGACATTAACTCCAAGCCTTTTAAAGTTTTGTTAAATATTTGATTAAACAACACACACACAAATACATGTGCACAGCGTTTATTATTAGTAGTGAAGAGAATTTCAGCAAAAACTATTCGCATTTTAAAAATTATATAGCGGATATCCCTTGAAGTTTGTACATGCATTCATTTGTTTCGATAAGAACATGACGACAAAATCACAAGGATGAAGTTCGCAGGAACAACAAACACACAGCAATAAGTAGTTTATAACAGGAAGCAAATACCAATAAAACTAGAAATCTATGCGTGTATTATGTGTCACAGTAGTTGGCCATGAATTGGAATGCTGCAAGACTTAGGGTACTGCACTAAATTGAATTTAATAAATAAATGTAATGCAACAATTGCAGTCAAAATAGTTATTTAAAAAGTTTCCTAACCACGCATTTTATTGGACAGTTATTTATTTATATTGTATTAAGGCAACCATGAAAACAATATAGTCTTCTAAGCAAACAAAATTAATAAAGATCTTACATGTCACTTTTACAACATTTTGTTTTACATAAATATATTTTATTAATTCAAATTATTTCCAGTCCACGAATATTTTATGAAAGTTATTCCTCACGCATGTCTTCTCAATAGTTTGGGCACTTCTCTCAATTAATGTCATTAAGTATAGCAGTCCGTAAATAGGTTCCTTAAATTAAATAGTCTGATCGTTTTTGTGCTCAAATAAATAAAATAAATGTGTTAAATAAATGAAATTGTTGCGTTGTTTTTAGAAAAAGTCATGGGTTGTATATAGGGTTTTTTTATTCCTGGACTTTTTCATTTCCCGCGAAAGCGGGATTTTTTTACATATCCCGGGATCCTGGGATCCCGCTCCATAGAAATAATAAATATTAAATTTTCCACGCATTAACACAAATTTGATTAGAAAGCTTAAAACACTTACTAAAACACATCTTATACACATACATAAATACTCGAATTTTAATTCAAATTGGGTTTTAGAACAAGAACTTTATATTTTTTAGCTTTTAGTTTTTAAATTCCTTAAAGGTTTTTTCCAACACGAACAATTTTTTTATATGAGATCACAAAGCTTACAAATATAAGTAAAAACATAGTAGTTAATAAAAAGAAACAAAATAAAAAATACTCGAGGTTTGGGATCGAAAACAGATCAGTAGATTTGTTCTTAAAAAACGTAAATACAAGTGACTTTTCAATGTAAAACAATTTTATTAAAAACAAAAAAAGAGAATAATGATTTCAGCAAATTGCTTTAAAACCAAGGACCGAAAATAATTGTTATTTCTTTTCCTTCTGAAGAAACAGTAACTTGAAAATAACCATTATCTACTTTAGATTGTTAGTAGCCATTATCGTGAGATATCCATGTATTATTATACCGTTTTGTTAACTTTTCCAAAGACATTTCAATATTTTGCCCTAGAAATGCATCCAGTACATCTAAAATACGATGTGTATCTTTGTAGCGATAACCGAAAAATAAAATTACCAAAACACTTTTTTGGTTGCTGTAATAGTTAGTTATTTATAAAAAAAATATTTCTCACTTATATTGGTTACGATTATAACCATTATTTAAAATCAATAAATGGTAATAAAAACTTTCGCCATTTCTCTTATAACTGTTATGTTCCTGCTTAAAACATCAATCTATGTGACAAGATATATCGTTAAATAAAAAATTTGTTAGAAAAAACGCTGCTCGAAATAAATTTTCATAAATACCAAAGTGAAAGTAGTTGTTTTCTATACGTAAAGTTGTCAACTCTTTGTTTTATGATTTCCCGGGATCCCACAGCAAAAATCCTGGGAAATCGGGAAATTTTTAAACTTGAATTCCTGGGAGTTACCGGGACGGGAAAACCCGGGAAAAACCCTAGTGGTATAGAAAACTATACAGTTCATTAATTTGAAAATTGCTGTGGTATACTTACAAGTCTCTATAGTTGATTTATTTAAAATTTTTGTATCTAAAAATGCGAATCTATGCATTAAAAATTTATGTTTTTAAAGGGGCTAAATGGGCTAAAATTACTTAAAGTATATTAAGATTCTTCAAATTTTGCAACTTAAGAGATCTTCAGTGTTGTATAAAATATCTAAGAAGAAGTTGGTTAAAAAACAAGTGGTGTGTGGACTGTTTTGTCCTTGGTTAGAAGGAGATTAAATGAAACCATAAATATTCAATATTATTGAGCAATAATTAGCATTGGACAATAAACATATATGCATTTATATTTTAGCATCATAATATATTGAATCAAATCCCATATCTTTTGTTATTTGTTGCCTAAAAAATTAAAATTTTTGTAATGAATTGGCAACAATCTACAAATATTATTTTTTATTTGTTAAATTATTTAACTCTTAATTGCTTATGGCTCGACTATGGATGGTATATTTGTCCAATTCTCTAAAAGTTATCTAAAATATGATTATGACTATGATTGACAACTGAAAATAATGTAAAAAAAGCTTAAAAATACATAAAAAAAGAAGTGATAAAAAATTTTAGATTAAAAAAAATAAAAAAATTATCTAAAATAAAGCCAACTAGCTCAGTGGAATTATTTTTCGATGAAGAGAAGGGCTTGCATTAAAAGAAGCCCAGATGATGAACCCAGAAACACACTTTTATTGCCATGTAAGCATTTAAAGCTTTGTTCCACCTGTTTCCAAAATTTAAATTTGAAATCCAAAACAAAACAAATAGCCCTTGTATGTCCATATTGTAAGCAGATTGTAGAAAATAGTTTGAATATATTTCAATAAGAAATATTCAAAAACTCAATATTGTGCATTGATATCAGAAAGACCGAGAGGCCAGTCCTTATTATGTTGTGCGAGATGCCAGTCCTTATTTTGTTGTATTTTCAATAAATAAATTGTTTCTTAAAAATATAAAATATAAAATTGTGGACTCACGGACACATTCAAAAGCGACACAATGTCTATAATTATAATATCATAGTGCCCATGGACTTTAAGACAATTTCAAAAGTGCCATAATGTCCACGGGCACTACGACACATTTGCTTTGTCATAACGTCCATGGACATTATGTCCTTGGACGTTGTGACATGCCACCTTCAAATTTATTCTAATTACATTGGTTATATAGTTGTTTTTTTTTGCATAAAAAACTGTGAAACAACTAAAAACATTTGGTTTGCAAATATTATTGCAAGTTTAACAGCTGTTAGCTGTCGGTTTCCGCATACAATCATTTTCTAGAAACTGGCAACGCAGCTTAAGTTTGGTTGCCATCCATAATCGAGCCATTTGCTTGTTAAAGCTTTTGCACACATACATATGTACGTTGTGTCACACAAAATGAACTTAAACACCCATGTGTATGTATAGGTTTGTTTACTTCCACATACATACATACACATCGTTACCCTAATATAATTATTTTTTTAAGTCGGTATTCCTGCATTTTTTCGATACATAGATGTTCTTCTATCGAAATATACAAAAAACAAATTTAATTCAAATTAAAGGTTTTGATGTAAGAAAAATTTCACCATTTATCTCTTTTAATACTGTACATTATTATTAATGGTGTGGAGCAAAGCAACAGTAATAAAGTATTACTATATTATATTATTGAGTACATTGCGCAGTCCAGAGGTACCTTAAAGTAGATTTTTCAAAAGTCTTATTTAATGAGAATCATTTATTTTTTTGATGTTCAACAATGTCTTAAGTTTGACGTTCATCGTTGTTTTTTATGTATCCCTAAGCATTGTGAAGCTTATAATAATAATGTTATGCAAAGCAAATTTAATTTAATTTTTTGAAGGCGCCCAAACGTCTGTTCTCAACTGCTGTAACACTTAATCATTCTAATGTCATCTCGGGTAGTTTTTTTTCATGATTTGACCTTTTGAGTCAAAAAAAAAGAATATATGGTTGGCATAAAAATTATTTATTTATTTCTTTTTTCATTCTCTCTATTCAACTCAGACAAAATGGTGCCTTTTTTATATCTTTTAGTTTTAAATTGCAGTTAAGCTTAAGACTTTGTGGTTTTGTCCTGCCATGCATATGGAGCTGCAAATAAAATAAATAAATTTTTAAGATAAACACTAAGGCAAACATGAACTTTTATTAGATCGAAGTTTTGTAGAACGCTAATTAAATTAAGCAAAAGTTAAAACTTCCCCTAAACTTGCATCTTTGGCTTGTATTAAACACAAATCTGCGCGATATAAATAAAAAATAAAAATAGAAAAGTAGCAGTTTTAAGGCTTTGTAATTTTCAAGCCTTCTTAATCCTTACAAGACGCGAATCATGTGTAACGTATTCCTAAGTCCGAGTAAATTTGTTTTATACTACGAGAAAAACATTTGCAAAAAGTAAGTTAGCTCACTGTTTATACGGCGTACCAAAAGTAAAAAAACTCAGGACCACTTCTACAGAAAAGTTATATATGTATGTGTACAAAATAATTTGGCAAATGTAAAATGTAACAAATTATTTTCATTATTATTTTTTTCTCCTTTAATTATTTGCTTTTTATTTCCAAATACGTCATTCGTATAAACGTAGTAATAGTTCAGATAATGAAAATTAACATCAAAATCAATAATACATATTTATTTTTTTTTTAATTCTATGAAAAAAATATATTGGAATTAGAGAACATGTAATGCTTCGTTTCTTCAATTTTAATGAAAATAAATTAATTTCAATTCCCGTATAGATACATGACGTCAAATGACACCCTCATAAAAATCATGGCTGGCTATTTCCCCAAATTGAATTGGATAATATTATTATTAACTCAGACAATAATATTATTTATCTTTTGCTTTTCTATTGAAAATAATATGATTTGACTGCAACCATATAATTCAATCATAGCACGCCTGCTAAGATTAATGATCTAAGATTTATATTCTCTCTACTCATGGAAGTTTAAATATGATCCGTATGTAACCACAAAAAGCACGCGCCGGAATTTCTGGCTTTGATAAGGTGGCGTTGTTAAAACCATAGAATGTTGCTGTTTGATTATGGTTACGTCAACCTTATTTTTTCTTTGCGTGTATATGTGTGCTTTTTATTAATTATAAGGACTTGCAAAAACTGACTTTATAAAAACTTTTTAATTGGCCAAAAATTCTAGATGGCATCAAAGGCGAGTAACAAAAGGACAAAGCATTTTGAAACTTAAGTTGTTTTGCTGGTAGAACGCTACAGCTTAAAACTGCATTTAGACTCAAAAAATATCGCCAATTTTAATTTCTTCAGAGCTTTTGCCTCAAACCATTATATTGCCTGGATAAACTGCATGAATACTATTTATAATTTCGCATGATAAACAGTGTCTGGGCAATTTGTACTTTATGTTGCAAACATCAGTTGAAAAAGCTGCTTCTTAATAAAAAAAATATAATATTAAAATGCACATTCTATTCTAATTCACATTTCAATTAAATGCATCCTGACTTTATCTTCAATTTTATAGATTTAAAAAGAAACAGAAAATGAACAGTTGATAATTATCTGTTCAAGTGTCTGTGGTACTTTTGCAGGTTGTCAAATTTCTGTTGCTCTGCTGTTGCTTGTGGTTGACAAAATGCAGTCAGTGTACATAATTTGCATATCGCTTTGTTTAAATATTATTGCAACAAAGCCTAAACTGTACACTTCCTCATCATTATATTTCTCCATTTGTCTTCATCTACATAAACTTTTGCATCCACTTGATGCTGATAGTCGTTTAAATGTTGTTATTTTTTTATTTTATTGTCGTATGCCCTTTTTTGGTCATGTTATTTTTTTATACAAATTTCAGAGTACCAGCACTTCATCACCATTTTCAGATTTCTTTTTCCTCACGATGCTTTGTTTGGCCTGACAACTTTCCGGCTAAAGTTTAATAAGGAAGTCTTGGCATCTATTGTCGACATTGTTTAAAATACAATTTAGTTTTATTTATTTGACGATGATAATTTTACTCAAAAAAGTTTCTGTAGTTTTCAGGGTAAATGAATTAAACTCATTTGTATTCTGTACAATTGGAACTGAGTTTTTAATTGTCTCTCTAGTGTTTTTTTTTTATTCGAAATAATGTTTGAATAAATGTTGTTTAAAGTAATAAAATTAAAATTCCCATTAATTTTTATTTTGTAGTTTAATTATTTTACAAAACTTTATTGCTTTTCAAAATAATTGAAAAGGAAAAATGTCTATATTGTCGTTTGTATTGATTTTCTTCTTTATTAAGGAACTGAATAAGTAATATTGAAAAATTCAACTCGTTGACCTTATGACTACAAATTATACGATGACCTTAAATAGGCATGAACTAAAATATTTAAAAAAATATACACGTGTACAGTGTGCTTGGATATTTATGATGTAGAATTAGAATTTGTCCCACTATATTGATAGAAAATATTCAAATGATTGATTATATTGAATTATTGTTGTTTCTGATACAAATTGTGGATTGACATCGTGAGCCAGGCGTTTAATATACAATGAGAAATTTAATTGTAGACATGTTCAAAACTTAGAATAACTCTTATTGCAAATTTATAAAATGTTCACTTTGTTATTTTTATGCAGCGTCTATTTCGCTCGATAAATTAAGCATTTGGCTAGGCTCGTCATGCAAATTTGGTGTACTACAGATTATGCGGCCGGTCTCGTGTTTCTTGCTCGAACAAAAACATTGCTTCTCTTGCTGACGTTATAAGAGAGAACCCACGTAGATCAACAAGACAATTATGTAGAAAATAAGGGTTCAGCACATATTCGTTGCTAATATTTTTTGTGAGTGAAGTGAAAATGATTCTCTTGCAAAGTACAAGTTTATAGTGTAAGTTTATTGAACTCTAGTAAACTTGGTGCAAAAAGAGAATAGTTTCGTATCAAAAATTATAATGACGTATAATGCCCATTTTCATTTAAATAGTTAAATTCACAAACAAAATTTTCATTTCTGGGATAAATTAAAACACATGAAATTTCTTTAAATGCATCCACTCCAAATGACATTTTTAGTGAAAAAGTCATTATCCATAAGTTTTTTAAGATACCGGTGGCACCACTTCATAAGGAAACAGTGACCATTACAGGCAATTGATAAGCAACTGGTTTCAATAGAATTTAGCAAATGTGCATGCAGTTCAGGGAATTACTGACAATTTCAGACAAATGCCAGATCGACTGATCTCCCGTTTTCGGTCTTTGTAAAATTTAGCGAAATGTTCTAGTCTTCAAAACTAACATTGAAGACAAAATAACTAACTTGAAGCCAGATTTCTGGCTGGCAACAATTTAAAATGTTATAAAACTGGAGCCATTGTGCAATGCTGCTGAGATGAAGATTTGTACAATATATATTTTTTTTCAATTAATGTTATCAAATCAAATTTTTATGAAAGCAGATATCTTTTTTTTCAATTACAATAAATTCTTAGCTATTACAAACTCCGACATCACTTGACTAACACTTTGTATTTAATATTAGCCCAAGAAAACAATACGGAGCAAATAATTTTTTGAGTAAAACTTGTTATATAAATTTTCATGAATCAATTTATTAAAAATAAATATTGGCAATGCAAATCCGTAACTCAAAACATCTGAAGAAAATGTCCGCTTTACTAATATCATGCAGATTACACATGTACAAATTTTTTTATAATGAAAATATCTGTTAAAATTTTAAAGTCCTCTTAAGTTTTATTTTTTGTTTATATAGTCAAGGAATTTTACAGTTAATTATTTGTATAAAAAATGATTCAATAAGTATCAACGCTTATTACCATACTCTCAACTAATAATACTGCATTAACCATGTAATTTTCCAAAACAATATCATACAACTCTTTGCTGTTGGGAAAAAAACATTCACTAACATGGCCTTATTTCTCATAAAAAGCTTTGAACTTTTTGCGATTTGCATTAGTTAAATTTCTTCAATTAAACACAATTACATAAATAAGTTTTAGAAAATTAAAAAAAGAACAATAAAATAAATATATGCATACTTGTATTCCACTAACAACTTCATTCAACTGAAGACAAACTGTCCAGTAAGCAAGGTTAAATATATTTTATTTATAACCATTATTTAAATGTCATTTTCATGTTCAAGATGACCTGAATTAATACTGGTTGACATTTAGTGAGCACTTAAGCAGAACTCGGAATTGAAAGGATTGAAGTATGAAGGCAGTAAGACATTTATGCAAGAGCAGCCATAGATTTATGTACTTTGTATTTGATGCCTTCCATGAAAACGTAGATGTTAAATTTAAATATTTAGATATTACATTTGGTATTTGTTAAACTGCAAGAGCAAACATTATTATAGTCTACTACTTTGCTTTGTTTAATTAATTCAGAGAATTTTTTCTATTATAAAAAAATTACTGCAATATTAAATAGCATTGATAATTATCTAATAAGAACGTATAAAAAATGTTTACTTTTTCATTTGACATTTAGTACAATGAGAACAGTTGCTGCGCACTAATCAAAAAACAGCGCAACTTATTCAACATTACCTGATGGCATAGTCCTCCTTGCTGTCGTTTAAGTACAGGGTGTCCACCGGATGGTATACTACTTTATTTTGCCACCATTTTGGTATTATTTGACATTAGTGCTGACTATTTATATTTGGCCGTCGTAAAGTAGAAACGTTGCAAAAATTTATTATGGAAAAATATTTTATAAACCAACGTGTTTTAATCATTAAGACAGCTCGCCCATGACAACCCCGATTTTCACGAAAAAATCATAATGAGTGACGAGGCACATTTTCATTTAGATGGATAGTCGATTCTGGGCAATGGAAAATTCTCAAATTATTCATCAGTTACCTTTGCACTCATTAAAAGTAACAGTCTGTTGTGCAATTTATTGGGTCTTACTTCTTTGAAAATGAAAACGGCGTAACGGTAACTCTAAATGGGGAGTGATATTGTGATATGATTAAAAACTTGTTAATGCCACAACTGTATGCTTTGGTCTTGATTAACATGTAATATCAACAAGATGATGCCACATCGCATACAGCCAGGATTACAATGGAATTACTGCAAGTAGTATACCCTCCCGGCAGACACCCTGTAGTTTATTTCATGACCTGATGCTTGAATCTTTCTTCGGGGACTAGAACTAAATAAAATAGTGGATAGAAATAAAATTTTAGTTCATGCTTTGAACAGTGAAGGCTTTTGATTTCTCAATTAATATGTAGCAAATAAACTGGATGACTACTTACATAATTTTTGTCTTAATGTAAAATTAAGTTAATTTAGAAAATGTAATTGTTTTTCGTTTAGCATTTCTAGATGCAGTTCGTTGTCGCTAAGCAACACCTTAATAGACTTCAACCACAACTCTCAAAAACTCTAATTTTGATACGCGCTAAATAAAAATAATATATTACAACTTTCAAAAACGCTTGAGAATAATATTGCTCATATAAACATAAGAAAATATTTTTTAAAATAAAAAAAGAAGCTTAATTTCTCTTCAACTAGAAATAATTTTACCTAATTTACATAATACATTTTTTCATTGAACTTTATGAGATTTATTTTATTTAACGAATTACAAAACATGAAAATCATTTTTGCCATTTTTTAATCTGATTCAAATAGAAGGCATGATCCTATGGAAAAATTATAAAATGTTGGTGGAATTTATTTCATAAGAAAATTCTAAAATCAACCTTAAATAATCATTTCTCATATTCCATTTTAATAAAAATTCACGTTAAACGGCTGATGTTAATAACACTCTCTGCTCAAGTAGATAGACATGGGTTCTGACGAAATGCATGACTGCACAAAGCTAAAAACTCTAGTTTAACTTTTCTTCTCTTCTTTAAAAAATTACATTAATTAATAAAACAATTTCATTCAACAAGAATTTAAAAAACTTAATTAACTCATTAAGCCTGATTAATATTCAATCACACGTACCATAACCATAGCCATAGAAAACAACTGTTCAAACCAAACTTATGGTCAACACTGTATGTGATTATAGCTGACTCGCCATAACCAATTGAATTTTAGGTTTGTTATGGCTATGGCGTTATGGTTATGTCAGAAATTATTCCTGATTAAAAATGCTTAATGTAAACTGGCTATTTGTATAACTAAAACCATAAGAGCCATATAATTCTCTTCGACAACCACCAGCAAAACTTAAGAATATTTTAGAGTAAATGGTTTCAGGGCCATTTTCGCAACTTGACTTTAGCTAAAAGCAGGATTCTCTCTGCCCAATAAATGGATTTGCATTAAATAGAAAAATGAAAGAATGGAAAACAGAAAATTAATTGTGATACTTATAAAAGTATTTACCAAAGGTAAATCAATTGTATACACAACAATCGTTTCTCATATTCCGTTTCATTGAAAATTTAAGTTAAATAGCTGATGTTAACAAAAATCTCTACCCAAGTAGATAGACTAGGGTGCTGATGAATGATGAAGTGCGTGGCTGCACAAAAAAGTATCGGTATTTCCCCCAGCTTAAAGTCTAAGTTTAATTTTTCTTCTATTCTTTAGAAACTCACATTAATTAATAAAAATATTTCATTCAATAAGAATTGAAATTACTGAACTCAAGCATGACTAAAAATTATTTCTGATTAACGTACCTTTTCTTAATGTATGGTTAAAAGATAACAGGGACTTTAACGGCAAGTTTTGTATGAAAAATTGTCAGTTAAAGTTAACGTTAACTCTTAACCATACATTGTGAAAAGGGACGTAAAAATCACTAAAGTTCAATTAAAATTTACAAATGTTTCGTTAAAAAAACTTCATTTATTATATTTTTATCCATTAGATATTATTATTATCAGTGATAATAATAACAATAAAATATTTAAGTTGTTACATTTCATATTTTTGACACTAGAATATTTCATAATCCTTTTGAATTTTTTAAAAGTTTATTTTTTCATTACTCATTAAATAGCGGCTTCTTTTAAAATCAAGCAATTTTTTTATTATTGAACTTTTTTCACTTAAATTGTAATTTTTTTCCTTCGGAGCTTGCCGTCTTTTTTCCATGGCTTTCTTCACTTGTGTAGTAAGTTTTTTAGTCACTTTTTAAAATCTATTCTTTATTAGAATATTTTTACCTGTTCTGCTGTCAAGCACAAAATAATGTCTTTGTATAAATTTTTGCTCAGTATTAGTTTTCATTGGGCAAATATATTCAAGATTTTAGTTCAAATTGAAATAAATACACTTTACTCAAGCGGAACTACAAACGAATTGATGTGATCCGGCCGTTGCACTTCAATACACGCACGTAAAAATAGTTTTAGACGTGTGCATGTGCAGGATGGAGTAAAAAGTATCAGCTGTATGCAATCAGGCAGGCAGGCAGGCAGCAAGTATTTCAGTGTAATAATTTCTGGGTGGAAAATTATTGGCATGAGTTTTAAAACTGCCATATGTATGTAGCTTAAATGCCGTTAAAGTTATATTCTTAAACATTTACTATGAAATGTTTTGAAAATGTGTTTAAGCTTTGAATATTCGTTCGTTATTGCCAGCATGTCTGCCGATGCTGTGTGCCAGTTTTCTTTTTATTGGCCTCTAAGACGCCAAGCACAAAGTACAGAGAGTTCTCTACTTATTTCTTTTGCTTTTTGCTTTTTTGTTTACTCTGCACATACATACATACATACATAAATAGTATGCAGTTTTAACACATAATATTATATTATAAGCAAAATTTGTTTTCAGTTTAGTTTTCATAATTCTTCTTTGTTTGAGTTACTAAATTGACATCTTGTGTGCATCTCATCACATGATGTTGCTGCTTGCTTAAAATATTTTAGTCCGAAAAGAGAAAAAACTAATAATTTTCTTTAACTCAAACTCTTATTTATGGAATTCAACAGCACGTTTCTTAGCATCACATTTTCGGCGATATTCTAAAATAATTTTGCACGTTTGCAAATAGCAGGAAAAAGAATTTTAAATTATTACTTGTAGCAACATAACATTTCATATTTCATTCATTAATTTTTCATTTAGTTATTTACAATTTATGTGCAAAGTTTTTGCAACAGCAATGTTAACATTAATAGCACATCTCTCTTTAATTTGTATACTAAAATTTGTACAATTACTTTTCAAAATCATGATTTTTATTACACTCCATAAAATTATTTTGAAAGCCAGAAAGACAGCCAGAAAGCCAAAAACTCAGAAAGCCAGCTAGGATTTTTTTAATCTTAATTCTTAACTCTTATATGTTAAACACATAGAACACAGCAGGCAATCTTAATATCAACACAATTATAGTCAATAATCGTTTTCACATAAACGTGTGTACTCATAGTTTTCACAAAATGTGGTCGGTAGCCTGCTGTTTTCTATGTATTTATAGAGTTAATTTCAAAATAGTCATAAGTTTGTTTGCTGGGTATATTGTGCCTTAAATACACAATTTTTGCTGCTGCTTTATTTTATTGCTGTTCTTTGTAGGCTGCCAGGAATTTAAAATATTTTCTAAATTATTCACGTTACATATATATGAAGGATTGTACATGGACATGGCTGAAGCAATGAAACAAGAAATATAACAATTTCATGCTACAACCATAACCGCTGCATATTTAAAAAGATCTTCTGCATACGTTTTTAAGGCAAAAGTTATAGATCTACAAGAAATTTAGCTATTGCCCGTTTGTAAGATGTATTTATGTGTGAACAAGTACTTGCAAATATGTACGTTAAAGTTTATAAGAAGAAAATTTGCTTGAATGAACTTCATTTAGCCAAAACTCTGGCGAGTGAATTATTTAAGAGCCAAAATGAAAATTTCCACAACACAAACTTTCCCTCAAGCCAACCCAACTTATTGCTATTCCCACCAAAGACAAAGATGAAAGTTGAAAGAAAAGTATCTAAGCAAACTCTCTTCGTTTCGAGCATTTACAGTTGGAGGGGTAAGTAAAATGCATTTGTTTGACAAGAAAATATTTAAAAGGCAATTACCAAACAGTTACTAATTGAAATTGCGGCTTATGATTACTTTGGCAAAGTTATCAAATGCAAATGTTTATATTTTACTGGATAAAAAAAAAGTTCAAACATTTATACGAATATTTTATCTTGCTACTTGCAGCTTTATTAAAAAGTAAGCAAAACATTTAAAGTACAATATAGAAAAAAAAAATATGTTCATGCTCTAATAAAATTTTTCAAAATAAAATTAAAAAAATATATATTTTATTTCTAGCATACTGCTGTGTTAAATGGTTGTCTTTCTTTAAATCACTTGCAGCTTAGCTGTTCCTTTGTCTACGCAATTTCAGTTACTTTTTGCACTTAAAATCTAATTACCGTTAAAAAATAGTTTGAATTGGTGTTAGTGTTTGTGCGATTGTAATTTTTTATATATACAAAAATTTGCAGAAATTTAGGTCAAAAATTAAAAAACCTGTACCCGTTTTAGTTATTAAATGTTTACGATTGAGTGAGTTTTTTAACACTTTGCTTATTTAGTAAATAAGAAGGTATAAAGACTTTAACCCATTTGGACCCAAGTATTATTTTTAGAGAATAACTGGCCGTGCTAAAATGGGGTTAGTGGGCCTTAAGAAACATAAATTTTCGATGCAAAGGTTTTTTTAATATTTTTTTAGTGGCGTTAACTCTACATATTAACTAAAGAGTCCGCCATCTAACGTTTTTTTCAACTAGTGCTTATTTCGTGAATGGTAACACTTAGCTCATGTTTGATTTGACAGATAATTAGTTTTATCCTTTCGCTGAACGAGCCAACTGATCATCCAATGAGTTTTCGCTTCCCTAAGTGGGCCTGCGATCCACTTACAGAAGATGCCGATTTTGCCAAAAAAATCATCTTTTCAGATGAAGCTCATTTTCATCTTGGCGGGTATGTAATAAAGCAAAATTTTTTTGCATTTGGGGCACAGAAAGCCCGCACACATACATTGAAAAGCCGACGCCTGCAAAACGAGTCACTGTTTGGTGCGGATTTTGGTCCAGAGGCATAATTTCGAAAATGAGCAAGGAGTGGCTCTCACAGTCAATGGCGATCGTTATCGGGCCATGTTGAAAGAATTTTTGATCACAAAAATTGAAGAGGAGAATATTGGCAACATTTGGTTTCAACAGGATGGCGCTACGCGCCACACAGCCGAAGCTTCAGTAGTTTTTTATAGCATTTTACAAAATAAAAAAAGTTATCTGGCGGACCCTTTACTTGAAGTACTTTGAGAAAAATAAACGCAGAAGTATCTAGACTTACACCTGTTTCCACAACTAAGTGCTTACAGAAAATGCGACGATTCTTTAGTGATACAAAAATTCGTCTATAATGTCGTCGTTAGTCAAAGCACCAGAAGGATAAAAATATAAATTACCACTATATATATTTGGAAAAGCAGAACTGTATACTCTGACTGATTGCTTAGAATGAATTGTAATGCACATATCGCACACTAAATCATAAAAAGTCATAATTCAAAATATTTCAAATGCTGAGCAGTGGCAAAAAAATGGTAGATACTATCCAAATAATGAAAGTATGTAACATAAAAAACATGCATAACGGGATTTTATATTCTTCAAGAAGAGTCGATTACAAAAGAAATTATTGCGGGCGTTAGATATTTGTTCATTTAAGTGGTTAATGAAAAAAAAAAACAAAACCACCTTGATAATTTTGAGTTGTGACTCTTTATGATTTAGTGTACTATATGTTTGTTATAATTTGGATTAAAAAAACTTTAAACATTCTTCTGTATTTTTTCCTTGTAGTGATATTATAAGAGTGAATTTTTCTGGTAAAATGCAAGAGTTTGTTGCGACTTTTTTTTTCAAATCTCAGATATTTCTGTATTCCAGCAGCCTGACGATGTTGCTGGTTAAACATCATTTTCATCGCTTTTGTTCAGGTCTAAGTGCGCGAAAAATGGTCTCAGAGTAAGATTGCTGCATCAATTTGAGCAATAAGTTACAATTCAGAAATGCACACAAGACAACACTAAACGCAAAAGCAATGTAGCCATTGGAACACATCATTCAAATATCTAAAATAATCTAACGAAATACTCGTGTCATAATTTTCCTGGGGTGACAAAAAAAATACTACAGTGGTTAAGGACAACTAGATGCATTTTATTGCTGCTTAAGTAACTCATCAGTTGATTTCATATAAAAATAAGTATTCAAATCTAAGCAGAACACATTCAACCAGTGACTTCAGACTGGCAGGTGATAAAAAATTTGGTTGGTTGGCTTATGTGACTGCTTGCTGCCTACCAAAAAGCAATCAAACAAAATCGTGAGATTCCGTTTCGGTTAAAACTATAATGATGAGTAAAAACTGAGTAACTGCAAGTTGCAGGCGATTTATTAGGGAACTTTTATCATCTGGGCTATATTGTAAACAACAAATTAAGCAAATAGTGTAAAATATCAACTATTACCTGATTTACATTAAGCATTTTTTCATGAAATTAGTTGCCTGAAAATTTTTTATTTTTCGATAAGAGGCCTGGAAGAGAAACTGATATGTAATGCGTTGCCGAAAATGCATCAGAGATTCATTCTGCGTGCTTTTTTGTATAATATTCTGTTTTATATCGCTACAATTAACAAATAGAAAAAGTTGCGTGCAACAAAATTCATGAAATTTCATGAAAAAATGCTTAATGTAAATCAGGTATATGTCAAAAATACTATAAAAAATAAGAGTTCAATCATTAAAATCAGCTTTCCAATTAGAAAATGTATCTATCAAGAAGCCCAAAAGTTTTTTGTATTTATTAAAGTTTATTTATTTATTAAACATATTAATGCAAAGTAAATTTGCATAATATGGTGCTACACAAATATGGGCGGAGTAACGTAGACCATATGCCCAAGATGTTATTAACAGTATTTTAAATATGTTTTGTGACTGACTGTACACGATCTATGCCTTCACATAGGAGGTAGCAACGTGGTTGTTACAGAAATTCAACAAAATACCGCAAGATTATACGGTAATCAGTGGCAGATCAGTCAACCAGTGCGAGTAAGACAAAAAACTCTCGAAGACCAAACAACAAACACAAGCCTGACCACACTTAAAAAATAATTACGATAACACGCGAGATGTTCCCCAACTCAGAGCTGCTTAAAGACTGAGTTTGTAAAATTATTTTTTGTCACTTCATTATATTATTTTAGTCCGTTTTTATTTGTTACACAATATCTGTAAAATATGCATCAAAGTATGATTGAACATTCACATTATAGAAAGTACTTGCACATTTCCCATAGAACAAATCTAGTTGTAAAACAAACAGTTCAAGTCATATACTAAAAAATTATAGCCAATGAATGCCTTTCGGTTTGCAATAATTTACATGGAATCATGGAATTTACATCATTACATCACATTCCAGCACAAATTTAAATATTCATTCGTACTGGAATGTTTTATTATTTTGCGTTTTTTCGTCTATTAAAAACAGCAAATGTTTTTCTTGAACATAAATTGCTTTAATTTCCAAAAAAATTTAATATAATTACAAAAAAAAATACTTTCACTGAAAAGTTAAACGTAAAATATGCTTTTAAAAAATTAATTAATTTTAAATGGAAAAATAAAACTTAATGTTCTCGTAAGAATAAAATCATACATACAATCCAAAAAGTTAAAATTTTACTAAAATGTGGTATTTATTTTGTTTAGATATACTATGTGTATCCTAGTACCACAGTAATTTCTTCTGCCATTGCTATAATATTTCAAAGTTAATTATACATACTCCCGCCCTCCAGCCCTCCCGCCCTTTTTCTGCCTTATTAACATACCTGTGAATTAATTAAATGTATGAAATGTATGAAAATGTTACGTTTATTTCTTTAATTTAGCTGAGAGTCTTGTAGGGCCAACCTAAAAGTTTCTTGAAAATTTTAAGGGAAAGTTGAGAAACTGATACTCAATGTGTCTTGAAGTTGAAAGCACTGCATCTTACTTTGTACTAAAAGAAATGTTTTTTTTTCATTATTTTTAATAAAGCTCTTCCTATTCTTAAATTTAATTAAAACAAAGTGTTTTTCAGTTATCATCAAAAAATTTGGGGGATTCAAATTGTAGTCTTAAATATCATATTATCGTAATGTTTTAAATTATTTTAATATAATTATTTTTGCCGTAATTTTTTTTCAGTAACAAAAATTTTTAAGGATTATGACACTTAAGACTATAGTTTTTATTCTCCCAACTTTATATTTTTGAAAAGACTAGTGATGGACTATTACATCGTGAAAATATCTGCCACAAATTTGTTGGGTGGCGCACATTTGATTGGCTTTGAGGGCCTTATAGCTTGTTCCTAATTAACATAGATCTGTGAGCTAAGAACACCCTACAAGAAAAAGTCTAAAGGTGCCAGATTCCACTATTATTAGCGTGAGATAACGAATTTCAATGATTTTTTATCATAGCATGGACTGTGTGTCAAGTAGCGCCACTCTGTAGGAATCTTATGCTATAGGTGTACATACATAAAATTTAGTTCTGACGGAAATACTTGGTAATCATCTACCAATATCACTCCCCAATGATGGCATGTCCAACGACGTTATAAAAGAAATATGAAAGGTGCCAGTCAAATACCTAGACCACACAGTAGGTTTTTCGGGATGCAGTATACGACCTTGGATCTCATGTGGTTTAGTATCGTCCAAAACTTGACAATTTTGTTTGCTGTTAGCTTATCACTGCTTCTGCATCTATTCAGCGAACATAAGTCCTTGTCTATGGTTGTTGTCCTTCAAATCCTAAAGGAGTTGAATTTTCTACGGATGTAGGTCGATATACATTTGAAGTTCACAAAATTTTGGTATGCAAAGACAAGAATCTATTGCACACAATCTCACACACTATGACGTACAGTGGCGATGTTTTAAGCAGATCTTACATTTTGCCAATGTAAGGATTTTGATTAATTTTTTACCTATATATATATTCATGGTCTAATAGTTCACCCGGTAGAACGATTTTCGTGACCTTAAAATATGTTCAAATAGAACATTAATTTTGATAAAACAGTTTTATAACTTAAACTATATATCCAGAAAATTCAACAGATGCAATTTAAATAATATAGCCGTTATTAAATTTCAAGGTTTGTGAGTCTCTTTATTTTTCATAAAAAGAATTTTATTTTTAAGTGTATCAACTCACAATTTTTAATTAAATCATTGTGCAGAAAAAAAGATATTTTTTTTTCAAATATCCTGCTTCTTTTTAAAATAATTTGTGAAATACCCTCGTAGCACTAAATAATTCGTTGAAAACGCCAGCATATTTTACTTGTAGTATAATGTTACTTTCCGTATCCTCAAGAGGTAAAACAGCAGAGTGTCAAAGTAAAAGTTTATGAATGTAAATGTGGAATGTCATTAATATTTTGTGGCGTTTGCTTTTAAGTGTTTATTAAATAATTTAATTTTATGCTTAATAGATTTCTTTCATGCTAAAATATTAAAATTTCTTCTTTCTTCTAACTTGAGGTTAGAAAATTGCTAATTGATGTTAAGAAATTTTAAATGAAACGATATCTAATGTGAAACCCAACCCAAAAAATTAAGCTTGATATTGCATTTCTAACCTTTGAGATAATTTAAACAATTACAGTTAATTAAATTAGCTTGTGTAAAAGCCTTGGCATATAATTATTACCAAGCTTAAAGCCTTACCATCCAAAGCAAGGGAATGAGTTACATAATTTTGAAAAATTACTAACAAAATATTAATTAATTATCTCAAGTCTATCTGTTCTCCAAATTAAATTATTTTTGGTACTCTAACATCTTTCAGAGAAATATAATTTTTGAGCGTGTCTCTACATGAACCATTAACTATAAATTGCATTTGAAGTTTGTAAATGTCTTAAAATGAATTTATTTCACCATTACCTGCCGCAACAAACTTTAATACCAAATATACACAATTTTACTTAAAAACATTTAAGTAAACTCAAAGACTCCTGTTGCTAAAACTTACAATACGAGTATTATTTGTTAAATTGTTTGTTTACTTTAAACGTGTGGGATGCGCTGCTAGAGACTTATTAAACACACAAATAATCTTAAATGACTTTAAGGCATTTAAGATTATTTTTAAATATAAAAAAAATAATTTCTGGATTCAAATGAAAATAGTTGTACCCTTAAGACTCACAGGAAGCGTGGCGGCAAAGTTCTCTCAAGACTCATTTACTTTTCTATTTTGCAATTTCCAATATAAAAACTTTTCTATATTTATGATTTGATCAGGCGAAATTTCGTATCGCCTTGTAAGCCAAAATAACAAATAAATCCAAAGTTATCTGTAAATATTCTGACAAACACGTAGTAGAACGGAACAACTAGCTGTTTTCGAACATCACTACACCTTCATTCTCTGCATTATTTATATATATTTATATTTATAAAAAATCTAAAAAGTTGTATAACTTTGGGATATATAATGAATATGAACTCGCTTTGGATGCTTTCCCACTCTTAAATCACTCTGTCTACAGCTTTAACGTCATGTATCACATATATAATCTTATCCTTCAAATACTTACTATATGTACATATTTCTTTATGTATTTAGCTTTGATGTAGGGCATGCAAAACAGTCATGTTTCTTGCCATTAAATATAAATTATGCAAACGCATATGGATAACAAGACCCACGACAACAAAAAATTTTAAATTTCATAAATAATGATTAAGTCTTGGTATTTTTGAAAATGTACCATATAATTTGAACGACCCACTAATGTTTGTGTTAACGCCCTCTTAAAAAGATACAAAAATATACAGCCCCACCACGCAACCACACAAGCAACATCAAAAACAACAAAAATAACAACAACACCAAACTAAGCAGTATTTGTAAAGAAACTTAACAAAGCAAAACCATCCTCTTGTGTTTTGTTTTCATCGATTCTGTCTTGTTAAAGGAGACTCCAATACGCCTCATAACAATTAAAGACTCATAATGATTATGTAAATAACAAAGTTAAATACAAAATAAACAGATATAAATCCATAAGATACTCGTACTTCAAGGTTCAAAAGTGATAGAGAGAGCGAGCAGAAAAGTGTGTGAGGTCGCTACGTGATATCTTTTTTTTTTTGGAGGTGTGGCAGGAACTATTTAAATTGAAGAGATGTGAAGAAAGGTAAAGAGGAAGTTGTGTGAAATTATTAAGTTAAAAGGTCAGTTTGTTATACGTTTTTAATGTTTTATTTTTTATTTTAACTTTAAGTAGACAGTTTTAAGAGTTTTATTGGTTTGTCTTGGGCTTGACTTATTTATATGATAATTAAAAAGAGCTACGAGTACAATAGACCTAAAAGAAATAATTATAATTAAATAATTTAATTTATAAATACACAGCCCAATCATGAACAAAAATTCCGCGCGAGTTTTTTCACTTTTCCCTTTTGTCCTATTATGAATTTGTTTTTACTAAATGCGGGAATAAAAAACTCCCCGTGAGAGAAAGTAGGTATTATGAACGCAATTGAACTTGCTTTTTTCACTAAAAATCTTTTCCTTGCAAAACAGAAGGGAGTTTACATAAAAACATATTTAATACTCCATTAAAACAAATTTTATATACATATACTTGTAGTTTAAATATAGTTCTTTTTTGTAGAAAAACACAAGTAATGTCCAAATAAATCGTTTATAAACTTATTTTTACATATATGTTATCCAGCTGGTGAATTTTAATAATTTTGGTTACTGTCGCTCAAAAAAAGAGAGAGACAAAATATCAACAAACAAGCAAAACAATAAGCTTCGTAATGCGGTGATGCCACGTATTATTTTTTTTGTTCCCAAGGAATTTATGATTGGAGGAATGTTTTCTCGAGAAAATTATTTTCCGTGAGAAATAAATTCCGAGGGAGTATTCATGATTGAGCTGATAGATATTTTTAATATCATAATACTTTGGAAGCATATATCCCTACTTTTCGAATGACGCAAGAAACTTTTTTTTCGTTTGCTTTCAGTTCAATATTTTAGTTCTCATAGATGAAAAAGATTTTTCAAATGTTGTGATAGATCTCAAAAATATTAAAGTATAGTTTAATTTTTCTTCCCTTCTTTAGAAAATCACATGAATTATTATAAAAATGTTTATTTTCAAGAATTTAAAATACTGAACTTACGACCGACCGATCAAGAAATTATTCCTAGATCGGTCTTGACCCAAGGCTTTGAATTTGGATGTTTCCATTGAATCGTTAAAAGCTGGTTCATATTCTAAAATGTGAAAAACTGTTACGCTATCTTTTAATCTGCTCTCAGCTGCGATAATATATTTACATATTTTTTTAAATTAACTCTCTCGCTCTCTGACATCACGTAGTTTCAATGCTTTCACCTCTACAACATTCCTGCATACAGAGGGTTTGAATATGTTGCGGAGTAAGTAGCACACTTTCATATAAGTACTTGAATGTTTCTCTACATGTAGAGAAACTTATCCGTTTTAAAGTTGAAGTCTTCATACCTGTCAGATACTTACAAACAGCCACCTGAACACCTGCATAAGAGCAGTGCGTTTTATAAAAACATGTTGAATGTTTTAAAAGAAATGTATTTACTAAATAAGACACACAAACTTTCATACAATTACAAAAGTGGTCTATCAACACCTGCTGTAATATGACTTTAGCACGTGCATTAATGTTTCCGCAAGCTTTCATATATAAATAAAAATTATAAAGTGAGACGATAAAAAGAGAAAATTGCAGTGATGGTGTTCTAAAGGAACTGTTTGCTTTAATGCATCCTTATTAAACTTCCAATAAATTTAAGAGAACAATTTCCGTTTTTTGATTGAGCAATGCTTATTTTATATTCTTTATATCCCTTTACCGGAAAGTTATTTTTAACATTTATGCAATTTTGGCAACAGTCAAGTGTTTTTAATGCTGCTCCTTCAACAGTTTCCTCTGATGAAATCACAAGTCCAGTTAATAGGAAGTTAAAAACTTAAATAGGCCAAAAACTCTTTTCAGATATTCATAAACACAAAAGCAACCAAATTAATAAAGTTTATTATAATTTTGATATTTTGATAGTTTTAAATAAACCGTAGAGCGGTAGATACTTCAAAAATGTCAAATTATTGCTTTTGGGCAACAATTTCTATGTAAAGTGATCTCCTGTGTTGAAGGCTTAAACTAAATTGGAAGATATAATAGAACCAGATTTTCTCCTATCGGACTTTTTGATATCTTGCGTTGTTGTTTAAGTGTGGCAAGAGAGAGCTCTGTGATTTAATTTTTTTCTTAAGCCGTAGTTTCATCCCAGTAAGCAATTTTGCTTGAAATCAAGTGCAAAACAATTGTTATTCAAGTCCCATATTCAATTGTCATGGGTTGAATTATGCTTGATTTACACTTTATTTCAATAGCATTCTCCAGTGAAATGGGTACTTGAATTCAATTCGAACATTTCAATTGTATTACAGTTCAATTCAAGCCTTGAATTACACTGTGATTCAACCTTGTATTACAATTGAATTCAAATATATTTCTAGCTTCAAAAACAATGCGTTTAAGATAGAAAGGAAAATGCAATCGACAAGTTTTCTTATAATTACTTTATGCACATTTACCTTTACTATTGTTTTCACAATTTTGAACACCTTTTGTTTTTTAAAAAAACACTTTTTTATATATTTTTGATATTTTTCAGCATAATTTCATTTTTATTCAAAAATAAATTACTTATTTGACAAGGTTTGAACATGTTGTATGTTGTTTGATTTTTTATTTCCAAATATTTTCAAACTGGAATATTACTTGAACAATTGTTTGAATTCAACTCTGTTTCCAGTTAAATTTCAAGTGCTTGAATTTTAATTTTTTGAGTGCTTATTGGGATGTATCAAAAAAAAAAAAGATTTAATTAATTTTTTATTACTATTATTAATATTAATACTAATGAAATTTTTAAATTGCTGATTTTCCCCACAAAATTCTTTTAACAATTGAATCCTGAAAATAAGCATAAACAAATTTGTTTTGAGTCCTTTTTTAATAAAAAATCCCCATGATTTTTAAATATTTGATGATACTCTTCGACTACAGCAGTACAAAATCATGCAGTGAAGCTTTTTTCAAAAAAAAAAACATCGCTTAACATGTTTTTAATGCTAATTTAATTGTAATTCGGCAATATTAAATAGCAAATCAAATTATATGTATGTATATTTAAACAGAATTACTTTAAGAATTATTGACATCAGCTACTCCACATTTTTGTTACATTAAAGACACTTAAAATAAAATCAAATAAAATTCTTCAACGCACATGCATTTTAATACTGTTACCTGTCTATCTTTTAATTCTAATATACAATTTTTTTTTATTTTATTATTTTAGAATTGTATTTGAATTATAACATGATTATGGAAATGAACAATAACCTTATGAAAATATTCTTTTTATATTAATATGGAGTGAAATGACATTAAACCAAAATAAGAAAGATATTAAAACTCTGTGCGTTTGAATAAAAATTTACTCATATTTATGAAATGCACGTACATATAAATATAAAAGGTTTTTTTGCAGTGTCTGGCTGCTTATGTTTATATTAACGAATGTGTTCCAAGTCATTTTGGGCCTGTATCTTACATTATGCCAATTGATTTTTATAATTTTTAAGTGAAGTAAATACGTTGAGAGACAGACAAAACATGATTTTTATACCATACTAACTCTTATACTTTTAAGGCAGTTTGACCTTTTCATATTTTGTTGTATTTTATTCTAGTTGTTTTTAGTAATTGTCCCATAACTCTTTTATTACCTAAATAAAATCCGTAATATTAAAAATTTCGTTCTGAAAACTTTAAAATCTGTAAAAAAAATGTTTTTTCATAAAAATAAAATATTTAACAAAAAATATATTTTTAAATCAATTTTTTTTTTTGAAAAGGTAAGAAATTCTTTGACAAACAAATGACTACTACGGCTTGTTATATAAATACATACAGAAAATTAATTGCTGAATCAACTTATGCATTCATTTGAATATGGAAATTAATTATATCAAGTATACGCATACAACTGCTTAAAGCGGAAGCGGAAACATGACCTGCTCACCTGCGCTTCAACACTCATGATTTTTTTTATAAAATAAGGAAAAACTTTAACTTTCTCTGAGTATAGTTATTTATAAATGAATAAGGTTAAGGAATTCATTGGTAAGAGTAAAAGAGGTTTAATTAAAAAAAATTTACTGTTTTTGTAATAATTTGGCGAGATAAAAGTATTGTCGGCATGAGAGATAAAATACACATTATATACACAGTTTGAGAAATTATCATAATATTTTAAATTCTTGCAATATGTAGTGCTTTAAATTAAAATAAATATTTTTAGCCAGTCGATGCAGCGTCTCTTAATACAAAAATGGCATTAATATAAAAACGGAATTTAACATTAATTCACTCTAAGCCGACGATATGTACAATATTAGATATAGAAAAATGTATAACAGTTATAAGAAGCACTTGAGCCCTTACAAACAAATTTTACTTTTTGCAAATAAAATGTATCCCTTCACAAACCAAAAACCATTTTTGCACTAAAATTTCTTTTAGAAAAAACTTCTTCAACCCAGTTCATTGCTAGAGAGTGTTGTGGCAGAAAAATCAATGCGTGCATTATCTTACTAACCAATTCATGTACTTGCTGCGTCTTATAAGCAAAAACTGCATAAAAATTAATGCTTTTTGGGATGAATAAATATTTGCAGTAATTTTACTGTCAATACGAATCAAGATTTAAGTTTATTCCCGAAAATTTAATATTGTTCTGTAAAGGGTGCACTGTTCAAAAAGTTCAAGTTTAACTGCAAAACTGCATTTCGGTAAAAGAAGTAAAAGAATATAAATTCAAAAGATGCTGAAAATATGTTAAACAGCCTTGATGTTAGACAATCTTTTACTTTTTTATTTATGCTTTTTGCAAATGAAGAAACATTACAGGTTAGAAGAAAAATTTAATAAAAGTGATTTGTGTTCATCTCTTTATTTTTAATGTTTTTCTTTGAAGTAATTCTAATTTTATAATTAGTTTTTAATAGTTCATTAATCTATAATATGGAGTTTTTCAAGTGTCAATAATTTCTTATCCTTCATTATTTTTATATGTTATAAAATTTATTTATTACATATCTAATATTGAGAATGTCCTATTAATGTTAACAAAACTTGTTAAATATCATTTTCTTCAAAAATTCTTTTGTTTTTATTGTTGTGCTCTCATTTTATTGGATCATTATTTTTTAACCTTTTTATTATTTTATTATGAAATTAAAAATTATGTGCTAAATTGATGTGGATGAATAGTTGAGCAGAGTAGCTTTTAGAAACATTTCATTTCATTTTGGCAAATAAATATCAAATATATTCTATATTGTATATATTTTCTTGTCTTTTGATGGTGAAAATGGTCATAAGTGTTATATACAGTCGCTATAAAAAGCCAAAATAGAGAGCCAACATAAAATCGAAAGCAATAAGAAGGCCATGCACTTACTTTGGTGCTTAATGTTTATGTATTAACTGTATGTATGTATGTATGTACATATGTGCCTTATTCATTTTATGTATGTATTGTTATTTTCCCTTACTTTACGTGTTGTGTATACCTGAGTACTTTTTCTATATTTCTATGCATGTATATCTTTGTTATTCCAACAAATTTTCTCTAAATTCCTAAAGAAATTTAATAGTGGAGTTGTGCATCCTTGGAGACTTAACAAAAGAAATGTTTGCTCTCATGATATTTTTAAGTCAAACCAAAGCTTCTTATTGTATTCTCCCAAATAAAGATATTTGATATAAATGTATGTGCGCTCATTTGCCTAAATAACGTAATAACTCAACAAGTTAAGTTTTTTAGGTAATAATGCAGAATTAATCTGGTGTGTAAAAATTTGTAAAAAATGTACCAGATACTCAGCTGTTGAGAGAAAAATTAAAGTATTCATAAAAATTAAAAACCTTAAAATCATTTTCTGGTTTATTTGAGTTATGAATTTGTTGCAGTAAAAGTAGTTTCTACTTAATTTCAGTATAATCTTCCGTGCAAATTTAAGTTTCGTATGTTCCTAGTTTCTCTGTGTTATTGAACTGAATGTTAAGTACATTATAGGCTTCCTTTCATCATAATGGAACATTCAATACAATTGTTTAAACATTCAAAATTTAATACTCAACTGAAACTTAATCAAGGCAATGGAAATTCATTTTTGGCTAAATATTTGCTAATAGGATATGATTTCTTTTCCTAGCATATTCAGTTGCATTACATTAATGTAATCATATGGCTTGTTTCTATGACGTTCACTCTTCCTTAAAGTAGTAAACAAATCTGCAAACTACATATTTATTTAATAAATAGAAAAATAAAACACATTGTTAGAAATTTAATATTAAAAAATCAATATAATAAAAAAAATCAAACAAATTTAATTCCAAGCTTATACAATATTTATAGACGATTAAAGTAAATACATTGCAACATCATGATTCAAACATTACAGCACATCACACGATAATTGTACTATAGTATAAATAATTGCCAACTGCACATCAATACAGCGCTTTATATTTTATTTTATGAATACATGGTTATTTTCAAGCAGATTATACAGCCTCACACATTTTGTTGCTGAACAATTGTAAAAATTATCAGCAAAAAAAATAAATAAAAATTGTTAAATTCTCCGAAACTCATATCAGCATATCAATTATGTATTTCATGGCAAAAAGTGAATACACTCTTCAATATCAAGATATACACATTATTTTCTACTAATGGCATTTTATTCAAAACAAATAAGGTGTCCTTACTTAAATCGCCTGAAGTGTATTAAACACGATTTCAATTTAAAAATTATTTCCAATTATTATTGAGCCATTATTGTAATTTAATAAGTTTCACTGATTTTGTGCTATGTTATTGTGTTTCTCTTTTAAGAATATTATATGGCGTCGCATAGGAAAATATTTCACGTCAGGGCTGCCAAAAGTCACACAGAAAGCAATATGGAAATATTTACTTTTATATTTACAATACATACAAAATAGTTTTATTATTTTTTTATTAAAATTTTTGTTAAAAGCACATTGATTTTAAATAGAAAACAATTCTGAGAACTCTCTGTTACACATAAAAGAAATAATCCTAAAATTCTTCAAAATATACGCAAGTCAAAGGAGTTAAAAATATATTTTAGAAAAAATGTATCTGATTCGATTTAAAAAAGAACTATTCAGCCATGTTTCAAGAATACCTTCATTTTATAATTTTAATTTAACAGGCCTTATGTCTTGCTTAAAATATTACAAGTAATTTTTGAGGAACTTTCACACCAAACATTTTTCGATATTTTATAATGGGTATTACTCTTTTAATGGCTTACAAAGTAATGAATGGTACTTATTTATCTAATCATTTTATGTGTATAATAATGATTGTCCTGTTATAAATAAAATAACAAATTTTGTTAACATAATATCCAGTTAATAATAAAATATATCTAGAGATAATTTGCATGGAATTCCCCCAAAGAGTTTAGTGTGTCTTATATAAAATTTTTGGACAACCTTCACATCTGTAATGTAGAAACTATAACTAGAACAAAATTTTGAAATATTTACTATAACTTATAAAAACTAATCTTTCAATGTATATGTTTATTTATATTTTAACTTATCAGTCTGCTTTTTTATGTCAATAAAATGAAATTGACCGAAAATTATTTTGAAGGTTATTCGAAATTCATTACACCTTTAAAAAAATCGTTCTAAAACCTATCGGTTTTTATCACATGCATGATAATTAAATTTTTTCTTGGACAAACTGAATATATGGCGTTCTTTATGTAAGTGGTTTAAGTCATGTGCATTTGTGCTTCAAAATATTTAAGAAATCTTAAAAAAACCTTAAATAAATATTAATTAAATATTAAATAAATTTATATTGATAGAGACTAATACATTTTTAAATTAAAGTGTTGCGGAGAAAAAACCTTTTTTATTTGTACAAATGTAATCTATTAAATATCTCGACTAAAGAAATATATGACTTAGATCACTTTTATAATTATAGGTACATACATACATATATCCTTAGTTTCAATTTTACAAGGATTTATATTTCAAAAATAGCAATGACTTAAGAACTTTACTCTCTAGAACTTTATGCTAGAACACTTCTTGGAACTTACATTATAATTTGACATTATCTAAGCTACGTAAGTCAGCAAAAAGCAAGCTAATAAAATCTTTTATTAATTTTATTAAAACACTTAAGTAAATTGCTGCTTGTAACCACTTTAATGGTCCCGAAAATATTTATTATTCTTGCTTTTGAGGTTGGCGTTGGCTGAGATAGTGCTGGGTTCGAGCCCGGTCTCCAACAGTCATTAAATAACACACCTCTTCTTTTTTCTAATGTACATGAATATCCTTTTGCATCAGTTATCGTAAAAGAGATCAATTGATGAAGGCATACTCACTGGCACTGAACTACCGATTTCAACAGATACTAATCCTAATATCACTAGCATCAGTGCGGCCTTCTTCATCGGTATTGTGTAGTAGAATCATTGGCGAAGTAAAATAACCAATAAAATGGCTATAAATCATAGCTTCAAAAATTTAATACGCCTCATTGACACCAGAGGCGCTGCAACTTTTCATTACTAGGAACGTGCAAAAAAAGCAGAGTTGTAAAATAATAAAGCTTTCCTCTAGTTCATCCTTCACCACCTGTCCTCTCTATATCACTATCCTTTTCCTAAAGAAGTTAAAACCTAGTATTAATAGTAGGCATTCATTGTCTGAGTGTTACTTCTCTTTAAAAATTAAATTAAATTTTTATACAAAACAAAGTATAAACTTTTATTGCACTACAATATATATTCTGTTGTTGTTGTTTTTTATCTACAGGGTATAAAAAAGTAATAATTTTCTCTGACCATTGGTCCGATTATAATGATACCCAATTGTTGTTGTTTATTATTTTACACATACACTGCTACACTCACACAGTCAGCACAACACGTGATCATACATTCTTACATACATATGCATGTATATCTACACTCAGGGAAATGCTGCAACTGAAAAAGAAGAACGTGTCAAATTAATTCAACAATTTTCAATAGAATGGAAAATGTATATTGAGATACTTAAAAATAAATAAAATTATTAAATTAATACTGTAAATTAATATTTTTTCCATATTAAAATAAGAAATATCAACATGACTAGACTTTTGTTTATGTTTCTCAGTCTTTGTCCAGACTTGCAATTTTTGTTGCAGCAATTCTTGAGTTTATTGGTGTGAGGGGTGATAAGATTGGGGAGGGGTACACAGTTTCATGTGCTCGGCATTTCTCTTTTGATTTGAAATTCGTACTTGTTTATATCGAGTTGTTAGTTGTATTTGACGTTTTTTATTTATTTTATTTATTCAGTTGTATGAAAAATAAAAAATATAACAAAAAATAAATAGAATTGTTAATTTTTTACGGAAATTTGTGGTTTAATAGAAATTTTTTAATGCATAATTGCAAATAAGAATTTCATAATGTGGACACTTATCCATATTCCAAGCAGAATTTCAAGAAATTGCAGCAACAAAAATTGCAAGTCTGGACGAGGACTTATTTTTATTGATTTTAAGCTGTTTTTTCTTTGGGTGTATATATAGCAGCCGTAGTTACTTCAGTTTATTTTCCTATGAATTAATACACATAAAGGCATATGCTTATATGTATGTGCAATAAAAAATGATTTTAATGCAGTTGCTGGTCAGTCAGACTAGTTGTCTTATGAAAAGAGTAGGACAGTCTATACTTCCAAAACTTTATGAGTATGCAAAATGAAACTGCAGCATTTGCACATATGACGCACTCATTTCTTTCTAACAGGGTCAATTCAAAATTTGCAAAATCTTAGTAGAAGCAAAAATATTTTTTTTTTTTATGTACAATCTTATATCACAAAGAAGGAAATAACTGAATTTTTTGGCGAAAGTGTAGAGCAAATGAGGTAAAGTTTTTACAGTATCACAGTATATCATTTTCTTGCATAAAGCTAAAATTGAAAAATTTTGAGTTGACTTCCTTTAGAGTAGCAACGGTGATACGTATACTGTTTAATGTTTTCAAATGCCGCATCACATGATATATATTTTTAGTATTTGAACACTTAACAATTTTCACACTATGCATTGACTAGAACGTTTAAATCACACAGATGACTTCCCTTAATGCGAGCGTTGTTAATAATTTCAATTGCATATTTTGACTTATTTCGTTCACATATTGCGAAATGAACAGCTCACAAAATTACTGAAAGTGATGCATGAAAAAATACATATTTACACAAGTGAATGTATAAAAGCTCTCAGGCCGAAGCTGTTGCCCCAACAGTTCTGATGATAAAATTTGCTTGTAGCTGTTATGCAAAATAAGAATACTAACTTTATCTTGTTAATCGATTTTTGAAGTGTTAACAATATACAACTTAATGGCACCTGACACTTATTAAATCCTTAAATCTTATTTTCCCATGCAATTTTCCTCAGAACTAAATGGTTTTGTTTTTCTAAAAATCACAACATGTTCAATTCATAAACTATAGTATGACTGTGTGAATAAGTTACATATTTTAGCAACTTCATGCAGTAGATTTTTAGGTCTATTTGGTGGAATAATTGAATAAACATAAGCCGAACGAACTTGTGTGCAGGAATTTTTCATTGAGCAAATGCAATTTTAATCTTTTACAATTTCTGTTTTAAAACAAACAATAAAAAATTTTATTGTTCGAAAATGAAGCTTTGAATTTTGTTTTATGAAAATTATTTATTTATTTTTTATTTACTATGTAGTTATTGTCTCAATAATGTGTATAAATTTTAATTATTTTGTTGTTCGTAGTGGTGAATGAGATCAAATTAAATACACAAACCAGCGTGACCGTTTGACCGACTAAACTGGCAAAATTGCCACTTTTGCGACTGCCTTGAAACTTTTTGTCCCCCTTTTTTTAGAGTGAATTTACATAAAAATGCATTAAAAATAAAAAGTTATGAGTAGTTTTGTCGTTTTGCCCCCTTTTTTGATAAATCCCCTTTTGGTGACACTTTTTGAAAAATGTCATGGGTCACCCTGACACAAACAGCGAACATTTAATGATTCATCTCTTATGAATTCACCTTCTTTGAAGTTTTAACTCTCATTTCTTGTTTGCACTTACAGACATATGTGTGTACTTATGTCTAGTAGCTTTAACAGCTAAGCAACGTAGAAGGTATTAACGCAATAGCCTACAGGGTATTGTCTAGACTTATTGCAGACACGGTCTTAAAAAAAACAACTATAAGAACATTTAACAATAACATAAATGCATTTAATACAGAAAATGTGCCTCAATGCGGTGTAGTTGAAAAAAAACTCAACAAAATATTTATGTGATTATCGAAATATATGGAGAAGTTTTCAAAGAATAGAAAGAAAGTATTGTAAAAACTAAAAATTATGCAAACTCAATAAAAATATTTTTTAATTCAATCTGATTTATTTAATAGTCTCTTTGTTACAAATGAATAGAAAATTTTGAGAAAAAAATTTTACATCTTAATTTATAATTTTAATGAAATTATTAGCATCAGCCTGAAAGTTCTAGCGCTAGATGAACAAACAGACAAAAAGAAACTGATATAGTATGGGCATGTAATGATAATGGAACAGAACACCGAAGGTCGTTCGGTCAGTAGAACAAAAAGATGCCTTAACATGATATGATAATATTACATATACTCCAAAGAAATATGTTGTAGAGCCCAGAACTGAAAATTCTAGCGAGGGCTTTGCAATACCTCTACACTGCAAAATAGTTGAGCTCAAAAATTAGTAAATAAGTATCTCCCATAAAGTAATATTCAAAAAGGTCGGTACACCTAGAGAAAAAACAGCTTAAAATCAATAAAAACCATATTGAATTAATAAGAAATATTAAAAAAAGTCTAGTGATGTTTAATATTCTTAATTCGAAACGAAAATGTTTATTTATTTTTCAGTATCTCAATATACAGTTTCTATTGTATTGCAAATTATTTAATTAATGTGACGCATTGTTATTTTTAAGTTGCAACTTTTCACTGATTGAATTTTTTTTAAATATCTGCACTCTTCTTCAAAACCCATGGGAAAAGACCATACACTTAAAAAATTCTTTCAATATAAAACAGGTTTTAATAATTTTCATTTAAGGTGTGTTCTTCAACATGCTCCTGCAACATGGTGCTGCAACATGCTGCTGCAACATTTAACTCTGCAGATATAACTACAGCTGGAGTTTAAAGACGTTTTAAATTTTTTAGTCAGTTGCTTTTGTAATTCTGATGCAGTAATACGTATGGTAACACATGATTGTGTACAAGCCCACAAGTACAAGCTTAAGTTGAATTATAGGGGAGTTTGTAAAGCAAAAAATTATAAACAGCATTTAGGAAAATAACCTTTAGAAACTTAAGGTGACTTTCCGAAATATTTCAAAATAATCTTATATATTTACACCCTTATTTATAAAAATTATGAAGGATTTATAAAGGGGTTTTAAAACAAGTTTTCATAAAAAAATTTTCTTATCAAGCCTTTATAAAGCCCTAATAAGTTTTATAAATAAGGCTGTTAATTTGTAACTTATGTGCAATTCTTAATATTAAAACAAACTTTTGTGGCAGCTTCAAAAATAATGTAAAATGTTTGTTAAAAATTTAACTCGAAAAAGTGTATTTATTTTTGACCCATCAGAATATTTAAATACTAGTGTAAATACCAACAATTAACAGTTAATAGTAATTCGAGAATAAACTAGAGCAACTCTTTTTCTGTGTTTAAAAAATAAAAATAAGCTTGTGTGACAAAGTCATCATATTTCAATTGCATATTATTTTATTAATTTGTCTGAAAGCTTTAAAATTTTTAAAGAAGATGCATACTCAAAACTGAGGTAGATAAACTAAAACTCAAGGCCATAAAGTATTATGCCCTAATTCAGTAAGAAGATTTAAGACGTTTTTGTTTAAAAATACTTTTGAGTTCTTGTATTTGAATTCTCTAAAGTATTTTCTTCTAAAATTATTATTGTCTTTGATACTAAATAATAAAAATATTATTAACATTGTTTTAAAATATAATAATTAAATTAAAATATTATACCCTTATTCTGTTCGACGATTGCATCGTCTTGTCTATGGATGAAACAAAACCGCTGTTGTGATTCTTTAAAACAATTATTATTTATTGTCTATGCTAGAAGGTTCGTGTATTTGCTTTAAGATTTTGTTCCAAACATTCTATCCAACACATATTTTATCAAATATTTAAAATATTGTATAATATTTAATTTATTTTTTTTTTATTTTGTAAAAACATGCCAATATTACTTTTATTTGTCATTATCAAAGACAATATCCATTTTTGAAAAAAATAATTTAAAAAATTCAAACACAAGAACTCAAAAGTATTTTAAAAAAAAACATTATACAATAGTGTGCAAAATATATGAAAAATTACCTTCTAACATAGACAATAAATAATAATTGTTTTAAAGAATCACAACTGCGGTTTTTTGTCGTCCATAGACAAGACGATGCAATCGTCGAACAGAATTTGGGCATTAGTAAATATTTTTAATTAATTGTTTCATTAATAATAACATATGAATATATTATATAATTACAATAAAACCAACAAAATTAGTGTTTTCGTGCCAAAAGATTAAAAGCAAATGCATACTCCCCTCACTATTTAATACGTGGTGAAATTCCAACTACAAATTTACTTCCCTTACTTTACATTCATGCAAGTATGTTACTTGTAGCCTCTCAAAATTACATTATTCGATGCTCACATGTAAAAGTAGAGGTTTAGTTTGTTTTAATTGTTCATCTAGTTCTTGGTCAGACCTCTTTTGGTGTTTACTCATCCTTAACATAGAAGTCCTTTAAGATACCTTGATTTGGTTTCGAAGCAGTTAAAAAAAGTTTTGTTCTTCATATAACGTAAGCCAGTGGTAATCATTACCAAATTTTTAAGCATATGGATTGTTAAATGTTCTTATCTTTAATTTAAGTGTGAAGGTACGAGTATGTTATTATGTTTTTTCATAAATTTAAAGTATTTGATTTTAAAAGATAAAGGGTAAATGAATCCTTTTGCATCCGTGTCCTATTAACACACAAAACGTATTTTATTTTCAACTTTCATTTTATCTGATTTAAAATAAGAAGAGTACAATCCAGCACAAAGAGTATGCTAAGGATTATGAAAAAGTTTTCATTTTACATATTTTTGTTCCATAAAAATACCAACAAACTTTAGCTTTCTATTTTTGAATATAAATTCTTTGTCGCTTTTGCTCCACTTTCATTTTTATTATGTACATTGTTCATGTTCTGTGTAAAACAAGTAACATTTCATCAATTGCATAAGAAATTAAACTTTTCACACCCTCCCGGCAATCCAGAGAAATAAGCTAATCAATACTGTAAGTATCTTGGAATTACTTGCATGAGTGTGGAGTTTAAAATATCTCTAGTAAGCGTGCCAAAGTAATAAATAATCTATAGGCTTGTGACTTTTCTTTAAACTACTAATATCTTAACAGTTGTCACAATTTTGTGAACATTTCTAATACTGATCTTTGAAAGAAGAAAATACTAATTAAATTTAAAAATATATATAAAATTTTTTAAGTATTCGTTAATTGAACTTCTTAAAAATTATTTTTATACTAAGCGAATTTTCTAAAATTCTAAATAATTTCTTTCACTCCAGATCACACACTCGTGCATGTGCTTAGAGAAAAAACGTTCACCAATTTTTTTCTGGAGCTTATTAAGAACATTTTGCGTTTATTTTTTCTTTTTTTAAAGCACAAAATGTCTTGTGAATTAAACCCAAACTATAATTTCTAAGAAAGTTAAAAAGTATATTTTTGCTAATATATAACCAAAAGAAATCCGAAGAGTATGCAATAATAATTTATTATAAACTTGCATGTACTACGAACACACACACACATACACGGTCGCATCCATGTGAACTGCAAGTATGGGAGAGTGTGCCATGTCACCACATAATGTCTACGGTTTCATAAAATTTTATACGAAACTCTGCTTGCCGGTGCCGGTGATGGTGCCGGTTGCTTGCTCCCTGTTATTTCAAACGTGTGAGCCAACAACCTGGTGTCTTATACAAAAAGACTTAAGTTGTGTAGAACTTTCGTTTAACAACAACAAATTGCTAAGTTTTTTTACATAATAATTTCTGCAAAAGCTGGTAGAATTTTCCGCACATGTATGGGCTTAATTCTTTAAATTCATACGTAAAGTAAAAACAATGTGTAATATAATGTAAAATTTACAACATAACTTTTGCTTCTTACTTAAATATATAGAAAAACATTTTTTTTTGCTTCTCACTTCACACTATTGTTCATTTACCCTCGTTTCCACTGTAGCATTTTTATTGTTCTAATATTTTAATTTTCTTTCGTAAATGTTCGGAAATCTATTTTTTAAGAGTTTTTATTTATACAATACTTTTGTTGTTCTAATTTATAATAACTATAGTAGTAAAATGTCATTAAGCAAAATAAAAAAAACTATTTAATACTTATCATGAAACAGCGAAATTCTAATGAATTATTTGGGTAAGCATTTCAAAGAAAAGTACAAATTTCAAAGACTGCTGGCTTAATCGATATTACACAATGATCTCCATGTGTTTCATCTTCAAATATTTATTAACTAATTATTTTGAACACATATCAATTTATAGCACCTACGACCACAGTACACCCTGACAATTGAAACATTTGTGTAATAGAAAAACTTTTATGTTTTTTAATTTTTCATGTGTACTAGCGCATCATTACTATTTTAAGTGGGGCTACTTACTTTCGTTTACATAGCGGTCCTTTAAATTTTAACACAAATGCTTGTGTAAATATGATTTTGAAGGTCTAGCCATTTGGTTTATTTATCTTTATACTCTTCAGTTTGTTGTATGCATGAATAACATTGGAACAACGTGGGTGGTATCTTTAGTTTTTTATTGTTGTTGTTATTGATGGCATTGAGATAATTTCTGTTTTTTTTTCTATGACACACCTTTTTGCTCCTCTATTTCTCATGTGTTCGTTGTTGTTGTTGTTGTTTTCATTATGTTTACAATACGATTTGAAATCAGTAGCTTGGTGCTATTAAGCATTGTTTTATTAAGATTATTTTATTTTTAATGTTTACTTCCATCGCTATGCATCGTCGTCATATTGGTAATTATTACTCAAGCGTTACTAATGGTTACTAAATAATTATTCCTATTTTTGTTGTTGTTAATTTTTCTTCTTGCTGTGCTGCTTAATGCTTGCGCAATAAAATAATCTGTTAATTTAAAAAAAAATTTAAATAAGCCAAGGTTTGATATTTACTGGAAATAAATCGTTATAACTATTGAAATCTATCGTGGTTTTTGTAAACTTTTCTAATAGTTTTTAAAATTCTGTACATAAGCGGTTTCTAACCGTTCGAAATGTGAGCTCAACGGAAGATATGGTCAAGCACTAATGAAATGCATATATACATGCTTAACTGTCGTTTAATGGACTAAAAACCTTACATTTTTCATGCAAAAAATTAAATGGAAAATTATTTCATGAAAAAAAAATATAATGGACTGTTTTTATGCAAAAAATTCAATCGACAATACATCGTTGATTTTTCATGAAAAATTAATTGGACTATACATCGTCCATTTTTCATAAAAAAAATTATTTCCGGCAAAAACTACGAGTATAATAGACTATGCATCGTCCATTTTTATGCGAAAAATTAAATGGTATATTACATTTATCCGTTTTTATTACATGTCCGTTTTTATTTCAAAAATTATTTCTTTCAAAAAATATATATATAAATATATATATTTCGTCCATCTTTTTTGCAAGTAATTAAATGTACGATGTTGCTATAGTCCGTTTTTCATGCAAAAAATTATTTCATGAAAAAACTACAATGGACTACACATCGTCCATTTTTAATTTAAAAAAATTAAAAATTAAAAAATTATTTCATGCAAAAAATATAATGGATTATACATCGTCCATTTTTCATGCAAAAATTATACATCGCTGATTTTTAATTTTATTCCATTTTTCCTGTGGAATATACACCGTCCATTTTTCATACAAAAAACAATTTCCATTTTTGATGCAATATTATATTTGTTTGAGTAAATACTTTTTTTACTTATAATATCCAGTTTTAATTAATTTAATGTTTATATAACAAGAAACTGTTTAAATAGAATAAAAGTAATGCTTAGGCTTTTATGGTTTTTCAGTAATTATCTTAAAATTTGTTTTATATTTCTTCTGGCGCCACCACAATTACTGGTGATGACATTGGCCACACTAAATTTCCTCTGAAAACAAAAAGAAAACACAGAACTGCTGTAGTTTTTTTTTATTAAAATGGGGTCTTTTATTTTAATTTACAAAGCTTTACTATCTTATTTGAGATATTCGTGTTTGTTCACTTTCATCTGAGTTTTTATTTACGATTGAGAGGATTTTAATTGCATTTTAACTCTACTTAAAATAATTTATGACAAGCATTCACTTTAAGGTTGCAGGTATTCTTATCAAACCTTTTACTGATACCTAATGATTTTTAATTTATTTATTAGCGTCTTCTAAAAATACAGCAATAAACAGGTAAAACTAAACAAACTTATATAAACTAACATTGAAGCACGAAAACGATATCAAATATGCCACAATCATTCATTGTAAGCTTTGACTCTAGCATACTAACGATTGCTGATGAGCACCGCTCATGAAATTTTTGTAGGTTTGTCCATCACGCCCAGATGTTGTGTAGTATTAATTATTGAGTTATTTATGCATTGAACAATTATATCTTTTTTCATCTGGGTTTCTTATGAAAATTTAAAGTACTGAACTTAAGCAAAGTTGGGAAATTACTCTTGATTTTAATTCATTTTAGTTCAACTAAATTTAAATGTGTATCAAGTAAGAAATAATAATATTTATTTCATATTTTCATGAATTTTAAAATAATATTTTTTAATAAATGAATGAAAAGTCTACTTTGACAAAGTCTTTTAAATTTTCTCTTACACTTTTTTTATTTCCTTATAGGTATATGCATAGTTTACTTGTACTTGGACACGCAAAACAACAGAAATGAAAAGCAAATTTTGTAAGTACATGAATCTCTGTACTACCTGCTATTATTTTTTCCTGTTCTCCTACAAACTCAAGACTTTGCAGAGTATACTTTGCTTTTATAAAAGGGGTCATAAAACGCCGTCACATTATTGTTAGCACTATAGGGTTAAGCTACTGTCCAAAGAACGTAAACATATTCTTCGAAATGAATGACAAAAACGAAGTCAACATTAAGAAGAATTTTATTTTTTAATGTTGTTTGTAAGTCATTATCTGTGCAGTGTTAATACTCTACTAGTTAGAAGAGATAGGCAAATTATTTTAAACCTGGTTTTGTTTGCCCTACTTCTTTTAAACATGAGTCATTGTTTAATTGAAATAAAGAATGAAAAATTTTTCATTGTCGGTTTGATTTCTCACAAGTCACTATGAGTCGCGTGCAACATGCTGGAAAAGTTCAAGACAAGAAAAGAACATGGTTCCTTCCATTAACAATTTTTAGAAACTCTTATTCGTGTCTAAAGTATTTGCATAATTTATTTCCACAAATTTATATCATTTATCATTTATCATTTATCATTTATAGCACCAACTGACCTTAAAAAGTTAAGTTAAGATAAAAAGTTAAATCGAGTTTAATTTGGAATTATTTGCCGCCATTCAACGTGAAATTTGAGTCGAATATCTGCTGTCTTCAGTGTTGTGTTGGCTTCTAAATCGTTTTCTGTCTAATATTTTTTTGTTGTCCGTTGTAGATAATTACATTCCACGTGTGGCTTTTCTCTTGGCTTCTCTTTTTTCATTGGTATCTTTGACACTCGTCTGTGTACGATAATGTTTATCACTGTCCCAGTCACATAAAAACCGGCATACGTTACGTGTCGCCTTTTTTAACTGACATGAAGTGTTTAATCGGGCTAATTAAAAGTGTCGTATATCCACTTTAACTACGACAAATTTGTAACAAAATAAAGAAAATTTCAGAAGTTTTCCTTTAATCAAGTACAAAATGGTCGTAGTCAAACTCGAAGTAATCACTAAACATCATATCACATAATCGATATGGCAGTCGTTTTATTAAGCTCAATATATGCTTAAAAGAAAAGTAAGAAAAACCTTAAAAATCAAAAATTATTTAATAAACTTAAGCTCTATTTGTACAACATTATTTAATTCTTACTTGAATGGTTATAATTATTTTCTACTTAATCTTGATCGCTTTGCATATAATCATTTAAAAAAGGACTTTTAATCCCATATATTCGAGGCAAAAATTAAAAAGCCTGTCATCAGAACTGCAGGATACTGCTATAATTGATTTTTTTTTGCCTTTAGAGTTTGTTTTTGTTTCATTTAGTTTTTTTTTCTAACAGTTGCGTGTGACCCTTAAGTCATTTTGTTAAAAGCTTTACTTTTACAAACTGATTCCTAGATTAAATCTTAACATTGTTCTCTCCAGTAATCTGCACTTGTGAATATTTCTTTCAATTTTCTTTTATATTTTGTTTTTTTTTTATTTGTTCTCAGCAATTAATACTTTAAAAGCTTAAAGGGTTCTAAACAGCACATTAACATTAACTTAACTACGTTACAGGTCAAACAGTTAATGTATTTATTTTATTTTGTGGGGACCTTCTTTATGTTTTTGCTTAGAAGTATTTAGTTAGCTTGAAGATTTTTTTGAATCATTAAAAATAGTACTAAATGATAAAAATCAGCTTCTTTTATAAAAAAAACTGGATTAATAGCAACAATTAGTGATTATTTCGCTTATTTTACTGTTTCTATTTACATATATACCACAATAGTATTATTGGACAATGTACTCGTAGTAGTGTCCTGCACAACACCATTTATAAGATTTTTCGAGACATAAGAGATTTTTCAAATGCTTTACTGATGCGAAATATTCTAAAACAAACGCTAAAAACACTGTTGGCAAGACAAACAACTGAAACAAATATCTTGCCAACAGTGTTGTGTAGCGTTTGTTTTATAATAGTTCACTTTAGTAAAGCATTTGAAAAATTCCTCATGTCTTGAAAGGTCTTATAATAATGTATATATATATATATATATATATATATATATATATATACATACATATTACTGCTGTTTTAATTATTATTTATTTTAAATTGAAAATAAAAAATAAAAAAGCTGTAATACGAGTATATATGCTACCACTTAATTGTGAATAAATTCAGAATTAATAGAATGATATTTAATAAATTAGGCTCATTTTATTTATAACATATGAATGTATCACAACTAATAATAAAATATAAAATTTTGTTCAGTTTAAAATTGTAATCACCCAGCTAAAAAAATTATATATGGTCCATATATTTTTAATATATGAATGTATATAAATATATATGAATATGTATGAATTCATGTATGGAAATATATGGGATTATACATGGCAAAACTATTATATATGAACTAATATATGGACTAATAGGTATATGAAATGTATTTTAACATATGAGCTCATATATGAAAATTTAATTATGAAGCTCTTCATATGTGGATTCATATATAAATATAAGATTTTACATATGGAGCCATATAAGAATGTATGCACACATGATATCTCACATAAGATCGCTTTTGCAATCAAAAAAGTTTGGAACTTTATCACTGTTGAATTGGAAATCCATTAGAAAATACATACGGTATACAAAGTTTATATGCGTAAGCTCAAAGTTTGAAACAGAAAAACTTTTGTTACAAGAAAACCATTCTAGTATGATTTTATACATTGTGGCCGCATTTAATACATCAAATAATCAAAAGGATAATCCAATCATTAATTTTATAGAAAATAACAAAATTATCTAGATAAGAAACAAAGTTCATATTACTGTATTGAAAACTATTGTTAGAAGGATTATTTTTTCTTTTATAATTAATTGCATTAGTTTTTAATCTGATTTCTTAAGCTAAATGTTATGTACGAATATGATTTATGTGTTTTTTAAATAATTGATTCACCTTTTGATGAATGAAATGACTTTTAGTTCGTTTTGAAATATTTGTCCAAGCAAATGTTTCATTAAATACAACCTCTCTCTCAAGTCTAAAAAAATTTAATTTTAATAATTTAATTTATTGCACAGCAGTGCCTTTTGTGAATCAAGAGTGTATGAATATGAATTTTGCACATACATGTATGAAAATGTATGAATATATATAATCATATATGCCCATATACCCTCATTTTTCGGATCCGAACCATATATGGGATATCATATATGCTCCATACATATTTTTTTAGCTGGGCAGTCTTTTAAAAAACAATTTTCTCAATTTTTTTTTGGAAAAATGTATTTTTTTGTATAAAACTTTTCAAATATCTCCGAAATTATAAGACTGTTAAAAAATTAACGAAGACGTAGTTTAAGGGTCAATTAGTTTTCTAGCCTTCCATGTATTCTTTTATTTGATCCAAGAACTGGTTCTCAAGTAAATGCAAATTATGTGGTGCAGCATCCAATTTTTTCTTAATAACGGAAAATCTCAAGATACAGAGCAAATTCAAAAAAAGTAGTTTAAAGGCATTGGAGCTCAGTATCATATGCACCAAAATTTACTATCAAAGTACCGACCTTAAAAATCGTGTTGACCTGTGTTATTATTGTCTTCCTTTTATTTCCCGCTGTGCTTACAATTTTATTTTCTTTTCACTCAACAATTTCATTATTTATTTAAAAAAATATATTAACACTACATAGTTGTGATAAATTTTAATGCTGCTGCTTAAATTTGAATTCATATTTTTTTTTGTCTTAACCAAATGGCCCAAAAATGAAAAATTTAACAAAGTTACGAACGCTCATTTATTAATTATAATTTATTTTTGGTTAAACCTTTCACAAACAAACCAAGCTAACAGAATAAATGATTTCTTTATATCATACTTCTTGCTCTGCTTTTTGTATCATTAATTTTATTGAAATAGTTTTTCGTTTCTGCTTACTTTTCTGCTGAGAGGAAAATTAAAATGAAATGAAAATTCAAGTAAAGCATTACTTTGCAAATTATATCATTTATGGCTTTCTGACCATTTAAATTTGTAATTACTTTCACCGTTGCCACTAAAATTGCCATACCAAACTTCATACTTTTCAAGTGCTCTGCTCAGCTGCTGCTGCTGCTCCTTTCAACTACTCTGCCATTTCAAAACACGCAACATTTGAAATGTTTTTCCGTGGTCGGTTTGGTAAAATGTAAAAAAGAATCATAAATAAAAGTACGTCTCGTTCGAAGTACAATTTTGAATTTATATGTCCGAAAAAAAAGAGCCAAAAGTAGAGAAAACAAAAAATGGCATAAACTTTTATTATATTTACTCATTTATTTAAAACATTTTTCTTTTCCCTTTTAGTAGTAGTGTGAGTGGAAACTCTTTCGAAATATTGTAATTTTTTCCGAGGGGCCGTTTTTAAAGTGTACAATACCAAATTAATTTATCATTTTTTTTGTCTGCTTTTCGGTTGATACTTTTATTTCATTAACTTTTTCTGAAAATGCCATAATAAATTGAGCCATAAATTAGTTTGCCCATCAGCAAAATTTAGGAAATATTTGCCTAATTAAGAAGCATTGATACTTTTAAAACTTTGAAGATGCTTAAAAATACTTAACAAAAATAACATTAAAGGTCATCAAAGTTCTGGGGAAATCTAAAAAAATATTTATTATATAAGAACTACATCTGTGGACGAAGCCACTCCAGTTTATTCCTATAATCGAATATTATTTGAAAATTTAATTACTTTTAATTAAAAATTAATAAATAAATAAAATAATCTGTGGTTTTCATGAATAACAGCCCATGTCGGAAGATATTTAATAAATTGCATATAAAAAATTACAACATGTTACTTACGACAAATTGGCCCCGTGGGCTCAACATGCGTGTGGTAACGGAAACATAACGTAGTACAAGAAATAAAAATAACTGTTCTTATGAACAGCATTAACAGGCACACTTGAAGGAAAAGAGAAAATAGGAAACGGAAATAGACTCATGCTGCTTTTGCTAATAATAATAACAGCCAGTAAGTTTGATTTTGTAGCTTATAAAATGAATATTAAAGAACAGGAAAGAAAAATTAATGATAAATAATGAAGCAATAAGATAGCAGCAGCGTCCATTTAAATAAATAAAAAGGAAACCACAATAACAATATAATTTTCTTTTTTTCAATCATTTTAATGTGGAAATTTGGCTTTGACTCGCTTGATTCTTATCTTACTATTTCAACCCTTTTTAATAATATATATAAACTATTTCATTTCAGCAACTGAAAAAAAGACAACCATTAGCATATGCTAATAGTTTTTAAGCAAGAAACAAAAATGTTTAATACATATTTTGTGTTTTTTTTTGCTGCCGGGACAACTCAAAATTTATATTTCTCATGTACTTAAATTTATGCATTAATGAAAGAGTTGAAAAACTGTTTTAAGGCCACATAATAAGAAGACAAGTATGACGTTTCCTGAAGAGGCACCGTTTTTTTTCACCTATATGAAAAAACGCCAAAATTAAAAAAATCGCCAAAATAAAAAAATTGCCAAAATAAAAAAAACCCCAAAAATAATCAAAATCGCCAAAATTAAAAAAAATCAAAAACAAAAGAAATCGTCAAAACGAGAAAAAAGAGCCAAAAATTCAAAAAACCCCAAAACTAAAAAAACGCTTAAAACCGAAAAAACCCAAAAACGAAAAAAATGCGAAAACTATAGTTTATATTGGCTAAAGTTCGTATTGAATTGCATATCTTGTGTCCGTACGGAACCATTCGTGCGGGGGTCAAAGTCGCACTTCACTGAATTTATTTTCGTTTAAAGGAATATCGATAGCAACATGTATATGACATTTTAAAGTTAAAATATCCATTATGATCTCTGGATAGCTGGCATCCAAAATATCTACTTATGCACGACTCTAGCATATTATTCACGCTGAGGTTTACCTATTATATAGGCTATATTTGTTGTTTATTTTCATAGAGCTTCAACTTGAAAATTTCTTACAAGAAAACGTGTAATGGGATCAAATTGCATGTTCTCGTTGGCCAGTTTGCACGACCTCTACGGGAAATTACCAGGCTCCTAAATTGCTCATGCGCAATGTCAAATGTGGCAACGAGCAACCTGGGATTTAATGTAAATTGGTGTTATCAAAAATTCCACAATTTTCTTTGCTGACGTGTCAAAAATCCAAAAATGTGTCTCATTACTGGAGATAATATTTCAATGAAAACTAGGCTTAGGTTACAACTAATCAAAGGCACGTTCAGCAAGGACACGCTTAAGTCTATGGTTACTTATTTTTAGCTTTTGTAGTCAATTGAATTTCATGTGCGTGCAGGTCCCAGATTGCTACGTGAAATTCACCAATTTATTTTCTGCCAGAACTCTTGTTAACCATTTGAAATTGTCTGCCTCAGATTATCTTGCACATTCTTATTAGCAGTGAAGATGCTTGATTAAAATCCTAAGCTTCGTTGATGTGCAATAATTAACTGATTGGCTTCTAAAACAGTTTAAATTAATTTATTCACCACACTTCAAAAAAATGTTCTTGATAGAATGAGAATGGTGAGCGTAAAATTAGAGAAGCCCGCAAAACGTAGCCCACACAATGTGTCCCGAACGTGTTCAAACGTGTTTTTGTTTTCTTTGTCTATCCAGGAGTATTTGGCAAAACTGGCTCCTAAAGTAACAGCCAATTTGAAAAATGTAGCTTTAACAATAAACCTGCTATAAACTGTGAAATTTAAGAAATCTGTTTTGCACAGACACTTTGTTACACTGGCCAATTATGTAAAATTTTAAATAATAACAATAATAATATATAATTGTTGTAATAAAAACCAAACAATTTTCAACCCCTAATTCCTTCTTGCCTTGGAGGTCTTTTAAAACAACAAAAACGTTACTGGTTCTAAAAACTGTCAAGAACTTAAAAAACAAAACAAAGTTTCTTACAAATTATTGTTTTAGATATTTGATAAGGATAACGATGTATTTATGTTAATGACAATAGCTTTTTTTGAAACTAAATTTCTTTGGAATATTTTAATAAATAATGCAGCCTAAATTATTGATTTATTACTTTCGTGAAATAAAGTAATTACAAAAGGTAATTAATCCATATAAAATAAATACATATATATAATTCCATTCAAATACATGTACAATAACTGAAAACTGTATTTTATAAAATGCAAGTGTAAAATTATATTTTGCTTTGAAATGAATATAGTTTCAGTTGTTGGGCGTTTTGAGGAAAATATTTAAAAATTTAAAAAGCGTTTAGTAAAAGTTTATCTCATTGCTAAAGCGCATATAAATACTGTACACTTCTCTTCTACTACATACTACATACTTAGATGTGGATTTATTCTCCTAGAAATTGTTGTCGCTATTAATTTACAAACTGCCATTACCATTTACATGGTAACGAAACCTCAGAATGCAATTTAACATGTAAGTGTATTTCAAATATAGTTAACGACTTGCAGGTCCAACTTTAAATGATAAATTCATTTTCTATTGAATTCAATTCTAATTAGAGGGAAAAATAAATTTATTTTAAGCAAAAAATACTAGATTTGACAATTGTATTAAATCCAATGATATTTAAAAAAGAAACGTGTTAACAACTGTTTGCATGAATATTTTTTTTTTATTTGCCGACAGTGAAGTGATAGACAAGAAATTTGTAAACAAATAAAATTGTTAATTTAAATATTCTTGTTAATAATTTTTCATATATGTGCCCTTAACTAAGAAAGTAGTCTAAGTCATGGACAGTTTTGCTTCGAAATATCAAAAAAAAAATCTTTGAAAAACTTTTATAAATATTAAAAAAATATTAAATAAATTTTTATAAATCGGGACTAGTACAACTCTACATTAAAATACAGCGAAATATAAAAATACTTTTTAATTTGTTCAAATGTAGTATACTAAATATCTCGAAGAGAGAAATACATATCTGACTTAAACCACTTTCATAATTAAGGGCACATGTTGCTGCTATCAGCAAGCTAAAAAAAAAATAAATATTTGATGAAAAGAGTAAGTTATTTCTCTGCCAAATTTCATCGATATAGAAACCACTTTTTAATGGAGAGTGTATGAATGTACTGACCCAGAAATTTTTTTATTTATTAATTTCTTTTTCTTTTTATTTTATTTTACTTTTTAGCTTTAGAGAAAAATTAAGGTACAGCGAAACTTTGACGTAGTTAAGTTTTGTAGTGGATAACTACCAGCAGCAGCTGCACTGTTGCTTTGAATGTACAACCAATTTACTACTACGGTAGTAAGTAGCAACATGAGTGCAGCAGTTTTGTTGTAGTTCTACGTAATTTTAAGTAGATGATTGCTTAAGGGCATTTAACGCTAAATGCTTATGTGGATTTACTGCGGTATAAATTTTTGTATTTAGTTTTTTTATACGTTAAGCAACACATATTTCAGTATATATATATATGTACATGTACATATATTCAAAATTTTTAAATAGAACAATTTCACTATTAAGTTTATGTGTATAAGGGGAATTTTGTATGAAAGCAGCTGCTGATTTAAATAGTTTTGTAGCATATTTTGCAAAACCCATAGATTACTGAAAAAATGTAATTAGATGTTTGTGCTTGCTGAAAAATAATTTGTAATTTAAAAACTATATATTGTAGGTATATCAAAGTTTTTACTTAAATATGTAACTGCTTTATAAAACGGAAGCTGCCAACTTAAGTTCTAAATTTGTATACAGCAAAAGTAATAAAACTGACTGCATAATGACACGAGTCATAACTCAAATGTTTTAGTTTCTGTTTATGATTCTGTATGGAAAAATATCCCTTACAATTGCTGCTATTTAACAACATTTTGCCACATGCCTGAACTTATTAATTTGAAGGTTTAAAAGTTTGTTTTTTATTTGGGCAATTTTTCTATCACGTTTGGTGTTCTAATATTTGCCTACTCAAATTCTGGTAGTATATTATATTTTATATTATATAGACTATACTCGTATACAAAATCTTTTTTCAAAGCTGCCAATATAAAAACTGTTTAACAAAAACTACTGTCCAGTGTAATAAAAGGATGAGCAATTGAATAAAAGAAGCTGTTTGTACTTTTTTTAAGCCAGAATTCAACTAAAGGCATAGTATTCTAATTTTCATCGCTCACTGTAATACAATTTCAATGTATTTTTAATAAAAAATTATTTTACTGAATAAGTAAAACAATAATTTGGTATTATTAGTGCGTTAATAAATTTTAAACTTAAATTGTAATAATTCCCAATAAAAAACACTAAAAATTTTCCCTTTGGGAATAATTTCATGTCATGTTGATTTAACATTTACGTACTGTTAAAATCAAAATGATGAATCATGTTGATTCAAAGTCATTTCAAGTTGCAACAACATGAATTTAATTTAATGTAGTAATTCTATTTTGCTACTTATTTAACTTACGTGTGGTTTACATTGACATCTGAAAAATTTTTGTTTGTATATAAATTGGCGTCTCCGGCCAAGATTTGAACTCAGAAATCATCGCGTGGTAGTCAACGTGCTTTCCCCTGTAGCCGCAACAACTTCTTTAGATACACTCTAAATACTATAGTACGTATTTCAATAAAAGTTTAATTCAACATTATTTCATTGATAATTTAACATACAATTTATTTGAAAAGTTTTAGTTAAAATAAAAATACAAACACAAATACTAGACTCCAGGATTTGAACCTGCGATCCTCCGACTGCAAAACTAGTATACTGACTGCCAGCCAGCAGCAGTTTTGTGGGTACTTACAAACATCAAAAAAACAAAAAACAATACAAAAAAACTCACACAACTAAGCGCAAAATTATATTGCGGTTATGAACAAAGAACCCTCTAGTCATGCTGGAACCATATGTATGTCTTTCTGTCAACACTCTTTTTCTAGCGACAATTGCACTAGTTGAAATGTCGACAACTTTCCTATTATGCGCGAGTAGAGATATATTAGAAACAACAATTTGGTTTTCTTTTTTGTTATGTTGTGCAATAATTTTAAAAATTACATATGCATGTATGTGTTTAAGTTCAATGCCCCAACCATTATAAAATTGTAGACGAGGGTCACTTAAATGTACTAGTGAATCTTTGGTTCAAATGTCTGCATATGGCTGTAAAAAAGTAGTGCTAAAGTCTACTGGTAGATTTTAAATGACAACCTTATGTTATATGTCAATACGCGATTACATTGTCTGGGTACAACTAGTCAGAAGTACTATTGACACTGTCACTAGTAACTCACCACTATTTTACTATTGACATCGATGGCGGAAATATCGATATTGTAGACCAGAGCCATTAAAATTTACTAGTGATTCTTTGGTGTCAATGTCTCCATGTGGTCCCAAAAGAACTACTTACTCAGCAGTGCTACAGTCTAGTGGAAGATTTTCAATGACAATGTTAAATGTCGAAAGATGATTCCCTTGGCTGGGGTACATCTGGTCCGTAGTACTACTGCCAATGTCACTAGTAAATCGCTACAATTTCACTATTCGCATCTTCTGCACTTAAACAACACATTATTTCTGGTAAATTTAATATGATTTTAATGAATTTAAATCAAACTTTTTGCATGCATGAGTAACGTGGTAGGAGAAATAGAAGGAGCGGCATATTTCAGGTTTGAACTATTTAAGTTATATTTTAAAAATTCCTTTTACAAACAACTAAAAAAAACTCATTTGGATGTCAGCCCTGGCACAAATGATGTTAATGAGTTCAAAAGTTTGTAACACAAGTGCCACTGTTACAAACCCTTTTCATTGATTGTTACGAATAGCTTAAGTAATGATGAAGATATTGTACAATACCATTAACAATGCTTAGTAGCCCTTATTATTCGAGTAAATAAATTACTGTTTTTATGAAGGTTAATAATTTTTTATTGTATTTGCATTACTGGGATAGCACTCAATTAGTAAATCCGGCAATACTTTTAGGGAAAAAATGTCCTTTATATTTTATTCATTAATTTTTTCTCAAATCCAGTTTTTGAACTTTAGGGCTTAAGAATTACACATACAAACACAAATACTCTTTCGCACTAATGAAAATCCTGAAAAGAAAGTGCGACAGCAAGAAAAACTGCAAAATGATTTCCTTTAATTATTCTACAAGGAAACAGAAAAAGAAAAACCAAAATCAAAAACAGTTAACTGCTAAATTGAAAATGTAAGCTACCAACAAATACACATACACACACACGAAGAAAGTATGTAATTAAACTTGTCTCTCAATGATTAAGTGTGAGCACATAAATATATAATAATGAAAATTGGTTTGTGTGGCTTTGCTTCATTTTTCGTAGTTAACAAAACGAACGAAACTTAAGAATTTGTGCTGCTGAAATGATGTTAACTACTTGCAATTTGTCATGTTACAAGGTTCATAAAAGGTCTTTAAATAAAAGAAAAAATTATTCCCAAAAAAGTTTTCCAACATACATGCGTTTTTTAAAAATAAAATTTAGTCTCAGTGAATATTTTTTACTCTTCTTATTAATTTTTTTATTCTAATCGGATATTATGCATTTTTTTTTAATATCAATGAAAAAATTCTGTGAATGAAACAATTTATTAAGTGGAAAAAATTGAGTTTTATCAATGAATTTATTAATGCCCTTATTATTTTCTACGATTATATCGTCTTATTTATGGACGAAAAAATCAGCAGTTGAGATTCTTTAAAACAATTATTATTTATTGTCTATGCTAGAAGGTTCGTGTATTTGCTTTATGATTTTTTTTCTCAAAACAATATTTCCAACATATATTTTTTCATAAATTTTTCAATCTATTGTATAACATTTTAATATAATTTTTATATTTTAAAAACATGGCAATAATATTTTAATATTTCAAAATCAAAGACAACAACCATTTTTTAAGAAAATAATTTAGATAATTCAAACAAAACAATTAAAAAATATTTTCAAGCAAAAATTTTCTAAATCTTCTTACTGAATTTGAAGATAAACATTTTTGTATTTGAACTAAGAGATTTCTTTGTAAAGCTGAGATTCTACTATCGGCATAATTGCCGATAATTTTCGTCGTCTCACTGCAATTAAAGTCCTAAGTAATTAACTAATATGACCTTAATTCTTTACGGTCTTATTTATAAAACTTATTAAGTCTGTAAAAAGGTTATTTAAAATAAAATTTCATAAAAAATTTTTCTTAGAAAGCCTTTATAAAGCCTTATGCCCTAATTCAGTAAGAAGATTTAGGACGTTTTTGTTTGAAAATACTTCTGAGTTCTTTTTTTTGAATTCTATAAATTATTGTCTTCAAAAATAGTTGTTGTCTTTAATAATGAAAATTGAAAATATTATTGCCATGTTTTTAAAACATAAAGATTAAATTAAAGTATTATACAATAGTTTGAAAAATTTATAAAAAAAAATATCTGATGAATATAATGTTTGAAACAAAATCATAAAGCAAATACACGAACCTTCTAGTACAGACAACAACTAATAATTGCTTAAAAGAATCACAACTGCTGATTTTTTCGTCCATAGACAAGACGAAACAATCGTCAAACAGAATTAGGGCATTAATAATTTTTACAAATAAAGCTGTTAATTTATATTTCAGTTAGTTGAGAAATTAGGGAAATGAGCCGACAAAAATTTTTACGTTGTGCCGTTAGTGGGATCTAGACTTAAGGCAAAAACATATAAATATTTGATGCAGGTAAATAGTTTTTTGCTCAAGTTGGAAAATGACTTTTTTTGTGTCAGACAATAATGCTTCTTTTCCCTTTCTTGCATTTGTCAATTTGCCAAAAAAAGGGATTTTATTTGATTTAAATAAATAACATCTACATCTTTACATATCGCACTTGTTTTTTTAATAAAATCAACTGATAGCTTTGCTTGCCATTTTAACTTTTTGGAAAAAACAATAAGCAGTGATAAAAAATTTTACATCATATTCCCTCTACGGGAAATATGTACATTTTGATTTGACCTCCTTCAGAGGAATAAACGCAATATGTAAATGAAATTTATTTCTTATTATGTGCTTACTCATTGCAAATTTTGAAAATAGAAATAATGTCATGATAAAAATATTGTCGCTTGACTCGTAAATAATGCTCATGAAAATCAATTCATATCACCTAGCAAGTTATTGAAAATGAAATGAATAATTAAAATGTTTACACTAACAATCCGAAAAAAAGATACTGCTGTTCTTTTGACAAAGTTTTAAAATTTTACTTAGTTTTAAAAAATATATACAAAATTTCACTAAAAGCATTTTTTAAATTTAGTAATACACTTTCTCGAAACTTCATACTTTGTACAATACATCCAGAGAAAAAACAGCTTAAAATAAAAAAAACATATTGAATTAACAAGAAACATTAACGAAAGTCTAGTCATGTTGAAATTTCTTATTTCATTATGTAAAAATATTAATTTAAAGTATTACAGCCTTATTTATAAAAATTATTAAGACTTTATAAAGACTTTTTAAGGAACATATTTATGAAATTTTTTTTCTAAGAAAGCTTTTTAAAGCCTTAATAAGTTTTATAAATAAGGCTATTAATTTTATTTATTTTTAAGTATTTCAATGTATATTTTCTAACATATATCGAAAATTATTGAATTAATATGATGCGTTGTTATTTTTAAGTTGCTACTTTTCCCTGAGTGTACTTACGCTAAAAGTTTGTTTGACTACAATTAGTATTTTTTGACAGATCTTTTTTGTTTAAGCTGGAAGCCATTTTTTATATCCTTTCTCATACTTTCTTACATTCTTTTGATTATTGGGCAGCCAAGTAAAACAGTTGACTTGTGGAATCCGTTAAGCAGCTGTATTAAAAATATTTTTAGTTGTAGTAACGACTAGATTTTTTCTTATTTCTAATGTGACAATGGAATTTTTTTACAGAAACACCAATGATGCTAGAATTTGACATTGATGTGCATTAATTGGCTTTTGGATACATTACTTGAAATAATATTGATTGGTCCTAGAAATCTGAAAGCATTCATTTAATTCATGTTCATGTCAGGTTGTCTCAACAATTTCAGTGACTCTTTTTGCCCTATCATAATTATCGACAACACTTCTGGTGTTTGGTCCACTGCATGTGGAGACTTTAAATTTCAATATTTTATACAAAGATTTTTATCAAAATGGAATGTGAGTATTTTTTTTATTTATTAAATTTCTGCAGCTTTGTTGAATCCTACCAACAATAATTATATATATCTTTTGAACGTTATTCTTCAATTATTTATTGTACACATTTTAATTAACGATTTTTTGTTATTTATACTTGAGAAAACTTGACGTAATATCATAATTTTTTCGTAAATTTTTTACTTGTTGCTTTTTGCACTAATTTAAAAGTCTGAGCTGAATTTCTTCCTAGCAAGGCACTTCAAAAGTGAAATTGAAAACAAAATTTCTGAAAAATACTTTTTTTCTCTCAATAATAAGTTATATTTACATTACAAATATAAATATGATTAAAAAAATGTAATTGAAGTAATGAAAGAAATGCATGCGACATTATTTTGTGAATCTTGTATTAAAACTACTCTGAATAGTAAATTTTTGAAGTACAAATAAATTCTCTTTTAACTTGCTTCTACTAGAATTTTCTTTCTGCATGATTTCATATGTCAGAACATAATTTTGTTTAATAACCAATTTAAACGAAAGATAACAAGGAAAAAATACAACAATTGTTGTGAAAAATTAAAGAAGATTGAAGTAAACACAATTCCAAAAGTTATTGCAAAATATGAAAAGAGACTTAAACGTCTTGTTAAGTAACAAAATAATAATGAACAGTTTTTGTCAGGCAACAAAAACATTAGTTTTAAAATTAAGGGCCTAATGTAATTAGTGTCGTATTTCGACTGCACTATATTAAAGAAAAATGTTGCAATATTCTTTAGTCTAGTACGAAATCGTCAAACAAGGATAATTTCACAAAGGCTCTTTCAAAAGTGTGCATCGATATCTTGTGAATCAACAACTTCATATTTTTTTCTTTGAACCCACGTGCAAAATAAGGTTTGTGCTAATAGCTCACAAACAGTTTAAGATAATAAAGATGGAGTTCATGAAGTTACATAGACTTGAAAATTTGCGACTTCCTTGTGGTAAATTTCATAAAAAGTTTATCATCTTTCAAGCATAGATATAACAGCTGTTTGGCCGATTGTTTTTTCTATTATTAATGACATGATTTTTCATTCCAGCAGGAAAATTATCAATGTGTATGCTGGGTATGTGTTTCTAGACTATGCTGCAGGATAAATATTTTTATTTATCCTCGTAAAGGAATAAACAAGTCATTGCAAGAACGACTTAATTACTGGCATGAGTAAAACTATTCGTGTGTATCGTACGGATGAGTCGTCTTACATGTAATTTTAAATGACCACGTCAAGACTAAAGAGCAAACATTATAAAAAACAACAGAATATTGCTTTTTTTTGAATGGAATGATAAAAATATGTTTGAAAATTTGCTTTAGACATACACACAAGTGAGTTAAGTCCTTAGAAAAATAAAGTTCATCATATTATTCACTCAAATATGGTGAATGTTGTTTTATATCATAACTCGTACAACATTCCCTACACTTTCAGTGCAATTTAAAAAAGCCCAAGACAAGTCCTTTAATCTTGGAATTCACTACAAGAAATTTAACAGTTTGAGCCCTTTATTTTTCATTTGCTTCACTTCCTTGTTTTATTGAGCTTCATGCCAAATATTGGGCTTACATTTTTATTTCGCCATTTCATTTTATTTGCAATGCTCAAATATTTCATGGCAGAGACCACAAAAGTGCTGTTTAAAGTAAAATGCTGTGTGCTGGTGTTTGCATGGTTACATGTGTAAGAGGGAAAGACTAACTCAGTTATATTGCAAAATTTATGTGTGTGCTTGTGTGTATTTTTTTCATGATTAAATACCTGCAATATGAACTTAAAGAATAAAGTCGTTGATGGGTCCTTTACAAATAAACAGTTTATTTGTAGAACATTTGATTTTTTTTTAAATTTTTTTATGTTTATATTTTTCTTATGTTGAGGAGGACGTAGAAGATGACGATGCCTTTGATAACAATAGAGTAGGTTTTTAATACTCTCTTACTCTTCTATTCTGTTTGCTATACAAACAATTATGTAACAAATATATGTGTTTATATATGTATGTATTTATGTATGTATGTCGCTATATGTATCCGCAAGTACTGTCTTCAGAAGAGAAAAGCTTAAGTTGCAGATATTTGAGGATTTTATATATTTACGTACGTATATATAATATATTTTATATTGTATGTTTATGAATTGTTCTTACTTCATTTGCTTTTGTGCTTTACATTGTGCATTCCTATAAAAAACTGCCCCAATTTCATATGTATATAATGTACTTTGTACACCAAAAATTGTCTTTTATTATTGCCAAGGAAATCTTTTCAACTTCATTAAAGTTTTTCATTTCAGAATTATGTAATTTGGAAGTAAAAAAAGGGATGCCAAATTTAATATTTTAGCCTATCAAATGGCTAATAAGTTCAAATAATAATAATAGCAAATTTGGCAATTTGTGTTGTCCTGTTACACACATGTAATTTGCATTAATCAAAATATTGGGTCATTTGGCGTATACTTAATACGAAATGTTTGATTATAATCAATAAAAATATTCATCATACGTACACAGTACAACCGTAAAAAAATATTTAAATAAATTTTTACAAAACAGATTTCCATATAAAATTTGTTTTAAAAACTTTTTAAATAACAAAATGATTTTTTTAACAATAACCACAATAATTATATATAACTTTTATAAAAGATGATTCATCTTAAGAAAATTATTTATACCTCTATAAAAACACCCTTTATTATTCGAAACAGCTGTCAGATAATTGCAAAATATCAAACACACGTAAGGTAATACATAATGTTAATAATTGGGGAGGTAAAACAAGCAATAATTCCTCTTTTATATGTACATACAAGCTGTGCAGGGCAAGCGTTGTCTTAGTTTTAATTGATATATTTTTTTTAAATAAAAATGCTCCACACAGTGGTAAATCCTTAAGTCCAAAATAAAACAAAAACCTGGCAGTTATTGATCCAAACCTGTGTTTAAAAATTTAAGATCTACAGCTATTATAGACTCAACAAAAAATTAATTATAACTTTGGAAAATTTTCTAAATTTTAATAAAAAAAGTTGTCGTAGTAGTATTTTATAGTAATAATATTTTCATATTTAAGTAAAATTTTTCTAAAATTAAGTAAAATTTGTCCATAAAATTAGGAGCTTTGCAAAAAATTTTTATCGTCTTTAAACACAATTTAGTAAATTTTCCAATTTTTTTTGTCTTTAATTCTGGTACTTATTTTTATTTTTAATTAAATTCTATACCAAGTGATATGTTATTTATTATATTATATCTTCATATTATATTCTTAATTTTAATTCAGCATACATATGTATATATAAATTCCTTCAGAGGAGACAAGTACTGAACCAGCAACCTTCTGATTGATAAGCAATCACTCTAACCAATTACCTAACAAGGCAGCCTGAACAAGCATTCAAATTATTGAGTTTTAAAATATTATTTTATGTACAAAAAAATTAATTTTAAGTTCAAATATTCCTCGAAAATATGAAAAATTTACTTAGATTTTTTGCTAAATGCAAATTAATAATAAATTCTATAATTCAAAGAAAAAATAGTTAAAACTGGTAAATATTTTCCTAAAATTTGCTATACCTTTTTGCATCTTTTAAGTAAGTCAAATTTCATGAACCAGGCAGCAGTAATTAATTTCCTAAAGTTTATTTTTCGATTCAAGATGAAATTGACTAGACCTTAATATAAAATTGCCTTCAGTTTATAACCATTTTCCTACTCTTAGTAAATATTTCCTTTTAAGTCAGTAAACATTTCCTAAAATGTGAGAAATTTATTGTGTATTTTTATGAACTATTTTTGAGGATATGAACTTTTTATTTTTTACTCATATTAAGTAATTTTTACTAATTTTTTTTAAAAATTTACTTAAACTTAAAAAAAATTATCTAAGCTTAGACATTTTTTTTACTTGAATTTAGAAAAAAAAATTCTTAATAATAGTACATGTCTTTTTTTTTTGAGTGTAGTTCCAGAGATCACGAGTTACGAACAAACATTCACTACTGGTTTATATTTATAATATATCTATATATAAATATTTCTGTATCACAAAAGTCGTATATTGGTCTATACTATTGTTTTCGATATCAAATTATAGCTTAGTTATATATCTCTTGTATATTTTATAACAACGATTCATAGATGATAAAGTGTATAAAAAGAATTTTTCAAAATACGAAAAATCTTACGAAAAGGCATTATTGAATTTCGTTATGAGCTTCCTAAACGAATTTCATACAAAATCGCTCAAATATACTCAAACTCTAATTGAATATTTTGAACAAATACGTATTTATTTTTCGCATTTTGTTTATATTGATTATACTTGTTTTATTATTATCTATGTTGAACTCTGCATAAACTTTTGCATATTTATATTATATGCAGTTTATTTATTGACTTGTTTTAGAACATCATAAATAAATATTTAAAACAATTTTTCATTTTATATGCAAATACTGTGGTTATTTGTATTAAATTTATGCTTGAAAAATTTCCATGTGAAAATTTTTTTTATTTATATATTCCACCGTTTTTAAGAGTTAATTATTTAAATTTACTCTAAAAGTCAGTCTCTTGATAGTTTTTATTATATTAAACCTTGATTATTCAACAATAAATTTATTATTATGTGTGAATTCAGGCATAATAATTTTTCGTAGATAATTTAAACATTTTGTTTGAATTAAGGTTTGGTTGTTGGCTAAGGAAAAAGGGATATTCCTATTGATTCAATTATAGTCCAAAGTTTTGACCAGAAACTGCCATAGCCATATAAAAATAGTCTGTCTTCTACTTCAAACCAATAACTATAATAAAATAATCAAAAATTCTTTAAGGGGTGCACGTGTTCTTAAATTTATTTATTTATATATTTTGTAAATATTTTAAATGATATGCGTAGAAAAATCTGCATTTATATTTTAGTTATTTTTTGACACGATAGTCACTCATTTGCCACACTTATGCGAAATACTATCATTAAAGTTCAAATAGAGCACAGCCCATATGTTAATAATTTAAGCATGGTATCAATTGTACAATTAAAAGTAAATTAAAAAAATAAATAGTATATTAATATCAGATTTATGTCAAGAAAATAAACATAGTGTCACATATACAAAACGCAAACATTTAATTAAGTTTATTTCATGCTTTGCGTTTATTTATTATTATTTGTTTAGTACTTCTTTTATATTCACACATGCGTAAATAATCCGTAAATATGAGTAAATATCTCCGCAGTTGTTTGTTTATTCAAGTATTTAACTTTTAGCAATTAAACTATCATTAGAACCATCATGCGTAGTTAAACTATTGAAGTTTGTGTACAAAACAATGCGTAGACAATATGTTACAGACGTCTTTGCCTATTAAATATAATATATATAAAAATATTTGCATCTCATTGAATCTTAAAAGTCTAGTGCTGTTTACAAAGCTATAAGCTAGATGAGCACTCAGCAAATAACAAGATAACCCAAATAACTAAAAGTCCTAGTTTACACTATACAAATCTTATTGCTTAGTTGATTATTTTGCTGGGGAGAGAGGCAAGGGAAAAGAAAACAAGTACTGAGCTTCATGTACTGTCAATATGTTTTCTTTTCTCATTGGTAATGTTAAAAAAAAGGCCAAATGCATACACAAAACTATGCATAAAAAATATAAGCTGAAAAATTTTACTTGCATTGCGTGAACGCCGATGAAAGTTGAAAGAGGAAAATGTGATAAGCTTAGCAATAAGACTTGACTTGTCTGAACTGGGACAAAATAAATGTGTGACAAGAATATTATCTTAACACTTAATTTTTAATTATTCGACTAAACACTCAAAGCATAAAGTTTTTTTTTTGAAAGACAGGCTTATGCTATAAACACAACTGAGACGTACGACGAATTTTGTCCACGACGACGAATTTGTCGATAAGCATTCACTGCGTAATTTCGTCATATAAAGCACAATAACGACGAATTAACTCACCGAATTCATCTCTCATATTTGATAAAGTTGTTTGTTGTATCACACAACTTGTCTCAGCGGCAAACATTGCTTACCACATTACATCCCTTTAATGACTACTGCAGGGACATGCAACTGTGTGACTGAGTGGAGATTGATCGGCTGTCCAGTCATGACCTTTCTCCTAACTGTTGTACTAAGAGTATAAAGAGAATTAATTTTTCTCAGCCACCTTTGTCAGATTTTAAATGAAATTGCAAAAATTGTTTTTTTATTTTGTTGAATATTTGTGTTATGTGTGCACTTCTTTAAGGCATTAATATGTATCTGTTTATTTTACTATCAAGGATGAGCAGGTGTATACATTCTCTTTCATAGTTTGTAGTGGAATATAATTTTGTTAGTTGCATATTTTAAGCATAATATTTTTTATTTACTTACATTCGTCCCCAGTAGGGACTACGTACATTAATGGAAATTGCATTGTTTAAATAACAAAAAAAAAAGAAAGCAAAAAAAAAAGAATAACAAAAAACAAAACGAACAAAAACTTAGAACCAAAAACGGCCTGCAGCATATTACGCTGATGATGAACTCAGATTTACAAGCCAGTTGGTGCGTATCACATCAAATACGAGTATCAAATAAAATAATATAAAATATCTTTAAGGGAAGAATATTCGTGATGTTAAAAGTAATTCCTTTTAGTTACGTACTGTTATCGTAACATGCCCTTTTGGCTGTGTGATAAAATCAAGTTCTGCTTCCCTTAAAATTTCACTGGTTTGTGCATGAGTTTAATTTTTACTTCAATATTTTTTGTGCGTACGTTAAACAGAAGGTGGGTTTTATGGTAAATTATAGTGCCTGGAGACAAAAATAAAACGACATAAAATAATCTTCTTCATCTTAATTTATTTTCATTCACAGCATAAATTTTGTGTTACTATTTAAGCACACTATGTTTTAGTTTGCCACAAAAAATTGTGAGATTATTAATGCTTTAATATTTAAGTTATAAGAGGCTTAACGAAGTGTAACGCCTCAACCTGAAGCAAAATAATATCGTTTAAAGTAAATATATGAAAGAAATTACTAAAAACGATTAAGCTTAAGTATAAAGCTAAGAAAAAATATTCCTTCATTGCAATGGAAATAAAGAAATAATGATTAAGTACTTGGAAATATAAAGAAAATTTTAAGCACAAAAGTTAAACTAAATCTAACGCATTTAAGCTACATCGCGACATTCCAGGAATATAGACTATATAATTAAAAAAAATCCGCGGATATCATGTTCTATTTATATGTCCATCAAAATTTTTTTTCAAAAACGCGAAGCTAAGGAGACAATATTTTTTTAAATTAAATTTGTGAAAATTATATTGCATTTATATATAAATCAAAAAAATTTTTTAAAGCACCCGGGCATAACGCTCCCATAGATCTTATTGAATTAAGGATGGCAACGACAAAAACATAAACGGAGTGTATGTATTTTGGATATTTGCAAATGTTCAGATAAATAAAAGATTTGCTGCCTTGCTGATAACTCCAGATATTTATTGATTTTAAATAACTCTAAAATTTCAGAGCGTAGAATTTAACAAATTTTAAATTCTGCTCAATATTAAAGAAACTTATGTTCTAAGATTTAGTTCAAAAAGCAAAACACTATGGGCATTATTCATACAAAAATTATTACTGTTTAACAAGAGGTTTATGAAACCAATTTTCTATAGAAATTCGATTATCAAATATTTTTATCTAATTTTTCGACCTTTTTTTTAAGTTAAATTAAAAAACTATTTTTTGAGCTTTAGGTCAGTTTATACTAAATTTATTGGTTCAATATTTCGTTAACCTTCGGTTAACTTCTTCAGGATTTATATTGTTTCTCGTTTTTTTGATATTTAGTTTTTTTGATATTTAATTTTTTCTTATTCCTCTTTTCCTTTCAAGTGTAAATAATTTTTTTTTATTTACACTTGAAAGGAAAAGAGGAAAAAGAAAAAATTAAATATCAAAAAAAATAAATATCAAAAAAACGAGAAACAATATAAATCCTGAAGAAGTTAACCGAAGGTTAACGAAATATTGAACAAATAAATTTAGTATAAACTGACCTAAGGCTCAAAAAATAGTTTTTTAATTGAAATTCGATTATAAACCTTTTATAAAATCAATATATTTTTTATGAATTAGGTCATATATCAATAGGCTGAGATGATTCCTTCAATGATGTTTTGCATTAAAAATTTTCACCATGCTGTTAAAAAATATTTCTCTATATTATTAAGCATTTTTACTATAAAAAATTTTCTATAAAAAATTTTCCCCAAGCTTGCATTGTTTTGTAATACAGAGCATAGAAAAACAGTCATAATAAATAAAACTTCAAAGTAGAAATAGAGTTAAACATTTCTTTTCCTATTGCATGTGTTAATGCGAAACTTATATTTATTCAAAAACTTAAGAAATGCATATTGAAAAATAGTAAAATTTACTTCACACTTTGTGATTTTGGTACGTTTCTATCTTTCCTCTCTATTTATTTATTAAAGTTATGCTGAAAACTATATTTGGAAGATGCTTAACAAATTCTAACAAAATATTGAAATTCATAAATAAAACCTGCTTATTCTTTTATTTACTTACTTGGCTAAAGCTCTTCAAAATTTCTCACTTGATGTTTTATGTATAAAAACGTTGGCAAGATATTGGAAGTGGTTGGTTGTAAACATACAAAAATTAATATCTATGTATACATATTGGAAAACAAGATTTTATGATTTATAAATTTTAATTTTATACAAACGATGAATTTTACAAGAAGTAAGAAATGACCAGAAATTTATTACTTTATTAAAAGTTTAATAAAAAATATAAAAATTGAAATATATATATATATATATATATACATATTTTTTATGTTATATATAATGTATTAATTAAATTTTTTTTGGCAAGCACATCAGTAAACTCCCGGCAAAACATTCTGAAAATATGCTAAAAAAAACATTATATTTTTTTGAAGAACTCACAAAATCTTATTGAGACTTACGTTCACAACTATACGACTAATAAGCTCAGAAGCCTCAAACAAAAGCTTAAATTCACCAGAAATGTTTTTGTTTGGTTGTGAAGTCTTCTGATGTCTTTCCTTAATAGAAACGAAATGCATATAGAACTGCTTAATTAACTACAACTAAAAATTCTTCATGCTTAATATAATAAATAAAATATTTTTAATAAAATAGAAGTTAACATTTTGTTATATAATATAACACAAATGTCAGTTATTACCAGTGATATGAAATGCAGTTATTACGAACTCTAGCAATTAATTTAGTGCGTTAGAAAGTCCTTTTTATTATAATAACGAACCAAATAATGAGTGTTGCTCAAGTTTCTTTTCGTAACTTCAAGCGGTGCAATAGGCTAAAGAAAAAAATAAAAAAATATTTTGAAAGAAAAAAAAAATACCCCAAAATGTTTTTCGATTTTTTTCCAAAAAAATTTTTGGGAAATTAGAAATTGGAAAAATTCTAAGGCCCCTTTCAGATTAGGCAACTTTAATTGCGCAAGTATAGCTTTCATTTTTATTTATTTTCTTTTGAACTTGCTTTTATGTTCACATTCAGCAACTTTGTGGAGCAAGTTTAATTTTCTTAGTTTGTTGAGGTTTTGTTTCATTTCTGTATTCTGTATTATACAAAATTTTCTCAACACAAAATTAGACAACACAGCGAAAAAGAAATTAAAGACAATGTCCAAAACATATAATATCCCGAGACAAGAATGACAGCAGAAACAGAATTGCTACCTACAAGCAAGTCTGTACTCAAATCTCGGCAATTCTTTCCCCTTCAAACCGACTTTTCCTCTGACATCCACAAACACAAGAATTGCGCAAGTAAAGTTGCCTAATCTGAAAGGGGCCTAAGCTAATCAAAAATTTAAAGCCTTATATGTATTAGATTTCCTTCTTAGCACTGTGTGCTAAATGGATCAATGCAACATCACAACTCCTCTAGATTTTCTAAATATCAATAAAAGTTTAGTCAACTACTTTTATTTCTGGATAATTTATTGATTATTTTAATTTTCTTCAAGAAAAAGACGACCTAAATATTAAAAGTCATGCACACATACTCAAAATCTATGTATTTATAAGTTTGAATAAATTCACCAGTTCAAAGAACTTTAATGAGCAAAAATTAAGCTCAATGTCCTCATGAGCCAAAAAATAATCCATGAAATAACATTTTTAAAGACGTCTAAACGTCTGCTATTACAAATTCTTTCTAGTGATATGGTTAAGTATTTAGTATATTTTTTTTAACATATTTTGTATTTATCATTTAATGTTTTTTTTTATTTTGTCAGCATTTAGCTGGTTGAACTCTTAAACACATAATAAGAAAATAAATAAATGGTGCATAATTTTTTTGTATTTTTTTTTAATTTAATCCAAGAGTAAAGAGTCTATTGTGCTTTCAAATTTAAGATTACAATGCATACATTCATATGTACATATGAACATGAATTCTCATTTGAAATTAAAGAAATCTTCAACTATAACTTGGCACAAACTTTTTCAAAAATCTAATCATATGCACATATACTTACAAGCACATGCAAGCAAATGCTTTTTTAAAGCAACATACAGAAACATGTTGGACACTTAAAAGTATGCAAAATTCATGCCCTGAAATAAAGTTAAACGACTGTTGGGAATGAAGAGTAATAATAAGTTGCGAATAGTAAAACAAATTTTCTTCTGGTTTAAAGAAAAAAGTAGACCCACAAAGTCAAAAAAAAATTCAGAGGTATAGTATTTAGAATTGGTGTGACTTTGGATCATTTCTAACGATTTTTATATAGGCCTCTTCTGGCAGGAAGTTCTTTTTCTATGGATTCCTATTCATCGTATTAGAAGTTGTGCCAAATGAGTTGCAAGATCTTAAGTTCCTAGATATAATTTTTTTATTGATAAGAAAAAATATTTTACTCTTAATACACGTGTTCGACTAGAATTCAAAATACTAAATCAGGAAATAACTGACAAATTTAATAACTTTCATTTGCATCAGTATACTAAGGCAAAAAAATTTTTTTTTCAAATATACTCTTGAATAACGCTACCAAAGTATTACACACCTTTACTTTGAAAATCAAGTCGGCCAAGTTATGGAAGACCCCGAGATTTTATGGAACACATAACCATTTATCTGAGTAGGCCATCCGCTGAACTGTGGAAAAATGCAATAACACCAACACTTCGAAGAAATTTTCTTACTAAAGAGATAGCCCACAGCCTTCATTATATCCAGAAAATGCACTTTTATGCTTATTAAAGGCTGGCAATATAGGACTTTATTTCAGCTTATTTATATTGAGAGTTTAAATGAGTTCTCGTAAAATATTTTTCGTTTTGAACAAATGTTTGCATGTTTAAACCTGCTACACAGAAAAAACTGTTCACCAATTAATATTTTCAATTAAGAATTTAATTATATAAATTCAATTTTTAATTATATTAATTTAAGTAATTAATTATATTAATTAAATTTTTAATTGCGTTAATTAACTGGACTTCAAAAACTCAATTGATATTATCAAATTGTTTGTAGGTGAAAATTTAATTGATTTTTTAATTGATACTACAAATATTTTAATTAATATTACAAAATCATTCATATTACTTTTTTGTGTGTACTAGTCTTATTTTTCTTTGCTTCTTAATAGAAGAAATTTGAGCAGTGAATAAATTCGTTGAAAGTTGTGCTAACTTACAAATTAAAACTCACTCACACATTCATATTAAACTGCAGTTGTTCCTTTTTCTTTCATATCTCATTCAATTCATTCATTATGGTGACGATGACAAAATTTGTCTTACATTTTAATTTTTATTTGGCAACTACAAAACTTCATATATTTAGTTCATGCACATATAAATGTTTAAAGCTTAAGCTCAGTATCTCCGTCGCCATGCAATCGGATTATAGTGCATAAATATTTTCAAACAAAAAATATTTTTGGCAAAAATTATATTCAATAGATTATATGAAATATACTCACAATGCAGGCAGGCTTCACATAAATAATATTTATAACTTTTATGGTTCGAAATCAAATAAGAACTTGGAAAGACCATAAAATACAGTTATGACATATATAGGCCTTTAATTGTTTTTTTTTGTGCGAAATATATCAATAAAAAAACAACTGCTGCTGAGTAAATGTTCTAGAACTGTGTTAGTATATTCGAAAAACAAATTAAAGCTTGTTTTCTTACGATAATTATTTAAAACAAAAACTTGTTTGACCATAAAATTTTCTTCAATTGCAGATATGAATTGCATCACTGGTAATTAATGACATGAATCAATGACATGAACATAAATATTTATTATACCGCTCAGTTCCGAATAATATCTTGAGAGACACACATTTAACAGGGTGGCAAGAAACAAAATAACTTATTTAATTGATTAATAATAATAAGCTTGAACAATAAAACAGATTAAGAGCTCTCATTTGCTCTTTATTAGGATTTCTTTAAGGATCATAAGAATTATTACTCGAATGGACTGCTATGAAATCCTTTTAAATTTAAGGTTAATACCATCAGTGGCATAATTTTTATTAACTTTATTCAAACATTCATATATTTTTTATCATGCAACTTTTTGTTGTGTCTACACCACTGGACAGAGACATTTTAGCTGTGCCCTTTTAATAAATCATTAATAAATTTCTCCTTTTTTTTTAATTCGTAGCTCATGTATTATTGGAAATAAGCAGTTTGATGAAAATCTTTACCTTTTTATCTTTTTTGTAATGAAACAAGGTTACGTTAGCTTATGTTAGGAGATTTTAGAGTAGAGAGAGCAAGTTTTCAGCACGATTGGGTTAGAGAGTAGTACACAGTACAGTACAGTACAGTTACAGATAGTAAATTGACAGATAGATAGAGAGAAGGAAGAAAATCTTATTTTTTTATATTTATAATGTGATTTAGCTAAAGTTCGTATCGTGAACCAATAGCGCCAAAGTTATTCTTAAATATTCTAACAAACACTTAGTTGAACGGAACTACTAGCTGTTTTTAAAAGTCACTGTACCTTCATCATCGGCGTTTTTTATTACTACGTTTATACGCGCAAATAAAAATATTTGCAAATAAATTAACTCACTGCTTACACGGCACAGCAAATGTATAAAAACTTGGTAGCACTTGAATCGAAAATTTACTTTTATTTTCAAAAAAAAAAATTGTGTGAATATATCTTTTATCAATATTTTTTGTGCAATATTTATCAATTAATTGTTTTGGTTTTTTATTAGCAAACATTTGTAAGTGTGACAAACCCAAGCAATTTATTTTCAAATAGTGTGATAATCGTGATTAGTTTTCTGAGTTGGTAAATCGCAATAAAACAATTATATGCTTTACAGTTTTATTTGCAAATAAATCGTGCGTATAAACGTAGTATATGTTTGTCAGTTGATGTAGGTTCCTGCTTTATATAGTCACTTTTCAGTGCAAATGGAATATGCGAATTGTTTTGATTCACTGTATTATAATTTGCTAATCTCTGAATTTATTAGCCCAATTCACGATCTTGCGCAAATGGCCTTGAATCGTTGCATGTGCAAAATGGTATAGTGTACTGATACTCACTACTAAGAATTGTTAAGTGGTGAGTTGATTATACTATAAAATTTTGCACATGCAACGATGCAAGGCCATTTGCGCAAGATCGTGAATTGGGTTATTATGTTTTTTTAGAATTGGTACAATTCCATGCAGAAATCAGCCTCATTACCCTAGATGATTTTTTGATGAAAATCAGTGGGAATTTCCAATTGAACGAATACAAGTGGTTGTATATAGTAACTTACCTTTAGATTATGGGTCAGTTAAATTGTATATGGGTGCATTCCCAAGTCATAATGCAACAACACGGACTTAATTAATGACAGCGAGTGCAATTTTTAAACTTCAGAAGTGCGTTCCTACAGGAAGAGATTTTGATTTATTTGTCATTATATGAATTTTAGAGCTCTGTTACTTTGTGTTTGAATATCATATTTTGTTAAGTGCTTATATTATTTTAACAAAAAATCTGAAGTTAATGCACATACTATATAATTTATAGTTCGCCTAATTTTTATCATACGAATTAACTTCCTGTCGCTTGTGATTGTGTTCAGTCTTCTTATTAATAACTATTCTGTTTATTATCTATTTATTATCTTCCATTTCTTCTATGAAGTTTTTCTTTTCATTTTCTCTTGTAACTCTTGCCTTTTGTCACTTAATTATAATACAATTGGTTTTCTATTGTTAATTTTTTTTTTCTCAAAACTTATTGTAGTTTTTTGTAAAAGAGTTTAATTGTTGTCTATAGACATAAGAATTTAACTTGTTTGCTGTTTTAGACTCAAACCCTTTTGTTTGCTAATTGAATTAATTTGCTTAAGCCAAGATTGCAAGTAGAAGCTTAAAAATGCAACTCAAAATTTACTTGCAAAATGTGAAATACAAAATTAATTTTTTAAATAAATACATTGAAAATCAAATGCATTTAACATGTTTGCTATTCCGCTTGTTTTTCCTCCTGCATTTTAAATTTTATAATATTTTTGCTCTAGAATTATACGCCATCATATGCAAGTGACACATGCATAAATAATTTTTTTTGTTTGTTTGTTCAATATTTCATATAATATGAAAATATGACTAATCTGTTGCTAATATTTTGATTTGATTAATTAATTTATTGGTTTTTGCTTCATCATGCGGAAATAAATTAGTACTATTAAAAATATTATAATACTTAGTGAGAGAAATGAAATAGATTTTTATACTTATTTATGTACACTCAGGGAAAAGCTGCAACTTAAAAATAAGAACGCGTCACATTAATTTGATCATTTTCGATATAGTAGAAAATGTATGTTGAGATACTTAAAAATAACTAAAGCTAACAAACTAATACTCTAAATTAAAATTTTTCCGTATTGAAATAAGAAATTTAAACATGACTAGATTTTCGTTAATATTTCTTATTAATTCAATATGGTTTTTTATTTTTTTATTTTTTAAACTGTTTTTTCGCAGCGTGTACACATATAACTAGAAATATATATATATATATATATATATATATTGTATATTTTTATACAAAAATCAGCGCATGTACTTAATTTCATTTAGGAAAGTCATAAAAAACTAAATTTTACGAATTTTGGTTTATTTAGATGGTTAAGCAACCAATGTCCACATGCAATGCGTTTCTCTTCAGTAGACTTCAACCGACAAGTTATTACAAGCTTATATCAAGCTAAAAAAAAATAAATATGCTTCAGTATTCTTGTATACCAAAATATATGTTATAAATTTAGAAGTATTCAGAATATATTTAACCTATTCTATTTAAATATCAATTCATATTTTAAAGTGGTTTTTCATATACATACATATATATTTTTTATTGAAAAACTACTTTGAAAAAACTTCTTAGGGACAATTTCACCAACTCTATTTAAATATCAATTTGTTTTTAAATGTCGATTTTGATTTTTTTGTATAAAAAAATTACTTTTAAATATGAATTGATATTTAAATAAGTTGGTGAAATTGGCCCTTATTAGTGTTTCTAATTTAACAATTATTTTTTAAAATCAATAGTTTATTTATTTTTTTATATCTTAAATACATTTGTTTGTCTGCACAAACAATTTATCATCGTATTTTGTTAAAACCAAACTGTATTATGTTTTTTTTTTGATTTCTTTAGATTGTAAGACCACTGTAAGGTTACAAAGAAATAAAACAAATAAGGAAACCGAAAACAAAAATCCAATAAGCTGAGTTTGATAACATTGTTAACAAACAAACAAAAAATCCACCAGTTCAATCGAATTTTCAAAACCAATTTGTTTGCAAATCATTTCATTAAAAAAGAACAAGGAAAAGTGTAAAACAGGGAGACGAAGAAAATTTAGGGAAGAGTTAGTGAGATGCTTATATGAGTACAGTTGAGGGTGCCAATAATGAGTATGAAATAGTAACAAAGTTTTGGATTTGTAAACTTTCCAAACGAACATCCAATATTTGGTTTTTGGTTTTATTCGCTTGTATTTTGACTCAAGTTGAAAAAATAGCTTCAAGACTTCATGTTAGGGCAAATATTTTTTTTTTTTCAATACAAATATCAATGTTTCAAAAATTTGATTTGTAGCGACTAAAGTCTGTCTCATTCTAGTCATGATCCATGTATTCCATCAAGCACAGGTAGCGATATCTTTTTAATTCAGAGCTTTCTTTTACAATGCGCTATGAAAAAAATAATCATATTTGGGTAAAAACGTAAAAAATATGTACATAAGGCCCAAGAATTATCTGAATATCTCCATAATGTTTAAAACTTTAATCGAGTTCCAGAACGATCTGCGAAAAAAAATTTTTTCCATTAAATTATCTTTTTTTAATATAAAACTAGTACTGACCCTTATTTAAAGAATATTTTTAAAACGTATCTACCCAGCTAACATTTTTTATCATCATATCAAATCTTTTCCGAATCAGCTTGACGGGAAAAATAACCGCATATGAGCTAATTTTTCGATCATAAATTATACTCCCGTTGTACCCTACAGATGAATCATCCCAGAGAATCACTTATGATACGATTTGTTGATTCCTTGTTGAGCAATTTTCTGGTAGTATTTAAATCATTGGGTTTATTTTTGCGGCTTCTTTGCATTTTTTCCTCTATTTTCAAGAAATCATTATTTTATCATACAGATGAATCATAAGTGAATCTTTTTTCAATCAGCAAGTGATAAAGCAGTTTTTTATGACCAAACGTGATCTGAGGAGCATCATATAAGAGATTTTACTAAAAACTATCACCCAAATGCTAGCTGGGTATATTCACATATCGTTTACACACACACATGCATATGTAGATACATAAATGTATTAGACAAGCGGTTGAAGTTATTTGGTATCAATTGCTCAATAACGTGACCAACTACTTGTTTACTCAGTCATTTTTTTACAGCAAGTGATGTTTTTACTTACTCTGGTAGATAAAACATTAAAAACTTCAATCTTTTCTTTATGTAATTAAATTAGTTTTGCAACATATTTCCACGATTATTATTAATAAATTTTCATTTCTATATGCAGAATTTCAAAAAACATCAAACTGTCGCTTCTTTTGCACATTATTTCATATTATTAATAAATTTCCAAGCCGAATAAAATTTCATCAAAACTCTCAGTGATATTTTATATTTTTATATCACAGAAAAATTACAAACATATCCTACTTAGAACCTTAGGAAACTTTTTTTTAAATGTGTTTTTCTTTTCACACTTCAACCACTATAACTTAGCCATTTATTAACCGATTCACAAAAAATATGTCTTGTTTAAAAGATAATATCAGCTCCTTTAAACAAAATTAATAATTAATAGAAATCCCATGGAAAACAAAGAAGGTATGACTCTCTCAATTTAAAATTCTAAGGAAACTGTTTTTCTCCATATTTACCGTTATAAAATCATTTTCCGAAGTGATCTAAGGAAACCAAAGCTATTTTCGTTCTCTATGGACTCCAAGAGAATTAGTACATGAGAGCCCCTGAATAAGTTTGGTGTTGCACAGTGTTATTATGTGCTTGATAAAAAAATTATTAGATTCAATATCAAATGTATTTAATTAAATAACTTTATAATTCTCATGGCAGGTTCTTTAATGAAAAAAAAACATACACACATTCTTTCTCGCGTTTATCAAAAATTAAATAACATCTGTTAAATTACCGGGTGTCATAAATTAAAATGTTATTTCTATAAAGAGGTTAGATAAAAGAGATATTATATTATCTGAAGTTGTCTGAAGGATATTCAAGACAGGATTCTTAAATAATTTTGCAGACATTAAATTAAATTATGTTTATTGAATAACAGATAGATAGATTCTTAAAAAAACTTAGGTAAGTATTCTTATACATATGCATAAAGTCTTATAAAACCCCATACGTTTACTTGCAAAAAAAAAATAAATAGTTGGTCCAAATGCTTTAGAAAACACTTTAGTTTCTTATTTTTCTTTATAAAAACAACTCAATTTACATTCTTGTTAAACTGTTTTATTTGTTTTATGTGTTAACGAAGGATCTAAAATAAAGAGAAGGAAAATATCGTATTTATTTTTGAAACGGGTAATGGCTTTATGTTTAATAAAGTTGTAACAAATTGTGTACAAAAACAAACATCTCCCTACAGGGATTATTTTTGATTTATCAAAATGTGTCTCAATTCAACAACTACTAAATTTCATAATGATAATATATTTATATTTAATACTTAATTTATACATGAAAAAATCTTGAATTTTCTGCTGCTTATGGACTAGAGATGTATGTAGCCAGCTGGACTTTGATTCTGATAACCATTGGGTTTTCTACGTACTGCTTATTTTGTGTATGATTTAAATATTAATCAATGTGATTTTTAAGTTAATTACATAGAGATTCTTACAAAAGGGACTTAATTACTGTCTCAATTGATAGCGGCTACATTGTTAAAGCTGCAATTGTCGAATTGTCGAAGCGGACAGCCATTTATTCAGTTCACTTTGGCAAATCACCATGAACATATATGGCGTTCAAAAAGGCTTGTAAATAATAAAAAATTAAAAAGTTGAGTTTTCCATGCGGTCAACTCTCCATGCCCTTCGACCACTCCACAGTGGCCATGATCGTTCTATCTAGAGGAGCAGTCGGAGTGTGGTAGAAAAACTTGAGTCCATTGGATCAGCAAAGAATAAGCCAACAGCGGTAGAATAACTAAACGCAAGATCGCTGATGTCTATGAGACAGCAGCCACTTTTGTGTCCCTCATAGAACAGAACTTAAAGAATGCATCTTGCACAAAGTCACGCAAAATCCGAGGAAACTGAAATAATCTTGGAGCAGTTCGAAATTGCCGTAATTTTTTATCAATGCACAGAAAGTTTTCTAAATTTTTTATGTTTTTGCTTATATACTCTCAGATTTAAATTTTTATTGCAACACTACGTTGAATTAAAACAACAATTGATGTTAGCCGTAAGTACAACTTATGAAAGGTATGAGCTTAAGCCCAAGTGTTATTAAATATAAGTGGATTACTCGCACATTCTCTTTTTATGTTTTAAATCTATGTTTATACAACTTCAGTACACTTAAAGCTTCTTATTTCTTATTATTAAACATTTACCTTATTGGCTTTAATAACCATTATATTGACAGCTTTTGAAGAATAAAATTGAAATGTTTTTGGGCTTGTGTCTCTGCCTCTAAGTCTCCAAAAGGCTAAGGAAAATAATTCGGCTTTTTTAAGATTTAATTGCCTTTTTATTTAAATACTTATTACTCTTATAGATAAGTGCCAAGTAAAGGTTCTTCCAAAAAAGACTTGCTTACTTTGACATATTGTGGAATTGAAAGTCGCCAATTTAATCTATCTTGCAAAATCAGTGCCTCATTTCTGTAAGGAATGTGATAACTTTTCGAGTCTAAAAAATTGTTATCATCCTATGAAACATAAGGTGAATAAGGAAAAAACTATCTTTTTTGATACTTTTTCTAAGTTTATATAAATTTTTATGTGAGTAACCCTGTATCAAATAGGACAACCAATATAATTATTTAAATTTTATCGATGCGAGAACTTCTCACAAGTTACAGAAATGGGGCACAGATTTCAACAACACATAGAAATTTTAATAATTATTTTTCGAACTTCAATTGTTTCTATATTTATGATTTGATCAAGCTAATGTTCCTATGGCTTTCCAAGCCAAATTATATCTCACAATTATTAATCAACAAATAACACCAAAGTTAATTGTAAATATTCTGACAAACACTTAGTAGAACGGAACAACTAGCTGTTTTCGAAGGCCACTACACCTTCACCATCTTTCTGTTGTTTGTGTTTGGTTCAATGTGTGTGGTGTCAGTCGATGCAGATTTCTGCTTTATATTTGAAACTTTTGCAAATTGCAAATAGAATATGTGAATTATTTGGATTCATCGTTTTACAATTTGCTGAAAGCTCTTTTTGTAATGAAAGCTCAATTTTACCATCTCTCAATGATGAAATTATTTTACCAAAAATGGCAATGATCCACATTGAAATTTTCAGATTAAAATTAAATATTTGTTCAATACAGATCTAAAAAATGCAAAAACTACAAGATCAAATTTTGCACACTAGCATTAAAAAATGTGAGAATAACATTTTATATAAATTAATATTTAAACTTTTAATAAATCTTATATTCAATTCAACTTCCAAATAGAAATCGTAATAATAACAGAAACTTTTTATATTCTTGCTGCTGGAGTAGTTATGTGTGCGGTATTGTTTGAAGAAGAGGTATTTTTTCTATGGAGATGACAGAAACCAGCATGACGCAAACGCATTTTGATGTTAACTTATTTTTTAAAAACTTTTTTTTTATGATCACGAAAAATCCAATAAAGCGATTTATACAGTGGCCGAGGAGATGCAAATAACAGGGCAGTATTTTTATTGTTATTATTACTTTAGTTTTTTGTTCCACGAATTTTGTGGTGTGGTTTAAGATTTTCTTCTGCTAGACAAAACAAACAATCACCAGCAATTATGAAATATTACACGTTTTTACACTTAATGACTTATTTAATGCCGCTAAAAGCTCTTGGCAAATGGGCACTATTTTCTAAAGCGTTCATTCGTTTTTAATACCTGATTTACATAAAAGAGTAATTTGAAAGAATTGATGACGGTCGCCGGCCTGCATTTTATTGTGTTTGTGTTCCGTTTATATACGGAGCTTAGAAAGTTAAAACTTACATAAATATTGGTATCAATGGTTTAAAAAAAAGTGTTGGTTGATAAACTTGGAAATCGTTTTTTCTCTTTCTGTTAATTTCAAATATATTTACAGACTTTCAAGGCATTTGTGACTTCATAGCTTAATTATTTGTTTGCTTTGATTTCAATGTTGAGCAAACAAATTTTATTTTTAACGCTACCTAATTTGGTCACATCAAATATTAAAAATAAATATGCAAACACAAATATTAATAACAATAACTTATGGTGGATTTGATTTCAAAGATAAACAGTTGATTATCTTGTTAATATGTCGGTTGCATATTTATTTATTTATCTCTTTTTAAAACTCATTATTTATTATCGGTTTTTTTGTGGCTATACTAGCTGGCTAAATATATATTTATTTTTGTCTGCCATTGACTTTAAAAATCCATTTTAGCTAAATACTAAATTGCTGCATGGAGTCACCAGTAACACATTTTTTTCAAATTAGAAAAAAAAAATAATTTTAAAGTTGTACAGCAGTTTTGTTTAAGCAGTATTCATTTTCGAAAAACATAAGACCATATGCCATTCTGGGTACAATTTCCACTAAAGTGCTTAGGAGAGCGTAAAGTCGCGCTTAAAATCCTGAACTTAGAAAAATTATATACTTTGATTATTTGGCTTTTTGATGCAGCCATCGACTTACTGAAATCAGATTGTGGTGACAAGCCATTTCGAAAAGTGGGCCTGACATATCAATCGGCATAAAAGATCGTTCGATTTGACATCTCGCGATTATTTTCTATGAAGCCACGAGAAGTTACCGATTTATGCTAATGAGCCAGCAATAACTGATGTTTTTCAGACCAACATTGTTCGTGTTATTCATGACCACCAATGCTCAAAAAAGTGGTCAAGAATTGGGCGTTGGAAACAGATACAGTTGTTGCAATATTCCCGAGTGACATATTTTTCTTTTGATAAGAATTTCTTTAATTTGGAACGATTTTTATATTTATAGTTAAATCAAATATGACGTGCGATAATAGGTCTGTTCAATTACTTTCCCAGCAGAAACTAGCAACGAGAGAGTAAGGCAGAAATTTACAAAATTACTCTCCCAAATACAAAAAGTAAATGAACGCTTTAATTGTATAAGCTTGCAAGAAAATTTTATTCATATCAGAAATAGATGGAAATCATGATACAATTAATTGTACTTTTTCTGTTGTATTTTGTTTGATATTTTGAATTAAAATTTTTTAGAAATTTACATTTAATATGAAATTCTTTATACAGTTCCCTGTATTTTTATCTTTTATTATGAAATTTTCATATTTTTTAATTTTATTGATAAAAAAAATACAAAAATGCCATATTCCATTTCTGACCATATATGAAAAACAAGCAAAATTATTTGCCATTAAAATTTAATTTATGTGGCTTAATGAAAGAAAAACAATAAATTAAATGCTTTCTTTTTACATACAAATACATATATGTACATAAAGGGTGTTTTTTTAACCTAGATAGAACTTTAAATTGTAAAAAGTAACACAAAAAATTAAATTTTGATAAAACATTTTTTTTTATTTGTTTCAGTATGCTCTGACAAATCATCATGAATAGACTCACGCTTGCACAACGCTACGAAATTATCCAAATTTACTTTGAAAATCAGTCGTCGATTCGCGCAACTTATAGACGACTTCGTCATTTTTATGGCGTTCATAATCGTCTATCTGAACAAGCCATTCGTCGAACTGTGGATAGATTTCATACCACATACTCTCTAGAGGATGCAATAACACCAACACGTCGAAGGAATGTGCGTAGTGAAGAGAATATCGCCGCTGTAAACGAAAGTGTGGAAGAAGATCCAAATTTATCGATTCGTCGTCGGTCGCAGCAATTGGGGCTCTGTCCGTCCACTACGTGGAAAATTTTGCGCCAAGATCTCGGCCTACACCCGTATAAGATCCAGCTGGTGCAGGAATTGAAGCCACGAGACCATTATATGCGTCGTTCTTTCGCCGATTGGGCTCTAGAGCAGTTGGCAACTGACCCGTTGTTTTATCGCAAAATTGTGTTCAGTGATGAGGCTCATTTTTGGCTTAACGGGTTTGTTAATAAGCAAAATTGCCACATATAGAGTGAGACCAATCCACAAGAGACCCTACAGACTCCATTACATCCAGAAAAATGCACTGTTTGGTGCGGTTTTTACGCTGGTGGCATCATCGGACCTTATTTCTTCAAAAATGAGGCCGGAGCTCGCGTTACGGTCAATGGAGATCGTTACCGCACCATGATCAATGATTTTTTGTTTGAAAATATGGATGACATTGATCCGGAGGAGATGTGTCTTGATTTCGAGAAATGGACATGTCAATTGGCCTCCAAGGTCGTGCGATTTGACACCTCTCGATTATTTTCTGTGGGGCTACGTGAAGTCACTGGCTTATGCTGATAAACCAGCAACAATTGACGCCTTGGAGGCCAGCATTGTTCGTGTTATTCGTGACATACGGCCAGCAGTGCTCGAAAAAGTGGCCCAAAATTGGACGTCCAGAATGCGCTTCGTCAAGAACAGCCGCGGTGCCCATATGCCCGAAATCATTTTCAAATGTTAATGTCACGTATTGATCTTTCGAATAAAAAAAAATTTGATTACAATTTAATTTTTTGTGTTATTTTTTACAATTTCAAGTTATATCGGGCTTAAAAAAACACCCTTTACATATGTACATGTTTTTTTAACAAAGAAATTCATATTTTTCAGTTTTCCTTTTTGAAATATTTTTTAAATAATTTATTTGAATAAATAAATAATAATTTGTAGGAATTTTTTGCCTCTCAATTTTTTTGCAAACTTTTTTAATTAATGACCACTTTCCAGTAAAAATTGTTACAAATTCGCAACAATTTTTAGTAAATGAACAAACCTAATATTTCGAATAGAACAATAACAATTTAATTATTTTATGTTATTTTTTACAATTTAAAGCTCTTTAAATGTTTGCTTCAAATCAACGAGCCCAGCAATTTTATTTGTTTGCTAACTTATTATACAAAGTTATATTTTACAAAATTTATGATTTTCATTACATTTTTAATTCGTTGCTCATTAATTTTTGCTTAAGCTTCACGTGCTTCACACACAAAGTGTGATTCGTTTAAAAGATTTGTATTTACATTTATACGTACCTACATAGGTTTTCATTTAAAGCCTAAAACGGAAATTAAAAAATAAATTATCAGTTTAACAACGCCCAAAAGTCAAAGCTTAAAATTAAAAATAATCTGCTCTAGTTGCAGGATTTGCAGAAGTGAAAGTGACAAAACAGTTAGCATATGTATGTTCACAAAGGTAACATCGTTCATTATATCAACATTGTCTTTTTTCTTTAATATAATTCTTGATGAAATATTTTAATTTTAAATTAAATAGGAACACACGAACAATTTACCTTTTTTTTATCAAATAAATATTGCTAGTGCCTGCTAAAATCAACCAAACCAGTGACATAATTTTCATATACTATTTAGAGGCGTACTGAAAAATATATAAATTGTAAAATTTTTATGACAGTTCTTTCACTGTTCCTCGTGAAAATATGATAAGTATGTGTGTATGTTACACTTTCTATTGTATGCATGGCTTTTCCTCATTTTCACGCTTATTTACGAATAAGCCAACATTTAAAAGGAGCGTGTCTCATTATGTGGATTAAGTTGTAAAGCTCATTCATAAGACAGACGTGCTGACTTACAACACATTTTATTCATACTCAAAAAGCCTAAATGAGATATTTAAGAGATATTTTTGGAGCATCATGTTTTTTATTATAAGTCAGCATGTTCTGTGTTTAAAGTATGCATGAGCGAGCATATGATAGTATGAAGTAATTGTTAGCGTTATTAACACAATTTAAAAAATGTTCAACATATTCACCACAAAAAAAATATATTAAAATATTTCGCTTTATAAAATTTGGCTTGTTTTTATGGTTAAGCAATTGTCTATATGCATTTCGTTCTCACTTTTGGAACTCGTCAGTAGACTTCAACCCAAAAAATTATTGAATTTAGCTAACAAACTCTGTAATTAAAAAAAACATTTTTTATATTAAAGAAATGGAGAAGTATGGAGAAATGTACTCACAACTTCAACTTTTTTCAAGAAACCCTCCATTTTGCATTGTAATGTATCAGAATTCAGATTCATATGTAAACAAAAAACAAATGATTATTAGGTTCTTGTCCGAATTTAACCAGAAGAAAAAGTTCGTACTAGTTTGTACAGGAAAAGAAAACAATTACTTTCTTATTCGCTCTCAAAATTGCACAAAAATTGTGCAATCTGAAACGGTTTGTACAAGTTCGGATGGTCTCACTATGCATTTGGAACAGACCTATTAATACATTCAAATAGTGAAGTATAACCAATCACAAAATTATTCTTATTAGGCATATTGATCATTAGGCAAGAAAAGATTTACCATTTTTTTTTTCAAATATAACACATATTAATTTAAGTCCAAGAAGTCTGAAAAGCTTTTCAATAATGTGCTTACTTTTATTAATTAATAATACATGGAATAATTGCTTGATCAAGCTCAAGCATAATATTATTCAATAGTTTTCATTAGAAATAAAAATGCATTTTAAATTTAAATTTTCCAAGAAGCAATTTTTCCTAAGAAAAGTTTTTTCGAATAAGTGGGCATAATAAAAGTGATGAAACACAAGAATACTTAAACCTAATCAGGTATAGTGAACACTATTGGAAGAACGTAGTACCGTCATAGTTAAAAACGTATGTGCTGGGATATAAAAAACCATTTCTCATATTCTAGTATTGATTAATTTTAATTTAAATAATTAAAAGTTTAATTAAAAATTTAACTACATTTATGCATTAAAATTTCTTACTAAAGCTTCTTCTGTACGAAATTACTTTTTCAAATACAAAAACATTAGCTTTTTTTAATTACATTGATCGATGCTACTTATTAAAGCTTTGTAGTAGAAGTATAGAAGTAGAAGTGTACTTACTTATTTTATTTTATCTTGTTTTAAAAGAAAATTTACAATGATTTGCTTGTATATGTCGTTTCTTAAGTAGAACATTATGAATGAAAAATTTTTCATTCCAAGATGTTTTTATGTTACAAAGCGAGTTGAAAAACTAAATAAATAAAAACATTCGGTGCCAAGACTATGAGCGCTTAATAAATTATAAAGTTCCTTTTAACATTTTGGTTCTCTTTTATCAATTTTCCTATTTCAGTATAAAAATTGCAGTGCAACGTATTCGATTCGTCATCATTATTTTTGATTTACGAGAAAGCACTTGAATTTACTTTTCAAAATTCATTGAATATCGTGACTATTGCCAGCTGAGTGTTGTATAACGTTGCTGTTGATGATGATGATGATTGTAACGACGACGATGATGATGATGCCTTTAGTACTGATAGTGATGGCAAATATGTTTATTAAAAACAATGACATACTGACGTTGGAACATCAATTTGTAGGAAAAAATTCTGAATAAAGGAACAACTCTTAAGAAGCATTTCAATGAATTAAGTGTGCAGTAGCATAAGTTTTCCTTAATCAATAAAATAATACACCATCTATAATTATTATATTCTACTCTTTTTCGCAAATTAATGAGTTCTAAAATTGATTGTAGGACACACAAAATTGGTAAACTTATTATACAAAAAGCAATATAACTGTTTAATAACAACCCAGTGAAAAAAAATGGAAGTCATTCTAGCGGAAGTACATTTTCATTGCTTCCAAAAAATCGATATTTTTAATTTGCCGAGAGTGAGCAAAAACCCATGTAGAAGCTTATTTTAGTCACTCAAAACCTTGTAACTCCTCCATAGTGTTAGAAAATACTCACCAGAATTTTAAAAAAATTTATTTTTTAAAGAAATTTATGAATTATTTTTAGTCTAAAATTTAAAAGTTATTTGCTTAAAATTACATGAAAACACTGTTTCGGGCTTAAATTCGTATAAAATGAAACGAATTGTTAAAATAGGCAACTATTTACCATTTTTCCTAGATGAAAATATTATCATATAACACAAAAAAAGGGAATTTTTCTTAATATCGCTTCCAATTCAGTGACCAGGCATCGAAAAAGAGAACTTCTTGCAATGACAACCCTATGTAAAAATCATTAGATCGGATCGAAATTTGCACTACTTCCGCATCGTAAACTCTACATTTTCATGACTTTTTTGGAGTCTCTTTTTTTACTGGGAAGTGGAGAAATATGTTTGAAAGTGAAAGAGAATCTTATGCTCAGAATAATTTTGTGTGCAATTAATGGCAAGCTTTTAATTGTTCCATTGGTTTATGTTCGTCATTCCAGCAAGCGGCTCTTCTGAGAATTTTGTAATAAGCGTCATAGATAATAGATAGTTTTTTTGTTAAATTTTATAAAAAAAATTCAAACCCATTAATCCTTGGTCATCGTAGGGGATTGCATCAATATTTAAGGTTCCAATAAAAATAGTGCTTAAGTTTTATTTTTAAGTTATTTAGAAATAGTGAACCTCATTTACTATTATTTCTGTGAAGCAGCTTAAGATATTAATTTTCAATAATCAAATTTTAAAAGATCCAACGTATTTGACCAACAAAAATCAGACTTCTCTCAACAAAGATACAGATTTCATTCAGAAAAACAAAACAGAAAGGAATTTGACCAATTACATAATTTAAAAAGTTTTTCACTTCTCGTCTTAAATTATGAAAACATTATTTAGTCAGTAAAACCACTAACTTTACAGTCCCACTTTAAATAAGAGATCTCCGTGAAGCTTTATTTTTTCCCTATTTTAGTTTCTTTTACTCTAAAATAAGCCAACTCAAAGATTAGTAGTTGACGTGCGTTTGTTGCAAAACAGAATTTTTTTAATTATTCTGTTTTAAGATTGACGAGTAACTATTTAATTTTCTAGCAACAGTGTTCGTCCTTACTATTTTGATTTTAATAAGCATACATCAATGCCCATTTATTTACTGCCTTTCCAACTAGATTTAGAGCTCTTTGATTCATAACAGTGCGCCACTTTTTTAACTTGTAGCGTTTTTTAAAGGCACTTAATTGATGCTTTTTAACTCGTAATTTATTTAAAAAATTAATAAAAGTGCACTTGCAGTTTTTTCTTATTGCAATAGACATTAGTAACATGCAATTTCGAAAGCAGTTTCTTTCGTTTCGACTTATAATGTATACGCTAGACACAAATGAAAACACTCGATTCATTTTTTAATCAATGATTGATAATGAATAATCTAACTTGAGCAGTTACCTCCAAGAGTACAAACAAAATTTTAATTGAGATCTTGTAACGACGTTTTCTGCCGGGTATACTCAGCCTGAAAATGCCAAGGTCGTTTACAAGAAATAACACGTCTTTGTCCTTAATAATTATTATTATTTATTTAAAATTACTAAATTTAGTTTTCTCTTAAATACAGTTTCATATAAATATTCTTCTTCTTCTTCTGTTTCTTCTGTAGTCTCTCAGCTTCCCCGATTAACTCTTGACTTGGCTTCCTTATCTTCAATGCATTGGTAGTCTACTACCTCTCACTATTGATATTCCATGTATCGCCTTATCGGGACGGTAGAAAACTTTGGGGATATTTTTACTTATCTCTCCGCACGGCTACTGTGTTGTTTTGCGACTAGGCAATCGCTAACAACGTTTTATTAATACCTATTTCTCGGTGCTTTACTGTATTATGCCGCGACTGGGAATTCGCTAACAATACTTATTAATAACTACTTGTCCGTGTTCTACTGTATTGTTTCGTGACTAGGAAATCGCTAACAATGTTTGCTAGTTGAATACTAACTTACCCTGATTCATCCTGATCAACTGATGTCTACGCAACGACTGATCATTCTTTGCATTCATTCATTCATTCTTATACTCTTTTTTCCCTTTATGTTATTGTTGTAATATTTGCCGAGATTTTTGCATGCATATTTTTGTTATTGTTCCTTGTTTATTTTATTCAATTGTGCCCGTTGTTGTATACATGTCCTACTTTAATGGATTTGCATGTTTGTAGGCATATTCCGTCACTGACCGTTAATCTCGTTGTTTGTAAGTTATTTTGTTAGATGTGTTGTTGTTCCAACTTTTGTTATTTTATGTTTTACTTCTTTACAGGGTGTGACATCAGTTTGTGTACAAACTGTTCGTCACAATCTTTATTTTATAAAAGCAATGATACACTATTCTACACAATGATACGACTTTAGAAAAAATACCAAAATGATATGATGGAGCTTATGAAAGTTTTCAAAATATAATAACAATCCCGCGTATCAGGATTTTGTGCTTTTTATAAGTCGTGCGATTGCATATTATGGTGAGTTTCAGTCTTAAATATGTATTTGTATATATGTACATAAAAACTTATTTAGCACTGAGTGATTTTTTTAGTGTGATTGCATTTTGCTCTGAAACAGTTGGCAACACTGTTGTTTGCACAAGATATCAAAAATAATGAGAGGAATTTAATATAAATGAAGCTAAACGTTTTTATTACTTGTACTCGTGCTTTCCTCAAGAATAAATTATTTTTGCATGTATGTATGTACCTAAAAACAAATCATTGAAGCTTTTTATTCAAATAAAAACTTATTAGTATATTGATATATGGTCTACATGTGCGAAGTAAGGAAAGTTTAAGTAATAAAACGGAAAAAACAAAATAGAAATATCAAAATGTTAAAAAAAAAGTTTAGGCTAGCCAAGCAAATACTTCGTTAATAAAATATAAAAACTCACACCTAAATTGAATTTTTTTTTTTAAATTTTAGGGCTATAAAAATGTGAGTTTTTGCTAGAAAAACATACAGTTCTATCTTGTACTTCAGATAAACAACATTAAAATTGCAAATGTGCGATGAAGCTCTACTTAATTTTATATTTAGCTGTTATGTCTTCTCTAGCAGTTCTTGGCAAAACGAAAGTGTCTCTCGAAATGTGCGCCAAAGGAGTCAACGAAAGACTTGACAAATTGGACATGGTTAATGGCCTTAGGTACAAGTAAGTATGAAGCAAAAAAAAATTAACGAATTTGTTGCATGAGTCTGAATAATTTTGACGTTCTTTCTTTCAGAGTTCATCATCTCCACAATTGCAGAGCTGCTAAGATAACTGGATTTGTGATTAAAATAAAAGGTGATATCATGGACCCAAATGGTATCCCAAAAGTATGTGATGTTGAAATATGGGAGCTATTGCGAAAGGGTCGAAATGATACTCAGATAAAATTTACTTGTGACAATGAAGTGATCAAAGTTGGAAATATATTTTTTGATTGAGTTGTTGCTCACGATCATAAAAACGTTATACGAGTACTAGTGCCTTTTGTTAAAAGTTAATTTTCTTGTAGTTTTTTTTTCGTTTGATAAAAATTCTTTAGAAATAGTGCCATAAATCTAATCTTCTTTACCACTTTTTATTATATATATATAAACAAGAACACTGAGACATTCCAGCCAATGTCAAGGTCCATCAATAACAACAATAATAAAAATATTAATGGCAGTGAAAACAATTGAAATGATTGCAAAAATTAACACAAAAATTAATTTGCAATTGGCTTTATTTAACGAAAAGAGCTTAAAGTAATTTCACATTTTCTTAGTTATTTGTTATGTTGTGTATTTGTATATATTATAATTTTTTTACGCACAACAAATTTGGATAATTATCATCATAAAAACACTTATTATTTTATGAGTAATTTATATTTGCCAAATAGAAATGAATGCGATACTACATAATATTTAAAAGTCTGTAGAAAAATTATATATTAATCAGCTTCACACACTTTGTCTGTATCTATTATAATTCCCTTATCAGTACATGTTAAATGAATGCCTTTGATTAATAGTTCAAGATTACTTAATGATCTTTCCAACTCTTAAATTATTATAATAATCGTAAAATTTGTTATCAGATTGTATACAAAGATACTCCAACTTTATCTTTGGCAAATAATCCAAGCGAACTTAACAATTGAATGAATATGTTTTGTTCAAAATAAAAACTGATTTTTAAATTAAATTTCCAATTTTTTTTAATTAACATACGCTGAGAACAAAAGGGGTTCCCTTTTGTATTATTCCTTCAACTTAATATATTTGCTGCATTAATTTCTATCCAATTGACAATTCTTTTTGAAAAATATCACTTAAGAACGGAATTACATTAACAAATTATTGAGGCTGTATCAGTCGTGTGTGTGGTCTGGACTTTTATCATATGATTTGACTTTACAAATCAGGGAGATCAGAGAGGAAGAGAGTATTCTGTAAGAAAAAATTGTCGGGAAAAATTTGAGTTTTTATTGGCATCACTTCTTGCACAGTTTTACTTAATCAGTGAGAAAGATTTTGTCGTCTGCTTACCGCACAGAACAGCATAATCGGAAATGAACAGGCGGAAGAGCTAGCCAGGGATGGACACCTCTTATACATGTTCAGCAGATAAAAGTGCCATTTGGAGCCGTTAAATATAATATCCTCAAACACCATCTTTATAGGGAATAAGGTAAGGAGAAAAAGCAGAGAAGTTTAGGGTTCGCAAGGGAAATATTGCCATACTTCCTCCATAAACATTCATTGCAAATAGTAAAAAATGAGCAATCGGTAGTTTTACTTGTAAGCTAAATCTTCTCTATAACAAATTCTGTAACAGCTGTCAAAGACAGGAAAGAGAATATACAGTTTATCATCTACTCTGAGAGTATCTGGCATTGCACACTTTGCGCTAAAAAAATTCTAGGAAAACATGTACCAGACGACCTTTCTAGAGTATTACAAATTGGTATAGGGCACTTCATCGGGTACTTCATCGCACCGAGATATATATTTAGTACAACTGATGAGTAGATCCAGGTACAACTGATGAGCAGGTCAAATCATGAAAATGTAGAGTTTGCGATCTGGAAGTAGTGAAAATTTCGATCCGATATAATGATTTTTACATCGGGTTGTCATTGCAAGAAGTTATCTTTTTCGATGCCTGGTCACTGAATTGGAAGCGATATTAAGAAAAATTCCCTTGTTTGTGTTCTATGATAATATTTCCATCTAGGAAAAAAAAATAAATAGTTACCTATTTTAACAATTCGTTTCTTTTTATACGAATTTGAGTCCGAAACAGTGTTTTCATGTAAATTTAAGGAAATAACTTTTAAATTTTAGACTAAAATTAGTTTATAAATTTCTTTAAAAAATAATTTTTTTTTAATTCTGGTGAGAATTTTCTAACGCTATGGAGAACTTCTCAACAAGGTTTTGTATTACTAAACTAAGCTACTACATGGTTTTTTCTCACTTTCGGCAAATTAAAAATATCGATTTTTTGGAAGCAATGAAAATGTAGTTCCACTAGAATGACTTCCATTTTTTTTTGCTGGGTAGTAGCATCTATCAAAAAGGAATCTTGCGATTTCGTTTCTTGCCAACCAACCAGGCTGCACATGGATAAACAAAACAGAAATTTCCCTCAAAAAAATTATATTTCTAAGGAATTAAATGTTTACCAAAATTTATTTATTTTACCATCAAAACTTATTTTATTTTTTCTCCTTTTTTATTATATCCCTTACCATAAAACCAAATATCATTAGTGTCTTACATATAAATTATTTTAATTTTTTTTCTATTCTAATCCTTTCTGATTAAATTTAATATTCTTAAAAAACAATTAACAAATTAGTTATAGATATTTTAAAAGTAGTTTTCCTTCCTTCATAAATAAACCATAATGACATTTTGTATTGTTTCAACTATGCTGGAGAGCAACAGCAATCTAATGTATTCTTATCATCTCGCGTCTATTTAGTTACGCATCAACTGATAGATTAAGAAATTATCTTAGATATTGTATCCCGAAATGTGCGGCTGGCACATTTCTACTGTAAGGTCAATTTTTTGCTTCATAAATTTCTGTTTATAGCTCTCGATGTTGTCAGTAATTAACAATATTATTCTTTTAATTTTCCAAGCATAGAACACAAGAAACCAACCGCATTCAAGACAACATGAAGGGAAACATTCATGTTCATTTTAAATAATATTTGGTTAAAAGACTCACCAACTATTCAATTTTGTTATAAGCATGGAAAGTATAAAAGACATTAATATTAATATGTATGTAACTGGTATTATACACGTGTTTCTAAGGCTAACACCAAACTTTAGTAACCACAAATTACACAAACAACCGTTTCCATTAATGACTCTGTTGTAATTTTCTTTTTTGTCGTGTTTGAATTAATTAACTTATTTTTTCTTTTCAAAGGTTTTTATATGTGGTTCTCTGTTCAATTACCATAAATTATACGAAATTTGTCTAGTTTTTTTTTAAATGTAACGTTTTTAATATAGAAATGAAATAAAGGATATTTAAAAGACTATTCGCTTAAATTTTGGACTGGTTTTATATAAAATAAGTAAATAATAAATATAGTTTTCTTAATAAATCAAAAGTATGGTTTCATATCAATACATCCCCAGCAAACCACATTGAAGCCTCATAAGAAGTCAATAAGACCTAGTGGTTGTAATCCGAAAGTAGTGTAAGTGCAAAATACTTAAATAGTTTCTAACATTAATGACAGAATAATGTATTAAATGTATTTATAATGTAATAAATGTATTTAATATAATGATCGACAGTGTATCTATCATAATCTTGCTTTTTATTTGAAGTCTCTTAATATGAATTTAGCTTTGATGTGGGAGCAAAAAAGAACACATTACTTTTTTCTAAAAAATTCTTCTTGTCTCTTTAAGGTCCCCAGGGGAGTCTATGTATTTAGACTACGGGTGTTGCAATCCCGGGGCCCCAGCTAAGGGTAATGTAGTTTTTTCCGCTGGCGGACCTTTGGCCCATTACCCGTAAAACTTATGTTGTTACTACCCGATCTCTGAAATAACAGAGCAAAGGATGTGCACATATTTATAAAAGGAAAACAATTAATTGAAGACCGTTGTTGCCAGCTGGGTGCAACGTCACCTAGAACTGCCCCTGAGTTCAAAAGACGATAGAGGTGAAGCCCTTGTGGTGGAACTTCGAGGTCTCACCAGAGGCTACTTCTGGTGCCACGGGTGCCGGTTGCCCGACAGCTGAGCTGCTCAGAGATAAATGCATTGCGGTTGTCAAGATTCTGTGCTGAAATGGTTGTGCGTACTACCTGGGGCGGTACTTCGAGGCCACCCTGTTAGGTTTAAGGTGCGTTTATCAAACATGATCGATCGTAGTAGGCACAAGATCTTGGTGGCGTGCTTGCATTCTTCTCGCTTGAGTGGTTCCCGCTGCTCTGAAGTTTGAGTGCATGTAGCGGTCGTCAGTATCCTTTGCTAAAATACCGAGTTCGTTCTACCCCACGGGGTTAAAGGGATGATTTTAGTATGTGTGGAGTAAGGCATTGGATACTTGGCGACACAGGCATGCGTTCGTTACGGATGAGTGGTAGCTGTGCCGGCAATGGTTGAGGAATTCTCTTGGGGACTACGCTATGGTGTATACACAACACTATAGCGTGGAAGCCGGAGAATTATCGTGGTGGCTGTGGTTGCTACCAAAATCGCTGGGAGAATAGTCTTGGCTTCCCAGTGTTAAATCAATGCTAGTGATTGGCGTGACGCGGTCAGCCAGACACTATTCTAGGTGCTGTTGCCATTCAACAGAAGCTGCTATGGGCACGGACATAGCAGCAGAGTTTAGATAGCTCAAAGTACCTAAGCAAGGTACTTGAATGTAGTACAGGGATAACTATATACAAAAGATTGCAACCTATGTGCCTTTTCGGAGTGGACATAGGTTCATTCTAAAAAGGGTGCATGGGGGCGTTGGTCTGGCGTCTAACCCAGCACCCGGTGCTTTGGCACCCGTGAGGTAAGGCCGTCAAGGCAGGTACTCACGGAAAGCTTTTGCACATCTGTCTCTTTAAGTTTTTGTTAAATAATGAATGCTTCTGGTGGCTTACAAAATAATGAACAAGTCATTCCATTCTTTTTGCTGCATTAATAAAGTAATTATTATATTATTATAAGCATCTATATAAAATAAAAATGATGAAATAAAATGAGTTGCATTTTGAAATTAACGCAATTGTGATGAACGTACCTGAAACTAGTTATCATTTTTAACTGAACTTGTGAAGCATTAAATGCGTTGGATTGGAGAAGAAACCCTGTCGGAAATTTGGCTAAGTTTAAACTAACTTTAAGCTAACTATTTCGCAAGTAGTACTGACTACTTTTGGATTACTTTGCAATGTAATCAACTGACTAATTTAACATTGCGAGGTCCTAGGCGGTAGTCAATTGGCTCACTCTGCATTACTTTCAGGTAACTTAAAGTTGACTTTTTTAAACCAACTTGTAGTCAGTAAATTAAAAAAAAAATCTGGGGTTTGAACATGTATCATCACAATTATGTACTCAAGGCACTACGACTCAGCTAAGCTACCATCTAAAATAACAACAGCAAAATGTTAACATAAAACTGAAATGAGTTTCAAAGTAGCTGAGAATAAGTTTGTTGGCTCTCATCAAATTCGACTACGTACTCAACTTAAGAATTAATTTTGGGTTTGTTCTGGATGACATTGCAGTTAGCTTTTAGTCAGTCTAAGAAAAGTTAACTATAAGTTAAGTATTTTTGTAGTCAACTACACATTCTCCGATAGGGAAGGTTTGACCAACATATATGTATGTATGTATGTACTTATGTGCCTTTATATGTATATACAAATACATACATGTACACATGTTTAAACTCGTAGATTAGAGGCCTGCGTAAACAGTCCTGAAATGTAAATACGTCTTTTTCTCGTTTCATTTATTACACTAAATCAATAATAAATGCTGTCGTATCATAAGCGAAGCACGATGGATTCATTGGCGTTCGTGTATATAAATGTTAGCAAGCAATATTGCGAAGACTTCTTGGTCGTAATGAACAATCGAAAGAAGTAGTCATGATGCGTGTACACTTTATATATTGCATATTGTACGTTTTAGTGTGTATGTGAGTAGTGATGTTAAGCTATTATGTGTTTAACGGTGAGTTTTTAAACCAAGCGCACACTACTAATGTCAATGCGTGTGTGAGTTTGTATGGGCGCAGAAAAATATAGATCACACACACAACTTTAGTACATATGACCATAATTAAACACTTACACTTAGGTATGAATATCCCGGCATTGCTATATCGAGTAATTACTAATTTTTCGTATCTCTTCATACATACTTTTTTTCAAAGTGGTATCATGAAAATTAATCCTTTTTTCGAAACTATACCCTAAATATTGCCAAAAAAAAAGAAATGAGCTCTCATAAATATGAGATGTCATCCTCACTATCATTTATCTATCACTTTATTTTATTTTTTTTTTTTGCTACAGTTCAAAGCACTTTGGTATATATAAAGAATTTCTTACAGGTATTCCATGAAACATTTACAAATGTTATTGTGCGTAGTTCTTATTTACTGACAGCACAATTTGTATGGTCTGTTGTTTCCGAATGAGTGGGATTGTCTCTCTCTCATGTGCCTTTGATGCTTTATTCTTTAATACAATTAAAATTTATACGAGGGCAGCAATGATGGTTTAGTAGCTGCTATTCTTCGGAGTTAAGAGATATTCGAATGTGTAAGTATGTCTTATAAATATGAATAATTTTCAAACTTTATACATGATACTTATGCTAACGACTGATTAAAAATTAAGCCGTCTCCAAAATAGCAAAAAACAGTTACATCATTCGTCAAAGTAAATAACATCAATAACTGGAGGTTATCGGAAAAAAATTGCAAATTATAATTACGTCACATACATGCTTTGAACAAAATCAAGTACCCCTTATGGAGTGTCCATTCCGATCGCCGGACTTGAATCCCATAGAGCACCTCTGGGCTGTTCTAAAAAAGTCAAGGTTCGAAGGTATAAATGTACAAATAAGCAAATAATGTGGGATAAAATTCAGGAAGCTTGGTATTCCATTTCCCCAGATAATTGTGCCAATCTTGTGCGTTCAATGAAAAAACGATGCGAGGAAGTAATTAAAATGAAAGGAGCTTCCACCAAATATTAAAATAATATCTGGATTCGATAGCAAAAACTATTTGCTTTCTATAATATATGGAATGTCCCTATTATTTTTTCCAGTCATTATTTTTAGTTCGATTTTTGCACTTTTATAAAGAAAAATTTAATATTTTTAATTTTTTGATTTGATATATGTAAAATAAAAAACAATTTCAGAACAGAGAGAAAATTGTTTGCGTCCCTATTATTTTTTCCGACACTGTATGTATGTATTGCCATGAAAAAAAATATTAAACTTTATGATCGACTGTACGATAAGGTCACATAATTTTAAAGTACAAATGGGCAAAATTACGGTTTCTTTTTAAAAAAAATTATCGGAAAGTTATAGCGAAACGATTTGTTTCTTATTTAATTTTAATTTGTAGTACCATTATTAAAAATAGCTTAATTTTAAACCATTATATATGATTTTCAAAAATAATTTTCAGGGCTTTTCGGTTAAGGAGAGCACACACAGCCACTGAAGTAAATTTAACATAAAATCTCTCTAATTTTGAAAACCTACAACACCTTATTAGCAACAGAATTGTGGTGTTTTTCTTCAGACAATTTTCAAAGCCAAATTAAAGTTTTTAATTATAAGACTTGCTCAAGATTTTATATTGAAAAAGAAATAAAAGAGGTAAATATTAAATTCTCTTTTTTCCCATATAAACCAAAGCTTGAGTAAGAAAACTCCATGCGATAGAATAAGAAAGCAACATATAGTTTTGAAATGCTGCTAAGCCTGCATCATCAGCGATCTGGCTTTTTTGTAGCATCGTCAAACGCAAATTAAAGATCTCCCCTCGTACAACTTTGCACACTAGAGTGAACAATAGAAAAGACAACAAGCACACACACGAACACACACTTGACTATTTCACACAACACTTAATAAACTGGTTTTCCCTGCACCTGTTTGTGTGTGTGTGTGTGTGTGTGCGTGCTTACCTTTAAATGGAATCGTATTATGTCGAAATCAATGTTTTATTTTTGACTTCAATATCTTTTCAATTTTAATATTGACAAATGACCATTGACTTGGTTCAAGTGTTGGTTCTTTGGCTTGTTGATGTTACGAGTATTTATTGTTTGATATCATCTTCTGCCGGCCGCTCTAAGGAACTCTTTTGATTATTTTATGAGGAAAAACATACAATGAAGCGCCGACGTCACTTCCAAGTACTGCTGTTGATGCCAATGGTTTGTGTTTAAGTAGTATTGAGTGTCAATATAATTTACAATAATTTAATTATTACATAAATGCAGAGTATATATTTTAGAACTCAGTCAATGAAAGTTAAATTAGTTTTAAAATTAATTAACTAAAATTACACTTATATACAAATAATATAAACCATACATACATACATACATACATGTGTATGTATGTACACATGCGTTTATGTATATAGAATCTTTATTGAATAATTATTATCAGTTGTGGTATCTAATTAATATTTAATAGTCCATGTTGTCATAAATATCTGACAGCCATAACGAAAAGAAACAATTAAATGTGATTAGTCACAGCTTTATGTGAGTCAATAAAATTAATATATTAAACGAAAACTTGAATTTTTTTTTTGAAGTGTAGGCTTTTTAGAAAACTCATATGCTTAAAGTATTAATGGCAATAAGTCCCTATCCAGACTTGAAATTTTTGTTGAGAAGATTGGGAGATCAGGATGTGTATTTATTCGTAAAGTATGAAAATGTCCATCATTAGTTCGCAAATTTGTAGCTGTATGTCTTGTTAGTCCTGATAATTTCAGGATTTCCATCTGTGAGGTCCTGAGTTAGTTGAACATCATTTTAATAGATCTTATCTTCCAGGTTTCCCCAAATAATTAAGTAGAAATAGTCTACTTGAATCGGGTTACTTTTGAAGTAGTCATATCGTTAAATCTGGATGTTAGTAAGCAAAAACGTGAGGCTGCCACAGATTTTGTGAGCTGATGCGGTTAGTTACGATATGGATGACTAATTTTATCATAAGAGTTAAATCAGAAAATCTCGGTGGGCTTGTGATGGAGAAATCACACGCTCAGTATACTTTTCACGCAAAACAGCGCGTATTGTATGTAGCACCATCCTGTTTGAAAAACAAACGTGATCGATATCTATATCTTTCAATTCAGGCCTTACAAAATCATTAATCATCGCTCATGTGACCACAAATTTTTCACCATTTTTGTAGGGAATTTTAATTATTTATATACGTTCTTGAAGCGTATATCACTCTGTCGAGTAGTTATAGGTTGAGTCTTGACAACTGTTATCATTTTTCTATTTATGTTGCTTAATACTACATTGCTTTTAATAAATAGTCAATTCACAAAGTTGTATTTAGAAAAAAAATTTTATGCTCGATTTCTTAACTCACTGCAGTTATAAATTATATATAAATATAAAGGTCTTTATTACGAATTGCTTCGATTCTCGATCCTCGCTGGCATCGAAAATTTCGTTGAGCAACGAATTTTCTATCGAACAGACTTTAGCTTTCGATGAATTATTTAATATGAAAACTTATTTAAAAACGATTTTTTTATTGTTATGTAAAGTTGTTGCAAATTTTAAAAATCACTCTTAGTGATATTCATAATAAGGACATTCTTTGTCGAAGATCAAAAACATTGAATATATTTGCTTGCCAAAAAAAAAAAATATATATATTAAAATATGTACATATGTATCTAATTATTATTGGGCCATGCAGGTTAAATAGAAAGTTAAACTCAAGATTTTAATTTAATATTCTGCACAACAACATAAATGTGGTTTAATTTACTCTAGATGGCGTTGATATGGAATAATATTTTTCAATTCTCCTCTTACGTGCTTTTAGGTATTTTTTTTTTACTTTTGCAATGACGATGCACTTTTATACTTAAACTGTTGATGTCAAAAAAAAACTGATGCGTGATCCCTATCCTGAATGTGAAAAAACAATTCTGTTTGTCATTTGCTTAAGTAAAACTAAAATTAAATCTCCGCAAAATTTACTATTTCATTAAAATGGATGTGGTTTTATTTTTATTTTAGCTAAGAGCATCTTTTGATTTAATTTTTGTATGATGTACTCATAATTAAACATTCAACTTGTTCGCACTTCAAATTTTAATATTGAAAAATTTAACAATTCGCAGAATAATTTGCTTGCAAAAAGCCTTAAGATGTAAGAAAATATATTTGATAAAAAGTGATCGATAAAACAAAAATGGCCTTAAAATTTTAAGAGGCTTATTTTCGGACAATATTGATGGCCAATATATTTCATATTGAGTAGGAAGAATTTACATGCTTTCATGCATGTGTTAGTGTTCATACGTTATCATCAAGAAGATAGTAAAATATAACTGCTTGCACTGAATTGAATTTTGGGCATTATTCCAAGTTCATTTTTATCAACTCCCTTTACTAACGTCCATTTCTAAGACCGTTATTCTTTTACCAAGTGTCTGCATTAAGGATGCAAAATCAATATTTATTGCTTTATTTGCATGTGTGTTTGCGGCTATGTATGTACTTGTACTTGCATTTGCATGCATAATAAAAGATTTAATTTTATCTGGCCATTGGTCTGAAAATAATGGCCTCCAATTGTCGGTTGTTCATGAGTACACCAATACACACACACGCATTTTAACAAACATACTTACACACACATGTACTCGTATGTATATTAATACATTTGTTGCGAAATTTGTAGATTTTAATGCACTTTCTTATCAATCTATTCAGTAACTTTTTGAGTGGAGAATATGAAATTTAACTATTTTTATTCACATTCCTCCATGTTCAAAGTAAGTTAAAGTAATTTAAAGAAACTTATTTCTGAAATATACAATTGGGAGACTCAAATGGTAGTCAAAGGTTTTAGCATCATAATGGTTAGAAAAATATGTTTGAATAAAAAAAAACAGAAACAAATTTATTTAAATAATTCAAGACATTATGATAATACGAGCCTTATGGCTTTTATGATTGCCGTTTGAACCGCCCAAATATGTTTAATCTGTTCAAAACAATTTTTATTTGCTATTGGTTTAGTGTTTCATTTCTGCTTAAGAAACTCGTCAGTAGACTTCAACCAAAAAAATTTTTAACTACGTCTAAATCATATGCACAATGCGCAAACATTTACAAAAGAACTTTTGTGATTTCACACCAACGGGACTACAATAAGGCTTGCTCTTAATTTGCAAAGAAACAAAAACAAATGTGAAAGCTTTGAAAGCTATTTGTATCAAATTCAATTCTCAGAGTAAGTATGTTTGGAAGTAACTGTTTTAAAGAAAAACTGTCAAAATATTATTAAGAATTACACGTACAAATATTATAAGTTACACAGCTTCGAACAAGCAAACAAACAAATTTATACAAACATCCTTAACTGATTCCGAGTCCGTTTCCCAGATTTTTTAATTAATTACAATATTGGGTAACTATAAGTGTTGAACAAAACACTTTATTATTCAGTTGAAGATTGTATATCTGACGAAAATTTTTTATATTCTCCGCAAGCACAAAAACGCAATAAAGGCACAAAAGTAAACGAAAAAATTGCTGAGTTAGAGATACTTCCTACAAGGATGTTAAAAATTTTAATGTGCATGTAAAAATGTAAACTTATTGTAAATAATGTTAAGAGTGCTTCTATAGATGAAACAAAAGCTGTAAATGTTTAAATTCTTTTTCAAAGTTCTTGTCAAATAAAAGAAGATAATTTTATTGTTTGCATTCAATATATAAATAATATAAATTACCCACGAATGTTAAGGTCTAAATTTACATTTCGAGACAAAAAAATTTTTCTTTCTTTTCTAACGAATGTTTTTCTCACAAACCAGAAAGTGCAAGTCATAAACTTTATATTTTCTTCGTGAAACGTGAGATTTATTTATCAATGTCTTTTTGATTTCAAATTATCAGCGTGGTTACAAAAGGCAAACAATGACTGAAATGAAATTGGCCGTTGTTACATTTGAATGATCTTCTTTCGCTTTAAACAAACGAATGAGTTAAATATTACCCATCTTAAGTAATTAACTTTTTATCATCTTTTAAAGACTGGCTCCTACGTAGAGATTTTTTACTCTAAGAGCAACACACTGCAGACAACCTTTTCAATATTGAAAAAAAGACACTTTAATCTCTCTCTGATATTTTCCTATTTTCCTTTGTTGTGAGTTGTTTTTTAGTTAAGTTTGATTTGAATTTCTATGTTTGATAAACTAAACGATTATGAGGCCTTAGTGGCATATTTTAGTAGATTTAGCTATAAAGACCATATCTGTTATATGTAAATTATGTGACTAAATAGAAAGAGAGAGAAAATAAAATCATATCAACAGAGAAGCACAGAACAACCCAAAAAAAGTTCTATTAGTTCCGGTGTTCTGTCGTCCCTACTGCAATGAAATATATGTATGCAACATGTTGCAGCAACATTTTTCTAAATATACAAATGTGCGGAAATGTGCTTTATTCACCATACTGCCGTATTTATGCATTTATTTTCTTGACTTTACTTACACAAGCAACTTTTTCGAACAGTCTTCGTTGTGCCGTCAATACACCAAAACGGTTATAAGCAACGCGCTTGTGGATTATTTATCGTAACAAATGCGCATAAACGAAATTAATTTAAGTATAAAGGAAAGAAATATTCAAAAGAAAATACTCACCCATACACTTCTAAATGAGGTGAAATTTCAACAACTTCCTTCCGATTACAATTGCACGAGAATGAGCTTACTCTCCGTTTTAAAAATATTTCGTTTTTAGAGTTCGCGTTTTTTTCCAAAAAGTTCGTGTGTGAAGAGCTTTGTACGAAAGTGCGTGAGCATCAAACGTTAGTTTTTAAGTGATGTTAAACGAGTCAACATGTGTTGCGTCTCAAGGCCGGAGAAGTTTCAATTAAAAAAAAGGATAAATATTCTATCAAATGCAATTAAATATTAATGTGAAAAAAATAAAGCAAAGAAGAAAATATAATGAAATATATAAATCATAATTGGTAAATAATTTGGTAAAAAATTTTGCAAATATTATGTTGAAGAAAAAGTGAATAAATATAAATAAAATATTACAATAAAATTTATACTATAAAAAGGAAGTCGGCTAATAATAAAAAAAAGTCCTCTTTCAGTGCTTTTTATATGCATACATATGTATGTAAATGTATGCAAATAATAACATTTACTGCCATTAGCTTATTTGAAATTTGTTTTCTTAAGCAATAAGGAAACGAAATAACAAAAAATTATATAAAAATTTATATTTATTTATGTATATGTATGTGTATATGTGTAACACTTCTTATTATTTTGTTTCCTATCTGCAGTAAATTATACATATTTTATGCCGGGTGACAAAATTTAAGTGCAAGTACCAACAAAATCATCAAGATATATAAATTAAGTGAAAAAAGAAACAGCTGAAAATATTTCAAGTCATAAAAAGTCATAATATTTTCCTTCCATTACCAAAATGTGCCACCATTAAATATATGATGATGACATAAAGATATAAAATTATAGCAATAGCACAACAAAGTATTGTCGTTACTTTACAAGGATTATTCTGCAAAACCAAAAGGATTATCTCATGCTTATATAAGGAGAACATACTTCTAGTATACTTCAGCATAACTCATGTTAAAGTAAGTTTTTCATTAAAAAGATATATCTCAATTAAATGTTAATTAAAAATTTGAAAAACAATATAAATATTTAATTATCTTAGTTAATTTTATTTGAATGCATATGCATATGTATGTATGTAATAAAATTAATTGTTTGGCAAAAAAAACATTGGAGAAAAGTTATATTATGCTTGCAAAAACAGGCATTAGTAATTATTCAAACAAAAAGTTTGTGCAATTTTTAACGTAAATAAAAAAAATACATTCATACATTCCATTAAAATTATAAAAAAATCTTATTGTTGAGCAGCATACTGAAGCTGTAAAAAAAATTAATTCTTTTTTTAAGCAAGAAACTAACAATTCATTGAGACTAACTACTTTTGTTGAATTTTCTATGAAAACTTGCAAATTTTTTATAATTGTATTGATTATAAAATAATAACTTCCATTATAAATAAAAAGAAAATATCATGCTAATGAAAGAACGACGGAAATTGTGTTTGAAAATAAAAAGCTTTAAATAAAAAACATGCATATATTTTCCAATATTTTCCATGTGAAAAGAATTGTCACTCTGTGCTCAGTTTTTAACATCTACTCGTATGATCACTACTTGGTTTATTCTCAAAAATCATCATATTGATGCTTGAAATGCGCTATCAAATTATCTTGACCGTTGGTCGGCGAAATAAGGGCGCCGCGCCATTTAATATACTCTTCTATTACGTATGTGTACAAACGCATTGATGATAAATAAACAACATTAATAGTCTATCTTAAGCATTCAAGCAGACAAGTTGTGTGTATCGCACGGTGTTAAGAATCAGCGTTGCCACAATAAGAAAATATGTGTGATGATAATTTTGTTTTTGATAAAAATTTTTATTTTCATAAAACTATTTTTAAAAACCAGAATGTTTGATTTGACAATGTGTGTTGTCACGCATGAAAAAACATGACATGCAAAGGCATTTTCAAGCATATATTTAAATTATTTTAAGAAAATTTCCTACAAAAACCTCTTTTTACTAACCATTGCATTGAGGTAGCACTAAGAAAAGATGCCTTTCTTCATAAACAAAACTTGAGTGTTTTTTCTGACCATAATTAAATAAATTTTGCTTTGGAGATTTAAAATTTCAAAGTTGGAAAATGAGATGAAATTTTAGTGGCAACACCGGATCGTGGTGAGAGTTTAACACACACAATTGTAAAATGGAATTGTATAGGTTGCCGACCACGGATCTAGACTTAGTTTGAAAATCACTCATCAATTTGCGCGACTTTTAGACGATGCTCCATTTTATTCATTTTTGGCTCAATGGTTTTGCTAATAGACCTAATTGGCACATGTGCAATGGCAGTAATACAGAAAAGATCCCACAGACTAGTTTTCTTCACGGAAAATTCACAAGCAAGCAAACCGCACGGTGACATTATCGAACCATATTTCTTAAAATATGACGCTGATATGAAGCACCATGATCAATGATTTTTTTGTTTAAAAATATGGCTGACATATATCCTGATGATTTGTGATGCCAACAGGATGGCGTTATTTGTCATACGGTAATAATTCTCGATTTTAGCCTGTAGAGCAACATGAGGTCACTATTTTATGCAAATAAACCAGCAAAAATTGACTCCTTGAAGGCCAGCAGTTTTAGTGACGTACACAAAATTATTGGACTAAAATTTAATTTGTTGTACAATTTTTTCTTACAGAATAGACGGAATAATCCAAAAGTTTTTGTAATAACTTTAAACCATTTATGTAGAATAAAGTTTAAATTAGACATGAAGTTTCAATTAAACGTTCCATAACCATAACCATAACCATATAAAACAGCTGTTCGAACCACACTAATGGGCAACACTGTAGCCATAACCATATAAGAGTCTGAACACAATGTAGCGATTATTTATTGCGGTGCGGTTTTCCATACGATTTTAAAAATAAAAACCTGCAGTGAGGAACGGAATAAGATTAAAATCTATTTTATTTTCATTGCCTACTTTCTTATTCTCTCAATTTTTGACACTCTTTCTTTTGCTGATATTGACATAGTTTTTGAATAATTAGCGGTGTTCACAACATTATTGTAAATAAAAAAGATGATTTTGAAGTTCAAAAATTTTTGTCATAGAGTATAAAAGTTTAAAAAATATATCAAATATATCTGCGTATGTATAAAATGCTAATAATTTTTTATTTTCAGTTATAAAAACGATGCACAAAAAAATTTAATAAAAATTTACACAAACAATGACAAGTATTGCCGTTGCCGTCTTCCGTTGTATTACGTTAATTTTTCTCTCCCGCAACGAGAAATCGCACAGCACCGCAAACATTGTCTTTAGACTCTTAGCCTATTGCATTTTGATTTGGATTATGGCTATAGCAATCTAGTGTGGCACGTCTAATTTAAACTTAAGGTTTGAAGGTGTAGTGCTAAGCAATTTCAGCTGGAGACCTCTAAGATCATTGGGAAGCACTTCATAGTTTCTCCTATTTCCTGGCTCTTCTAGAGTCAATGTATAGCTTGCCTGAATTAAAACAAAATTAAAAAAAATATATATATATATGTATATATATTGGATTACTTGCATGAGCTTATATCTTTGATTATTTTATAATTATTTGATTATTTTATAATTGTGTGTTTAAATGGTAATTTCTGTAAATAACCGTATTTAAAAAAAAAAAACCTTGAACTTGTTTTAAATATAAGAGCAACTTTCGATCTTCGACTCTAGTCGAAAGTACTGGTCGGTTAAATTTTCTTTTGCTATTATGACGAGAATTTGACAAATAATGTCCTTATTGTGAATATCACTCAGAGCGATTTTTAAAATTTTGAAACAAGTTTACTTAAAAATTAATACTTATCGTTTTTAATAAGCTTTCACGTTAAAATACTTCTCTGAAAGCTAAATTCTGTTCGATAGAAAATTCATTGCTCAACAAAATTTTCGATGCTCATAATATGAATTGAATATTCGATTTTCATTGTTCGATAGTCAGCAAAGATTGAAAATTGAACGCAACTCATAATAAGGGGATATACATATCTAACTTTTTATTCCTGATGCAGTAAAACGAAATAGGGCCATCAGAAAATAATTACCCCACAACTTGTTTTTAAAATTGTTTAAGTAAAATTAAACTTCTCTCAGGGCTTTTATCTTAGCTTTTTTAATCTCTACACCGTTTCTTATAAGTTGGATCAATAAATAATAATTACTGCATACATAAGCATTTTAAAATAAGTTTAATTGTTCAAGGATTTAATTGAAAATATTTGCCAAAATTTTTTATCATACAAAAGGTTCTTCTTACCGTGAATCTTGATTATTGTTTTACTTTTTCTTTGTACTAAAACTTTTCTATATCACGTTTCATTTCCATTGCTAAAAATAAATGAAAAAGCCAAAAGTCTACATGTATTGCCTACTGCTCTTAAGATATAAACTACAAATAATAAATTCTCAAACTTTAAATTGAACAAAAGACTGCAAGTTCCACACGTACTTTAGGCATTTGAAATGAATAAAATGAAATTTGGGCAATCGAATGAATGAATGGCATAGAAAAACATTTATTTGTGTATTGTTAAAGGAAGTCTACTCCAGCATTTAAAGTTTAAACAATTTTGCATTTAAAACTTTATACAAACATGTTTGTATACTCGTATCATATCTGATGAATAAAAGGAACAGAATAAAATAAGTTGAAAAATATTGCAAGTAAACTTGATATAAAAAACTTAAATTGCAATTGAATTATTTGATGAAAAAAATCATGTATACTTACATACATTCATTTGAACAAAACTAAAAACCTATAAAACTTTTATAATTACAAGAAATTGCAGTTCAAGCTTTCTGTGTCGTTTATATAAAAAAAATGTTAATATTGCCTTGTCAAAAAAGTTAAGTATGGGCATTATTAAACTTAAAAACTGGTAGAATTTCTACATATTCATAGAGGTCCTGCCTTTGTGCTTTGAAACAAAGAATATTTAATTAAGAAAATATTTTTTATATTACAAACATTTTTTCAAAAATATTTTATCAAATAGAAACTTGTTAGTGATTGTAGGAGAGCCTTATACTTGCTTATGGACAAATATAGTATCAGACTATGTTGGGTTTGTAGCCACAGCAGTGTCGATGAAACTGAAATTGCCGTCGAACTAACAAGAATAGGTTCGGCGTTAGATAAGGAAATGTGTGACAGATCTGGCGAAATTACCGATAGGCACGTTGACACGAATAAAAACCAGCATTTGGGAAACTGGTACTCCAGATTTCTTTAAGTTGTGCAAAGATAAATTGGAACTAGACATCATTTAACATATTACCTGAAGCTGCAATGCCATAGGCTTAAATGGCTGAGCATGAGAGCACTAGTGATATCGCTAAGTGTAAATTGGACTATATCGGGTGCTTCATCATAGAAATTAAGTAGCTTAATGGCAGATAGGTGGGGGTGTTCTGGGTACAAATGGGTATTAAAACTATTATTGATAGATATGAAGAGAAGAATATTCAAATGAACCCAACTGGAATGGAGGTTGGCTATAGCACCTTCCTAACTTAACCTAACATAACTTTTTTTGGTATTTGTCAAAATTTTAAAGTTCCATTGGTAAATGGAAACTTAATAAAAAACAACAAAAAAAGTAAAAATTTCACAACTAAAAGATAGTTCTTTTAAATTTTATGGTATTAATTTTGTTATATATCGCAAGATGAGAGTTATTTTACTAGGAGGGTTGTTAACTTAGACCGTGAGTTTTTGCCTCATCACTGAAAGGGCAACACTTTTCCTGACAACAAGCAGCAGTCAGATGACTTCTGTCAGAATTTGAATAAGCTCCAGCTTATAACTTTTATTTGACAGCTATCGCGCGTGATTTAGGAAAAAAATGGAGAAAAAAGCACATTAAACATGATTTTTTGAGGAAAACCTCATCATTCAGTATAAGGTACTTTTTAAATACAATGGAGATGCTGCACCATCAATTTCATTTGTAAAAAAAAAGTTGAACTGAATTTAATTTTATCTGTACAAGCACGAAACATGCTGAGCGTTCTGAGCGAAGCAATTAAAAAGATTCACCATATTGATATTGACCGATAGAAGATTAAAATTGTGAGATATTATGAAAGCCGTAAGCACACAATAAGCAATTTTGCTTGAAATCAAGTGTAAAACAATTGTTATTCAAGCCACATATTCAATTGTCAAGGGTTGAATTATGCTTGATTTACACTTTATTTCAATAGCATTCTCCAATAAAATAGTAACTTGAATTCAATTCGAAAATTCCAATTGTATTACAGTTCAATTGAAGCCTTGAATTACACTGTAATTCAACCTTGTATTACAATTGAATTCAAGTATATTTCAAGCTTCAAAAACAATGCTTTTAAAATAGAAAGAAAAATTCAATCGACAAGTTTTCTTACAATTATTTTCTGCATATCAAGGGTTGAATTATGCTTGATTTACACTTTATTTCAATAGCATTCTCCAGTAAAATGGTAACTTGGATTCAATTCGAACATTTAAATTGTATTACAGTTCAATTCAAGCCTTGAGTTACACTGTAATTCAACCTTGTATTACAATTGAATTCAAGTATATTTCAAGCTTCAAAAACAATGCTTTTAAAATAGAAAGAAAAATTCAATCTACAAGTTTTCTTACAATTATTCTCTGCATATCTACCTTCACTATTGTTTTCACGATGTATATATATGACTTGATGTATGTTGCTTTATTTTTTTATTTCAAAATATTTTCAAACTTGAATATTACTTGAAAAAATGTTTGAATTAAACTTTGTTTCTAGTTAAATTTCAAGTGCTTGAATTTTAATTTTTTGAGTTCTTATTGGTTATCTCAAATGGCTCAGTAGCTTGAATTTTTACTGAGAAAAGTTTTCCGCAATATGGGTGCCGCGTATGCTCACGAACGACCACTAACGAAATTGAGTGAGAAATTCTGTTTGTTGTTGAACAAGTTCTCGTGTCTTAACTAAAAGTGTCCGCTTTTATTTATATTATACATCTTTCCAAACATAAAATATTACTGAATATAATCAGTAAATTTAATATTATTAATAAGTCAGAATAAGCAACCAAAATAATATTGCTTAGGCCCTAGGCAAACTCATAATATTAGCAATGCATTTATTTAACAAAAATTCACTTAAAAAAATATACTGGTATCTAACTTGAAAAAAATCATGCATTGTAAAAGAGTTCCAATTAAAAATCAAGACAATCCTTATTTTTGTTTTTACTATTTTCTTACAACTCTTTTGTAATTCAATGCCAAGACAAATAAACGGAAACAAAATCTAAATTCTATTGCATCTTCAGAAGATTGAAAGTTCGACATGAGAAACTGGTCTTAAAATAACAAAAGTTCTCTTTTAGAATTGTCAACATTACAATGCTTTACAAAACTGGTAAAGTTGGAAATGCCAATAATGAAAGAGTGTGCATAGAAACAATAAACTTCTAAAAAGAAGAACAAAAGGAAAGGAAAGGAAATGAACGATTCAACAACAACAAATTGTGTTTTCTTTCATATTTTATGAGCACGAAATATTCGTATATTTAGTGTAGGAGGGAAGTATGAGTTCATGCTTTTTCTTACTATTCCAATCTGCATTCCTTGTTCTTTAGCAGAGTCAATTGCTGCAACATTGTGTCGTTTAAGTATCACTGGACAAATTTAAAAATGTAGAGGAATTTTTCTCTTTCTTTTTTATTCATTTCTTGCAAAGCATATAAAATGAAAGACGATACAAGAGTTCCATACATTCAGGCACTTATTCTTTCATTAATTTGTTGCTGTTTTCATACATAAACATATTTGTTCATTCAGCCATCCTGGAATTACAACAACTTTTCTTGCGCTACACGAGAAATTGAAAGCACCGAAGATAATCTCCTCTGCAAATTGTAAAGAACTAAGTAGGATTTCAGCTTCTTTGGTTTATAGCTGCAGGAGTGCTAATAATATATTCATTTCAAATACACTTCAAACCCAAAATTTAGAATACGGCAACATGTATTTGAATTTAAATAAAATATAGTAATGAAGTATGTCTAGGCCTGATCGATATCATTGACTCCTCTAAATAAAGCAAATTTTTAATTATAGCGTCTTTAATTAAACGCTTAATGTATTTAAATTTAAATAAAATAAAGTGAATTTGAGTTATAGATGACAGAAATGTAATATCGCACAAATATGCACCTCGGTTCTAATTTTTATAATTTCAGTGCACGAATCTGAATTAATTTGACCAATGAAATGAGTTATTTTGCCATTGAGAGCCACTGTTGATTTGTGGCGTCTTAATAACCCTACCAGAAAAACTTTAAAGAAATCAAATTGCAAAATCTCTGTGATCAGTTCATTCATATCTACTCCCCTTGAGATGACGAGGCCCTCAAAATGTACGTGTGCAATTCCCAATGTGGCATGAGCTGTATAGAAAATAACGCCATCCTGTTGAAAGTATAGGTCCTTGATGTCCACACCATCCAATTCTGACAAAAAGAACTAAGTAATCATCGTAGCTTGGTCAACGTCGTAATGATATTATGAAATAATGACACTTCCAACCAAATATCCACACCAAGTAATGATCTTTTCTTGGCTGAATTGTATGCCCTGGGATCTCATGTGACAATGCAGTGATTACGAGTGAAGGGAAGTTAACGTCCATAGATTCATTGGCGCTGGTCAATTGTTTGCTGAGCTAATGCACAAATACACTGCGAATTAGAGCTGAGCGATATTTTGAAACTTGTTCACAGCGATTGAAAAATCACTAATCACATCTGTGACTGAATTTATCAAGTAAAAGGTTTCGGAAATATAGTTCTTTTATACAAACTGTGATTGTTCTTAGATGCTTACTTAACATTAGATAAGGCTACCACATGAATTTTTTTATACCTTCAGCTTTTGTCGACAAAAAAAATCGTCAAATCGTGTCAAATCCTCTTTTCTGGCAACTATGTACATCTCACATGTTCATATTTGCAATTTTTGTCTCTCTGCCTCTTAAGGCTCAGTTAGCCGACTGTAATGTAAAGTAACTGCAACAGTTAGAAACAGCTGATCGATATTGTTATGTGAAAATTAATGAAAATGGTTATATAGATGTAATGTAACGTAACCTAATTTTCATGTAAAAATTTCGATCAGCTGTTTCATACCTTACAGGTACTTTACATTACAGTCGGCTAACTGAGCCTTTATACAAAAATCTCAATATTTGGACGGGTTTATTGCTAATTATTTGTTCTTGTGAGCTACAAGAATTGATATAAAAATATCAATACTAATAAAGACTTTTTAAACAGAAGAGCTCATATGAGTTAAACCGTGTTAAAAGTCACAGTTTAATTTCACTGCTGCTCTTCTTATTAGATTTTCTGAAAATAACAGAACTGCTACAAACAAAATACTGGTAAACTGTGATCACAGTCACAGTTTAAAAGAACAGCGATTTTGAAATCACATTGGCTCATCACTACTGCGAATAGTCCCGCTGTGTAGGACAATTATGGCGCCCATAAAATGGAAGTGTACCTGAAGTTTTGCCCTAACAGAGTACATATTTCGATAAAAAAAAGTTATTATTTATTATGCCTTCCTCTATTAAAAGACCTTTTCCTTATTAAAATCGTTTGTTGATATCATCTACAGTCTTGGGCGTAGAGAGGATATTGTGGAGCGTGCTTTTTGCCGGCCAAGAATTGCTGTTGCCTCCCAAGAATTATTAAAAATTTCATGTAATTATTTATTTTAATATTACTCACAAAAATCACCGGTAATAATGCCCCCAATACTAGAAAAAATTTATATCTACGCCTTTGCCTACAGTTGTCTAGGAAAAAAAAATCTAGGAAAAAAAAAATCGTATTTCCCTTTCTCCAGCAGTTCGAGCTTATTTTTATATTTTTTCTAAAATCCAAAGAAGGTAATGTTACATTTAAGACTGCAATACCTTTTGTAAAATATTTTTTTTTTGTGTGCATGTCTGCTGGTACTGTTTTTTTCTGGCTTTAACTTGTTTAAAATAAAAAATTATGTTGCTATTTTTTCTCTTGTATGTTTCCCTCTAAGGATTTGGATCGAGTTGCATTTGTAGAAGAACACGTACGACGAAACAAAATGCATTCCTTTTTTTATACTTAACATTTTATTTATTTTATTATTTTTTAACTTTTTTTTAACTCTAAATGTCTACAATATTTTCTTTTGTTGAAGTAAATTTTTTGTTTCTTAAAGTAATGTGCAACTCCAGTTACATTTGGAAGGAAAGGAAAAAATCTTTTGAAGAAAAATAAAAAAATACTGAGTAGAAAAAATGGAAGTTTCTTAAGAATCTAAAGCATGCCAACTTACTTTTTGCAACAAAAAAAATATGGAGAGGGATATGTTTACGTCTGGATGGATGTGTTAAAGTGTGTTACATCAACATGCAACGTCTAAGCATAATTTCTTTTTTTTCAAGTTTATTCTAACTTTGTGTCACATTAGCCAAGTGCCAGTTGCTGTCATCCGGTACGTATGAGTGTGCCAGCCAATAACCTGGTGTTCACAGTCAACAACTGCTTCTACCTCTGTACAACTGTTTTTAAAACTTTCCTGCTTTCAACTGAGCAAAATTTTTTTTTTAATTTTTCTGTTGTCCTTTTCGAAGGTAAAAGTGTAGATGTAATTGTGAGTGTATAATTCTATGCTCTCTGGAGTGTCATACAGCATTGAATATCTTGTTGAAAATAGAAACATTTTTAACACTCTTCTTTACGTATAAATAAGTTTTGGAGTGTGTATTTTACACTAAAAGTTCACATACATACACACATTTATATATATGTACATATATATGTATGTATGTATTTTGAAAGGCAACAATGTGTAACAAGCAGCAACTGTTACTAAACATTTTTGTGCTCTGCTTCTGTGCCGCAAGGAAATATTAATGGTATTCACGTTAAAAGTTGCACTTTTACAGAGAAGCAAAGTCTGAGAAAGCTAACAACAATCATATAGAAAATTATTTTTCATAAATTATCAGGGCCTAAGTAAGTGCAAGACTATCAGAGTTAATTTTGAAAGTTTTAAAGAAATTTCCAAGGCCAAACTAAATAAACAAGAAGTGTATTTATAAAATCCTCCCTGGTGTAATTATACAGGTGACTGCACCGCGTAAGGATTTTTTATACAAAATACGGCAACCAAAGCTGTGTAAAGATCCATAGAACGTCAAAAGCATAATAATAATTTTACCAAACCAAAACAAAAGGAAGGTTTTGATATTCGTCAGCTAAAAAGAACATAGAGCAAAAAATTATCAGCTGAAGCTGTGCTGCCACCTGGTTATAAACACGTTGAAATCAGCTATCAAGCCAAACAAGAAGGCAGAACAAATTTATCAATTTTACTTCAACAAATTACACATCAAATTCTTGACTATTTATCAAAATATAAGAATTGTGAAGAAATTTTCAAATTCGATTTTAAAATAACCAAAACATCAAGCCACACTCACCAGCTAGTAGCAAAGACGCAGCTGATCTATTTTTGTTTGTTTTTTTTTTAAATTTAAAGTTCCCGGAAACTTAAAAAGTTGTGTACGAAAAAAAATTGAAAATTTCTCTCACACTCTTCTATGCTTTTCAACTTTTTTTATCGTTTTCCATACTTTTAAATATTTATAGCCGCCCACATTTAAAATTCTTTCGGCATTTTCTCAATTTCAAAATGTCAACAGGCTGACATTTTCTTTTTGTGTTTGCAATGCAGCCAACTTATTCCCACAGCTGTTAACAGCGGATGAGTAAACAGTTTCTGTGGCAATGCCAGACAACGAAAAATATCGGAAATGGCAAACGTTGCCAATAGCTTTCACTGTTAGTTTTGTCATATTTGTCACAAAATGCCACAGTGTGCCGAGAATTACTAGACAGAAGCAATATTTTCAATAAGAGTCATAATCACTCGAGCAACAGTTTCGCTTTAAGGTCAAATTAAATCACTACCAATCAATCTTAATTAAAGCTTTAAAAATTTATTTCCAAAGCTTTTGCGCCTACGAGAAAATCATGATTATTTTGCCGGTGTTAATGACTTTTATTTTGAATAAAAATTTATTACTTTGACATTTCAAACTAATGAACGTAATCGAAATAAAAATCATTGAGAGAAAAAAAGTATGCTGCAATGCTGGCAAGTAATTAAACGTAAAAGCTTTTGTATCAAGTAAATGATAATAAAAACAGTTTCTGTAATAATGAACAGAAGCACATAAAATTCATAGAACTGCACTTGTAACAATTTTACAATTTTCTATTTTAAATTTAAGTTAATTGTCAAAAAATAACATGGAAAACCAAAGCACAATCAGCAACATTCAAACAAGCATCATAAGGGGAAATTATAATAGAAATTAGTTGCAGTTACCATTGTCTGTTTAGTGCACCCTTGGAAACAAACCATAGAGCAAATGAATTAATTTATAATATATAATTATTTAAGCGATTTGCTCTTTTGTTTTTATTTACAAGTGAGTATGCACAAAATAAATAAATAAATCAGTTATTGCAAGCATTTATACTTATTGATAATAATGTTGGGCAGATTTAATTTCTTTTAAGCAACTTCCTTAGTATTACATCTCTTTTAACACAAGTAAATTTTTTATTTTAACCAATTGTTGTATCTTTCCTGCTTGGAGACAGCATTTTAAAATTGGAACACTGTAAATTTTTGTAGACTTTTATAAATGATTTTTGCGTTAAAATAAAAGCTCCTGTTTTTAAAGCACTCAATATAAAGTATAGTTACATATATATAAATATATACAGATATTTATTTTATAATAAAGCTTGCTGGCTCAATTTACTGTTTAACATAAGAGGGTTTAAAAGAGGATTGTATGTATATATTGGATTTAAATGCCAATTCCTTTATTTATTTAACTTTAAGTATTTATGTAGATATCATTGCGTGGTTGCGAAATTTAAAGTGAGAAAAATGGGAATGACTATTGCATGATCAACAATTGCAATTACGTATAGATTAAATAATAATAAAATTTAATGCATCTATTACATCAGTCTACGTTTGTGTGTATTTTTCTGACCTGCAAAATAATGTACTATAAAATTAAATTATTGTAATGAATTAATTAAGTCATGGCCTCATAAACAGTTTGACACAAAATTAAGCCTGCAAGACCACAACTGAACCAAATTTAAACCAAATTAAAAACCGTAGATATTTTTTTATAAATGAAAATACTGCAACATGAATAAAAACAGAAGTTGGAAACAAATTTATTTATCTAAAAATTTCTTTTGAAATATATAAACATATGCGATTATAAACAATTTAACACAAAGATTTAAGTGTCCACTGCACTTAAATAATTTACAGATATTCATTACAACTTCTGGATCATGTTTACTTAAAAATTTTAACTAATATTAAGCAAAACTTTTATATAAGTGAATGTCGAGAACGACGAACACTAGAGTTTGTTTAAAAAAACGGCGATTTCGGAGTAAAATTTACTTAAACCGGGCAATTTTGGTTTCAGTTTTTTTAAAATGCAGACTTACCCACATTTGAAATCCATTTTAAGAAAATTTTGTATGAAAATTATTAAATAAAATACATTTCAAACTCATCTTACATTTTGTGCATAAGGGGGTTATAGCAGTTTGTATTTGTAAGATTTTAACATAGAAATTCAAAAGCTTTCTTTTCTCCAGCTTAAAAATTTTATTTTCATGAGTCACACTCAAAAAAAAAATTAAATTAATATAATTTCGTGCTAACCTAAATAGAAAAATGAAAAAAATGGAAAAAACAGAAAATTAATAGTGATACTTATAAATGTGTTTACCAAAGGTAAATCAATTGTATACACATTAATCGTTTCTCATATTCCGTTACATTGTAAATTTAAGTTAAATAGCTGATGTTAATAAGAATCTCTACCCAAGTAGATAGACTAGGGTGCTGATGAAGTGCGTGGCTGCACAGAAAAGTATCGGTATTTCCCCCAGCTTAAAGTCTAAGTTAAATTTTTCTTCTCTTATTTAAAAACTCACATTAATTAATAAAAATATTTCATTCAATAAGAATTGAAATTACTGAACTTGAGCCTAACTATGAATTATTTCTGATTAAAAATTCACTACAGTTCAATTAAAAAATCTAAAAAAAAAAATAACTTAAACTTTGGAAAATTTTCTAAATTTTAATAAAAATAAGGTGTCGTATGGCGCCAAAGCTGTTTTAACTTGAAACCAGTAAAATATTTACTAAATTTCTAGTTCACTAATAAACTATTTTATAATAATTATATTTTCATATTTAAGTAAAATTGTCCTATAATTAGGTAAAATTTTGCAATAAAATTCGGAGATTTGCAAAAAAATTGTTTCGTCTTTGATCTCAAATTTAGTAAGTTTTCCAATTTTTTTGTCTTTAATTCTGGTACTTATTTTTATTTTTTATTAAATTCTATATCAAATGATATGTTATTTATTATATCTTCATATTATATTTTTAATTATAATTCACCATACATTTATATGTAAATTCCTTGAGAGTTGACAAGTATTGAACCAGCAACCTTCTGATTGATAAGCAAGCGCTCTAACCAATTGCCTAACAAGGCAGCCTGAATAAGCATTGAAATTATTAAGTTTTGAGATTTTATTTTATTTACAAAAAAATAAATTTCAAGTTCAAATATTCCTCGAAAATATGAAAAATTTACTCAGATTTTTTGCTTAATGGAAACAATATATATATTCTATAATTTAAAGAAAAAATACTTAAAACTGGTTAATATTTTTCTAAAATTTAGAATAACTTTTTATATCTTTCAAGTAAGTCAAATTTCATGAACTAATCAGGAGTAATTCATTTCCTAAGTTTTATTTTGTGATTTAAAACGAAATTTACTAGTCCTTAATATAAAGTTTCGTTCATTATATATATAACCATTTTCCTATTCTTAGTAAACATTTTCTTTAAATCAGTAAACATTTCCTGAAATGTGAGAAATTTATTGTGTATTTTTATGAACTATTTTTCAGGATATGAAATTTTTATTTTTTACTCATATTAAGTAATTTTTACTAGATTTTTATAAAAATGTACTTAAGTTTAGAAATTTTTTTTAATTGAATTTAGGAAAAAAAATTCTTAATAATAGTACATTTATTTTTTTCTTAATAATAGTACATTTATTTTTTTTGAGTGCACGTCCACCACTATCAATCCATCAAGATGTATTCCGTGAACTAAACGTAACTACACTTTTGTTGAGTTTACTAATCCAGATTTAATATTCACTGTTGCTCCATTAAATGTATTAACCACAATACCCGAATCCAATGAAATGTTGAACTTAATTAATTTCTTTCTTATAAGGTCTTGAGTTCTTTTTTTTAATACTTGTTCTAAAATTTCTACTTGGAACCAAACTATAACATTTATCATTTATATAATATAAATAAATACTAGTCCACTTATCCACTGTTAAATGGTATTTTTGATCATTCGAATTTTCATAGCTCAGACGTTGTGCTATAATGCTTTTTTTTCTTTTGGTTGTTAAGTCATTTAATATTAACGTCATAACAATTGATTTTCTAACACAATAGGAATGTCGAGTACTTTCAATTGAAAACTCAATAAGTCATACCGAGCATTGATACAATAATTTTTATTGAAAAAGTTTTACAAATGCATCCATTAATTTATATTCACGTTGTAGAGAGCTTTGAACAATTTCCTCATGAGCTTTATAACTTTATAAAATTTACGGTTTTCTTGTCGGCTTTCGATTTCGAATAGTTGACCTAAATACCGCTGTTTTGATTTCGGTTAAAACCACACAGTAAAATCTAATGACCACCATTCATATTCCTTTTGTATTAAGTACTTGGATGAAGGTTGCCTCCGGTCGAATATAGAATGGAGTTGAATTTATAGCCCATCGAAAAAAATATATTAATTACAAAAATTAAAAAATTTACAAAACGTATGCACCGTTTTTCTTAAAACGTATTTAAGAACAGAACCCTCTTGATCAAGTCACCTTTCAAACAAACAAAATTAAATCAAAATCGGTCTAGCTGTTTGGTCTATACGTGGACTCGGACAGACACACAGATGCTCAAAAACACACTACAAGCTTATAACCCACTTTATTTTTTGGTGTGGGTTAAAAATATTGTTGAACAGAATTTAAATGAAAATTTTTTGCTCACTATCAGTATTATTTAAATATTTGCAAGAAAATAAACAAAAGTAATATTTACAAATAAACAAATCCTGGTTCATATGAAAAATTCTACATATGAAAAGTTCCACAAAGTTATTTAAGAAATATCATTTAGTTAGTTTATAGTGCAAACATTTGGTAAATGTGCTTTCAAATAACTTTATTTTTTTTTAACAAACTTTCGTGCGTGTTAAAGCCAAAATGTGTTAAGTAAATATTTAATGTATATTTACGTGTGTGTGCGTGTGGCGGCAGAGGAATTCATATTTTATTTGCAACAGATAGGAAAGCAACATAATCATAATTTTTAATATAATAACACGCACCTACTTACTTTAATTAACTGTTAGAATCACGGACAGACACATACATACATATTTGCATGAAAATATTTCTATGCCTACACAAACACCCACACACGCATACGCACCTGCACACGCATACAAACATTCACCACATTTATAAAAGTATTGACGTCTAGCTGTTTGTTTTTTTTTATTTATTTTAATTTTTTCCTGACAGTCAGTGTTAAAAAGTTTTAAAAGTTTCCAGTGTGAAATCAGTAAATGTGGCGTCTGGCTTTTTAATTGTGAATGTGAGTTTAAATAAAAATACACGCAGGTAGAAGATATGTTTGCAAATATATATTTTTAATTAGTTTTTTATTTAACCATTCTCTTTTTGTACTATTGTTGCTGTTGTCGAACTTAATAGCCTTGAATGTTCTGTTTGTATTTCTCGCTCATTTAAACAGATATTTTCCACACTTTCACTCATGCACGCACATCCCTGAAATCATTTATTTATTTGTACAGAACTTTTTTAACAAAAAACGAAATAATAAAAAGATATTTATCTACAATGAAAACGAAAGCAGAGCATAAACTATCTTTACATTAAATATCTCTTTGTTTGGCAGCTTTTGTAAATGTGTGTGGCAATGTTTCAGGTTGTGTTTGTGTTGTTGTTCCATTGTTAATGCTTGTTGTTTTTTTTATTGTTGTTTATTCAATGTAGTTATGCGCTTATCAGCTGGGATTGTCGAGTAAATAAATCACTTAATACTTTTCAACAATGATGTTCATGCTTTTTTTTACATACAAATACACACACAAGCATATGAACTTGTATTAATTTTTTGTTGTATTTAAACACAATTCCATTTATAGTAGTGGAGATTTATTTTACAATTCTGCAGTATGAGTGTGTTATCTGATTGTAAATTTATTTTATGAATTGAATTTTTTTTATTAAATCCGTACACATTTATAGTTTGCTTTAAATCTGTTAACCGTTTATAAAACTGGATATTCAATATGTTCAATAAAAGTGAATATGATTGTTTGAATGTGGTAATTAAAGCATACGTTTTTCATTGTATATTCAATTAATTACTTTCCTCTAAATATACTGAAGAGTAATTAATAGAAAAATATATCGCAGAGAGAAAAACTTTTTTATTATTCTGTCCGATTGAATCCCAAAGCTTTGATTGATAGAAATCGTTAGAATTTGAACTTAATGTTTTGAACGTATACAACAGAGCTTCAAATATAACGAAGAAAATGTAGTGCAAAAGCGCTAAAAAATAAATATATAAACATGTATATAAAAAGTTATGAAGTTAAAAGAAGACTTCAGCAGAAAAAAACTAAAAGGAAGATATAAGCAGCAACAACGGCAACGACAAGGTCCCCCCCCAAACTTAAATATAATAAACAATTGGGGTATTCAAATGGTAGTCATAAGTTAGTATGTCTTAAAGTAGTAACAGGGCCTTTTGATGAACTCTGCTTTAGAAACTTTGTACAGTTCTTTACCCTCTCTCTCTCCCTCTTAATTAATTAAGTAAACTCTCTCGCACTTCTGCGTATAGTTATCAGCGTTGTCAACTTGATGCGTTTCGCACCATTTTGGGTACTTTTTGAAATTTTTTGTGCGAAAAATTCCTTAGTTGGTGCGTGGTGCGATTTTTTTTAAATTTTGGTGCGTTTTTAAATTTTTGGTGGCACCAAGGCAAATTGAACACGACAGTAGGTTAAAACGGGAAAAATCCTGCTGTGAAACTTTTACCAACTTCCTGATAGTTTTAATTACAATATTAATACCGGTGATGTCTACAAAACATCACAATTTGAAACTAAATCTTTTTTATGATCCTATGATAACAATACTGATGAAAATATTAGCTTTAATAATTTAGAACAACTAACTTTTGATCTCTTTTTAAAAAGTTTTAAGCAGAATTACTTACAAATCAATAATTGTATACACAAAAATCATTTCTGATGTTTCGTTTCATTAAAAATTTACGTTCAACAGCTGATGTTAATAACAAGCTCTACCCAAGTAGATAGAAAAAATCGAAGAAACATATCGGTATTTCCCCCAGCTAATAAAAGTCTAGTTTATTTTCCTTCTCTTATTTAGACACTCACACTAATTATTAAAAAATACGTCATTCAATAAGAATTTTAGTTTCTGAACTTAAGCCCGAATAAAAACTATGTTCAAATATTAAGACATTATGACATTTAGGAGTACCGTTTGAACACCCCAAATGAGTTTATAAAAACATCATTTTATGTGTATAACTAGCTTTACGTGGTGTGCTTCACTATCCCTCCCCACCTATCAAAAAAATTCAATATAAAAATTGGATTTTGCCACGCCCCTCCGGCCGCAGACCGAAACTCAAGGATCAGGCTTCACAGTGCCACCCGCCTGATTATTCTAAAGATTCGCTGAAAATTTCATCAAATTTGAAGTCCATGCGTTACATACATACATACATACATACACACATCCTGTTTTATATATATATAGATATACGCACATATCTATTTACATGCCTACACACATACGAATACATATATTCGTATACACATAAACACTTCATTTCAACTTATTAAATTATAAGAATAAATTAGGAAAGAAAGTTTAAAGAAATAAATTAAAGAAAAACAAAGAAATCAACTGACATTTGCCAAGACGAATTCATGCCTTCAAAAACGTCAGCTGTGTGCGTACAAACGGAAATGGTATGCAGGAGATGCTGTTTTGTTTCACAAGAACAGACTGAAAGTTGTAGCATACTTTTGAGGGCATTAAATAAATAAAACTGTTTGCTTTCATCATGCTGAAGAAATTATTATTATTATTATAAAACTTTGCTCGACATAAATTCTAGAAGCAGCAACTCACCTGAGTTGCATAATTTAAGGCAAGCAGAAGTTTGAGTAGGAAGAGTGGTTGTGGCATTTAAGTTAATTCTATTTAAAAATTAAAATTTAATAATTGTAATTGTTTTCTGTTTTATTCCATTTATTTAAGTAAGTATGTTACTGAATTAACATTATTATAATGTGTTTATAAAACAAAGCATTTTAGTTTTGTTTAATTTGATATTGTGATCAAAACAACTTGAAACTTGTCAAAATTGTTGAAAACTCAAACAAAAAAAAATAATACAATAAAAATGTCTTAATACGAGTACATACATACTAACGTATTCAGGTATTCGGGAAGTCAATTTCACCACAAATACGCACATCTTTCACTTTTTGCTATTCTAAAATACTACGCTGGAGATGAGTGCTAGAAAACATATGTCTTCTTTCACATTCGAGGTATTCTAAAATACTTCGTCGCCATGATTCAATGTCATATTAGTTCGAAGCCAATTTTAGCGCGTTTAGTTTAAATAAATAAATGAAAAAAGAATATTAAGGGTTTATATGGTGTCTACCAGTGTTAATTAAGCTTTAATGGCATTCGGCCAGGCTCTACAAAACAGAGTAAAGTGTTTTGTAGGTTCTTCAAAGATGTAAACATGTTTTAAAACAAATAAAACAAGTAAATAATTTCACTTTCACTGTTTATTGTTTCTTATAACTTATACTTTTAAGTCTTTTATTAATTAATTCTTTAATTCCCTTTTTAAACTTTTTCTTGTTGTTGATGTTTTTATAAGAGATTACAAATATTTCTTCGCACGTATTTTAGAATCTGTCGACGTCGAACTGTCAAAAGTGAACGTTCGACGACAAAGAAGTGAAGCGCGTATTCTCGAATAGCCCTGATTAAATATTAAAGCAAAATTGGAATAAACTTAATTTTTAAATAGATATTTTCTGCCGCATTAAAAAAAACTTCAGTTGCTTTACAAAAAGTTTAAAATCACAATTTGGTATGAAAATTTGTTTATTAACCGTCTGAAAAGTAAAATAATTTTTTAAAGCCTTGCCCCCTGCTTGTAAAATACGTTGACGTTAGAAATTTGGCCTTATTGTAGTAGATTAAAGGAAACTTGTTCAACTTTTTTTTGATCTATTAGGAAAAGATTTCCATCTTCAACGTCTTACACAAACATTCATAATTCATTTAAGAAATTCATCATTCGACATATTGTCATAATTATATTTTAATTTGAAATTTATTTCCTGGTGGTTCAAATAGTTTATGAAAATCTATGCATAAGATAAGTGGTTTGTGACTATTCAAAATGTGTGGTTAAAGTCTACTGATGATTTGTTACAGCAACAATAAAATGCATATAGACCAAGCTGAACCACCAGCAAATAAATTTCAAATTATTCATAATTCATATTTTATATTTTTTGATATATATAACATTTTTATAAACTTGTTTTTATGCAAAATTTATTTTGTAAAACCTTTATAAAGCAAAATTTATTTTTATGAATAAAGCAGTATGAATGAGCTTTTTAGTTCCATAACATATTCTTGATCTAGGGTTTACTATGGCAACGCCTGAAGAAAGTGCTTAGCCTAGTACTGAGCGCCTAAATCGATTCTTTATTCTGCTGAGATTATCAAAAGCTTTAATGCTTTCTCTTAAATTCAAATGATACTTTCATGAATTTGATTACCTCTTCAAATATGATGCAAACAAAAAGCATACATTGTTCCTTATTATCTGAATTTGTATTGTATTATATGCTATTAAATGAATTATTCATCTCTATTCATTGCAATCATATCAAACTATTAAGAGAGGCTTTAATAAAATCAACAAGCGTACTTCAATTTAAATTCCCAATCCTCATCTTCAATTGATATGTAGTCGCACATGTAGTGCCATTAAACACACCTCAAGTTTCTGAAAAGAAAAAAATTAAATAAAGCTTTTATATTCCTTGATTTGTATTTGTTTATTCATTATTACTAATTATAAAAATAACATCAAATCATTTGGGAATTTTAGAAAATAAAAACAAAATATTATGAAAATCAGTGGATGTGTATCTAATATAATATGCACAAACAGATAGAAAAATAAATAACAAAAGAGCGCTAGATAAAAGATATTTGTACAATACTAAATTCAGCATTATTCTCAAAAGAGCCAGATTCAGTGAGTGTATTTGTAGTGAATGAATGGATAAATGAAATGTGAAATGCATTGTGACAGATTATTTATTTGTTCGTTATTTCTATTCACAGCATTTTTGATATTAATTTGCTTTGACGGAGGTGGTGTGATAAATCGTTCAAAATTACGAGAGGGGTGATATTTTATGCTGGTGTGTAAAAACACAAATATACAGCAGGAATGACTTACAGTGGCTTATGGTTGCAATGAACTCGAAGTGACTAAAGAAATGTTTTATTTATAAAAGAAGTGTGTTATAAGCAAAATAATGAATTTTAAATAAAATAGTACAAACATACTAAATTTAAAAAACCAATTAAAAATTAAGTTTCAGCCACGGGCCCCGGGCTATCTTAAAAACTACTAGAATTCTTCCTAAAATTTTTTGTTCCTTAAAGGCGTATCAATTTCAATACACATTCTATTTATAAGTGAAACATGGTTTAAGTAGAATTAGCTATGAGCGTAGTGATTTCTATGAAATATCGTTGCAAGACCATTGAAAGGGAGAGAGTTGTTCCTAACATACAATAATTCACTAAGATCACTGTTCGTTATAACTGAACTCCACTGTAAGTACATAATTATACACAAATTAAACATTCAGACATTTAGACTAATGAGTCCATTTATAAACATGTTAAATGTCAAAGGTGTAATTAATAAATTGGATCACGTCAAGATGCTTAGAAATAAATATTAGAGAATCTACTTACTGTGATTAATTTGGAATCGATTTATTTCCCTTTACTACACTCAGCTGTTATATATTTTTAGCGAAATATATTTTTAAATTTATATTGACATATTCACAAAAAAAATAAAAGGAATTTAAAATCCATTTTAGGAAAATTTTGTTTGAAAAATTTTAAATAAAATACATTTCTAATTCATTTTAAATTTTATCAATATTCGGAATCATCGTCATATTAGATAAAATTTGAATTGTGGTAGGAAGTCTTTTATTATATTATTTAAATTTCGCAGGTTCAATTCCTACCAATAACTCATCATTGACACAATTATGATATTTATACTTGAATGGATATATTTGCTCTTTAATGTAGTGCACTACCTTTGCAACTAAATATATTAACTAACTTATACTTTGATGTAAGTTCTTACGGCCTAAAATAAAAATTATAGCAAAAGGCCATCAAAGTATTGTTCATTTAATACGTGACAGATTATAATTTTCAATAATATTATTTAATCACAAGCGGGCATGTATACACACTAATAATGGAGGTTTCTTAATCAAATCAGTAGCAAGGTCAAATACGACTGCAGTCTTAAAATAACATTATTTTCACTATGAAATATTTTCCGGAAAAAAACATTTTATTTTTTTAACATAGTCTTCTTTAAGTTCGATACATATAATCCCAATTTTTTTAATTTTTTGGTTATTCCCTCCAAATAAGCAGAATTCTCAAAGCCCTTAAAATAGGAATTTTTTTTCAAGTGTGGAAACAGGAGGTAATTGCACCGGAACTTTCTTTTCATGTAAGCCGCATGCATAACGTGTAAACTTTTACAAAAGAGCTTTTGCACTTTCACACCGTCGAGAGCACAAGAAAGAACAAAAAAACAACAAACCTAATATCAGCGACAGTAATGCTTCCTCTTACTATGCAAGGAAACAAAAACAAATTTAAGAGCTTTAAAAGCAGTTTACCTCAAATGCAAATACTCGTATCATAGAATGTTTTTTTGAACGTAGCTGATTTAAATTGATAGTGCAGACTTGTCACATTAGTTATTAAATATATTTTCATTAAAACTAACCAGGTTGCCCAATTTAATTGGCTGTCAGCTTCCTCAAAACTCGAAAGTAGACTAGTTAATGAAACCAATATTAGATCTGAAACTACAAATAATTGTGGAATTATCCTACTGCCCTCGTATGTAGCGCACATATGTATTGGTTGGTTGGTTGGTTCTCAAACGAGCAACATTAGTAATTTTCCCAAAACGCAGTTATAAATTAAATATTGTTTAATCAATCTTTGTGCGTAACATACAATACAAAATACTAGAGATTCAAATAAGCTCTTAATATTGAAAGTATTCGTTTCTATGAAAGGGAAGAGGACAACATTCAACTAAGGTGTTGCTTACAAGGCAAAAGTTATTAACTATAAATTAAATTTCAAATTATTGTATAATGGTAAAAGGAATTTATGATACAATTTGAATTCATTTTGTTTAAAATGTATTTTTTATGTATTTATTCATTTAAATATTAAGACAATATGCTGGCTATTCTGGAAAACACGCCGAAGAAGTGAAATTTTACATTGAAACAAAAACAAATTAAAGAAAATATTTTTTGTTTGCCATACATTTGTAAAGTGAAATAACCGTGAAAAAAACGTTAAATTTTGTATGAGAAACAAAAAGGAATTTTTGCATTTACATTGTTTTGTTTTTGAGTTCCTTGCAACTTTCTTAATATGAACTAAATCTTATTAGTTTCAGTATTTACTCAACTTGATATTTAAATGCAGTTTCCGCAATTCAGGCAGACAACTCGCCTAGAAAGTTTGTATTAAAATCACTCAAAAAACTAGAGTTTTTCATATAAATTTTATGCTCAAGTTGACCGTCTGGGTTGTAGAAACTAACTACTTTTCTATTTACTAATGGTATCATAAACAAACTACTTCCATTAGAAAAATAGTATTTTATATATCCAACGCCTGAGAAAAATATTGTATTAACATTTTCGACTTTTTTAATTTCTTCTTATAGTTTAAGACATGTTACGTGGCAAGTGCAGAACACAATCATGGTTACTAAGAAAAGAAAGAGCAGATCATCATCAGGATTTTTGGTACGCACAATTGCTGAAAACTCACAGAGTCTATTGTGTAAAAGCAATACGCTATGGACGATAGTTTTAATGGTAAGTTAACAAATAAAAAACACTTTCATATCTACTAATGAAGGGAAAAAATCTGATTTTTAAAAGATAAACAAAACTATAAAGGAACAAAATAAGTAACGAATTATGTTAAGCTGACTTCTTCAATTTGTATCGGACAATACTTTTGTTAAAGACAAAATTATTCGTATATGTAGTTTCATGTCTTTCTTAGTGAAAGGGGAAATAATTTTGTCAGAAATAAATAGGTGTGCGCAACTTTGAGCTGAAATCTGAAATTCTCTATTGAAAAAAATACATTAATATATCAAAATGCCTGACTGACAGTTTAAACATCAAAATCCAGTAATTAGAAAGTTTTTTTTTTTTTTTGCAAAAAAAAACTTGACAATAATGGCGTTCAAGTCATTGGCGAACTGGTTCAATTTAGGGAAACTTGCATGGCTCTTACCAGCGTTTAAAAACTTCCCATTTGTGTGTCCTCTTTTGCTGCTGCTCGTACTCCTGCTTCAGAAAATTCAAGAGCCGTACTACAAGTTAACATAATAAACGAATAGCTACACAAAGCGAAGAGCTTCAGCTCTCAACATGTTTGACAAGTTTTCTGTTTGTCTGACTGCTGCTTTAAATAAATTCGGCAATTATCGTAATTGAGATGTTGTATGTTTTTTCTTTTCTTTTGATTTTTTTTTGCAGTTACAACTGCGCATTTAATTGCTTGCTGGTAGAAATGTTGTTGTTGTTTGTCTTACTATTGTATTTATACAAACAGCAAAAAATACTCACACACACACGCAAAACACACATTCAAACACATACATACAAACATTTCTGCTTCGGTAGTTTTGTATAATTATTCGTTTATTGTATTAACTTCGACACCAACTCTTTGCATTTTCGGCAGCAGATGTATGAGCACAGGTTCTATTTGGGCAGTCAAACAATAAAATTGTCGAAGAAATAGCACAATTTTATGACTTTTGCTATTTCGACTGCAGTTTTTAAAAAACTGGGTTTTACATTAGCAAGCATGCTATTGAAGATCATCCCCCCTATTCAAAAACGAATGGTAAATTTAAAATTGATTTAACAAACGAATTTTGTATGGCAAAATCGGTTTTAATCAATGCTCTAAATTTAACAATTTTTTTTGCATAAGAGCACATATGTTTGTGTGGAAACTTAAGTAAATTGATATTCATTAAAATAAATGGCTCGAACTAATGTATATTCTCTGCTGCTTGTTCATAAGTTAAAAAATATATATTTTTTATAAGTCATTGATGAAGCCGTGCATGTTCTCCGATTTTAAAGATTTTTGTATGCTAATTTTATCACTTGAATTATACGAATTTATTCGCATTTAAGAAAACGTTAAATATGAATTTACTTCATTGTAATCATTAAGAATGCATTAACAAAACAAGCTTTTAACCACTTGAGTTTTTTTGCTGGGAAATACTGAATATACATGTAGATAATGTAATTACATGCGGAACTTTATACGAGTGAAAAACCAACATTCGGAAATCACCATTAGAAATTGTTTCATATCCTTCACATTTATACATTTCTATTACAAATTCTACACAACAAACACGACGAATGAATTAATAACAATTGTGCGTGTATCGATTTGACCGGATATTATTCAATTAAGTACGAAATAAGTATTCATTAGTTTTTAATATATTGCTTGGTTGTACTTACTCACATAAACAATATTACAAAATCATTAAGTCCAGAACATGTTGTATGTTAACTCCAATTGTGTTGAATTGTATGTCTTACTGTCTGCTACAATGGAAAAGTGTTTACATAAGGCATACACAATTTAAAAAATTTATTAGCAAACCTGCATTCTATTACTTTACTTCTCCTTTTGTGTGTGTAACTGGTGACGCTTTTTCTAGCTAAGGAGTCGTACGACACAAGTTTTCTAGGTCACAATTATAACTAAACGAATAAACAATTTGGGAATTCAAATGGTAGTTTTAAGTCTTACTTTAATATAATTATTTCTGCTTTAATTTTTGCTTAAAACTTCAAAAACATATTTTTTCAACATACTTTTAGAAATTTACCAGCTGTTTCTGCAACCTAGCCGGTTGACTTGAGTAAAACATTTATATGAAAAGGACTCCTTCTTTTTTAGTGACTTTCATAAAAATTGTCTAAACGTGTCGCCTGCCCGACCCAAAGCAATTGCCAACGTAATACCGACTACACACTATGGCATATTGTGACATCACAATAGTTTGTACTAGTGGCAACGTTTCTCATTTCCGATATTTTTCGTTGTTTTGCATTACTTTCCACATAAAACACTTTATGTGAAATTCGTTGCTCTCATTTTGGAAATGACAACAAAAGAAATGTCAGATGTGTACTCAGCATAAGCATGTGTAGGTGTGCGATGATATTTGTTGACGCAATTGCCTTCGGACGTGTCAAAGCTTGTGTTGTTAATTATTTCTGCACTGATTCTCACAATTCCCAATACAACATAATTGTCAGTTTGAAAACAGTTCAAAGACTTCCATTTTATTCATTCCTTGCACTCATGCAGGTTTAATACTGAAGTTGCTAAAAGAAATAGTTTGTATCGAAAGCTGCAGCAGGTTTAAGTTTTCTTTCTACACTTTTTGATATGCAACTTTTGCTTGTAACTTTGTGAAAAAGCACAAAATGCAAAATTTTGCAAACTGTCCAATTTGTATGGAAAATTTGAAAAATAGTGTTTTGGACACCAAGATCCAGCCCAGTGTGCAGTGTGCCATTAGATGAATTTTTTTTTCAAATCATAAAAGAATTGATTTTGTTTTCAAATGTGTCAAACAATCAAGCTTATTAAAAACATATTTGCATTGCAATACGATTCAAAGAAATTTTTATATTTTTATCTTTCCTCTGAATTAATAAAGCAAATTTGTTTATTGTAAGTACTCGTATGTGCCATACTCGTATTAGCTTAAGCAATGCCAGACACCAAGGAGACATTCCTGCGGTTTTAAGCAGCTAAAATATGGTTTAAACATTATACTTTTAAGAAATTCTAAGCAATCACGTATTAGTAATAAAAACTTCTAATATATGTACATATGTATGTATGTATGTATACAAAAATATCAATAATAACTCTATACAATGCGCATATATGCATATAGTATATCGTTAGTTGAAATAAAAAATGAGGTACCTGAACTTTTTTAAATTATCTAGAAATGAGAAACAACTTAACAATGTTATTCAAGAGATTGGAGTAAAAATTTTTTATTTCCGTTCCTAATAACACTAATTGTTATAATGAAAGTTTGAAAATGTCTAGGGAAAAATGCTTTGATGTAACACCCAATAACTAATTGAAAATGCGTTTTTGAATTTTTTGTTAATTACGTGGTTTTGCGTTTTAGCTGACGCTATATGGATTATGTTTAAAACAACGAAGGGAGTTCTCTTGATAAATATAATTTCCCTTCTCAGGAAATCTTTCATAACATTAAATAAACTGTCATTTGGGAATCAAATAATATTTCTGTCAGTTTCAATTTTAATTGGTTGCCTGAAACAAACAAACAACAACAAAAATAAAATTAATGTAACAAAAATGAATAAAAGAGAAATATTCAATCCATTCAATACCATCAAAAATTTATATTCTGACTTTATACTATCCAGCTGTCAATTAAAAAATGTCAGATATAATTATTTTCTGTAAAAATTAAACAAAGTTTACGTATTTGCGATTCAAAAGCATTGTTATCCTTCGGAATTATTTAACGCCCGTGCTAAATATATAATTTAAGTTATTGTTGTATATTTCAGCTTCAAAAGTGAGTTTGAGCTCTTCCTTTTCATTTTAACTAATATTTTCCCTTAAGGACTCTTGCGTTTTAAAGAAACATTTAACTTATTTCATTGTAAATATACGCAGAGTAATAGAACATTGAACGGAATTATATGACATTAATTGATTTTATACTTTGTCTGCACTTTGTACTTTTAAATATGAGTATTTGACATAAATAATATAATTTAAAAATAAAGATATTTTCAAACATTTTATGCATTTTATAAAAAATTCAAAGTTTTAGGAAATTGCTTCAGGTAAAACTTGTTTATTTCATGCAATCCCAGGCAATTTCATATAAGGTATACTCAGCTCAATTCGCTTTAGGAAATTTATACTTGAAATGTCAAGAAAATGTACTGAAAAATGTGTGTTGACATCCAAAGTATATTCTTAGTAGACCACTTAGTATAAATTTGCCTTGATGCAATCAAAATATTGTTGGCCATAACCAAGGTGAATTCAGTATCAGGTGACCTTATCAGTACAACAATTTTACAACAACAAAAAAAACAACATGTAGTTTGCTATGCTACAAAACCAATCTGTCAAAAGATTTCTGAGCAAATTTTGGTTAAAATTCCTAAATTTTGCATCAACAGCTGATAATCAGGTGGGCTGATAGGGTCACCTGATACTAAATTCGCCTTGGCCATAACCACAAGTCGGAACTATTTTTATTTTACACAAACAAAACATCAGCAGAAATAAATAAAATAAAATTTTAAAATTAATCTTTTCACCTTATTTAAATACAAATATATTTACCCAGAAATTCTTAAATTAAAAATGCAATTTATTATTTTGGAAAAGCTCTGCTTCAATTAATTTCAAAGACACAAATTAATTTGATCGGACAAACAATATTAGGGGAAAGAAATGCTTACTCAATATAATAATAATTTTAAGCAGTTATTCTCAGAACTGCAGGGCTTAACGAAGACTATTTTTGTTTTGTGGTGGTTTCAAAAGTGTGCGTGTGCAAATGGCTTATGCGTGCATATGAATGTGTATGTATGTATGTGTGCATGCTTATAAAAATACTTATGGATTTATTTTTATTTTCATTTGGTTCTGCCACTGATTGCGTGTGACACTTAAGGCATTTTATTAAGAGCAACACTTTGGCAAATTGATTTACAGATTAAATCTTATACTACATCATTCCTTTCATTTCTTTTACTTGCTGTCGATTTGTTTTTTTTTTGTGTGTGCTGTAAATAATTCATCAAAAGGGAAAAAAGGATTCCAACACATACTTACAAGCGCACGCATACATTAATCCAAATACTTTTGAAGTTTTTCAAGTAACACGTTAAATTTTTGAAAGGTTTTTCTTGGATATTTTGCTAACTCTGATTTGAGATACTCGGAAAATTGATTTGATAAAAGCTCTATTTGTTCGCATTTTATTAATTACACATCTTTGAATTGAACAAAAAGCTTTCAAAACCAGTCACCTGTAAATTTTTTTTTTTTAATATCAGGGTTAGCTTACAAATTATTCATTATTCATTCATTATTTATTCTTATATGGTTGTTGTATAAAATATTTTCTTTTATTTATGTAAAAGCATGCTTATTAATATTTTATTTAAACCAAAATAAAAAAAACTGCCGCCGGGCAATCAAATAATGTATGAGACTTTTGTTCTTTTAAAATTTTTGTTATTCGCAAAACCACTCGGTTCTTGTGGTGGAACACTTCTGCCTCGAATTACGCTTAATTTGAAAGGTATTTCTGAACAAGGATTGCTTAAATTTAACCTGTAAAGCTCCGAAAAACTTCTTATTTCAGGCCGTATTAAAGGCCTAATTAGGATTTTTTTATTAGATTACTATTCTTATCTAACTGCTGAGGAATTTTTTATAGAAGGCCTCAACTCTTTCCCATAAAATATAACACATTCTACCTTCTATGAGCAGTAGGAAGAGAAGGACTAAAATTTTTGTTTTGTTCTCTTAATCCATTAATGTAAAGGCCTTTTGAATATCTGGTGAAAGAAATGACAGCGGCAGACCTACCCAAAATTACAATGTGTGTAAAAAAGATATGAGTATGGAATGAAGCGAGCAGGCCTTGTATATCAAAAAAAAGAGTACAAAGACCTACCAGAGGGAATCCTTAGTTCTTCTTTTTCCCACTGGGAAGCTGGTCAGTGGTGGACAATATGTCCATAGAATTAATCAGTACAGTAATTCATTCATTTGCACTTGCTTTAAATTTCTTTGCTTTTTAGGCAAATAATTTTATAAGAATTTGTTTAAGCTTTTATTTCCGAAAAAGGAAGTTTTTTTAAGAAATTTAAAATAAACTTCTCCGCCCTCATCCCACCCACCTAATTGCTGATGTTCTTATTGCTGTTTTTATACCCTTCATCCAAAATTGTAGGAGTATACATATTAGTGACCTGCACAAGACCATTTATAAGACCTTTCAAGACATGAGAGATTTCTCAAATGCTTTATTACAGCGAAATATTCTCAAACAAACGCTAAACAAAACTGTTGGCAGACGTTTGTTTCGGTTGTGTGTATTGCCAACAGTATTGTTTAGTGTTTATTTTAGAATATTTTGCTGTAGTAAAGCATTTGAAAAATCTCTCATGTCTTGAAATGTCTTATAAATGGTCTTGTGCATGACCTTAATACATATACTTGGTTTATCATTCCACAGTATTAATATACCACACTTTTAATATGCGACCCCATCAAATTTGTGTATATATCTATATATCCTTATGAATAGGGAAGTCAATTAGGATATGGGGAGGAAAACTACCGATGGCACTAAGGATAATTTAATAGTTAATTGGTTTTGCAACTATCGATGTTTTTATTCACTATCGATAGTAAATGATACACCAATAAAAGCAATTAAGTATATTAGTTTTGTTATTTATTGAACTGAGAAATAAAGTTCTGTTTTGTTTTGTTTTCTTTAAAATTTCTTTGAATTTTTAGTGTAAATATACACGTTACACGAGAACCACACAACTTCGATACTAGCACGATACTATCGTCGATATATCGATAGTTTTTCTAACTTTTGATAGTCTTGAATCGATATGTCGATAAAAAAATTTAAGCTATCGATAGTTTTCCACTTCGTAATTAAAATTAATTTTTATTTAAATTGATTATTTGTATTTTTTTTTTATTAAAGTTGTTAATTGGAGAAAATTTTTTTCTGTATGGAATATGTTTACAATCTGGTTTGTTGAAATAAGCATTTGACGTGATCATATGCTTATTTTCACTGCGACTTACTGCCAGCTGATCGAAGACAAACAAAAATTCTCGTCTGCCAATTGAGTGCACAAAAATTTGGTTTTGTTTTCAATTTAAATAGGTAAACGAGAACTCTTGATTGTATTCGATAAACTGGCAGTTAATTTTTGAGCCTGAATATATAACTTGCGTGTGTTTAAGGATTTTTTAGATTGTCGTCCTGCATTTTATTCATTCTCTCTGATACAAATTTTTGTGTGTATTTTTATTTAATTGTTTGGAGTCCAGTTTTGCTTGATTTGTCGGTAAAAACTTCATCCCTTGTCAGAGTTACAGCGAAATCAAACAAAAATATAAATTTTTGATGCATGTGTGTATCTAAAACTTTTTTAAGTGCTTTAGTTTCTTCCACACAAATTTAATGGATAAGAGAGTTCTTTGTTAAATATACATGTGTCTGTTTATTTTTACCTTTCATGTATGAATATTTTTCTATTAAACAGTCAATCATTCGTGAAATTAAGAACAAAATGTGTAAGTAAGAGCAGAAAAAAGTGTCAGTTATTCTGATTTGGAATTCTGATTCGCTTTTTTTCTTTTCAATAATTGCTGCTATTATTTTTGTTGCTTAAAACAAACACACTCTTATTTTTGGCTGACGTTTGATTGTGTTCTATATGTAAATATGACAAGCAGAAATACTGATTATTGCCACAACAAAAAAATTCATAGTTAAAGTAGTAATTAGAAAAAAAAAATAAAATACTATTTTAATAATTGAAAACAAAAATCGTCATTTCAATAACAAAAAAAATTATTTCATTTTCTGTCATATCGATTTTTGCGTATTTGATATTTATTGAATATATTTTTTTAGTCATTAAAGAAATTTAAGAAAACTTTTGGCTTCATTCTCCATATTCTAACAAGAGGTTTTTGAAGTTTTTTTGGAATATTTTTCTTCTGTGTAGTAAAACAACGTCATAACTCACAAAAACTATTTCGGCAGAAAACGAGTTTTCAATGGGAAAAGAAAATTTTATTTTTCTCTCAAGTGTTAATTAAAAAAGATATTTGTACGATATTTTGTACACAATGTGAAAAACGATGTGACGAATAATTTTGAATAAATGACTTCAAAATTCCTTGTTTTTGAGTTACTACATTGTTTGAGTTAATGAGCGAAATATATTTTAGGAATGAACAATATTTCTAGTCAGCATGTGGAAGATTGTTTCAAAAACTTTTTTTTAACTGCCTTAGATGATCAAAATAAGACTCGAAAATGATACCAAAAAATACTTAGAAAGTGATCTGTTTAAAAAACAAAAACACAAAGATATAAACCCCCGTATTAATCAAAAAATAAAATGAATTTGAAATTCGTTTTAGGAAAATTTTGTACGAAAAATTTTGAAATAAAATACATTTCAAATTCGTTTAAAATTTTATGAATATGGATGAAAGTGTATTAAATTTGTGAGACAACTTATGTAAAAAAAACCAATTGTAAGTACTACCACAAACTGTCTCGATATTGAATCGAAATTGATCAGAAACGGCTCTTTTAGAAGACTCACGGTTAGGATACCATTTTCTCCCAAATGAACAGTCAGAGCGCATTAATATTTATCTTAATCGAAAAAGTCTCGAATTTGATCATTAATTTTATAAAATGCTGACTGCGTTTCGGGTTTTTTATTTTTGAACTTGTGTTAGTATGCATACTAGGCCCAAGTAGCATTTTTTGACATTTTGTTCAATCGTATTTTTTGACTCTTTTGCGCGATTAAAAAGCTAGAATATTTACTCATTTTCTGATCATAAAATATTTTTTTGTCGTTAGAAAAACGTGACTACCCGCGGCTTTTCTTGATAAGTTATTTATGAGTAGTTTTCTATATTATTAGTAGAGTAATTTTCGACCCCTTTTCCAGCAGTTTTTAAAGTCTCTTTTGAATCGTTTTCCGATCATTTGTTAGTCTCATTTCATTTCATTTGTGACTCTCTTCAGTCATGTTTCTAATCATTACACTTACAGTTATACAGTGTTTTATCAATCTATTAGCGTAAAATAAAATAAACTTTTCAAATAGCTACATGATCTGTTTTTGATTAAGCATTTTTCAATCTTCCACATGAGCAAAATAATGATAATAACTAACTGAAATAATAGTTTCATTTTACCATGTCTAGATGATTAACTTGCGATTGCTATTCAATTTTTTATTGTATATAAAATCGAAATATTTTTACTCATTAGCGCGAATCATTTTTGAGTCATTTTTGATCGTTGAAGTAATTAAACAGTTTTTGAACACTAATAGCACTCTAAAAAGACTCAGCAGGGTGATTTTTCTAAAAACTATCTTCCAAATTCTACATAGGAGAAAGCTATAGACAATAATAATGATAATGATAATGTTAATTATGAGAACTAACCGCGAAATTATTTTGTATTTCACTTAAACATTAATAAATAAAACCCTACAAAATTCAAATATTTTCTAATATCACATTTACCTTCCATGAGATATTTTCTTCGATTGGTTCATTTTGAAACATAATTTGATTTTATAATACACTTTTGTATCACTTGATATTTTATGCTAATTTATTAATTTAAATATTCTTAAAGGTCTTTTAATGCAGTGAAGAATTTTTATTCATCAATCTCAATCAAAATGATGAGCTGTAATTAGATTTGTATTCTTGTTTTGTGTGTAAAATTTTCTAAGCTTAACTAAAGAAAAAAGAAAAAAGGAAACAAAAATCGTTTATGCAAATTATTTTCATTACTCTAGAAACAAAATAACAAAAAGTAACAAAGTTTCTGTACCAACATTAAGGCAGTAATTTTAAAGTTGCCTCGGAACAGGGGTCACAAATGAGATCCACCGCATTGGTAAGCTTTTACTACAATTCCGTTTCCTTTAATGTAGCGGGAGAGCTGTAGCGGCAATACATGAAAATCGTTAACTGTTCGATATATTTAATGTGGTTTCTTGTAAAAATTTTATGCTAACTTATAAATAAATAATTGCCAAACCAAATATATTTTATCAGGAAAATGCTTTTCCTCTTTTTTTCTCTCTTTATATCACTTCCTTCGGTTTCAAGTTAAAAACTTTTAGGCATGCAATTTAGGGGAACATGTAACGAAAAAGCAAAATATAAATCAATGTTGGCTTGACTACACTCAATGAATTAATTATTTATGTTTATGCATGTAGTATGTGTGTATGGAATTGCGTATGTGTGTATTTCCTACTTACGAGTACATGTGTAAGAGTTTCCGTTAATTCTCATTCATGTTTCATCTCTTAATGTAACTTTTTTCCTACTAATGTTTTATTAATATCCATCCATTAATTTTTTCTTGTTTTACTTTGAATACACTTCTAATCTGAAGTAATATTTTTTGACTTCCCAGTTAGTAAAAGCTTAGTTAGGCCAAATTAGTTTGGTAATCTTTGGGATATTCAGTTAATCGGTTTAAGTGTCTAGATTACCATTTCCGATCAACTGAATAAATTAAGACTTTAATAAAAGCACTGATACCTGTTAGTTCTGAAAACAGTTGATATGGTATGGATTTTTTTTTTTTTTTTGCACTTGAGTTTGACTACACAAAATGTTCTTTAATATAATTCTTGTCACGTTTGCTCAACTCGTTACGCAATAAATTGGTTGGTTACTTTTAATAGTTTTAATCGATTTTGCACAACACAAAATGTGTTGCTTGCACCTTAAAAAGCATGTCCTTCTCTGAGTTTTGTTTTATTTACAACGTCTGTTACAACGTCTGTCATTTCTAGACATACTGTGTGTATGTATGTATGTATGTGTACGTTGTGTCTGTAGGAATTTGTTTCAACGTCGTTATTATTATTATCTTTTGTTTTTTTTTTGTTTGCTTTGTGCCACTCTAACATGTCTGGCAGACTCTATTGTATATATAGTGTAAGTAATACTGACATGTTTGTGTGCGTCCATTGGGGGAAATAACAATTTTCCAAGAAATGTGTGCGGCATTGCAACAATAAATAAAACCTTACACCAACTTTAACATTTATATATAAAAAAATAACAGCGAACAAACTAAGCAAAGTATAAAAATGTGTATGATGAACGTGTATACAAATAATATTACATACATTAACATACACATGTATTCTATAGTAATAAATAAGTATAAAAAAAAACGACATGAATATAAATGTTTGATGGTGTATGCGTGTGTTAATTTTTTTTTTTTTTTTTTTGTAAAGTGCAGACATATTTCTAAATATTGTAGTTTAGCTTCATTATTACTCGTACTAGACATCAGGAGTAGAAAAAAATGAAAGTTGTACACAAGGTAAATGGAATAGAAAAAAATGTTTGTGTGTCAGCCATACGTAAAAGAATAAGGGAAACGGAAGTAACCGCATGTTGCTTGAGTTAATAATGTCACAGTAGTATTTGATGGTTTTGATTTTTGAAGCCGATAAAATTAAAAATTAATGATGGTGATAATGAAGCTTAAAAATCACTGCAGAGAATATTAAGAAGCGCTAATAAACACAAGCCATAAAAGACTAATTTTAAAGAATTTGTATTAAAGTTTTTAAAATAAAATACGTTTTCTTACATTTACTTGCAGTTAATATTATGGAATGATAATGCCACTTTAGCTAAAAAAATAAATGCCAGCCAAGCCTTTGATAATACCTGGAGCACAGCCACCGATTTGGAAAATGAACTAGAAGTAAGTGAGGCCTCGTTTCCTTTTTATTTTTTCTTAATAATATTTTTTTTTAAAGTGTGTTTCATCACAACAAAAGCGCTCAGCCAAAAGCGTACCTTCCTCCATTAGCAGCAGCAGCAGCAGCAGTAGCAGTTCTAGTAATAGTCACTCGGGTGCGGGAGGTTGGACCTCATGGTCCGAATGGTCGACATGCTCGCGCACCTGCGATGGTGGTGTTATGCAACAAATACGTCGCTGTCAAAATGCCAACGGCTGCAAAGGTGACAGTGTACGCTTTCGTATTTGCAATATGCAGCCATGTCCCGAGAAATTGGATTTTCGAGCCCAACAATGTGCTGCCAACAACGATGTGCCATATGATGGCACTTTGTATAAATGGACGCCACACTATGATTACGTAGAGCCGTGTGCATTGACTTGCAGGTTCGTTACATAAAACAAAAAATAACCTTAATAATAGAGAATATATAAATTTGTTTTATTACGTGCCTTTTTATGTTTGAGTCTGGCAAATAGAACACTCATATGTCAAGCTTCCACAAAAAAAAGTGCGAGTTAAAAGAATTCTCTTGTGCATTTGTGTGTATACTTTTTTTTTTGACTGTTGCCCAGTATAAAGGCATGTTGTGCTGTTCAACTATTTCCGTTGAAAAGCAAAATAAATATAAATTATGTTGCGGTCTTTACGTTTAATATATCAACACATTTTTACTCAGATATTTTTAGTGAATGTAAATTCTACTTTTATCAAGCAAGAAATATATATATAAAAATTTAATATATTTCGTATACAATTTATGTATGTACATCAATTTGATTTTCTCGATTATTTGTGGCAGAGGTTTTCATATTTGTGGCGAAATATTTTATGCATTTTTTGAATGTAGCAAATAATTGCATTAAAATAAGTTTTAAATAAATAAGAATATTCCCATGAAAATACTGATTAAATAATAACACGAAATATGTTTTGCATATCCAGTGATACATTTTTGCTAAAAGAACTTAAATATTGCTCAACAATATCACTTATAACTCGACTGTATAATAATTAAGAAAATATTTATTTAATTTTTTTAGTAGATTTCTTCATTTGCCATTTTTAATTTAAAGATACAAATGTATTCATAAGCGTTCTTTAAACCGATTTTCCCACACAAAATTCTTATCTTAAACCAAGATTAACTTTAACAGACGCTTATAAGTATATATAGTAATTACTAGTATCTATTTTTTTATACAGGGTGCTTAATTTAGGGAAGCAAATTGGAATAAAACATAAATAACTACTTTTGGTACCTACCAGAGATCTGCATGATTTCGAATCAAACGACATAATTTTGGTTTTTTGAAAAATTAATATTTATCTAGCCCTGAACATTAAAAAAATTAAAGTTGCTATTGCTTGAATCATATTCACATGACTATTGTTAATAAATGCATGCCATTTTTTGCAAGTTCTGTTTATTCATATAATTCACAAAAGTAGTGAATCAGTATGATTATTTTGAAAACTTCTTGAAAAAACTTATTTTTATTATTTCTGAATACATTATTTTAAATTTTCTTAAAACACTTTTTAAAAGTTTTTTAGATTTATTTTCAACATATATGACAACACACGTACTGTTTTATTAAGTTAAGACTTCATTAATCCAACGTACGTTTGTGATTTGATTATTAAACAAAACAATCAAACAACAGTAAAAAGTTTTTATATACTTTTGCAAACAGTAATTAAAAAATAAGAGTGAATAGATTGAATGTCTTATTTTGTTGTTTTGAATGCAATCACAAAAACCTGCATATTGTTGTCAATCCGCAACATTTGAAAGAAACAACGCATGGCACAATCGAAAAAGATGATTGCGGCGAATTTTATTGCGAAAATTGCTTGTTTTATATAAATTTTTACTTGTCAAAAGCAACGAATACTCAGTGAATGGTGCGAATGCTTTTTACTGTGAGTGACCACAACGTAGTCTTTTGTACTTGTACTTCTATAAAACTCTTACATTAGTATTTATAAAACACGATATAGATTTGAAATGTATTTTTATTATTCAAATGTTATTTGAAATACATTTCAAATCTATTTTACATTTTTTAAATTTTACTTTTTGTATTTTCTTTTTTTCTAATACCGTAAATATCGGCATTTACTTTATTTTAAATTTCCTACCTCACACTGCATTTTATATTTATAACAATTAAAATCATTAAAAATGAACTTGGTATTTAAACGTGATATACAAAAGATCATCGAATACTGAGTGAATGGTATCCACCCATTCAACACCAATCTTTCATGCTGCATCATTTTATTTCGGTGGTTATAATATTAGAGTGCGTATGAACAGTCAACAAGTCGCAATGAATTGTAGCATAGAAATTACATTTGTTATTGTAGTCGAATGAATGCATGGCAAAAGCAACAAAATTTATGAATTGTTAGCAAATGCGAATGGTCTCATTCTGTTCTCTGATGTGTTCAATTTATACATATCAATTTTGGTTTTTAAGATTCTCTACTATTGATTTAATAATAATTATTCCTCATTCATCTTTTTTTTTGGCAAAATATCTTACATTTCATCATAATATTTTATAGAGTAAAGTTTTATTATTTTCATTTATTTATTCATCACTTTGTTGTAAATAGACTGACAAAACTTTAATTATTTATCTGCTGCAAACTCTGCTTATAAGTTTATATTTGAACAATTAAATCTTTGGCATTAATTAAAAGTTTGGTATTGGTAGAAAATAATTAGTTATAATTCATAAAAGTTTCAAATAATTGATAAAGATTACAATTGTGTAAAACAAGAATGATATTTGAATAACATCACATTATTATGAATTATTTATTTATTTATGAACTCTTAAATTCCAGAGGTCGACCAGCCCACTTGACCGATGATGTCTCACCCGAAGCAATCGCCGACGATTCCGAGCACTATGATGAATTAAATGTTGTTGTACAATTGAATCCAAGAGTATTGGATGGCACTCGGTGTCGATCTGGCAGTTTGGATATGTGTATACAGGGAAAATGTCAAGTAAGTTCAAAGTTCTCTAAGCTTTTCTATTTTAATTATGTCTCAAAAAAGCTTGAAAATTTTTAAAATTTATATATTAGTAGTGCCATTCAGTAACTTTTAATGATCCGACAATCGTAATTTTTGTCTATACATTTTGTCGCATAAAATAACGATTGTGTGATTCTGAAATTTATTTTTAACGATAGGACGCAGCTGATATTTTCTGTTGATTTTTGTCGATAAAATTAACAGCACATAAATTATTATCGCTTAAATAACGACACAGTTGTTAAAAGTTCTACTAAATAGCGAATTCGATAAATTTTCGTTATAAGTATTTAAACGATGCGATTATCGTTTAAAAAAATAATGAATCACACTACAGGACAGGTATTTAAATATCTCAAAAGCTTTTTAGTTTCATATTTTAAAAGGCTTCTTATTATTTTGATTTCTGTTTAAATTAAAAAGTAAAATTTTTGGAAAATCTTCTGTGATATATTTTATTGTTTGGTTTTTTTTTGTTCATTAATTACTTTCAAACTATTTTTCAAACTTAAAAAGCTGAACATGAAACTAAAAAAAATAGAAAGAAAATGAAAATTTCTATTTGTGCGATATCTTCTTTCACAAATGGTGACTGTTATAATCGGATGTCAGTCTTTACACAATATCTGTTTACTCATACCTGTCGTGCCAACTCAGCAAATAACAAATCCTTCCCGATGTCCCAATTTATTACAATAAACCAAAATACTACTCGTATATTGTTGTTTTTGGTTGGCAAATGTTTTTGTTCTTTATCCTGTTTGCTTGTTTGTTTATTTGGATTATAATAACTCAAGCGGTTTTAACTTGAGCAGCTGCTGTTGTGTTGTGCTCTGTGAATTCATTGTTACTTTGACGGTGTTTGTGTGATGAATTGCATATCATTAGCCTAAAACTTAAGTAGGCTTCTGTTTAACAATGTGACTTTGATATTTGTTTAAAAATTTTATGGTTACTATGATTTGGAAACGAAAATGACTTCAGTGAAATACTTGTATACACAATAAACAATCGTAAACGAAAGAAAATTTGGCTGAAAAGTCAAATAGAACGAAGGAGAACATTTAAACACTGGAAAAAAGTTAATAAAGAAATTCAAATTAATGAATCGCAGCTTAATATCAAAATTTTGCGCTTTAGCAGAACTTTTTGCTTTGATATCCCTTGAAGATTGCAGATTTTCATTTTATTTCATTGTCTTAATTTTTATTAATTTTTTTAAGTCCATGTTTAAATACTTCAAGGAGTTAAATAACAATGAAAATGAACAATTCATAAAAAAATTAGTGATCATTACTAATTTTTTTAGTAACTACCGCAGTAAAGTTGTAAATTAAACTTTATTGACTTGATTTTTTTTCAGTGTAGCACAACTTAAGGCTGCCTTATCGTGTCGCTAATGCTGAGATTATCAGTTTTGATTTATTACACTAAAAATTGCGCGGTTGGATAACAAATACTTTAAGCGTGCTTAAAGTCTACTTAATATTTATTTATTTCAGTTTCCTTTAAGCTTCGTGAGCAAAAGTAATTTTTATTTAATTGTATTACAAAGACAAAAGTATCTTTGTACTTTGATACATCAAGTAAATTTACATATTTACGACATTTTCTTTCTCTTCTTGAAACAACGTTGAGCAGGCAGACATTTTGTTGTGCTTTCTTTTAGAATTATTTGAGTTACCTTCAGCTTTTATTCGTAAATAACAATGTTGTACTTTTTGTTTGCTTTCAGCGGGTTGGCTGTGATTTGAAAATTGGCTCAGCGAAGAAGGTTGACAGTTGTGGTGTTTGTGGTGGCGATGGCAGCTCCTGTTCCCAAACACATTATCAATGGGAGATAGCGCCAATGTCGCTGTGTTCGGTATCATGTGGCGGAGGTAAGCAGGTTTTATTCTTTATCGTTTTCATTTCTATTAGAAGTTAATACAATACTCAAATTTATTATCTGTCAATATGTTGCAATTACAACAAACTAAGTTTTGAGAGTTGTCTGGCTTGCAGGTATTTTTACGTTTTAATGCATTTTAGTTTGTTTCTTGTTGTTGTGGCAAATATAACAAATATGAATTCTTTGAATTGAAAATTTTGAAAAAGTTTAAATGAAGGCAATTGAAGGTTCAAATCCACAAGCTGTTTCGAATCTTTCCAGCATTGTTTGTATGTATATGTAATCAAAAAAAAATTATCAAAATGTATACGCAATTTTTGAAAAAACTCCATATAAAGAAAAAATTAAATAATGAACCATTTAAAAGTTTTCCGTTTCCTTTAACGTCCTTTTTCACAATGCATGATTTAGAGTTTTTTTTAAGAACAAACACAACCCGCAAGGCGACTAGCTTGTCTGCAGAAAACACCCAGGGTCTATGGTGGGAATCGAACCCACGACCTCTGGACTGAGAGCCCAGCATCTCTACCACTCAGCCACAGGGACCGTAAATCTTTTTTTACTGTTGAATTATTTTTTTTGCACTATTGGGCTTAAGCATTTTTTACCAATATATTAAAAGAATTCCATAATAAAAAAAAATTACAATTACAAAAGTAGAGACTAAAATTTAATTGAGTTATTCAAGGGTCATTTCCTTACAAGAAATTAAAGACTGAAACTAACACAAACAAAATTTTTTCACTAAAACAATTGCAGCAATTTATATTGAATTCAATATTGATAGTCAATTGACTAGTCATTTGATAGGAAGTGATGATGGATTTATTTATTAATTATAGTTGTTCTACTCTAGCATATATGTTAGAGTGGGACATCTAATGTCTATATGCCAAAACTTTTACAACATCGAGTTTTATGGAAAAAAAGACTAGAATTAATTCTGTCTGTGAAAAGTAAAATTTAAAAGTGTTAAAAAGTGTTACAAACAATATTAAAACAATATTTAATAAAGAAATTTACAAAAGTTAATTTAATTGGTTGATGGTGAAAAGGTGTGAAGAGGGCAATATACCGCCTAGTTTATTCTTTTTTTACTGAAGTATATCTCTTATTTTAAATTATTTATTTATTTTTATATCATTTTATAATAAAAAAAAATATTAATTAAAATAATAAAAAGTATATTTATTGTCATTATATCAATCATGTATGATACTCAATTGTGGGGGATATATAAATCAATTACGATCAGTCAAACTTGAGTAATATTTATGCTATCATTGATTATTAAAAAGCACTAGAGTAAGCAGTTCAACTATATGTTATATTCCTTTGTTAGAGAGAGATGCAACATCACACGTACACAAAAGTTTCCATCACATTTTTCATTTTGTCCTTAATAAAGTGATAGAAACTTTGTTCTACGCAATGATGAATATATCCTGCCTGACTATCGATCAAATGAGCAGTCAATTGACTGGTAGTGTTCTTATAGGGTTATTTAATTTAATAGTATATTTTTTAAAAAGGAATCATATAGATTCTATTTGAATATCTACGGGTAAAAGGCAGACACGTTAACCATATAAATCCCAATTTATTCATGCCAAACAAACATTTTTGTTTGTGAACCTGCACTTGGCGCAAGTAACGGCTAAAAGGATTGTTTCATGCATCTTTGTCAGTTTTGTTTTTTCTTCTCTTCTTAATAAATTTAAAACAACTAAAGTCTCAGTTTTAAAACATTAAAATTATTACTACATTGGATGATTACTTATGCCGCCAAAAGTTATAAATTTAAAGCTGTAAGTCTGTTGTTGGCTAAGCAACTCAGTCGAAATTCAAGATATCTGGCAAATTTCCAATGCTTAAGGACAAACTCTCACTAAATTATTGAGAATTACACAACTACAATGAGTTAAATAAAACAAAATAAATTCCAATATTTTAATTTCTATTTTTTTTGCTTTAGCACTAGATTTCATATTTTATATAATAAATGAAACTTTCTTGTTAATAACCAAAATTTTTGTTGAGGTGTAAGCATTACTTTTTTTAATACGCCTTTTGAAAAGGACGCAACATTCAACTACATTATTTATAATCTTCAAAAGCGCTTCATCCATTTATACACTGGCTTTGTACGCCCACTCTTCTTTACCAGCAACAAAAACATATTATTTAACAAACCTACAAAAATAAATATGTACTTCAAAAAATCAATAAATAAATATTTACTAAAAGTCATCAATAATAAAACAAAGAATTTTACCTTTTTATAAATGTACATGTACATAAAATAAAAACAAAATAATCAAAAATACAGACAAAATATAAGGAAGTCTTGATACACAATATAATGGGGGGGGGTAAAATAATTCAAAGTAAGAAAGACAGGATTGGTACTTACAACTGTACTTTTTTTATTTCGTTTCACCATGCGCAATATTTATTAATTAAAGGACTTCAAAACATGGGAATTTTAACAATTCATCTGTATTTCTTTTTTTATGTAACTATTAAAAACTTATTCATAAAAAAAGAAATTATTTTACAAAAGATCTATTAATCATTAAATTTTCATTACGGCAAAGATCTTCATTGAGAGAACTGTGCCTGTTTCTTAAATCTTATAGAGCATTTACACCTGCTCAAAATCTAGCTGATCTTAATTAAAACCTTTTTGAAAATCTATATTGCTTACACCAAGTTTTTTTTTACATTTATCAAGATTTATTTATCCAAGCCAAAACCCATTAACTGAAAAATGCCCAAAACTACAACCAAACAGCTAAAATGTGGCCAATTTAAACACCCATTTAAGCAGACCATATCTAATTCAATCATCTTTTCTATAAGCACAACAAGGTGGTAAAAATAAAATTAAAATATTAGATTTTCCGTAGATTTTCTACAAATCTACTGACAAATTAGATTTCCTTTTGTATGGGAAATTTATTAAAAAACAGCTAAATTTAGCTCAAAAGCTCGTAAGTAATAAATTTCGAGACAATGTAAATGCCCTATTACAATAGTTGTAATACAAATAAAATAGTTGTGAAAATATATTAATTGTATGAAAATAGTTTTATATTTTTAATATGAAAATAAGTTAAGTGAAATTTATGTTCTGGTGCTTAAGCATTGTCTATATGCATTTCATTGGTGCTCTAACAAACCGTCAGTAGGCTTCAATCACACATTTTGAACAGTCACAAACCTCAAATAACTTATGCACAGATAAGAGGTTTGTGACTGTTAAAAATTTATGGTTGAAGTCTGTGCTAACTATTTGTTACAGTAACAATGAAATGCATATAGACAATACTTAACCACAAGCATACATAATTTCACTTATAATAGAATTATGACAATGTGTCGAATAATAAGTTTCATGAATGAAAATAATTTATTTTCTCATTTTTTTTTAGTTGTAATAGAACACTTGTAAGTTCTGGGAAATAGGCCCTGATCTTCAAGACTTCTTAATCAAAAACTCAAACATGCACCAAATCAAAAATTAAGGCCTTTTTGATTTCATGAATCTATAAAAAATTGGTTAAATTTTGCACCTATTAGCAAAACAAGGGTTTTAATCATCAGGTGGCAAATTATGGCACTCGTTATCGAACGAGATGGCGAAATATTTCAATAGAATTTATATGGAAATATTTTTCAATTTCGTTCAATAGCATAGTGTCCACACCTAATGAATTTATATTATGATGAATGTCAAATTGATATCAGGATGAAAATTCATCACGTAACGGCTCAATTTATTAATATTATGACAGCGTTATGATATAATCATCAGAGCTGTCTTAATATTCTTAATATCAAATGTCATCTTATGTGTCACTGTACATTTCACGTTTGTTTATTAAATAATTTTCATTTTAAAAATTCGGCACATCAATTATTTGTGATCAAAAAATTAAAGAACACGCAAATTAGATGTTTTTGGCAATTATTTCTTAAAGCTTTATTTGATTCATCATGATATAAAATCTTCAACGTGTAACCCTTTGAGCTGATATTAATGAAAAAATTACAGTTATTCTGCCGGGGTCATATTACGAGTTATGATATAAAATCATCAGGTGTGGGTACCATGTAACGAATGCCGTAATTTGCCCCCAGCATTATATATATCTGCATAATATTAATCAACGTTATTATTTCCATCATTCAAAAAATTAAGTGAGAATAAATTTAATATCAATAAACATAATCGAACGATTGCATGAATTACTCATTTAATTGTATACTTTTTAAAATTCAATCAAAAAATTAGTAAAAAGATATAACTAAAATTTAAAATTTTAAAAACCCCTGAAAATACTCGTATCTAGAAAAGATGTAATATATTCTAAATGGCTGCACCATTCTTCTTAGAACACAACTAAGAATTCTCTCGATCAAGTCACCTTTCAAACAGAAAAAACTAAATCAATATCTGTCCAGCCGTTTAGTCTGTAAATGGTCTCGGATAGACACACAGATACGCAGACACACATTACAAACTTATAACACCTCTTTTTTGAGCGCAGGTTAAAAATAACACATATTAACATGTTAAAAAAATTTTCTATCTAAGAAAATTATTAAATCCAGTCATAATCTAATTAAATTTGCAAAATATATCAAACAATGAATAATATTAATTGGAAAAAAGCTGATGATTATTTCTTCATTTCATACCTTCAAAAAATTTTAGCAGTTAGAGGTACTACAACTTGCAGCTTTTACTAATTCAAACAAGACCAGCAACTCACATTACCATCTCTGAAACAAATATATACATATACATATACATATATATATATATGGGTGTGTGTAAATATTTATTAACTAGACATATCATGAGTTGGTCCGTGTGCAGAGTCGAAGGGAATGTAAGTTGGCACGCAACATACTTTTAATGTTTAGCAACAATAACAAATAAAATTTCATTTGAATCCAATAAATCATGACTTTCTTTTCATAAAATTGCTTTAATGATTGACTAATAGAGCCAACATTTTATAAAAGGCAAAAAAAGATACGATTACAATTACTTTGAGTGAATTACTAAAAACTTCATGTACAATTGCTGACAGTAAATTTTTTAATATGACAATAAGCGTACAAAGAAAAAGAGTTGTTTGTTTAAAATAAATTATTTAGTTTAGCTGAATTGTCTCACACTATATATGGTTGTTGCAATAAGAGGTTTCGTTTTTGTAAATGTATAAAAAAAGAAGATTTTTTAAGCGAAATCATAAAATGTTTATTTAATTGTAAAGAAAAGGCTACACTTGCAGGACGATATACTTTTTTCGAAGTTTTCCATCGGCAATTCGCAAATTTTTGGCTGTATGTCGTCTGTAACTTCATGAGTTCCGTCTTCGAGGTCTTGAATCATTTCTGATCCATTGGTTTTGACCTTATCTTTCACGTAGCCCCAAAGAAGTGACTCTAAATCGTAGTACACCATCCCATTGCCCTGAGGGCTCTGCCAACATTCTGCTTTGCATGCGTGCACATCACAACTACTAACAAAAATCTAAGGCAAGAGCATAAAACAAACAAAAAGACAGGTTTCTGCCGTATATTGTATGAAAAAAAATACACCGAGAGTATTTAAATACCACCAAAATGATTCAACTTTTTTTCTATATTAATTAAATAAATAAATTATCTAATTTAAATCTTTTTATAAGAACATTTTGGGATATAGAGTTGAAAAATTTGTTTTTATTTGGCTTAAATATTTTTGTAGATGCCGAATGTCTAGTATGTATCCAGAAATTTAAAAAAATAGTACATACCATCTTAGGCACCCCTACATACAAACTTTCTTTCATATAAAATTAACACATAAACATATTTTTCATATACCCAGTTAAACATTTACTAGAGCGTTTTTTTTTCAGTGGAACACCACTAAACATGTATTGGTGCCAATCTCGTTTTAAGCATTTTCTCTTTTTGGTGACCACTGCTCTTAAGGTATTAAGTCATAAGGTGTTGCCGTTTAATTCCTATCGGTTCTAAGAGACATCACAAGGTTAGGAGAACTTTCACGCAAAAAAGCACCATTACTTTTATGGTATATAGTGCATGCAGACTTGTTGAAAATAAATGTCCTCTACAACAATATCTTTTAATTCCAGTCATAAAAAATAATCATTAATCATCATTTGATAGTGTAATCCATTCAACTTAACAGTTACTTCAGCTTAATTTACCAAAAAGTACATCCAATGACTGCGACAGACCAACAATCACATCATGTAGTCATACTTGTGCAAGTTTGATTTTTCACCTTACCAACTGTTATTGTGAGCTGAAAATTGCTCACCGGTTTGACAATTGCTGGGCGAGAAGGTGCTTCATAATAACCCAAGAGTAATTTAGTGTTGCGAACTGTAATAGTGCAATTTTCCAATCTTTGTAGTAAATTTTATTAACTTCAAAGCATTGTGTAAGCATACACCGTTCGTTCCATTTTTATTCATGGCGCGTTTTTTACTTGCCATCTGTCAAGTAATTACAGCTTGAGTCAGCTGGTGAAGTGTTGGGCTATTCAAAATGAAATGAAATATGTTATTGGAATACCTGTTATGTATCTGGTTACTTACTTTTAATTTTCAACAATTTAAAAAAAATCAAAATCGTGTTTTTGCTTGATTATTATGAATACCATTAAACTACATGTGTTGACTAAACTAAGCTAACGATATGAAACATGTAATATAATTGGTAAAATGCAATTTGTAAAATGGAAGCTGTTCCCACATAAGAAAACAGCTTTGTTAAATTTTAACGTTATTATCATTTATGTGCGAAAAAAATTTTAAATAAAAAGAATAAAATACACTCCAATTGATATTCTCCTACTTTTTTGAAGTCGGTTAAAAGTGCCAGATAATACTCAAGCCACTTTAGTCCAGCGATGCCCAAACACTTGTTAAAACAACAAATACTAATCGTTTTTCATATAAAATTTATACAAATGTATACCCTTATAAATTTCTCTCGATTTTCTCTCTATAGGCAGCACTGTCTTAATCTATTTAGCAGCCTGTTTTAAAATATAATTTACAAAAAACCTTCAATCTTCTTATTAAAAGTCGTTCGATTTGCTTCACTGTTATTATTTTCTTTTTATTCATTCAAGGTTACAAGATGTCACGTGTTGTATGTCGCAGTCGTGTCACTGGTGTTGAAGTAGACGATGCTCTCTGCAATGTGGTTAATCGTCCGGAGCCAGCTGTGGAGTTGTGCAACACTCATACTTGTCCTGCCAGGTAAGTTTATTTCAAATAAAACTTTTCTACTGCTCTTATTTAAATAAAATACTTAAAAGTCATGTGTCTGCAAAGGAAAAAATTAGTTTGTTAGGCCATTTTCTATGTATAAGTGTTTTTTGTGGTTTTCTCAAACATTTAAATAAATTTGTGTAAGTATGTAGTTCTAATAGAGAATGCGTTTCTGACCACAAACTTTTTCCTTAAAATGTCATTGCAACAAATGCATATTTTTCCTTCTCTTCTTTACATTTAGACCAAGTTGTAGGTCAAAAAATTAAATTTAATGATTGAAAAGAAGCTCAACTGTAACAACACTTAACAAGTTAAATAAAAAAGTCTTTAAAACTTTTAATTACAAACGAAAATTAAATATTGCAATTAAGAATAAAATTTCATTTATAGCTTATAGGAACAAATTTATATAAGTTGCTTTAAGTGTTATTTAAAAGATGAATTATTTTCAAAATATTTTGGATAAAGAAAACTTTTTAGAGTTTCCTCCTTAGAATAAAAGTCAACTACGAGTGCTTAAATTTGATTAAAACTTTTTCTAAGCGTTTTTCTGTTTATAATTGAATAAACATCATTCCAAGACTCACATGCTCAACAGAATACATCTAGGAATTATATATCCTCTAAACGGCCAGACTACTTCATCTCACTAATAGCTAAGAACAGTCGTTCAAATCACAGAAAATCCAAATAGATCAAGCCGTTTAGTCTGTGACAGACAGGTTTTTTTTTTTTTGATCGGGGGTTAGAAATGATAATCAGGAAAATTCTATTACATCATAATAATATTTTAAAAATTTTCACAATATCGTGCTATAGCCACCAAAAAAAACTTAACCGACATAAAATTCGAACGTAACTTTTTACCAAAATCAATTGTTTGCGTCAAAAAAAAGAGGTTCAAAAAATGGGTCTCGGTTAAGCTTTTTTGGTGGTTATTACTCATTATAAATATTTATCGTTACCTTAATATAGAAAGGCCGTAAGTAGTTATTCTTTTGAAATCGAGTTTTTTTCAGATTTATTTCTATAGAAGAACATCTAATGTATCGAAACATGCAAAAATCTCGATTTCAAAAAAATAATGAGTTAGAGCCTTTCTAAATTAAGGCAACGATATGTATGTATGTATATGAAAATTGAAAATAATAAAATCACTTAGTCACAAACTGGTGACAAGACCTTAATCATATAAATATTATTAATTTTCAAATGACTTATTTCGATTTCAGATGGATTGCAGATGACTGGAGTCCTTGCAGTCGTTTGTGTGGTCCTGGCGTACGAGAACGTATGGTGGTTTGCGCAGAAGAAAATAATGGCATAAAAACCAGGGTGAGTAACAGCATTTTTAAAAGTTTGGTAAAAAAAACGAACAAAAAATTCTTAATTTTTTACAAAAAAAAAAAAACAAAATCGGTTGTAACTAAACAATAACATACATACACTCACATTCGACGGAAATTTGTTATTTATCAGTCACTAAACTATTTGTTTACAAATAAACAAAAATATGAAATGTAATAAATATTTACTCTTTACTGAAGCCCTCTGAAGAGGAGAGGTTGACTTACATATTTGCAAGTGAATGAATAAGCCCAACACTAGAAAAAGCTCTGCCACTGCCAAAAATAACTGCAGCGCAATGAAATGATCGCCGCTCAGGTTGTAATTTGTAGAAAATTTTCCGCCTTTTGGCTTCATGATGAGCTAAATCACGACTCTGCGATTTAGATGTTGTAGTGTTTGTAATTGCAACTCTTTAACTACCACTTGTAAAACAAATAACAACTTTACCAAACTTCTGAGCTTAAAGTATTTTAGTTTATTGTACCTTTTTTTTCTTACTTGGCTTTATTTTATTTTAATGTTCCCAGTTCTGTTTTATTTGTGCTTATATTATTATGTTATATTTTTGTGCTTGTTATACTTATTGCAGGTTGCGGACATGATATGCCCTTTACCAAAACCGCCAACACAAGAACAGTGCATTATGGAAGAGTGTCCAAAGTGGGAGGCTGAAGAGTGGACAGGCGTAAGTGAATTTTTCTTTATGTTTTATTTCCTTCACATTATTCCATGTAATACAAGCCCATAATGTGTGTTTCTGTAGTCAAACATTTTCATCATGTTTTTTGTTTCTTATTTTGGAAGTTACTGCAAGAAAAAAAAAATTAACTATTTGGTTAGTGTTTTTAGAAACTTTTTGAACAACTTAATTTGGGCTTTACATGCAATTTGGGCTTTTTACATGTAAATGTATGCAGATAAGTTGCTCTTGCTAGAGGTTAATGTAGCTGTAGTGGTAGTTGTTTTCTAACCAAAGCTAAATTTTTTTAGCCATATAAAATTTGTTTGCCTTTTGGCCGTAAACATTTTTAAGCATACATCACAACAAATTTTTTACTGAAAGTTCGAGGTTGTACCTTAAATGCTTAAACAACTATTAAGTACATTAAATACTTTTAGTCGTGCTTTTTCTTCAATGAAAAAGCTTTATAAAAACTTTCATATTGAGAATTTAAAATGAAAACTTGTGTACAAGTTTATTGAAAATTATAGCCCATTCACTCTCTCATAACATCAGTTCTAATGTATTTTGCGATTTTATTGTTTCTCGCTTCTTTGTACTAAAATCAAAGTGTTCCGTATCGTGTGGCCAAGGTATACAGATGCGTGGCGTTGAGTGTAAATCGCCCGATGGCAGATTGAGCGCCAAATGTGATCCTCTAACAAAACCCTCCAGTGTGCAGCAATGCTCCACAGGTGTTTCATGTGATGGTGGTTCCATGAGCGGTGGCAAGATAATTGTGGGGAGCAGTAGAACTCGGGTAAGTTGTCAGCAGTAAAAAAAATTTATTAACTTGTTTTGATCCTATTGATAGTTTAGAATATTTAAGTTTCATTAAAGAAACTAAAATAATTTATTGAACTCAAAATATAACTTGTTTAAAATTCTTTTAATTTTAACGCTATAGAGTCTTGCGGATGATGAAGAGGATATGGATGATGAAGAGGAAGATGATGATGATGAAGATTCAGAGGATATGGATGATGAAAATATATCATCAGACGATGCTTCATATAATGATCAGCCATCGTTATATTCACATCATACAGTCAGCCGTTTGCATCAGGAGGAATCGGATGGACCCAGAACAATGCGCTTGACATCGAATGGCTACTCATCGCGGGACAATGAGCCCTCAGAACCAAGGTAAGTAGAAGAGCACAAAATTTAAAATCCACACGTACCTGTACCTGGATTGTATAACTTATTGCAAACCGAAAATCGTAATAAATATCGACATATTTATTCGCTTGCGGCAACGATAATGTGATTTCGTAACTTATTTTTTACGATTGTATTCAGTTGTAGCTCACCTACCGTTTAATTCGATAAAATAAGCGAAAAGTACAAAGAATAATAAAAAAACTTAATGAATTTGATCTTGTGATTTGTTTACTTTTTCTTCCACCGACAGTGAATATTGTTAAATTATATTATTGAATACCAAAGTCGATAAATTTTCTTTATGTTCATTATAGCGATGCAATTATGCTAATAAAATTTACGGAATCCAGGTACTGGAATCTTTACCTTTTAGAAAGAAATTGTATCGAGTTTGCTATTCAGTAACATACGAGTATATTAACGTCGTTTGCAGTAAAAAATAAATTCAGTAAAGTGCGACTTTGACCCGCGCACGAAGGGTTCCGTACGGACACGAGATATGTATTTCAATACGAACTTTATTTAGTAGCCTATATAAAATATAGTTTTGGAATTTTTTTTCGTTTTTGACGTTTTTTTAATTTTGGCGATTTTTTATTTTGGCGATTTTTTTAATTTTGGCGTTTTTTTTTGTTTTGGCGATTTTTTCGGTTTGTAGAATTTTTTTTTCCATTTTGGGCATTTTTTAGTTTTGAAATTTTTTTCTCGTTTTGGCGATTTTTTTCGGTTTTTGGCGTTTTTTTATTTTTTTTTTTTGACAATTTTTTCGTTTTGGCGATTTTTTTTCATTTTGGTGATATTTGGTTTTTGGCGTTTCCTCATTTTGGCGACTTTATTCATTTAGGCGCTTTTTTTTAGTTTTGATATTTTTTTTCTCATATTGGCTATTTTTTCGGCTTTTTGGCGATTTTTCAATTTGGCGATATTTTTTTAATTTCGGTGATTTTTTTTCATTTTGGCGATTTTTTTTCATATTCACAATTACTGGAGGCTTTTTCGCGTTTGGCGATTTATTTCGGTTTTTGGCGATTTTTTCATTTTGATGATTTTTTCGAATTTTGCGACTTATTTTAGCGATTTTTTTCGATTTGGCAATTTTTTTAAATTTTTGGCGATTTTTTTTTTTTTTGGTTTGGCGATTTTATAATTTTCAGATTTTTTAGTTTTACCGTTTTTGAAAATTTCAAGCCTCTTACGGTTTCCAAGATATAGCAAGTTGTCAATATTACATAGTCAATATTGCATTAACTGATGGACCACCCTTTAACTTAAATTTTTTTAAATTTTAGTGTTAATTGTTGTAGTCTGTATAAAAATACACTAACTTTACAAATTTCATGTATGTTATATGTATATTACATGGGATTTTAGCATTTTTCCTTGCTTGCTTTGGAACATGTATTTGTTGTAGCGGCCTTTTTTTCACCTTTGATGAACGGAACCCTAAAAAGTAAATCCCAATCCCAAATAAATAAATAATAACGAAAACTGTTTGACTTTGCTATTCAGTAACATATTTTAACGATATTCGCAATTGCTTGAAGTAAAATAAAAAGTTAAATGACAAGCTCAAATTTCTTCTCATATAAAAATCAATTTGATGACGTGCTTTAGACAATTAAAGCAAATATAAACAACACCGATGCATTAAAATTTAAATCAAAACCTCTTTGGCTGACCCTCGTCATCACAATTTGTTCGAGTACTCTTAGTTGTCACTAGCTGCGAAAGAATGTAATAAGTGCTGTTAATGGATTTAAGTGCTTGTAGTGTTTTTGCTGATTTGTTTGATGTTTTCAGCTTTTGATGATGACGATGAGTAGGCTTGATAAGCTTTATTATTAGTCACCCTCATTTAAGTGCCAGTCGGCAAATGTCAATGCGGTTCGTTGGTGTGCATGAACGTTTTGATATTTATTTAGTCTGTGTTTGTGTTTTTTTTCTTCTTCTGTTTTTATTCCTTTTTTATGTTATTTTTTTTTTGTTTTTACTACAACTCAATTAGTATAGAAAATTATTTTCCTCTTCTTTGGCTTTTTATTCAATAAATTTTAAAGACTTGCCCGCTATTTACATGATTTTGCTTTAATAATTCAAAGATTCTATTATTAGCGGAACTAGACAAACAAACAAAATTTGAATAAAAATCAGAAAAAAAGACAACAGAGAAAGGAAACTCAAATTCATTAATTACCCACTTACATATTCAGTCAATCAAGCCCATTCATGCATTTATAAAATTTGTTTGCTACAAATTTCATATTCGATTTGGTTTTTTTTAACATTTAGGAATATTTACTTAATACTGTGATATCACCAGCAAAGTAATTAAATACTTCATTATTTAACCCATGCTACACAGAACAAAAATGTCTACAGTTAACACCTTTAATTGAAAAAAAAAAACAGTTGAAAATTTTATTTAAAAATATAAGTTACTAAGGGCCAATTTCACCAACTTATTTAAATATCAATTCATATTTAAGTAATTTTTCTATACAAAAATAAATGAATATCGACATTTAAATATGAATTGATATTTAAATAGGGTTGGTGAAATTGGTCCATAAAGTTGAATTAATAATTTAATTAAGTCAATCAATATCCTACTTAAAAGAATAGAGCATTTGGTTTAACAAATGAAATATTTTCTTCAAGTAATTTCATGAACTGAGCTCTTCTACTTTGAACTAAAAACATTTACCCCAACTCCACCTTTTAAATACTAACCTTCCATTTTCATGTCCACTAAATTCAATTCATGTCTTGTGTGAAGTGGAGGCAACTTAATTATTGTTTTATGTACTTGAACATATTTTTAATAGCTTGTTTGGTCATTAGGTTTGACAGCAATTCATTATCTGTCACTGTCACTTCAAAACTGAATGTCTGGTTTGACTGGCTCTATTTTTCATAAATTTTTTCTTTTATTAAAAGAAAGTAGTTTGTTAAAAACACATTTCTTTTTCTTTAGTTAGAAATGTAGTTTAAGACTGTAAGATAATAGATGTGCACAAAAAATATTTAAAGTAATGAAGCCAGCAACCAAATTTTCTCTTAGTTACCGGCATGACTTCACGGTAATAAGGAATTTGAAGAGCTGACTGGCAGCCGAACCACACTTGACTGAACATTTGGCAGAAATGTTTAAGATTTATTTTGCTTTATACTTAGCATTGAAGAATATTAATTCATCTTGTAGTTGTGCTTTTTTAAGTCTGTGCACCCACAACTAATAAGGAATAATTTAGCTCACACTAAAGGATTTTCCAACAGAGAGCCTAAAGCTTAGACATTGGTAGCGGCCATATTTCTGTAGCCACTTTTGCCAAATCACCATGAATAGACCAACCCGTGTAAATAATAAAATTATTTTACCAAAATTGATGTTCTGTTCCCATAATTTTCCTACCGCGATAACTATTCACGTTGGTTGAAGTAGTCAGCAAGTTGACTACAAAACCAAAGTTTTTGGGTTCGACCCTTGTATCCGACAATCATTAAATAACAACACAGCGCATTTTTCTGATGAGCATTAGTTGTCCCTTTATATCAGTTGTTGTAGCAAAGTTCAAGTGATGAAGGCAGTGACTGTCACTGAACTATATCGATTTCATTAGATAAGTTAGGTTAGGTTAGGTTAGCTTAGCAAGCTGCTGGTAAGAAAGGGTAAAAGTTTAGAGTTCAGCTCACTTAGGTCCAATACAATGATCCCTTTGTGCTATCTGTAAGTTGGAGAGAATATAGTGAGAGAAGGTGCTAGGGAAGGAATAATAACGTTTTTACTAATGCAGTGTTGCAGCGCCTCTGGCGTGAATGAGGCGTATTAAATTTTCAAACTATGTTTAGTAGCCATTTTATTGGTTATTATAGTTCACCGATGATTCTTTAACACAATACCGACGAAGGAGGGCATTCTGATGTTACATTAGGATTATCATCCGCTGTAAGTACAGCTTTGAAAATTTAATAGCCTCATTGACACCAGAGGCGCTGTAACAAATCATTATTCGAAACGTGCAAAACTCAGAGTTGTAATATAGTCCTTTCTCTATCACCTATCTTCCCTATTAAAATCCCTTGCTTGAAGAAGGTAACACCTAGTACTAGCAGAAGGCATTCATTGCCTGAGTGTTACCTCTCTTTTTTATTACTATTCGCAGTATATGGTTCAATCATCAATCACCCAACAACCACACGTAAAATGCAAAATCTGTCGAGACATGGCCCACAAGGACTTTGTCATTCACAATCCAAAATCTGATGAATTTTAAGTTGTGACTTGAACCTTTTCCATTAAAAATTTAATTAACCCAGGAATGAGCTGAAGGTAATCGACCATATGCAATAACTTGTCTTCACTGTAGTTGGAAACTAACCCTAAGTTTCATCGAAAACTCATTTTCTCTTATTAATGGATGAATGTGTATATCAACAATCCAAATCTTAGAGAACGACGTTGGCCATGATATCATTTCTATCAACTATAAACTTTTTTGGCCACAATTGGATGGCATGGACACCTACGGCATTTGTTTTCAACAGGATGTTGTCACATGATACACAATTTATGCCACATTGTATATTCAGCATGAGAAATTTCAAGGCCATATCATAATAACTTTACCCTGTGATCGTATATATACAATACGACCTGCTTAGACTTTTTCCTAATCGGTATCGTTGAGTCAAAGATCTATTCAAATAAGTCCTAAAACACAACCCATACCATAGATCAAATTCAGCCTGGCTTATGAGGCTGTAGCAAATATTTTCACGATGTAATATTTCATATGCAAAGATATCAATAAACTTTTTAACTGAATATATTATTTCAGTGAAAACACACACTCTCTTTGTGTTATTAAAAATTAAAAATATTAAGCGTTTAATGAAAAACACTATACTTGAGTATTTACTCGTATATTTTTTAGAGGAGTTAAAAATTTTCACTAGGACTCAACGTAGTTCCATACTTGGTATTTGAACCAGTGAAGGAGTTTAACCCAAGTCTAATTTGAATTAACATTTTTAATTGACTTAATTTTTTAGAGAATGAAATTGAGAAAAACTAAACTTTCAATCAAAAACTTTCTATAAACTATTTCACAAATACTAGAAACATTATTATTGCTATAAAATAGTTATTTAAATCAATATTTTTGAGATAATTTTTATTAAAACTGAGTGTTTTGGTTAGCAAACAGTTTTCGTAAGACTTGATTTTTCCTCTGTTATTCTTTTTTTATTTGTTTGTCCTCTTTCTATTCATTTGGAAAATTAAATATATAAAATACAAATAAATAGACTTTATTTCAAGGAAGATTTGAGAATTTTTTTTGCCAAAATGGATATTAAAATGCCGACATATTGGCGCGCCAAAAAGGCGCCTTTAAGCAAAGGTTTTCTTATTTTATAACAAAAAGAAGAACATTTTCTATTTAGATGAAGCTTAAACAAGGCGTTGAAAAGTAACTTAAATTTGATGTGGCAGAAAGTTTTTCCAACATCAGTACGATACACTTTGAATATTGCAGGGCATATCAAATATCATAAGTAATAATAAATATTGATTTTTGTAATAAAAATAACAAAAATTAATTTGTGGGTGCAACAACATTGAGTTTCCTCCCTCCTTTTGATTAAACGCCTTAATGAGTTTTTGATTTCTTTGCTTACAGTTACATTAAGGACCCTGATTGGTCACCCTGCAGTGTGACATGTGGTGAAGGCATAAGACGACGAAGTCATAAATGTAAAATATTTTTGGAATACTCTCGTACTTTGGCCACCGTTAATGATTCGCTGTGCGAGGGAACTAAGCCGCACGACGAAGTAGAACGTTGCGTAGAAGAGCCCTGTATGTTGCCATCTCACGGTTATGAAGACCAATACCCAAGGGACTCCATTAAGGTGGGCGTATCTGAACCAGGCAAAACGTATGTGTGGCGTGAGCAAGGCTACACATCGTGTAGTGCCAGTTGCTTGGGAGGCGTAGAAGAACTTATTATTAATTGTGTGCGTGAAGACAATGGTCGTGTTGTGTCACCATTTCTGTGTGCACCTGAGACCAAGCCGGAAGCTAGAGTACGAACCTGTAATGACAGACCATGTCCGCCACGTTGGAATTATTCAGACTATACACCCTGTTCGAAATCGTGTGGCATTGGCATTAAGACTAGAGAAGTTCAGTGTATTCACGAGGTAACCAGGGGAGGAGAAAATACAATGGTCGTGCCAAACAGCATGTGTCCTCAACCTCCACCTGCAGATCGCCAGTATTGCAATGTCTTAGATTGTCCAGTTCGATGGGATGTGGGAGAGTGGAGCAAATGCTCACACACTTGCGGTTACGGTTTCAAGGAGCGAAAAGTAGAATGCAAGCAAATAATGGCTCAGGAACACAAAATCGAAAGACCAGAATCCATGTGTCCCAGTGCCAAGCCACCAGACAAAAAGCCTTGCAATGTCAAACCCTGCCCACCAGAAGATCCCAAACCAGTTATACAAATCAGCAACACCACACACATACAACATGATCCCAAGAAATCGAAAATAACTTTGAAGGTTGGCGGGGCTGGTGTGGTGTTCTTTGGAACTCAAGTCAAAATTAAGTGTCCAGTCAAACGTTACAATCGCACTAAAATAAAGTGGAGCAAGGATCACAAGCCTTTGGCCAAGTCAAGAAAGTTTAAGGTGTCAAAGAAGGGAGCATTGCGTATTTTAGACATAACATTTCGTGATGCAGGCGTCTATTCTTGTCATGCTGGCTTGAGTAGTGCGGAGATAACGATTGATGTCAAGGCTAAGCCAGGACAGAAGCAGGAGGACTTGGAAAGACATGAATCAGGTAAATAATTTGCTTGTGTATTTTGAGTTGAACCCTAAAAGATGTTAAAAAATTTATTAAAACTAATTTTTTTCAAATAGTGTAAACATTTCATTAAAAACAATTTACTTTTTAAAGCAAATTTTTACTATTGAATTATGGTTTCAACTACAATATTAGTTGAACTTCTCATTTGTTTAAATGAAAGTTAGACATAATACCTATAGTTGTTCTAAGAAATTATCCCCATAATCCATAATCAATTTAAATGTATTTCTAATACTAAATATTTTACTGAATAATTAAGAAAGTAAACATATACTAAACCCAAATTACTTCTCTTTATTATAATTTTTTAGAACGTTTGGTGAGAGAAAAAAGTGGCACAGAGCCTTTGACTGCAGCTGATATGACAGCAACAGATAACAGGTATCTATTTCTTTTTTATTTCTAATTACTTTATACATATATTGTTATTTGATTTTCAACAAATCAAAATAACTTATGTATAATCTATAGAAAATGGCCACCAGTTGCCAAGTCAAGCAAACAACAAGACATAAAAATTACGAGATCATTTGTCCCATTTTCTAGTTTAAGACTCTTCGATTCTTAAATTGCGAAAACATTTTATACATAAAAACTAGGATTAAAGTTATGTTACACACCCATAACACACCAGAATAATAGTTTCAGCAAGCACTGTTCATCATGATACCTTCAGATATCAATAAAAAGTATCACCAAGGACTTAATACAATGAAAATCAAATAGTTATATTGAAAATGCAAAGCAAAATATATATAAACTATTTGTGAGGTGATTCTACACAAACGCTAGTTTTTTATAAATTTAATAATAAAAAACTTGATAACGTTTGCTTCGCTGGGAAACAAAAGTTTTCCTTTCTGTGGTACTGTTTTCATATTGCAAAATTAAAATAAAACATTCAAAAAACATAAATCCGGCTTTTAAGTACAGGAACTATTTTGATAATGTGTAACTTAAGCGTTGAAAATATTAATTTAATCATTAAGTCTTACATTACAGACGTTACTTTGTATAAACTTTCTTATTTTTATTTTTATCTCCTTTTCTAGCACACAAAATACACGTCGTAAACAGCAACAAAATGCCAGAGAACGCAGTCGTCGTCCAAAGTCTGATGGCGTACAACAACATGCGGACAGCAGTGTTATGGGCGATGAGGTAAGTAACTGTTGGCAGCTTTACAACTACAAACCACAAAAATGTACATTAATATAATCAAATACTTTAATATCTATTGTGCATAGGTAAGAATTGTAATATTCTTATTTAGCGAAATGGATGTGAGCAGATATTATTTTGTTGTGGTTTCCCTTCTTTAGAAAACAACTATTTGTAGGCAAGGATTTCTTACTTCAGGCTTTTTATTTAGAATTAGGAAAACTTACTCATTCATTACTTACTGCTTCATTACTGTATAAAGTAAAATGTGGTATTGTTCTAATGCCGAGTACACTATGGCATTTTGTGACAAAGCAATAGTGTATACTGGTGGCAAAGTGGCATTGCTTTCCATACAAACAACATAATGGAAACAGCGTTGCATATTTTGAAAATGACAACACAAGAAATGCCAGATGTGTACTCGGCATAATACTCGAATGTACCCCATGACGTATGCACAATATGAATGGAAACAATTAACCAAACGTATGAGCAATACGATTTGCAAATCATGATCAAATATTACTCATACGTGCAAAAGATTTAATTGTTTCTTATAACACTGCACAACAATGGTTTTAATGTTGAAATAAAAATGGCCGATCCTTATGTGTTTATATCTCCTGATTACGAGGGCATCATTTGGTTTAAAGATATAGTGGCATTTGCATAATTTACACGACTTTTTGTATTATTCCTCTATTTTGTTGGTGCAGTGTAATAAGCAAAGTAACGATGAAATTCACAATTTACCAAGATACAAATGTATCTTTGTACATACTTGTACATACTATTTTGTGTTTAATATCAAAGTATCCCAACAAAAAGACATTTGGTACAAGTAAGCACTAAGACAAAAAGAATCACTTCGGAGATGAGAAATAGGATACCCTGCCTTACGAAGATGCAATAAAGCAAGCGGCTGTTAAAATTTAACACTTTAACACAAGCACTACACGAAGTTGGTAGGCTGTTTATAATCAAACACTCAAAGTTTTCTATTGTGCATCCTGACGCATACAAATTTGGATGTGAATGATATTTTTACTTCGAGATTTGATTAAATATTTTTTAATTGAATTGTGTAGGAAAATAAATATGTGATTCATTAGGTTAGTTTATAGTGCTCCAGAGTATCGTGTAGAGGTCGTTGGATCGACTAAAAAACAATTTTTTTTAATTGTATACATATCAAAAAATAAGAGTTTAATGCATCTAGGATGTGCAAAACGAAACTCATGCCTGCAGACCTGCCAAGTGGAATATTACGAACAGAAATCATGGGATACCGAAGCAGATTGTGTAGGTACAGTCAAGTTGTCTCTCCCTTACCAACATGCTTGAATTTAGAGGGGCATTTTTGCTGGGACATTGTTGGCTTAGTCGGAGTCAACTTTTTCTTTTGTTATTTATATATAAAAATTTTCTTTTTTATTTTTTGTTATTTGTGAAATTTGCAGGTTTCTTCTTTAGTTCATCTTGTTTAAATACCAATATTTTTATAGTTCCAAAATACAATTTCTGCAGATTTATAGCCTTTTTAGGGTGAATACATTTGTCCTTAATGTGAACTTCGTAGATTTTCTTTCAATATTTTTCTAATTTATTTTCATTGTTGAAAGATAGTTTAATGTTTCAAGAATTGAGTATAACAAAACTGTATGTCTGCTTACCACAGACTCTTCTATATTGAGAACAGTAGGAGTTACAGTCAAAAAATTAACACCAAAATTTTATTAAACTAATAAATTAAAAGCGTATTTTTTCAGTTAATGTTATTCTGAAATTAAATTTTTCTTATGGACCGTAATAATAACTTGAAATAAGCAAAAGACATTATTAAAATATAAGAAATATACCTGAAAGAAATGCAATTTTTCTGGAGTATTTCAGCTTGCCATAATGTAGCAGAAAATTAGTCGGGCAACAGAACAAAAAAATATAAAAATATACAACAAGAAGCTGAAGCGTTAAGATGCTCTACAAAAATTGTTCCCATGATGTTTTTATGTTATATTTTTAGATATACTCTAAAGTAATAGAGTATAAAGTAATCCCACTTTTCTCACCATTAGATTTACAAATAAATACACCCTATAAATTGCATATCCAAGATACAAAAGAGTTAAGAAAATACCTTTGAAGGAAAAAAAGGGATGCAAATTTAATTACTGGATGTTTCTCTGAAACCTTTTTACTTTTTTGAAGTCTCACAAATCATTTTAATGCTTCAAGCTTGCCACATGCACTATCAACCTTAAAAATATAATGTCTTGTTTAACTTAAGCACATTTCCAAAGCTCAATTTATAAAACGATTTTCTTTATCTCATTTTGTTTCTAAATTTGTATGGTATTTTTTAATAATTTTTAGCTGGTATTTAAATCATATTCTAAAGTCTAAAATTAAAACATTGAAACATCCAGCTAATAAGTGTTTTATAAATGTTATATTGTGGCTGAATTATTTTTTAAAGGCAACTCTTAAATGGTGTTTAAGTGATAAACTTTGTGGTTTATCATTTATTCTTTTTCTCTTTGGTCAGTTTGTACTTCCTTCCGTTTTAAAACTTTATTTGTGGTTTCAGTCGTTTTTGAATTACCTTCCTTTTGAAAAACGTTTGATAAAACTTTTGAAAACATATTTAAGTATTTTATATTAAGCAATCCAAAAAAAAGTAAGAAATATTTCAGCAGGATGCTTATTAAATAAATTTTACCGCCATAAAAATCTAAACACATAAAAGCTAATAAATCATCTATGGAGGCTTAATTTTCATATAATACTCTAATTTCAATTTGTTTATTGAATCTATTTATTTTTTTATTTTACTTAACTTTAGTGTACTGTGCCAAAATTTCTAAACCCTAAAAATTGTTGTGGTCTTTTCTCCTTATCTTTTCCCGCTTATTGTATCACTGCTTTTTTTCTTCTTTATACTATAATTCCCCTTGCAGCATTCACAATTAGTGCAACAGCCACAGGATAGTTTGCAACAACAAAGTGCTAGTAGTGGCAGCAGTCGTACCAACACCTTGTTGGCCATGCCATACTTTCAGGCCTTGCTAAATAACCTACAGGTGAGGTATTCTCCAATTAATAGCCTGTTAAATAGTTTTATATTAATTTTATTCATTCCTTTGAGTTTCTTCCTCTATGGTTGGTTTTTCATGTTTGAGCCTAATGTAGCCAATATGGAGTTTATTTTTTATTTTGTTTTTCTTCACATTTGTTTTATATTCACATTTTTTCATTTCCTTATTTTTATTTTCCCGCCATCTTTTCACTTGAGGATTATGGTTATTATTTTTATAAAAAAAATTCAATATGCGCATAAAAAAATAAAAAAAAAATAATAAAAGCATATATATTTTATTTAAAAGGGAAGAATTTAATTTCGTATTTTATATTGGCAAATTAATATTTTTCAGTAAGAACATGATCACTTCAATATATAAACAAATATGGGACTTGTGAACTGTAATATCATCATATTAATCTCCATAATAATTACTGAAGTTTATAAAAATCTATTTCACTCTACGTTACTTTTGAATATGCATCAGTATTCATGGCAAGTTTAGAAAGTAAGGGTAGGAATCAAATTATAATACTCTAATGGAATTTATATGAATAACTAAATAAATAAATTTGATTTTTTATATTTTTGATGAATTAAATTTTTATATATAAAAAAACTCAAATAAAATTTTTTATATTTAATAATCCATGTTGTGTATGTCGAGTTGAATATTCGTCTGCGAAAATTTTGTCCTAGAATAAAGAATACTTGCACTCTCTTCCTTTAATCTAGTAGTTTAATTCTCATAGACAAATAATCGACTCTATATTCGCAATATGGTTGAATATAAATTATTTGTTGAATTCACAAGCTCAGGCGTGTGGTTAATGGTTAAAAAATAAACAATATATAAACAGATAAATGCGTTGTCTCGTTGTTGGTTGTATCGTTTTTTTTAAGCAACTTCAAAAAAAAGGAGGACGTTGTCAATTCGTGTCTATTTTTTGTGGTGTTACTTCATAACTCAATACATTTTACACTGATTTTTTTTGTCTGAGAGGACCTATTGGATACGCCAACAAATTTTTTTATTTAATTTTATGATATTGTACTTATTACATTACTGCGAAACCTATGAAATACCTTTGTTTCTTGTAATTACATAATTCGAATGTCGAAAAAATGGGTAGGGTTACGCCCATAAAAACTTGCTTGAATATTTCAAGTCGTTCTAATTAACAAATTTTTATGAAACTTACCAAACACATTGAGCTCTAAAATAGATACAGTTTTGTATAAAAAAAATGGTCGGAGTCACGCCCATTAAAATTTAGTATTTTATTTTAAGGGGTTCTACTTTTCCGATTTTAAAAAGACTTAACATGCATCCTGAGCTCTGAAAAGTATACGATCTCGGATTTAAAAAATTGGCGGAGGCATGCCCATTAAAATTTTAATTTTATATTTCACGTACTTTTTCGTATCTTCTTCTTTAAGATCTTTGCATTGAAGTCGGTTTTTTTCAGAATTATGTATGTATATAAGGAACTGAAGCTGACATTAATTTCATTTAATACTATGAATTAAAATCAGGTATGGGAATTTTAATATAAGCCGAAATGGTTAATATATTTAGATATAAGCAGTTTTGACTAAAAGAGTGTGAAAATTAACTTAAAATGACTTAAAATGAATTAAATATCTATTTATCATTGAAAAGGATTTGTTTTCTGGTGTTTGCCATTAAATTTTTAAAACAAATTTATAAGTTAATCTAACAAATAGAACCTTCCCAAGCCTGGCTTCAAAACAACTATTTGAAAATAATGTAAAAAAAATACCCACAGCCAAAATACATTAGATAATCAGACAACTCATACGACATTAATGAAAGCTTGTGAATTGAACAATTCATTCTTATTTCATTTTATAGAGAGTTTTATTTTATTAAATATTATAAAAAGTCCCTAAAAAATAATTGATTTAAAATTCAATCCACACTGGAAAACTCAAGTATGCCATCTTAACAAAAAAAATACAAGACTACCTGCAAACTTTATCTCAGAATAGGCTGAAAGATCGATTAAATCAACTGCGTTAAGTCATTTAAATTTATTGATTTCGATTTAAAGACTTCCTGTTTAAAGTTATCTAAAAGAAAGCTGCTGCAGTTAGATCTGTTGGACGCAGAATTCACTGAAAAGTTAAGTTTCTGGAAATTATTTTATTTTGAAACTTTAAGTATAGCTCTGCCTTTTCAGGATATGTGTGAACTTATTGAATTGAAAGGAATGCTCTTTGTGGAAAAAACTACTGACATTATTAAATAACAGCCTCCAGTGACTATTATATTGCAACCGACTTCTTCAAAAAAACTATGGAAAGACAATACAGTTAATAATGAGACTGCATGCTGTGAACCGATCTAGGTGCAATTTTCTCTCTTGAAAATTTTGTGTATTAAACTCTCTCCACATCTGACAATTTTGGTTATTAAAATTGCTGTTTGATCAAAATGGGTCTCTTGTAACATAAAAATATGATTTAGCATAACTTCGTCCTGTTCCACCATTCGAACAACCCACTGACAAAATTTAAAGTAGATAAGCATATTGCGAAGTTTAATTGGTTTATAATTGAACCTTGTACGGAAACAAATTCAAACCTCTATGCAGAGTTGTCTGCAGAGAGTGTCTTGATGAAACACTTAGGGTGGCCTGCAGGGCTGGCACACTTGTGTCTAAACTGTGGGAATTTTATTGTGAGACCTCCGAACAGCTTCTTCGCGCTCAATGAAAGAGATTACAACATCATTACCATGCACTTGCTCGTAGCGCCGACTCCAAAAGTGCGCCGAACTCTCTTTGGACAAACATTATTAACTCGAAGCCCTGATACGTGATTCATCATCCCAATTTTTTATTTTTACTAAATAAACATAACCATCTTAAATTACAATAAATAAACTTCACTGATAAATTATTTAAAATAATGTGATTACGTTTCATCACTCAGTGTATATTTTTTCTAACGATTTTAGAATTTTGAAAAAATAAGATTTTCGAAAGTCTGCAATGTGAAATTCTACAAGATCAAAGTACTCGTATCTAATACCGTGGTCGGCGAATTAAGGGCGCGCAACTTTTAATATACTTTTCTATTACATATGTGTACACATGCATTGATGTGAAATAAAGAACATAATCAGCGTATCTTAAACATTCAAACAGACAAGTTGTGTGTATCGCATACTGTTAAGAATCAACGTTGCCACAATAAGAAAATATGTGTGATGATAATTTAATAATATTTTTTATTTTCATAAAACTATTTTGACAAACCAGAATGTTTGATTTGACAACGTGCGTTGTCACGCATGAAAAAACATGACATGTGAAGGAATTTTCAAGCATATATTTAAATTATTTTAAGAAATTTTCCTACAAAACAATCTTTTTACTTGTCATTGCATTGTGGTAGCACTAAGAAAAGATGCCTTTCTTTATAAACAACACTTGAGTGTTTATCCTGACCATAATAAAATCAATTTTGTCTTTGGAGACTTACAGCCTTATTTATAAAACTTATTAAAACTTTATATAATAATAATATATATATATAATTATTTTTATAAATAAGGCTGTTAAGATTTTAAATTAGGGAAATGAGACGAAATTTCATTTGGAACACCGGACCGTGATGAGAGTATAACTCACACAATGGTATAGGTTGCAGACCACTGATCTAATATCAAGCACGTAATGAAAATTTCAAGCAAAAAGTTGGTTATATACTATCCATTGCTCATCATCCAGTGCATCATCAGTTTTCACAATATTTTAGAATATTTTAAGCCAAAAATACGATCTTATATTTTTCCCATACGCATATAAAGCAAATTCATTTTGTCGTTCATTTTCAGTGAACTCTCTTTTTGGTTACATTTTACACTTCAGATGAAAAACTTTTTGTTTTCTTAAATTTTCTGTTTGTTTTTGTTGTCAAGAATTGTATCTTATTTTATATTGTTTCGAGTTTCTTTTTTATTATTATTTTGACATCACACTTACAACTGTTGCCCTTTTTTTCATTGTTATGTTTATCAAAATTTTTTCATATATTTCTAAAATTGTTGGGCTAGTTTTATATACAACAAAAAATTTTTATGAAACAATTTTTATTTTTATTTCTAATGTTTTTTTCTTAAAAATGCTTTACTATTGTTTTGAAGCACGATTTGCATTGTTTTTAAAATATTTTATTCTTTTTTGTTTTCTTTTTAAGTTTCTTGCGCGATTTTGTCCTTTTTATTTGTAAAATGCTCACCACCATTTTAGACTTAGAATTATAGCATACGAGTACATGTGAAATGTTTTAAGTTTTTGCTGAAAGTCACTGTTGATTTTTTTTAGTTTTGTATTATTGGCTTCATTCTGCTATACATTACATCCGTTTCCGTTTGCGAGCGAAAACTCAACATGGCATTTTGATTTATTGAGTTATTGTTCCTAATCATTCATCACGTTTCAAATATTTTTAGTTCTCCCTGACATTTAAGTTAAAATATTTTAGTTACATTTAAACTATAGTTACAGGATATTTAATACACTTAATTAAACATTTTTTTTAAGCAAAAAAATTTATTCCAATTTTTTATCTTTTGCACTTTGTTTCAAAAACGAAAAGACTTTATCTTATCACTGTGTTATTTGTTTCCACCTTTAACAAGGTGAGCTTTTTTAAATGGAAAATTAAATGTTCATATTTATTAGTTCTGTAAAAAATAGTTATTTATTTACTTTTCTTTTTTTTATAATTTTGAAATGTTTAATGTTTTATTTATTAAATATGTATGTGTGTGTAATGTATAAACAGTTGAAATAGTAAATATTTGTAGAGTCATTTTATTTATTTATTTTAGTTTTTGCCCTTTGAAAATTGTACAAGTTTAGCTTTCATATGTCAAATGATTTTTCGTTTTAGTTTTTCGTCAATTTAATAAAGTAAACATTTGAATGCCATTTGCTTTTTTCTCACACTTCCATTTATTAAAATTAATAGGCAGAAATCTAATATTATATTTACTTAGTTGGCATATTTTATTTTGATAAATGATAGTAAAAGTTGAATATTAAACATATAATTATATAATTACACGGCTATCATTTAGTGAACATGAAATTAACAAGATATTTTTTAAATCATTTCATAAATATACTTAAAGGTGTAACTTAAAATTGTTTAACAAAAATTTTGTTAAGCAACGCTGTAGGAAAAATTTGCTTTGCTAAAGAAAAAAATTTTCGATAATTTTTAATACGTGTATTCTTTTTTTAAGAAATATATTTCTTTTAAATATATTTTTAAACAATTTCAAGCATCTCGTTTTTAAGTAAATATATCCGTAAATGAAAACGTTCTGTAAATTATCATTTTTCTAATACAAAATTGGAAAAAAAATTAAATTCAATCTGACTAAAGCTCTTAACTTAATGTTCGCCCTTAACTCTGCACTTTTTTTTTTAATTTTGATTCATTTTAATACACGTTTAATAAAAAATAGGAAATTTCCGTTAGCTCTCCACCTTACTTTTCATTATTGCTTGACAAGAATTATAGAAATTATTTTTAACATATACAGTATATGTTGCAATATGGAGTAGTAGCTTAAGTAGACTTAAGAAAGTTAAGCTTATTTGTGCTGTATTATGTTCCAGTTGGAATTTTCAGGGGTTAAAATTTTACATATGTATAGAAAGAATTACAAGAAAGTAGAATAATGCAATAGAGCATTTTAATCTCTTAAAGAAAGTGTAAAGGCTTACGAAATGCACTGCTTTGCTTAAGTCGACTTAATCTATTATTCCATATTGCCACAGATATATATGTATAATAAACATCAGTTTTTTTAAGTTTTAAACATAATAGATCATTAATTTCTTTTCTTTTCCTCTTTTATCTATATTAAAACTCATACAAAAATATTAGTAAGAAAAATATTTCTTCCTTTTAACAACTTAAAAAATTAAAAAAAAATAAATAATCAAATAAAAATGTTATTCAGTCAATGAAATTTTTGTTTAAAAATTTAATTAATTGAAAGTTTAATTAAAGATTTAGTAAAGTCAATTAAACTTTTGTTTAAAATTTTATTTAATCAAAGAGTCTAACTGACACAGTTAAATGTTTACTTGATTATTTGTATTTTTTTTAATTAAAAGTGTTAAAAGGAAAATATTTTTTTCTGATTACCAAGTATATATAATAGATTTAATTTATACAATTAAATTTAAATATTTATGTCTCTTATACTTATAAATTGAGTACTTACGCTCAAAATGTCTTACAACAAATAATAGTGTTAATAGAATTTTTTTAATTATTTTAAATTTTTCACCTTATACATAATTGTTTTTTTTCTTTCCCGCAACAACAATATTATACTTGTACTTCACCGCTACTGGTATACACCGCGTTTTATGTTACAACAACTACAACTCTGCTACTTCACTTCCAAATATAAAACTATACAACATAAAAACAAACAAAATCATTTCAACAAATTTTCACTAGGTAACAAACAACTTTAATTTTTCCTTCTCTCTTACTTTAAATAATTTAGGCAGACTGCTAGAAAGCTAGAACTAGAAACAAAAATAATTGAAAAAAATTAATATTTATCCCCTTCTTTAGTTTGTTATATCTTGCATTGCTGCACCACAAATTCACATATGAAATTTCCTAATACATTTTTCATTTCAAAATTTTAGCCTATAGAAAATAAAAGAAACAAAAATTAAATCATGCCACCTTTTTAGAAAATTTGCCAAAAATCTATAACTTTAACTGCAAAAAAATTGGTTTTTCCTGGTTCATACCTTGAAAAGTTTGCTGGTATATATTTTAAAACTCTCTTTTAAAACTGCATTCGTTCAGTGTTTTGTTTTTTCTTATATAATTTATTTCTCCTGAGAACAAAAGTGCCCTTTTCCATTTGTCTTTCCCTTTCATTTATTAACTCAAAACTTTGGCAGCAAATATTTCATGGTATGCACGGGGAATTAGTTGCATGCCACAGGTCTGGAAGTAAAAATATAAATAGATTATTTTTGATACCTGCAATTTTGATATATTTGCTTAAAAACAATTTTAATTATTATATACTGCATGTCATATCATTCTGTGCATTTTTTTTTACTGATGCTGGTATGTTTTATTTCCTTTCAATTTGTGACTTAAACTTGCACTATAAAAAATGCAATGCAATTTATTGGCTTTTTATTAAGTTAATTTTATTAGAATAAAATTTTTGTATTTATAAAAATGCACTTATTTTTGTAAATAAGATGTAACTTTAAAAATTAAATTAATTTTGAAAAATGTATTTATTTTGCTATGTTTAAAAAAAAACTCCATCATTCACCTGTCCCTTTTATTCATTATTGTCTCAGATGCTATTTATAATAGCTTTAGTCCATAAAAAAAACTTTTAAGCGTTGTAAGAATTTTTTTATGAGTCTGTACTCAGCAGTTATTTATTAATGTTTAGAAAATAAAACAAACAGGACGAGCACACAGTATAAACGTATGCAAAAACTTCTTTATAACTATGACGATGTTGATGACAGTTTCCTCATTATAAGCAACCAATCTTCAGTCTTAAGTATCACTTAGATGCGACCCCATTTTCTTTCTTATATTTCTTGTTTTTTTTTAACTTATATTATCCTTTCAAAACTTTCTTAACGCACTTACACTCATACAAATGTATTAAAGCAAATAAAAGTTCTTGTCGCCTCTGGCGTACCTTTTTCACTTTTGCAGCATAACATACATTCGGTAAGGAACTGATATGATGGTGATAACTCTGGTGGAATATGGTGGTTTCCATAGCAATACGACTTAAAGAAATTTAACCAAACCTGCTCATAATAAAAATTTTAAGATGACACAATGTTGCCAAATTGAAATTTTAAGATGCTCATTTTGAATTCCCTAAATATGTCTTATTGTGACTTCAAGTACGACGATTTTATGTTAGACTTAAAGCTCAGTTAGCTGACTGTAATGTAAAGTGACTGCAACAGTAGGAAACAGCTGATCGATATTATTATGTGAAAAGTAACGAAAATGTTTATAGAGATGTAATGTTAAGTAACCTACTTTTCATATAAAAATATCGATCAGCTGTTTCCTACGTTGCAATTACATTATAGTACAGTCAGCTAATTGAGGCTTTATGGTTGGTACAGAGTTAGCAACATGCTTATGCAGCCAGGCAGTGGGTTGCATTGGCGGTTGCATTGTAGGTTGCAGTATCTGTAAAGAAATACTCGAAAACGTGCTGCGTAAGCAAGTTGCATAGTCTATACCTACCACTAAGAACATTGCTTTATTTTTTCTTTCTTTCTTCTTTGTTATACTCTGCCAGTTCCATAAATATCAAGTTAACAATCTGGCAGTTTTGATGCGTCTGTGATTCTAACAAAAAAAACTTGCAAGTCTATTTCACTGTATTTTAAGTTATATTTCAATTTCTAGATCTATGACTGTAAGAAGTTGTCCTATGACATAGGTATTTTTATAAGTTTTTTATGATTAATTTCACAAACAAAAATTTTAAAAATTGAGAAGATGCAATAAATTTAAATTGTCTGCCCTTTTAAGAAATCTCTGGCTTCAAAATTATTTGCACATTCATACTCGAAGATTTACTCACATTTCTCATATCAAGTTTACCAGTTCGCTAAATATATTTTCATATTAAAATTTAAACTGCTTTAAGCAAATGTGAAGCTAAAAAACAAAAATATGTAATATAAAATGCGAACAGGAAGATTAGCTGCATAATTTATGAGTTCAACTGCAACAAAAGCAAAAGCAAAAAATACAATCCACATTCGTTAAATGTAAAAAATATGCAGGGTGCTCACATTTTTTGAAACTCTATGGAAAGCTTTGCAGCTTAAAATTTTTTTAAAATTGAATTGCCAATCATATTTTGATTCGTTTATTTGGAGTACTTTTAGATTCGAATCAAATCTTATAATTTCTTCAAAGAACGGCAAGGAAATTTTTTTATTTCCAATCAAAAAAAATGAGACGTAAAAGAAAGAACCAACTGACGCATTAAAAACAAGTAAAAAAACAACTTCAAATCCGTAATATATAAAAAGAGCTTTTTAGGTATAACCAAAAAAACACACTCACAAAATTATAGCACTGACGGAATAAATAAAGCAAAATCTATTAAAAAAATTTCAATAAATAATAAAATTTATTCCAAATTCAATTTAAAATTTTATGAATAAGGGGGTAAGCAATTTTATTTTTAATTGATTCAAGCATTCATTTAGAAAATTATACACAGCTTAATAATAGATTTTCATTTTATTTCGTATTTTCCGTTGTTATTAGAACTATTATTTTTTTCGTATAACTCATACTTTATTTTGACTCAATGCTAAAAATTTTTGTAATTTGTTTAACAATTTGCAAGTTAAAGTGTTAAATAAAAAAAAAATTTTTTTAGAGTTTTAAGTCAGTTAACATTTCAACATTAAAAATTAAATAGGATTTTCGTTAAAGTCAAATGAAAAATATGTAGACCAAATTTTAATTAATTTTACATAAAAAATTTTAAGAGTGCAGAAAACTGAAAATAAATAAATGTTTTAAGAACGAAAACATAGTCTTGTTTGTTATTTTAAAGAACGTATACACTTATTCATTTTCGAAAAACAGGCTGTAAAAGCTTCTATGTAGTTTCACCTATCCCGTAGTCTGTCTGTAATCAAATCTTGCAAGTTAAATTTGATGCACTTCCCGGAAAGTTTGCATGCATGTATAAATTGGATGGCAATGCAATAGTATTATGACATGGAGCTGATCTGATCATGGCGTATAATTTGTTTGGATAATTTTAATATCATAAAAAAACTGAAAGCTTGTTTAAAAAAAAAAGTTTTTTTTTAATTTATGAACTTGTTTAATGTACACTAGTCGGCATAATTATTTTGACGAAACATTTTTCTGACTGTTGCACCTAGCTTAGCTTAGCGTCGTCAAATAACGGTGCAAAAATGATGCGCAAAATAAAGAATGATATTTTATCTCTTCTCTCTTCTCTTCTTTTATATTCTTTCCTTTTGAATTCTCTTTCTGCTGATAATAATGCATGGAGACAAAAAAATTTTGCGTGGCATAAGTATTTTGACGGTGGCTTTGTGGCTGTTTGTTTGCATTTTTGAGCACGTTAAAGCGAAACAACTTTTGTATTTAAGTTATATTAAAAATAAAAATAAAATAAAAATAAAAATTTATTAAAAGGCATTATAAACCATGGGAAAAACGGCAGAGTTGAGCTTGGTTATCAGATCTTCGATGGTAGCAAAGTTTAAAGCTGGAACACCAATAAAAGACTGAAGCCTCAATCTGTTGCAGATCAATGGAATTTGACGGCCAAGAATCCAGTCAGTGAGCGCACTGTTAGACGACGCTTAAAGGAAGGATATTTTAAAACAATTAAAGCTAAGGACGTGCCGTACATAACAAAGTCAAACAAGCTAAAAAGGCTGGCCTTCGCAAAGGAATACTTAGGCAAACCAAAAGAGTTCTGGAGAAGTGTTCTATGGACAGATGAAAGCTCCTTTGAGTATAACTCATCCAAAAACACATTTTTTGTAAGATTGCCAAAGGTAGTACGTCAAAAAAACCGACCAACTTATCAAAAAGTGAGCCATGGTGGAGGCTCTGTCATGTTCTGGGGATGTGTTGCGTATTATGGGCTGGGTGACTTGGTTCCTGTCATCGGCTCGATGAACCAAAACCAATATTTGTTTACGCTGAATGAAAATGCCTTTCCTTCTGGTGAAAATCTTATTGGGGAATCATTTATCCTGCAACAGGATAATGCCCCGTGCCACAAAGCCCGGATGATTACTAAGTTTTTGAAGGATGTTGGTGTTACTACTTTAGACTGGACACCTCAAAGTCCAGATTTGAATATTATAGAAAACGTCTGGTCCCTTTTGAAACGCAAAAGAACAGTTTCGTTAAATAAAACCAGAGAGGAGACAATTTCTGAGGTCACTTCCCTATGGGAAGAGATATCTCCAGAGATTCTTAAAAATTTAGTTGATTCAGTACCAAGACGTCTTCAAAAAGTAATTGAAGCCAAAGGAGGATATATATTTTACTAACTTATTCTTCTTTTCTTTAGTTTTGTTAAGTTTAAACACTGTTATCTTAGTATTATATTTTTGTCAAAATACTTATGCCAACACATGAAATTACATATTAATTTATATCTTTTTAAGTTTCTGTGAATTCATACTTGTTTGCTTATTTTTAAGTTTGCACAAGTTATTAATAAAAAGGAAAAAAATAAACAAAAATTTTTAACAAACCCGTTTAAAAATCAATCGTAAAAATGCACGATTTTGATTTCGTCAAAATAATTATGCCGACTAGTGTAAATTAAATTGGCCTTAGAGAATTGATAAATTGATGCCATTAATTTGAGTTAGTTTAATTATTATTGTTTAAACTATATATTTGTTTCAATATTCATGATTTCATTAGGTTAAAATTCGTACATCTCTGTAATGCAATTAATGTTTACATAGGATTTGAGCCATGTGGCCTCCTTGCCTCGCACTGACATGGCACAATTTGGAAATCTAATTTTCACACACTTTTCTCAGCATTTTCCACCATATTCGGCATCGAATTGAATATTGCTTCCCACTTGTCCAGTTGTCTTTGGTTTATCGGAGCAGATGAGTAATTTTATATAGCCCCATAGATAATAATCCAGAGAGGCTAAATCACAAGATCTTCTTTATTAATTAACTGGATCATTACGTGACAGTGAATCTGATCAAATTCTGCCAGATGACATTGAATGATGTTACAAACTGTTATAGTATAAAAGATGATTTCTTATATTTAAATAATACACAGAAAAGTTTATAAAAACTAAACAATCTTTCTAATTAAAATATAATAAAATTATTAAAGGAAAAATACGCAAGTATGCTCTTTTCATGGGATAACGTTTGTTTGAAAAATTACCCGAATTATGATTCTTAATCCTGTTTTTTTAATAATTTAAAAACTAGATACTCTAAGTCATACAGACATACATACACAGAAAAAATTATTCCCAAAATATGTTCAAACAAATATTTGTTTGAAATTAAATTTAGTTTCAGTAAATATTTTTTACTTCCAGTGTTTGTTTCGAGGACAACACGATCAATCAAAATAAACAACGACAACAGCACAACAGCTCTTTGTACCTTGTCAACAAACAGATAAACACCAACACAGTTAAATAACAAATTCCCTTAACCGAACTCTGCTAAATTTAAATTCTTACAAAATTAGAAGATCCAAAATTATTTGTAAGTCCGTATTCATACAAAAACTTAAGTTTTTTTCTGTGTACCCATTTACATAAAAGAGCAAATGCAATTCCCCTGTGCCAGTACACATATATACTCGTAGATATATACATACATACATATGTATGTATCTTTGTCTATTTATCTATCTACCTTTCTGTGTGTATGTGGTATGTACTAAATTCATAATGCTTCAAGCTATGATTCTGTAGAAATATAACAGCAAAAATAAGTATAAATAATAGTATTTAAGTATAACTACATACATCTATTGTACACGTGTGGCTGCGTTTAGACCTGTAAATACACACACACAAGCAAAAAAAAATTGTTTAAATGTGTTCTGTGCGTGTGTGTGCGCACGTGTGTGGGTATGTTTGTGGTGCGATGGAAAAAATTTTATTTATTTACGTTTCTATTTGTATTTATTTTTCACTTTAAAACTCCCCCGCTCTGTTTTCACATAATTTGTATATACTGCACCGTGTGTATAAGTTCTAAATACATGCGGTGCAAAAATTTACTGCTTCAATCTTCCACCAAACAATATGTACACATACATACATACATAAGTATGTGGCAATATATGCACGTCCATACATACATATGTACATTTATATATTTTGGACGTATTGTTTGTTAACTTTATTTAAAAATCATGAAATCCTCTTTCGTGTAGTTAAATTTAAATGTGTGAGTGTTGAATATCGCAGAATATTTGTACTCATATTTGTTTTAACGTTCCGCTTTCATAATTTATAAGCAAATAATATAGTCGTGACTATAAAAGATTTTAATTTTATTCATGGCATTATTAAAGCAAATGTAAATGTTACGTGCAACAAAAATGCTGAAGCAGGAAATATTGGGAAAATTAAAGCGTGCAGGTATGTTAGTTAGATTTTTGACTACCAGGAAGTCGGATGCTACAGCCCCCCAAAAAAAATAAATAAATTAATATCACGATTTGAAATAAGTATTTCACACATAATTGTACTTTGCTTCATAAAAGTTCCATTTATTTCAGGGGCGTTTTGATAATCCAACTTCAGTTCAGAGTGTCACTTTTGGCAACTAAAAAGGTAACTATTTCTTTATACACAATAAGACAACTGGTTAATTAGCTAAAAAGACCCAGGATATAGGGAACACTATAGCCGGTGTCAGGCAAGAAGTTTTGAAGAGGATTCAAGTTGTAGTCAGGGGCTTATTTCGATTGCGAACGAAAGAGTTTTTATGAGTATATATGAATGTACATATGTACAAATATCCATATAAAAAAATACGATTATAAATAAAAAGATATAAAGAATTTCTTTTTCTTTTTAAATATAACTAAATACACTGATTTAACTAATAATTTTTTGTCCAACAGTTGTCACGTAAAATAAAAAATCAACCAACTCTGGGAGCATGTAAAATGCAAATTAACTGCTTCTGTTCAATCAATAAAAGAATCAAAATTTAATTATTATTAAGTTGTTAATTAAATAAAAATAAAAAAAAAATATTTATACTCGTTTCTTTTTTTTGCATATACGTGGCAATGTACGTGCATATGTTTTTGCATACATACATATATACAAACATATGTTTTTGTTTCCAATTTATTCAAAGTTGTGAAATGAATTTATTTGCCGTTTCCAACACTGAAACAAAAAAACTTTATTCGCTTGAAATCGAGTGACATTATCGGAAAAGTTCTTGCTATCGAAATTAATTTCTATTCGAATGCACTTTCGTGTCGTCACGAGTGCAGGAATTGGACCCCAGATTGGATCTGAAATAAAACACTTTAATGCACAAAAAAAACTATATTTCATGTTCAACAACCAAATTTATTGAGTCAGTAAATATTTTGTATGAAAGCGGACACACAAATAATTTTCTAAGTTCTGATAAAAAAATTTAAAAAAAAATTAAATTAGAAAATTTGTTTTTGTTTTCAATATAAGTATTCGATCGAACGATTTCTGGTGACATCGCGGGACAGGCCGTTAAATTTAACAGAGTTCCCCTGGGAGAATTTCTTTGATAGATACAACGTAATGTTGTGCTCTTGTTGTTGTTTGTTTTGATTGATCGTGTTCTATACATGCAAATGCCGACAAGAAGCCAATAACGTCATGGCCTGTTTCTGTTCTACACGTTTTTTTTAGGAACAAACAATTTACTGGAGCAGTAAAAAATATTTAGTGAAACTAAATTTTAATTCGAACAAACAAATTTTGGGAATAATTTTTTCTATCTGCAATGCAACAAGTCAGAGGCTCCTATTTGTTTCATTGCCGCCATACCATTCATTAGTCCTTATTCATTCAAAAATTCCTTTCATAAACAATTTTCTTCAACTTCAAACTATTTGTTTGATTACTGCCATTGCTCTTGATTCATTCCAACTTTCTCTTCCTAAAAAATGTTCTTTAACTTTAAACTACAAGAGTCATTTTGAATGCGAATTCGTGTTTATTAATTAAATTAATTTCAATATTTGTTGGCAGGGAAATTAAGCAAGTTCTTTAATGTTCTGATGACTACAAATGCTTTAAATTACTTTGAATATTGTTGCATTATAAGCACACATTATTTTATATTGCACAGTGTTACTATTTACTGATTTTAAAATATTTTAAGCCAACACAAACCCAAAAATTTTTAAATTAACCTGAATTTGTTTACAAGTACTTATTATTTCATGAAATTCAATAACAAATAGAAAATATAAAAAAACCACATACATATTTACATTTCAAAACCACATTTTAATTAACAAACTCTATTTTCTATATCGATGTATACGCAAGAGTTTATTAACACAAACGCACACAATCACGCATGAATTAGTTTGCAACAATCACTTACTCGTATGTGGCATGGTTCGTTCTAATCATTTATTTCATTATTCGAATTATTGGACTATTAAACAGATGATGATACCAACAATAGCCTACATATTCATACATGCTCGAAAAAAAAATCAAATGCAAGAGATAAATTATTTCAGCAAATTACAAATTGTATTATTTTAATAGTTACGCATTACACACTTGTGCACACTGATACTTCCACATAAATAAACATGAGAGAATATAAATAAATAGGAATTTGTTCGTTCAGGCATCCTCCAACTAAAACAACAACAACTACAACTATACAAAAGTCAAACACATAAACTGTCCGACAATGCTAAAGACAAGCGAACAAGTGAAATGTTGTGAAATATTTTTGTGCAAATTCGATTAATTATGAAAATAAGAAACTTTCTTATAAGGACTACTGCTTCACAAGAGAGAAAATACAAACTGGAAAATTATAGTTTTCTATTCCTGATTTTTCTTATTGCCGCCGTCATCGCTACTGCTGGGCAATGTCCATATAATTCTATGAGGGCTCATGGTGGCACGTACATATCTGTGCAGCGAAATGTCAATTGTGATGCTTAATGCTGCATTGAATTTGTCATCACTGTTGTTGCGCACATCCGTTTCCGTATATTTTACATTATACATACATACATATGTATGTATGTATGTATGTGTGCATGTGTGTTAAGTGGAACAGCAACAATATCGTAACTAAATGACAAATAATAGTTAAGCAGATGATGCTTAAAATGTGAAAATAAACACAGGAACTAAGTACCGTCAAATGCAGCTGCATTTTATTCTCACTACACTCTCACACATACACACACATACACACACATACACATACATTCGTTCATGCTTTAATGCTTTCATGCCTATATTGTTGCAATTCAAGTTGCTGAAAAATGATGGTGTTATTGTAAGTGCAAGTTCATGTTTGGAACAAGCGTAATGATCACAATTGTTTACAATTACATATTTTTAAGTTTAAGCAGGCACAACTTACACTACTACAGCGTTATACACTCGGACAACGGAGTTCGTATACATACATACACAACGAAAAAAAAACAATGTAGAATCGTTAACAATAGGATTAATTTTACATTTTTTGTGAATGATTTTGCTTCATGTGTGTTTCATGTTAATTTAACATGATTTATAGTAATTGTCAAAAAAAATTTCCTTTTGAAATAACTTTATTTCACGTTGAATTAACATTTAAGTACTGTTAAAATCGAAATGAAGAATCATGTTCAATCAAAGTTACTTCAAGTTAGATCAACATGAATTTAATTTAATGTAGTAATTGTATTTAATTAATAATTTAACTTACGTGTGGTTGATATAGACATCAGAAAAACTTTTATATATAAATGAAATTGGCTTCCTCGGGCAAGATTTGAACTTGGAACTCATCGCGTGGTAGTCAACGTGCTTAACCCCGCAGCCACAACAACTTTAAATATTCTTAAGATATTTAGTGTGATATGTACCAGCTTTAATTAAATTATAATTTAACATTATTTCTTATCATTTAACATACAATTAATTATAAAAATTTTAGTTTTAGTTAAAAAAACAAAATGCTTTGACTTGAAAAGTTTTAGTTAAAAAAAAATACAAAATACTTTGACTTGACTCCAGCATTTGAACCTGCAATCCTCCGAATGCAGGACTGGCACACTACCTGCCAGCCAGCAGCATTTTGTCGGCTGTTTACAAACATAAAAAACAACAACAATACAAAAACAACCTACACATCTAAGCACAAAAGTGTATTGCAGCTATGAACAAAGCAAATAAACACCAACACACTTAAACAACATATTAATTCTTGTAAATTTAATGTGATTTGAATGAGTTTGAATCAACCTTTTTGCATGTTGATTTTACATTGGTATTTTTTTCTGTGTGTACATATATGTATGTATATATCTATGTTCAACTACGAAATATATGATGTAGTTTTTTTTCTAATTTTGATATAAAATTCTTATCAAGGTACGTACGTTTGCGTTAACGTTAAACATTTTTATTGGCTTCAAGTGTATGTTTGTAACATATCAGTGTATGTATATTTACATATACATATTTATGCATATTGCAGACTTTTCTTTCTCAAAACAAAATACTTTCCATTCAGTTTTATGTGCAAATATCATACAGTTCATACCTTTCAATCTCTACAAAACATTCAATGCAATAAAAATTCCACAAACCTAAAAATTTTTTTTTCATGCTTAAACTTGAGTTTTAACCATATGATTACATTATTTTAGTAGTATGGCTTGATAACAAAACTTTGTAACTACTCGTACACAAAGGTTAGAAAATTTAGTTTACTTCTATAAATTTAATGCAAAAGCTATTCACACAGCATTGAAAATTTTCTCTTACTCTCTCAAAGAAAGTTCCCGTATAGTGTTCCTAATGTAAAATAAATAAAATAAAAACAGCAATCAGCACAACAAATCAATGAAAAATGCATGCCAAACTCTTTTGAAAAGTTACATAAAAAATTATTTTAAACATTCTAAACATTATTTCAACATAAAATCCTTATGAAATTGAATCTGATTGCCTCAAAATACACAAAAAAAAATTTATATATCACACAAAAAAGGGGTGAACCCGAAAAATCATACTGTTATACAGTTTCTCTTTACTGAAAGGATATACATACATATGTATGTATGTAGAATGTGCAACTACCTGTATAAATCTGAAAAAGAAATGTGCAGCAAGTCCGTAAGCAAATTCATGAATTATTCAATGTTGACCGGGCAACAGCGACACACATTTGCAAAAACTACAAACTGTGTAAGCGAAATGGCATAAAAAAATATCTAAACTGTCACAAAGTCAACAGGGATAATATTGATCAAGTTGCATAATTGACATCATGTTTCGATAGCAACTTCATTTCCAATTCTCGTTTTATATAAAGGATGGCTTTTTAATCCCGATAGAACTTACAAAAGGGTGAACTTTTAAACAAACTGTCCGTACACCAAAGGTGAAAGGGAACCCTATTGTTTTCGCTACGCAGTCCGTCTGTCCGTCTGAAAGTTAAAAATTAAAGGGTGTTCCAAAACGAGCAACGAAAAATTTTAAAATCCCATGTAATATACATACATATGTACATATGTATATTGACACTTGAAATTTGTAAAATTAGTGTATTTTTATATAGACTAAAACAATTATCATTAAAATATGAAAAAATTTAAATTAAAGGGTGGTCCATCAGTTAATGCAATTTTGACTATGCAACTTGCTATATCTTGGAAACCGTTAAAGTTAAACTCTAAAACTAAAAAATTCGAAAATTATAAAATCGCCAAACCAAAAAAAAGTCGCAAAAATTTAAAAAAAAATCGCCAAAACGAAAAAAAATCGCCAAAATTAAAAAAAAATTATAAAACTAAAATAAGTCGCAAAATTCCAAAAAATCGTCCAAATGAAAAAAATCGCCAAAAAACCGAAAAAAATCGAAAAAACGCGGAAAAGGCCCCAATAACAAAATAATTGTTAATATGAAAAAAAATCGCCAAAATTAACAAAAATCACCAAATTGAAAAAACACCAAAAACCGAAAAAAATCACCAAATTAGAAAAAAAGTGTCAAAACCAAAAAAGCGCCTAAACCCGAAAATCGCCAAAACGAAAAAAATCGCCAATAAAATAAAAAAACGCCAAAGAACCGAAAAAACGTCAAAATCGAAAAAATGCCACAACTATATTTTATATATGCTACTAAAGTTCGTATTGAATTACATATCTTGTGTCCGTACGGAACCTTTTACGCGCGGGCCAAAGTCGCACTTCACCGAATTTATTATTCGATTGTTTGTTTTTTTTTTAATTTTTTAAGTTGTAAAAAGTAAAAAATTCGAAAAAATCGTCCAAATGAAAAAAATCGCCAAAATGAAAAAAAGCGCAAAAACCGAAAAAAATCGAAAAAACGCCAAAAAGGCGCCAATAACAAAATAATTGTTTATATGAAAAAAAATCACCAAAATGAAAGAAATTTCAAAATTAAAAAACAAATCGCCAAATTGAAAAAACGCCAAAAACCGAAAAAATTGCCAAAATGAGAAAAAAGGGTCAAAACTATTCAAATTGCCAAAATGAAAAAAAGTCCAAAAACCGAAGAAATCGCCAAAACCAAAATAAAAAGTCGCCTATATGAAAAAAATCGCCAAAATTAAAAAAATCGGCAAAATACAAAAATTGCATTAATTAAAAACACGTCAAAAACGAAAAAAATGCAAAAACTATATTTTATATAGGCTTAAGTTCGTATTTAATTACATATCTCGTGTCCGTCATAAAATCATAAAAGTCATAAAATATTTTGCTTTGTAGAAGGAGATACTCCCCTCTGCCCGTAAAACCTCATAATTTAGTTTGTATGATATTAAGGCATGAGTAGTTTTTATTTTTAATATTTGCATTATTTTTGCAGATAAAATTGTTGTCATCGCCCACAAAATGAAGCGGAGATGATCTTATGGTCTTCTAGCTTCAAATTTACGGTTTTGAACTTTCGCCAACGTTAAAAGTTGCAAAAAAAAAGTATGAAATAAGTTAAGAAAAAATTTAATTTTTAAAATGGGGATTAGTTCCTCTGAGGGGAACTTTTTCCCCTTTGTCCAATTTTTCTTGTTTTCAAATTTTAATATCCTAAGACATATTTCTGCCAAGTTTCATTGATCTAGATGCACTCAAAAGAAAAACAGTATCGTCCAGCTTTTTGGCTCAAATACTCCACTGTGCGACTTTGTGACTCTTATGGCGCACATAATCGTCCATCGGGGCAAGCCATATATTGAATTATGTACCTCAAATTTTGAAAAAGTGTGACCTCAATACATATTCTAAAATAACATAAATTAGTTGGCCAGTTCTTGCCCAACTAATTTATGTTCCATTCAAATACAAAATACTGTACATACTTATCTTAATCACAATCTGTGCATGTGTCACAAAAACCAAATACACCAGATTAATATTTTCTAGCAAAGTTATAAATTTTTAAGTAATTTATTTGTAGTTAAGTTCATTCAGTTCGCTTTCCAATCGTCAATTAAATTATTAAGTTGTGCACGTTTAAAGCGTATCAATAATTAATAAGGTCATCATTGCCTCACACTACATAAAACGGTTTATTTAGTTTTCTTAAAAATAATTTTATATTTTTCAATCACAAAAAAAAGAGTTTATTTAAATCTATATATTTTGTGTGTGTGTATGTCCTTATGCTTTAGTATACATTTCATGCATCAAAATTTATAAATAAGTTTTTGTTTTGCTGCTTTGCAATAAAATAAATTTTCCTTCCTTTCATTTCTCTTTTTAATATTTCTGTTAATTTTTGGCCATATTGCTGTAGTATTTATGGCCATCATTTCAGAAATTTAGCAATTCTCGTGGTCATCATATGTTGGCGGATAATGCATTTCAATATGGCATTGATTTCAATCGGCCCCATCAAATTGAGGAACAACAACAACAACAACAGTACCAACAACTTCGACTTATAGCGGAGCAAGAGACACACAAATCACAACCACAAATTATAACCAACGACTTAACATTATCCTCGACAAAATACAACAACAACAACAACAATCGCTACGACAACAACAATGATGATGCAGATGCAGATGATGATGACAATGACAGTGATGCTGAGGATGGGGGTGATGCTGCTGATGAAGACAGACAGCTGGGAGGCAATGCGAATGATATGAATGCACAAACAGATTTGGTTTTAAGTGCAGATGATGTTGGAGCAACAGAAACAGCAAAAGGACAATCAACATTACACTTGCCTCATGCCAGATGGCCAAACCATTGGTCAGATGCTAATGCACATTTGCCCGAGTCTTCACTTTCAGTCACGTACAAATGGCTAACGAGTCCTTGGTCCGAATGTTCACAGAAATGTGGGGCTGCTGGCTCAGGCTTAAGAGTAAGTACTTACAATCTCCGTCTTTCATTTTGCATGTTTTATTCCATACTTGTAGTCTTCTTTAAGTACGACAACAAAATGTCATTGTTGTAAATTAAATTGTATTGCAATTTGTGCTTCTCTTTTCTCCACATTTTGTTTACAATAAATTAGAGGCGAACAATTACGTGTGTTAGAGTAAATTTGAAAAACAATTCACTTAATCAACAAGAAGAAACTGATGCACAAGCTTTGGGAGAAATAAAATTGATGACAGACTTCGAGGACAATCAAGAGGTAATTGATAATGCTGTGTGTGAGGATTATGGTTTGGATATTCCGGATACCTTTGAGGCTTGCGGTATAGAAGAGTGTCCGCACTGGCTCAAAGGCGATTGGTCATTGTGCCATCAATCACGTTGCTTTGGTCGCAATACAGCCATACAGAAACGTGAGGTTTCATGCCGTTTTACCAATGATTCAATTGCTGCAACATGTCAGGAATATGAAAAGCCCATCAGCCGACAAGAATGCTATAATGAACGTTGCAAAGGGGTGTGGAGGGTCGAGCCTTGGTCTGAGGTAAATAAATGTTTAATAAATTTTTTGTTATGTTCTATTTCGTTTTCTTAAATAATTTTACTGTTTATATATAATCGTTTGCATTTTATTTTAGTGCAATGCACCTTGTGGTCGCCAGGGCATTAAGTACCGTGTACTGCAATGCGTTTGGTATGGCACGAGAAGACCAGCAGGAAATGCTTGCAAACACCAAACCAGGCCAGCAGTTATGAAAGTTTGCAAAAGTCCACCATGCTATGCAAGAGGTAAATAATATAAAGTAAATTGGAGCAATTTCATACCCGCAAAACATTTTCAAACAGAAAAAGGATGAACGAAAATCCTAAGATAGAATTTAGGCTTTTTAATGTTTAAAATTTTCGAATTAAAAAAATCATTGACTTGAGCATAGAATTTATATGAAAAGCATTAATTTTTTTGAGTGATATTCAAACAAGTCTGCCTGACTTGTAGAAACTGCACAATAAACCTTAAATTTTTTCTGTTTTTATATTTTCTACTTTAGCCTTACAACAATGTAAAGACACTTCACGTTATTGCCGCAATGTACGTTCCATGGGCTTATGTCGTTTAAATCGCTATCAAGAGAAATGTTGCAAGTCCTGCAAATATAATAGCATTCCAAATTAGCATACATTTAATAATCGTCACAAACGTCATTACCACACTCAAACTCATTGTCAGGCAAGTCAACAGCACCAGCAAGAGGAGTCCATAATGCAACAACAGCAGCAACAGCCACAGCATCCCCTCATAGACCCTATTGGACAACCCATTTTGGCAAGAGAAAGTGTCACATAACCAAACCAATTCCAACAACGACTCAAACCAACAATGAAAATATTGCAAGTGCAACGCAATGACAACTCAGCATAATTAAGAGGCAAAAATATGAAAACGAAGCAATTGTAGTTAAATAAAAAAAATTTATAAATAAAGTTATAATTTTTGATAATACTATTTAAAAAAACACTAAATGAAAAGTAAAAAACAACTATTATCTTACCAAACCCAAACGCAAGAACAATTTGATAAAACCACAAGAAATCGTAACATTGAAAGGCTCAACGAAATAATGCCTAATTAAATGCCACCTAAGAAAATAAAATTAGTTGTAACAAAATATGATGAATTAAATTCCCCAAAAAAATAATTTAATATTAAAACATCTTAAAAAAAATTCTTGGGGCTTAATGAATAATGAAATGTTAAAAATATTCTTGTTCAAAATACCATACAATAGAAATTGAGTCAGCTGATTTCGGATATGCCATGGAGTAAAATACCCTAAACCAGTTTTGAGCACATCTCGGAGAAAAAAGAGCTTGCTCTCAGCAAAAGCTGGTAATACAGAAATTCTTCAGCATGGCGATTTAAATGGCATATTTTGATATGAAATGATTTTATTGGTATGAACGAAACCTCCTGCTGTCAAAATATTTGCGAACATTTTCTTTGTTTTTGACACCCGAGAACCTAACAGATGATCATACGAGTATCTGCTGAAATGAGGTCAGCTGACTTATGACCTAATTCTGTTCGACGATTGTATCGTCTTGTCTATGGACGAAAATGAAGTCGGTTAACACAACAACAGTTGTGATTCTTTAAAACAATTATTAGTTAGTGTCTATACTAGAAGGTTGAAGTATTTGATTTATGATTTTGTTTCAAACATTATTTCCCACAAATATTTTTTCATATATTTTTCAAAACAATTGTAAAATAATTTAATTTAATTTTTATGTTTTAAAAACATGGCAATAATATTTTTATTTTTCAAAATCAAAGACAACAACCATTTTTGAAGAAAATCATTTATAGAATTCAAAGACAAGAACTCAGAAGTATTTTCAAACAAAAACGTCCTAAATCTTCTTACTGAATTAGGGCATTAATTCGTCAGATAGATTGCAGAGGAGACAGTTTGGATTTTATTTTCTCAATTATAAATTGTTACGCAAAAGTCACTTATTCTTATTTGGACGAAATAACACCCCAAAATCATTTTTTCTGGACTAATTTTATTTTCAGTTGCTTAACTTCCTGTTTCTACAATGCAGACGATCGACTTGAGTATAAAATTTTGTATGGAAAGCTCTCATTTTTTTGGAGCGATTTCCATAAAAATTTTCTAGACGAGTCGTCTATCAGACTTGTGGAAACTGCAGATAAGTAAACAAAAATATTCCTTAAAAGGAATTAAATTATTTCAAAGAAATAGTTGTCCAAAAATTTTGGGAAATTTTTCAAAGTGTAATAACTCCGAAATACTGTTTTAGAGTTATTTCGTTTTTCTTCTGGGAGTTATTTTTTAGGCATTATTTCACTGGGCCCTATAGAAATATTCAAACTATAAGGCTTTAGAAATGTGCAATCTCTTATCTAAGATAGTACGAATTTATGCACAATTTTAAAAAACCAAAAATTAATGTAAAAATAATGCAGTTAAATACAATAAAAACCACCAGCGACCCTACACACACTCGGATGATTGATTCCCAATTTTGTTGTAACGATACCTATAACTATTTTCAATTTGGTTTAAATAACATAGTGGCAATTCGATATAAACGAGAACTTGTAGTAATGTTTGCAGCTTAAAGCCTATTGATATATAAATACGGCTGCCATTAATTGTATAGCACAACGAAGCATTTATATAAATTAACTATCAATGCATTATGGTTTTTGTCTAACCAAATGATTTGACATCACCAATTATAATTTACTGAATGATATCTTCACGAGTGCTACTCTTAGCCAGAAAACTAACTCTACAGTCTATAAGTGACATTAGAAGATTAATATTGTAACCGAAAGCCCTATTTTAAACAGAAATTATGTTCTATTAATATCTTCTTGAGTAAAATACTTTCGAACACAATGCAACAAAGCACTCAACTAGACCAATCTGGGTACTCCTATTCTCTCACTTGTCGCTTTCATTCTGTTCGTAAGAACAGCTGCAACATTAATTCACAGTAAATAACAAATAATAATGCTTCAAATATGCATCATTTTTATAATTTAATTTTGTAATTACAAGTGTAAAGCCATTCGCCAAAAATAGCCATAAACCGATTAATATTAATGCAATGAAAATATTCAATACAAAACTTACATTTATAAAAGTGAGAAAAATTAATTAATACTCACACATATACAAACATATACAATATAAAATAACGTAGTTATACATACATACATACATACGTATATGCCCCTAAGCACTGTTAAACAAGAATGATGTAAATACAATTGATTTATACTTAAAAATAAAATAATATTAATTAAATGAAACGAAGTAAGTGTTATAATAAATAGTAAACTAACAACAAAACATGCCAAAAACAAAAAAAAATACAAAAATTCACCCATAACTATATACAAAGAAAAATAAATCGATATACATACATAAATAAATATTCGTAATAAAAAAAATGCCACCAGAAGCAGCTAAACACTAAATAAAAAACATGAAGACTTAAAACTCCGTTTCTTTTTATATATACATACATATAAAAATAAAAGAAATAAGAAAAAATTATAATGCCTGCTTCAAAAAGATAATCCTTATTGTAAAATCCCAACAAGTTATAAATAAAAATTAATCCTCCAGCTAATAAAGACAAAAGTAAAGCTTAAAGAAACAGTATACAAAATGCCCTTGAAGAGAAATTTCATTGAAAATATTTTATTAAAAAGTTCGGTTTAAAATGCTATTTCTTTCAAATATAAGTACCTGTTAAATAAAACAAAAATTGATCTTAAACTTAAACAGTTTTTCTTTGGTTTGACGTTTATTCAAATGTCCATTTTTCCCCTAAAGATTTATTCTAAGTTCCAGATTGATTTATTCACTTCAGCTTAATACTCGAAATATTTTGTAAATAAACTTCGACCTAAAATTTGTTTACTCAATTTACATACATAAATGCCCTCCTCGAAAAACCTAAAGCTTAGCATTACATACCTTTAATTTAATTATAGTTTAATATAAAATTTATTTATATAAAAGACAAGAGAAATTTAAAAAAAAAACAAACAAGTTATGTAATAGATGAAAAACATAAAGGAAAAATTAACAAAAATTTACATAAGTATGCCTAAGTGTTTTATAAGAAAATAAAATATTATTATTTTTATTAATATTATTATTATTATTATTGTGTAATTCTTAGTTAAAATAATCAAATTAAAAACTAGCGAACACATACAACAAATTGTACTACATACATAATTATTAGTTACTAAAAAAAAACAATTTGCAAACATGTACTATATAAGAAAAAAATTGTTTCCCCCAACTTTGAATTACTCTAAAACAAATTGCTCACCTTTACGATTGATTTATTTAAGGATTAAACATACGAAATAAGTTAGGAAGTTATTTAAAATAAAACATTTGTTCAGTTTACTTTAACCATAAGAAATTATTTACAAGCTATTATTTTTCGAAAATTTTACGTTAAATAGAAAAACGAAATAATATAATAACTAAACTAAACAAATAAAAAATAAAACAAGTTGTAAACACCATTCAAAGTTTAACGTTTTTTATTTCAAATTAAATTGTTGCAATAATGCCGTATCAATTTTTCTTAAAGCCGTAAAGAATGCAATGACATTATTACCAAAAATACCGCAAGCCAGTTGGAACATAAGAAATTTTGTTGGAATGAATGCTACAACAGTTTTAATATGAGTGGTTTGTATCCTGGCTAACTGGTGATGGCAATTTTAAGATAATTGGAATTTATTTAATAAACAAGCTATCTACTGAATTGAACTGCCCTGTCAAATATATAATATATTACTAGTCACACTGTGTGCTATGCCCATCTTGTATTCCACATAAATTAAGTTCTACACTCATATTTTCACCATGTCATGACAGTGTGTCTCTGCTAAGCAAGAGTGTGGTGTTAGTTCTTGACTAAGTGGTGAATTTAAACATACTTACCAGAGTTGTTAGAGTGAAAAGCTGTTTTCCAGTAATTTTTGAAAGTTTCTAATTCTCGCATTTCCTTACAAATTGTGGCATTCATTTGTTAATTTTTTTCTGTGGGAATTGTAACAATAGCCCAAGTCGACTTAGGACCACTATTACAACTTCAGAAGAACACTTCTTTGCTTAAGTCGTCTCAAGAGATTATTTCATATTTCCACACATTTTTTAATGAAAAACTGCAATGAAGAAGTTCACAAGAGTGAAAAAATTTGAAGAGCAAAATATTTCCTTAGAAAATACTGCAATTCATTGGAATGTATTGAGCCACTATAATGAATATATTCATTTATATATTAGGGGGCCCATACACACATACTGCTTGCAGCTACTGCCGATGAACCCTTGGTATACGTGTGTAATTGATATTTTACCATCAATCATATCAATCATCATTTAAAATAAAAATGTATAAAATAAACATGCGTTTGACAACAAAAAACTTATTTATAGAATTGAAGAAATTAATTAAAAACGTATTTTCTTTACACATTCTTTTTTCAGAACTTATTTTTTGTTTGTTTTATTTCCTTTTTTGTTTATTTTACTTTCTTTTTTTTCAGTAAAACTTCAAATTTAAAAAAATACATATCAGAAAAATGAATAAATTAATTTTTTGTTCATTTGGAAAACTGTCAGCAGTATGAGTTCATTTCAAAATCAAAACTATTTTGATTTTTCATACTGCATTGTCTGTGTGACAAATACATTAACAAAAATTTAAAATTTACCAATACATGCTTATCGCATGAGCATGAGCAGTATGTGTGTATGGGCCCCTTTAGAAAATTTTTTTTAGGAAAATAATTAGCATTTAAGAAATTTATTATTCGACATATTGTCATAATTATATTTTAATTTGAAATTTATTTGCTGGTGGTTTAGCTTGGTCTATATACGTATCACAAACCTCTTACTTTATGCACAGACTTTCAAAAACTATATGAGAATTCATAAAATAATAATATTTTTGAAAATCACAAAGACAAAATAAGCTTAGTAGGCTTTGTAACTCATACAAAACCCAGCAAATAATTTATATTCGATACGAATCTAAAAATAATTAGTTTACATAATATATCACAAAGAAGCCTTGTACGACTTAAAAGAACAGATTATTGATATGGCTTGCAATTCAATTTTAACACGCTAGTGCTCTCCATCCATTTTGATTATGTGCGATAAAAAATCAAAATATACATAATATGCCAAATGATCAGACATTGTCGACGGCTTTCACTGCGATAGCAGCAAATATGTATGTACTCTTGTTGTTGCTGCTGCACTCGCCACTTCAAATTGAGTTTGTAATACAATGACTTCTTTATCTTTCATTACAGTAAAGGTACGGACACACTTTGCAAACATTTGCCCAACAAAACATCGTAACCACTTAACAGTAAGGAAAATGATTTTTATTCAGATTCACAACTAAATTGATACTTGACTCGTTGCTGCAAAATTCTTATTATGGATTACAAATTTTGTCAAAGTGAGACAACTTCTTCTTATCAGTTGAGTTTTTAGTTTTTGTTTCGACTGTTGTATCATTATTCGAGACATCAAATTATATTATTGCCATGCTCATAAGACATAAAATCTCAAGAAAAAACATTAAAGCCAATTCTAAAAATATTTAAATCTTCAGTGATGGCTACTTTGGTTTAAAAAAATATAGCATAGCATTTAGTCTATTATTTTCGAGCATTGTTTCGATGACAACTAAAATTCATTGTGAATCATAACCAAAAAAATTACTAAGGCTAAGTTTACATCTGGCATTTCTTGTGTGCCATTTGCCCAAAAAAAACGTAACCAACTAATTACTAATGAAAAACTGTTTGACTCAGACATGTATTTATTGATTTAAACAGTTTGCAATCATTTTGGATTCTATAAAATTGTCTATTAATTATGTATGAAACTGTTTAACTAATAAATACATATCTGAATCAAATAGATTTTAATTAGTAATTAGTTGGTTACTCTTTTTTTACGCTTGTGTGGCATTTGGCACGGCCTAAGTTGGAACGTATAATTGGCAACTTAACTTAGGTGATTGGTGAATCATAATAGTAACATTAAGGTGAATTTTATGATATTTTCAATTGTTGCGTTAATAACCACGTGTCTGAATCAAAACGTTTTTCATTAGTATTTAACGGTTACGCTTTTTTCTGCAGATGTTTGCCAAGTGTGACCTGACCAAACATTAACAAAATAGTTAAAAGTAATTATTTTAGATACTAGAACATATTAACCATATTTGTCCATTCCTCGGTGAGAGCAGTATTAACGAACTCCACACCATCACAAATATTTTCCTCAAATAACTAACATTAACACAATAACATCAAATAAGTTACTTTTTCAAAAAATTCTTAGCAGGACTTTCAAGGCAACGAAATTGACTCATTTATTGGCTTTTTTCGATGTTTTCAATTTGCTGGTTGGTTATTCACTGAAAAAAAAATAGAATAAATAACAGTAACTAGTTTTAGAATTACTTAAATAAGCTTTATTCTACATTTTTGTAGCGTGCGACAGCAAGCAATTAAGCTTGTATTGTTAAGAAATGTTCAGTTGCTGACCGCCTACACAAATATATAAAGAAGTAAAAAACTTTCGTTTGCTTTGAAAAAAATACATATGTGAGGTGTTGCACGTGACAAAAAGTTGATATTTCATAAATTTGATCACAGCTAACAGGTGCCACCACAACCGGATATTGTGAAATAAATTTTGAGTCACAAAAGGCAAAGTGTTCAAAATCCTTAGAACTCTGTTACCCGTTCCATCTTTGAAAAAAATTATATGACGTCATTAGTAAAAAAATAATTATTGTGAAGCTACATTAAATCTATAAAAGGAAACTAATTCACCTGAAACATTTGTTTAAAAATTGCACATCCTGAGTCTAGTTTACAAACAAGCAATAAATACATATACATATATACTTAAATACGAAATAATAAATCATACAAATACATATGTATTTAGTTCATTTAAAATTGCAATAGCGAAATATTAAAACAATTTCTTCAACCTTTAGTTTTTTATGCATACATATGTATGTATGTATATATGTATATGTTTATATGTCTAATATGTTTAATGTCTTTGTAATGAATATATGATTAAGTAAGTATAAGGTTGATTGTTTAGTCACTTGACGAATGGATGGATGTTTGAATAGCTAGAATGAAAGACTAGCCAGTGACATATTAATAACAAACAAAGTCTTACTTACATACAAAAAAATAAAAAAATTATACGAATACACTCGCAAGTGCAAACGCTCTATCTATCAGATTTTTAAGCCATTAAATAAAATTCAGTGTCAACGGAAACAATATTTCTTGCAGACAATTACTACAGATTTATTCAACGTAAGACAAACTCACACATACATATATACACATATACATATGTATGTACATACATACGTAATTAAGAATGTTAGAAAAATAAAGTAGAGCTTTAGCTGAAGACATAGTGGATCAGTTAAAAATATATTAATTAATAAAGTAAAGGAATACTTAATCTAATTTCGCTTGTAGCTGCTACAAATGTTTTGTGCGTTTAATTCGTATTTGCAGTCAATGAATGCTTGCTTAGCTTATTCCAATTTAAACTGGAATTGATTTACATTAAAATTTTATTATTCCAATTTGAAGTCGTGTGTGATTGAGTGCGTAGGACTGACTGCAATATTTAGCACACATGCAAATCTGAATTTTAAATTTGATAATGTTTTGATGAAAGAAAGATTTTGCTTTTTTAAACTAATACTTACTTTGCCCAACTACCCTCTTACACAATCTATCATCTATGCACTCAAATACTTTCAAGAACATGAATATGAATGATTGGTTGTTCGAAATAGTCGTTTTCTCACATGCATTTACCTTTCACATACAAGATGAACTGATTTTAAATAACGAGGGTTAAGCATAAAATTATTAAAATGTATAACACAAATTAATATTTTTATAGAGATGAACTAATGACTAAACAGGCTTTTAAGATTAATTATTTTAAGAATAATTAATTAATTAATAGATAGGGATGAAACGATACGAGTAAATACAAGTAAATACTCGATACTTCTTCTTAGAAACCAAGTACTTTTGGTATCGATACTCTACTACCGAGTACCAAGTAGGTATCGGTAAAAAGTACTTGTATCGGTCAAATATACTCATTTCTTATTGGCTACAAAAAAGCTGAACATGCTTAACCAGTTTAACACAGTTTAACCAGTTCTACACAATTTTATTTGTTCGTGTTAAATGTAAATTTATATTTAGAATATATGTATGTATATTAGAGTAAGTTCGTGAAAATGGGACCACCCAAATCAAATATTTCATAAAAAAAGACGATAAAATTGCGAGCTGCAAAAAATTTTTTTAAAGCGTGCGTTATTGCGGAAACAAAACGAATTTGCACAAACATTTAAAATGTCGTCTCGACTATATCTTCTGCTCCAGTCCAGCCCAAACCTAGCGATTTTTCCACTTTGTTTGGCATCTAACTTGTTGATTTGGCGACATGTCGATTTTTCTGGCGATAAATGAATTTATCGGCGATTTTTATGGTATGTTTTTAACAAAATTGAACTTAAAAATTTTTCCTATTCAGAAAAATTTATTTATTATTATTTCGTCTGCAAGAAATTTAAACAATTAGTTTATTCTTATATTAATCGATTCCGAAATCGGAAGATTTTGTCGACTAGTCATTAAGAATTCTTTACGAATTAAGAGCATTTGATTTGGTGGGTATTTAGTTTTGTTTTCACTACTTTAAATCATGTGAAAAGCTTGACCGATACAAGTAAGTATCGATGCTTTTTATTCGATACTGAGTATGTATCGATACTTCTGAACCGATGCCGTATCAAGTAAAAGTATCGATACCTTAGTGGTATCGTTTCATCCCTATTAATAGAATCTAATAGTACCATAAAGATGACAATGACTGGGATATGACTTAACACGATTCAGGAGACCTACCATACACTCTCAATTCTAATCTTCAGCACAAGTCCTTTTCCAAGGAATGACTAGCTGCTGGTTCTTGAGCAGACAGGCAGACTCCTGCAGTGATAGAGAAGACAGGTGTTGAAGGAAGAGATTCATTCTTTTGCAACTTTGTTTTTTGTACGTTTTTCTTTCAATAATACAATGTTGCACCGCCTCTCGTGTCAATGATGCACATTGCTGTGCAAAGGAGTGTATTGTATTTATCAGTCTATGCATGTGTGTGTGTTCCTTTGCGGCACTATATAAACCGAATGCGTTGACCGATTTTGATGAATCTTACATCAATCGATTTGTCTTTGTCAGGTCTCTAAAGATATGTCAGTTGTGAAAATTCAATATGTCGGCCAACAGACGCCATTTTGTAAATACGAAAAAATAAAAAGTCGGCGAACTATGGGTGTCATTCGACAGATATTTTAAAATTATGTTTCATTAAGTTTCTCTTATAATTTTTAATTTCTAATGATCATTTAGTATATGTAACTGTTCAATCGGGTTATTTGATTTTTTTTTGTATAAATACTTATTGGTTATTTTACCATGTGGATAATTCTGCTACATAATGCCGACGAAGGAGGGTGCTCTGATGTTACATTAGAATTAGTATCCGCTGAAGCAGTAGTAGTTCAGTGACCAGTATATATACCTTCATCACTTGAACTTTCCTGCAACAACTGATACAAAGAGACACTAAAGGCCGTGAGACACTATCATACAAAGTCGTGCGATCTACGAAAAACTACAACCCTGGTGTGATGAATTGTTATTGTCTTTTGAAAATCTTCATAAACACAATCATACCAGGGATGTATTTTTTCGTAGATCGCACGACTTTGTAATTATTAATAATTAATGCACGTCAGCAAATTGGGTGGGTGGGTGTTGTTATTTAATGATTTTCAGAGACCAGGCTCGAACCCAGGACCTTCAGTTATGTAGTCAATGTGCTAACTACTTCATCCAACACAACCCTCAACTTACTTAGCTTACCTTCTCGCTTACAAAGCAATGCATTGTCTTTATTTGAAAAAAATAATACATTATTTCTTTCATTATGTGTGTATTCAATGACCACTTTTCCGGCTGGGATGTGTATAAGGACTTGGTCGAATTACAATAAAAATTTGCAAAACTTATGTATATATACATAGGTCATTTCCACTAAAGCTTCTATTTGAAAACAATTTTCAAGTAGCCCACGCACCTGTTTTACACAGAGTCTACACATACATACATATCTCACACTAAATCATAAAGAGTCACAACTTAAAAAATTTCAGATGCTGAGTTGTGGCAAACAACTGTTGTTACTAAGCACATGACGCAAGTATGTAACATTAAAACAAGAATAACACGGTATTTTATATTCTTCAAGGAGACTTTAATGCAAAGCAAATTATTGCGGTCGTTAGGATTTTGTTCAAGTAACTGGGTTTTTTTAGAAAAGCAAAACCACTTTGATCATTTTGAGTTGTGACTGTTTATGATTTAGTAAGCGATATGTATCAGTGCTACAATTGATGACATATTTGGTCATTGACGCCATCTATAAAATCGCAGTTTTAAGAATTATCATTATCACTGATTAAGAGCGACGCATATGTACATACGACGTCTGAGTATAAACGCACATTTAGCCTATTCTCTCTCTCCGCCAGCCGATCTGTTTGTCCATGTGTATATCTGTCTGCCTGTCTGTCCCCCACCATTCATTCCACTGTGTTCAGCTGCCATCACTGTGACTTTAAACAATCACAATTTTATTTTATTTAACTTTAACTAAATGCGCCAGTAATACAATGAGATAAAAAAAGCAGCCACAATAAAAACTAAGTAAAAAGTTTAATTTTTTTTATTATGTGCGAATAAAGGAGGAGGTTGTTTGTATACGTTGTTGTTGGTTTGTCTGTCTGTCGGTCTGTCTGTCCGTTTGTCCACATGAATATCTATTAAGCAGTGAGTTAGTGCAGCTGCGTTTAAATTGTATTACGACAGCGTCTGTGTAAGCTCCTCTAAAACTTGAACTTTTTAATTTTTTGCTGACAACCGACTGAGAAAAAAATTGACCAACATTTGAATTTAGAAACAGTCATACAATTCAAATCGGGAAGCTGTGATCATTCGTTTAACGGTGGAGTCCTGAGTAGCACGCGAATCTCGGTCTCTGGTTATTTATAAAAATAATAAAAAATAGTTTATATAAAATAAGTAACTGAAATAAATTGAGACTTAAACAATGCTACTTAAACATATATAAAATAAATAATAGCACAAAAGATTTAAAAAAAAAAGATTTTGTAAAACAACAAGTGTTACTTTAATGAGAAGTGTCCTTGAATTGCAAGTACTTTTCGTCAAGTGCTTTGCAACACAATTTAACCGAAGTGATAAGCTCCGTTAAGGGTTTACGTTTGACGGATTTTCGTCCTCAACGCAGCAGCCACAAGGAACGTTTTCGTATTAAGGACCTATTCTTTACCTTCAAAATGCCCACGGTTGCCGAGGAGTCTATCGACGCCTTCCAGAACTACTATGCCCGTCCACCAGAGAGACCAAAGAAAAAGTCATTCAAACAAATGATGTATGACAAAGAAACAAATCAATACTGTGGCAGAACCGTGGAAAGTTGGGGTAAGTAATTGTGTCTGCACTCACTGGTTCATCCACAAAAGTGTTCAAAATGAGGCGATAATTTTAAATTCACATATAAATTTTTTTCATTCAAATTGAGAAATCTTGAAATTTGCCAGTTTCCGTTGATAATCTTCTATTAAGATAAATTTAAACCTTTTGCATACACACATCCACACATATGTCTGTATGTATAGGTGTGTAGGTATACGTGTATGAATGTACATATGTACATTCATACACATTCATTTCTATGGATATGACATTTTATATTTATATTTATTTTCTTGTTAAAATTAAAAATATTGTAAAAATAAAATAAAAAAAAACATTTGAAAACAACAACAATTACTGCTGCTGCCTCTCAGTAAGTCTATAAAAAATAAAATTTGAAATGATATCAATTAGATAATTGTATATCCAGCAAGATTTAAATAGTGTGATTTTCCATTACGTTTATGACACTGTGACCTCTGTTTTAAATTCTGCGATTTGCTAGTTTAAGTGTCTGCGAGTGAGTGAATTAATTTTTGTGTATGTGATCGAATGACTGTGACTATACTTGAGGATTATGTAATTGAAAAAGATTTACTTTTCTTAGAGAAACATACAATGGAAGAACGAACGAACACACTTTTGATTCACACATGAAATATAAATTTGTTTAAAGTGCTGCTGTTGCTTACTTAACTGAATCATTGTCAATTGTCTTGCATGTAGGAAAATTACTGATCTTTAGTCTAGATTCCGATATTATTGCTGACAAACATAACCTAAAAAAATTACAGGAATGAAATTGCTTTAATAAACCTCATTATCCAAAATTAATTAGATTGCGCTTGTTATACCCTTTACCAAAAAATGGTAAAAGGGTATATATAGGTTTGTCATTCCGTTTGTAATTTCTACAATATTAATAAGCGACACATAAAGTATATATATTCTGGATCCTTATGCATAGGGAAGACGAACAAGCGATGTCCGTCTGTCCGTCTGTCCGTCTGTCCGTCTGTCTGTACGTGAAATCGGTTTTCCCAAGCTCCCAGAAGAGCTAGCGACTTCGTTCTTGGACTGGTGTGTCGGAAATTTTCCGAAAAATTTTGCTATTGAAATTCAGCAAAATCGAGCAGACGGTTTCAGAGCTGGAAAACTCAAACTCAATTTACCCATAGAAAATAACTACCGAAAACAAGTTTTTATTACTTTTTTATTAAATTAACTTATTTTATACTTCGGTATGAATAAAATTGGTATTTATAATTAAAAAAAAAATTTAAAAACTTAACAGATTAAAAAACGTTTCCAGGGTTGGAAAACTTTAACTTTTTTCCTAATAATTAAACATATTTCATGTTTTAGGAAGAAGGCTATTTTCTCAGGAACGGTTAAAGCTATGGGTCTGAAATTTGGACAGTATATGTAGAGCTTTGGTCGCTACAACAAATATATAAAAGCTAAAAATTAAAGGGTGTTCCAAAATGAGTAACGAAAACTTTTAAAATCCCATGTAATATACATACAATTGTATTATGTATGTACATATGCATATTGACACTTGAAATTTGTAAAATTAGTGTATTTTTATATAGGCTACAACAATTAACACTAAAATTAAAAAAATTTAAATTAAAGGGTGGCCCATCAGTTAATGAAATTTTGACTACCCAGCTAAAAAAATATGTATGGAGCATATATGATATTCCATATATGGTTCGGATCCGAAAAATGAGGGTATATGGGCATATATGTTTATATATATTCATAAGTTTTCATACATGTATGTGTAAATTCCCCCCACAGTATGCAAAGTTCATATTCATACACTCTTGATTCACAAAAGCGCACTGCTGTGCAATAAATTAAATTACTAAAATTAAATTTTTTAGACTTGAGAGAGAGGTTGCATTTAATGAAACATTTGTTTGGACAAATAATTCAAAACGAACTAAGTCATTTCATTCATCAAAGGGTGAATCAATTATTTAAAAAACACATAAATCATATTCGTACATAACATTTAGTTTAAGAAATCAGATTACAAACTAATGCAATTAATTATAAAAAAAAAATAATCTGTCTTAACAATAGTTTTCAATACAGTAATATGAACTTTGTTTCTTATCTAGATAATTTTGTTATTTTCTATAAAATTAATGACTGGACTATCCTTTTGATTATTTGATACATTAAATGGGGCTACAATGTATAAAATTATACAAGAATGGTTTTTTGTAACAAAAAGTTCTTCTTTTTGAAACGTTGAGGGTACGCATATAAACTTTGCATACCGTATGTATTTTCTAATGGATTTCCAATTCAGCAGTGATAGAATTCCAAGCTTTTTTGATCGCAAAAACGATCTTATGTGAGATATCATGTATGCATACATTCTTATATGGCTCCATATATAAAATCTTATATTTATATATGGATCCACATAGAAGAGCTTCATAATTAAATTTTCATATATGAGCTCATATGTTATAATAAATTTCATATATTAGTCCATATATTAGTTCATATATATAAGTTTTGCCATGTATAATCCCATATATTTCCATACATGAATTCATACATATTCATATATAGTTATATACATTAATATATTAAAAATATATGGACCATATATAATTTTTTTAGCTGGGTATGTAATTTTGACAAATTGCTATATCTTGGAAACTGTAAGAGTTAAACTCTTGAAATTTTCAAAAACGGTCAAACTAAAAAATCCGAAAATTATAAAATTGCCAAAAATTTAAAAAAATCGCCAAAATGAAAAAAAACGCTAAAATTAAAAAAAAGCCAAAAACCGAAAAAAATCGCCGAAACAAAAATAAATGATTATGTGAACAAAAATTGCCAAAAATTAAAAAAAATCGCCTAAATGAAAAAGAATCGCAAAAATCAAAAAAAAAATCGCCAAAACGAAAATAAATCGCTAAAATTAAAAAAACGCCATATAAACCGAAATAAAATCGCCAAATCAAAAAAAAAAATTTCCTATATGAAAAAAATCGCCAAAAATTAAAAAAAATCGCTTAAATGAAAAAAAATCGCCAAAACGAAAAAAAATCGCCAAAATTAAAAAAACGCCAAAAACCGAAAAAAATCGCCAAAACGAGAAAAAAGTGTCAAAACAAAAAAAAAATCCCACAATGACTAAAATCCGCAAAAATCGCCAAAACAAAAAAAAACATTTTTATATGAACAAAAATCGTCAAAAATTAAAAAAATCGCCTAAATGAAAAAAAAATCGCCAAAATCAAAAAAAGTCCCCAAAACGAAAATAAATCGCCAAAATTAAAAAATAAAACGCCAAACCCGGAAAAAATCGCCAAAACAAAAAAAATTGCCTATATGCCAAAAACAAAAAAAAATCGGCAAAATCAAAAAAATCGCCAAAACGAAAAAAAATCGCCAAAAATTAAAAAACGCCAAAAACCGAAAAAAATCGCCAAAACGATAAAAAAAACTGTCAAAACTAAAAAAATTAAATATATAAAAAATAAAAAAATCGCCTAAATGAAAAAATCGTCAAAATCAAAAAAATCGCCAGCACGAAAAAAATCGCCAAAATTAAAAAAAAGCCAAAGACCGAAAAAATCGCCAAAACCAAAAAAAAATTGCCTATATGAAACAAATCGCCAAAATTTAAAAAGCACCAAATTAAACATAATGCCAAAAAATTAAAAATTGCACTAGAAAAAAAGTATGAATTTTTTCACGAAATGAATATGCACCTACATATCTCTGTGCTTATGTTTGTATCTCTATACTACATAAACGCACTTTGGTAAAGGGTATATAAGATTCGGCACAGCCGAATATAGCACTCTGACTTGTTATTGAAATATTTGTGTCCAACGGATAAACCACCAACACACCTCAAATTAATTATTGATTGTTATACCCTTCACCAAAAATGGTAAGTGTATATCGTCCGCGTAAATGAAAAACCACGTAACTAACAAAATAACTCAAAATCACATTTTTAATTAAGTATTGGGTATAACATCGAAGTACATGTCCCTAGAAACTTTCAAACCTTTAGCATAGTAATCAAACGTATTAAAAATTAAAATAAGGAAACTTTATTTATAATTTGAACGGGCTAAAGTTCGTATCGCTTTTTAAGCCAAATTACATGTGATAATTATTAATGAACAAATAACATCAAAGTTAGTTGTAAATATTTTGACAACACATAGTTTTCGAAGGCCACTAAACCTTCATCATCAGCGTTCTTCTGTGTTGGTCCACTGTGTGTGGTGTCAGTTGATGTAGATTTCTGTCCTATATACGAAACTTTCTTGCAAATGGAATACGTGAATTGTTTTGATTCATCGTATTTCAATTTGCTGAAACGTGTTTTGTAATGAAAGCCCAAATTTTACATCTCTAATTTACAACAGACTTACCATTGTCGTTTATTCTTTACTAATTATGCACATGTTAGTTAATTTGCTTATTTTTGTTCGACTTAACTTCAGTCACTTTTTTCAGATGGTTTCTCCGTCCTATAAGATTTATGTGAAGTTAAGTGATCTTTTAATTTCAGCTAACGATATAAAGGTTTTTCTTTTCGTGTTTAATTTCCTCAACATTTAAATGTAATCCCATAAACTATGGATTTATGTGTATATATTCTGGGTCCCTGCCAATAGGGCAGTCGGACAAGCGATGTTCGTCTGTCTGCATATGAAATTGGGTTTTCGAAGCCCTCAGCAAATGTAGTCGCCTCGGACTTAGACTATACCCTCATAAATTTATTGTTATTGAAAATGAGCAAAATTTAAAAATCTTTCAGAGCTGGAAAATCGAAGCTTTTTTTAGTATACAAGGATAAACTACCTTAACTAAGCCTTATTATTTGTTTCTTTGTTATTTAAACATGTTTTATTTTAGAAAGATTTCTACCTCAGCAATTTTTCATATTCATAAAATTTTTATATAAAACTATAGTTTAATCATATAATCACAAGCTTTTGTTGCTGTTATGTAAGATGTGGGCACTCATTAGTTTTACGAAGCATTGCGATATGTGTTTTATTATGCTCTTTGCACAGTTAAACAATTTAAAGCAATATCATATCCGTCCTTTTATGCAAATTGATGGTTATCCGTTACCAAGACGTAACATAAGTATGTAACTCATCTTAAATTTTAATAAATAGAAATAACATTCAATGCACATGTTCCAGTCCACTTCTATGACACTACTCCTGCGGTTGTTTCTACTTGTCGTTGTGGCAAAGCACCAATGAAATATATAGACAATGCTTAACCGCAAATAAATTACAATTAAAATTTAGATTTTATTTTTCATTTCGCCATATAAAACTTTTATTTTTATCCAATGGATTTCTAATTGTATAAAGGTGTAGATATAGTATAGAGTATAAATTATTTGCTGGGTTTTGTTAAAGTTTCTAGGACTACTAAGCTTATTTTTTGTGATTTTCAAAAATATTATTATTTGTAAATTCTCAAATGCTCTCTAAAAGTCTGTGCATAAGGCAAGAGGCTTGTAGCTATTAAAAATACGTGTTTGAAGTCTACTGATGATTTGGCAAATTTTGGAAATATACAGACAATGCGTAACCACCAGCAAATAAATTTCAATTACTAGTTTTAAAATTATGTGTTTCTTTCAAATGTAAGTGAGCAACATGTCTAACGTTGTTGACATCGTGGGACAGGAGTCCATAAACAATGTATGCGAATAAAATGTTTACCTAGTGCGGCCTAGTGCAGACTAGTGATGAGCTATAACGTGATTTTTTAATAATGTTGCTCCTTGTGAAAGTGATTTCTAAATCGCTGTTCTTTTAAACTGTGACTGTGATCACAGTTTAGTAGTATTTTGTTTGTAGCAGTTCTGTTGTTTTGAGATTTTCGTATAAGAGGCAGAGAGACAAAAATTTTGCAATATGAACATGTGAGATGTATGTACATAGTTGCCAGAAAAGACGATTTGACACGATTTGACGATTTTTTATCGACAAAAGCTTAAGGTATAAAAAAATTTATGTGGTAGCCTTATCTAATGTTAAGTAAGCATATGAGAACAATCACAGTTTGTATAAAAGAACTATATTTCCAAAACCTGTTACACTCAACTCTAGTGCAGACACAAATATTCAACTATTACTAATACCGAAAATAAAATCTTTAAATCAAATTCTGTAGTAGAAAAACAGCCGCAATAAAGAAAAAAAATTGAAAATTTTTCTTTCAAACAAAACAAATATATATGTACTTATGTGTATGTATGTATGTATGTATATGTATATAGTAAGTACTTCGTACTGACGTTAGTGAAGGGTATGTAAAATTCGGCACACTCTTACTTGTTCTTTCTATTATTCTTTTTGCTTCAACGTTAATAGTGACAGTGCCAGGATATTATATTTTACCTCCACCAAAAGTTCTAAGCAACTCACATTAGATTTGCTTGGAAAATAGAAATTCTTAAAATTCTTTACTACTGTCTTATGACCAGCACTAATAACTTGAAGTTTTCTATACCACTCCCAGAAAAAAATTTTATGACCAGCATATGTTTGGAAAATATAATAGGGAATGATTATCTTGTACAAGAGTAAAAGGTGAGTGAAACCTAAAAGTTTTAAAGAACCACAAACAGTAAATAAACAAATTTGTTTAAATCATTAAATAAAATTAAATACAGTTCTTAAAATCATTGAGAACTGTACTTCCCAACTCAGGAAGCAAATGTTTAGCGACAAAAATATTTTATTTGAACAATATATACTTAAATGGAATGGAATAATACACAAGAATTAACTGAGTGTTATATAAGGGTTTCAAATAACATTTTTAGCAATAAATCCATCAAAAGACAATCAAGTTTGCGCTTATTATAAATACATGTGTACTTACTCACCCAGCAAACATATGACTTTTATTTTTGAAATGGAATGGCCCTTATTATTTTAAACCAGCTACGTCCAGCCCATATGCACAATGTGCAAACTTTTATCAAGAGCTTTTTGTGCTTTCACACCGACGCGAGTAGAACATCCTCAACAACAACACAACAGAATACAATGTTTGCTCTTATTTTGCAAAAAAGCAAGAACAAATTTAAGAGCTTTCAAAGCTGTTTACCTAAAATGCAAACATCAGTGTATGTGTGTTTGGACGTAGCTGTTTTAAACCTTTTTCTAAGTTAAGGCCCAACTATAATATGAATAAGCTGGCTTTAGCTAATGCCAGAAGTGAACTTTTAGGAGGCCACAATGTACTTACATGCACTTAAGTATTCTTTAGCTACAGCTGCACATAAAGGTATTGTTCACAATTTTTTTAGTAATTTTGTTTCTTCTTATAACTTCTAAATGAATGCAATTCAATAAAATTAACTTGTTGGAATATCCTTATAAATTAAAAATTCACGTACAGCTATATCCACCACTTTATAACTTGTTTTATTTGTTTTGTCTAATAAAAAGTATAACAATGAACATACATACATATGTAAATAAACTTATGTGTATGTATGTGTGTGTATATGTGTATTGTAAAACAAATAATGAAAATAAAAGTTTTATTTTCTTTTCTGAGTTTAAATTAACAAACAATAAATATGAATATTTTCTGGTGCTGTTTGATTGAGTTTAAAAAAATCACAAACAGTGTTTTCCGTACGGAATGTGCGTTCAGTTTGGCACTTAGCTTAAGCAAATGATATTTGACGAAACTTGACGAAAAGTTGAATAAGTACATTATGGTTTGCCACATACGTTTTATATGTAACCGCACAGTTGATTAAGTTCGCTTATTCATATTATAGTTGGGTCTTTAAACAGAATCTTAAAATTAAAATTTTTGTTGTAATGTGAGCAAGCATATGTGCTGAAACCGAAATATAAATCAAACCAAAAATTAGAGCAGTGTAAATAAAAGTTGTACAAACCAAATAAAACCCCCAAAAAAATAACATTTATCCTGTAGTTATTATTAAGGTCACAATCAATAGAGATATTGGACAAATTTTTTGGAAATCTTCTGCTTTTCACTGAGAAACCCGATTCAAAATTTCTGTTCTCAATTGCAACTCAAATATAAGTGTTTGCTGGGTAAGAGGAATCCATATATAAAAAAAACGTACATACATATGTACATAAATATGTATGTATAAGTATGTAGAAAGTACATGTTAGGACACATTTCATATATTTTTTTTGTCGTTTTTAAATATTCCCTTAGTTACCTGGATTGAAGAAACAAATTGAATGTGACTTGCAACCCTTAACATTTATTCTGGTGTTTTTTTTAATAATTGAACTGGGTTTGGGTAAACTTCGTTTGGTCTGAGTTTGCCTTTTTGCTCTTCATTTCAAAAAATTCTCTTGAGTGTTTAAAAAGGCAACTAACGTAAATGAATTTTTTTTGCGAGTCATTTTCGTATACTCGTAACTCGTTCAATTTATGATTACACCAGGCAACATAGAAACAGCTGAATTGTATTTGGCAGTTAATTTTCTATAGAGAAGAAGTATCTTTCGTCTTAATTACGTCGACTATTGTTCGAGAAAAAAGAAATCTGACAGAATTCGGTTCCACTTCAAAAACATCTCAGCAAAAATCACACAAAAATCATGGAAAAAAACATGTGTTGGCTCTAACCTTAAAATCAGTTCCAAAAAAAAAGTTACTTATGAAAATTTCTGAACGAGTTCATTATTCAGCAGCTCGTAACTCTACGTTTGGAAAATTTAAATTTCGTGATCATACAAAAATTTTAATTAACTACCCCAAACACAATTCTTCAACATGTGTAACTCACACAAATCATGCCTATGGAGCACTTTTATACTCGCTCTATTCTTATTTCTGTTAAATTTTCATAGACTTTAATGGCGTTTTCTTTTCTAGAAAAAAAAATTTTGCATTTGTTACACTTTTTAATAGAAAATCGCAGTAAAAAAGCAAAAATGAATAGTTGTTACTATTTTTATTTTTATTTGCAATTTTTTACATACTTTTTACAATTACAATTTGAGCTTAAATAAAATCAGCCTATGACAAACACGTTGATTATTAAGTTCTTGTTTCAACCTGAAATTCTTGTTGAACTTCTCATTTGTTTAAATGAAAGTTTAGCACAACATCTCCAGTTATTCTAAGAAATATTTTGCTACAGGTTCCCTGATAAGCTCCAAGAGCAGGCTTGAAATGCGCATAGGAACTAGGTAGTTCTTCAATACAAAAATTTCAGGGCCAAATATTGTAAAACGAAAACCTTAAGCGATGAAAAATTGTATACGGAAAAAAATAAAATACAAAAACAATATAAATAAAACATTTGTCAACGCTTAAAGCGGCCCATCCACTTGCAATATAATTGTAAAATTTTTCGTTTTGCACAATAATATCGCCAATATCTATGACATATTGGAAGGTGGCGCAATATATTGACATATATCAAATGACTTTTAATTTTTATTTTAAAATCAAGACAATTGTGCAATGTGTTGGCAACATTGTTTAATATTGTTTACTTTCTTTTTCACTGTTAGGGAAATTGGGTAATATTTTCTTTTAAAATATTGTGCCCTTAATTGCAATAATATGTTTAACAACATATGCAATAATATTGTATAATGGATGAACCGCTTAACGTTTTCGTTTTACAAAACCAGACCTTAAATGCATCTTTAAGAAAAAGAAAAATACTATTTATTTATTAATTTATTTATTTTTAAAAAATAGTAAATAAATTAACAAATTAATATTCGGTTATAGGAACTATCTGCAATGACCTTGGTCCTAAGATAAACATTAATATTGGGAAAAATTACGATAAATATATTAAAGTTTTAAAACAATTAAACATGTTTTTGGAGAATCAGTACATTAATCTATATAAAATTTATTAATAAATATTAATTTATATAATAACTGCCTTATTCATAAAAAATATTTCAGGTTTATTAAGCACTTATTTGACATATTTCTATGGGAAATTTGTCAAATAAACCTGTAATAAACCTAAAATATTTTTTATGAATTAGACTGTAAATATTTATTAATAAATATATTAATATGTATGTGTATAAAAATTAGACAGATTTATTATGTTCTCCAAATAATCTTGCGAACATAATAGTTTGTTTGATTCCATAACGTTAGAAAGCGGAAAAATAAAAGTTTTGTAGCTCTGTGTACTTGTCGAGCTCTGTGACTCTTAAAACTGTCTATCAATATGCATTTGAAATTAAAAATTATTGCAATATCACACAGATACACAGGCATGTATGTATGTATTTACATACATATATATTTTTAAGTATAAATTTATGTATAAACATAAAAAATATCTATCAGCACAATAAACAAATGAGCATAATAAATATTTTTTAGGGTGTATTACGCTTTTTATTTATTGCCTTTAGCTTGAATTATTATATTTGTAAATATTTAATTGATAATTAAACATATCTTTGGCTTAAAAGTTTTCTGGAATATTTTCCACATGATCTTTGTTTTTTTTTCTTTTTTGCTCCCATCTATGTTTTCTCATTGAACTCTCCACAATTGATTTCTCTTTAACTCTTCTTTGAGTTTTTTTGTTTTACTGAGTATCTGTTTGTTTTTCAAGCCAATGTATCGTTCGGATACTAGTTTCAAGTTTTGTGTTTATTTTGAAACGCGCTAACGAAGCATTTAAAAGATTCTTGTGTCAGCATTGAGTCAGCAAAGTTATTGCCTTTTGGACGGCTTTAAAAGCCACTGGAAAATAATATTTTAACGTCGAGTTTGCTATTATAATTGAAATACAAATCGGATATAATTAAAAGTACAATTAATATTAAATTTATATTCAAAATTAATAACAAAAGTTTAAATTGTTAAAACCGAATTTAATTAAACACGTTGCCTAAAGCCATCTCTGTCTTTCCTGTATAGTTTCAAACTTTACAAATAAGGTGTGGCTGGCTCTTTTAGCCAAATGATCAAACATAAATTCCAGAAAATGTATATGATATCTTAGAAAACATATAAACAATAATAAATAATTCTCTTGTAAACAAATAAAATAATTTAGATATCTATTAGATTTTTCTTTAAAAAAATTTTTAATTAAAATAAAACAAATAAAAAGTACGGTTTGTGTATTCAAACCCAGCCAACATATTTATTTGTATGCATATGTACACGCAAATTGGTTGTTGTTAAGAAAGGAACTTAAACGAAAAAGAAATACGTAAACGTAAATTCGATTCTTATTTCTTATTTGATATTTAATTAATTATTTCGAAATTAAGTTCATTTGGCCGCACAAAAGCAATAAAAGCAAATGAATTAAAACAAATTATTGTGGCCATGGCCATGACAGGAATAATAATTTTCCGTGTTAAAATTTCTTTAAGAAAACGTTGGCCAAAGGCAGTCGTTTAAAGGCGCGCGATCGTGTGTGAACAGTCATAATTTTATTTAATCTCCTAACAAATCAAAATGCATTAAAATTTTTATAATATAAATACAAACATGTTAATATATTTAAAATTATAAATAAATAACAGCATCTAAAAAAAAGTTAAAACAAAGTTGTAAATAAGTGTTGAAAATAAAATAAAGTCTTAAATTAAAGTTTAATTGACAATAATGCTGTTGTAAATCTTAAAATATAATCGAATGAAGTGATTACATAATTGTTCTTTCTTTCCTATAGTACTGTGCAGGTTGAATTAAACTAAATATAAATTATATACAAAAAGATATCCGTCCTTCAGAAATAAGGAGAAATAAAATCATTAAAAATGTCTAAACGACCAATGCAACATTCAAGTCTCGAAGAGTTCTATGTGCGCCGTGCCGAACCCTTCACATGGTCCACATTTCTTTATAATACCGAAAAAGGCACTGTCATGAATCGAGACGGCCTGTCATGGTGTAAGTTTCATTTTATTAATATTTTAGCTTAATAAAAATGAATTGCAGTTGCAGTCAAAGATTTCGAATTACTGCTGGTGGTATTCAATAAGACTTTTGAAAAAATATAACTCTGGTCTAATAAGTTATTATTGTCGTTTCATAAAATTTATAATATCAGCAGACAGAAATCAATTTAGTAAAATATTAAATAAATAATTTATATTAATTTGAAATTTATTTGCTGGTGGTTCAGCTTGGTCTATATGCATTTCATTGTTGCTGTAACAAATCATCAGTAGACTTCAACCACACATTCCACATCCGACTGAAGCCAATAGACCCAAGCTGTAACAATAAGCTTAAAAAATTTGGTGAAGAATTTTCATGTAAAGTTTGCAATAAAATTTAACGACAATCTTTTTCCTTGCACCGAGTTCAATATGGTGGACTTTGCGAGAAAACAGACGATCAAATGATCAAACAGAAAGATTGTATAAAAGTAAAGAAGTACTTAAAGGCCCCGGAAGTACAAAATTTTAAACTCTAAAATAATTATATATTTTTCTACAAATTTTTTAAAAATTTTTAGAAAATCTTCAGCTCGAAATTGGTATCAAAATCAAAAGTTCGCTTGAATATTGTTATTTATTTCAGCTTTGATATTTTTCTATATGTGACGGTGAAAATAAAAAGGAACCTAATGGTAAAAACCAGTTTTATTCAGGAGAGCCATTTTAAAGATTTAAATACGTGTATCTTTGGTGTACCGTCACTTCATAAAACGGGCATATCTCTGGGAGGGAACACTTTTGGCGCATGGGATCTGCCTCAATCGATGCTCAGATGTTGCCCACATAAAAAAAAAGTGAAGATTGATTTTTTTTACGCTAAGGTCCCTTTCTCTATGCGCTGTCACATATGCATTTCAATCCTGCTCATGGATCTCATCAGTAGAGTTCAACCCAAGAACGAAATGCATATAGACGTTGCTTAGCCAAATAAAAACAAGTGAAAATTCTTTGTTAAACTCTTTGTTGCAGACATATAAATACTTGCAACACTAGAGGGTTAATAAATTAAATTTACAATATTTAAAAACATACATACATACATATACATATATACATACATATGTATGTAGATAATATGTATATCTTTAAGTTTGCATAACAAAATGTCAACATTTGTCCACAAAGACAGCTTACGTACAAAATAAAAATTTATTTTTATATATTTTTGCAAACATTACGTTATTTGGGAATAATGTGCATAAATAATTATATCTACACATGTACATATGAATGTGTTTATTAATGTGCATAAGTATATCAGTGTCGCCATTTTTTTTCTAGAGCTTATCCTCAATTTTTGATTTGTCCTCCCCAAAAATCCCCAAATTGACATTTTTATTTAATTTTTTTCTTTTGTGAAAAAAACCCGAATTTTTTAATATTATTTAAAAAAAATTACAAAAATAATAAAATTAAAATAAAATATATATAAATAAAATTCATTTACATCGATATTTATATTTAAATTTATTTAATTTATACTTATAAAACTTGTAAAAAAAATTACACATAGTTTAATATACACAAGTTTAAAAAATGTTTAACCAAATTTTACCATTTCAAAAACTTCAGAATCAAAATCTTCTGATTCATCACATTATTGGACATAGTACTTGTATTAAAAAGCTTTAGCATTTCAGGAGAAGTATTAAATTTGTCGCAACAAATTGGATTATTTTTAAAGTGTGTGTTTATTCTAAAAAGTTTATTCGAACAAGTCATATTGCATTTTGTTGCGTATTTTTGTTTTGGTAGTGTTCATTATTGGTTAATCTACCTTAATACTTCTTATTTATTACCAACCATTCACTATGAATAGTAACACACATTTTTAGATTTGCCAGTCGCATATTTCTTAGTTCAAAAATAATTCTTGTTACCATCAGTTATAAAACAAAATTCCCATGAAATCCCCTAAAATTTGATTGTCATCCCCAACAAATCCCTAGATCCCCAAAACAAAATTGTCATCCCCAATTGCGATAAAAAAATCCCTAATTTGGGGACAAGTCCCCTAAACTACCAACACTGAAGTATATGCACATGCGAATTTCTTCTTTGCATACAATCCCTTATGTAAGTATAAATAAATACATACAAGTATATATGTGTGTATGTATGTATGTACGTGCATGTACATATGTACATATGAATGCACTTATGTTTAAACGTTTATTTGTGTTATTTCATGTGCATTAAACAAAATTGCGCCTTACATTTATTTTTATTTTTTTTTTTTGTCGTTGTTGTTAATGATCATCAATTCATATGCACATGAATATGTCAAATAATTGGCCACAAATTGGGGCACATTTCGCTTATTTAGGTTAGCTTGTTTTATACATATACATACATATATACATATGTACATACATATATATTTATCTTCGTTCTCACATGTGTTGATGCTAAAGCACCGGGACGTTTTTATGAATTTGCACAAGTATCTTATGTCACCCTACTGCACATATAAAATGCTTTTCCTCTGGCGATTTTTTCATAGCTGATGCTAATTCTAGCTAGCAATTATTGTAAACATCCAAACCAGAAACATCATAGTTGAGCCTTGACAATAGCATGTAATATTGCTGATAGATAGATCAGTACCAGCAAACTGAAAATCATAAGTTGTAAATTAAAATGTTAAAAGGCCATATATTACAATATAAGCATCTATTTTAATTGAATGTCATAACGTTTCTAAATGTAATTTCAAAAAAAAAACTATAAATTTAGATCATAAAAAAAGTATTTAAAATTAACTCATAATTTAAAACTGGCATGGGAAATGTTTTTTGTGTTTATTTTTCTAATAATATGGGTGTACAATACGAGTTTACCACGGGCGTATGAGAAAAATGTGAGAAGTTCATGTTTCTTCGCAGAATTTTAGAGAGCTTGCTAAGTCTAAAATACCAACATTTTGGAAAGCCCTCTTGAAACGACAAAACAATAACATTTTATAAATAACTTGTTTTTGTTCAAAGAAAGTTCAATAAAAAAATGTTTCCAAGTACAAATTTAAGCAATACAACAGGGCTTGTGAAATTAAATAATATATATTTGATAAAGAATATAATTTTCAGAAAAAAATAAAAAAAAGCTTATTAGTTAATTTTTTTTTAACGGTATAAGATTATCTTGCTGACATTTGAAGATGTTTTACTTATGACCAGGGCTCAAATCGTCACATACGTGATCGTATCGACAATCGTACGAAAACAAATTAAATGATACGTCACTCGTATAAACTAAATGGGATTTGAGAAAATGGTGTTTTTACGTAACGAGTTGTACGTTCACGACTGTGACGATTCGACCCCATATTTACATACAGGCTGTCTACATTTGAAAAAGAATGAGCAATACTTTCCAACCATCTAATAAAATTCGATTTGTGGAGTTTTACAACTGCCAAGTGTAGGGTGCATATCAAAAACGAACAAAATACGTTAAGCCCATCTTGAAGAGATGACCTTTCACCATGTAAAACATTAAATATAAATTTTTAACAAATACATATTTTACAAATTAAAAATTTTTTGGGGCACTTTTTGGGAAAAATTAACGATTTTTAGTCCAATTTCAAAATTTAGAGTTCATAAAATTTTACCAACTTAGCCTCTTCAGATATTTGAAATTTGTTTTTCTGTATATTTACTTGAAGTTTTATCACTAATTAAAATTAAAATCAGAAGCTTTTTAAAAAAGTTAAAAGCAAAAAATTAAAAAAGTCGAGGCAATATATAAAAAAATTTAATTTCGAAGAGAAATATCTTTTAAATTATAAAATATACGAAACAAATTAAACACAAATTTTTTCATCTCTTATCAATTAGAGTTTAAAACCTTTAAATCCGCAAAAATCGGTCCTTATTTAAGATACTATTGTCCATCAGGAACTAAAACCCTTAAAATTTTAAAAATCGTTTCGGGAAGTTACAAGCCTCACAAAATTTTTCGCACCCAATGTTGCTAACTTTTACTGCTTGAGGCCTCGTCCCTGGTTCAACAAAACATTTCCCAAGACATGTCAATGAAAACTTGACTCTTTTTCTACAATAGTTTAAATTTCCAGAGAAATTTCATAATTATTACCACTTTCCTCTTATTTTGCATACTGTAAATTTTTTATTAAAAAAAAATATAATAAATTTGTGAATAAAATTTTTTCATTATTTTATTTTATCGTTTGATTGATTGTCCTCCAATGCTGAGTTTATACTGATGTAACTAAAGCAAACAAATCTTAAAACAGGTCCTACAAACAATCTGTCATAAAGTTCACTGGCTAACAGATTCTATCGAAATCATCAAACTTTGCATTATTTCCATTAGGTGTGACATTATCCGCGTTATAAAAACAATCAATCTTCTCTTTTATGCTCTTAAATCGACAAGTTCTTTCAAGACTTTCCCCATCCGTCAAGCATAAAATCTTAACCCGAAATGTCAAAATACAAATAAAAATAATCCTACAACAAATTTTTATGTATTTTGTTGTAATGATAAGGCCACTTGGTATTAATACACTAATAATAATAATACATTAATTAAAATAATACATTACCCATGCAAAGAAAATTCCCCAGAAGTAAAATTTATTTCTCATACAGGAACAATTTCACAGAAGTAAAACAATAAGATAGCGCTCTTATAAAATAACTCTAATGTAGTTTAATATAGAACATTTCCATTTGATATTAAGTTCTCTTACAAACACAAAAGAAAAATCTTTCACAAATTAAAATTTCTTTGGATTAATATAATAATTAAATCAATTACTCGTGTGATCAAAACACAAACTTGTGTATTTATTTAAAAAAAAAAGTTATTGAAAATTGGAATTTTCTCCATAAGCTAAATAAGATTTCACTCTTTTCCGTGAAGCATACATATATTGCAAACATACGTATGTATGCACATATATACATCCATACACATATGTATGGACTGAATAAGCAGGATGGACTGAATAAGCAGGTGAATGTATTTTTAAATGTGAATATTATTGTAGAGAAGTAAACAAAAATTAATATACATATACTCATTGTTTTTGCAGGAAACATCTGAAGTGCATCTTGCATCTTCAATGCACACTTAACTGATTACTTACTCACTCTCTCTCTCTGTCTCTTTAGCTCTCCTTCTTAAATTCTGTGACACAAATAGTTTTTGTTTGTAGATGTATCTAACTCGTTGTTCATTGACTACAATTTACTCAATCATTCACCTATTTTTTACCTTTAAGCCAAGTTAATAACTCAAAATATTTGTTAACAGCAGAAAGAAACTAAACTAAACGAAACAAATATATGTGTGTATGTATAATAACAGATATTTGTTGCTTCACTAGTGTTGCCATTCATTTTTCATTACCTTTACGTTGCCATCTTAAGTTAAACAAATAAATAGTTGACGTTTTTTTTAACAACATTATTTTTATCAAATGAATTTCAATTCAATTCATGGTTTTACTCAATTTATCATATTTTTTAATTGTACTGATACACCCATTCATTGGCCCCTTTCAATTCAAGATTTTTAATTAATTTTTATTGTTAACCCCTACAAATTAACAGCGAAGCCAAAAGCCAAGCAAACATCATGTACCCCATTTGTAAACATGAAAAATTTATCAGTTGCAAATTGAATTATGTGTTTGGATTCAAAAACGTTCGCTCAAATGAACAATAATAAATAACAACTTCTTAATAAAATAATTAAATGATCATTCATACTCTTCGCAGTGATGAAATAAAACCTCAAATTGCATTTTCTAACCATCAAGTCGAACCACTGAACACACTTCACTAAATTTTTATATTTATTATATCAGTTATTTACTACAACATAATAACTCAAAAAATAAAAAAATTTTGCAGCAAATGGCAATGTAGCAAGGCTTTAAGTATTTCCAGCTAATCGTTAAATTCAATATGAGGAATTATTAGAAATTTGTTTTCTAAAACCAGAAACAAATGTAATGTCGGGCTTAAGTGTCGTGAAGAAGTAAATTATATTGAAAAGTAGTCAAACTGTTTTTAAAGATTTGCTCTCCCTTTTACTGATTCCTATAATGCTGTAAGTTAAGAAAAAAAAAAGCAATATGAGTACGATCACAGAGCAGATGTGTAAACATCTAGTAATGAAAATATTTTTTAATATTGGGTTATAGTAACTAAAATAAGATATATAAATTTTTGACTCTAGTGTATTTAAAAATCTATAGAAAACTGCATCTACAGTAGTGGAATTATTAGTTGTGGGGGTTTGTGGAGAATTGCTCATATGGAAGTGGAAATGTAAAAATAAAAAGTTTGATAAATCTTGCGACTGTGGGTTTGCCAAATTTAAATTAAAATCTCCATCCATAATAATTGGCATAAGATGGATATTGTTACCCAATTGTCGTGCACCAGCTTGAGTGTAAGGCAACAGTACGTAATGAAGATATATTATAATATAATATTATAAATTCTTTATAAAGACTGCTATATATCTTTTAAGCAAATATTTGACATTTAAAACTCTCCTTTATTTAATTAAAAAAAATTTTTTAAAAATTTTATATAAACAAGTTTGAGAAATATATTAGTTATCGCTCCTTTATTGCAACATAGGCTTAAGTCAAAATAGCTGGTTTTGCAGAAAACAAGCTAAAAGTTTTTAATTTACACACAACTCAGTGAAGATATAAACATATAATCTTTTGCAAAAAGGTGCATGCACAAGTCTTTTGTGTGAAATTTTTAACTTCAATGTTGCAATAAAGGAATCCCTAACTTGAATGAGATTCAATATTTGATATATTATGCTTTTCTAATTTGTATTAAATTGTTTTTATTTTCTTTAGCAAGAATTGGTGCATTTTATGTGGCGTTCTATGGAGTTTTAGGGGCGCTTGTGGCCATCTGCATGTGGGCATTCCTTCAAACTTTGGACCCGCGCATACCAAAATGGACATTGAAAAGCTCTTTAATAGGAACAAATCCAGGTAAAATATATAAATGTCTCTTTACAAAAGTCTCGTACTAAGCTTAATTTTTTTCCTTTTTAATTATGCAGGTCTGGGCTTTAGACCACTTCCACCAGTAGATAACGTAGAAAGTACTTTAATTTGGTACAAGGGAACTCACCATGAAAATTATAGGCAATGGACGGATGCTTTGGATAAATTTTTGGACGGTATGTTTGCAAAATTTCTAAATCTATTTATATTTAAATTCAATTTATTATTTGTCTGTTTTCTTTTTCTGCAATAATAAAGTTTACAAAATTCCCGGATTAACACCTGGTCGTGGTCAGAATATCAACACTTGTGATTACAATCAACCACCACCAGAGGGCCAAGTCTGTGATGTGGACATTAAGGCCTGGGCACCTTGCACGAAAGAAAATAATTACAGTTATCACAAGAGCTCACCCTGCATATTTTTGAAATTGAATAAAATTTTTGGATGGATACCAGAATTTTATAATGATTCCACCAACTTGCCACAAAATATGCCAGCCAACCTAAAGGAATTCATTGCGAAAAAGCAAGAAAAAGAGCCACATAAGGTTGTTATGATTTTAAAAACCAATAAAAAATTTTCATATCACTTGAGTGCTTTATTCTTTTAATGAACTTGTAGATGAACAACATTTGGGTTTCGTGCGAGGGCGAAAATCCAGCTGATCAAGAAAATATTGGACCTGTAGACTATTTGCCCTTTCGCGGTTTCCCTGGCTACTTTTATCCCTACCACAACTCAATGGGTTATTTAAGTCCTTTAGTTGCTGTACATTTCCAAAGACCAAAACGTAAGTATCACTACTTTTTTCATATATGTATGCTTATTATATCCTGTAATTCCTCGAAGGAACATAGGTTTACAACTAAGTTCTTTAAAATTTATTTAAAAATATCAAAATGCTATAATTTTTTATAAAAAATTTGCGATCTGTGTAATTAAAAATTAAAAGAAAAACTCATACAAATATTTTACTCGTAAATCCTATAGAAAGTTTATTGTACACTCAAAAAAACATATAAAAATTTATAATTTTAGTTTAGGCCTTCCAACGAAATAATTAAAAATTGTACTTGAATGCAAAGTATTTTATTTAAATTTTGGTGAATTTTAGACATCATAAATGAAAATGTAAAAAGTTGTAAATAGAGCTTAAGAAAAAAATTTTTAAAGGAAGGATTTTTAATTAATTACTGCATAAAAAGTCTTTAGAAATAATTTTTAAACGAAATTCTATAATACGAGTATAATCAATTTATAAGAAAGCTTGCATTAATCTTCTCTAGTTATTGAATTAAATTATATTATTTTCTAAATATTCAATGCATTATTTCAGATATTGTGTACGGGCATCAACCTGTTAACACATTTATTCACTTATTTAATTCACTTAATATATTATACTTAGGGCTAGTAAATCAGTTTAGCTGAACTAAACTCAAATTTATATGTGGTTAAACTCAACAGGAGTAAGTAAATCAGTGAACTCTACCGTATTTGTAGTTTAAAAAATAATATTGTGGCACCACTAGAATAAACTTCAAATGGTAAATCAATAATTGTATACACAACAATCGTTTCTCATATTCCGTTTCATTGAAAATTTAAGTTAAATAGCTGATGTTAATAAGTATCTCTAGATAGTAGATAGACGTGGGTGCTGATGAAGTGCGTGGCTGCACAGAAAAATATCGGTATATCCCCCAGCTAATAAAGTCAAAGTTTAATTTTTCTTCTCTTCTTTAGAAACTCACATTAATTAATAAAAATATTTCATTGAATAAGAATTGAAATTAGTGAACTTAAGCCTGACTAAAAATTATTTCTGATTAAAATTCACTAGAGTTCAATTAAAAGCAAAAAAAATTTCTCAAAAACCATCTGTTTTGCAGCGGGCTATCAATTCTTTGCACAATCAAAAAGGCAAAAGTTTGATAAATCTTTATTAAATCTCGCCAAATTTTACTGAGAAAGAAATTTTATTTACGCTTGAGGAAGTAGAATAGCATAAAAAAGCAATAGAGTGTAAGAAAACACAACAAACAAGATCTGAAGAAAAAGGAGAGGCTTCCAAAAAAAGTTAAAAGCTCTTTAAATGCAAAACATATGTTGCCGTTTTCATAAAAAATATTTAAGCTTTACTAAAGGCTTATTTGATATATTTCTATTGGAAACTTCTCAAACAAACCTCTAATAAACCTAAAATATTTTTTATGAATACGGCAGATGGTCTGCATGTAACAAAATCATATGGCCTGTATTAATAGTTCAAATGCCCAATTTTGTGCGTTTACAGATGGTTTAAATACTGCATTGACTTACAGTTTTGCTAGTTTAAATAGAGATTAACTAGCACTGATTTCTTAGCCCTTAAACTATATTTGTGCAATACTTGCAGCACGAAATATTTATTAATAACTTTGCTGTACTGTTTTGAATTGAATATAATGTTCTTCTTCACGTGAATTATTTTTATCATCATGACAGCAATGAAATCCGGAGACTTAAAAGACTTTATGTACTTGACCTTCCCTGCCGAAAATAGAAAAATTTTAATTTGTCAAATCCTATTTAAATTACAAAAGTAAAATTTGATTTATTTACTTGATTTTTTTGAGTTTTAAGGAAAACTCAATGTCATCATGAAATTTGTTCATTATTTTGATTGTAAAAAATATTGTAAATAAAACATTTACAAAAAATGTGACCTCATTCCGAATCTCTGCAGCGTTAAGATTCTATTTCATAATGCATATATACGTGTGAAAAATAATATTCTGGAAAAAAATTGCTTTATCATTTCTTCTATTTTTTCAGGCGGTATTATAATCAACGTTGAGTGCAAGGCTTGGGCTCGCAACATCAAACACGATCGCAAGGAAAGATTAGGCTCAGTACATTTCGAACTTTTAATAGATTAAAATCTTTACCACACTTTTTATTTACAAAAAAAACCACAAAAGATTTAAATTATTTTATATACATTAAATACGAACAATTAAAAAAAATCAATATTGCTTAAATATAAAAGGCAATAACTACTAGACGTCAAAAAATTATGATGAAGTCTCAACTACAGTTTTATTTTTAGCTAATCCAATTATGAAAAAAAGATATATAATTCTTGTTGCTTTATTTTAAGGTAAACTGCCATTCACCAAATAGTTAACAAACCAATTAAATTACCTAAAAAAATAATATACAAAAAAAAAGAAAGATTACATAATAATGTATATATATGTATATATACACATAATAATTTTTTTCTCTGACTGTAAAAGTTGTTGTTGCTAATCAAAGTTGAAGATATATATTTATGTATGTTGTTAAAAACAAAGCAAATAAACAACCTACTTGGCGTAAAATTATAAAAGAAGTAATGTAAATATGAATATCGCTACAAAGTGTAGGGAGTATGTGAGTGCGTGTTATTTATACCACAAACAAAATATTTTAATATAAGATATAAAACTAATAAGCAGCGTAAAGCATAATTGTTAACAAAAATAAATAAAAAATAGAGACCATTAAAATGTCACATTAATCTTTAGCAATTATAATTATTATTATATTTAAGTTTTTTTCTCTCTCCTTCTCTCTCAATTCTATTTAAGTATTTGTAAGTAATTTTTCGTCTGACACATAATTGGAAAAATTAACTTTAATTATAAATATTTAAATTGTAGTAACATGAATGTTTTAGAAATATACAAGTTAGATTAGTTTGAACCCGCCAAATTAAAAACAAACACCTGCAATGAATAGAATCTCTTCGAAAGGAACACAGAACACATTCCCATCCTGAATTGTAGCCCCTAAGTGTATGCAGCATAAAATTATGACATCAAAACAAACGAAACCAATTAGTACGAGTATATTGAGCCTTAAAAAATTAAATTAAAGTGTATTTTTTTAAGATTCAATTAATAAAAAATTTACGAAATTAAAATATATTAAAGTTTTATTTGTGTTTAACCAAAAAAAGTTTTTGAACTAAATACTTACATACATATAGATCCCAGCAAAAAAAATTTTGGAATTCGAAATAAAATATTTTAATTTTTAATATTAATATATTGAAAAACAAATAAAAAGTATCTCTTTCCTTTTCAAAGAACCTATTTTCAAATAAAATTTTTGTTTTATTTATAAATTTTAATAGTAGCAATATTCATAGTTAATGAGTTCGAGCAAAGCATTTACATACACAAGAGTACATTTGTATGTAGGCCAATACACTGTTGCTAATTTTTGGAGTAGTTAAGTTTTGGAACAGTCCTATACTAGTTATAAAGAGACAGAACTAAGAAGCTTGATGAAATATCGGCTGCACTTCTCTACAAGCGACGCGCTGTCTCTCTCTCTCTCGCCTTTGTTTGTCATGTAAACAATATGGAAAAAAAGAAAATGTATAAATTAGTATAACAGCAACTAGTCCTTCAACTACTATGCAACTCCACACAAAACAACTAGTTGTGCTCCTATGACAAACCAATGTAAAAGTCGATATTTCGTTGTATGAAAAAAAAACAGATGTGCAAACAGTCTGAATTCAAAAGCAACTAGTATGTTTCTGACCACATGCTACTCCTTTTATCTGCAGGGTACTGGCTAACGAGAGGAATATATTAGCGCATGTGTATTCATTTGTATAAGAAACCGATTGATGCTCGGCACCCTGGTGCTACTTTGGACAGAGAAGATGTAGACTAACAATAGCATAAACTTTTGGATTTGCTAATATTTCTGTGGCAAAGAGGAAAAAGTGCTTAAGTCGAGATAAGCTGATTTTGACTTAGTGGTAGCTTCGTAATCTGCATATTTTAAAATACTCCTGGGCAAAATGTCAGTTAATTTGTGCGATTTTTCAGGAAGTTACAGCACCATGACTTCCAATTATTTTTTTTAGACTTCTAATCTCATTTGGAATAACAGCTTAACTTAGGTTATACTTTGCTACATTTCAACTTAAATGTATTTACTTATAGTGTGTAAAACAATGTTTGCTTAAATAAATAAAAGTTAACAGAGAATTTACCAATTTAACCGTAAAAGAAATTAAGTTCTGAAAATGCACTTGAAAGCTTAAAACTGCTCTCCTGCAAAACAGTGAAATATGACTTAAGCACTTTGTCCTTATTGCCACAGATTTAAGAAGGAGAAAGAATTAAATTCTTACAACTAAACCAATATATATACTTCTCTTGTGAAACCGATTTTGGAATACGGTTCAATTGTATGGGATCCGCACTATATTGTGCACAGTGGTCATATTGAGTCTGTTCAAAAATAGTGTTGCTTAAAAGACATATGTATGTACATATGTAAGTATATCGAGAATATGAGAACCTAGATCCCTAGATCCCATCTAGATTATCTGTAATTCATTTGCCAAGCTTCCTACAGGGTAAATGCATATATACATACATACTTACATATGTATATATGTAGACAAATATGCATATTTAAATATCTACACATCTTAATGTAGTATAAATATCGCCTTCTTAATTAGACCATTCATTTATAAAGTGTTTGAGTATGCGAGTTTGACTAATGACGTTCTCATGGTAACGAAGATATGAAAAGCTAAATGCTTAAATAGTCTAAAAATAATATTTATTTGAGATATACGAAAAAAAATATATTTTATATTAAAAGTTAAGTGTGAAAATTTGATTGATTATAAACAATTAATTGACGTAAGAAATAGTATGTATGTATATATGTATATACTGACACAAAATTGTAGCAACAAAATAGCATTAGTTGGTAAGAAATGTTTACGTCATATTTCAAGTTATCGAAAGCACCCCTTACGTTTCTAGAAATCATCCCATAGATACGAGTATATATTTATGCAAGATAAGATCAAATTTATACATCATCTCCACTTTTTTTACTCACGTCACACAGATGTGAAAAATGGAAAACAAGTATGCAAATTCTTAAGCAGTGAATGTATTTACCTGCATATTAAAATCATACTAGCGGCGGATCAAGCCCTCATCACGATATCTTGTGAAGTGTGTAACTGAACCAGTAACGGAGCCACAGGCGCTGATATTTAGCTGTCTCGGGTGTGACATTATTGTACTGCTTTTAACTTTCATTTATTTATCACTGCGTTAAAATTTAATAAATAAAATAGATTAAAAAAATAAATTGATAAGAATATAGATAAGATAAATAAACAAAAAATAATAATATTAATAAATATATACATACATACCGCCATATTCATAAAAAATAATTTAGGTTTATTATAGATTTATTTAACAAATTTCCCATAGAAATACGTCAAATAAGCGCTTAATAAACCTAAAATATTTTTTATGAATACGGCGGATAATAAATAAATTTTTTGCCTCGATGATTTTGTTGATGTTTTTATTTAAATTTTAAGCAAACAAATCTGTCTCTGAAATTTCTAGTAAACACATAGAAATATCATAATTCATTAAGTTTACACTTTAAAATTACACCAAGAAATCGTAAATTTTTCCAAAAAAGTTCTATACTAATTTTTAAATTTGATACAAAAATTTGCTAAAACTTTAATCAGAAATAATTTCTTAATCGGGCTTATTAAGTTCAGTAATTTCAATTGTTATTGAATGAAATATTTTTATTAATTAATGTGAGTTTCTAAAGAAGAGAAGAAAATTTTAATTTAGACTTTATTAGCTGGGGGAAATACCGATATTTTTCTGTGCAACCACGCACTTCATCAGCACTCATGTCTATCTACTTGTGTAGAGATTATTATTAACATCAGATATTTAACGTAAATTTTTAATGAAACGGAATATGAGAAATGATTGCTGTGTATACAATTATTAATTTACATCTGGTAAACACATTTGTAAGTATGACTAGTCATTTTCTATTTACCTAAGCACGAAGTTCTATCACTCTACCTTAGGCCGGGTTTACGTCTGTGTGCCAAATGCCACTCAAACGTAAAAGAGCGTCACCAACTAATTACTAATGAAAAACTGATTGATTCAGACATGTAGCTATTTATTAAGTTAAACAGTTTAATACACAATTAATAGACAATTTTATAGAATCCAAAATGATTGCAAACTTTTTAAATTAATAAATTTATGTCTGAATCAAACAGTTTTCATTAGTAATTTGTTGGTTACGTTTTTTTGGGCAAATGACACACAAGAATTGCCAGATGTAAACTCAGTCTTAGTATGTTTAACTATTCTTGCTTATCTTCCACGGTCATGACATTAATTATATTTACTTATTCGATTTACCGTCAGCACTGTCGGTTCCGTTTTATTAAAAATGAAAGGGCATTAAGAATGTGCTCAGCGCAATTTTCTTTTATTTGGCAATGGTCAAATATTATGAACTTTTTGAGTTTATTGGCCGCTTTAAAAATTCACGAATAGCATTTTATTTGATGAATAATAAGCCTTGGTCTGGCTTCAAATTTAGACATCCTGGTTATAAATGTTGCAAAATTAGTTTAAAAAAAAATTTTAATTTTCAAGAATATAATTGTTTATCATTAATAGAAGCTAAAACTTAATATAACAACAATTTAAAATAAATAACTAAACAATTTAATTTCTGCTGTCTGCTGAATTTCAAACATATTTCTTCAATTCATAAGCCTGTATTAAACGTTTTATTTGTTATCTAATCGTCTAATTATACATTATTATTAATATGTTAATTTTTATGATATTATTCTAGTTATATATTGCAATTATTTTCAAATAGTTCCAATGTCAATTTTTTGCCGCATGTGACACCAAATAAATATGCATGTTTTTTTTAAGAAAAATAATTTTTTTTTATTTTTTTATATACATATTTGTGTGGGTCGTCAGCAGCTCTACATTATATAAAATTTTAAGAAAAATCGAATCACAGTGTTCTGAAATTCAGGCTTAATTGCAGCATGTCGCACGCGACAAAATAGCAGCAAATAAATTCGTCTTAATGCTAAATATTTATTTAAATCATTTCAATATAATTTTCAAGTAATTTTAATCAAATTTTAATTTAATTAAATTAATTTTCCTGGTTTAATTGAATTGACATTTCAATTTCTGACATTTAAAAATACGATAAAATAACCATACAACAAATTTGTATGTTCACAAGCACATAAGTAAATATATTTTTTTAGCGATAAACACATGTTCGAAAATTTTTGATATACAATTTAACCCATCTCCAGTTAAATATTTCACAAAAGTTTTTTTTTTTTAATTTAAAAATTATGGAAGCAATTTTTTTTTGGATTTTAATTTAAATATTTTTTAGGTAAACTTCAAAGTTTTGAGCTTGGAACCCTTTTAAAACATATTAAAATCGTTTAAAGATATTTTCGGTATGTTGACCTAAAATTTTGTTAAAAATCAAATGGTTTGCTTCAAATTAAAAAATCACAATTATAAAAAAAGTCTAAAGTCCCTTAAGCTATAAAAGATATTATTACTATCAGAATCTAAAATCCTTAAAATATAAAAAATCTGTCAGAATTTAAAAAAGTTTTACACCGCGAAGAGTATTTACACTCGAGATAGCAAACTTTCAGCCTCCATAGCTCCGTCCCTGATTCATTCTTTATAAGTACAACTACACATAGTAATGAAAGCTTGACTAATTGCATTTGTCTGGTAAATATATTCAGTAGTTTAGAAATTCCATACTTATTACCATTTTTTATTTTATACCACTGTGCGTCACGGCTGACATATTAATACCCATACATACATAGTTATATGCATATTAGTGATGTACGAATATTCGTATTCGTATTCGAATTGTCGAGTATTCGGCTATTTGTAGGCGAATACGAATACGAATATTTTTTCAAAGAAAATATATAAATAAATGCATAAATCCTAAACGAAATTTAAATAAATGGCTAAAAATTATAGTTTTTACAAATACATTAATTTTTTTATAGAAATTTGTGCTTTGTATCATTTTAAAATATTCACCTATTCAGTTGTCGTCATCGACGTCACTTTAACACAACACCAAAAAATTGGTGCTCGTATATCCGTTTTCGAAAACAACTGGCTCTTGTTGGCAGGTTTATGCTATTTTCTAGACCTTAGGGAACGAAAATAGATTGTCAGTTGCACAAAATTTTTCCCGAGAGCGAGTAAACAAGCCCCAATTTTTTGGTTTTGCGTTAAAGTGACGTCGATGACGACAACTAGAATAAGGGTGATTATTTAATGACGATCATTAAAATTTTGGGTACTTTTTATTGACTTAAAAGTACGCCAACAAGAGTGTGAAGTCCTTTTTCATAACAATTTTTTAATATTTCATATTGCATATAATATTCGTATTCGTATTCGTATTCGCGAATATCGTTTCAAATATTCGTATTCGCATTCGCGAATATCAAAAATTGACATTCGTTACACCTCTAGTATATACATTCATATTTATTCATACATCCAGTCGCATTCCCCAAGATTCTACAATATTTTGTTTACATTTCTGACAAAAAAGCTTAATTCACAATTTTTTTTTTTGCTTTAAACTTTATTTGTAAGAAGCCCGTATAAAATTGTATAGTACAAGTACGAGAAGAAGTCTCAGGGTAATAATAAATAAACCCACACCACTAATATTGAAATCTCACAGATTTGTATTTCTTGTTTAATTCTGATTCTTTGAGATACAAAAGATTCCATACAGAGAAGCCAGTAATAAACGAGTATATTATCTCTTTTTGTTTTATTACCAACATTCTACTCTTTTGCTGGCTTGTATCTGATGTTTTATAATAATAAAAATAACTGAGAGTATTAATTTCTCTAAACTTTAGGGAAACTTTTTCCCAGCTCTTATTCTGTCTGGTTCCAAAACTAGTTTCAACTGTTGAAAACAAGATTTATTTTAAATCTTAACTTGCATTAATCTATAAATCACGATTTTATTGTATATCTCTACGCTCTTAAGCCATCATATAAGAATTTTGTATATTGTAATGATGCAAATGATTTTTTTCTTTAGTGTATGTTTAATTACTCAAGTTTTAAATATGAAAACAAAACAGATTAAAACACCAAACAAAACCGATAAAAAAGTTCTTTACACGGCTTAGCAGTACCGCAAGTTGTTGCATCCAAGCGATGATTTTTGATGTATTCTGAATTTATTTCATTATAAATTGAGTACTGCACTTTCCGTCAGGGTTTCTAATCACAGTGGGGCCGCGAGAAAGGGCTTTACTCCTGCTATTTTCGAAATATCCCATCTGGGCTAGTAGGCGGCATACTAGTGTAGCAGTGGAAGGGTCACAGGTTCGATTCCTGCCAGAAAATCTGGGGTTTTCTGCATACAGGGCAAAATTAAAAAAAAAAATTAATAAAATAAAAATAAAATTAAATTAAAAAATTGCAAGAAACTGATTGAAATAATCTCTATTTATAATCAATAAGGATCTCAAAACAATGTACTCCATTTAATCTTATAAGCCTTTTATAATTGGAAAAAAATAAAGACATACATATATAAAATTATTCAGAGTTATTACCCTCTTGCAGCAAAGGCTCTACATAGAGTTTAAATTTTTAGGCAAAATATTTGCTTAATTCACAACCGTTTTAATCGTGTATTTGTGTATCAAATACACTTTTTGTTTTTTAATTGTGAACACATCCTGTGTAGTGTATTAATGTATTTTGTACTTTTAATGAAAAAAGAAGAACAAGTTACACACAAATTCTCTCAGAGAGCCCCTCTCTGAATACAACATTTTAAAAACATATGAAATAAAAGTGTAATAGTGCATTTAATTTTTATATGAAAATTTGATACAACAAATCTTACACTCTTGTATTTAATATGATAATACAATCGATACAGATATACAAGAGGTTTTGTGAATTAAGCAATTGTTATTCTCTAAAATATTTGAAGGTTCTTATGTTTGTTATTTTTCATCGATTTTAACATAACTTTATCATGAAGATTTCCAACAGTTTTCGAAGCGTGACAAACCCAACGACTGACTTATCAGATTATCTTTTCACTTAAGTGATAAATTACAGACTCCATTAACAGAAGGCAAATCATCATTGAAGTTTCTTCTTTATGTTCTTTTATTTTTTTTTATTTTTGTTTTTTTTTTTGTAAATCATAAATCTTTAGGAAACCACTGATGATAAATTTAATGAAGTAAGTAGTAATGGTATAATTTAATAAAGATCTCGCCTTTGTCATCATGCTTGTAAAGCAGCGACAAGATGATAAAGAAAACTCATGAAGCCAAGCCAGACATTATGCAAAAGATATGTATGAATGCTTAGCTTTGAGATAGATGATGGTGGACAATGTGCTTCCTAAGTATTTAATTAACTTTAACTGCAATTGCAATGCAAATGTAACATAATACGACTCATCATTCATAAATGGAATTTCTTGTAAGGTAGTCCCTTAAATAATGATGATTTATTTATAATTTTTTAAAGCATTAAGGTAATAAATCGGCGATTGTATTTACTTTTTGCCAGACTTAAGTTTTTGAATTTGTATTGAAAGCTGTGCAGTTTTTTTCCAATACTCAAAGATGTTAGAGTATATGAAGGACAGCCCTAATGTTTGGAAAACATTGCGGTAGATAGAATAATTTTTGATGTGTAAATATCTTTACGCTAAGGGGTAAAAATCTTTTCACAATACAATCAAAAATTTTGAGTAAGATCGTAAAGCGTTATCAAATCGGTGTGTGCTATGTATGAGTGTATTAGTGTAATCGAACAAGAACTGCAGAGAAACTTAACAGCTGCTTAAATATACACTCAACTGAATTTTAAAGCATACCTTCAGGAGCAATGTTCATTTTAATAAAAATGGCTTGTGAAGTGCAATAGTGTTTCCAGTGTGAATAAATTTGTTAAAAAGTTGAAAGATATAAAATAAATAAAATAACAATAAGCTTTTAAATAAAAGAGCGTTTTAAATGTCAAATATTTGCTAAAAAGATATATAGCAGACTTTATAAAGAATTTATAATCTTATATTATAACATATCTTCATTACGTACTGTTGCCTTACACTGAAGCTGGTGCACGACAATTGGGTAGTAATCTCCATCTCGTGCCAATTATTATAGGTGCAGATTTTAATACAAATTTTGCAAACCCACAGTCTCAAGCCTTATCAAAATTTTTATTTGACATTTTCCATTTGTATATGAGCAATTCTCTACAAACCCCCACAACTAATAATTCCACTACTATAGATGCAGTTTTTCATAGATTCTTAAATTCAGTAGAGTCAAAAATGTATATATCTTATTATAGTTACCAGAAGCTAATATTAAAAAAAAAATTTCATTACTAGATGTTTACACATCTCCCCTGTGACCAGACTCACATTGTTTTTATTAATTACATACATATCTCCTTTGGAATGTAAAGTTTATTATGATTTTTTATATTTGTAGTTTAGAATTTAAGATATATTCTTGCATTGACACACACATCATATTTGAGACCATCAGCGCAGAAGTGGTGTAACCCACATTAATTTATTGAAAAAATTGTTCTTTTTAGTTTTTTAGTTGCTTTAATACTTTGCAAATATTATGATCTGTGCAAAAAGGATTTTTCAGCTCCATTTTCTTCAGAATAACAAAAGGTGGTTTAATCCACTCTTTTTTTTTTTTTTGATAGCTGCTAATCTAAATAATGTGTTTATCACCAGAATAGCAACCAAAAAAACGAATGTTTGTTACGCCACTTCTGCTCTAAAAGCCTCATTTGTGAGTATATCTTGCATAGAAAATAAATTTTTTGTAAAGCTATAGATGATCCAAAAACAAGCTTTGGCTACAAGAGTCTCAATAATTAAATAACATTATACATACATATGTATGTATAGTATAATTTCACTAATATTGATTGGCTTGAATTTGTATGGCCCTAATGATAAAAGCAAAGGAAGTAAGTGACCATATGCAGTTCAAACATTTCATTTACGATACAATAAAGCCTTGATCATTGACATTACATTTGTTGCTTTGTAATGACAATCAAGGCTAGACAACATAGATAAAATTTGCGAAAATGTGGACAGCTCGGCTCGGTATTTGTAGCTAATGAAGAATATATGTACATACATATATACATAATGTACATACATACATACATATGTATGTATTCCGATGAATATTAAAAAAATGTTCTGTTAATTATTGTCATGTTAAACAAAACTTATTAATGGTTTTTTCACTTTTTTGCAATCGGAAGCATTAATTTGTTCAAATTAACAGTTCCGAGCAACTAGAGAAAAATTAATTGAAATTAAAAAGAAACAAGATACCAGGGCCCGATAAATTATGTAGTTTCAGCAAACGAAGGGTATTTTTATAAACTGTACAATTACATATGTAAGTATGTGTGTATGTATGTATGTATATTTGCCCATAGTTATGAAAGTGGTCTAAGTCATATACATATTTCAAATCAAAATATTTTTTTATATGATGCAACATTTTAATTTGGAGTTTAATATAAATTTATTTAATATTCATTAAAGATTTATTGAAGTTTTTTTAAGATTTAGTTAATATTTCGAAGCAAAAATGCACATGACTTAGACCACTTTTATAATTATGGGCACATATACATACGACACTTACATCATAGATTATTTGTATATATGGATGTGTGCGTGTATGTTTTTTTTTTTGCTCTAATCAGACTATTGACAAATCAAGATATCAGGTATTTCTTACGGAAGTGAAAAGCTTTTAGTTGTTGTGAAAGGTAGAAATTGATTTTAAATAATAGGTAAGAATGTATACCATTTTGTGTTATTTAAGGATAGAATATTGAAGCGATCATATGACTGCCCCATTCATTAAGTACTTGGTGTAATGTAGTTGACGATAAATGAAAATATATCAAGACAAAGTGTTGTTGCAACTATACACATATCGAACTCTAAATCATAAGCAGTGACAACTTAAAATTATCAAATTGGATTTATACAGGGTTTAAAAACTTCCCATTTGTGTATTTTATTTTGCTGCTGCTCATACTCCTGATTCTGAAAATGCAAGAGTCGCAGTAGAAGTTAACACAGTAAACGAATAGCTATACAAAACAAAGAGCATCAGCTCTCGACATGTTCGAAGAGTTTTCTAAAGAACTTTTATATTTTCACAACACTGAAAAAACTCACACGACCGCAAAAATTTCTTTTGCAAACAGTATTTTTGAACAATATACTCGTAAAATACCGTTATGACTGTTGTTGAGAAGAGGAAAATGCCTCGGTAATAGTTTTCACAGGATTTTGAATAACAAAGCACTGGAGGACTTATTAAAAATTAAATTTTATTCAGCTAATGCTACTGATCTGAAATTTTCACAGAATATGTAAAACTTTGGCCACTAAATAAATACACACAATAAAAAATAAAGGCAATTCTAAAACGAGCTGAAATCCTAATGTAATATACAGACCGGCAACCGTAAGAGACAACTCTTTAAATTTTCACAAAACGCTAAAATTTGAAAAATCCCAAAATTAAAAAATTGCCAAAACGAAAAAAATCCCCAAAAATCGAAAAAAATTTCCACAAAAATCGCTAAGAATAAAATAAAATAACGCAACCGAAAAAATCGACGAAACGAAAAAAAAACGCAGAAACTAAATATCGCCAAACCCGAAAAAAATCCAAAAACGAATAAAGGCGCCAAAACTAAAAAAAACACCAAAAAAATAAAAAAACGGAATAAAACAGAAAAAAGTTTACCGGGTACATATTTAAATTTTTTTTTAAATTTCCTCATTAGGTAAGATATTCGATTATATAGGATAAAGTTCTTATAGCGTTACATATGTTGTGTCCATACGGAACCCTTCGTGTGAGAGTCAATGTCGCTCTTTACTGAATTTCTGACGTTACATATTTGCATCATTTGTAGAGTATCAACAGTTTTCTCCCAATTCTGAATATTTGGGATATTTTGACTTGTAAGTATTTATGATTTAGTGTGCGATATGTGAACATATTATTTAATATAAAAATTAATTCTGCATGATTAGCACAAAAATCGTACTTTTGAGTTATGACATTGTTGAAATAAATGCATACATATCTTTCTCAGTCTATTTATTAACTAATAAAATGAACACGTGGTGTTTGTAAAGGTGCAATTAGGCGTGACATGACCATAATGCCATAGCAAAAACCAGACCAAAATTCAATTGGTTTTTATGGCAATGGCTATGGCGTTATGGCGAGTCACCTGTAATCAAATACAGTGTTGCCCATTAGTTTGATTCGAAAGGCTGTTTTATATGGCTATGGTCAAGGCACATTTAATACAGGTACATGCATTAGGCAAAACTCTCTGGCAACTCTGTGCTTCTCACATAGCTTTATAAAGTAATTGTCAAAAAATTTATGCATCAAACAAGGCATAAAAGTAATTGTCAAATGAATTCTTCGTTATAAACTTGTAAACAAAAAATCAGGGAATGAGCAATATGCCTGATACGTGTACCTGTTTGATATGCCTTGGCTATGGTTATGTCACATAGCACCTTAAGTTTCGCAGCCAACTTGTATTGAGTTAGAAATATGTATAACAAGCAGTTCTATGAGATATCTTTCCTAACGACTTATTCGAATTGAGTTCCTTCCCCTCTAAAGTTGTTTACTATAAACTGAAAATAAGTTAAAATAAAAATAAGAAACAAACATACTTAGGCAGGGTTTACATCTGTGTGCCAAATGCCACACAAGCGTAAAAAAAAGCGTAACCAACTAATTACTTATGAAAAAATATTTGCTTCAGACATTTATATATTAAGTTAAACAGTTTCATACATAATTAATAGACAATTTTATAGAATCCAAAATGATTGCAAACTGTTTAAATCAATAAATATATGTCTGAATCAAACAGTTTTTCATTGGTAATTAGTTGGTTACTTTTTTTTGGACAAATGGCACACAAAAAATGCCAGATGTAAACTCAGCCTTACAATAGAAGAAGAACTAAATACTAATTTACCGGCACATGACTGCTGTATGTACGTACATATTTATATGTACACAAATGTTTGTATATAAGTAAGTAAATATGTATGTATTTACTATTTAAGTACAATAATTTTAGTTTGATGGATTGAACACCTTCAACGACCGCGTTATTTTACATACATACATGCATACAGACATACATATCTACATACCTGTATTCATATTTAAGCATACATACTTATACATATGTATTTCTACCATTTAATTACTCTTCTTTTTCTACCTGCTTTAATGTTTTATTTTCTACTTTTGTTACTAAAACTCAATACAATAACAGAAATAGCCTCTTTATAAAACCCCAATAGTTGGTATTAATTTATAAAATAAATTTTACATACATATGTTATATACATATGTATATAAATGTACGTACTGTAGTTTCCCTACTCTTTAGTCATTGATTCAGTAAAATGAAGCAAAAATTACTCTTTGTGAACTGTTCAGTGAACTGAAATGCTCGTCAAATATTAAGTAAAATAACACGCATTCTGTGCATGCGTTAACTAACTAGAGATGCCAGAAAAAATTAATATACTTACATACATATGTATGTAGATATGCACATATTCTCAGAATCAAAGGTTATAAGTGCCAAAAATATCAGAGCAAAATATGGATATCACATGGATTGCAAAACGACCAAAAAAAAACTGCTATCTGCAGACTTTTTACAAATGGATAACCATAGTTCCAGATTCCTAAAAGTATTTATATCATTGGTTGATAACGACCGGAACGACAGCAGTGACAGTGTGCATATTAGAGATGAGCCATATTTGGAACCCAGTTACTTTTTCACAGCGATCACAACTGTGACTGAATTGATCAAGTAATAGGTTTTGGAAATCTAGTTCTTTCATACAAACCGTGCATGTTCTTGTTTGCTTACTTTACAGTAAATAAAGCTACCACAATAATTTATTTTTTATACCTTCAGTGTTTGTGGAAAAATCGTCTGATCATGTAAAATCGCCTTTTCTGGCAACTATGTATAGTTCTCACATTCTCGCATTTACAACTTTATTGTTTATATGCCTTTTATACGACAATTCTCAATATTTGGATGGGGTTGATTGCTAATTGCTTGTTCTTGGCTCTGTTCCTATTAGTATTTATCAAATTAGATATGCACATATTCTCAGAATCAAAGGTTATAAGTGCCAAAAATATCAGAGCAAAATATGGATATCACATGGATTGCAAAACGACCAAAAAAAAACTGCTATCTGCAGACTTTTTACAAATGGATAACCATAGTTCCAGATTCCTAAAAGTATTTATATCATTGGTTGATAACGACCGGAACGACAGCAGTGACAGTGTGCATATTAGAGATGAGCCATATTTGGAACCCAGTTACTTTTTCACAGCGATCACAACTGTGACTGAATTGATCAAGTAATAGGTTTTGGAAATCTAGTTCTTTCATACAAACCGTGCATGTTCTTGTTTGCTTACTTTACAGTAAATAAAGCTACCACAATAATTTATTTTTTATACCTTCAGTGTTTGTGGAAAAATCGTCTGATCATGTAAAATCGCCTTTTCTGGCAACTATGTATAGTTCTCACATTCTCGCATTTACAACTTTATTGTTTATATGCCTTTTATACGACAATTCTCAATATTTGGATGGGGTTGATTGCTAATTGCTTGTTCTTGGCTCTGTTCCTATTAGTATTTATCAAATTACCAACACTAATAAATATTTTTAAAGCAGAAGAGTTGAAATGTGTTATGTCACAGTTTAAGGCCGTGATACACTCTCATACAAAGTCGTGCGATCTAAGAAAAACTACAACCCTGGTGTGATGAACTGTTAGTGTCTTTTGAAAATTTTTATAAGCACCATCATACCAGGGATGTACTTTTTCGTAGATCGCACGACTTTGTAGGATAGTGTATCACGGCCTTTAAAAGAACAGCGATTTAGAAATCACGTTCCCTTGTGAACAACAACATTATTAAAAAATCACGCTATTGCTCATCACTAGTGCATATGTCGCTCTGTTACTCAAGCAACGTCATAACTCAAAAAATTCAAATTGTTTAATGATGCAGAGTTAATTCTTATATGATTCTTCATTTTGTGTAAAAATTTTATAAAAAATATATTGTTAACTCGACTCTTGAAAGCAAAATAAGACTTGTTGTGGGTAAATTGAAAATTTTAAACTCGTTTTCTGGCAATATTTTTTTTTGTTTGAGTTATGACATTGTTTGAGTAAATGAGCGAAACGTATTCACTTAATCCAACCAACCCCAACAACATATTTCTAACGCTCACCGCTCACATTAATTTTTCTTTTAACAAAAAAATACATAATGTGCGAAAAGCAACAGTTTGGAGAGTATCTAAGTATCTAAAATTATTTTGGTAATAAGCAAGCGGAAAAAAACTTCGTAGGATGAGAAGAAGTGGAAAACATAAGAGAGTTTAGTAATACAAGAGTTTGTAAATTTCAAACCGGAAACCTTACAAGACACTACTTTATAGGGTTGGTGTTTTATGAACTCTTGATTATTTTGCTACGTATGAAGGTACGAAACAGCTATTGTGACTGGACATATATATATGCATTAGTACATGAATGCTTAGAAGGTGCAAAGTTATGGGATTTCTGCGAAAGCAAGATCAACTATTGTTGTTAAATAATTAAATAAACAAATCCAAAGGCGGATTTTTCCCAGCAAAAACTTTTCAAGATTTCGTAATGCGTAGTACTCTCTTAATGGATTACAAAGTAATGAGTGGTACTTATTTTATGTGTGTAAGAATGACTGCCACATAATTAATAAAATAAGTACTTATTTATATCATTATGTGAAAGTGTTTATTTCAGTTCTTTCCAGTTATTAATGAACTATATGTATCTAGACAAAAACTTATTTATTGATCATGAAAATGAGCTTTGAAAATAAAGAAGATTCGTAGTTTAATTTTCAATAAATTAACTTTCGTTTTACACTTACGTATTTATAATTTTTGTTAAACAATTTTATCATTTTCAAATATCCTGCAATATGCTCGTATAAATATTTACACATTTTCTTTGTAAAATTTTGATTTTTAACAATGTCAAAAAAGATACAAGTTTTATAACTTTGTTACAAAATTTAACTTACTTTTACTATTTAAAAATAAAGTTATTCATTGTCTTTTTTAGGCAAAAAGTAATCTATAAACTGTTTCATATTTGTAGACAAAAAATAACCCAATAAGTGTTGACTACTTTTAGGCAAACAGTAATCCATTAACTGTTGGATACTTGTAAGCAAAAAAAGGGTACCCTATACTTTTTGAACTTCTCAAACAAAAATAATGTACTATTCTGTCAAATTGTCAAAGATAGTGGAGGACACACTTATTTTATTTTTTTGTATTCTAATAAGCAGTCTTTTTTTCTTTCTTGCTCCTTAATATTATACTTAAAAATGCGGTCGTTGTAATGATGAAATAGGGAGTCTAGTATTATGCCATCTTTTGGCTGAATAATTCTCAACTCTCAACCACATAACAACTTACATACTTACACATTTACATAAATAAGAGATTCAATAAAATGTATTTATTTTTTACTCTTTGGCATGTTTTTAATAAGAGAAATTTAATTTGTTAAAGCATAATGACAATAAATTTATTACACATTTATTTAACATTCTACATTCCAAATTTTTTGAAGTCTTAACAGTTTAGGACCAACTCCCTAATTTCTACTTACATTCCAACTTACATTTATATTTAGAAGGCATGGTAAGTAATTTTCTACCACAAAATTATTAAGAGTACGTTAAGTAGAGTGGAGTAGAGCACAAAAAAGCACAAAAATATTCAGGCAAAAAGAAATATGTATGAATATATGTATACATATATTTATATATACATATGTACATCAACCATATCCATACATACATATGTGTGTATGTAGGTATATAGAAATAAACAAACGATACATTACAAAACTTTCGAATAATAGCCCGAGTGCCTGGTTCTTGAAGAGTTTAGTCAGTGATCTTTAGCGGTGGAGGTAACACGGTGTTTCGGACCCGATAGAGCGCAATCATTTAATTTCATTTTTAATTCATAGTGTATGCATATTCCATTTAAAAAGTAAATACATACTATTAAAACAAAACTCTGAAAAATATCCAACATATTTATTTATAGTGGTTTTATTTTAAGAAGAAGAAAAAATACTCTCTGCTCTTGTAAAAATATAAAGTAATTAACCTTAAAAAATAAAAGAAAAATAAGTATTTGAAAACAACAAAGCGAAATAGATAAAAAATATTATCGAAAACGTAAAATGTTGAAATAAAACGAATGTTTCTAATTCTCGATGAAAATAAAAAAAATAAATATTTTAATTATTTATTCAGTGTTAATAAAAATAAACTTATTATTATAGTGAGCAAAAGAACTCTTCATTAATTATTATAGTGAGCAAATACTTTTCACTAAATAATTAAATAATAACTACTCAGGAAAATAATATAGAAAATTATTACATAAATGTTTTTACATATTAAAATTTTTAAGAAATTAAATAGTGATTTTTTTTTCATTTATTTTATGTTTGTTTTTGTATACATAGTATACATATATAAATACATACATGTGTATATATGTATACATACAAATGTACAGATACATATGTATGTAATTAGTATAGGATCTTCTATTTTTCTAGTCCATTTCAGTTTTATTTTGTTTGAAATCAAAAAGCTTGCAAAGATCTAGCTGACGAAAGGGACCACAACAAAAATCTTCACTATAAACTATTTCTGCCTGTTAGAATTTTTTATAAAAAAATAGCAAAGGAAACAAATTTAAGCCAAAATGTCGAAATCAAATGATATTAAAGTCAAGCAGCAGACACCTAAAGAATATCAATTTTATTCTCCCAAGGAAAAGCAAAGTTTTTTCCAATTCATACACAACAGCAACGATGGCACGTATTGTGGACGCACACCAAAGAGTTGGGGTAAGTTTTCCAAATCAAAACATGTAAATATGTACATACTTATGTATGTATGTACATATCGCTGTTAACAAGTAGAAAGGCCTAAACTCAAATAACTGTAATTTTACAGAAGAAGGTAAAAACATAATAATAAACAGTACAAGTGCTGGTACAAACAACTCTGCTATTATTTTTTAAATTTGTGTGAAATGTATTGGAAACAGTGAAAAACTCAATTTCATGAAAATACGAGTTAGGGCCTTTCTACTTTTTTATTAGCGATATGTAACTATAAAAATACATAAAAACTTTTTAACAAAAATCAATTACGCGTTAAGGCAATTTGATTTAGTTTTAATGAACTACATACTTACATAAAATATATCAAGTTCAAAAATATTTGCTAAATCATTCACCGTCATCGTCATCGTCTGAGATAAATTTTAACTTAATGTTTGATTTAATTTTTATATGAACGTGTGCAAGCAAAAAGGCACGGCACATTGTTCAAATATTTGTTGAATTAAACTTAATTTATAAACAAGTTTGTATGTTTGTAAGTATATAAAATAATTCGTTCAAGTGAAGTATTTAAACTAAAATAGTTGGCACGGTCATACTTATTTCATCAAATATCTACGCAATCGCCATATTAATTAAACAAACATAATCCAACATTTTTAACCATGTGCTGATGAATAATAAAGAAAAAAATAATCGGGTTTCTTATCAATTTTTTCAAGTTTGTTTTGATTTTTCTGTTAAATTCATTTTGTGGTGTTTGCCATAATACAAGCTTAGAAATATATGTATATATACATATATATATATATATATATATATATATATATACATATATACTACCCTATAGGAACTCAAACCCATTTGTAAGTACCTTCAAACTGGTTTTTTAATAACCACAACTGGTTGATTAAGTGACTTTTTTCCTTATCGCCGACTCACTATTTTAACATAGGCATGTCATAGGCGGTAGTCAATTGGCCATCTCTGCATGACTTTTAAATTGACTACTAAGTAGTTATTTTTCAACTAATTTCTAGTTAATTAATATTATAGTAAAAAAAGATATATGTATATATTATATATATATACATACACATATGCGTACATTTATATATATCTAACTATGTAAATATATAAACACACATATATATATATATATATATATATATATATATATATATATATATATATATATATATATATATATATGTATGTACATATGTATACATGAATATTTATTATTATTTTATTCACTAAAAATAAAAATACGAACCGCTCATAGAAAATATACCTATTTCGTTTTTTTTAAACAAACATTTGGCATTTGATTTCATGGCATGTTTTTTTCTTTATTTTATTTTCTTTTAATTTACGTATTTTGCTTTTATTTATTTCTTACGTGTGCTTCTTTTTTTGGTTGATATCTGCATGAGATTTAAACCAATTTATAGTCACTTGCAAAATAATTAATTTATAAGTTAGTGTTTTTTGTCAATTAATTATTTTATTTACTACAGGGGAAGCTTAGAAATACATACATACATGTATACATACATACATATATGTACATACACACATGTGCAGATACATACATACACACATAATTAAATTGTTTAGTAAGCAAATCAAAATAATTTACTTCAAATGTAATATTATTCACAGTGATTTAGTTTGTTGTTGGTTTGAGTACTTTTAAATTTAAATCAAACTTATTTTGTTTTTACTCGCGTATAGTTTTCTGCCAGATCGACTTTGTAGAAAGAAAAATTCAGGGAAACATGTAATTTTATCCTTATGTGTATGTTAAAAGCACTTGCCACACAACAAATAACAAGATTCAAGCGAAATTTTCAAAAGTCCGCTTTTACCACATTTTAGGTTTTTACTAATCTCTGGAGTTGAATTACCATTTCCAGGTTTGATGTCTTCAGAGGTTTATATAAAAATTGTGTGGTGTATATACTGAGCCCATTCCTTGTCAAAATAATTACACAAGAAAAATGCATTTTAAAATCTACTAAAAGGAGGTTAATATAAAATTTTTCAGCAATGAACTTGCTTGTGTATTTATTTCATGTTAATTCAAAATGATTTACTGTCTTCAAAGAAAAATTTTTCTTTCAAAATAACTTTAATCCATGTTGATTTTAAATTGCAGTGATGTTAAATAAAAATGAATATTCATGTTAAACCAAAGTTATTTTAAGTTGAAAAAACATGATTTCATTTAATGCCGTCTACCTTATCTATTAATTATTTAACTTACCTCATTGTGGGTATTAGGCACAGGCATCAAAGTTTGATCACTTACTCAAAGCGTGGTAGTCAATGCGCTTAAATAACCTTAAATATTCTTTAGATTCATATTGAATTTTAATTCAATTTGCTTTTGATTAGGTAAGTTTTATTTGCATTTTAGCTAACGATATGCATATCTGACTGAAATAGAATACAATACAGCTCTCATGTAATCTCATGCAGTTTAAAGTCCACTTTGAGCCCGCTCATTGATGTTGAGACTCATTGGAATGGGATGGGTGTATTTCGCTATTATAGCGCTGCTACAATGGAGTGTGTTCTTCTTAAATCCGGGAATGTGCCCGGAAACTCGAACATGTTTTACACAACACATTCTTCATTAAGAGCACGTACATTTGTGGTCGACTGGCCACTGAATCGCAGTGAATCGTGTTGTAGAGAGAACTCGTCGTTTAGCCGTACGTACCTTCAGAGGACTTTTCCTATAAAATAACCTATTTTCTTAGTTAAAGCACAATGCATTGCATGAGTAGAGTTAGTTCATCCTGTCCTGAGTATTAGTCTTATTTAAAAAAAAAATATACATAAATAAAAGTTTGATTTTGTTATACACTGTAATAGGAATTAGTAAATTTTCTGTACTTTTTAAAAAATAATTTAAATATTATAGTTATTTGTTACATGTGTATTTTGTTTACTGATTGTAACTACTTATTTATATCAGCGGATTAAATCAATAACCAAGACTCATTAAGCTCGTTGAGTTCTTAAATAAATTTGTCGATTCCTTTTTTTTTAAACAGTTTTCAGGGTTGCAGCAATTATGGGGCAAATAATGAACTTTGAAAATTAATTTATTTTCAAACTGTAGAACTCACAATTAGTTTCTTGTTCATTTATCAGCCTGTCAATTTTCCTATCAAGAGACAACACCGGCAATATATTGTCACATTGTCAGTGAATTCAGTTAGAAATTTAGTTGAATTCTAATTCAAACTCAAAACAATAGTGGAATGATTATTGTACGAGATTGTAAATAATTTATGCATGTGAATGTTGCCCACAAATCTGATTTAATTTTTTTTTATATAGTGACAAACGTTTAAACAAATTATATCACTCTTTGTTTAAGATAATAATTAATTTGGTTGGTATGAGTTTAGATGTGAGAATCTCACATAAAAACAAAATTATTTTGTAATGCTTGAATGAATGTGACATTAAATGGAAAATAAGTGAAACTAACAAAATCTTGATTGAATTACACCGACAAATATAATATAATAATTATTATTATTAGAATAATTAATGATTAAAGTCAAAATAATTTTCAATTTGAAGGATTTTAAGCTATTGCTGCCCAAAATACTCGTATTACAGTTTCACAAGTTTACTGCTTAACACAGTTTGAATTCATATGATTTAAAATAATCTTTTCTAAGTCCACACTTCAAATTCTAGACCACTATTTCTGTTACATACTAAAGTCCTGCTCAAGAACTTTTAAGACATGAGGGATTTTTCAAATGCTTTACTACAGTGAAACATTCTAAAATAAACGCTAAACACACTGTGGGCAAGACTTATGTTCCAGTTATTGCAGGTAAAGGATTAAAGAAGAAAATACTTCGTGGCGGAAGAATATGTGATATGGTTACTTCTTCATACGCATGGGCGCATATACAAGCGTCATGCAAGTACATACATAGATAAGTTGTTTGTATGCTTTTATTTTTCTGCGCACATACAAACGCACACATGCATTGATATTATTTTTATGCGATTGATTTAAAAAAAAACACCCTTAAACAAATAACAGCTTACCATATACATCTTACACACACACACACACTCAAACGTACAATATGCAAAATAGCAAGCATACAGGCATCAACACTACTTCTTTTGATTGTTTGATATGAACAAGAAGTCTTCGCGAAATCGCTTGTTAACACTCACATACACGAACACCAATGCATCCATCATGCTTCGCTTATAATACGACGGCAATTATTATTGGTTTGGTATAATACATGCCACGGGAATACATTTAAAAACAAGAAGACGTATTTATATATCAAGAATGTTTACGCAGACCTCTATTACATACAAGAGCTTTTTAGTTCAACATACCACCCCAAATAAAACAGTCATTAATATATTATAATATCCAATTTCTTTCCACCATAAAATTCAAAATGGTCAGTGCTTAGGCTTCACAGAAATAACCAAATAAATAAAAATAAAAAAAACTTCACGCTTAAGTAAAATAAAAAAAAATAGCGAGCTAAGGTGTCATTTACCTTAACCATTTAAAACATGCTGTTGCTGGCCTTAATACTAAAACCGAAAACTAAAATAGAATTTACTTCACAAATATTTATTGTTATTATAATTATGTAAAGTGTGTTTGGTATAGAATTCCCTTTGGTGCTATTAATACCCTACTCTACGGTAGATAAGAACTAAACTTGCCACACACATTAGCTAATGAAATTACTAAATACATATACAGCAAAACTCTTTAATTATAGAGATACACAATCGTATTTGAAACGACAATAATCCTACTCAAAATAAGACTTGGACCATGAATAACAAATATTATTAAATTAAACATTTAGGGTCAATTTCACCAACTCTATTTAAATATCAATTCATATTTAAATGTCGATTTTCATTGATTTTTGTATGGATATTTAAATAAATTGGTGAAATTGGCCCTTAACAATCAACCAGCGAAGATGAGTGCGGCCGATCGTATGTCGGCTTTTAACTAAGTCATTACCGAAAAATTTTCAGCTTATTGTCAAACGACTGTTATTTGAAACACAAAGCCTTTGGAAATTGTTGCTCGAAATCGTTTGAGTGCAAAATCTAAAATAAAATAAAAGTTTATGCAAAAGCAATAAAAATAAAAAGAAAACTTAAATTTTATTTTTTTAAATTTTTGGCGAACATAAGGAACAATACAGTCAACTTGACTAAACAAACGATTTGTCGTTAACATTATTAGGGTGGGTCACTAGGCTACAAAAAAAGCGAAAATATAAACACCTCAATGTTTATTTAATACAATATGTACAAAAAAATTTAATTAGAAAATGTTCTTTTTTGACAGCCTGTTGGTTTTCTTTAGTCGTCCTTGTGAAGAAAGATAAAAAATAAATGGAACAACAGTGATGTCATACTGAAAACTCATAAAGGCAACTAGTAAACAATATTAGAAAACAAAAAAAAAACCACGAATATAAACAATATTAAGGACTAACTTAAGAAGGAGTCTCTCCCTCTTTACAGTCACAGCTAAATGACATCATCGTGTACCTATTCATATACTTATAAAGATAATGTGCGCTAAGCATGGACGTGTGTGTAATGTTTCAAACCACAATATACAGACATACAAACATACATACATATGTATATATGTACATACATATTAATTAATATTTTATTAAACGATATAATAAAGTTACGACCTCTGAGCTCTATGCACTATACTTGGCCAATTCACAAGGTGTTCTATTGGGCCTTATTACGGTTCTCGAATTTTTCTATTCGACTTCGAGAGTTGGTACAAAAAAAAAAAAAAATTTTATGTTTCTTTAATCTAGTACAGCAAGTCGAAGTCGAATTTACAAATTCGAGAACCGTAATAAGGCCCATTATGTCATATTGCCATAATGTTTTAAATTATTTAAATATAATTTTTTTTTGTTTGCTTTCAAACGAAAATGTTTGCTCATTATCACAATATGACGCAATAGAACACTTTTGTGAATTGGCCAACTGTATGCATGTATGCATATATGTACATATATGCAGGTATACAAATGGATAGTGGTGAAAGTCAAAATGATTCAGTGTGAAAAACGCCGACAATGTTAATATCATTGATGCCAGCTGCTGAATTTTCTTTGGTGCCATATATGAATTTTTGTAGTACATAAGTATCCAAAATGTCATAAATGACTGAAGTTGATTTTGTCTATTGTGTGAAACCATTCCATTTTGTGAAAATTGCTTTAGAAACCTCAAGAACGAATGGACCTAATGCAGTATCCATTCTATCTATTCGTGAAGACTATTGTCGACTTTCCCATTTTAAAAAATTGTGTGTGTAAGCACCTCTCCTGATGTGCAGATCCAGTAAAAAGGGATTTTTTGAAATTCGAATCTTAAGTGGGTAAAAATTGGTAAAAACGGCTATATGGTATCCCTAAATCTCCGGAAGTAGGGATGTAAGGAATACGAATACCGATTCCGATATATCGGCGATATTTTACTGTCGATACGGCGATACTTCTTAAATTTTTTTAGAGCTGTTTTGAACCAACAATTCAATTTTTAACATTTTTTTTGCATAAAAACTAAGAGAAACAACATATTAAAAGCAGAACGTAAAGTCTAAGTAGAAAAATTAAACATTTCTTTTGTTTTGCTTTCCATCATAGTAGTGAAATGTTCTCTCAATGATAAATCATGTATTTAAAAAAAATTTTTTATATTTTGTTAATTTCAGAATGAATTCAAATATCTATTTTAAATATTAATAATTTTGTATAATAAAAGGTTTTGTTAATTTTAACTTGAGTTCAGTGTCAATATACGTATCGGAATCGGATCGCCAAAACGGCGTATCGTTACATACCTACTATAAAGGAATAAAACGGGAAAACTCGGTTTTTATTACTTCTTCATTTTCCATTTACCTTTGAAAGTAACTTTTACAGAAATTAATTTATATGTAATTGCAGTCCTTCTGAAAAAAAAATTCAAATTGATTTTGACAATTTTTCGAAGGCGTCAAATTGATTCCTCGTTATGATACTTTTTTTACAAAAATCATTTCATGTACATACATTGATACATTAAACAAAATATTTATATATTCTAAACTCTCTCTTATTATTAGTGGAGAAAAAAATGCACAAAGAAATATTATTTATTCTACAGAGGGACAAGGAATATACCAAAACTGGTTAATTACCCATAGTGTATGGTACTTTTGGAAACATACTCGTTTCTGGACTAATTTTTCTAATGAGCAAAATTTTTTTTAACGAATAAATAAAATGTGTTTATTTTTTTAGCAAAGTATCACATGTCAAGTATCCGTATTTTAATAAAAATAAATAAAAAATAAAATAAAGACAAAAGGGGTCTTCAAGAAAACGCTAAAAAGTCTCGCAAGCCGTGCAAATGTGCATTTTTACAGTCTCGCAAATAAACTTTAGAAAATTATATTGAAATTTATTTACACAAACCGAGTAAGTTTGCCAAATAATTTTAACTCGTAGACTTAAGCTGTGGAATAAATTGTGCATTTTATAAACAACAACTTCTTTGAATAATCTAAGCAATTTCGTTGGCTGGTTTCTGGTTTGCCGCACAGTATATTAAAAATTCATTATTACTGCGGCAAAGCAATAACTACCCGACTATTTGGTTTTTTTATTTTCTTTTTAGATACAAGTTACACTTTTTCCCTCATATTCATAAAATTTCAAAAGAGTTTGAAATACATATCGCTAGCTAAAACGCAAAAAGAAGAAACTAGTGAAAAAAAAATCAAAATCGAGTTTTTGATTGAATGCCATGCCATAAGCTAGGCTACATGTCTTGACAATATTTTAGACTTCTGCGATCAAAAATGACGCTTTTAATAACAGAAAACTAAGGTACTTATGTAACCAGAAGTGTGTTAAGTTACTATAATTTGTTTTATTCTCCTGTAATATTATATTTTTGGCAGTTACACCTTTTTGTATTTTAGCTAACGATGTTCATATTATACTTGAAATTTAGCTTAAAATAATATAAAATACATTTTATTTTTTATGAATAATTTTTTCTTTTTTTTCAAATTGACATTAACTGTTTATTACCCAAAATTTAAAGAAGCAAACATGCCCATTTGTGCAAATGGCAATTTTAAGACTTCTCATGAAACCCCTTAATGTCAGCGATATTCTTTGAAAAAGGAAAGTCACAATTCAATATATATAGTTGCAGTCTAGTGCTACTTGGCTCGCAAAGTATAAAAGGAACTACGCCAATACTAACAAAAAATTATTTTTCTCTGACATTGCTGCTTGAAATGTGGAATAAATATTTTTATCTGAAGTAAAATATTTCGATAATAAAACTGATAAGTATGTTTTAAAAGGTAAAAAATCACATAACGCTTTTCTTTCGTCGCGTTGCACAGTGTTCGATTTAAGAATTTAGGATGACAAAAATCATAAATTTGTAAATAATTAAGATAGAGTCCTAATTCTTTTGTATTTTTATATTGAACTTGTTTATATTAAATTTATTTATATATTTGGGGTATTCAAAAAGTATATACTTCAAACTTATGTTCACACATATATTACAATAATAAAAGTAAAAGAAATTTCAAAAATTAATAATAATATAATAAAATAACAACAACTTATTTTGAGTTGATGCTGATATTATATTTTTGAAAAATAATTAATGGGGCAGCTTGGGGCAGGAATTTTATATAAAGTCTATAACGAAAACGTTGAAAGATTACCGAAACGTTTATGGGAGTGGTGAAAAAAACTCACTTATCTTTAACACTTAATAAAAAACTTACCATTTATTCGAAAATAATGTGTTTTTGTGTGTTATTTAAAAACAAGTCAAAAATTACAATTGATTAAAAAAAGTTAATATCGCTTCTACAATCCCTTCTATATACTTTTGAATTTGCATAAAATACGCTAGTGTTTTTGTGTTTTTATTTTTTTCTGTTAACATGTTATTCATAGTATCGTTATAAGCATAAAAAGGGAAATATATACAAGAATCACATAAGAATCTTCGCTTTCAAATTGTATGATCAATTTAAATTTAAAATTTTTTATTTTTGTCGTCCTAATTTCTGAAATCGAACACTGTGTGTTGTGTTCTTAAGTGTTTTTATTATCGCTGTTGTATTTGATTTAAAACTATATAGATATATACATACATATGTATATATGTATATACATATGTATATCGGTTTATATTTGTATATACCTATATATATATATACGATTATAAAATTATACTCTACTTTATTTCGATTTTAAATAAAATCTTCTCCACACCCACAAATCTTCTCATCCCACATAAGCCAATTATAGAAAAATCAAAAAAAAAGTATAGTACAGGAAACCCTATTAGCGTAAGTTCAACTCCAAAACTCACAAATTCATGTTAATCTTTCCACACATTAGCATGCACGTATAACTTGCAAGAAGAAACAAACTCGCCAGCAACGCCGACCAAAGTGCCATCAATATCAAATTTAAAGCTAAAATAAAAAAAATTCGTGTTTGTTTAATTTGGTTACAATACAAGTACAAATTACATATGTACGTATTTCGTTTAACAGAGTAATCAGTTAAATCCCTCATATAATACAGATTTATATATATACATACATATGTATATTTATATGTATATATAAATACATACAGACATTTAGTTTAAATAATTAGCATGTCCACTTATTTATTTATTTTTTGAGGTATTTTTTATACCAAAAATTTATCATTCAACTCCATTCGGGCAGAAATATCTAGCAACAACCTGATATTACTGATTAAAATGATTTTCAGTGTTAATCAATATCAATATTGCGCAAATTTTAATTTAGCATGAAACTTTTAGTGAAAACGTCACTCCATGAAACATAATTTACAAGCTCATTATATTCTTAGATGATCCCTTAAAAAACTAATAAAACAGGTAAAAAAATCAACACACTATTCAAAATAATATAAAAAAATAAGAAAACCCGAAACAGATTTACTTGCACCAAGGGGATTTTTTTATATATTTTTTTGCAGTGTATTTTTCTAAGTATTTTAACAATAAAACAAAAAATCAGCAAAAGTTCATATATGTACATATTATTCAATTAGAATTCAATTATTTCTCTTGAATAAACTTCAAAACAATAGATTTCATACATACTTATATTATAATGAAAAGAAAACCGGTTTCATTTTAATTCAATAAAAACAAGACATCCAAAGCTTGACTTTTTTACATACATATACGTGAAAGTTACCCATTTAACCAATACTTTCGTTAATGGTATCGATTTCGAATATATCTCGAACATTATGGAGAAAGACGCACAAAAATTAATCTAAGAAAGTTTAACCTGTCGTTCAGTTTTGTTTCAAAAACATTCAATTAAAGAAGGTTCGCTAGCAATATCAAAAGTGAAACAGTATCGAAATAATTTCGATATCGCCAAAAGGCAGCACAAAAAGTAATTTTTTAAGATTATTACTTGTCTTTATCTTTTAATTTATTTATTTTAATTAATTTTTTTCATTAAATTTTTTTTTCATTCTTCAACTTCCGTTGCAGTCAATTGGATTCGAACACGGCTATTGTTTTTTTCTGTTCAATTATTGTACATACATATATGTGTATGTGTCTTTTAATTCTTTAACTTACGTTGCAGTCAGTCAGATTTGAAAACAGTACTTCTAGCCTAATAGACTAACATACACTCACTAAACTATCGTCACACATTCGAGAAACTATTGAGACAAGTTTGTTGCAGCGAATTTTCAAATTTTTTGGATTCGACAGCAAATATCGAACAATTCGTTCAAATCGAATCTCAGGTCAAGTGGGTTAATATGCACGTCAATTGTAACAGGTTTGTTTTAAGAAACATTTATGCCCAGATAATTATTTAGAATCGAAAAGTTTAAAAAACATTTCTAAATGAAATGTATAAAAGCTAATAAAAAACAAACAAAAATCTTCATATGTCTATAGTAATACATTTACCCTCATATTCATAAAATTTAAAATGAATTTAAAATGTTTTTTATTTCAAATTTTCATACAAAATTTTCTTAAAACGGATTTCAAATTCATTTTATTTTTTTTATGAATATGGGGGTGTTAATATATTATTGAGAAGCACATATACAAACAGAACAAGTTAAAAATCCTCAATCTAAAATATTTACGCATCGATCATTTGCTTAAAGAATGTCATAACTCAAAAAAATAAATTTTTGACTAAGTGAATTCAGAATTCGTGTAAAAATTTCATATCTTGTTTACTCAACTCTTGAGCGAAAATAAAATTTTCTTTTTCCATTAATTTGTGTTTAAATCAAAAACTTTAATCATGCGAGTATAATAAGAGTCTTTTTATAAGCGAATAAAGTTTTCTTTTATTAATTATTTAAAAAGTTTTGGCTTGAAGTTCTGTAATCCCAAAGAAATGCATACAGACGGGGCTGAACCAACAAAACAAGCAAAAAATACTAATACATTAAAAACATTAATAACATTCTTCGGTATTTATTATGCGAACATTTAAAAAACTTATGGAATTTTTATAAAACATAAACATTGAAGTGTCATTGTTTGACATTTGAACAATTGTTATTGTTTGCTAGTAGAAGGTACGAGGTTAGTAAAAATAGAGCGCTACACGAATGAACAAGGCATTCTCATTGTGAAATTGTTTTACCAATATGGTGAAAGTTTTGCGGCTACAGTTCGCCAATTAGGATCAATTTGGGGTCATAATAATGCTCCAAAAGAGTCATCTGTAAAGAGATTAATGAATAAATTTGCCTAAACTGGGTCTGTTAGTGATGTAAAGACAACAACGCTCCTTCGACCAGGTCGATGTGTACGATTTTGGGCTGGAGGAATCATTGGGCCTTTTTTTTATGAAAATGAGGCAGGTCAAGCGCAAACAGTCAATGGTGTTCGGTATCGTGAAATGATAACCAGTTTTTTCGTGCCTAGAATTAAAGAAATGAATGTGGAGGGCATGTGATTTCAACAAAACGGCGCCACATATCATACAACCAGAGAAACAATTCAATTGCTGCATCAGTCATTTCCCGGTCGTGTTATTTTGTGTTTTGGAGACCAGAATTGGCCGCCTAGATCGTGCGATTTAACACCATTAGACTTTTTTCTTTTGGGTGTTTTAAAGTTGATGGTTTACGCCAATAAACAGACGAAGACTCAAGCCTTAAAAGAGGAAATTGGACGCTGCATTACTGAAATACCGCAGCATTTATGCAAAACGGTCATTGAAAATTTCATTAAAGGATCGTCTGTGTGCCAGCAAAGCCGCAACGGCCATCTGTCCAATATGTTGTTCCACACATAACCTCATTCTGTATACTTTACGATATAATAAAATATCACGATTTTTTTTAATATCTGTGTTTTATTTAAAATTTAAATCTTGCGCTCTTGTTGGGACACCCTTTATTTTATAGGTACGTTGCCTTCAATCAATTTAGGCATAGCATTTAATCGTATGTTATTATGATACACATATACACATACATAATAAAGAGTACACTTTAGCAGCCGCGAAAGTCGATTCCAGCGGAAGTTGCAGTTAGTATCTATAGCAAGAATGCTATTATACATCCTTGATGCTATAGCATTTCTAGAATATTGTGTCCACTACCTATATAGTATTTATAAATGTATGTATATTATACAAAATATTTGTAGATACATATCTACATGCTATAAGTAGTTGAAAAAAAGCTTTAAAATTTCATTAAAAATTTTTTATACACAAAAATAATTTCTGATCTAATTATTGAGTTCTACACATCCAAAAAATACTTGTGCACATAAGTATGTACTTAGTTCAATGTGAATGTATGTATGTATTCACGGAAAAATTATAAAATAAATATTTTAATTTGTCTGATTTGCTCTTGGTTTTTGCTTTCCTTATCTAATACTTATCGACACGATCTTCCTGATGACGTCATTTGTCTATTTCGTTTGTTTGCTTCTTAATACGAGTATTTTTTCTTTTTTTTAATTTGATTACAAACACAAAGAAATTGTTTTTCAGCAATTTTACATTAAAGAACTGTTTAGCCAAAATTATTTTTAACATTTAAAGCCAGATGCTACGAATTTATTTTTATTTTATTTTTTACTAAATCAAATTTTTTATTTAGCTGTTTCGGTCTAATATAATTTCGTGACGTAATATGCAGCTACATATAACGTTCGTTTACTATAATAACGTCATAACTCGGAAAAATAAGTTAAATTGGAAAAATTTAATTTAATGTTCTCTCAAGAATTGAGTAGCCAAGATATTTCGAATAGATATGAACTTGTTACACAATGTGAATAACGATTTTAAGATTAATTGTGCTTTATTAACTCATAAAATTCCATTTTTTTAGTTATGACGTTGTTGATATAAATGAGCGATATGTACTTAACATTGTACATAACAAGCATATATACCGGAAATGACACGAGGTTTATTTCTAACGTAATCCTCATATATTAAAACCTCTTGTATATTTTTCTATAAGCTAAATCAAAAAAAAAAAATACTTAAAAAGTAAGTAAGATCTATATGTTAACGAGACCAGTCATGAAATTCTTTTTATGGCAAAACAATTTTTAAAAATGTTATTTACTAAAAGGCTATAATCTATAATACCCAGAACTATGTAAGCGATAAAACTAATGGTGCTCAGCGAAGTAAAAATAATCAAATTTTAATTGGATATAAGAAAATTATTATTGTTGACGAAAGGGAGAAATTCGTGTGTGTTCATTAAAGTCCTGCACAAGACCACTTACAAGAACTATTAGGACATGAGGCATTTTTCAAATGCTTTATTACAGCGAAATCTTCTAAAGGAAACGCTAAACAACACTGTTGACAAGACATTTGTTTCAGTTATTGCCGGTATAGGAGTAAAGAAGAAAATACTTGGCTACGGAAGAATTTGTGATGTTTGCTTTTTTCTACGCATGGGCGCGTATACAAACGTAATGCATGTACATACATACAAACACACATAAGTTGTGTGTATACTCTTTTATTTTTTTCTGCGCACATCCATTGACATTAGTTGTGTGCGCTTGATTTAAAAAGAACCTCCCTTAAACCATAGCTGTTAAGTAATGATTAGTAATTGTACTGATTACTAATTTGATTACTTTTTTTAAGGTGAAGTAATCATTAAATTACTATTATATTCAGTTTCGCATGATTACTAATTGATTACGATTACTAATAATAGAAAAGTAATCTGAATTACTTGAAATTACAAAAAATAATCAAAAAGAATCAAAAGTAATTAAAAGATATTCCGATTACTTTTAAGATTACTTTTAATTATTTTTGATTATTTATTAATACTCAAAAGTAATCTTTGAAAGTAGTCGGATTATTTTTTGATTACTTTTAATTCTTTTTGGGTATTTTTTTTAATTTCTGGTAATTCAGATTACTTTTCGATTATTAGTAATCGTAATCAATTATTTATCAGAAATTCTTTTAAATGGAATTTTATAATCAGTAGAATTCTTTCTTTTTAAAATTTAATCTAATTGATTCCTACTCCTAATTGGAATTTAACAGCTCTGCCTTAAACACATAATAGCTTACACACACACAACAGCTTACACACACTTACACACGTATAATATGTCTTCGCGACATCGCTTGTTAACACTCATATACACGAACACCAATGCAACCGTCGTGCTTCAGTTTTTTATTTATTATTGGTTTAGTATAATACATGCCAAGAGAATACTTTTAAAGAAGCGATCCCGCAAGAAAACATGTGAAAACGATGTGGAAGCCAGAACATAAACGATTAAGTGTAAACTGTATGCGTATAGAATTCTCATTCAGTTCATACTGTTTACTTTAATAAGTAATTCAATAGAATTCAGTTAGATACGAAGCTACTATTTCTAATTGGAAAAATCAGATATTAAAATATGTAATTTGGAATTTATGACAAAAAATACAGAACTGTGAAACACAAATAAAAGTGACAACACGTACATACGAATTTATGTATCTAAAAATGATTTTAATGTGTTTGGTTGCTTAAAATACTCGCACACCGAATTTTTTCCCATGACTATTTCGTGTTCAAAAATTGTCATGATTGTGATAATGTTTTCTGATTACAGACAAAACTTTAAACTTCATTACTTATTTATTTTAACATTAGTTGCTTAACAACTACCAAGAGTGTTCAGGCAAAAATATTTGCCAGAAAAATAACCGCCAATACAGTAACAATTTAAGATGTTATCTGAAATAAAAAGTACATTTCAATTTTAAAGTGATTGGTTCTACATATAGACCACTCAATGTTATTAGATATTTTGTTTTTATTTGATATTATTGCTAAATTACTAAACACTTTCATATGAGTATTAATACTTGTGTGCATGTATGTATGTATGTACGTGGCTTAAAATATTTAAAATATTTTTTCCTAAACCGACCATTACCGGTTCTATACACGTACATATGTAATTATACATATATGTGTATGTATGAATTTGTTTATCTACAAATTAGTATATTTACACACATATACATTTATTCATATATTATTTTTTATACACATACCTACATACATACATATGTATGTGTGTAAATCTTAAAATAAAAGAAAACCTGGTGGAATTCATCCTGAAACACTTTTAATGTTGCTACAGTCCTGGCATGTACTAATTTTAGAAAACCTTTAATGTTTTGTTTACTAAGGACTTAAAATTAAATTTTCACTCAGAGCGATATCCTCTCCCTGGCTTTTTCTCTCTCTTATTTTCATCCCTAATAACCAGTGTTGCTGGTGCCAATTTTTAAAAACGAATAGGAGGAACATTTTAAAAACTTGACCACGTGTTTTTTATTTTTTTTGTACTAAAACGCTAAACCGCTTTGGTTTCACCAATCCAAAAGCCCAGTGGCACTATTTTAAAGGTCTTCATCATGGTCTGAAAAAATTAATAGACCCGATCTAAACTACATACTACACAACATTTTCACTACAATTCGGAAAAAACGGAACACTGCCGTATCCGAAACGGCACAAGTATGACCAGAAATAACCATGTCCAGCCAAGAAGTGTGTGATACTATAAGAAATGATGACTTCTGCAAGTCACCATCCCTTCTTAGTTAGTCGGAGGGTTGCGAAATCGATTTTCGCTGGAGATATCGGGTAGCTCCATCATCCCTTTTCCGTCATGTTGACCAAAGCAGACAGCCTAAACACATATACATATATACATATGTATATGTAGTGAATCGGACCATATAAGGCGTGCATATGGGATAATGCTCGTTACTACATCTAATCAATTGAATGCAATTCTACACTCAGAAAAAAAACAATGTTGAATCGTTAAAAATAGGGTTAATTCTACATTTTTTTGGCAATGATCTTGCTTCATGTGTGTTTCATGTTAATTTAACATGATGTATAGTAATTGTCCAAAAAAAAATTCCTTTTTAAATAACTTTATTTCACGTTGAATTAACATTTAAGTACTGTTAAAATCAAAATGAAGAATCATGTTGAATCAAAGTTATTTCAAGTTAGATCAACATGAATTTAGATTTAATGTAGTAATTGTATTTATTTAATTACTTAACTTACTTGTGGTTGACATAGACATCAGAAAAAATTTTGTATATATAAATTAAATTAAATTGGCTTCCCCGGCCAAGATTTGAACTCGGAACTCATCGCGTGGTAGTCAACGTGCTTACCCCCGCAGCCACAACAGCTTTAAATATTCTTAATATACACAATTATGTAATATGTACCATCTTGAATTAATTATAAAATAAAAGCTTTAAATTGACTCCAGGATTCGAACCTGCGATTCTCTGAATGCAAAACTAGCACACTGCCTACCAGCTAGCAGTAGTTTGTTGGCTGTTTACAAACAAAAAAACAACAACAATACAAAAACAACCTACACAACTAAGCACAAAGTGTATTGCAATAATTTACAAAGCAAATAACCACCAACACACTCAAACGGCATAGTAAATTTAATGTGATTTTAATGAATTTAAATTGACCTTTTGACATGTTAATATTACATTGGTATTTTTTTCTGTGAGTATAAAATTAGATTTGAGTAAAAGAGAAACCTTTGAAATAATTCGAAAACTTCCGAAAAATAAAACAAATAAAGTCTGAAAAAAGCCAAGTTGGCATCATTGCTTAAAACACCCTTATAAAAAGAGAAAGAGAATACGAGTATTTACATAAAAACAAATTTAAGTATATAAGAAAACCTGCAAAAGGACTAAAATTCTTAAGCGGAATTTTGTTGTTGTTTCCCAAAATGCTTACAACTGAATCTGATAAAATCTATTTACTTTATACGAGTACTACTAGAAATATAAATGTTTGTATATACATACATACATATATGTATATGTATGTATGTATGCATGCGTGAATAAATTTATATGGCGCCAATGAGGTCATTCACCAGAACCGTATCGCTACACATGCACATACATAGATACATATGTACATACTTATTTACAGCCATGTACAGCTTTACATACATATTTTCAGGGCTTAAATTTTAAAGATTGCTAACAAATGATATTGTACAGTTTTTGTTAATTCGCTGTACCAAAATAAATACATATATATACATACATATACATACATACATGTGTATATATGTATGTATATGTATTTATTTTGGTACAGCGATACATATGTATGTATGGATACATATATCAGCATAAGGATACACATGAGGATGCTCGTGCCAACAATATTATGGTTTCTGCAAACATGCATGTTTTTTTGGCAAAAAGTAAAATTAAACAATTTAATATTAAAAGCTTAGGAACGAATATTATAAGAACCAAAACATTTTGATAATCGAATTTTTCTTTAGCGTTAAGCATTGTCTATACGCATTTCTTTCCTATTCAAGTAAATCGTCAGTATACTTCAGCCCAAAAGTTTGTCAAATATGTACATGCACTTCGGTATTTCATTTTGGTAATCTTTCAAGAAACTGCGTAAAGTTCTTTCCCAGCAGACAATGAAAAACCGTTTGATTAAGACACGTATGTATGTATTTAGTGGTAACGCTTTTTTGGGAACATGGCACACATATTTAAACTCGGCCATCGTTATGTGCGTACATGCATACATTTGTACATACTCGAACAAACATACTTATCTTATAAATGTAATTGAACCAAACAACGTGGATGTATCGCCTGGTCAAAAATCATACAAATATTATGTTTTAATATACAGCTACGATTATCAAAAGGATGGTAATAAAGCAAATTTACTTTGCTGGTTTTCGTATTCCGATATTTATAAATGTACGCACATACATACATACATACGTATTTATGTGGATAGCTACATATGTACGTAAGTACGTATACGTATTTGTTTGTATTTAAAACTCTAGATATGTATTTACTCGTCAGCCTTCTTTTTACAAAAATTGTTTTGAATAAATGACAGTGTGTTTGTTGGTGCGCTATAAATAACATTCCTGGAATACACAACAAAAAGGACCTTAAAAACAGCTTAACTAAATGATGTTCATATAAATCAATTTATAGCAGGACCTTTTCAAGAAACTTATTTTTGGACAATAAATAAATTTTAAAGAAACGAATGAAAGCATTCAAGGGGAAGTACTATAAATGTATGTGCGCTCACACAAACATACATATCCACAACCTTAATATGGAAAGGCCCTAACTCGTTATATTTTTGATATCTATTTTTTTTTTCATATTTCGACAAAAGAACATCAAAAAAAATCTCAATATCAGAAGAATAATGAGTTAGGGCTTTTCCATATTAAGATAGCGATATACAGATATGTAAGCATATATGTATGTAAGTAAGTACAATTGTTGTCCTGAAATGTACTTATGATTTATTGCTGGCAAGAATATATAAGTAGCTAGTAAGTATACATATTCCTACAAATAAATATGTATATAAGCATGTATGCATACCAGGATATGTATTAGTTATATGTACATATCGCTTATCTATTCAAACTACATCAGAATTAAAAAAAACCAGTTTGCCAGAAAACGAGCTTAAAGTTTTCAATCAACACACAACCTTAATGGAAAAACCAAATCTAATTTTGCTCTCAATACTTGAGTAAACAAAATATTTGTTTGAAATTTTTACAAAATTTGAAGAACGATATGGTGATTTATTCTGCGAATTCAAAATAATTTAATTTTTCAGCTATGACGTTGTTTGACTAAATTAGCGATATATACATATGCCAGCCTTATGATTCAAATACATAGACCACAGAAATCTACACAACAACACGACTACAAATGCTTTGGACTGCTTTTGTCGCGGTGTAGTCAGCATCTTAATGATATTCACAACGACAGCAACATTACATATATGACTTTTGAGATGTGGTCTCGGTTAAATAACACCCAATATTTTTTAGGACTCATTAATTTCCTTTTATTTTATTATATTCGCTTATTGTGGCTCACAAATATAGAAATTAGTCAAAGCTGTGGTAGTGGCAAAATAATCGCCTTCACATAAAATTTAAAATTGTGGTCGATAGCCTCCCGGCATTTATGTGTTTAATGCCTTAAACTAAAAATTTTCAATTTTCGCGAGCAGTTTATTTTTCATGACTTTTAAGCAGGGTAGGAAAAAATTCTACTCGCGAGCACAATTTTTATTAACTCGCTCGTTTTGAAATTCTAATTTTAATTCTAATTTTGAACTCGTGAGCACAAATTTTATATGACTCGTACTCCTTTTGTGCTCGACTTGTAAGCATTAAATGACTCGCCTTAATAAAAATCGCGAATAATTCTGTTTAGATCGACTCTCGAGTCGAGTTTTATTTTTTACTCTTAAAATTTGAATTCTTCTCATGAGTTTTATTTTCGATTTTCAAAAATTAAATGCGCTCGCGAGTTTTATTTTTTAACTCGCGAGCAGAAAAGCGTAGCTCTTTTCAATACAAAAAAATTAAACCCGCTTGAATTGAATTCGTTTGCGAGTGAGTGTAATTCGAGCACTCTCCGCACTCTGATTTTATGTATAGACTTACTGAGAATTAAATATGTTTCGTGTAAAATATAAGAAATATCTTATGAACGTTAGAGAAGAGATTAAAAAAGGCGTAACATAAATTTGTTGAGCAATTTTTGGCATTTATTTTGATCTGATTTACTTGGACATACCTCAACTATTGAGACAAAAATATAATTTTCTTTTACCATTGCGTTGTGTGTAAATTGTCTGCAAAACAAGTTTTTTTTAGTAAATAAGACATATCTAGTTTTTATCTAGTTTATATATTATGACAAAAGCTTTCACATTTTACTAAACTTCTCCAGATATTTGTTCAAAATTTTGCTTATTAACACTGAAGATGGGTGTCACTTAAGTGATTAAACAGCATGGTGAGTGAGCCATCTGCGTTAATCATAAGAAATCGTAAAAGAAATGTTTAAATAAGAAAAATAAATCGTGTAATTTGAAGCAGTAAGGTGGTGTGTATTGGCACCCTTAGCATTTTAATTCTAGTTAATATTACAAATGATTCATTATACTCAACCGCAAAATATGAGAAAAAATTTATTTTAATTTTACAAATACATTTTTTATAAAGTTTGCAATCCATCGTCGTGCAAGTGGATAGTTATATACATACGTTTGAATTTATTTTGAAATGCTTAACCTTAAATAATAATAAATACTGGGGTATTCCAGTCATCCTCTCGAAATATGGTCTCAAAACTAAATGTTGAATTTTTATTTTAATAGCAACTTCTTCTTAAAGGGAATGAAATCAAGTTTAAAGTTTAAGTTTATGCAAAATCTAAAAGTACAGCAATTTAAAGTCAAGTTTAGCCATTATGCCTTTTCTTACTATTTATTTAAATTATTTTTTTATTATTTTATTATTAAATTAATTTTTTCTAACACATGACACAGACAGTGAATGTTTGCAGTAACTAACTGCTGAGATATAAAAAGCCGTAATTTCCTTATTTGCTAAAACAATAAGCTTGTTGTGTAAGATTCTGCTCACTTTGTGTGTGCATGAAACGTGTTAATTTACAATTTTTGTAAAGTAATATTAACGACACCAATCAAGTCTTAATAACATTGAAAGTACATACATATGTACATGCATATGTGCATACTTACGTTTTATTTTTATTTATTCCCCTTTTAGTTTAATTAATTAGAAAAAAAATATTATTTACTATAAAATACAGTTTAAAACAAGTTTTAACATTGACTTTGTGTTCACTTGGAAATTAATAATTTTTTATAGTTTTTTTTGGAATTTTTATAATTTCGATGTGTCGAAACTTAAAATTTCGTGAAATACTTTTAGCATGAGATTGTCTTTATTATAAGACAAGAAAACGTTTTATTTTTTAGTGTTTCTTATAGATTTTATTTTAAGTGCACACTTGGGAAATCTTGAAGAAATAAACAAATGCTTGTGTTCTTCCTTGTTGACCACTGCAATATCCAGTGTTGCCAGTATTTTTCTAGAGCTTATCCCCAATTTTTGATTTTTCATCCCCAAAAATCCTCAAATTGATATTTTTTATAAAAATTTTTTCTTTTGTGAAAAAAATTAAAGTTTTTTTTAATATTTTTTATTTTATATGAAAAATAATGACAAAAATAACAAATTTTTATTGAATAAAATTCATTTCTATCAATAGATACGAGTATATTTACATTCATATAAATTTAATTTGTACTTATGAAAAACTTCAGAATCAAAATCTTCTGATTCACCAGCCGCAGAAACTTTGTTGTACATAGTACTTGTATTAAAAAGTTTTAACATATCAGCAGAAGGATTTGTCACAACAAATTGAATTATTTTTAAAGTGTGTGTTTATTCTAAGAAGTGCTTTCAGAAGGTTGTATTGCATTTTCTTGCGTATTTTTGTTTTGGTAGCGTTAATTATTCGTTAATCTGCCTTGATACTTCTTCTTTATTAGAAAGCATACACTAGTAACACACATTTTTAGACTTGCCAGATGCATATTTCTTAGTTCAAAAATTATTCTTGCTTTACCATCAGTTATACAAAACATCCCCAGAAAATCCCTTCAAATTTGGTTACATCCCCAACAAATCCCCAGATCCCCAATACGAAATTTTCATCCACAATCGCAAAAAAAATCCCAAATTTGGGGACAAATCCCCTAAACTGGGAACAGTGGCAATATCAAACCCAATTAAATTACGTATATCTCTTTCAACATTAAAGTATTCATAAGCCATTTTCTCAAAAATATTTTAAAATGAAATAAATTAATTTTTATACAAATACGTATGGGTTTTTTGTTTTTTCAAAATAAAACTAAATCCGCATTTATCATTCACGACACACACTGGCATGTTTTTATACATTTTTGGACAAAACCTATAAGGAGTGGTCCTAGATCATTGAAAGCATAGCTGTTAAGTAATGATTAGTAATCGTACTGATTACTAATTTGATTACTTTTTTCTTGAAAGGCGAAGTAATGATTAAATTACGATTGTAGGAAGGAGGAATTAATCCTTTCTATGTTTTTTATTTATTGAGTAAGCCCAGACCAGACGATGTACGTCCTAGTTTGGATAATACTTTTTATTTTGTTTATTTAGAGACAAATCGGACTATGAAAGTCTTAAAATGTCTTCTTTTTATTTTATTAGTTTTTATTTAAAAGGTGACGATGTTTGTTCGTTCAATGGTTAGCAATGGTTTTTATTTATTGAGTAAACCCAGACCAGACGATGTACGTCCTAGTTTGATACTTTGACCTTTAAGTCATGGATTCTATGTTCAAAATAAATTTATAAAATTAACAGAAATTAGTTCATATAACAAACAAAAAATAAATATTAAACGTTTGTATACAATGAGTCGAAACAAATTGTTATATAAAGTAAAATGAAACATTACAAATGAAATATAACTAATAAAATAATGTTGTACCGCTACACGATTATATTCAGTTTCGCACGATTGCTAATTGATTACGATTACTAATAATGGAAAAGTAACCTAAATTACTTGAAATTATAAAAAAATAATCAAAAAAAAAATCAAAAGTAATAAATAAAAAATAATCTGATGATATTTAATAATCAAAAGTAATCTTTGAAAGTAGTCGGATTATTTTTTGATTACTTTTGATTATTTTTGATTATTTTGTTGTAATTTCTACACCTTTTCCAGTTGTTATTCAAAAAGCATCAATTGTAATTAGATTTTTTTATTTTCCATTTTATAGGTCAACTGCTGCTATTTTATACTATTTTCTACATCGTATTAGCTGGGTTGTTTGCGATTTGCATGCAAGGCCTAAGGTCTTCGTACGATCTCAAAGAACCTAAATGGAAGCTTGAAGAGTCATTAATTGGTACAAATCCCGGATTGGGCTTCCGTCCTATAAGTGAAGAAATGGAGCGCGGTGCTGTTATACAATTTGATTCTAAAAAAGATGGCGAGAAACAATATTGGATTGATTTGCTAGACCAATATATGAAATGTAAGTAATCATTAAAATTAATAATTAAATCTTACAACAATCTAATCCATTACATACATGTATCTCATTTTATTATTAGTCTACAATGACAGCAGCCATACTGGAAAAATTTGTTCCTTTAATCAAACTCTGAATGAAAAAGACGTTTGTAGTGTGGATATTAAACAGTTTGGAGGCTGTTCTCCACGTAATGCCTATGGTTACAATAATAGCCGTCCATGTGTGTTCTTGAAATTGAATAAAATTTATAATTGGAAGCCTCAATTTTACGACGATCCATTGGATTTGCCCGAAGATATGCCTTCACAATTAAAAACCCACATTAAAAATTTAAAGTCCTCAGAGGTAAGTTTTCAAAAATAAATAATTTTAAGTCTTTGCTTGACGTTACTCATAAATCGGCTTTGTTCTTCGTTTGTTCTTTTTTTTTTGTATATTTACCACTTGTGAAATATAAGAAAGTGAAAAAAAGTTTGCAAGAAAATTTAACAGACTTTGTAAAAAAAGTTAAATTTTCATAAGAAAAAGGTTTATAACTAGAAGAAATTTGCTAAATTTTAATTAAAGTAAGAAAAATTAAAAAATCCTCTGTGCCGATTTTTTGAAACATAAACAAGAGCACTCTCGATCAAGTCACCTTTCAAACAGAAAAAACTAAATCAAAATCGGTCTAGCCATTTGGTCTGTACGTGGACACTAAAACTGAGCGATATTTTAAAACCTGTTCTTTTTTCACAGCGATTGAAAAATCACTAATCACAACTGTGACTGAATTTATCAAGTAACCGGTTTTGGAAATATAGTTCTTTTATACAGACTGTGATTGTTCTTACATGCTTACTTAACATTAGATAAGGCTACCACAGGAATTTTTTATACCTTCAGCTTTTGTCGATAAAAACAATCGTCAAATAGTGTCAAATCCTCTTTTCTGGCAACTATGTACATCTCACATGTTCTTATTTGCAATTTTTGTATCTCTGCCTGTTATAAAAAAATCTCAATATTTGGACGGGGTTGATTGCTAATTATTTGTTCTTGTCGCTCTTCTTATAAGTATTTATCAAAATACCAATACTAATAAAGACTTTTAAAGCAGAAGAGCTGAAATGAGTTAAACCGTGATCACAGTCACAGTTTAATTTCACTGCTGCTCTTCTTATTAGATTTTCTCAAAATAACAGAACTGGTACCAGCGTGACCGTTTGACCGACTAAAGTGGCAAATTGCCACTTTTTCGACTGCCTTGCCACTTTTTCGAGTACTTTTGCCACTTTTTGTCTCCATTTTTTAGAGTGAATTGTATAAAAATACATTAAAAATAAAAAGTTAAGTGTTGTTTTCTCGTTTTTTTTTTAATTTTGCCCTTTTTTTTGATAAATCCCCTTTTTGTTGCCACTTTTTGAAAATTGTTATCGGTCACCCTGACTGCTACAAACAAAATACTGCTAAACTGTGATCACAATCACAGTTTAAAAGAACAGCGATTTAGAAATCACATTCACAAGGAGCAACATTATTAAAAAATCGCGTTATCGCTCATCACTACTGGACACACATATGCACAGACACACGCTACAAACTTATAACACCCCTAGTCTTGGTCGGGGGTTATTAAAATCAACAAAAAATAAATTAAATAAATTGAAATATAACAAAATAAAACAAAATACAATAAAATACAATAAAATACAATAAAATAGAATAAAATAAAACAAAATAAAATCAAATAAAATAAAATAAAATATAAAAAAATAAAAAAAAATAAAATAAAATAAAATAAAATGAAATAAAATAAAATAAAATAAAATAAAATAAATAAAATAAAATAAAATAAAATAAAATAAAATAAAATAAAATAAAATAAAATAAAATAAAATAAAATAAAATAAAATAAAATAAAATAAAATAAAATAAAATAAAATAAAATAAAATAAAATAAAATAAAATAAAATAAAATAAAATAAAATAAAAAAAATAAAATAAAATAAAATAAAATAAAATAAAATAAAATAAAATAAAATAAAATAAAATAAATTAAATTAAATTAAATAAACTAAAATAAAACATTTATATGCATACATGTACATATATGTAAGTATATGTTATAATAACATTATTTTATTTGCTATTTTCAGCTCCAGAAAATTTGGGTTTCCTGTGATGGTACCAATGCCGAGGACAAAGAAAACTTGGGTGAAGTTGCGTACTACCCTACACAAGGCTTCCCAGCCTACTATTATCCGTACCTTAATCAGCCCGGCTACTTGAGCCCTTTAATTGCAGTACAATTTACAAAGTTGCCCTTTAACAAAATGGTCAGCATTGAGTGTCGTGCTTGGGCAAAAAATATAATTTATAGCGGCAGTATACGCGATCGCATGGGCTCCGTTACTTTCCAAATCTTTATCGATTAGGAAATGTTTAGTGCTTATCATCAGAATAACGATCCAGTTATCTCTTTGCTGCGATGGCCTTTTTTATTAATTATTAATAAAATAAAAATAAAAATAAAAATAGAAACCAATCAACCAACCTACATTAACATTTCCTAGTTAAACACACACAAGCAAACACACTCACTCACACGCATATACACCCATACACCTGCAGATAAGCTGGGAAATTGTCTGCCTAACCTTCAAAGTAACTTCTATCTATTAAGACTTTGCCAAAACTAAAGTTTTTGAAATGTAATTGAAATTTTAAAAAAATATCAAACGCACAAATTAATGGAACAAAGAAGCAAGAAACTTTAACTAAATAAAAAATCTGTGTTGCTTTAAATATTAAATAATTTTTTAATTTTTCTATGTACTACTTATTCAGTTTTTTTATCACCTTTCTCAAATATTTGTTTTTTCCATTGGCCATAATAGAAAATGTCTCTGAAGTGTTACATAATATATATTAATAAATTTGATGTCAATTATTTAATTGAATTGCAAAAGTGTTAAGTGTAGAAAATGAATGTACTCGTATGTTCTTCATACAATACAATATCTCGTACATATGAATTCAAACAACAAACAAGATTAATTTTGTGAGTATGAAAATCATACAATCATACGTATGTAAAAAGTCAAAAACCATTAAATAAGTATATTAAACAATAATATTTATATGTATGTATATGTAATTAGATTTTGATCTAAATAAAATGGCAAACTTTATGTATGTAACTTGTTGTATTTGTCCTTTTTTTTGCTTCTTACTATAATTGCTATTTGCTATTAGTTGTTAACTTTTTGTTGAATTAACTTTATTTTATTTAACCTTGAAGTTTGGCCATTTGAATTTTTCAAATCCTTAATACTATTTAAAAAAAATTCGTTAAATCTTTTCTTCAATCGAAATTTCTACTTGTACAGTATTCAACCTTTTTTTTTAAGTTACACAACCAAAAAAATAAAAAGAAATGTGAAAAGTTTTGTTAAACAAAAACAAAGTTTTCAATTTATTTAAATACGTATTTATGTAAATACCTGGGAATGTCTTTTAACTAATCCAAAAATATACAATATACTAGTAAAAGCTGTACAACTAAAAATTATTTAATTAAACTTTTTATTAAAATAAATAAAAATGAAAAAATCAATAAAAATTAATAAAAATTTATTTATGAAAACAATTTCAATTTAAAACTTTTTTTTAATATGATTCTCAATAGTGTGTAGTAAATGAATATTGTGACGCACATTCCGCCAAGGATTGTGAATGAACGTTACAATTCTCACCGTGAGTGAAGTTCATTTTGAAAATTTGCCACACTTACGATTTTAAGCTAAGACTCACTCAAAATAATGGAAATTAAAATACACTACAATCTTAGATCTGCTTAAAGCCGACAAAAATTGTTTAAAGTTTGTGTTTGGATGGCTAAAAATACAAATAAAATGATGGGTTAATACTTACCCCTAGTTTTTAACTTAATAATTAAGAACGTAGTTAGCTAATTCTTTTTACTTAAAATTAAACTGTTTTTAAATACGATTTAAATTTTTCAGTGGTTTATTAAACTTTTTTATTAAATTACGTTGACGCACTAAAAAATTTCCAATTATTATGGAAAACTTTCCAAAGAACAGCTGTTTAACATCAATTAAGAAGTTCGGTTATCAACATGTAGAAAATTAAAATTGCATAAAAACACATTTTAAGAAACCATATGACGATCATAATGCATTTTTCTATTTATTTATTCCATGATATGAAACAATTGCTTAATTTACAAAACCTCTTGTAACTCTGTATCGATTGTATTATCATCTTAAATACAAGAGTGCAAAATTTGTTGTTTGAAATTTTCATATAAAAATGAAATACACTATTACACTTTTATTTCACAAGTTTTTTAATCAGGTGTGTTCCACAAGATTTCGTGCGAGTTCGGACCAATGAGAGAAAAAAAATTACTCTCTGAATATACAAAAGTTAACCAAAATTGCTGAAACGCAAAAAACCTAATTTGAACATCTTTACTTAAGCAGTAAACATTAAATTTAATTAAAGTGATTTTAATCGCTTGAAACGCAAAACATTAGGTCTGTTCATTTACTTTCCCAGCAGAAACTAGCAACGAGAGAGTAAGGCTGAAATTTACAAAATTACTCTCCCAAATATTAAAAAGTAAAAATGAACGCATTACTTGTGAAAACTTGCAAGAAAAGTTTATTCATATCAGAACCATGGATGGAAATCACGATACAATTGTACTTTTTCTGATGTATTTTGTTTGATAATAATTTATATTTCATTTTTTTAGAAACTGATATTTAATATGAAATTTTTACACATTTTTATGAATTTTTCATACTTTTTTAATTTTATTCCATTAACAAATACAAAAATTCCACTTTCCATCTCTGATCATATATGAGAAACAACCAAAATTGTTTGCCATTAAAATTGAATTTATGTGGCTTAATGGAAGAAAACGATAAATTAAGAAAACATGAATTCCTTTTTCCTACGTATACGTGTTTTTTATCAAAGAAACGCATATTTTTCAGTTTTCCTTTTTCAAATATTTTCTTACTAATTTATTTGACAATAAAACACAAAACAGATGGTTGTATAATTCTTGCAAGTAAAAATTTTAGTAGTAATAATTTGTTGGAATTTTTAAGTCTCTCAATTTGTTTCTCTAATGAACACTTTCCAGTAACAACTGTTACAAATTCGTAATAATTTTCAGTAAATGAACAAACCTATTATAAAAATTAAAAATTATATTATATAAATTTTTAAAAAAATTACTCTCTCATTCGCTCTCAAAATTGCTCAAAAATTTCTATCTGAAACGCTTTTGGATAAGGTTGAACTAGTTCGGACTGTTGTTGTATTTAGAGAGAGGCTCTCTGAGAGAATTTGTTTGTAGCTTTTTCTTCTTTTTTTCATTAAAAATACAAAATACATAAATACACTATACGCAAGGGTGTTCATAATTAAATAACAGAAAGTGTATTTGATACACAAATACATCGTGATACAGATTGTTGTGTTATATATTATTATATAGTATTTAATTACTTAAGGTTGGGCAATTAAGTATTATTTAAATATTTACTCAAAAATACGATTTCGTGTATCTATTTATTTTATTTTAAAAATAATTACAGTTTGATTACCAAGTCAAAAAATGGGCATTAAATTTTTAATAATTCTTCACATTTAAAGTACTGAATCGAAAGCGAAATTCTGTTCGATAGAAAATTCGTAGATCAACGAAGTTTTCGATGCTTATAATATGAATTCGATATTCGTTATTCGATAACCAGCGATTCATAAAAAGGACCTAATAATTTTTGTTTTATCCATTTTTAAAAGTCAGACTACAATTATTATTTTATTTTATTTTATTTTTTATTTTATTGTTAACTATAGTTAATAAGTTTTGTGACATTGTTGCTTTATTATAATATTTCAGTTTCAAAAGTGTTACAAAATAATGAAAGTTTATTACATTTTTACTTGATTTTAATTTAAGTTTGACGGATTCTTGTATGAGGCATTTTGAAAGGAGAAATTGATTAATTTGTTCATTCGTTTTGATTTATTACATTCATCATTTTAATTTCAATATTTATTTATTTTTTTTTAATATAACAGACTTAGTAATAATAAGTAATATGTATTAAGTTACTTTGTTACTATTTATTAACGAGTGGAATGTTCACGGATAGTCAGTGAGAGAGAGAGGGGAAAGGTAAGAATTGTGTATTTGTTGCTATTTTTTGTAATAGAAGATAAAACCAAATAATTTCAACTGTATTGCTAGATTGCTTTATAATAATTTATCTTTAAGGACTTAGTTATTATATTATTAAATCACAAATGAATTTATCACATTTTAAAACATTTATAAATACGTATTATTTGTTAATCTTTTTTTTTTTTTTTGTTAAAAATTTATTTCAAACTATCACTTTAATATTTTTAGTTAAAACTTTTCTTTTCAATTTGTTAAGACATTTAGTTATTGATTTAATTTTTTTGTATATTAAGGGCCCAACTCATAAAAAATATTTTGATTTATATAAAAGGTTTATTAAACCTTTTATAAAACAGAAATATTTTTTATGAATAAGGCAGTAAATATATTAATTTATTAACTAACATAAAACCTAAGAAAACTTTTTCGATCATTGAGTTTTTGTTTTTAAAAGTCAAAAAGTTATTTTCTTAATGCATTTCATGTACTTCAAGATTGTTTGGAGCCCCACATATCGGTTTCGTAGTAGATGCGATAGATATTGTCACGTATCAATTTCGATTTTTCTTTGGGTAGACCGAGAAGGGCTTGTTGTTTTTTGAAAAACTCCAAACACATGTCCTGTGGGGCTCCCAAGGCGTGTATGTTGCAAGTAAATGAGCTAAAATAGATAATATAAATATTTACTTCCTTAGAACACTATGCGTTACATATGTATATACTCAGTCAACAAATGGAAGATTTTTTCAAAAATATCACCAAAACTACTTTAGATAACCAAAAACTGATTAATCAATCGTGCGCTCAAAAAGAGACTACAAAAAGATTCTTTCAAATGACTAGAAAGTGACTTACTTAAAGAAAACAAACAAAATGTGTGAAATCATAAAATGATCGTGCATATGCTCGTAAGATGACTGTTTTAAGAATTATTTGCTGCCATATTTCACACAGAAATCCCAATCACAAAAAATTATTTTAGAATTATTTTCTCTCAAAAAAAATCGCGAAAGATAGTTGAATTTGATTAAAAATTTCAATGTTGGCGAATTGGGGTAACGCTCTCTCGGAATTTATTTTTCACGGAAAATAAATTCCTCGAGAAAACAATCCTCCAATCATAAATTTCTTGGGAACAAAAATTACGAACCTCGTTGTTTTGCTTGTTTGTTGATATTTTGTTTTTCACTTTTTTTTTGAGGGAGAGAGTAAACAAAATTACTAAAATTCAACAACTTGGAAAAATATGAAAAAAAAGTTTAAAGTTTAAGTTTGCGTATTTTTACTTACAAGATCTTTAAAATAAAAGTTTATAAATTGTGTTTTAATTGTGTATTAATTATGTTTTTATGTAAACTCCCTTGTGTTTTGCAAGGGTAAGATTTTTGGTGAAAAAAGTAAGTTCAACGGCGTTTTGCCGGCGAGTTTTTTTATTCCCGCATTTGGTAAAAAAAAAGGGAAAAAACAAATTCATGATTGGAGAATAAGGAAAAGTGAAAGTACTCGCATGGCATTATGGGCTGTATATTAATAAATTTTTCCTTTCGTTATTTCCATATTTTTAACAACTTTATCCTGCACTAGCAAAACTTCTCATATTGTCGTACAGAAATAAAACATTAACGATTACATTTAAAATTTTTTTTTGCACTAATGATTGCTTTTCTCTTATTTTTTGGATAAAAGCGGTTTTCTACTTGGCACTTATAAGCTCAAGAAGGAACGCTTCTTACACTTCCTACTTACATAATCCTGAGTCACAATTTGACTAGACGATATTAACACCACGATAAAATTTTTATAAATGAAGAAAAATTTCGCTTAGTCTAAGCGAAAAGTTTTTAATTATATGTATATCTGAACAAAATATGACCACAAGCAACAAGAAAATAATCACACTTCAAACGCACACGATTAAGCAGTTTTCAATTATCATAAAATACTCACATCTCAAACTCCTAAAAGATCAACTTGCAATCTCTTTATAATTTGTTAATGAATTTTAAATCAATTACTTTTAAATCAAAAGCGCTAATCATTTGGTTTCTTTTTTTTTTGACGTGCTAGTGATTAATAAATTTTTTATCACCAAAGAAGAAGACTTCACAAGTTGCTTAAAAATAAATAAAAGATATCCCAAATGTTGGCTGGGATGCACTAGGAACGCCATACATAAAACTTTTCTTTCTTTGTAGTAATAATTCCTAATAGTTCCTGCTGACCATTTAGCTAAGCAAACTTAAAATAGTATTTAAACTTCTTCTAAAACTTACGTTAATAGTCGAAAAGAAATATTTTCCATTTCTTTGTCAAAATCGGCGTTTGCTTCATTTGCGGTTTTGGTTGAACGTTCCTTCTTGCCCTTGTTGGCATGGCTGTGATGGGAAGAACTTGAGGTAGAAATCTCTGTTTTATTTAGACCTTTAACCTCATTTTCTAGTTCAGTATTTTGAGATTTTTGTTCCGGCTCAGTGTCCACTTTGGCTTTTTGTTTGGCCTTGCGTCTCTCTTGTTTCTTTTGTTTGGCTAAGAGACGATGATCTCTCTCTGATTGTAATAAATCGATAAATGCTGTGTTCCAGAAGCGAAGTGACATCCATATGGGCTGTTCACGCATAAAAGTAAATAAGTATTCGCGGTAGGCATCGCAGCCCGGTACCTCAACTGGAAATAAAAAATTAAAATTAGTACATACATACATGAAGAGAAAATATAATTTAATTCTTTGTTACAACTTACTTTCACGATAAAATATGAAACACAAATTCATGATCATGGCAGCTGGTGGAAAGTGCTCACATTCATTACACTCGAATAGCACGAGGGCAAAATGCTGTCTTAGAGAATGGAAAGTCGATTCATTTACAACCTTCAGCTTGTTTTTCTGATCCAGCAGAAACCTCACAAACCATTGCCGCCCGATTTCCAAACGTGTTATGGCGCCAAACTCTGATTTCAATTCCAAATTAATAGCACTGGCATTAGCGAACATGGTGTCGGCAAAATGTTTCATAAACTCTTTTATGGGCTCTTCGCCAGCACGGCAATCCAGACTAATCGAGGAAGCCCAAGAAGGCACCGAGTTTTGCGATTCTGAACGTATAAAGTTGCGCCAGTCCGTCGACTCTACGCTGGGACTAACCTGGCACTCGTTGTCATCACGCAAACTAGTTAAGGTACTACTATTCGAATTCTTACGTCTAACAGCAGGAACTCTCATGGAATGACTTGATGGGGCATTGCTGATATTGGCGACAGATGATTTACTTAGATCTCGCTCGTAGGAAGGAGGTTGAACCTCAATATGAGGTGCAGGGCCACTTGCTGCTAATGCAGTTGATACATTTGGCGAGCCTTCACGCATTCTCAGAAGATCCCTCTGTAAGTCCAGCTCACTTCGCCTAGCACCCGGTATAGCACGAGCACGTTCATAGCCACCCGAATGTCGGGATTCTATAGAGTCCGAACGTGTCGTACTACTCACGTGTGAACGATCCTGTTGATTGTTTTGAAACGACCTTGAAGAGGTTGAGGTAGATGATGACGATGACGAAGAGGATGAAGATGAGGATCGTGATTTTTCACGCTTCTTATTACGCAAAGCATCCAAGCGAGGTCCTTTAAAGAAATATATAGAAAAAATATGTTTGCTTTCCATTTTGAGCAAGTTATTTACTTGGGGCTAAGTTTGGTTGTCTATACCGGCCAGATATGATTTCTTCGTGTGCTCGACGTGCCTTAACCCTTCGAGCCTCATAGTCTATTTTTGTATAATCAATAGACTCATCAACTGATGTATGAAATCAAAATATTAAATACAAGTCTTTCAAAAGTATCGAATCATGAACTTACATTTCGGTATCTCTTCCTCATCATCATCACAGTAATCCGAGTCACTTGAGCTGATATTAAACGTCAACTAAATGGGAAAATATTTTAAGGGGTTATTAAGATTTCATTCCAAAATAACAAATAACCAGACAAGTAAGGAATAAGACTACAAATTATTTAGTTTATGGAATTTTCGTATATCAAAGGATTTTACTCAAAAGAGTCCAAAAGGAAAAACATTGGTAAAGTACGTTTAAATTAAAAAAGTTAGTTGTTCTTAAAGCTTATAAAGCCGCATAGTGAATAAGTGAAATATATCTTTAATTCAAAAGAAAATGTTGGAATTATTATATGCAAATTTAATCCAAATTATACAGCTTCGGCTTTTTCTAAAATGAATTTCTAAAAGTTATTCTTGCTAGTCTCATCAAACAATTTAAAATACCTTTTATAAACAGTGAACACGCTAAAGCTTTGACATATTCTCTCCAAGGTTGGGTTTGTTCCAGTCATTCATGCTGATTGGCTTTATAGTCGGCTTAAGGGCTGACCGTAGCTCTGTGATTAGTTTATTTTGTCATATAGTTAATGACTTTCAACATAACACTTACTTGACAAGTTATTAATGAAATAATGTATGAAATTTACAGGTCAGCTCAATACTCTCGCACTTTCTACTAACACAATTACATTTTTTGTACTTACTGCTCAGCTTACAACAGAATTTCCTTGGAAGTGAATTATTGTAAGTAAAATGACAAATGAAGAAACAGTGTTACCGATAATGAGTTTTGTATACTTTTGTAGTACTTCGTATAATAAAACTAATATTTATTGCTGATTTGTAGCGAATTTATAAAAAACAATATATAAATAAATTCAGTGAAGTGCGACTTTGACCCGCGCCCGAAGGGTTCCGTACGGGCACGAGATATGTAATTCAGTACGAACAATATAAACTATAGTTTTGGGATTTTTTTGTTTTTGGGTTTTTTCGGTTGTAAGCGTTTTTTTAGTTTGGGGGTTTTTTGAATTAATTGGCGCTTTCTGAGTTTTGGCACTTTTTTCACGTTTTAACGATTTTTTTTGGTTTTTGAAGTTTTTTTAATTTTGGAAATTTTTATTATTTTGGCGTTTTTTTTTATTTTCATATAGGTGATTTTTTTTTGGTTTTGGCGATTTTTTTTAGTTTTGGCACTTTTTTTTCGTTTTGAGGACTTTTTTCGGTTTTTGGCGATTTTTTTTTAAATTTGGCGATTTTATATTAATTTTTGGCGATTTTTTTTTAATTTTGGCGATTTTTTTTTCACATAAACAATTATTTTGGTTTTGGCGCATTTTTCGCGTTTTGGCGATTTTTTTCGGTTTTTGGCCTTTTTTTTCATATTGGCGATTTTTTTCATTTAAACGATTTTTTCGAATTTGGCGATTTATTTTAGTGCTAGAATTTTTTTTTTTAATTTTGTAAATTTTTTTCGATTTGGCGTTTTTTTTAAATTTTTGGCGATTTTTTCAGGTTTTGGCGATTTTTTTCGGTTTGACGATTTTATAATTTTCGGATTTTTTAGTTTTACCGTTTTTGAAAATTTCAAGAGTTTACCTCTTACGGTCTCCAAGATATAGCAATTTGTCAAAATTACATAGTCAAAATTGCATTAACTGATGGACCACCCTTTAATTTAAATTTTTTAATATTTTAATGTTTATTGTTGTAGTCTGTATAAAAATACACTAATTTTACAAATTTAAAGTGTCAATATACATATGTACATACAATTGTATGTATATTACATGAGATTTTAACATTTTTCGTCGCTCGTTTTGGAGCATCCTTTAATTTCCAATTCTCATGTATTTGTTGTTGTAGTGGCCAAGGTTCTACGTACTCTGTCCAAATTTCAGGTCCGTAGCTCTTACGCTTCCTGAGAAAATACCGTGTGACGGACAGACGGACAGACGGACAGCGTAGCGAAAACAATAGGGTTCCATTTTTCACCTTTGGTGAACGCAACCCTAAAAAGAACACAACTATACAACAACGCATCTTAATGGTGTTTTAACGTATGAATTTCATGCATTTTAACAAAAAAGCTGTTGAAGAAAATATTATTTTCAGTAATTTTATGATTTTGGGAAAACGGCAATACCGAGTTCATATTATTTTAAAAAAACATATCTTTTCTTTCAAAAGCAAATTTATTTTCATAAGACGTATACGCCTCGAGAACGTTTTTAAATTGAACTTACAACTGACTGTGTAAACTCTCAAGTAACTTACAAGGCTTTCGGTAATTTCTTCGAAATTTTCGTTCATAATACGTATATACTACTTGCAAGTAATTACTTACATGTGTAAATGCAAGGTAAGTGCGAAACATATTTACTAGCAGCACAAACAGTCCACAAACTAATAATAGTTTTCTAACTCGATTATTTTACAACTTTAAATTAAAAAAATAATTAATTTAATAAACGTTTTGTCCAATGTGAAAAGTCATTATTATCTCCATATTATAATTGAAGGTCTAAAGTAATATTTTATTTTAAAATTAATAACACTTCAACATCCTTGTAACTAACATATGGCATACAAAATATTAATATGTTCAAAGAAACAAACAAACACTTTGCTTATGACTTAACATAAAAACTGCACTACACTAAGCCTTGAAATATCTGCTGTCATGGCAATTTTTGCTGTTCTGTTGTTTGTCGATTGTCATTCTGTTTCTCACTATATTTTCAGGGTCGAAAGCAAAACAAAAATGCAAATAAAAGGCAGATATCCTACAAATATTTACATACATACATACTACGTACCTTCGAAGAAATGCCGTTTAATAATTCATTGCTGTTCCCTAGAACGGTTAAAAATTTCGATTTCAGGATACCAATGGCCGGGGTACGGCCCATAAAGCTTTTGATACGTGACGTCTCACCAACCGGTGGTGGAGTGGCTGGTTGTGATGGTGATGAATTAAACATTTTTGCATTTGTCTGGCTGTTATTTTGTGATTATATTATTTGCTATTGTGAGCAAGAAAAATATAAAATTTAAATACCAGTCGCAACAACAGCAATTTTTTGTAAGGCCACCGGTAACAGTAACAGTGTGTAGCAGCAACTTTCTGACGATTTATGCTGCTCGCTCCGACAGATGATGTTGCTTGCTAGACTTATTTGTTGTATATGCCATATTTAAAAACATATAATCATTATGAATCCTGTTAATAATAAATATAAAATATAATATCGCCCTTTTATTGCAACAGAAGCTTAACTCAAAAAACTACGTTTGCAGAAAATAAGTTTAAAGTTTGAAAATATAAAAATAATTTATTTTCCCCAGACAAGCTTTTTATATGAAATTTTTAAACGAGAATAAATACGTATGATATAACGAGTTTTTCTGCATTATTAAGTCCAAAAGCCCTTTTTTCTGAGATATGTCTATGTTGCAATAAAGGAGGGATATAAAGTTCAATGAAACTATTTCCTTTTATATACTCGTATGTACATACAGCACTTTTTTCCCACAAGAAAAAAACTATTTAATAAACACTTAACTGTTCGCATTATAAAAATTCTAATGGTACCACCACATAATATATTTATATTTAAATGCTGAGAAAAAATGGAGACAATGTTTAGTTGTTAGACTGCAGCCAACAGTGTGCAGACACACAGCAACGCTGCAAACAAATTTCAATAACAAAAAGCCCGCAATTTAACCGATTATAGTATAACACACTCTATCGTCTATGAGTTCATGTTCATCATCATCATCATGATTATGAAGAAGAACATGTTTGCCTCTGCAGACATGTGATGTTGACCACCTCTTTCGTATGCCTCCCGGCCATCGGATGAGATGTTTTTTTTTCAATATTTTTTTTTTTGTTTCTTTGAAATGATTGTTTGCCTGAATATTGCGTTGTTGGTTATTGATTTTTTACATCAACTTTTGCAATGAAATCTTAAAACAAAACAAGCAAATATTGAATTCCTTGAACTTCATTGTCTTAACATTTTGCAGGAGGCAGTAAACTATTTTTTATTTTAATATTTTTTCCTGACCATTTATTACACTTTTTAACAAGAATAATATAATTAATAACATATGTATGCATATCTAATTAGTTTTCTAAGCAGAAAACAAAGGCACTTCCAAAATTTTTTTATATTTAACAACACTTTTGTAACTTTTTAATTAAATTATGATATTTTCTGGTTAATAACAAGTGCTTAATTATTTCCGTTTCTTAGTGAGAATTTAATAAATTTAAATTTAAATAATTTAAAATATTTTTACTCCTTGTAATAAATAATCTATTCCGACTGAGTGGCTGAGTAGCGCTGAAGATAACACTCATACGCCACGATGAGATTTGCATTTCATTAACATAAACATGTGTTTTTTCACAAAAGCATACTTTAGGGAAACAAGAAAGCTTAAAAAAAGCTTTCTGCTAATAACAACAGTTGCGAACAATGTTGCCGTTGAGTTCATTTGCATTACAGAAATTAGTAATTTTTTTTAATCCATTTATATATATCTATACATATGTATAAACATATATGTATATTTTAAGGCGGGTCGATTTAAAAATCGCACAAATTAGAAGGAAAATCGTATTCTAGAATCAAAATAAGCAACTTTGCCGAAAAAACCATACCTCTAAAATGTATTTTGATGTCCCAACTTTTGATCCGAAGGGTCATATTTTCTTGAAGGGTCAAATTTTTAAAAATCTCACTTTGACCCATTTAGAGTTCCTCAATCGAATCAAAATGTATGACCGACCACACCAATTTTGGAAGGCCGACCCGCCTATGCCAGTGGCACACCCCGTGGAACCACCCCTGGTGGGTTCCCCGTACCAACATTTGTGGTTTTTTGAAATGCGTGTCGGCCGTCCAAAATTGGTGGGGGTCGGTCATACATTTTGATTCGATTGAGGAACTCTAAATGGGTCAAAGTGAGATTTTTAAAAATTTGACCCTTCAAGAAAATTTTACGCTCACGTAAATACTGAAACAAGTAAATACTTTCACTTTCACTGTTTATTGTTTCTTTTTAAGTTACTTAGCTTACTTTTATTAATTATTATTACTTTACTTTTATTAATTATTTCCTTAAATTTCTTTTTGCTTTAAATTTAACAATTTCAGCTGTTCTCAATGTTGTTGATATTTCTATAAGAGATTACAAAAAATCGATTACTGAAAACGATATTTCTTCGCTCGTATTTTAGAATCGGTCGATGTCGAACTGTCGAAAGTGAACGCTCGACGGCGAAGAGGTGAAGCGCGTATTCTCGAATAGACCTGATTATTACATATTTCAACAAATAAGTTTTAACTATTTAGTTAAAAAAACAAACTTATATTTTAAAAACACATTTCAAAGATTAATTGTTTGCATTCATTTATTTAAACAGACAGAAAAACTTTTAGGTATTTTATTTTGTTTTCAATTTTCATCAATAATATGTTTTGTTTAAATCATTCATTGGTAATTTAATTTTCGCCAGAGATGCCGAATTGTCTGTTTGCAACAAAGTAGAAACTGCGAAGATCACCAGCTGAATTGCAGAGAAATTTAAAATTTTGATTCTCCATGTACAGCAAGTATGTATGTAAATCTTTATTGTTTCAGCGCGTTCAACAATAGATACGAAAAGGAACACGAAAATTTTGAGAAAATACTTTCAACAGTTGTCTTGTATGTGGCGACAACTAAATGTTTCAGTTTGTGAGCAGAAGTTGAACGATATATACGAAATTTCGAAATTTTGTGGAAACGCGGAAAGAAACGATAATATTAACGGCACGGCACGGCACGCGCGTTATGTAAGCAATAATCAGGCCGATATTAAAAATAAATAAATGCAAATATACTAAATGAGACATTTTAATAAAATCAGAAAATATTTATTTAAATTTAGACTGCAAGAAAATTGGTTGTAAAAACCAGGAAGTGTTGAAAATATAAGAAAAACATTTTTTTTTGAAAATCTATATTTAACAAAACAAAGTAAATTTTTGTAAAATATTAAAAAAAAATTAAAACAAAAAGGTCAAAAATATGCTGTGAAAATATTAAATTAATTTACAAATAGCAAAAAGTGTTCTAAAAATAAATGAAAATTTTTACTTTAAAAGAACTTATTATAATCAAGCAAAAATACTAAAGAACACGAAAAGTTTTTTGCGGCATTTAAAAATAGTTGTTGAAATTTTCAAAAATATCACAACAGCGTCTCCCTGGGCTTACTTACACAGCAGCAGCAGCAGTAGCAGCAACAACATCCACATCAACAACAGCGTCATTAAGAAAAGCAGCAACATACTTGTACGACATTAAAAAGAAAAAAAAGATGATTTTTATTTTCTGCTTTAGAAATGTGTGCACCAACAACTATAGCAGACGCTGACAACATTTTCGTTGGCCAAAAAAGAAATATTCAAATCTCATACAGATACTTAAACAAATATAAATAGAGAGTGATTTATTTGAAGGCACTTTAGTTGTCAAAAATAAAAGTTATTTTTGATAAGCGAAGTTTTCAATTATAGTTTCTCAATGTGTTTTTCTTCCTTAACTTTCCGAAAATGCGTCCCATTATCTTCTAATGAATCTCCCTTTACAAATACAATAAGTTTACTAGTGTTTGTATGTGCAACATACACAGATGTTATTACATACATACACGCTCCCATACATGCATATGTATTTTTGTATGTATGCTTGTATTTTGAAGAAAAACTAATATAGAACAGATAAAATCTTATTAATTTTCTTCACAAGCAATATTAAGAGAAAATAAAAACATCAAATTTGGAACTGTGAAAACTATTTTTATATATATAAATATGAATAGAATAATTTTTGCTAGTGGCTGCCTGACTGCTCATGGTGCAAGCAATAATAAAATTCTAGAGATTCTTAAATGAAATAAAAAATGTTTCAATAATATTAAAAATTCTGTCGCTTTGCTCAGTTTATACAATGAAAATTTTCATAAAGTTTCATAAAATTTATGGCATTAGACTTTTTCTTTCGGCAAAAAGACATAATAGAGATGAGAACGACATAGACAACAGCATTTTTTGGCAAATTTCTTATCGAATTTTCTTTTCCCTCCCTACTTTTTATATTGCCAAATAAACATTTGTAATGCAAAAATTTTCAGTATGTGAATTCTGTTATTTTTCAGTTGAAATATCACAGCAAATTTGTCATTCTAATAATATGTTTATTGAAAAAAAACTACTTGAATTTAGTTAACTATAGAATTAACTTTTACAGTATCTTTCCTTTTTTAATAATTCATACCAATTACAGTACAATACCGATAATTCGGGTTCGCAAGAGCAACCAAAGAATTGCACAGTTTTAAGAAAGTCAAAATAAGAAAAATACGAACGAAGTTCGTTCTATTCTAGTTTCGTAACAATATTTCATTGGATTTATTACAACAATTTTTCTAGAAACCCCTTTATATTGAAGAAACATTTACAGCTGCTGCTTGAAATAAACATATATACATAAGTACATACCTGAAAGCAATTAAGTTAAAGATTAAATTATTTAAAACTAAATAAATTCAGTAAAGTGTGACTTTGACCCGCACACGAAGGGTTCCGTACGGACACGAGATATGTAATTCAATGCGAACTTTAGTAGCCTATATAAAATATAGTTTTGGCATTTTTTTCGTTTTTGACTTTTTTTAATTTTTGGCGATTTTATTTATTTTGGCGATTTTTTTATTTGGCGATTATTTTTTTTTGGTTCTGGTGATTTTTTAGGTTTTTGGATTTTTTCCATTTTGGCCATTTTTTTGTTTTGAAATTTTTGTCCGTTTTGGCGATTTTTTCGGTTTTTGGGGTTTTTTTATTTTTTTGGCGATTTTTTTAATTTTAGCGATTTTCGGTTTTTTGGCGTTTCTTCATTTTGGCGACTTTATTCATTTAGGCGCTTATTTTAGTTTTGATACTTTTTTTCTCATTTTGGCGATTTTTTCGGTTTTTGGCAATTTTTCAATTTGGCGATTTTTTTTTAATTTTGGCGATTTTTTTGATTTTGGCAATTTTTTTCATATTAACAATAATTTTGTTACTGGAGCCTTTTTCACGTTTGGCGATTTTTTGAGATTTTTGGCGCTTTTTTCATTTTGGCGATTTTCTTCATTTGGACGATTTTTTCAAATTTTGCGACTTTTTTTAGTGTCAGAAATTTTTTTTTAGTTTTGGCATTTATTTTTAATTATGGCGATTTTTTTCGTTTTGGATATTTTTTCAACTTTTGGCGATTTTATAATTTTCGGATTTTTTAGTTTTACCGCTTTTGAAAATTTCAAGAGTTTACCTCTTACGGTTTCCAAGATATAGCAAGTTGTCAAAATTGCATTAACCCTTTAATTTAATTTTTTTTTTATATTTTAATGTTAATTGTTGTAGTATCGTTGGAAACTATCTCGTTACTTTAATGAAATTATATCGTAGTTTTAATGAAATTATTTCGTCGTTTTAATAAAAAAAATTCGTTGTTTCGATGAAGTTCTATCATTGTATTGATGACACTGTTTAATACATTTGACGTAGTTTTCATTAAAATAATTTTAACGAAACTGGTTGCATTAATCCAACGAAGCGTGATGTTGGTTGAGTTTCAATGAATTTTTTCATTGGATTAATGTCGAAATTTATAGAACTTATGACAAAAATTCTTTCAGTGTATAAATATACATTACTTTTTAATTTCTATTTAAAAAATGTTATCAAAAGTTAATTACGATTTATAAGAGGCTTAACAGACTTTGTATTAAAGAAATTAATGCAAATTAACTAGAAGACCGAAATGTATGGAATTATTGCGATTTAGCGGGTGTTTTTTCAAGGCAGCAACAATATGTTGCGAATCATTCAAATTTTCTATTTAACGTTCTACGAATTATCGGGATTCCACTGTAAGGAAAGGGAATATAGCGTTAAATTTGAACAAAAATATTAACATTTATCAATAAATAACCCAATAATAGTGAAACTTCAATTGATTACAGATGAAGTGCAGTTTATTGTTGAGAGTAGAAGTGTCACTTGACCTGAAAATAGGCAGTCCATCTCATTCATCTGTATTATTATAGTGATTTAACACCGCCAAATATTATTAGTTAAGACAAATTAACTAGTAATAAAAAGAGTTGATATTTTTAAGCTTCGGGAAATTAATTTTATATATTTTTTTGGGGGTCCCGATATGTTGCATGCATATAAATTTTTCTGATATCTACATACAAAACAACAACTAAAGTGATCCTCACTTTAATTAAAATTAATCAGAACACTTTAAGGTCACGCTCATGCGCATTTGCGTACCTGTATTAACACAAACAACTCTAATATTAATGGCGACCATCCTAATAACAATATTTATGAGACCCCTTTTAGACATGCAAACTTTACTTTGCAAAGTCTTAATTCAGTTGCCATAAAGACAGAAAGAACAAGTATTACTACATCTATCTTTCACTCAGCTGAATTAAGAACTTGCAAAGTAAACTTTCTTTCTGTATGTTTTATGTAAATATGTATATCGCTATAAATTCTTTCAGAGAATATAGAGAAAGCAAAAATTTAAAACAACAATATGCAGCATAAAAACATACGGCACACTATTGTTGACATTTCTTAAAAAACCTTGCCCCAAAAAAGAACAAAATAAACAAACAAACAAAGAGAGAAAGAGAAGAAAACGACACTGTTTACTCCGATCAGTCGACATGTGGTTAGAAATTTGCTTACAACAAAATGAGAAATGACGCCATTAATCACTGATTACCTTTAATCGCAAGGTAGATTATTCACTTCTTCCGCTCTCTTGTCGCTCTATTCGTAAATGGTGTTTCAGACTATAATACAAGTATTAATACTTTTGACGAAAATTCATCCCTGGTCTTATATTTGTTTTAAAAATTTAAAAAAAAACAATAACAACTCAACATCTCAGAGCTGCATTTTTCACAAAAGTATTAATACTTTTATTAAAGTCTGAAGCGACCTTTACAGATATTTTCTTACTCACATACTACATCAGAGCTTCCCACAGAGAGAGAACCGAGAGAAATGTATAAGCATATGTGTAATGATTTGTATAAAAAGCCGATTCATGTTCGGCACTCTGGCGCTTCTCTGGGCAGTCTGGTACTACATATACATATAAGTATGTGTATATATTAGTTGTGTTTCTTTACTCTACATTTGCACGAAAAGCGTTTCCGTACTCGAAAATTGGGCAAATGAGAGAGGTTTTGTGAGGGTAATCTTTTTCTAATTCTTGCCCGTACATTTTTTTCATACTAGTTTGGGTAAACAGAAAATCAATCAGCTGTTTGAAAAATAAACAATTACAAAGAAAAATTACATTTCCTAAAAACTAAACAAATGCAAAAATGTATGAACAAATTTTAAAAAACTAGTGGTGAACAAAGTTTTATAAGTTTTTATGTGAAATTTTGGAAACAAAAACGTCTATATGTACTGAATCACTTAAGTAAATACTTACGTGAGTATGTATATACTAGTGATGTAACGTATGTCAATTTTTGATATTCGCGAATACGAATACGAATATTTGAAAAGATATTCGCGAATACGAATATTATATGCAATATGAAATATTAAAAAATTGTTATGAAAAAGGACTTCACGCTCTTGTTGGCGTACTTTAAAGTTAATAAAAAGTACCCAAAATTTAAATGATCGTCATTGAATAATATTTCAAAATGATACAAAGCACAAATTTCTATAAAAAAATTTATGTATTTGTACAAACTAAAATGTTTAGTCATTTATTTAAATTTCGTTTAGGATTTATGCATTTATTTATTTAATTTCTTTGGAAAAGTATTCGTATTCGTATACGCCTGAATTTGACGAATACGAATACTCGTGCATCACTAGTATATACATTGGGGTGGCCGTTATGTTTTTTTATTTCTGCTACTCTCACCCCCCAAATCAGTTCAGTTTTATGTGAAGGCCAACTTTGAGGGCCGGACGCACCCCCTAAAACTCAACTTATCGGTATGAAATTTTTTTGTAAATTTTTTTACATAAAACTGAACCGATTTGGGGAGGGGGTGAGAGTAGAAGAAATCAAAAAAAAAATAATCTCCATAGAATTAACGGCCACTCTTATACACATAAGTATGTGGTTAGTTATGTGTATACTATATGTACATATGTATATGCATACATGCATTGACTTTTCTTTTCTTGTTAAAATTTTGGTTTTTCATGTTCCCATGTTTTGTGCATTTGTTATATTATTGAGAAAAATTATAGTTTCCTCTCATTTTACCAAAAAAGTAAAGAAACAAAGCTATTATATGTATACATATGTATATACTAGTATATGTTGTCTATCTGCAAGAATAATATCAAAATAATAATCCTTCGACCCTCATACAAGAATGACGTATGAATAAATTTACATGCAAAAATAATCTAATTAAAAATAACTTACATACGAGTATATATCTATAAGCACATGCATTTTGTTTAAATAAAAGTGCTGTTTAAAATTTAATTTACAATATTAAAAATCTCTACCTGCGAAATTCACAATATTGTTTACTTTTGAATAGTTGTCATCACCTAAAATGATCTTCACATTTATGAATACACACATTTTCTCAAAACAAAACTATATATGTACATACATATGTACATATACATGTATATACTCATACATATTTATTACACATTTCATTCGGACACTATGAAAATATAAAATTTAAAGATGAAATTTCTTTTGGTCATCACTAGCTGTTGGTGTTAGACGTTTCAGGCTGAACGAACATCTAGAATTTTAAAATATTTTACTAATTTAATAAAAAATTTAGGCAATAAAAAATGACCTCACGTACAAGTAACCTAAATGGAGGGATGTTGCTCTCTCGAAATGAACTGTCTATGCCGAAATGGGTGGTAAGTAGTTGAATATATAAAAATGTAAATACACTCAAGTGTATCCAAAAATCAAAAATTATTGCACAATCTTGCATATGTATGTTAAATATTAATTTGCAAATTTTATTTAATTGCTTTTTCAACCCAGACAGAACAAAGCAATCGCATTGGTCCGAGGCCACCACCACCTCCAACAATACCCGAAAACGGCCAAACACCAGCCAAGCAAGTGAACTTGCCACCAAAAACTAAACAGCCGGAACCAGACTATGAAGTTATTGATTTCTCCAATCAGCAATACTCAAATGCTCCATTACGACCCAACTCAGCATGTTCGGGTTCAAAGACTCCAGGTGTGTATGAATCATGTATCACACTATGGGCACAATGTGAAGATTTTGGTCGGCTTGCTGAAATAAAGTCATAAATAATAAGCTAAAATGGCCTTATTGAAATATAAGGACAATATTGCAGCACACTGCATTGATAATAAAGTCATAGACGAGTAGACTTATTCCAAAATTAATTGAGTAATAATGATTGCAGTGAGCAAACGAAAATCGGTACATTGTGCCCATAGTGTGATCCATTCTTACGCCCTGTGACTTATTCTATAATAAAATGCAGCTTACTTACTTACTTGTCATTTTCAGATAATAAACTTAAATGCACTTTATGTGGCTCTGGCAATCCTTGGGTAACTTGTGAAGAATGTGCTCAACAAATCTTTTGCGCTTCCTGTGACGACATGTTTCATAAGCATCCAAAGCGCAAAAATCACCAAAGGAAGGTAAAGCAAATACGAAACGAAACACTATTTCATATATTTTATAATGACATCCTAAAATTACAGGCCATTGAAAAATCAATGCCACCTTTGCCGCCCAAGGTTCCTCCAGGTCAAGCGGGACCGACACCACCAATGGCCCCTCCCAGGCGCAACAAACGCGGTCTCATGACACCCATAATGCAACGCAAGGATCAGGTACGCTTCTGCACGATTTTCTAAAGAAAATATCCTAGACTTACCGTCAATATACGACTATGTCCATCAAAATTCAAAAACCAAAGTTGTCTTATATTTCAAAGAGAAAAATTATATTTAAATAACGCTTGCTTTTTACGCTGTGCGCTTGAGTTCTGAGCAATCCTAATTATTTTTAGTGTTCATTATACTACATACATATAATAATTATTCGTAAAATTACGTCTTACATATATGCATACGTACATTTTTATTGCTTACTCGTATTTTAAGGAAATTAAAATTTTCTTATCAACTTTATCCAAAAATAAATAACATTGCTAAAAACTTGAAACAAAAAATAAAACTGAATTTGAACAACTTTTTTTTATATACTCGTATTTTTATGCATACATGCCTATGAATATCTATGTATTTATGTATGTTGAGTTCTCAAAACCTGATCACCACAATATATGTATGTATAAACTTAAATTCAGGGTAATGCTATGCCGGGACCATTTCCTGAAACTACATCACACACATCATCTACGAAAAATGCATCTTGGCAAGATCGCATGGGCTCTATGCCCAGAGGGTTAAGTATTTTAAATCGTCCATTACCCGATACTCCAAAGACGCCCAGTGAGTCGTCACGCTCTACGACACCGAGATCAGTATTCGATAGTGTACAACGTCCTCCCTCTGTAGCGTTAGAGAAAATCAAAAATAAAGCAAATGCTACTCTGGATCGCATGCAATTACTGCAACAGCGCTATAGACAACAAAAAGAGCAAATGGAAAGGGAACGCAGTGGCTCAGCAACAGATCAGGTAAACCAGGAAATGATATAATTTTAATAACCCGAGAGAAAGAGTTAGATGCCTCACTCTCTAGAAAAAAAAACGCAATTTCACTCTTTCCAAAAATTTTTAATGAGAGTAACATTTTGCTCATTCTCTCATTTATATCATTTCCTCGCATATGATTTCATGTCAATATTATTGTTTCGTTATCAATGTCTCCACTGTTTATCCCACATACATACATACATACATGCACACATGTACAACTCTTTATCTTTCTCGTTCGTTGCCTGTCTAAATGCCTTTGTGTCATTTGAAATCCCTCCATAATTCATTGGTGTTGGTGTCGTTGTGGTGTCATTGCTTAAGTGTAAACAGAATATGTCAGCATTCGATCAATGGTCAGGCATTTCACAATCGTCATCACATTTTCGTTCTGGCAGCATGTCATCTGGTATCAACTCATCCCATCTAGACCTCATGGATGATACTAATTTCAATTTGTTCCATCAGCGCCAAATGGCTCTGCAGCACCATCGAATGGCAACACAACGGGCCAATCAATTAGGTCAACGGGGAATGTCAAGTTCCGTATTCAATCTACATCAAATAAATCGCAAGCAACCCATTGCAAATAACAATGGTTGGATGGACAACTCCATGCAACAGGTATAATATTTATCTAGTGAAATTATCCAAAATAACATATATACTTAAATTTTTTAAATTTTATTTTTCAGGCTCAATCTATGGCTCAGTTGAATTGTAATAACTGTGCTCAGCATCAGTTACAGTGGAATGGACACAATCCGCATCACATTCATAAGACTCAAGACCCCTGGAGTAATCAGTTGTCGTCTCAACAACATCTGAATCGTTCCAATATGTCTTTAAATGTACCCGCAGGTTATATGATGCCACCGCAAATGAATAACATGTATCCTCCGCCAACATTCATGAACCAAAGGAATTTAATGCCACAAATGTACCCTCAGTCTTATATGGCAGGAATGCCAATTATGAATCCGGGTGGGTGATTTCTCAGTTACAAGATCTCTCTATATATATATATATATATATATATATATATATATATGTATTATATCCCACTTTTTTTTTTAATTTATCAAACAGGTTTAGTTTGCATGCCACCATCCACTTCTCGAGCACCTTCACGAGCTGGTTCTCGTTTAGCTTCACCAGCTATGAGCCGAAAATCAGTAACATTAAGGCGAAAACAACGCTCTAGTTACATCGATGACGAGGCCACCGATGATGAAGATTCTGATGAAGACGATCGCCGTTCTATTACATCAATACGCTCTGGTGTCTCTAGGTCACGTCACAGGCGCATGTCTAGTGCTTCTCAATTTCAACCAGATGACGTCATTGAATCAACCCAGGCCAAGTTACATCGTAATCGCGCCCGAGGTCATCGTAGAGACTCTATAGCTAAATCTGTCCATAGTGATTGGGCTCCAGGAAGAAAAACATCTTCAACCAACATTAACAGCCGATCAGCAGATTCGGGCTTCAATAGCCCTCTTAAACCTTCACGCATTTACTCAGACCTAGATTCCGAGGGTTCCGGAACCAGGGCACTAGTACAGGCTAAAATACAACAAAAACTTAAAGAAGAGTCTCTAAAGCAAAAACAGTCTAAGCCCAAAAGACGCAGCAAATCTCCGCCACCCCAAAAGACAAGTGCCGCAGTACAAACTCCTGCTTTAAAGCAAACAAAAAAACAGGAAACAATAGACAGTGCTGCTAATGAAGCACTTAAAAAAGGAAAAAAATCATCAGAGAGTGAGTTAGAAATGCATGACAAAGGCTTTAATTGCAATGAAGCTGTAGAGAAAAAGTCTTATGCTGCAACAGCAGAAGAAGAGTATGGTAATGAAAGTGAAAGTGAGCATGAGAGTGGCAGTGGCAGTGGGAGTAAGAGTGAGAGTGGATTAAGTGAAGAATCATACCCGCAAAAGAAAAAGGAAGAAACTGAACCAACCGAAGATAATAAGGTAGAAGAAGATGATTTGGGCCCTCCTCCCTGCACCCCCGACCATGAATGGGAATGTGAATTTTGTACTTTTGTCAATGAAGCCAACTTAAAAATTTGCTCTATATGTTGCAAAACTCCCATCATTAAACCGAAAAAAACTATAAAACCTCCATCGCCCCCCAAACAGACAAAGAGCTGTTCGAATAAAAAAGATGAAAATCATATCATTAAGACAGAAATTAAGCCGGTTAAACATAAGAATGGAACGACTAAAAAATGTGCAACAGAACCTAAGAAAAATACCAACCACATACAAAATCCATCAACTGTTGCTTTCCACAATACTGACGATCACAATGAGTCCACAACAGACTCTTTGCAAAATAAAGGTAGGCGCAGAAAAATTTCGTTTTTGGAGGGAACCAAGCTATTTTAAACTCTAACTCAGAATAATTAAACAATAATACAGTTCAAGCAATCCCAAGTCACCAAGCACCCGAATTACACTCACAAAAATTTCTTAATCTTAATCAGACTTTCTATCATCTTAACAAACTGAACTCTTAGTAATAAATTTTTTAAATACACTTTCCCCTAAACAAATATTAAAGACAATTAAACCCAATACAAAAGTTGTTTTATTAATGATTAAAAAAAAACTATTTTATAGAATCTGTTGAGGATATATGGGCTTCATTAGATGAAAATATTCACGCTACAACCCATGAGGTTACACGTAAGGCTCAATCTAAAAATTCAACCAAAGCTGGCCATTCATCTTCCAGTATTGAAAAACAGGCAAATGATGCTAAACAATCTCAGGCCAGGGAGATAGGTACTTCACCACCACCACCGCTACCACAAAGCATTTCCACTCAAGTAGGCGTTCCCAGTTAAAACGATAAGTTTTTCAAAATAATATATCACTTGTCTTTTTAATTTTACTGTAGACTTATGATACCTTACCTAATCATAAAACACAGACTAGACAGGCTAGGGATGAATCAGGTTCAAAGCCACCAACTCAATCTTCGTTTAGTGATGTGATACAAGTAAGTATCCAATTGAGAACAAAGACTTATTAAAATAACAAATCATCCTTATTCCCCAAGAAACAAGATCTAAAATCCTTTGAAGCTGAGGTATTAAACAAAATTCACAACATTAGTCACGTTCCCTCTTATTGTCATAATAATCATGCAAATCATCCCATGCCTTCTTATAACGATCGTCAACGTTACCGTAGTAACAACGATTTGAGATTTGATGACAACATGCCCATTGATTTTGAGGCATTCAACGGTTTGGGGAAAAGGCAGCCATCCATTAATGAATTGATGCTATTTCAGAAAGTATTAATTTTGCTCATATTACTGCTCTTGTTACTGTTACTACAGCAATTCATTTCATTTCAAGACTTCTTCACAAATGCATTCCCCTTTTGGTGGTAGCACTTACGATTTACCATATCGTGAATTCCCTTCCATAAGATCCAGTGATATGGAAAATCATAAAGTATTTATAACTAAATAGAATAACTATCGAAATGAATCTTAACAAATAATTTATTTGCAATAGGAGTCTGATCTATACAAGCACACCACGGAAGAGCTAAATGCTGCTATTAAATACTGTGGCCCAGATATGCATCCACTAGTCTGGTTACGGGACAATTGGCCTAAACTAATACAAACGGTTCAGAGCTTGGCCACTAAGTATGGGCAGGAGAGAGCAGAAAATATCATTGGAACTATATCGCAAATGGAGGCTAGGGATGCACTACGCAAGCATACTGGAAATATATGGCAAGCTGTTTCGGAGTGCATTGAGCACAGGCAAAGAAAATATCGTGAAATCTCCTCAAAAGGTAACTTTCCCCGCGAAGATATTGTAACAGCACTCACCACGCACCAAGGAAACGTAGACTTGGCTTTAATAGACTTGGAACGCACACAGCTAAAACCTTTTCTAATGAGAATCTGGGGCTCTCCTGGCGGGGTTGAAAATGAAAGTGGCTGCCAATCCTTAGTGGCAGCTACACCCTCATCAACACCCTTCAACATGGACAAAGGTCAGCAGATTATATTATCTAGCAGGATATTTTTTAAGTCACACCGTTTCATTTACTCTTTATTCTTTTGATTTCCTTCTTTTACTTTTCCTCACTATAGACATTCATAGTTTTCTCAGTGTCAATGCTTCAGAATGCTTGCAAACATCACATGCTAATCAGACGCCATCACCCTTTGATCTACCGGCATCATTAAATTCTCCATTTGATAACAATAATCATACACTCGATAAAACATCCAGTTACATCACTAGTGATAGTAAAAGTATAGCCAATAGTTCCCCTCATTTAGACGAATCGATACTCAGCAATAAAAATGTATTAAAGGATCTTGAGACCCTCATTGGCAACATGGAGCATAATCAAGAAAGAAAACAAGACGAACACTTCCTGCGATCAGTTCACGATATGATTACCAATATGAGTGTCAAAACTGAAAATGATTACGATCCAGAACTGCTACGAATACTTACCAAAAGTCCCATAATGTCTCCTAAATCAAAGACTAAAGAAGTGAATTCTGAAAATAATGCTGATGTTAAAAATTTCGTTTGGCAGAATATACAAGAAATTATGCCCAACTTGGTGCCACAAGTGGAGTTGGAATTAGTGGCAGATATTAAAACTAAACCCAAGGATGATGAACAAGTTACAGAAATATCATCGAAAACTGCAGAGCGCCAAGAAAGTGCACCCAATCCTCCGCCGCCACCAATAGATCAAGATGAATTTCTTATGGAAGAAGTTATCAAACCTAATATTAAAAATGCTAATATTCGAGAGGAATTGCCTAATCAATACGTTTATACAGCTGAAATAGCAACCTTCCAAATGGCATTCGATAAAGGCTTAGAAAGAGAACATGATGAAGATTTTCAATTGCAGACGCTGGAAGAGGCTCCAAGACAGATATATAAAATGTTCAAAGCACCTGAAGCGGAAAGTTTGCCATTAGATAAAAAATCACTTGAACAAATAAATAAAACGATAACTCTCTCAGAATATCAAGTTGATTCCTTCCTTCCTTCAGTAAGTGGAACAACAGACAAAAATCCTGATTTCTCTGCAAACCAGTCGGAAATAACACCAGCAACAGAGGACAATGAAAAAGTAAATGTGGAACTTGATAAAATTCATACGGACGTTTCTCCCAGCAGCCTCGTTGAAAATCAAAGACCAGAACTTCCACTAAATAAACAGGAAACAGTTACTGCAATGATAGATACAATAAAACATGATGAAACTCCAGACTCTATAAGGGAACGTCTTCAGAGTGAAATCAAGGATCAAACAGAACAAACCTTGGACGGAAATCTTAACTCACCTAAAGAACACCATCTGAATGCTAATGAATCGAAACCTTCTGCAGAAATTTACATTGAACCGTCAACGTCATCTGAAAATAGATCAGTTAAGGAAGATTCTTTAACTTCATCGGCCGAAAATAAAAATTTCAATCAACCCAACTTAACAACTTCAACTGAATTAGCTAAATGTGTAAAGGTGCAGCAGGAAACTTCAAGCTTATCAGTTCCAAAATGTGAATCTAATAGAGAGAATCAACTCCAAATCAAAAACATAAATCAAGATAACCAAATAAATCTAAATCAGGTTCCTAACGAACTGGAGTTAGCAGAAGTCTTGACTAATATTAATGAAACTTCTAACAGCAGTGTTTTCGATCCAAAATTTTCTAACGATCACACAGATGTGAAGGATGCAATAACCCCAGGTGATACTCAGGTCTTAGAAAAAGAGTCAAAACGCCTTAATGACGAAATATATTCTCCCACTAATGGCACAAAAATATCTGATAGTAGCAGTACCCCAAATTTCACAAACATTTCTAGGGTTCTTTCGACTCAACCACCCAAACATGAAACAATTCCTCTTACAGAAACAAAAATGTTAACAAACGAAGCATCAATATCTAGTGTAAATAAGAGAATATCAAAAATTCCTGTACGCAGAACAGCGAGTAATAAAAGTTTAGTTAACTCCAATATAGCAAGAGATGCAAGACCCCAACAACAAAGCTTAGATGCAACTGCAGTCGACAGCCGACCGTCGTGTTCAAAAAATCATCAAACAAATTATGAATCTGAGGAGGAAGATGTTTACAGCATTGCCAGTAACAAGTCCACATCCAAAGTTGTTACAATGGTGGACCAGTCCCAGTTTCCCAGTACCAGCAGTGAAATGTTTTTGTTAATACAACAAGAGAGATCAGAAACTGCAAGTACTATTGCACCCTCCACAAGTAATTCCACACTGCACTCGATATCATCTAACTTTAAATCTTCAACTGACTTTGTACCTTCCGGTGATCCATCAAAACAAAACCTTACTGAATTAGTCGAATACACTCAAAGGCTGATAAAGCAAATGAAAGATGAAATTAGTATAGATGATTTCGAATCTTCCACGGATGAAGGTGAATATTCCGATGAATTTTCTGATGACTATGATGATGGAGAAGAAGGTGAGGAAGATTGGGGAGAGGAAGAGGAGAATGATGGTGATAATGATGATGATGAAGAAGAATATGATGATATAACTGAGGACTTTACTGCAGAAAATGACGTTTTAAGTGCAGAAGAAGATTCCATTAATAAAACTCATTCGCCTTTACCTAGCCAAGAATCTCAAGATCATAGAGCCATACACAATAATTCTGCCCTATCCAATATAACAGAAACATCTGATCATTCACTGGCATTTTTAAATGATACTTTTGAACAAGATACACAATATAAAAATAATCTTATTGAAGACACTACTGCAGTTTTTGAAACCACAAACAATTTGTCAGAACTGTCTGTAGAGCCAGTAATTGACACAAACTCTGCCCAGTATGTGGAATCAGAAAATAGTACTGCAGAGCTGTCAGTTGAAATTCTTTTGCCCCATGCCATTAAACAAGATGATCATACTACTCAAATAGACTCTAATGACAGAACAGACATAGTTAATGTTTCCACTTCTATTTCTCAAACTAACATCTTTGAATCAGAAAACCCTGTACCAGAATTGCCAGTGAAAGTAGATCTATACGACACGCTTACAGAAAATGCTGAAAATAATCTGGATTCAATACATCATGGAAGCGAAGGATTAGATAATTTTGAAAAGGACAATAATCCACAAAAGCCATTATTAAACTTCAATGATGAAAGAAGATTAAATGAAGCGGAAACAGCTTTAAACGATTCAAATAAAACAGCCAGTGAAAGATCTGGACAGACTTCTGAGCATTTACCAGCAACAAGTCTTGAGGAGGAAATTGTTCCTATTATTCAAAATACCAGTAATTTCATAGAAGAATCAATAAGTCTACCACGACCCGAAACAGAAAATATATCCACGAATCAGGAAACCGATTCAGCCGTCATTTTAACATATTCTACTACTCAGGAAGATATACAATCTATAACGAGTAATGCTAACAAAAACCCTGTAGACTCTTTGCAAAACTCGACAGGTAGTCAGAGCACAAACCATCATAAGATTTCTACTAATGCACTCTCTACCCAAAAATCTGTGAAAACTTCACCAATAAAGGAAAAGGCAAATGTAACCACAAAAAGTCAAATCAAGAAACCACTTGCATCTAGTAAAATACCCAAACCAAAGGAAATTTCCAAGGAGCAAACACCAAAAGAGATTCCGGCATCAAAACCAAAAACTAATTTAAAGAAAAATCTATATACTCGTTCGAAATCATTTTCCGGCCCACCAACTCCAATTGGTATTGCATCGGTCAAAACTATAAGTCAAAAATTTATCAACCAATCTCCCAATGCTGTACAGTCTCTGGCAACAAAAAAGCAACCCAACGCAACAAAAAGATCATCTATTACGGAAACCATAAACAAATTTACGAAGCCATCTTCTGCCAGCGTGGAAAAATCTGTGGCAAATTCACTTTTTAAATCCAGAACTCAGCCTCGTATACCAAAGAAAAAATATCACGAAACATGCTTTTCCGATGATGACTTTGAATCTTCCTCCGAAGAAGTAGAACTAGAAGCGATAGAAGTAAGACAACGTAAGCTCAGTGTGCCCGTATTTAAAGCTTATGCCAGTGTACAAGAACCAGAAGAAGTTAACACAGAAGTACGTATATAATTAAAATTTACTTTGCTATATAAAAACAATAAACTAAAAAGCCTAATTACGATTTTTAAAGTTGAAACCCCGTAAAAAGGCTGACCATACTTTTGGATTTCTAATAGTATAATAATTTTTAGGAACTTGTGGAGAGGTTCATAAAGGAAGAATTAGCTGTAAATGTGGCACAAGCTCAAATTGCTGCTACCCTAGTATCGATGAGATTCCAAAAGGAAGTTTCCCTGTGGGCTGCTAAAGAATGTAGGGATCTGGATCATGCCATTGAATTGTTAAAACAAGAATGTGAACTTTGCAGTGGCACTTATCCCCTCAACCAAATTGTATCCATGCTTAAGTGCACTCATAAATGCTGCAAACAATGTGCCAAAACTTATTTCACCGTTCAGGTTCGAATTCAGCTCAATTGAATTTCTTTCTATATCTGTACTAAACATTAATTTTTAATTATTTAGATAAACGAGCGCAGCATTAATGATTGCACTTGCCCCTTCTGCAAAATGCCTCAGTTGCATAATCAAACCGAGCACGAAGACGAAAACTTGGAGTACTTTTCCAACTTGGATATTTTTCTAAAGAACATACTTGAACCGGAAGTGCATGAGCTATTCCAGCGCAAGCTTAGAGACCGCACTCTGCTCAAAGATCCCAATTTCAAATGGTGTGTTCAATGCTCTTCAGGATTCTTTGCCAGGCCAAAACAAAAGCGTCTTATATGCCCCGATTGTGGTTCCACAACATGTGCCCAGTGCCGGAAAACGGTAACGGATAATACATACATACAAATATATGTTCATTATCAAATTGTATTTAATAGTGGCAAAAGCAACATGAGGGCATTTCCTGTGAACAATTTTCCAAATGGGAATTAGCCAATGACCCAGATGTGCAAGCCAAGGGAGTTCAGCAGCATTTAGAACAAAATGGCATCGAATGTCCAAAATGTAAATTTAAATATTCTCTAGCCAGGTAATTAAGCAGCATCATGCATCCAGCTTTGGGCCATTTCAAATTAATCAAAATAAAATATTTCTTTCAGAGGCGGTTGCATGCATTTCACTTGCACTCAGTGCAAATATGAATTTTGTTACGGCTGCGCCAAGCCATTCATGATGGGAGCCAAATGTAATATATCAGCATATTGCGCCAAATTAGGTCTTCACGCCCATCATCCCCGCAATTGCTTATTTTATTTGCGCGACAAACTACCGGTGCAGTTACAGATTTTATTGAAAAATAATAACGTGTCATTTGAAGTGGATCCTATTGAAGTTCTAGATGCTGATACTGACAAAGACAATGAGCCCAGCTCGTCGAAAAGAAAGGAAGTGCTTTGTCCTATACAAATCCAAAAGGAAACTCCCACTGGACTTGTTGACACCAAATGCAATGGGGATGTACCGGAAAAACATGCGGGAATGTGTCGGTACGAAGTAATCCACATTTTCTGAGTTTCACAATTTTCAAACTTTTATTTTTCAAATTTTTCCTCAGAAATCATTATGTGGAATATTTAACGGCTAAGGTGGCCAAAGCGAAAATAGATCCATTGCCAATCTTCGATTTGACTGATTGTGTTCAAGAGCTACGTCGCCGCGGTATAGCATTACCGGAACGTGGTCCCTGGGATACCGATGAAATATATAAAAACATGTGTGCTGAGGTAAAGTGCTCAAAAAGATTTTTTCTTTTTAAATGTACATTACTAAATATTTTTATTTTATTTTTAGGTCATACAGAAGAATATACCTTTAGATATGGACTAGGAGCAAGTTATCTTTATATTTGCTGCACTTTCACACCTACGTACATATGAATGTGTGTTGATTATTATTATTGATTTATTAATACATTTGTCAAAAATATTTTTTATGAATAAGATACATATATGTATACATACATACATATGTACACTAGAGTGGCCGTTAATATATTTTTTTTTTTTGATATCTTATATTCTCTCCCCACAAATCGGCTCAGTTTTATGTAAAAAAATACAAATAAATTTTATGGCTATAAATAGTGTTTTAGGGGATGCGTCCGCCCCTCAAAGTTGGCACTTAAGCCCATTTTTCAATGTAATTATCTGCATATGATATATGGCAACAATATAGCTCTTTGAGTCAACAACATTAGTCTCAAAGAAAGTTTTTTGCTAAAATTAATAGTTTAGAAAATAATGAAGAAAATATCCAACAAAATACCATAAATTTTTTGTAACAAAATTATATTTATATGGAAATTATTTATATTAAACATGTACAATAAGAGCTTTTAAATTATTGCATACATATATGTACATACATACATACATATGGTCGAAAAAAAACTAAACAAAAAAAATTACTTTAATAAATTGGCTTGAGGGTCAACTTTCACCCCTAAAACACAACTTATCGATATGAAATTTTGTGGGGGCGGGAAGGAGGGGAAATTAAAAAAAATCTCCATACAACTAACGGCCACCACTCTAATGTAGACATGTCGCTAGAAAGTGTTTTTAGTTTAACTTTTATATTCTTAATAAACATATGGGAAAATAATAACAGAATTGAAATTAGAAATTACTCAAAAGCAACTCTCAAAAACAGAGTCACCATTAAAGAGTGAATGGGATAATTTTTCTCCATCTATTTGCACAAGCCAGGGTTGTCTGATTTTTTCTGACCTATTTCACCAAATTGATTCTATAAATATATATATAATATATATAAAATATAATTTATATATGATAATAAATTTTTTTTTCTTATCACGTGTTTTTTCTTATAATCGCATAAACATTTTGCAGAAAATCGCCAAAAATTATTTCTTGTAAATTTTTTTCATCAAAATTTAAAATGCATTAATTCGCAGCAAAAACAAGAGACTACAAAAAAGTCATGAAAATGTAGAGTTTGTGATCTGGAAGTAGTGAAAATTTCGATCCGATCTAATGATTTTTACATAGGGTTGTCATTGCAAGAAGTTCTCTTTTTCGATGCCTGGTAACTGAATTGGAAGCGATATTAAGAAAAATTTCCTTTTTGTGTTCTATGATAATATTTTTATCTAGGAAAAATGATAAACAGTTACCTATTTTAACAATTCGTTTCTTTTTATACGAATTTAAGCCCGAAACAGTGTTTTCATGTAAATTTAAGCAAATAACTTTTAAATATTAGACTAAAACTAGTTCATAAATTTCTTTAAAAAAATAATTTTTTTTAATTCTGGTAAGTATTTTCTAACACTATGGAGGAGTTACAAGGTTTTGTATGACTAAATTAAGCTTCTACATGGTTTTTTGCTCACTCTCGGCAAATTAAAAATTTCAATTTTTTGGAAGCAATGAAAATGTAGTTCCGCTACAATGACTTCCATTTTTTTCACTGGGTTGTTATTTTAAATGTTTTGGTTTTTAACATTTTTAATAAGTCTTTCCTTAAAATCAATTCAATTGTTGTCAAAAATTGCAATGATAAAATTTATTTTAGAGCACAAAACAAATACAAAATAACCAGCAAACATACGAGTTTGATATTCAAGCGATAAGTATGGTTGAATTTCGAGCGCCACAGGACCTCTGATATTATAAAACATGCAAATTTCAACAGCATTTTTATGTATTTTGTATTTATATATATTTATATTTCATATTAATATACAAGTATACATTTACAAGTACTGTATACGAAGTGCACAAAACTATCGCCTTTACGTTTATTCCAATGTGGTTGCGAATTGTTTAAACTAATAATTCACATATTAATTATTTATTGAATTTGATTTTTTTAACTTAGCAAAATGTTTCATACGTACTTACATATGTATAATGCAAAACATTTTCAATTTGTTGATTTTCATTCGATTTGTTTGTATTTATTTTTGTTTATTTAATAAAATAAATTTTATACATCCCACCTTCGTTACTTAAATAAACAGTCAAGGAATGAGTAAAAATGAATCATTTCACTTACTATATATGTACATATTACTATGCAAACAGCGGATTGTTTATTTATTTGTTATTTTACGGTTATGAGCATAAAGTTTCACACAACACTTACTGATATTATATACTTAGAATACTGATGAATCATCACACGCTCTACCATGGTACTGATATTTAATTATCATGAAAACAAAATTTTCTTTTCTCAATAAAATAGTTTATTTAACTGTAACTTAAATTAATTAAAAAATAACAATAAAAGAAATAGTTTTATTTTTATGCACTAAATATTTTAATATATTATTATGCTGCATTTATTTTGCAAATTTTTTAGGGATATAAAAAACTTTTATTTAAAATTAGATTTAAAGCTTAAATATTTTTGCAACATTTTTACAATTTATTAATACCAATTCAAGTAAAAATAAGTAAGTTAAATGAACAATAAATAAGCAATTTTATAAAATAATTCTCGAAAATTATACTCTTCTATAAGACTTAACTCTAGTTTGAAACTTATAAGTTGTAAATGGAAGAAGGGTCGGGTTAAGTTTATTAAATACGAGTACACTTAAATAAATAACTAAGTACATGTGTATACATAATAAATCTCAAGTGTATACAATTCTGCAAGTATGTACTTCAGACTAATAGGAATTATAAAATAAATTCGTAAAATTGTATAGGGAAATTCAATTCGTATAAAAAAACTCAAAAAGAAGTAAGAAACTACTTTTCTGTAAGTTATTACTAAATTTTTTCAGGGAGCAATTTATGGCATTCGATAGCGAACGATTTTTTAAAATATTTCAATAGAACTCAAATGGAAATGATTTAAAATTTTATCCGATATCAGCATGATGTTACGCTCGCACAGCTTCGACAAGTCGTGTTTTTTATTTTAAGAATTCACAACACAGACGTATGTATTGAATATAAATTTTTTTTAAATACTCATATGCCAATTGCAAGTATTTCACATGCACTATAAAAATACATTTTCAAAGTCACATTTATAAAGTATAAACGTTGTAGTCAAAATATTCATTTATTTTCTATCTTAATTTTTGAAATCGTAGAAAATGTATACTGTGCCTCGTTTCTGTCATGAATGTGAGAACTTTTCGAGTCGAACATTTTTCATCATCCTGTGAAACGCAGGGTGAGTAAGAAAAAACTGTATTTTTGGATACTTTTTGTAAGTGAGTAAACCTGTGTCAAATAGGACAACCATTATAATTATTTAATTTTTCTCGATGCGAGAACTTCTCACATGTTACAGAAATGGGGCACTGATTTTTTTATTTCTATTTTTTAATTTTTTTTTATATAAAAATTATACACGAGTAGTATGTAAATACAATTGCATTCGGATTTCCAAATACGGTAATTGTAAAGATCGTTTGGGGTTAAAAGCTTTCACCAAAGCTTAAGAAATGTTATATTTATGTACATACTCGTATGTCTAATTGTATGTATGTATGTACATATGTTTAAAACCTTTTTTTTTTGCTTTTAAAAGTTTTGTAAACTATTCTTCTTTTATGCTTGATTATTAGCTAGTGAGTATAAAAAGCTTAAAAATACTTTCGCTTGGGTAGAAAAACTTTTAGGTAAAATCGTGTAAATCTTTTTGTCAAAATTGACATTTAGTTTTAAAAAAATTTACTCGTATTTCATCAGCCATTTATGAGATAATGAGCAGGCACACATGTGCATATTTGTACGTTTGTTTAATGTGTTACATCTAAGACAACTAAGCTCTCTATCTCCTTGTCGAAATTGTTATCACAGGTGTCTAACCAATCCAATACCCTTTTGCGAACAGCATTTTGATCAAATGGATTATCTAAACCATAATTAGACATCATTCGTCTGAGGCGGGTTTTATTTTCATCGCCAGAGTTACGACCATCTTTCTGATTTAAATAAATACAGGAATCTTGATCGGGACTGGGAGATATAAGAGTTGCTGATTTTGACAAGGATATGCGGCATTCTACCCATCTATCTTTCATGTACTTGGAAACTTCTGTTACTTTGCATCTATCTTCTGGATCGTGGGATAAATATTTACGGAAACATCTCATAAGCCTGGCCGAGAATCTCCTAAAACTGTCGGGAATTTTGGTGGTCTTGCGCTGTTCATATTTCATGAAGTTGCAGTACTTGGTGTCCTTGACCCAGTCGGCAGCATTCCAGGGAGCACTTCCCGTTAAAATGTGAAACATCAAAATGCCAAACTGCCATGAATCGCTAGAAGGCAAGCAGGTAAATCTTTCATTCTTCACTATCTCCAAGACTTCGGGTGGTACAAAACTGGTCCAGGTGTGTTTGACTTTATTCACCAGGACGCCTTTTTTAGTAGTGGCACCGAAGTCACACAACTTGACTAGACTAAAATCGGGCTTAAAGACCAAAACATTTTCCAACTTTAAGTCTCTGTGTACTAGATTTTTTGAATGCATGAAGCCCAAAGCTGAGCTTAATTGTTCTGTGATCATCTTACAGGCATTTTCATGCAGACCATACGGACCCAAATTGGATGCCAAGTCCCCGTACTCAGCGTGCTCGGTAGCAAACACATAATAGTCTTTGGTCTGGAAAGCAACATTATACGCACTCAAAATATGACGATGATGAGAGAGTTCATAATTGTAGTGGAACTCCTTTTGGAATTCTTGCATCGTGGTCAACTCAGCATGTACAGCTTTCAAAACAACTTCAGTTTGTGTGGGCCTGTGTAGGGCCAACATCACCTTGGCAAAGCAACCCTCAGCTAAGATCTTCGTTATGCTATATTGGTCCGTAAATGACATCAGCGGCAGTTCAACGTCTCGTATAATATGTATTAGGCCGCTGTCGTCCTTATCTGGTTTTCTATAAATGCTACCGCGCCGACTCACCGAAGCCGAACTTGAATTAGGCACGTCCAGTTTCATAGTTACACTGGTTGGTGTCAAAGGTGAATTGCAACGATTATGGTTTGTGCAAGTGCTGCTGTTGTTGTTGCTATTGCGAGAATTTGTGCTGCCACCATCACCGGCACGCGATCTTCTCAAACGGAATGAAAACGTGCGTTTTTCTAAAATAAAAATAAACAAACATAAATAAAGGTAAAGTTAATATTCACTAATTTCGACAGGTATGTAAACATATCAATCTAAAAAGGCCCTAACTTAGTTTTGTTTTTTTTTTTTAAATCGAGATTTTTAAATTTTTCGCTTATATGGAAATACACAAAAAACTCGATTTAAAAAAAATAATAATGAGTTAGGCCCTTTCTATGTTAAGGTAACGATATGTACATATACCTTAATTACTATAATAATTTTGTTTTTATTATCAACATTTTTATAAACTACAGTATAATAATTACAGCCTAAAATGATGATCTCTGAAAAATTTTGTTGTTGGTTAACGTCATATGAATATATGAATGTATTTATAATGATGATCTTTAGATATATTTTAAATACATACATATGTATGTATTATATTTCCATGTGCTGAGCAAATTTTATTTTAATATTTATTTGTCCCCAAATCTTTTTCGCACCTTTGATGTTGATGTGCCATTTGCGGAATAATGTTTTTTTTTTGTTTCTAATTTCTTTTGAAAACTGTTTTATTAATGTGTTGTATATTTATTTATTAATATTTTACTAAACATGAAATGAAAACCATAATTCATAGTTTTCAAGATACATGCAGACATACACACACACACACTCACACAAATTATAACGACTCATAACATGACAAGTGAATAAAGGGGAAAGAAATATGTGCATACATAAATATGGGTAATTCCACATAATGTCATATACAATTACCAAACAATTAAGTTTGTATTTCAGATCAATGCGGTTAAATTTTTCTTCATCTTTTAACGCTCCTTTAAAGTACATAAAGAAATAAAAAAAATTAATTTTCTCCTAAAATACAAGATTAATTGATTGGTCATCGTATGGGATATTCTGTGGAGTTGCCCATATCTATTTACATACATTTGTACGCCTTATTTTTTTTAAATTTTGATATATGTAGGTGAGGGAGTTTCACCCGAAAAAATTATTAATATATTCAATTCAATTACTCGACTAAACTAATTTTTGGTGGAACATAAATGAAACAGTCGTCCATTTAGACCTTGAGCTCAAGACACAAAAAAAATTTTATTTACTTTGTCAAACAAAAATCAAGTTCATTTTTATATTTGAGACAAACCAAAAATAAATATGTGCACAGTAATTAAGGTATACAAATAGTATTCGGTGAAACCAAAAGCTCTTAAATTCGTATATCTAATATACATGCATACATACATATACATACATACATACATATGTTCATAATTTAGTTTAGATGTATCCAAGAAAATCACAGAGTACATATTTTCATCATATTCAAAGTATAGCTTATTCCTTATATGCAAAAAAATACGTGTGCTTGAAGTGTACGTTAAAACAAAATTTCCATACAAAATCCGGTTTTTACGCACACTTGAAGCACACATTATTTTTTTTGCATGTGTGTTTAAATGTTAAGGTACATACGTATATTGAAGCTTATAAATTTTTTTTCTAAAACTCTATTAACTCTATAGATTTTTAAGGGGAAAAAATTACTCAGATAATTCGAACTGGATTATTTGAATAATTTAAAATGTAAATTTTTATTATTTTTTTAATCGAATAATTTAAAAATCGATTAATATGAATACCTTAATATTAACTTTAAAAAGTAAATATTAAGTAATGAATAATCAAACGAGTGACAATTAAGTTACGAAAAAAAAATATAAATAAAAAGTATTGTTATGCATTTAGAACACAAATAAATAACTGACAAATGAAGAATCTAGAAAAACATATAAAAGCGTCCGTAAATGTCTGTCTGAAGGAGCTAGATAGTAAAAATACAATATACTCGTGTGTAAATTTAGTGAAATAGCAAAAGACGCCGTCTTGTCTAACCAATGCGTCAATTAGGTTCGGAAAAAACACCTCCGCATCTTCTTTTGGCCTGAAGATTTTATTTAAAGCAAATATGATCGTGCGATTGTGTTCGTTTGTGTCAGAGGTTTCCAAACTTTTTGTGCGCCACAATAATTACAAAAAAAGTAAAGTAGTTTTTATGCTGGTTTTGAGTTGAAAAATTATTTTATTTATATTGTTACATTTAGACCTTTAATCGTACATACATATGTATGTATATAATATACTCGATTAGAACAGATGGTCTCTGGTGAGGCATACTTGCCTCAAAATAAAAGGCAGTGAGAGATGAAAACATTTGCTATCTATAATAAGGTCATAAAATAATAAAGTTGTAGAAATTTTTAACATAAATATTTATATATGTATATTTATTTTAACCAATGTGTTATTATACGCAAGTTATTATTTCAATATTTTTTATTTATTTTTGACCATTTTTATGTTTAGACATTATGTCAGCCACCTTTTTTGTTTTGGTTTTGGTTTGTTTTTTTTAACACATCTTTTTCGAAATAAACTTTTATTGTATTTTCTTGGAAATGTATTCAATAAATTATAAATATTTCTTATTAAGTTTTAAAAAAATTGGCATATTCTAAGTTTTTATATACATATGAACAGATACGAAATCAAAAATGTATGCTTATGCATGGTGAAGGAATAATAAATCTTAGGAGGGCATGACTTATGTGACCAAAAATTATTCGTATGATGTTTTTTGTTTTTTGCAAAAGCCGTCAGTAGAAATATAGAAAAGCTGCTTTGTTCTTGGCACTTTAGTTAGGTGTATTATTTGTTATTTTGCAAAGTTAACGTATTCAAAAACGAGCAGGCACCTGGATTACTTTCATAGCGATCGTACTTCACGCCTTTTGTTATACTCGTATAAGAACTACGCTTGATTTTTTAATATCATATTGAAATTTTTCCAGTTATAATTTTAAACAAATCAAGCTAATGAGAAAAATTTAGTTTTGGTGACACCACGAAGCATTTCGAGAAAACAACTTCTTGCTTAATGGATTTTCTTAAAATACATATGTACATACATATGCATGGACTTTCTTTACTAAAACTCTTGTTTTGTCTCTTGAATTTTTCTTAGTTTTCGATATTCCTCTCGGCGTTATTTTTTGTTTTATTCTTTTCTTTTTTTTTTTGTTGCTGCCTACAGCACTTTTAAAAAATCTCTTCCATCACTCGTCAATTATCCTCTGCCCCTTCCTTCCCCCCATTAAAATTACATCGCCATGATACATATACTTATAATGGTGCAACATTAGTTTTGTAAATTTGCCTGAAACGTTGTTTTGCTTTATTTTTTCTATTAAATGTTTATATTTTTAATTCAAGCGACTTTGGGGGCATTGCTGACGTCAATGGAAATTAAAAAAATCAAACAAAAACAAAAAAACATTTATCAAAATCTGCCCCTTTATATTTATATGAATTTTCATTTGAACGTTTTAGCAAGCATCTCGACGAAATTTTGCGGCTGGCTAGACGTACGCATTCACACAGAACACACACACATAAACATACATACATACATACATATGTACAAACACACTTGTGTGCAAAGACTAGTTCGTAGCATCCAAAAAGTGTTGAGGTTACCCTAGTTAAAAAATTTTAAATAAAATAAGTTCACACCACGCCAAAGCGACCGACTATCTTATGCGAGTTTATAGATTTTGAATTTTTATAAAAAAGAAATTTATTTAACTATAATTAAATTGATAAGTGTGTCCGAATAATTGAAGAGTTTGGCCAAACATATCATTTATTTCTGTCTAGGCTAATAATTTTTTCGTCGTTGTAACTACATTTCAAGCCAACACTTGCTTAAATTTATTATTATTTAGAATTAGAATTTGCTAAACAAAAAAATTAAGTTTAACATTTATTAACGCACTAATAATCCCAAATTATTATTTTACTTATTTAGTAAAATATTTTTTTTATTAAAAATACATTGAAATTGATTATTGAGTTGTTTAGCTGGATCCTATGCGCATTTCCTTGTTGCTAATTCAGATCATCAGGGAACCTTTAAGGCTCAGTTAGCCGACAGTAATGTAATGTAACTGCAACGTAGGAAATATTTGATCGATATTTTTATATGAAAAGTAGGTTACGTTACATTACATCTCTATAATAAGTTTCATTACTTTTTACATAACAATATCGTTCAGCTGCTTACTACTGTTGCAGTTACTTTACATTACTGTCGGCTAACTGAGCATTTACCCAAAGTTTCTTAGAACAGCTAGAGTTATTATGTTATAAACTTTCGTTTAAACAAATGAGAACCTCAACATGTTTTTTTATGTTTTAAAGGCTCAGTTAGCCGACTGTAATGTAATGTAACTGCAACGTAGGAAACAGCTGATCGATATTTTTATACGAAAAGGCGATTACATTACATTACATCTCTATAACCATTTTCTTTATTTTTCACATAACAATATCAATCAGCTGTTTATTACTGTTGCAGTTACTTTACTTTCTTTATTTTACTTTACTTGTTCTTACTTTCTTACTACACTGGCTGACTTTTTTTTTAGCTCTAATTGTAGTTGTAAGAGTATGTAAAGAAAATAAGTGTAAATAACAACAACAGCTATTCAGGAATAGAGTGTTGCCACACAAGTATTTTTGACCTGGTGCCGTCAAGTTAATAACTAGTGTTTTTTATTGGGAATTGTTACGATTTAAGTTTAAAATTTATTAACGCACTAATAATCCCAAATTATTATTTTACTTATTTGGTAAAATATTTTTTTACTTTACCACCGGCTGCCCTGTGCAAGCTTCCAAAACTCAATTTTTATATATATTATTTAATATGAGTATTAAAATAAAACCAAAGTCAAACAAGTGGCTCAATCACATTTTGAACTTTTGTAACCATTCTACTCACAACCGAAAAAGTGCAAAAGGTAATTTATAAATTTTTTTTTATGATATTATAGAGCGATAACATCGATTCATCCCGAAGGATTACGGTACTCCATAAAAAAACTCAAGTCTTTCTATTCCTAAATTTCTGCATATGCAGCCACAATAGCGACAGACGTCAAATTTTATGCCGAATGATTTAAAATCAACATCAATAGTCGTCGAAAAACTTAGTAGAATTTGATCGGTAATATCACTATTACTCATATACATACATCCATACATCCATGTGTACAAAGTAATTATTATACATATGTATTTGTATGTATTTATTATATGCAGTAGTATGATAGTTGTTCTCACTTTATTTTTGCTTAATTTAGCTACTTGGATAATTGATGCCATTTAGCTCGTTTTTATGTTGCGAAATGATCATTACTTTATTTTTAGTGTTTATTTTTATTCAATCTAATAATTGGGTTTGGACAACTAAACTAAACATGTACATTGTACACATACAAATGTATTTATATTTTATTATTAGCCATATTATATTATTGATACACAAACTATGTGTTTATTGACTACATATCGCTCTTTTATTGCAACATAGACATATCTCAGAAAATGTCATACATAATCTTGTGTAAAAATTTCATATAAAAGGCTTTTACATGCCCCTTTTGAGAAAATCAAATATTTTCCTAACTCCATTGGGTTATAAACTTATGATTTATTTTCTGCAAAACTGGATTTTTTAGTTATGTCTATATTGCAATGAAGGGGTGATATGTACCTAAGTATTATTTATGTATGCACACATACATACTCGCATAAGTTTCAGAGGAGTACACACTTCTTCAACAAGATTAAAATTAATTTATGTATTGGAAAATTTCATTTGTTTATCATTCATGTGTTTATTAATATTTGAAATGGGAACATTATTTGGCTTTCGTCATACTCAAGGAGAAGTGGGAGCTTCCCAAAAGACGCCTGCTCCATAATTTAAGCTTTCAACACTATTGAAATTATTCTTAAATAAGCGAAGGTCAGATTAACAATACACCGTGCATGTGCGTCACTCAACCAGTTAACCTTCACAACTGTCAACCCATTAATTGTTCTATTAAATTCAGAATTGGATATTTTCGATTGGCGACTAATTTGATTCAGTAACAGATTAAATAAAATCTTCTGAGGTTTTCTGTATTTCAACATACATAAACACAATGTCATGTACATACATATATATCATGTGCACACTCGTATTATCGTAGCCAAAAAAAAAAACGAATTTGTTCTTCAGTCAACATTTTTATTGGAAATTTTATTTCAGCGTATACTTAAGTTCAAATTATTTTATTTTGTATACGGCATGATTATCAGTCAGGTTCTGAAAACAATTTCTCTTTACAGCCGACAAATTTCACAAAAAAAAATCAACAAAAAAGCTCACTTATTGCAGCGTTTTTTTGTGGTTTTAAGATTTCATATGCTTGAGATATTTTATCCGAACTTAATTTCGAATGCACTAAATTATCTGATAAAGAGAACACTGTTTTCCGTTTTTTAAACTTTTATATCTCTAAATGAAATGGTTTTCAGAACTAGGTCGTATGTATTTAATTTATTTCATTAAAACCGGATTAAAATTGGTACAATACAAAATCTTATATATTTAGAGAAAAGGTACTTTGAAATCGGTTGTTCTGTGATATAGATTACTTTCAATTTCTCTATTGGGCTTTTTACTTTCAGGCTTAATGGCTGAAACCATCAACAATGAGGTCATACTGGCATTTTAAAGACCATTGTGTTTATTTATTTATTTATATTATATTTATATTTATTTATTTATTTATATTATATTTATATTTATTTATTTATATCACACAGACTATTGTTTTTCAAAGGAGTTTCGATAATCCCTTACAAGGAATTTTTTCCCATCAACAAATACAAGAAACCCTATACGTTTGCATACACAGCTCCAAATGGGGACTAAGAGTTGTCGAGCGTATCTTCATTGTGGAATCCGGAATCAAAATATTGTACAAACTTTCAGACGATGTAGCATCCTATGAGCAGAACTATCTGATTTCAAAAATTAAGGAATTGGTAAAATGTTTATAGTTGACCAGCAATCAAATTCCGCATGGCTGTCTACATTATATCCAAACTAGCCGTAGAATGCCACAAGTCACTAATCGCGATGGCAAGTAATTCAGACATCACCCGTACATGGATACAAGGACACTTCAACCAAGAGCATAGCAAAAAAAAACTGATAGCAGAGCTCTGCTTCGAAATGTCAATATTGAAAGACTCTGCGATCTTCCACTCTCATTCCGTGGGAGAAGAATTTATGCTGCTCTTATACAAACCCCTCAAACCAGATGATACAATAAGCAAACTTGTTCTTTGTTGAGAGCTCTCTGGCCTCATTTCGCCGCTAAAGAACTAAGCTTCTTCTAAGCTTCCCAAGATTGCACTTACGTAGCTTTCAACGGTTAATATTATAGTACCTATCTTTGTTCTGTCTTGATTTGACTTCGACTTCTGGACTAACGATCGTTTAGAAGCCTCTCCGGGATATAAGAAATTGAATTCATAAAGAATTCATATAAGAACCAGTTGGCGGTTTTATTGCTAACTACCAAAATTGTATTTAATTTATAAATTTAACCCCCCCCCCCCCCACCCAACACAACATGAAATCTGAATGTTGTGTTCGTCTCGCTACTCCATCTTCTTACTGCTTACAATTTAACTCCCCTATTCTATTTCTACAGGTATCATAAAGGAATCATACTCTTGGATACAAGGGCTTACCAGTAACATCTAAGCTATCCATTGTGATAAGCATAAGCTTATCTAACCTAACCCAATCTAATTTAATCTAACCTATAAATAAGAAAATTTCACATCTGCAAATTCCTCTGTCTGTTTTATATCAAAAAGTTTTCTCTTTGTTTTCTCTTTAATGAAGTCTCTCGATATAATAAAATATTTTTTTATATATTTTATTTATCTGTTAACTTATTGATATTAAATCTACGAATTATTAAACGATTAACGGCCTTTTTCACAATGTACAATTAAAATATTTTTTTTTTATGCATGTTTTTTATTTATTGTATCTTCATATATGAACTAACAATAAGTATTCAAATCTTAAATCTAACATATAATTAATAGGCCCGACCAATGCCAGACATAACTAAGTGATAGTTGTAAATAATACATAAGTAGTGATAAGCAAAAAAAATAAAAAATTTGAAGCAACTTCATTCGGAGTGTTTAGTATTAGAGCCCTTGTATCTTTCTTTTTTAAGCGGATGTGTCCAGTAAAGTTCAAAATATTACGAGCAAGCGGATTAGGATGTGACTCGAGTTTTGTTAGATATTTGCCTGCGTATTTTGCAATTTCTTCAGTCACTAGTGGCATATTTAAATCACGATGTATATTTGAATTCTTAATGTACCATGGAGCAGATGTTATTAACCTTAAAATTTTGTTTTGTCTTCGTTGAATTCTCTCTACATTAGAAGCAGAAGCAGTGCCCCATAAATAAATACCTTAGCACCATATTGGCTTTAAAGGCGACTTGTATATTAAAAGTTTGCAGTCTAGGCTGAGTGTTGAATTTCTGCCAATCAGCCAATGTACCTGAGTTAATTTTAGTTTCATTTGAGTTAACTTATAGTCAATGTGATGTTTCTATGTAAGCCGTCGATCGAGGTGTATACCAAGATATTTCACATGTGAATATTGAGGAACAACTTGATTATTAATCCGAATGGGGGAACAAGTATCTCTTCGTAAGGTAAATGTTATATGGACACATTTTTGTTCATTTACCTTAATTCTCCATAAGTTTAACCATAGTTCCATCTGGCTAATGTGTTCCTGGAGTTTTCGGGATGCCTCATCAGGGTTTTCGTGCATACTAAGGCAGGCGGTATCGTCGGCAAATGTAGAAGTGTGGATACTACTGATCACAGGCATATCACAAGTATAAATCAAATATAAAAATGGCCCCAGTATACTCCCCTGTGGCACAGCGGATGAGATGGTTTCAGGTATACTCATAAAGTGTCCTTCCACAACTGTGAATTTTCGTGCAAGAATGTAACTTTCCAAAAGATTTAGAATGTTTATTGGTAAGTATGTCTTCAATTTCAAAATCAGGCCTTCATGCCACACTTTATCAAATGCATGAGAAACATCAATAAACAGATCAGAACAATACTTCTTCTGCTCAAATGTTTTTCTGATAAATTGAACCAATCTATGCGTTTGCTCAATGGTGCTATGCTGGCTTCTAAAACCAAATTGATGGTCCGGGATGCATCCATTATCAGTTAAAATTGAAGACAATTTTGTCATGAGTAACTTTTGAAAAAGTTTTGACATTGTTGACAGTAAACTTGTTGGCCTATATGACTCAGCCTTGGTAAGATCTTTACCTGGCTTTGGAATCATTTTAACTTTGGCAAGCTTCCAGCAGTCTGGATAATACTCCAGTCGTAAAATGGCATTAAAAATTAATAACAGGATTCTAATTGCAGTACGTAACTTAATCAGTAACTTAATCAGCATCTGGTTACTAATTCCATCCATACCGGGAGCTTTTTTCGGGTTGAGTTCGGCAATTAGTTTTTGTACATCACACATCGTAAATTTTAAGGGTCGAGGGGGTAGAGCAACTACACTCGGCAAATCAGCAACACCGGTACATGTATTTGGTGTAAATACGGATTTTAAATGCTCAGCAAATATGTTACCTTTTTCAGTATCGCTTCTTGCCCAATCTCCGGTAGATGTGCGCAGATGTGGCTTAAACTCAACGGGTGTTTTAAGCTTTTTAGCAGCGCGCCACAAAGAGTAATTAGATGCTGGTGTGACATCAAGGCCTTCCAGATAATTTTTAAAAGATGCAGTTTTTTCAGATGCAAGCAACTCTTGGAGTCGTTTAGTGCACTCTTTAAATCTGATTTTGTGTTGATGTGATCTGTGCTGTTGCCATTCCCTTCTAGCTCTTCTTTTTTCACGTACGAGATGTTCAACGTCTGTAGACGATTAAAATATAACAGCGAATTTAACGGCAAGTTTGAAGTATGAAGAACTTGCAGTTAAAATTCAAGTTAACCCTTAATCATACATTGTGAAAAAGGACGTAAGCCGAAAATCTCTTTTAATTAATAAAACAATTAAGCGATTAAAGCAAAAACCCGATTAATTGATTGCCAGATAAAAAGATACATTTGCTTACACACATCACTGTGTATATGGGTTTGTTTGTGAGTGTAAAGGGGGAGTATATGACACACGTGTGTGCTTGTTTCTCTTCCTCAAGAAGCGGCACGAGCATCAGTCACCAATTGAAAATTAATTCAAATCTTATTAGTATAAATAAATCAAAATCTTTATGGGCGTCAGATTACATTTTGTTTAAATTAAATAAAACATTTGTAAAACAACTAAATGTGTGTAGATGTGCTCGAATATATTTTCTGCATAATGTATGTAAATTTCAGCTTCCAATACCATTCGTACTGCGCTTCAAGTATATGCAAATTAAATTGTGAAAAAAAATTATATTTATATATCTATTCTTATTCCCAGAAGTGCAATACACTTTAGTAATTATATTCCATGTAGCATGCCTTTTACTAACTATACGAGTATACACACTTACTAGGCTTGCCTTTTATATGCAATTGATGTGCGTACACATCAATATGTACAAGCCACTTTAAGTTTTCTTTACCAAACAATATGAGTACAATTCGCATCCTTCAAAGTTATACATTAGTAAAGTTCAAGTACTAGGCGGTATATGTACGATTTATTTTATTTAGCAAAGAGTGATTTTAAAATTTATTGTGGTGGTTTGATTGGGTCCTGATTTTGTAAAGTAAGGTTGAACTTCTTTTCTTTTCTTCTTACGGTTATTATGTAAAATTAGGAGGTCTTCGTTTAAAGCTAAGGTTAAATTTCTATTGCTAAAAATCTATAAGGTCGATTAACCGATTTTTGACTACGAATACAATTTTCAAACATATATTGCTAAATCACGCAATGACTAAGATATATAATCAGCCCAAAATTTTACTGTTTTATTTAATCGCAAAATAAACTTAATTTTGTATTTGTTCAGCGTTTTAGCAATCGAATTTAGTTTTAGCTTTAGCAAGTAACAGCATACGAAGGCAGGATTATAAAAAAGTGCTTATTAGAATACACCACAGGCTAATTTATAAAAAAAATTATTATCTTAGAAACACTAAAAAAATTACTTATTAATTAAATTTAAAAAAATGCTCTAGAAATGTTTAATTTGAGTTGAAATTTTTTCATCGAAAGTTTTATTTATTTAAAATTAATTTCAAATTTATTGACTTATTAATTTTTAAAATTAATAAATCTTCATATAATCGAGCAAAATCAATCGAACAATTTAATAAGGATTAAGTCGTAGAGTCCCTAAAGACATTTATACATATATTCAATAAACAATTTGAAAGCTTTAAAAAACAGCTGATCGTTTTAGTTACTCGCAAGCAATGCTCAATCAATATTCAATCTAAATAAAGGCTCAGTTAATGTAATGTAACTGCAAAAGTAATAAACAGCTGATCGATATAGTTAATTTTATTATTATTATTTATTATTATTATCGATATTGTTATGTGAAATGTAATGAAAATGGGTATAGAGATGTAATGTTACGCAACCTACCTTTCATGTAAAAATATCGATCAGATGTTTCCTACGTTGCAATTACATTACATTCGGCTAACTGAGCTTTAAGCTGGAATTTCAGAACGTTGGGAAAGTAGTAGTACTCACTATCCTACACAATTGCACGAATTGCAAAAAAAAAACAACCCTTATCTAATGAATTGTTATTGTTTTTTTGCAAAATTTTCATAAACTCCATCATACTACGGTTGTATTTTCTCCAAAGTAGCGCGGTTGTATAAGATAGTGAGTAACAGCCTTAAGTTACATTTATAAGCCATTGGTAACGCTTTTTACAAATTCTAATAAGTCCACAACCGTTCTAACCAGCGATGCCAACTTGGTGCTTTTGGCACTACTTTTAGTGCTTTTGGAAGACTCAAAATTCCAAGTTTAGAGTGTTAGTGCCAAACTAAGAATAAATTCAGTGAAGTGCGACTTTGACCCGCGCACGAAGGGTTCCGTACGGACACGAGATATGTAATTCAATACGAACTTTAGCCTATATAAAATATAATAATTTTGGCATTTTTTTATTTTGGCGATTTTTTTTAATTTTTGTGATTTTGTTTTTCGTTTTGCAGATTTTTTTTTCGGTTTTTGGCGTTTTTTTGTTTTTGGCGATTTTTTTGTTTGGCGACTTTTTTTAATTTTGGCGATTTGTTTTTATTTAGGCGATTTTTTTAGTTATGTCGATTTTTTTCGGTTTTTAGCGTTTCTTCATTTAGACGCTTTTTTTTTGTTTTGACACTTTTTTCTCATTTTGGCGATTTTTTCGGATTTTGGCATTTTTTCAATTTGGCGGTTTTTTTATTTTGGCGATTTTTTTCATTTTGACGATATTTATTTCATATTAACAACTATTTTGTTATTAACGCTTTTTTGGGATTCTTTTCGGTTTTTGGCGCTTTTTTCATTTGATAGTGAATTTTTTATTTGGACGATTTTTTCGAATTTTTTGACTTATTTTATTGTAAAATTTTTTTTTAATTTTGGCAATTTTTTTCGTTTTGGCGATTTTTTTTAATTTTTTGCGATTTTTTTTGGTTTGACGATTTTATAATTTTTGGATTTTTTAGTTTTACCGTTTTTGAAAATTTCAAGAGTTTACTTACGTCTTACGGTTTCCAAGATATAGCAAGTTGTCAAAATTGCATTAACTGATGGATCACCCTTTAATTTAAACTATTAATTAAGCACTAAGTAGTGATTTTAAGAAATTCGTCTATTTCTTAAAATTACTTTAAAAAACTTGGATGTATTTATTTTTTCAGTGTAAAGCATAAATTTTTTCGTCTAAATATAGTTAGTATAGCTAAGAAGATAATAAACATTATTGAACATTTTAAGCTTCACTCGTTTGGATCTTCACTCGTTTTTCTCGTTAGTGCTTTTTACACTTTTTATATCTCAAAATTATGTTTTTATATATTTTGTTGTACTTTTAGAGCAAAAAAAATTTATATCACTGGTTCTAACGTTACAGTACATTGTGGGAAACTCATGGCAACGTTTGGCTAAAAATAACTGACACGAGTACAAAAAATATACTTTATACATACATATAAATGTATACATGTGTAAATCCAATACGATAACATACATATATTTGTATGTATGTAATTATATACATACCTACATACAGTAGCAACATTTTTCGCTCCCGTTTTAATAATTGTTTATTTATTTTTATATAAAATAAACAAAGAATTAAAAAATACGTGCATGTGTATATACATATATATATATATATACATATGTATGAATGTATGTATGTTAACTTTTATTTCAAAATATAAACACATAATTTTTTTTTTTAATTATAAGTAATGATTGTGTGAAATTAATTTTGCATTTTGTTTTTATATGAAAATTTAATAAGTCTTTGAAATCTTGTTATCGTATTAATGTTAACACACGCCCACCTGCTCAAGTTAATTAAATTGAATTAATAAAATGAAAAGAAGAAAATTAATAGCTTTAAGTCTGGAGAAAGTAACACGTCTAGTTAATGGAAATCAATACGAGCAAAGTGGAATGAATATCCATAAAAAGCTTATGTTCCTATTTATATTAGTAACGCAAAATAATAGGCTCATTTGTTCAAATTTATATTTAATTAAATTTCTATTTAATTCGATTTATATGTATGTGATGGGGAGCTGACACGCCGTCTCCAGGCCGCATTTTACAATATTTTTGTGGAGTTTTATAAAGCCTTTCTTTCTTGAGTACAAAGCAAGAGTTGGACCCATAAATAAAATCAAATAAAATAAAATAAAATAAAATAAAATAAAATAAAATAAAATAAAATAAAATAAAATAAAATAAAATAAAATAAAATAAAATAAAATAAAATAAAATAAAATAAAATAAAATCAAATAAAATCAAATAAAATAAAATAAAATAAAATAAAATAAAATAAAATAAAATAAAATAAAATAAAATAAAATAAAATAAAATAAAATAAAATAAAATAAAATAAAATAAAATAAAATAAAATAAAATAAAATAAAATAAAATAAAATAAAATAAAATAAAATAAAATAAAATAAAATAAAATAAAATAAAATAAAATAAAATAAAATAAAATAAAATAAAATAAAATAAAATAAAATAAAATAAAATGAAATGAAATGAAATGAAATAAAATAAAATAAAATAAAATGGAATGAAATGAAATGAAATAAAATAAAATACAATAAAGTGAAATAAAGTGAAATAAAATAAAATAAAATAAAATAGCTACATAGCTCTAAAACAGTAATGCGCCTACTTAGCACCAGAGGCGTTGCAGCAGGATACATAAGCATATGAAAATAACCAGACTAAAATCTTAAACAGATGAACTATCATTTTATTTTGAATATCTGAGAATTATGCATACATATGTATGTACGAGTTTTGTCAGACAACGTGTAAATGCGAGAATGCCTGTTTTTTATATAAAAATATTGCTTTTCTTCTGAGGCCTTTACTTATTTTTAATTTTTCATATTTTCCAATTATATTTCATTCAAGTAAATATTATGAATAAAGTTTCTTTCCACTGTTTATTTTTATTGTTTTTTTTTATTAAATTAAAAATTTTTTTAATTATAAATATCTGCGTATTATTTTAATACAAGAAAGATGTTTACCAATGAACAAGGAAAGGAATTCAAAAATATAACATACATACTATATAACTATTTATGAATAATGATACATATACATATTTACACACGTTTGTATGCGAAGATAAGCACGCGGCTAAAACTGTAGTATTCCTTTAGGAATTGTAAGCTGGTCTTTTCAAAATATGATATATGTATTTAGTAGACACATGTTTTGTGTCGTTTTCAGATATGAATTAAAAAGTTATCTACAGCACTGAAGAAATAAGAGACCGTTTAAATTGTTCGTTTTATCTCTATTCATTTAAAAGTTCCTTGTCTACGGTAAGTAACTATTTATATCACACATGGTAAGCGTGTGATATAAATTATCAAGACGATATAAATATACTATTAATCTTTGAACATGAAAATATTAATGAATTACCATTTGGAGGACTTTATAACCAAAGTAATGTTTCATTTTCCGAAACCAGAGACAAAATGTAGATAAAATGGTGTGCATTATGATAAAGCTATTCCCAATTTTCAAAGATTTATTTCTCTCTCTATAAACACTTACCTTGTTTTTTTTAAGAGCTACTTTTTTTAAACTAAGAACTTAAAAGCCAATATCATTTTTAAGAAATCCTTAAAAACTCCATCCTTATAAATTTTCACTTCCTAATAAACACGAAACAAAATATTGCCTATATTTTTAGAAAAGCAAACGACATGAGTGTATTGACCTTAATTAACTGTATGGTGTTTTGTAAGTCGTTTTTTACTTTCGTTTCGTCAAAATATGCATATACATATATGGAAATCGGAAAATGACAAATGATAAACGTATCAGACAAATAAAAAATAAGCAATATTTTTTTTCGCAACTCATGTGATATAGAAAATATTCAGATGAAACGAATTGAGAAATATATAGATAAATATAGTACATATGTATGTATATACATTAGTACACACATAATATATTTGTATAGTACCTGTGTACACACATACGTAAAAATATACATACATATGTTTGCATGTATATGTACATACCCTGCAGGAAATTGAACTAGCATCCAACTAGTATATTACTAGTACAGAAATCATCACCACCAGTTGCCAACTTTAAACTTTTCTATACCATTGCTCAAATTAGCATTGAGTGTATTTATAAAACTACTAGTAGGGATTGGTAAATCGATTTCGATTCCAATCGAAAATCGATTTTCTGTTTAAAAACATCGACTTTTCGCAATCGAGTTTATGTCGTATTATTGGGCTATTTAAATCGATTTTTTATTGTTATCAAAATTTTGGCAATTCTAATATTTAACAAAACGCGGTTGAAATCAAAAGAAAATATTTATAAATCCCTGCGACATCACTGCCTTGTGAAAGATTATTTTCTAAGGCTGGCTTAATAGTAACTTGGCAAAGAAACAGGCTAAGCAGTCATCACATAATCCAATAACTTTTTTTATAAAATCTTAGTGAGATAGGTTTGGTAACTAAAGTTATTCCTCCTCATTCCGTAAATTTTTGTCAACATCAACGTCAAGACAATATCGAAAATACGACACTTAATTCTATGAAAACTATAAAACAGCAAGACGCTTTTAAATATAATCAATTTCTGAACAAAAATAGTACGTAAGTGTCCTTTGACTTTGATATTATCTTGACATTGATGTTAACAACTAGTTATATAGTAAAAGTGGTTAGTAAAACAATATTTAAACTAATAATCCTTAGAAATAATTTTTGTGTAACCTTCTCTAAAATTTTCACACATTTAGTTTGCTCAGTTTTGCTGTTTCTTTTGCTACGAAAAATTTCTGCAGTAAAAATTTTTCAAATACTCAGTCATGAACTTTAACTTTATTCTCTCAGCAAATTTGTCTGAAACGGTTTTAAGATCGATTTTAAAATCGATTTTCATGTACGATTAATCGATTCCAAAAATCCAAATTAAAAAAGTTTATCGAAAAATCGAAAATTGATTTTTGAAAACATTTACCAATCCCTAACTACTAGTAGCATTGGTACTAGTTTAGGATTAGTTTATTACCAGAACTTTTGTAAGGAGTAATTTATAATGAATACAATAGGGTAATTTATAATTATTCAAATTATTTAATTATAATTATTTTTAGATGAACCTTAAATTTTAATAATTGTATGATGCCAATTTTTTCATATAGTGCAAGGGGTCTTTTAGACAGCCGAAATTTGCTTTGTAATGTGGTGCCCTGGAACTACTTCATTTACCAGTATCAGCACTAGTAATTTTACACAACAACTTTTAACTTTTTTGTCCTAGTTCTTGCTGTTCTAGTTACAATAGTTTACTAATAGCTTTTATTCTCCTGCAGGGTAGATACATAAATAATACAGCCATATATAAATTTCATACAAAAAAAATATATAAACATATTTAAGTATCTACTCGTATATTAAAAAAGTATATGTCTTAATTTTTTACAAATACTGCCCACTCTTTTTTTTATAAATTTATTTAAAAATTTAATGTTGTTTATAAAGCGCAATATTTGTGATTATTTTTAAATGCATTCGAAAACAACCGCAACAAAAATGTGAAAAGGGACGTTAGACAGATAAATATTAAAATTTAAAATTTTGCGGAATAAACAAATATTGTTCCAGCATTTATGTACATACATCTACTGTATTGTACTGTACTGTACTATACTGTTTACATACGTATGTATATATATTTATGCATACTGACGCCCCTAAACTAAATTTACGAAGTAGATTCAGGCCTTGTTTAATTTTTCTAAGACTCAGTAAAATTTGTGAAATGCAATGTGTTATAAGTTTGTAGTGTGTCTGTGGGTTTGTGTATCTGTGTGTCTGCCCGTGTCCACGTACAGAACTAACGGCTGGTCCGATTTTTTTTTGTTATTTTATTTATTTATTTTATTATTAGAAACCACTATAAGTACAAATAAGACTCGAAGTCTCTTAAAGCACCTCAAACAAATTTAACTAATTCATCAAATAGATTTTAATGTAATTAATTACTAGCAGATAATGAATTAAAAATTTTAAATAATATAAGTAAATTTAATTATAAGCAAAGAGAGAAAAAAAATTAATTGCCAAAAATTTTTTTAACCGCCATTTTGAAAGACAATACACGGGGATCGGTTTTAATATTATTTGGCAAGTTGTTCCATAATTTCACAGCACTAACAAAAAAAATGTTGAGGACGATAAGAAGTTGTAATTAGGTATGATCACCTTAAATGTGCGACTAGATTTAGAGAAGCATAGTTTTTCGAAAGTATAACCAGGCTCTCGCGAATAGATAACTTTGTGAAGAAAAGTTAATGATAATAATAATTAATAATAATTAATGTAATGAGTACTGCAATATTCTATCATATTTCCCTTTGTTATACACATATCTGGCACAGTTATTGATTACTTTCTGCAGTTTATACTTCGAAGCTGCATCAAGTTCTCCAAAAACAATAGCCACCGTATGTTATAATAGGTACTACAAGAGTTTTTACAAGTTTTAGTTTAATATCGCTCGAAATAAAAAAAGCAGATGAATACCATAATTTTCAAAGAACGTTATACATTCTCGTAATGGAGTAACTAACAATTAAGTTCCGACTCCCACAACTCCCACATATTTTACAACATCATTTTGCAAAAAAATTTCAGTCAAGCTATTATTATGGTATCCTCTAACATGAACTGAAAGAGCTTGAGCTTTCGACTCGTTTATTTTAAGACTATTTTTCAAAGACCATTCACAAATTTCATTTAAATCTTCATTAAGACAACAAACTAAATCCTCAACAAGTCCCAAGGGTAGTGAAAGATAAATTTTTGAGCATCATCTGCATATAAATGAATGCTGGAACTTTTACAGCAGTGTACAATATCATTAATAATCATACTAAAAAGCAAAGGGCCGAGTATAGATCCCTGTGGAACTCCAGATAGGATGGGTTTTAATGTTGAAAATGACGACTTAAAACTAACCCGTTGGTAACGATTCGTTTAGTTGATTTAGTGATTTAGTTTTTTCTGTTTGAAAGGTGATTTGATGGAGAGGGTTCTTAGCCATGTTTTAAGAAAATCGGTACATCCGCTTAGAAGATATCGCATCTTCTCTAGATATATTCGGGGGTTTTTAAAATTTTTAATTATTGTTATTAGACTTTTTTTATAATATTTTTGCCATAAAATTGAAATGTAGCACATATACCCAAAGCCTACACATTCCCAGAGGTATAACATGTGTAAGGCCGGGTTTACATCTGTGTGTCATGTGACACACAATCGTAAAGTAAACGTAACCACTAATTACTAATGAAAAACTGTTTGTTTCAGATACGTATTTATTAAGTTAAACGGTACTCTAAACATAACACTGCACAACAGTGGTTTGGATGTTTAAATAAAATCGACGGATCATTATGTATTTGTATCTCCTAATTTCGACGCCGTCATTAGTTTTTTCCTATCGGCTCTAGTTTTAAAGTTTAAGTGACATTTAGCATTTGCATAATTTACACTACTTTTTGTATTATTCCGTTAATATTTCATGAATGGTCCTCCAAGCTTAAAAATATTTTTTATATTATTAATCAACATAAAAATCTCTTTTATGTAGATAAAGTCACATTGATGAACATATCAGGATATCTTACTCTTACTCTTATTGTTAAAAACTTGGCAATCACTGTTCACTTGGCTATCACAGTTTCAGAATGCTGGAATAGCCAAAATAAAACTGTAGAATGGAACAACAAAGTAACATAAGACCACTACAATAATACTTACATCATGTACCGATGGTACATCGAATAAGTAAAAATAATTAATGTGATGATCGTTAAAGATAAGCAAGAATACTTAAACATACTTAGGTAGAGTGATATAATTTCGTGCTAACCTAAATAGAAAAATGAGAAAAAAATGGAAAAACAGAAAATTAATAGTGATACTTATAAATGTGTTTACCAAAGGTAAATCAATTGTATACACAACAATTGAAAATTTAAGTTAAATAGCTGATGTTAATAAGAATCTCTACCCAAGTAGATAGACTAGGGTACTATCGGTATTTCCCCCAGCTTAAAAGTCTAAGTTTAATTTTTCTTCTCTTCTTTAGAAACTCACATTAATTAATAAAAATATTTCATTTAATAAGAATTGAAATTACTGAACTTAAGCCTGACTAAAAATTATTTCTGATTAAAAATCACTAAGGTTCAATTAAAAATCTACAAATGTCTCACCGAGTGCTTTTAGTTTAGTCCTTAAAATTATTTTTTTTAATTATAATTTTTTTAACGTAGTATAACTAATCCTTATGTAATTGTTTTTTTTTTGCTGATTACCAAAATATGCTTATTACTTTTCTAGCTCCTCTAGTTTTAGAGATATTGTGCTTTACATAAAAAATAAATTTTTCTTTTCGAACGCCATTACAAAAAAAAGTTTTTTTATATTACATTTGTCAATCGGAAAGTCATTAATGCAATTATTATGCAAAAAAAAATATTGTATGGACCAGTCCAGGAAGGAAATTTTTGTATTATTTCAATATATCTTTTTCGTTTGCAAATCGTGTGGCCACCGCCATACGAGTATCTATTACAATATTACATGAGAAAGAAGTTTCCGACAACACACAGTTGTGGAAGTCTACTTAAAGACCGTCGTTGTTATAATATCTATAGCATACGGTTTTTAATATTAATTTTTGATCTATGAAGCGATAAAAGTTGTTATATTTATACTTGTGTGAATGCACTTTATAATGTTTCTATTATGGCCTCCCCGGCTTGAGGGCGTTTACAGTTATTTTCGTTGTAATTAATTTTTACATTTTATTATTAATTTTTAGTGCGGTTGCATTGCCCATTACAGCACTTTAATGTATTATGGCTACTTATTTTTATATTGTAGAATGTACGTATGTATGTATGTATGTATATAAATCGTGTTGTCATCGTAAGTATGTGTGATAATATGTTCACGCATTTTCTTTTTGTTCAGATTGTTTTGTGTCTGGTTATTTTTCTTATTACATTAAAATTGTCTTTTTTATTATATGTCAATGGCAAGATGTACGTCACACCAGACAATATCACCAACAAAAACAATGGCAAGAGAACCAACTACAAGCGTTGACATCAACAAGAGGCCTTGTTGACCTATCATTTTTTTTTTTTTTCAATTTATTCTCTATTAATTGCTTGCACTCATATCAAGGAGAATTAAAAACAGGTGACGTTTCGAACGCAAATGCAAAGCTTTATATAAAAAAAATAAATAATACATATTTGCAACCAGATTTATAAGTATAAGGAGTGCGAATTAATAAATAAAATTTTTCATTGGGCTTGCACAAACTAAACTCCTCTCCCAACTAACACTTTGGAATTTTTAAAGCAAAGACATAAAACTACTTTAACCACTAATTTTTATTTTGTTAATAAAACCGATATTTGTTGTTAAAAGAATCGCAACACTTTCGCCAAGTTGCATTTTAACTTAAGTGGGCTGTATAAACAGAACTACGATTTTATAGTTTTGATTAGAGAGGGCGTTTAGCATTTTCTTTGACGATTATACAAAATAAACAATAGTTTTTTATGTAAAAAATTTTCCAATGTGATTTTCAAGGTGTTAATCAATTTGGCCGTAAATTTATTTTATTCAATTGCCCTTGGGTCACATCAATATCGATAAGAAAAATTTTAATAAAAAATACTTTAAAAGATTTTGAACAAAAACAAAATAAAAACATTAAAGAAAAAGTCGCCATTAATGCTATAACCAGTTTTATTCTTTGATTTTTGTCATAAAATTGTTTTTTGTTTATTTTTTTAGCAAAAATAAATAAATAAAATATTTTGAATAGTTTTTTTTAAATGTTTGGGACAGTAAAAAATCAACAGTGATTAGCTTAAAGAAACAATAAACAAATTTCATTTGACACACTTGAAAAAACAAATAAATTTAATCGCTGAGAGTTTTCTGCTTTGCTGTTAAGAATTTCACGTTTCCCTTATTCCGCCTCCCTTTCCTAATGCAGCTATATATATATTTATAAAAGCCAATTTTTTTAAATATGTACATATTCTAAATAATTTTGTAAAATGTGACATTTACACAAAATTCCAATGTATTTCAAATTGCACAAACATTCTGGTCATTTACTTGAAAACCATAATAACTAACAAAAACAGTTTTACAGAAAACGAGATAAATATTCGAAAATTTATAATATTTTTGCTTCTCCTTTAAAAAAGTGTAAAAAAATCCTTGCAACTTCTTATTTTTAATCAAATTTCACTTAAAATTCGTATAAGAATTTAAAAAAGCTAAACCCTTCAATAAACAATTTAAATATATTTTGGGATTATTAGTGCGTTAACAAAATTTAAACTTAAATAAATTCACTAAAGTGCGACTTTGACCCGCGCACGAAGGGTTCCGTACGGACACGAGATATGTAATTCAATACGAACTTTAGTAGCCTATATAAAATATAGTTTTGTAATTTTTTTTCGTTATTGACGTTTTTTTAATTTGGGCGTTTTTTTAATTTTGGGGATTTTTTTAGTTTTGGGGATTTTTTTTGTTTTGGCGATTTTTTCGGTTTTTGCATTTTTTTCCATTTTGACCACTTTCTAGTTTTGAAATTTTTTTCTCGTTTTGGCCATTTTTTCGGTTTTTGGCGTTTTTTTTATTTTTTGGCGATTTTTTTCTGAGGATTTTTTTTTCGGGGATTTTTTTAATTTTGGCGATTTTTTTTTGTTTTTGCGATTTTCACGGTTTTTGCATTTTTTTCCATTTTGGCCACTTTTTTAGTTTTGAAATTTTTTTCTCGTTTTGGCGATTTTTTTCGGTTTTTGGCGTCATTTTATTTTTTGGCGATTTTTTCGTTTCGACGATTTTTTTTAATTTTGGCGATTTTCGGTTTTTTGCGTTTCTTCATTTTGGCGACTTTATTCATTTAGGCGCTTTTTTGTAGTTTTGATACTTTTTTTCTCATTTTGGCAATTTTTTTTTAATTTTGGAGATTTTTTCATTTTGGCGATTTTTTTCGGTTTTTGGCGATTTTTCAATTTGGCAATTTTTTTCGGTTTTTTGCGATTTTTCAATTTAGCGATTTTTTTTTTAATTTTGGCGATTTTTTTCATATTAACAATTATTTTGATACTGGTGTTTGGCGATTTTTTTCGGTTTTTGGCGCTTTTTTCATTTTGGCGATTTTTTTTTATTTGGACGATTTTTTCTAATTTTGCGACTTATTTTAGTGTTGTATTTGTTGTTGTAGCGGCCAAGCTTCTACATACTCTTTCCAAATTTCAGGTCCGTAGATCTTACAGTTCCTGAGAAAAAATAGCGTGTGACAAACTGACGGACAGACGCACAGCGTAGCGAAAACCATAGGGTTCTTTTTTCACCTTGGGTGTACGGTACCCTAAAAAGAGTATGTTTGTTATTGTTTAAGCATTTCTTTATGCATTTAGATTTTTCTAATTTGCTTTTGCAACAAAACAGAAAGAAACAGGAAAAACAAACCACACTTGCAGTTATTCACTTGAACAGACATAAATCAGCTGATTCATAATAGAACAGAACATATAAACTAACTTTGCATTTATTCAAACCAAATTGCCGTGTGTAAACCCAGTAAAAGTTGTACTAAGACTATGGCAATTTTAGCCTAGCTTCAATTGATAACATAAAACAAATGTTTAACATAAATTATTATCAACAGTTTTATCTTTTGGCATTTTTGTAAAAACGAAAGTATTTGACGAGTAATTTCTTAACATTTCTTTTTTTCAATGTATTCACGTCACTTTCAGTATATTTTTCTTTGCTTTAAAAATAAATAATATTTATGTGTAATAAATAAATTTAAAATCTAATCATTTGGTTAACACACTTTTCTTCGTTTATTTTTCAATTTTATGCCAATCATTTTCAAATGTTATTTTAAAAACTACGATGTTTCAAAATTTATACAAATAAAATTTATATTGATGAAAATATGAATACATGGATTTACGTAGTATATATAGATATTAAATGCATACATAAAAATATGTACATATGTATACAAAAAAAATAATATTACTCGCATTAACGTTCATAATGTAAAAGCATTTACATTTGTTAAAACTATAAAAAAAGCTAATTTTAATAATTTTTTATTGGTTAAATTTTGTTCATTGTATAAACATACATAAGAGTATTTAGTAAATACTTTGTAAAAGAACAAAATAATACAATGTTCTATATTTCATTGTTCTTGATGAAAATTTTAATATGAAATGAAATTTGAAACAAGCCATTTCAATATTTTTTTGCATTTCAAATAAATTCAATTTTCCCCCATCAACGTTGATTCAAAATCTATTAAAAAAAATTTCAGGAAGTAATAATATCACATGAGATACAAAGAAAAACTTAATAAATAAGCAATAATAAATTAACATCAAATAATTCAATTAAAAGTCTTAGGCCCAATAACTGACTTCTCAATTATGTAAGTGGCATTTATCTTTAAATGCCATTTAAGTACAGAATTAATTCTGCAGTACAAAGTTGAGAAAACTTTAAATGAAACTTAAATGCCCAACCTTGTGTATTTAAATTCCATTTAAGTCCTACAAGCATACCATATGTTATTGTGCGTGTGTGTGTTCATCATATGTTCGTCTTAAAAAGAAATTTGTTTAATTTTCATTAATACATAACATAACAAATTAGAGTTTCATATCATGAAAAAATACATAGAAAAATGTGTTCTGATGCTCTTTTTGTTTCATAATTATAAACCTAAATTATTTATTTATATTAAACAGCTGTTGCTTGCCAAGGTTTCCATAATATTTGTAAAATTTTTAGTGCTGCCGTACTTTTAACGTAATTTAATAAGAACTGTAATTAACCACTGAAAAAATTAAACTAAATTTAAGTGCAAATCAAATTTAAGTGGAAATTACCTAAATGACATTTAATTGAGAACTCATTTATTGGACCTTATCCATGTTCGAGTTTGTGTTGTGAATTCTCTCCTGGGATTCCAAATGCAAATGCATGCAATTGTTTTTGTTGTTTTAAATAATGTGAGAGCTATTTAAGAATAAAAAAAATTTAATTGTAACAGCAAACATGAGTGTACACTTCCTGTATCTTAACACATTCAGCTACAAACATCTTATAGATATTTTAACGATTGAATTTAAATTTTTTAAATTGTATAACTTTTATCAACTTGAAGTTTGTTTTTCAGCTATCAGTAAAGTACTGCGGCAATAGAAGTACTCCTTGAAATCACAACTATGATATTTCTGCCAAAAGCAGTTAACTTCGCGGGAAGAAGTGCAGACTATTCATGTAGCCAATGGTATTCCCATCATCCATGGCAAAATATTTATCACTAATTGCGCAACTCTCTTATCTGATGCAAAAGGCGCATGACATTGATAAGAATTTTGATACTTTCCTGGCAAACAAAACGAAACAACACACTGCTGGCTTCCCAAACGAAAATGCAGTCAAACTAGCCAGGAAGGGGCTGGCATACCCATGTTCCGACCACAGCCGTTTTATAGACTTATACTGAAGATCGAAAATTCCTAAGAATATTTCTGGTTAAATCTGACTGTATTGAGGCAAAATTCTTTTAAAGCTCTCATATCCTTAAGTAAAAATAATCTAAAAATTCTCACCAGTTTCCTCGCAGGTAATTAATTGCAGGTTCAGAAAACACATCAACAAACTTGTCATTGAGAGTAACTGCCAGTGCAAGTTCCGCGATTTTGATGACGAAACTCCAGAGCTCACTCTGTAAGATTGTGAAGCTTTATGCCTTCGAATAAACAGCCAATTGGGTCAGCAGCTGTTAGAATCTTGGCAAGGAATACAATAGATATTTTGGTCGCAATGTGCGATATTACCCATACAATTTAAATTAATTCATTTATTCAAATTAGTAACAGTGATTATTATCACCAAATTATTTACTATATGATGGAGCTTGCAAATTTAAAACAAATTCGAAATAATCATAATATGAAACGAATTGCGATGTGCATATGCAATGCATGTATATATTTTTTTTTAATAATGCTGACAAACTAAGTAACTGTGCAGACTTGCAAGTTTTGTTGCAGCAATTCTTGTGCGGCGATGTCAACTTGGTGCTTTTGGAACTATTCGTAGTGCTTTTTGAAGACTCAAAACACCAAATTTTAAGCATTAGTACCAAACTAAGAGAAAGTAATAAGTAGTGCTCTTAAGAAATTTGTATATTTCTTAATACTACTTTAATAAAATCTGGCTGTATTTAGTTTTTCAGTGTTAAGCATAACTTTTTCGTCTGATATATTTCACTAAAGATGTTGTTACTCTTGCCAAAGAGAGAAGAGCTTAGAAAATATTAAATATTATTAAACTTCACATTATTAAGCCGAAGGTCCATACCATCCGTTCAATGCGTAGTTGCGTTTTATGCATGTGTCAAAAAAGTAGAATCAAAGTAATTTTATGTGGCAAGTTACAGAACAAAACGCAAAGAACGTATAGACGCATAGGACGGATAAAGTAGATCTACTTTCTACTTTTGTATCCGTCTCATGCACCATGAAAAAACGTCAGCTGTTTTTGAAAGCGAAAGATGGCAAATTATATTATATTTTCAATGATATCGATAAAAACGTTAGTGTGGTGGATTTAAATTTTAAGTTTTTTTGTTATAAAAAAGTTTATATTAAATGAAAAATATTTTGTAATAAAGATTATAACTATTTTCAAGAATAAAATATATTAAAATCAGTTTTTAACATAAATATTTCAAAAACAAAATTTGCATTCTAGTTATCGATTGCTTTTGTGTACTGAGTGTCATCTCTGTTGTGTTTAATTATTATTTAAGCAAGTGCAATGGAGGAGAAGCTAATTGAAGCTGTGAAAAATCACGAAATTTTGTATAATAAAAGCCTACTCCTCTACAAAATATTATATAGATAAACTCAATGAATTGAGTGAATTCATTTAAAATCACAATTTCACTTTCCATTTTTGCAAGAACTGTTTTTATTTTTAAAAATATTCACACTACAGCTGATCACAACAAAAATATTTGGCGCATAAAACGTATTGCATGTAACTTGAACTTATAATCGAAGAGAACGTACAGAAACGCATACAACGCATATGCATAGAACGGATGGTATGGACCTTCAGCTTTATTCTCACGTTAGTACCTTTTACGCTCTTAAGTGCTTCTTTTAAATTCTGATGTGCTCTTAGAGCCAAAAAAGTTGGCATCACTTGAGCTTATAAGTGAGAGAGGTGAGAAGATTGGCAAGAGTCACACAGTCTTATGTGCTCTGCAATTCTCTTTTGAATTGAAATTCGTACTTGTTAATTTAAAGTTGTTAGTTGTACTTGACATTTTTTATAATTCCATTTCTTCAGTTGTATGAAAAACACAAAATATAGCAAAAAGTACATAGAGCTGTTCATTTTTCAGAAAAATTGTGGTACTACAGAATTTTTTTAAGGCATATCGATGGCTTAGTATAAGAAAGGCGGAACTCAAATTTTCGATATTTTATAGAAGAAGCAAAACACACAAAACATACTAAAGTATTTACATGAAGAAATAATTTTTTAAGTCGCCATAAGTCCTTGATTTTGAACTATAACATATGTATTAAGATCCTCGAGCAGAATGCAATTATATACGTTGTCTCCCAGAAAACGTTAAAACGCGATTTCGAAATAAATCGAGATACGCCCTTTTCATATTAAGTCATCGATATGTAATTGCAAAACTAGAATTTCATAATGTGGACACTAGTGCAATTTCAAAGATGAATTTTAAAAAATTCCACCAACAAAAAGTGCAAGCCTGGACGATGAAATTATTGGAATATTCTACTGTAATTGGCAACTATTGTTAATAAATTAATGACGTATGATAAATATACACTCTTGTTCGATACACGTTAAGTATACGTAACAGTAATAGAATGTTAAAATATTTCAAGCATTAACGGTTGATTGTTTTTGTTGCTTTTACATTGTTTTATATACATATGTACATATATGTAGCACACTGCCAATCACTTAAATAAGGAATTTAATATTATCAACTTTAAGCAAATATTTTTTTTCGAAAAAAAAAATTATTTAATGTCAAAGGTTCAGCTGGATACATTTTTTGTTTTCCCTACTTAGAGACTATTTCACTAATTCTATTTAAATATCAATTCACTTTGAAAAGTCGTTTTTCATCGAAAAAATAATAATAATATTAATAATATATACATACATATCGCTCATTTACTTCAATAGTGGCATAACTCAAAAAATTAGAATTTTTTTTCATGTCTCCATTGAGTTGTATGCAAATTGAAAACTTAAAACGCGTTTTCTGCAAAACTGCTTTTTTTGAGCTGTGCCACTATTGAATTAAATGAGCGATATATGAAATACACTCTTGAGAAAGAAAGGAATATTTTTGCAACGAAAACAGAAAACACCGCAGGAAAAGGGGAAGTTATGCTGAGGGCTGCCATATCCTATTGTGGCACTATCGAATTGGTATTTTAAATGAGAAAAATAATTAGAGTATCGTATAAAATGATATTACATGGAGCGTTTCAACAATTTAAAAACTTATTTTTACCACTGCCATAATTGTTAATCTGTGAATTCTTGAGCAAGATATAGAACTTCAACTGTCCTGCACATTGTACGGATCCTAACACAATGGAAAATTTCGGAGGGTGACTTGTTAGCAAAGTATACGAGGACTCAAAGCAGTATTTAAAGAACATAATATTAATATCAATTTATTATACAGAGTCATCGAATTGAGCGGCAATTTTTAACCAAATATCCAAAGTGTTAAGTGCGTTTTCTTTTTTTTATGAGAAACAAAAACAACTATTATAAAATCATTTTAATTTTATTTTTGTTTTCATGTGTATAAATGGTATATTCCGACAAATAAAATCATCTCAATTTCAAAGGAATAAAGATTATTATTATTAAAATACATGTCAATCGGATTTTTTTTTTGATTAGAACCTCAAACCCCAGGAAAATAATAATCTAAAAAACATCAAACTACAAGCATTTTAGGAAATAAATAAATTACAAAAATAACATTCAAATAGCAGCAGAACATAAAAGTGAAAGTTCCTTTTTGATGACGAGCAAATTACATGTTATAAATAAAATCACATTTTGAAGAAAGCAAAGTAAAAATAAATGCATTGACGTCACAACTGTGTAGGATTTTGTTACACTTCGATAGCTAAATACACACAAACTTTTGAGCAGTTTAATAGAAGAGGTACACGACCCATGATAATGACGTCAGCCACTTCGTAGGTAAATTATTAAAAGACTGAAACACAAAACAACAACAACAATAATACCGCCCTTATAATCATTAACAATTTACTGCCAGTTTATAGAAGACAAGTAAAAATTCTCGTCTGTCTAGTTATATTGAAAAGAGTAATAAATTTTGAGTGCTTTTTTTTGTTTTAAATATATGTAAATAGGCAGACGAGAATTTTTATTTGTCTTCTATAAAGTGGCAGTTGGTAAGTTGATTTACGTGGCTGCCTTCTTCACGTAGGCATTCAAGTAGAATCCATATGGTTTCTTTTTTAAAGACCACTATACTCATCGGTGTCAACCTATGTAGAACCGTATTTATGTATACGGATACGGTGATAGGTGCTAGATCCTGCCCGTTGCTTTAAATTAACTGATAAGGTTACTCAACCCAATCTCAGATAATTCTAGTACATTCCTGCCTAAAAACGTGAGTCTCGAGAGATGCAAAGCAGGACATCGCAAAGAAAGTGAAAGATTGTTTCTTCCTTGATTTCTTCTTGACAACTTTGGCAGAGCTCATTATGGGACAGACCTATCGTACCCATCCAGTGCCCCGTCATGACTGCAATGAGCCTCAAGATGTTCCTAAGGTTCCTATTTATTAATTATATGGAGCTTTAAGTGGCAGTTTCAAAATTTTTATTGCCTATGGAAAACGTTTACTAAAATTACAGCAAAGTATAGGCAAAGCATACAGAGTTAAGCTAGTAAATTATAAATTTAAGGGTTTTCTTTAAACATCATTGAACAAGCCTTTTATTTGTGCTTTGTTTTTAACTTGATAAAGACAGTGACAAGAGTTCAGAGCTGTTAAATTTCTTTTACGATTAGGAATCAATTAGATTACATTTTAAGAAGAATTGTGCTGATATATATATAGTTATATAAACTCCCTTTTAAAAGAATTTCTGATAAATAATTGATTACAACTACTAATAATCGAAAAGTAATCTGAATTACTAGAAATTACAAAAAATAAAAAAAGGAATTAAAAGTAATCAAAAAATAATCCGACTACTTTCAAAGATTACTTTTGATTATTAATAAATAATAATAAAAAATTAATAAATAATCATAAGTAATTAAAAGTAATCTTTAAATATAATTGGATTATTTTTTGATTAATTTTGATTCTTTTAATTATTTTATTGTAATTTCAAGTAATTCAGATTACTTTTCCATTATTAGTAATCGTAATCAATTAGTAATCGTAATTTAAGGCTCAGTTAGCCGACTGTAATGTAAAGTAACGATAGATATTTTTATGCGAAAAGTAGTGAAAATGGTTGTAATGTAACTTAACCTAATTTTCATATAAAAATATCGATCGGCTGTTTCCTACGTTACAGTTACTTAACATTACAGTCGGTTAACAGAGCCTTTAATCATTACTTCACCTTTAAAAAAAAGTAGTCTAATTATTACTTAACAGCTATGCAAGAGTTCAGCAATTATATTAAAACATTCTGATCATATTGAATGCAAACGAAGAAACTGATGGATTATTTAAATTAGACTTAAACTGAAACGAACTTAAAAAACCCGAAAATGACTGGAAAAAATAATAAATTCGTGTTAAAAAAATAAATAAAATTTAACATTTTATTAAGAAATAAATTTAGGAACGTTTCTTGGGTTAAAAAAAGCAATTCTTAGATTGTTCAAACTTTTCATTATTCATTCTGTTTTGAGATTTTTGTTTTTCTTTTAGTTTGGTAAATTTTTTGAATTAAAAGATTGTTTTATTTTCAGTGTGAAAAAATTTTTTGCAAAATAAAAAAATACGTTTAACCAAAAATTTGTTTCACATCAAATGACACTTGAACTCAAATTGAATTAATGTCTGGGAATTTTTTAAATTTAGTTTTTAAACGTCTATTAAATGCCGTGTGAATTCAACTAGACAAATTTTTGAAATATAATCTATTGGAAATTTAGATTTATGTGTCTATGTACATATACATATATATATTATGAGTATTCGAGTTCGCGCTGTTAGGAATAATAAATAAATTATTTAACTTACCAATGGTTCCCATTTTATTAATTTATGAAACGCTGATAATAGTTGCACCAAAATTATTTAAAAAATATATATACATAAATATATACATACATATGTATATTTATTTATGTATGTAAGATTGTATGTGTATTTTCTCCAGTTCAATAAATTGATTTTTTTTAAATACTGTTGATATTTTGATCAGTTATTTATTTTACTGCATGTGTTTTTTATAAAATCTTTTTATATTGTGTCACATATGTACTTGTTTATATGTATGTACATACATATACTATGTATTTGTGTTTATATTTAATTTTCAACTTTCCAATTTTTTACACTTTTCTTTTATTCAAGTAAAAATTTAATCACAAATAATTTTGAAATTTTCTTTCTTTAAGACTCTTTTTCCGTTAATGATAACTGTAGGAGATATGCAAGCGAAATACTTTGAAATTTTCCAAGCAAAGTCTTTTTAAATGGTATTTTCCATAAAAAAAACTTTTAGCGAATTTGCATGGTTTTTCGCCTTAAAATTCTGTTGGCACACAGAATTTTGTAAACTCTCTCTCTCTTTTAATTAAGAGCGAATTCATGCACCGGCCTTTGTCTCTCAGATGTAAACAACCTAAACATTCACTGACTTTTTTATTTTTTTGAATTTTAATTCATATTTGAAATTGCAACAAACGACTACATATATACATATGTATACATATTTGATAAAATAAAAACAGTTTTAATATAAAATACATACTAAAGGTATTCATTTCAGTTTTTTTCCTCGTTGGAAAAATGTAATTTTTTACAACAAACACAGGAAAAAAAATTTTTGAATTTTTTTTCCTGTGTTTGTTGTCAAAAATTACATTTTTCCATTTTTCCAACGAGGAAAAAAACTGAAATGAATTCCTTTACTATGAATATTTGTAATTTTATGTAAATGAAATTTAAAAATTAAATTTTTGTAAATTAATTGCTTTGTTCTACCGTAGAATTCGCAGTTTTAAGAACTTATTTATCCCTTTAAAAAAAGGAGGATTGTCTGGGTATTGGGAATGGAAATTTCGTTTAAATTTCTGGTGCTAAAAATTGCAATAAATTTTTAAAACCCGACCACACAAGATATGTGTTATAAGTTTGTAAAGCGTATCCTCGTATAGCTGAGGATCGATTTTGACTTCGATTTTATTTTTGTTTTGAGACTGAGTTGAGAACATAAAAATTTTTAGCAAACAATTAAATTTCTAGTGAAAATTTTAATTCCATACTCTCCAATTCTAAAACTTTTTATTAAATTGACCGTTTTTTCACTTTAGCACATGCAAAGTTTACTTTTAACAAGTTTTCACTTTGTACCAATTTGCAATTGAGATAACATAATTTTCTTATTTAGATACTTTTAAATAAATATAAGAAAAACTACATTTTGGGGAAAACAAATCGAAAATTCGGCATAAGATGAAAAAATGCAACTGCACTTCCATACATTTCAAGAGAAATTTTTAAAGAGAAAAAGTTCCAACCACTTATTTTTCACTTATTTTCATTCTCCCTCGATTTCCCTCACCTCTCACTATCTCTCTGCATATCCAGTGTTGTCAGATATAGCGATATCTAGGCATTTCATCAGATATGGCGATTGGCAATATTTTTGGCTATATTATTTAATGTTATAAATATGAAGGAATTTTTTCTACAAAATAAAATATTTCGCGCAAAAGATGCTAAGTGTTATAACTCTTTATTTCAAACAAAATTTTCTAAAAAATGTTAAAAAAAATTGTGGACCACAAAGTCTTATTTGGTGTTTATGACACACATTGGGAAAACTTCATTTTATAAATTGGAACCAACAGTTTGATAATGATGCACCAAAAAGCCTCCATGAGTTCACGCCCATAGTATATGATTCGTTAATTCAATTTTATCACAAGATTTAAATAATAGTTTTGATCTTGGTGCTTAAGTTCTATTTATCCTATTTGGATTGATCTTTTGGAATAAGTTATTTTTAAGTATTTTTTATACGCCAGTATTTATATGTTAATGTAAACACTTTTGTTAATTGTTCTTAAGTAATATGATTTTTTTTTTGTTTTACGATAGACATTACTTACCGAATTTAAAGTTTAACAATATTTATATTATAATTACAAAATAAAAGTATCTTTGCAGCTAAAATTTAATGTTTTATTATTAATGGCGATGAGACTGAAAAAAATAAATCTGACAACACTGTGCCTGTGTCTCTCTCTATATATAGCTCTCTACTTTTATTTCATTCTCCCTTATTATTATTGCAAGAGTGCTGCCAATTCTTTGTCTATTATTTCGTAGGGAAAAGCTACAGCAGAAAGATTTTTTATTTGAAAAACAAATCCTCATCTAACTGCTGTTGATGTTTTATTTACTGCAGGAGGTAAACATACATACATACATATGTATGTACATACATATCTAAATTATTGTTCCGATTTATTGTGCTATTTGAAATTTGCAAATGGCAACGCTATAGAATTGATAGAGTATTATATGTATGTATGCCCATATGAATGCATATGTGTGTATATATGTACATATGCGATGCGTATGAGTTATTTTTATTAAATTTCACAGGAACATTTAACTAAACAAATGTGCTATAAAGCATATACATACATACAGTTGCATACATAAATACACACGCACATTCACATGAATTTATGTATGTTCTTGAATTGTTAAAATGCAAAATGTTTCGATTTGCTTGTATAAAGAAGTTTACTAAATAAAATTATAAGAACTTTCAAGGTTTCTCTATTTATGCACATATGTATGCATGTATTGTGTTCATAAACAACTTTAAAGGTAAATTAATTAAGGACACACACACACAAAATAAACCTTTAAAACCAAGATAAAACCGTAGAACAAAAAAAACGCTAAATTTAATTGCATTGCTAAAGCAGTTAAAAAAGAAGAACAAATTAAATTAAATAAAATGAAATGAGTTGATTGGGCAACGGGTTGCCAAATAAGCCGCAAGAACTTAAATTTACGAAAAAAGAATGTCTTAAAATTAAAACTTATTTATTGAATAATAATTTTTCTTGAGACATCCTAATATGTAACAAGACATACCGTTACCTTAGTATAGAAAGGCCCTAACCCATTATTTTTTTGAAATCAATATTTTTGGCATTTTTCGATACATTAGATGGGCTTTCTATCGAAATATACAAAAAACTCGACTTCAAAATAATAATGAGTTAGAGCCTTTCTATATTAAGGTAACGATATATGTATGCAAGAGGACACATACATATCGCTAACTTAATACGAAAAGGCCCCAACTCATAATTTTTCGAAATCGATATTTTTACATATTTCGATAGACCATTACTAAACTAAATTAAAAATAATAATAAAACTAAAACAACACTAAATTTGTAGTGTTTTTAATAAAAATTGCGTTTAAAAAATTTTGTATCAATATTTCATCTTTTTTATTAAGTTTTTTCCTCCTCCTGTAAACTATGAAAAACATGAGTTGGGGCCTTTTCGTATTAAGTTAACGATATGTATGTATGTACGTGTGATTTATATATTTAAATTAATACATATGCATGTAAAACCTCATCATATTGCCCACCCAAATATTGATACGATTGGTTTCTTTTAATCCATTTTTAATCCATAAAATAAAATAAAGGAACATCCTAAGTTACTGAAATTACAGTTTTACAAAAACAAAAAAAAATAACCTTCTTTTTGTGTAATGAAAAACATAGTTAATTTCATTACGTTGTTTTTGCTAAAGTTATCATATCAACAGAACTTCCTTCAAGGATAGCATAGTTCTTACATTACAGCTTTAAATAAAATAAAACGAAATGGAAAGTAACACGAAATAGTTTCGAAATTATATTGAGTTAGTTATCAGTAAAACGTTTAACAGTTCGCTACTTGTTAGATATTTTGTAACTGTTAGCGGAAAATTAAAATAAATTAAATAAAAACTTTATTATAAAACTTAATATGAGCAATAAATAAATTAATTAAAAATTTAATGGAGTTTTTAATGAAATAATAAAAAATGGCTACAGCAATTACAAATAAAAATATTATTGAGGTAGTCCCAGAAACTTAAATAGAATCTACTGAAAGTAAAATGACGACGTCACAAAATCGATTGTTAACTTTTACTAAACAGAAACATGAAATAAACAGCAGTGAAAGCCTCAGTAATTCTAAGAGAAATAAATTAATAACTGTTTTAAATTATAGTGATGCAAACAGAAGTAATGAAGGTGATAAAAATAACGCAACCATCAAAAAATCAGCTGCTGAAGTAATTGTGGAAAAGTCCGCAAGTGTTTCAACACATAATCGATTTGCTGGAAATAAAACAACTACAGAAGTTTTAGCAAAACCTGTAGTCAGCTCTAAGGAAAATCGAGCAAAAGAAACCAATGGCTTCTGTTCTCTAGTGTCTCAGGAAAATATTATAACCAACAAAGACCTTCCGGTGGCAGGACCATGCAAAAACATCAAATGTGTCTACACTATACTGAACAATACTCAAGTTAGTATGTTGCGGAAACATGCGCTGGAAGCTGCAAAACTAAATAAAGTTTTTACTATACGTGGTAACTACAATTCTATACGATATGCTCTTAAAAATCGTGGTTGGGTAGAGAAACTAGAAATATATCGCAAGTCGGCACAATTTGCTTCCAGCCATGCTACTAACATCTGTGATCTATCTCAGACTTTACCCAAACGCAAAACGGGCGAAAGTCAATTACAGTTTATAGCTAAAGTGGAGGGAAACATCATTTCTCGTTGCATAGAAAATGTGCTGTGTGACTTTCTGTGGACGCCCCATAAGGAAAAAGCTGATCATTGGGGACAATATAAAAAGCCAAATATGCTGATCAATAAATTAAACAGAGCTCCCTTTACCAACAAAGAAAATTTAAATGCTTTTCTACGTGACATAGACGCCTTCTACGAGGAAGGGGTTGTTGATATCAAATTCCCTCGGTGTTTTAATGTGTGGTCACCCGAAGAACTCAGTGAGTTCATAGATAACTTTAAACTTACCGCTTGCATAGCCTTTATACATTGGTTGGTAGACAAATACAAGGGCGGTGGTTTTGATGCTGTGTTTTCACCTACCGGCCAGATACCTTTCAACTCCATTGATTTCGCATTTAAACGTTGCCTTGAATATATGGAAGTTTGCCAACACAATGATATTGACAGCGAAGATTCTACTCATATATGGGAGCATGACTGGGATGCTTTCCTCCATCAACACTATAAAATTACGCACGATGGCCTCAAAATCATAGCTGATACGCAAAAGTTGGTGGAAGTTGTTATAACCCAAGGCTCCCACATACTGGAAAATATTCAATACTACTGGCCTCAGTATGCAATCGATGGCTATCACAATCTGTGGATTGTTAAGCCAGCTAACAAATGCCGTGGACGTGGCATACACTTGAGTAATAATTTAAAGAAAATTATCAATTTCGTTAACCCATCTATAGCAACAAAAAGCCGTTTTGTGGTTCAAAAATACATGGGTAATTGAAATTTTGTATTTAAAACATGATAAAAAAAAAATTAAAATTTTTCGATGCACCTCATATGTATGTACATACGAGTAACTACTGAAATTACCTTATCAATGTGTCTTGCAAGTACGTAAGTACATACATACACAAGTGAGTATGTTTGTACATAAATGCTTAACAATCAAATTCCTTGGTCATGTGATCTTCAGTGTAAGCAACATTAAAAAACGTGTTTTGAGACTATAGTTGTTATTGGAACACACATCAGTCGAATATTCGAATAACTGTTACTCAATTTTCTTTAAATGAACAAAATGTATCATCAGAGTACAAAATTTTTTGAACGCATTTGGTCGAATATGCGAATATCCGAATAATTTGCTTGGAACTATTCCCTGTAAGAATCAAAACGAACTTATAATGTTAATATTGATAATCAAAACAAAGTTTATTTTAAAAAATTTAAAACCAGTATTACCATACAAAATACTGGTTTTAAGCAAAGTATACTTTGTTTTGACTATGAATACGATCCTTCGTTTCTGAAAGCTCCAAATTGCAAGAGATGCTGTTGTCAGCTTACACTACATACAGTGGACTAAACACAAAAACCCTGATGATGAAGATGTGGCGGCCTTCGAAAACAGGTAGTTGTTCCGTTCTGCTAGTGTTTGTCAGAATATTTACAATTAACTTTGGTGTTATTTGTTCCTTAAATATTATCACATGTAATTTGGCCCCGGCTGCCCAGAGAAGCGCACAAGTGCCAAACATCAATCGGCTTTTTATAGAAATGAATGCACATACGCTTATACATTACTCTCGTTTCTCTCTCTCTGTGGACAGGTATGAATTTGGCTTATGCTAGGAACACAATTGGGACGAACGACGAATTTCGTCCACGTCAACGAATTCGGCGATAAGTATTCGCTACGTAAATTCGTCGTATGGAGCGCAATAACGACGAATTTACTCATCGAATTCTTCTCTCATATTTGATAAAGTTGGTTGTTGTGTGTACAAAAACAGAGAGGGAGAGAATTTTTTCTAAATTTTTTTCCGTCGTTCGTCGGCGTACAAAATAGAAATAAATAAATATCAGAGTTCGTCACGCACGACGAATTTCGTTGTACGGCTGTGTTGTGTTCATTTTCATATGCACAAATGTGTTTTATTTTTTATGACGAAAGTTCGCACCGAAAAATTCGTCGTTCGTCCCAGTTGTGTTCCTAGCATTACAGAGCGATACGAACTCTAGCTTAATCAAATCATATACATATGTACTCGTATATAAAATAACTTTTGTTCGAACAACTTAAGCTCGATTAATTTGACAACAATAATTGTAACACATCAATATTTATTTATTTTTTTTTTTCGTAAATAATACCTAGACACAATCACACACGCCAGAAATTCATGTATAGATATTTTATATTAAACGATAGACCTACTTTTCTTACAGTCAGAAAATGAAAGAACTTGAAAGAAAATCTTTTTATAACTGTCAATAATATTGTATGCATGTGTATGTACATAAATATTTTAATAGTTGTGTGCAGGTGTGTATCATTACAAAATAAAATCACGCAAGCGTCATTTCTGCAAAATAAATCAGCAACAAGTGTCACTAATTCTCGTAACATATATTTACTATACACATACATACATATGTACATATCGCTACCTTAATATAGACAGGCCCTAATTCATTATTTTTTTAAATCGATTTTTTTTGCATTTTTCGATAGAAAAACATCTAATGTATCGAAAATTGTAAAAATCTCGATTTCCAAAAAATAATGAATATTAAGGTAACGATATGCACATTGACATTAACAATACATTTATTCAATTCATAACCTAGTGTATGAGTTGTATGTTTTTTTGAAGTTGTTATTGATTTTGTAATCCTTACAAATTTTACCACCTAACTTTCTGATCGAATTATTTTCAATTGATATAATACATCAACACATTTTTATTGCCATATATTAGGAATGAGTTATTTACATAATAACACTTGCTTAATATTTTGTTTGTTAATGGCGCAAAATTGTTCGGTCACAGAGTTGAAATAATTAAGTTTCTTATAAATTAGCAATTAAAAAAATCCTTATGTTTTGTTTGTATAGATATAACTACATCGGTGCTCACACTTTCTGTAGTCTTGAACTTGTATCGAGAGTGGAACTGTGTAGATTGCTAAAGTTTGTTAAATCTGTTTGGGAATCATTCGATACAGGCACCATGAGTTAGGCTGACATAATTACAGGTTCTCTTCCCATTTACTGGTATCGCTAAGGACCAATCCCGGTCTATGTGGGGTCTTTGACCACGCAAGTTAACCTAACCTAACCTTGTGCATTATGAAAACAGTTTTAAGGTTTTTTAGAGAACATCAAATTTGGAAACATTGGTCGCATTCATAAGACGTAACAGTTGCGCAACCGTTGAGTGTTTGTCTTAGAAACGCATAGTTGAGTGTATCCGCTCCACTCAACAGTTGAGTAATTTTCCATCATAAAATTTTTTCGCTACCTATAGTCAACGCGTTGTGCTCAGCCTGAACAGTTGCCAGCAGTTTCACAATTGTTGAGCTCAATAGCTACGTCTTATGAATGCGCCCATTAAAGGCCCTTTAGACACGATCAAAATGTTTAACAATCATGTTTATGGTATTTTGTGTTCTTCAGTTGCAATCTATCTTTAGATATTAAGCAAATGTGAGCAAAATTTAATACTCATACTATTCCATACATACATTCATACATACATGCTGGGCCTAATTACCAATGGCATATTTCGACTTCGATTACAACGATTTTGTACTAGACTACAGAAGGTTACAACATTTTTTCTTTAATATAGTATAAAAGATTAAAGAATTTTGCTTGCTTAAAGTAAGCTCCAATTCAAAAAACTTCAAAATGCTAAATTTACAGATACAAGATTCCTTTAGGTTTCAAAAAATCATCATCACATTTGACAGAAATTCTGCTAACTTTTTATAATGCATCGTGGATCATAATCATCTCTTTTCAGAGCGTCCTCTAATCATACACCAAACAAAATTTGATATTCGCCAATGGTTTCTTATCTCCAGCATAAGTCCCCTTACGATATGGATGTACAAAGAGTGTTATTTACGTTTCAGTTCGCAGGAGTATACTCTGACTAACCATCATGAGTCGGTGCATTTAACAAATCATGCCATTCAAAAGAAATACACAAACAGTGGAAGGCGGGACAAAAGTTTGCCATACGAAAATATGTGGGACTCGTATTCATTTCAGGCATATTTGAGGCAAATTGGTAAACAAGAATTATGGTTGGAACGTATATATCCGGGAATGCGCAATGCTATAGTGGCAGCTGTCTTAGTTTCCCAGGATAACATGGAAAGAACGTCTAATACTTTTGAATTGTTTGGTGCCGATTTTATGATATGCGAAAACTTTTATCCGTGGCTTATAGAAATTAATTCTAATCCAGATCTGGGTGCCACCACGAGCGTTACGGCACGTATGTGTCCCCAGTGTCTAGAGGATGTTATAAAAGGTACATAAATACACACATATCGCACACTAAATCATAAAGAGTCACAACTCAAAATATTTCAGATGCTGAGTAGTGGCATACAACTGTTTATACTGTACAAATGATGCAAGTGTTTAACGTAAAAACCAGCATAACGGAGACTGTATTAGCAAAGATATTGTCGCGGTCTTTAGAGATTTGTCAAATTAGCTGGTTTATAAAAAACAAAATCAATTTGATCATTTTGAGTTGTGACTGTTTATGATTTAGTGTGCGATATGCATGTAAATATATTTCAGATTCAAGCGAGTTTTTGTTTAGCCAATAAATATGTATTTAGCAATAAAACCATTAACATCAAAAACAAAAATAAAAATAATTTTAAATTTATTTGCTGGTGGTTCAGCATTGTCCATATGCATTTCATTGTTGCTGTAGCAAATCGTCAGACTAGGGTATTTTAATTTCCATTACTCTGTATGATTATTGAGTTTAAAATCTTAAAATTGTTAAAAATTAATTGAAATTTATTTGCTGGTGGTTTAGCATGTTTATATATAAGCTTTTCATTGGCGCTTGAACCAAATCATCCGTAGACTTCAACCACAAATTTTGAACAGTCACAAACCTCTTACTTTATGCACAGACTTTCAAAGCCGTATTATTCTGCATTATTAACTCACCAAACCCATTTTTTGTGTTATAAAACTTTTTAATTAAATGAGCGAACGAACGTAGACACAAAAAAATATAAATATTATTAAGGTCAAATCAAATAATGGAAGTTTTATTCGATCATATCTCGACTTGATTGAAGTTGTCTGTCGAGTCGAGAAAAATTGTGCTCATCGGTGACCACCAGGCAAATTCATGTACTACATAAACAAAATGCTCGGTTTTTAGGGTTCCGTACACCAAAGGTGAAAAAAGGAACCCTATTGTTTTCGCTACGCTGTCCATCTGTCCGTCTGTCCATCACACGCTATTTTCTTAGGAACCGTAAGAGCTACGGACCTGAAATTTGGACAGAGTATGTGGTCCATCAGTTAATGCAATTTTGACTATGTAATTTTGACAACTTGCTATATCTTGCAAACCGTTAAAGGTAAACTCTTGAAATTTTCAGAAATGGTAAAACTAAAAAATCCGAAAATTATAAAATCGCCAAACCAAAAAAAAATTGCCGAAAATTTAAAAAAAAATCGCCAAACGAAAAAAATCGACAAAATTAAAAAAAAATTTCCAACACTAAAATAAATCGCCAAATTAGAAAAAATCGCCCAAATGAAAAAATCGTCAAAGTTAAAAAAACGCCAAAAACGGAAAAAATCGTCAAAAACGGAAAAAATCGCCAAAACGCGAAAAAGCTGCCAAAAACAAAATAATTGTTTATATGATAAAAAATCGCCAAAAACCGAAAAAAATCGCCAAAATGAGAAAGTGTCAGAACTAAAAAAGCGCCTAAATAAAAAAGTCGCCAAAATGAAAAAAAACACCAAAAACCGAAAAAATCGACATAAATAAAAAAATCACCTAAATGAAAAATAACGCCAAAATTAAAAACAATCGCCAAAATTAAAAATAAACGCAAAAAATCGAAAAAAAACGCCAAAACGAGAAAAAAAGGGTCAAAACTAAAAAAATTGCCAAAATTAAAAAAACGCCAAAAGCCAAAAAACCGCCTGTATGAAAAAATTGCCAAAATTAGAAAAATGTCCAAAATAAAAAAAAATCGCCAAAATTAAAAAAAGTCGCCTAAACGGGAAAAAAGTGCCAAAACTAAAAAACGCTTTGAACCGAAAATAATCCAAAAATTAAAAAAATGCCAAAACTATATTTTATATAGGTTAAAGTTCGTATTGAATTCGTTTTTTATGTCTCGTGTCGGTACGGAACCTTTCCTGCGCGGGTCAAACTCGCACTTCACTGAATTTATTTAACAATGACACGGATATGCAATGAAGTTAATTAAGTTTAGGAAAGAAAACTATCAAATCAGGTTATTTTACTTTTCGATTATTTCGTTTGATAATTGTCTAGCGTATAAAACTGTCAATGAACTCAGTCAATTTGAAATTGGTCAATTGATCATATTGAAGTATGAGTCACTCTCGAAGATTATAAAATTATCAAGTTGTGGACCAAACATTTGAAGAATCAATCTGGTTCCTTCACTACGACCTGAAAAAATCTTACCATGCCCAAGTGAACGTACTAGCAGATTTAGGTTTGTTATCATAGACAACAAACATTCTCGGGATCTATTGACTAATCCAAGATACATACATATATATTGAAAAACATAGTGACTTTCGCAATTTCAAAAGTTTTTTCGCGGTTAAAACGAATAGAAATAGCAAATAAAATTAATATCGAAATATTTATATCATTAAACAATGTACAAATATTTTAATTTGTGTTAAGTTCTTAAAAAATTCTATAAGATTAAGTTAATATAACTAAGTATGTATATCATATTAATTTTCAGTTGTAATCGATCGGCGCAACGATTCTAAGGCTGATGTCGGAAGTTTTGAAATGATTTATCGTCAAAACATACCACCTGCACCCGCCTACATGGGACTTAACTTAATAGTGAAAGGGAAACAAATTGCAAATCGTACAAATGGTCATGTGTCTTACATTGGATATCAACGAAAGGAGAAGTCGCCACAGACTAAACAGTCTTCTAAGAAATTCAGTTCCGCGGCTTTAACAAATCTATCACAAGTGCATAGAGCCATGCCAGCTTTTAATGCCACAGAGTATATGGAAAAATACATGACAGAGACAGCAACAAGTAGTCCGCGCATAAAAAGTGTTTCTTCTTTATCGGTTGTCAATGAGAAAAATATTGATTATTTGCCTGGCTTTATTTCCGTGCGGGAACGTAGTAAATCCTTCAATCGTCAAGTAATGGGACATTGTCAAACTAAAATAGCTGGTATTAAATCCAGAGATTGGACCACTTTAAAACGTTATTGCAGCAGTGCTCCCAGGCTCTCGACGAACTTTATCGCGCCTTGCAAAAATGGTCAAAAATCTAAATCTCTTGTATCCTCTTACAATCAGCAAAAAACATTACACTCAATTGGTAACGTTGGATGCACTCAAGCAACCAAATTTTTTGATACTACTAACTTAACTATAAGCAAATCGCTTGATAATATAAGAGAATTATATAGTCCACTTAAAAAAACAAGCCTTATCGTACCCACTATGCGAAATATAACCAATGCGAAAAAGGACTTAAGTTTAAGACTAAAAGCAAAATCACAAAAAAAGGACAATAATGTTAACACAATACATGCCATTGGAATAAGCATATGCAGCTTAAATAATAAAAAAGGACAAAGCAACCGATAAACTAAAATTTAGAGGGACGTACATGTGTAAATCTAATCTCGTTTGTTAAACTTCAAAATAACGTGTGTAATTTTCAATTCTGAAGAAATTTTTCAATGATAAACATTAAATAAATCAAGAAGCAAATTACGGCATCGATGTCGATTAAAACTTTTCAATTCAACTTCTATTGAAATCTTTTGAAATCTTATTCGATTTCGAATTCCGTAATTTGTACCAGTGTTGTAATGTAAATTTCTGACGTACTCATTGTTTACGTTTTGTATATAATATACAGTACCCAGCTAAAAAAATTATATATGGTCCATATATTTTTAATATATGAATGTATATAACTATATATGTATGTATATGTATGAATACATGTATGGAAATATATGGGATTATACATGGCAAAACTATTATATATGAACCAATATATGGACTAATATATGATAATACATTAACATATGAGCTCATATATGAAAATTTAATTATGAAGCTCTTCATATGTGGATCCATATATAAATATAAGTTTTTATATATGGAGCCATATAAGAATGTATACATACATGATATCTAACATGAGATCGTTTTTGCAATCAAAAAAGCTTAGAATTTTATCACTGTTGAATTGGAAATCCATTAGAAAATACATACGGTATGCAAAGTTTATATGCGTACCCTCAACGTTTGAAAAAGAAAAACTTTTGTTACAAACAAAACCACTCTTGTATGATTTTATACATTGTGGCCCCATTTAATATGTATGTATATCAAATAATCAAAAGGATAATCCAGTCATTAATTTTAGAGAAAATAACAAAATTCTATAGATAAGAAACAAAGTTCATATTGTTGTATTGAAAACTATTGTTAGAGGGATTATTTTTTCTTTTATAATTAATTGCATTAGTTTTTAATCTGATTTCTTAAGCTAAATGTTATGTACGAATATGATTTATGTGTTTTTTAAATAATTGATTCACCTTTTGATGAATGAAATGACTTTTAGTTCGTTTTGAATTATTTGTCCAAACAAATGCTTCATTAAATACAACCTCTCTCTCAAGTCTAAAAAAATTTAATTTTAGTAATTTAATTTATTGCACAGCAGTGCACTTTTGTGAATCAAGAGTGTATGAATATGAACTTTGCATACTGTGGAGGGAATTCATACATATGTACATGTATGAAAATGTATGAATACATATATATAAACATATATGCCCATATACCCACATTTTTCCGATCCGAACCATATATGGGATATCATATATGCTCCATACATATTTTTTAGATGGGTAATGAAAAACTGTTTGATTCAGACATATGTATATTTATTGACTTAAACAGTTTGCAATAATTTTGGATTCTATAAAATTGTCTATTAATTATGTATAAAACTGTTTAACTTAATAAATACATGTCTGAATCAAATAGTTTTTCATTAGTAATTAGTTGGTTACGCTTTTTTTACGCTTGTGTGGCATTTGGCACACAGGTGTAAACCCGGCCTTGGACGTATTCTGTTTAAAATTAATGCGTGTGTTTGTATTTTAAGTGTTTTTTATTTTTATTTTTTGTCATTCTCTGATACATACCTGATCCAATCATACATATGTATGTATGTATGTATGTACATTAGAGATTAGAGTGGCCGTTAATTGTATGGAGACTATTTTTCTTTGATTTCTTCTACTCTCACCCCCCCCCCCAAAAAAAAGTTCAGTTTTATGTAAAAAAAATACAAAATAAATATCATACCGATAAGTTGCGTTTAAGGGGTACGTCCAGCCCTTAAATTTGGCCTTCAAGGCCATTTTCAATATAATTTTTTGCATATGACTTTCTTTTAAAAAAAATCATTTAACAAGAATATGACATATGACAATATTTTAACTCAACAACTTTAGTCTTAAAGAAAGTTTTTTGCTAAAATTAATATTTTAGAAAATATGTAATGAGGAAAATAACCAACAAAACACCAAAAATTTTATGTAACAAAATTATATTTATATGGAAATTTTTTATTTAAAGCATGTATTTATAAAAATTATTTTGGCTTTATTATAAAGACTTTTTAAGAAAAATTTGTATGGAAATTTGTTTCAAAAAACCTTTTTAAAGCCTTAATAAGTTTTATAAATAAGGCTGTAAGTATATATAGTCAAAATAAATAAAAAAAATAAACAAAAATTACATTGAATATATGGGGTTGGGGGCCAACTTTAAAGGCCGGACGCACCACCTAAAACACAACTTATAGGTATGAAATTTTTTTGTAATATTTTTTACATAAAACTGAATCGATTTAGAGGGTGAGAGTAGAAGAACTAAAAAAAGTAAAATAACGGCCACCCTAATGTAAATATTTAAATTCAATATGGACCCTACAAGAACACTACCAGTCAATTGACTGCTCATTTGATCGATAGTCAGGCAGGATATATTCGTCATTGCGTAGAACAAAGTTTCTATCACTTTATTAAGAGCAAACTGAAAAACGTGATGGAAACTTTTGTGTACGTGTGATCTTGCATCTCTCTCTAACTAACGAATATAACATATAGTTGAACTGCTCACTCTAGTGCTTTTTAATAATCAATGATAGCATAAATATTACTCAAGTTTGACTTATCATAATAGACTAATATATCCCCCACAATTGAGTAATCATACATGATTGATATAATGACAATAAAGATAGTTTTTATTATTTTAAATGTTTTTTTTTATTACAAAATAATATAAAAATAAATAAATAATTTAAAATAAGAGATATACTTCAGAAAAAAAAAGAATAAACAAGGCGGTATATTGCCTCTTCACACCTTTTCACCACCAGCGCATCTTGCTTTTTACAAATACAGGGTGGCCCAGAAAGACCGAAGCAGAAAATGGCCACCACTTGCGGGATATAATTTTTAATAACTAATCTTAAAATATTCCCTATAAATTTAATGTATTTAAAAAACAAAAAACTAAAAAAATATGTCTTAAATAAAAAGTTATAAGGATTTCACACCACTTCGGTCTTTCTGGGCCACCCTGTACATATCTAAAATTTTGAAAAGAAATATAAATTAAATTAAATCTTGTAAATTTCTTTATTAAATATTGTTTTTACTTATCTTTTTTAACACTTTTAAATTTTACTTTTCACAGACAGAATTAATTCTAGTTTTTTTCATAAAACTGGATGTTGTAAAAGTTTTGGCATATGTACATTAGATGTCCCACTCTAACATATATGCTAGAGTAGAACAACTATAATTAATAAATAAATTCATCATGACTTCCTATCAAATGACTAGTCAATTGACTATCAATATTGAATTCAATATAAATTGCTGCAATTGTGTTAGTGAAAAAATTTTGTTTGTGTTAGTTTCAGTCAATCATTTCTTCCCTGATAGCATTTTTGGAAATTTTTAATTAAATTCGATTCTTTTTTAATACTTTTAAGTGATCAAAAAACAAGAATATGCGCTCGTTTTCTGAGCATAAAAGATAGTTTTGTCGGGAGGAAATGGTACCCTACATGCAACTCTTCTTGAGGAGTCTTTTATTACCCGCTTTTCTGATCAGTTTCGACTCATTTATGACTCATATATTTTAAAATAAATAAATAAATTACTTTTAAAGCATAAGCACGACTCATTTTTGAGTCTTTTTTCAAGCGCGCAAGTGTTTAATCAGTTTTTAATCGTCAAAAGTACTCGAGGAAGACTTAGTTAGGTGATTTTTGATAAAACAATCTTCCAAATGCTAGTAGGGTTGTAGGGGATCTAAAATAAATTTAAACTTGTAGCGACCTCCAAATACTGTTTGATTTAATTTTTTTATTTTATTATATGTATGTACATATTTTTTTTTTAATTTATTAGGGTATATTTAACATCTACAATTATGTACATGTGTTAGTTAGTTCTTCGATCCATCATCAACTACGAATTTAGCGTTACTATACAATTTGTTTGAGCATTTTCTAACATATTGTTATTATTGTTACGAATATTGGTGTGTTAAACAACATCCTTTTTTGATTTCTTTAAAAATGTAGGCTTTTTAGCGAATTTTTGACCTCCGTTTTCGTTAGATGACTTACATAAAATCATTGACTTTCCGCTGACACTCAAATCCTCTATCTTATTTAAGTCTTGTTTAAATTTGTAGTTCAATTCATAAACCTTTTTGAAAAGTCCTGTTTGGGCATGACTGTTTCGTGGCAAGTCAAGTATTACTTTTAAGCAATCCTGCATTACCATGGGACATATTCGTGCTGTGACATTAGTAGAGGCAGATAAATCGGGGGTGGAATTTATCTCAATTAAAATTGGATTGCACTGCTCGTCCAACATAAAATCACAACCAAATAATTCAAAAGAATTTTCAATTAAATTTGTTTCATCCAGGCTGGGTAACACTGCTGCAATCAGATTTTCTCTAAAACCAGCAAAGGTGCGATTTTCCCAAGTTTCGATTGGTATGTTTTGCGTTTTTAAATAATCTTTAAATTGATTCAAAGTCCACATGTTGTTTTTTGGTAATCTAGCATCACGATTTGCTTTATTTTTATATTTTCTTTGCACGCAGTTGTTTGTTAAGTGTATCGATTCATCGAAATCATCGGTACTGTATTCCTGGGAACTGAAGCGCAAATAGCAATCTGTGTACAGCCAAATTTGCACTGTTGATTCTCGTACAGATATCAGCATGTATTGTCGTATATCAAATTTGGTGCGATATATTAAGAGAGGTTGTTCTAAAAAAAAATTATTCCATTTACAAGAGATGAAACATATTTTATAAAAAAATTTTCACAAATAGGAACTGTAGTGCGATTCAGTAACTTTTAACGATCCGACAATCAATACTTTTGTCTATACAGTTTGTTGCTTAAAATAACGATTGTGTGATTCTGAAACTTCTTTTCAACGATAGGACTCAGCTGATATTTTCTGTTGATTTTTGTTGATAAAATTAACAGAACATAAATTATTGTCGCTTTAATAACGAATATCGTTAAAAATGTTATTGAATAGCAAATTCGATACATTTCAGTCATAATTATTTTAACGATGCGATGATCGTTAAAAAAAGTTAGTATGTACAGATACATATGGTATGCAGCGTTTCTGATCACACCTTTTATCGTTTTCAGGGATGATCGAAAATAGAGCTTACACTTAGCGGTTGGTCTAACTTATAGAATACAAGGCATTGAGCGACTTTTCCAATCTTTTTAGGGTTCCGTACACCAAAGGTGAAAAAGGAACCCTATTGTTTTCGCTACGCTGTCCGTCTGTCCGTCACACGGTATTTTCTCAGGAACCGTAAGAGCTACGGTCCTGAAATTTGGAAATAGTATGTAGAACCTTGGCCGCTACAACAACAAATACATGAGAATTAAAAATTAAAGGGTGTTCCAAAACGAACAACGAAAAATGTTAAAATCCCATGTAATATACATATAATTGTATGTACATATGTAAATTGACACTTGAAATTTGTAAAATTAGTGTATTTTTATATAGACTACAACAATAAACATTAAAATATTAAAAAATTTAAATTAAAGGGTGGTCCATCAGTTAATGCAATTTTGACTATGTAATTTTGACAACTTGCTATATCTTGGAAACCGTAAGAGGTAAACTCTTGAAATTTTCAAAACCGGTAAAACTAAAAAATCTGAAAATTATAAAATTGCCAAACCAAAAAAAATCGCCAAGAATTCAATAAAATCGCCAAAATTAAAAAAAATTTCTAACACTAAAATAAGTCGGAAAATTCGAAAAAAATTGCCAAATTAAAAAATCGCCAAAAACCGAAAAAAATCGCCAAACGCGAAAAAGAATCGTCAAATTGAAAAATCGCCAATAACCGAAAAAAAAATCGCCAAAATGAGAAAAAAAGTGTCAATACTTAAAAAAACGTCTAAATGAATAAAGTCGCCAAAATGAAGAAACGCCAAAAACCGAAAATCGCCAAAATTAAGAAAAAATCGCCAAAATTAAAAAAAAAATCGCCAAAATGAAAAAAATCGCCAAAAATAAAAACACGCCAAAAACCGAAAAAAATCGCCAAAACGAAAAAAAGTCAAAACTAAAAAAATTTCCTAAAATGGAAAAAATCCACAAACCGAAAAAATCGCAACAAAAAAAAAATCGCCAAATTTAAAAAAATCGCCAAAATTAAAAAAACGTCAAAAACGAAAAAAAAATTCCAAAACAATATTTTATATAGGCTCGTGTCCGTACGCACTTTACTGAATTTATTATACATCTTATGACATTTTCTTATTAATGTGCATTCGATTATTCAACAAGCAAAAGCGGAAATTAAAAAAAAACTGTTAAACCTGGTTGACCAAAAACCAAACTACTACATATATCCCTAATATTAAAGTGTTCTAAGTATACATATGTATGTACATACTCGTATTACAATCTTACCTATATATTTTTGTACAATGTAACGATAATTTGAATGGATCGTGCACCACTCAAGAATTTCATTTAAGTTCTTGCGTATGACAATGCCTCGCCCTCGATTCAGATAACCAGGTTTCAAAATCCACAAATTTTTATATCCATCCCATTTCAAATCAGGATATTTTTCCTCAATTTTCGTTAAAAGGCGATTGGATTCTTTTGTAAATTCTTCTAGTTCTTTATAATTACATTTAATCTTTTGCCGGTTGTTGATAACTTTATTAGAATTTTCCAAAAAAAATTTCCATTCTTCCTCGGGTATTTGAGATTCTTCGATATCTAACAAATTGTAACTGTCCCAATCATCAAATTGTTGCTTAACTCGACGTAAAGCAAAATGAATAGTTTTTGCAGAGACTGTGCCATTTTCGTAATCGATTATTTCTTCATGTTTACAAAAATATTGCCTTAAAAAACGTAACAAACTACAACATTGTGTTATCTGATATTCATATATGAAAGCCAGCCTTTCCTCCTGGCTAGCACCCATGCGGAAAAATCTGGGGTGTACCAAAGCGGATACACCATCCTGGCGAAACCAGTGTTGCTGCTCTGCGCAAGCAATCAACCCAGCTTTCGTAGAAAAATCCAGACAATGAGCAATACGTAAACGATTCCTATACGGACGAACATTCATATATAAGTCGCGTTGCTCTTTTGGCTGCCATATAAAAAATGCAGGAAAATGGTTCATTATTTTGCTAAGCAACACCGCTTCATATTCATTTCCTTTTTTGGCATGCATCAAAAGCACTTCATCTGAAAGATTTTGCAATTTGTGATACCGCGCCGGCGTAAGTTTCTCTAACCAGCCCCGTTTGAGCAATGAGTTCCTTATTGTGTTATATTCACCAAAAATTGTGAAAACACGTCGATTTTTGTAGGCTTCTACTGCCTTAGTCCTGTAATTGCTCGCAAGAGTTTTGGATGAAATAGTATTTGGCGAAGGTTTGTTATGAATCATCATACCCGTTCAGTTAGCTGGAAGGAACAAGATAATTTAGTGCTCACAATTTGCATATGTACATACATACATATATATTTAGTTTAATTTAGATACCTTTTTACTATTTTTCACTTGAAATTTTGAAACAAGAGCAATTTTTTCCCTTTTTCCAATAAAATCTACAAACGGTTTTCTAAATTATCTATGTACATGCATGCATATGTACATAAGTATGCATGTATGTATGTATGTATATATCGCCACCTTAAATGCAAACGGATGTAACTAAACAAAAGATTCGAAATCGTGTTTTTGATTGATTATGGTTCACTTCATCAAACTACATGTTCACGAAAATATTTAGACCTTGCGATCAAAAATGATGACTTTATTATTAAAGAAATTCAAACAGACGTAATTACGAATGCATCTATTTTTTATTCCAACGAACGTAACTAAAATCTTAAATACCTGTATATAAAAAGGAAATAAATGGTTAAAAACATATATGTACATACATAAGTATCCATACTACAAGTAAATTTCCGAGAAAATTTTTAAGAACACTTTATTATTATTATTGATTTAGAAAAGTTTTTTGTTTCTACTGTAAAATATATAAAAGTGTAGTTACGTCCGTTTGCATTTAAGGTGACGATATGTACATTTACGTGAATTATCCCATCTAGCAGTTGGAATGTAGTTAATATTGTGCTTCGCGCTAATGGGTGAAAATAGTTCGATTTAAAATACAACAAATTGTATAGCGAACGCAAACTAGTCATACGAGGCTTTTCGGAAAATCATACTGATTTCCAAAGTAAACTACTAATAGCTGACTTGATGGTGGGTTTTTATTGTATTTTAAGTTTTTGTCATTTATAAAAGAAATATTTTCTTCCAACTTTTAACGCTGTAAATTGTGCTCTCATTAATTTTTTGAACTCACCGTGATTTGACATGTCGTAATTTGCAGAACAGGCTTCTAAATATTATTTAAATACTACTAGAAAAGGGGGTCGAAAATTACTCTTTTTAACTAATATAGGAAGGAAGGCTCATAAATGACATATCAAGAGTCGCGGGTAGCCACGTTTTTCTATCGACAAAAGTTTGGACCTGTTACCAAATGCATTACTTCGCTGCAAATGGAAATTTAAATGTCCTAAATTACTTCACTAAAGTAGATAATACATAATATACATGTCAGATATGGGGTACAAACATGTCTACTACTGTAAAAGATTATCAGCGAACTTGTATTGCATTTTAAATAAAAGTTTTTTCGCATGATGCAGAGCCTGTTCATTCATATTTTGTGATCAGAAAATGTGCGCATATTCTTGCTTTTTAATCGCGCAAAGGAGTCAAAAAAGACTCGAATTTGAATTTGATTGAAAATTTGAAAAAATGCTGGCTGGGTTAATAATCATTACATACTCATGTATGTACATTTGCGAGAGTGTGTGTATATGTAAATTGTAGGATTGTAAAACAGAAAATCCAGAGCATACTTTTGTGTAAATCTTTTTAATTTAACTAAGGATTAAAATAATCAGCTTGATTGCGTCATACGTTGGCGATGGAAATCTTGGCGTTTTTGTAATAAATTAAGGGAAACGTAGTCTATGACTGCCACTAACTATTATCCAAGGATTTTTCACAGATTATGAAAATAATATGCAATAAACGTTACGTAATTTTTAACAAAATTATTTCTATGTAAGTAAATAAAAGTAAATAGCAGATCGTTTTATTTTAGTGTGTTAATTATCATGTATCTTTATTATCTGTTTTCTTTGTAATTTCATTTTTTCTTAAAACTTGTAATATGCATGTGCTATTTTCTTGTTGCTGGTTGATTTCAGATTGACGGAAAATGGGTAGCAAAATGATGTACATATATTTATATAAGACATTTTAATCAAGTAATTGTTTTTGTTGCAACATCAGCAGAACATTTTCCAGTGAATAATTTTTAAACGACAAGCAATCTTTTACAATTTGTCGAGGTATTGGGAAAGATCGGGGAGACCTTCTTTAAGACCCTTACGTTTACGAATATCTTGGACAATCTGGAAAGGTTTACTAGAGATTTCGCATGGGTCACCGGGTAAGACTTGCCAATGGTCAAACACGCATTGTGGGAAAGCTTGTCCGCCAGTGTTGGAACGCAAATCAGCAGTGAAACCAAATGATTCGTTAACAGGCAGATAAGCCTTAACTACGAACATTGGAGTGCCTACAACTTGAGATTCCTCAAAGACATGACCTCTACGTCTATTCAAAACTCCATAGATGCCACCGACGGCAACTTCGGGACATTGAATTTCACACAAGTACACGGGTTCCATCAGACGAGGAGAAGCTGTAATTGTTGCAGCGTACAAACAACGACGAGTGGTTGGAATGATTTGGCCACCTCCACGATGGATGGCATCGGCGTGCAAAGTCACATCATAGATGTTGAAACGGACTCCACGCATGTTTTCATCAGCTAAGATACCTTCTTTTGTAGCCCATTGGAAACCAGCAACAACAGAGTCCTTGATTTCGTTCAAATATTGTACAGATTTGGTACAATCCAAAATAAAATTAGGGCCAGTACCGTCGGGTCCGAAACACCAGATCTTACGGGCTTCAGTGACATCGTAGTCATATTTCTCGGCCAAATAACGAGCACGAACCTTGAAATCGTCTTTTGAGCTGACATCACCGTTGTCAATATCCTCTGGCAAACCGTCAGGCATAGGACAAGATTTCATCTGCAAACGGTTGTGCTTGTTGGGAGACTTTGAGAGGCACATTTGGTTCGATTCTTCGAAAACGGTTTCACGGTACGAGACAACCGGATCGGATTTCTTCAGGGGAATACAAGCGTGATCTTCTTCCAAATCCTTCAAACAAATTTCCAAATGCAATTCACCAGCACCAGCAATGATGTGCTCACCAGATTCTTCAATGATACACTGTACCATAGGATCGGATTTGGCCAAACGTTTAAGACCTTCTACTAATTTAGGTAAATCTGCGGGATTTTTAGGCTCAACTGCAACACGCACAACAGGTGAAACGGAGAATTTCATTACCTATATCAGTTAAAAAGAAAATCATATTGAAACCAAAATTGTGCAAATGAGATTTTTTTATATTTTAAATTATATGGTCAGCCAAATATGATCATTCAAAAATGGGTGAGTTCAGAACAGGTCTGTGTATATATTAATTCATCATACTAATTTTATTAAATTTATTGACTTTCATTGATATCCTATCTTACTTACCTTCATGTTATGCGCATCCTTGAAAGTCGTGATAGTACCAGTTTTAACCAAAAATTGGTCAACACCAACCAATCCACAAATGTTACCAGAGGGAACATCTTCGATAGCTTCAACATAACGTCCCATCATCAAAATTGTACGTTGGATGGCCTTTTCGTACAAATCTTCCTTCTTTCCGGGAACATAGTTGGGGCCCATAATTCGGCACTTTTGTCCAGTAGCTACTTTGCCGGAGAACACACGCCCAAAAGCGTAGAAACGACCCTTATCGGTAGTGGGGACCATTTTGGAGATGTACATCATCAAAGGGCCATCAGGATCGCAATTTTTAACAGCGACAGCTGCTTCATCATCATGAGGGCCTTCGTACAGCATTTCCATACGATATTTTTGGGCAACGACAGGTGAAGGCAGATGAATGGCAATCATCTGAAGCAAGGCTTCACCAGCTGGTAACCATGTCCGCATAACGAGTTTCAACAAAGCTTTGCCATCTTTATCCTTATCTTCATGCTTAATAGAAACACCAATCTTCTCTAATAAGGTGGGAATTTCTTCCTTCTTATAGTTCATAATGGCATCAAACACTTTGTATATGGGGTCCAATATGTACATGCAGAAAGAACGTTTGTTGTCAGCTTCCTTTTGTTTTTGCCATTTCTTGGTTTTGGCATTAAAGAAGTTTTCACCCCAGAGACTAAAAATTTATCAACATATAAAAGGCAATGAATTCTTTTTTTTCATTCATATTACATTGGCGGTATTCGGTGTTCGATGCAAATTGTCTTACGTCATTGTAAATGCAAAATATTGTAGCTTTTCTTTAAAATCCAACAACAAAATATACACACAATCCAAAGAAAACCTACGTTATTTTACATTTGCACTTACGCAAGAACATTTGCAGCAAACATTGAATAACGCCATTGATTTTATTAACAAATCGTCATAAAGATTTTTGTTTTATCGCATCTTTAGCATAAGCAGATTTGACATTAGGAAAGAGGTCACTGATCAGCGTTAGAACACGATACCATTTAAAAAAGCCCTCATCATCTACAACAAAAGTGATAAATAAGGAAGACTTTTTATATTTATTTATTCTACTTTTATAAGCACTTGTTGCTCAGTCACCAAGCTCAGAATAATTGATTGAAATCATTAGAATTCAATGCTTTATGAGCAACACGAATTGTGCTAAAAGCTTTTTTTACCTCAAAGGCCGATTTGCAAAACGTATAAATTCAAAGTATGTAACTTTTCGGAGATGCGGTATTTATTAGTGACCTGCACAAGACCATTTATAAGACCTTTCCAAGAATTACAGATTTTTAAAATGCTTTAATACAGGGAATATTTCAAAACAAACGCTAAACAAACAACTCTTGGCAAGACAAACAACTGAAAAAAATAAATGTCTTACCAACAGTGTATAATATCGTGTAGAGATATAATAAAGTAGCGAAACATTGTTGAAAACATGAGCATCAACGGACACATTGATTACTTCTTTGCTGCGTTCTTGAGACCGAGGTACAAAAAGTCATTCGTACGTTATACGAACCGACATTGGTCGCATTCATGACAGTTGCGCAACCGTCGAGTGTTTGTCTTAGAAACGCATAGTTGAGTATATTCGCTCCACTCAACAGTTGAGTAATTTTCCATCATAAAATTTTTTCGCTACCTATAGTCCAAGGCCCATTTATTAGGTCTATGCAACTCTACAAAAACACAGCAATACAAAAAACAACTTTGTGTTTAAGTTGTCAGAAACACACACAAACATGAACTAAAGTATATGGTGCAAGCAGCTTTTGACAGTTTAAACAAGAAAACACAGAATATCATCAGGACGATTGCGTTGACCTGATAAATAGGCCTTGCTATAGTCAACACGTTGTGCTCAGCCTGAACAGCTGCTCAAATAGAGCTATTTCTTTTATATGCTTTGTTAAGTGCCAGCAACAAATATTTGTTAAGTTTTACATTACAAATGCGATTAAGTAACGAAATAAAGATATACAATTACATTATATACATCAAGCCGTTTCTAAGAAGTAGCTGTTGGGGCCAACAGTTGCCAGCAGTTTCACAAATGTTGAGCTCAACAGCTACGTCTTATGAATGCGCCCGTTAACGCAATGACGGAGGATGTTGACACAATGAGTACTTTATTGACGGGAAAATTTCAACATTTTCATGGTTTTTTTATTTAAGAAAACCTGTATTTCAACTTTGCTGTCAGTTGAAAAAGGAGACGTATAACGGGGTTGGGGTATTTCGACTTCGACTGCAATTTGAATGTACATAGATTGTGTTGAAGAGTTATCTAATCTATTACAAAAACGTCGTAGTCAAAGTGTGCCGACAACAAGGGGAATACTTGTCGGCCACCTTTTGAAAGGTTGTACAAGGGTGTACTTAGTCAATGTTTTGTAATTCATTGTTATCAAACACTACACTTTTTTCGAAGACAAAGCAAATGATGTTTTGGAAGTTAATCTCACTGGTCAAATCCGTATTGGGACACTGAATACATATATCGTTAAGTTAAACGAAAAACTTTATAATTATGTACATACATTTTTTTACACATTACATTTTTCCATTTACAGATTACATTTTTTTTAAATTTTAAATGCTTGGAAAATTCACTTACCGGTTCATCAGCTTGGCAACATCAATCTTGAACTTCTCGGCATACATCTCTGAAAATTGTTTGAGAGTGAAGGCCCAACCATGCAAACCAGAACCAAAACCCACAGAGCCTTTTGAGGGATCAACGCGCACTTCTCCCATTGGTCCGCCATCGTCATTGTAGGTAGCAATGATTACGTTAACATTTTCCACAATACGTTGGAAAGTTTGGTATAATTCCTCAGCTTCCAATTGCAATTCCAACAAAGCGCGGTCCATTTTGTTCATAAATAAAATGGGCTTAATACGTTCAGCAATAGCCTGACGCAACACAGTTTCGGTTTGGACACATACACCAGAAACGCAATCGACCACTACCAAAGCACCGTCTGTGACACGGAGAGCAGCTGTAACTTCGGAGGAGAAATCTACGTGACCGGGTGAGTCAATCAAATTAATCAAAAAACCCTTGCTGTTCTTTTCACATAAATCAGGATTTGTAATGAAAACTAAATCCTTGTCCTCTACTTCGAAATACATAGATATGGCACTGAATAAAAGAAAACATATACTTGATAAGCATATCTAACCAAATATATGTATATGTACATAGCATTTTAAAACAACACTTACGTGGACTTGATAGTAATACAACGTTCCTGTTCATCCTTACGGGTATCAGTGAAACGGGTTTCACCAGCTTTGGCACCAGCAATAATACCAGCTTTGGAAACCTAAATCCCATTAGAAAAATATCGTTTATCGTTTCTGGGTGGGGCACTCAAACTTTAATACACTTAAAAAAAATAGTACTTACCAAAGAATCGGTTAATGTAGATTTGCCATGATCTACATGAGCAATGACAGACATATTACGGATGTTCCGCTTTTTGTCCATCAAGCCACGAATTTCATCGACGGTGAAGTTGACCTATGGACGACATAAATATGTATTAGTAATATAAAGGAATTTCAAAACACAATTTCAAAATAAAAATTTTCCAAGGTTTAAAAAATAAAATAGGGACACTCAGAAACGCACACGTCATCTTGCATATTTTTTTTCTTTTGACCATATACATGAAACGAAGTCTCCATTGTATACTTCGTTATCAATCACAGACTACTGACATATAACATCAGATATTTATTCATGAAAATTATTCTAGCACTCATAAAATATTTTTTGCTTTCGAACATTTTTAAGTTTTTCCTCATATTTCCCAAATATTTTCAAATAATTACACCTACCATTTTGGATGTTTAATGATTTTTCTTGGACAACTCTAAAAAATACTACACGCCTGCAATGGCGTTACGAGAAAAAGAAAGATGTTGCCACAATTCACCAGAACCCAACCAGGTAGACAACCGCAGTTGTAAAATATGAGCATCAAAAATTATTTCACAATGTAGTATGGTGAATTTCCATTGTTGGCCCAAATTAGTGCTGCCAGACTTGAAAAATACTCATTTCAAAAAATCGTCGAAAATTTAATATCTAAACTTCTCTTCACGAGACGTTCCATAACCGAACAAGTTGTGTAGAACCAAATTAAAATAAAAGGTTTCACTGATGAATACATAATGTGGTGGATTTATTAATTAAAAGTGAACTGCAGAAATATTTTGTTAACTACTTATACATATCGTGAAGCACACAGACCACCGCTTATTTGGACCTTGTTAGTCCCTGTCCAGACTTGCAATTTTTTTTTTGCAGCAATTCTTTTGAAGTTTTAATTTATTTTCTTTCTTTAGCTGTATGAAAAATACAAAATATACAAAAAGTAAATCAATATGTTAATTTTTCAGTGAAATTTGTGGGGTAATAAATAAATAATTGCTAAGCTATAATTTCATAATGTGGACACAACTATTTTCTAATATTTAATTATTATTTAAACGGCTGGGGAGCCATGACAAATGTCGAAATCATATATTCATATATTTATGCACATATGTACCCTACAAGAACACTACCAGTCAATTGATTGCTCATTTGATCGATAGTCATGCAGGCTATATTCATCATTGCCTAGAACAAAGTTTCTATCAAATTATTAAAGGCAAAATGAAAAATGTGATGGAAACTTTTGTGTACGTGTGAAGTTTCATCACATTATTGAGTCATTATTGAGTTATTGAGAATGTAAAATTGTTTTATATGTGTTAGTGAAAAAATTTGTTTGTGGTAGTTTCAATCATTCATTTCTTCCAGGGTAGTATATATGTATACTAATTTTTAAGTATTTTGAAATAAATGAGATTGAAGTTGTACTGTTTATTTTTCCATTTATTTTTCTCTACTACTAGTATTAAAATTTATAATAGCATGTAGTTTCTTTATTGTAATCCTTACGTAATAAATTGTTCAGCCTTATAGGCTTTATTGTATATATTTAAAAATATATACAAATACAAGCGGGTAATCGAATAATGTTGTGAATTTATTAATAAGTGATCTGCAGTTGAAAATAATAAAAGAATTATACTCCAAAAAGAAAAGGGACATCTTGTAAATAATGGTTAAAATAATGTTTTATTTCTTTTTTAAATTAAAATATCAGCTAAATAAGCATAGTTTTAAGATTGAGATGCAGAAAAACTGCATTTTCTAAATCTACTAATTTCGTACTTGTGCGATTTTTGTGCGATTAGTAGTAACGTCTATACTCACCATAAGAACTTTTTTCAACGATGCCACCTTGTAAAATAAATAATATTGGTACTATAATTTGCTATAATTACTGCACTATGGCTATGGAAAAAAATGAGTTAATGATTCGTAGTGAATATTCCTGCGTAAGAAGCAGCATTCTTATTGTAGACGCAGTTTATAGCAAATTATTTTCTTGTTAAATGTACATACATTTTTTTGTGAACGAAATAAAAACTAATTATTAATACATTGCGATTAGATTTTTCTTTGATGGAAGAAGAAGGAATTACTAAAAGAGGTCGCGGTCGCGGGCGTGGAGGTAGGGGCCGTGGTCGCGGTCGTGGACGTGGTCGTGGTAGAGGGAAAAAAATGGCAGTAGTTGTATCCAGTGATGAGGAAGTGTCATTGTACCAGTCGTTTGATGGAAGCTCTGGTGCTGTCTTAGAAGATGGTGAAGTTTTAACTGGAAGTAGTTCAACTTTGCTAGAATCGGCTGAAGATACGATCATGAACGATTTGCCCAAAGACATTGATATGTTGGAATGTCCCGTTAGTATAGCAAATGTAGGAAATAGCCAATTAACGGAATCGAACACTGTCGTGAAATCACAGCCCGCTGCTTCAAGTGTACAATCCAATAGCGGTAATATTGTTTCACAAACAAGTATGATCTCATTAAAAAATTGTTTTTTATCACTGATATTTACCGAATTTTATATATTTTAGTTGATATGGAGGCCGACATATCTCAACTGGAAGCACCCACTTTTACAACGATTTGTAGAGGTCCACCTGAACCTATGCTTCGTCTTAAATGGAATCACAAAGTCAACTTGATAGGAGAAAAGGTTTTAAATCCCATGATTCACATTTGTGACCAATGTGACAAGCCTATTTTACATTATGGTCGTATGATACCCTGCAAACATGTATTTTGTTTGAAATGCGCTCGAACGGAGCCAGTGAAGGTATGTCCACGATGCAATGATAAGGTGGTTCGTGTAGAGCAATCTGGCCTTGGAACAGTATTTATGTGTACGCATAGCGGAAGCAGATATGGAAATACTGGTTGTAGAAGAACTTATCTTTCACAAAGAGACTTGCAGGCACATATTAATCATCGTCATGTAACGCAACCACCTCCTCCTCTTCCACCTGCTCCAATACCACCACCAGGGGATATGAAATTGGATTCTGGCATGCAAAGAAAGCTATCAGAATCATCCATTGCTGTTGCACCCACTCATGCTGCTTCAACTTTGTTGACTCAGCGTGCCCCAGTACGATCCAGCAGCAGCATTGGTTCAATTGCTCCACCAGGTTCAGCGACACTACAGCCAACTTCAACGCACTCTTCTTTAACGCAAGCCAATTTGGCACGAATAAATAGTGCCAATGCTCAAGATTGCCATCAGGGTAAGGTGGCCTTACACCAATCGCTCAAAAAGGCTCCTCCTAGTCAGGGTCATCATCAGCCCTCAGAATCTGTTGCAGATGCCTCTTATTACAGTAGTGTTCTAAATTCATTTGGGAGTTCTGGTGGTGGTGGGACATGTACTGGCAACAATGCTCCATACGAATCATCTTCTGGCACTGCTTCCAATCAGGCAGGTGGTCAAAATTCTTGGCAACAGCAGCCATATTACAGATGAAAACAATGAGAATCATAAACAGTTTCTTTTTTATATATTCTTAATAAATAACATTAAAAATGTAAAATGGTAGATGATCAGAAGAACCAATCCCTATTTTAGTTTTCTATTGCTTTAACCAAATATTTGACCGAACTAGTACGAACATATTTGATTAAATTATTCCTCTAACAATTCGGGGATTTATGGAAACATTTAAAAGATGAAGAATTCATGTCGATAATAAGAATTTAATTTTACAGTCGCGTTTCTTGCAAGCTACCTGCATATATGTATATACTTTGTATTAATGTCAAAGTACATATTCGCATATATTTACATAGCTACATAAATGCATCCATACATATGTATGTATATACATACATATTTTAGATGAGAAACGTTCCATTCTTGCTCTCAATAAAAAATAATTTTTCCTTTCGATATAAAACATACAGTATGGATAGCATCCATAACACCAATATAATAAAATAGACTAAACAGTACACTCGGAGATCCTTTACAAAATAGAATTTCATTACTTTGTTTATAAAAGCATTTTATTGCGTTTGAAAAACAATAGAAGAAAATATTTATATTAAATAAATAAATAAAAATTATAGGAGCATACTAAAAAATAACGCCAATTTTAATTTAAAAATAAATTTATATACTAATATTTATTTCTTATCATACATATTTAAAAAAAATCCATATGTGTATACATACTTAAATACATATGTAGCTGCACATACTTATGTATACATTATAACTGCTTGTTGGTCTTTTAGCAGTTTCGTCTACAATTTATTTGCATTTTTTTTAAATTTATTTCTTGTTATTAAACAACAATTAATGCTCGACATCTGTATCCACATCTATAAGTAACTCTTTATCGCTGCTGTCATTGTTGAAATTGGTAGTAGCAGATTTTTCTACTTTGGGAGGCGGCGCTGGCATCGGTATTGCTATAGGGCTCATTGTACTTATCATGCGTGGCTCAGATCGTGCTGTCGTAATAGGAGCAGCAGAACTCGTACTTGATTGCGCTAAGAATGGGGGGGTTTGCACGTCAATTTGGCTTCCCATAACGGACCCGTGAGAATGACTGTGTCCAGAAGTGCTATATGCGCTATGGGCATGCGACGTATTATGGTGGCTATGACCGCTATGGTGGCCATGATGCTTATGTTGGTGCTGACCAGTTACAGTTGGAAATGATTTTGGTAATTGAGGGTGGCGCGATGTGTCAGTAGATTTAAGACGATCGCTTAAAGCCTTCAAAGCAATTTGTCTATAAAAATTTGTATGTACATACATATACAATATATTCTATATAAATAAAATGTTAGTTTATTACCTTCTTCTTTCAACATCATGAGGGTCAACACCTGGCATTGAAATTGATACGGAAGATAAACTGGATGCTGATGCTACTCGCAGCGGTGCTGGTGGCTTAACTAAGCCAATTTTTAAACAGCACAAGTAAATAGGATTCACAAGGATGCCAATGATTGGCTGCATTATGTTGGGAAAGAAACTGGCAAAAGTGAAACTCTCTGAACTATCACCTCGACCATTAGGATGGTGTTGGTAGAATCGCAAGTAGACCCAGGAAACTAACAGACCGGAAGCGAACATAGCAGGATATGTCCCATCTAATAAAGCTAAAGCCCATAATAAAATAGACCAAATCAATACAGTCAGCGGAACATTGCGATTAGTCAATCGACCCCAACGCGTCTTAAATATTAAATGATCCGGCATTATTTGGCGTACTGCAACACAAATTCCTGCAACATAACCAGCCAAACCGTGTATATGAACTTCGAATAGAATTTGTGGATTTTTTGTGATCATATAATAGAACAAATAGTAAATGGTTGTCAATATCGATACGCCAAAATTACTTAAAGCGAAAAATTTAAACATTTCCATTTGACCCCACAAAGGTTCTATCATTTTCCCGCACAAGCCGACGGTGATTACATCCACTATAACCTCCCACCAATGAAGCTCTATAAAGCAGAATGTGAACGCAGTCCAAATCCAAAACTCTGCATTTGGCAAGATGTATCCGGGCGTTACTGTTAAAAACAATATAGCTGTTTCACTATAAGAAAGCAAATATCCCACAGTTGTTACCAAGCATATAAGGGTAATTACTGGTGAAGTGTTACGCAGTAATGCAGAGAATTGCTGTTTCAAATAGGGCATATTCCTGTTCAGAATATGAGTTGTGGCAGACATTTTCACTGTTGTTGAGACAATTATTTGTTTTTATATCTTTCACACTTATCATACAAATTGTTATTTCTAACACACGTACGCTTTGATAAACAAGAAACACTTGTTAAAAAGAACTGGAGTTTAACCAGAGATTCCTCCACTTATCCACCAGTAGGAGGAGGTGTTAATACTTTTTGTGGTTACCACTGTTAATATATAAACGTCAAATAAATTTTACCCTTTCCATTTGAGACGGTGATGTCAATTAAAATTTTTGTCTAGCGTTTATTTGTTTCGTTATACAAAACAAAGACAAAAACACACATACCATAATATTTAAATCGTGCAAATACACAGGATCCAGTTAGGGAAAGCTTATATCGATCGTCACAAGTAGAAAGGCTCCAACTCGTATTTTCAAGAATTTGAGTTTTTCAGTGATTCCAACATATTTCACATAAATATATCTTGTCAGAAAAATTTATTGCATAACTGTAAAAAATAACGCTTTTACAAGCAGTTGTACTGTTTATTATTCAACATTATTATTTAACACAATACCAAAAAAAATGGGACTTGTCTACCCCAAGGCGAATTCAGTATCAGGTGACCTTATCAGCCCAGGTGATTATCAGCTGTTGATGCGAAGTTGAGCAATTTGAACCAAAACGTCAAAATTTGTTCAGAAATCTTTTGACAGATTGGTTTTCTAGCATAGCAAACTACATGTTGTTTTTTGTGTTGTAAAATTGTTGTACTGATAAGGTCACCTGATACTGAATTCGCCTTGGTCTACCCTTTGTCGAAAACAACTTACTCCTTTTGGCAGGTTTATGCTATTTTATAGACTTTAGGGAACGGAAATAGATTGTCAGTAGTACAAAATTGTTCTCGAGAGCGGGTATTGTGTTAAAATGACGTCGATGTCGACAAATGGAAAAATGGTGATTATGTTGCTAGCTTCTCCTGTAAAGTTACAGTTATTTGAGTTAGAGCCTTTCTACTGGTGACCAGCGAATGTACACATGTATCTAGATAATAAAACAGAATAAATGATAAAATATAATTACATCACATACATATGTACATAATGAAATAAGGCTATTTAGGATGAAAGAGGAATGTTTATCAACCAAATTTGATGTGGGACCACGGAAGTTTTCCAATTTAAAGCAAATCCCGCCGGGAGAAAATTTCATCACTCAAAATAGTTATTAATAGTATTTGTAAAGTTTACTTAAGTATTAGTTCATGTGCATTAATTTTTCAAAACGTTGAAAATTAACTTACGCCATTAGATTTTCCTAAACGGAAGTATCAAAGTACAGAAATTAGCATTTTCTTATAAAGAAAAAAAATATCATACAAACAATATGACATTCATCAGGCCACGAAAATTTACTTCCCCTATCAAAAATACATACTTTGTATGCATTTATTAATCAAGGTAGTTATTGAATCCCATTTATTGAAAATACATATGGATGTATGTATTATTCTCTCTTTTTTAATTTATTTTCATCATTTTGAATTAAGTCGTTTTTTTTCATTAATTTTTCTTCTTAATACTATAGCTTTAATAATTTCACAATCATGCGTTGTGTATATAAATAAACAACTTGTTTCGTTTTTAATATTATTTTAAAAAATTGTTAATTTAAAACTTATTAAAAATAATTTAAACATTTAAATTAAATTTAATTATTTTAATAAATAATATTAAAAACTTTAAAGTTAATAAAGTCTCATTTTTGTTTTGGATTTTTTTTATCTTTTTATAGAAAGGATTTTTGTAAAAAAAATATTTTAACATAAACTAATATTTTTTTGTTAAATAAAAAGTACTTACAATAAACCCAAAGCGTAAAATGTTTTGAGTTCACTTATGCAACTAAACATACATATGTACCTAAACATACTTGAAATGCTCTTAATTTAATTATGGTTAGTTTAGAACAGTAGTGTACCCATACCGCCCATTTCAGATTGTTCTTTAACAAAGATTTCAAAGTATTGATAGATGATAGTGACAGCTAGAAGAATACCGGTACCAGATCCGATGGCTCCTAAGAAATCGGCTAACACGGATAAAGCTCCAATACATAAACCACCGAAGGCAGCTGCTGTGGGAATATAGCGGTTCAATTCATGGATCATAGAATTTTCACGATGGCCACGCATAACCATGTGTTGTTCTTTCAGTTGTTTAGCAACCTATAATTTGGCGAAATTTTAAATTTTATACATGTATATAAGATACAATCTACAATTAAAATTCTTACATCCTTGGCAGAGCTTCCAGAAACATCAATCCACGTTTTTGAGAAAAATGCACATGAGCCCAACATGAAGACGATGTAGAGAATAGCGTGTATAGGATCAGTCAAAATGTGACCAACACTTTCTGGTGGTGACAAATAATAGCAAAGTCCTCCAATGGGATAGGAACGAGCAGGGCCGCCGCCACCAACATCAGCCCAAACACCGAGAAGATTGATAAAGAAGTTTCCTTGAAATTTAACAGCAAGCATTTGGGATATAACATACAAATTCGAAACCAAGGCCGATTGTAAAATAATAGGTATGTTTGAAGTATAGAATAGTTTGATGGGATAACTGCTATATTGACCACGATAACGAGCAGATTTTATGGGCAAATCAACACGGAAGCCTTGGAAATATATGACGACAGCAAAAACGAGTACTGTTGCCAACAAGTTCATCAAATTGGGTAAGTTTTGGCGATAGAAAGCCTCACGCAAAGCGCGTACCTTATCGGTACGAGTAGCCATTAAGTGGAATAAAGCTATGACAGCTCCTTCGAATTCAGTGCCACGTCCAGTAGTGACGGTTGTGGGAGAAAATGCTTTCCAAACAATGGTCTCACAAATATTTGTGGCTATGAAGAGCGATATACCAGAGCCCAAGCCATAGCCTTTTTGTAATAGTTCATCCAATAACAAAACAATTAAGCCTGCAGCGAATAATTGGATTATGATCAAAAGACAAACACCAGCCCCAATTTCTGATGGATCTCCATACATTCCAGTCATAACGTAAACGATGGCTTGACCAATAGTGATCACCATACCGAATAGTTTCTGAGCGCCATTAAATAAGGCACGGTCCTTGGGTGTATCACCAACTTCTATAATTTTAGCGCCTGCCAACAATTGCATTATTAAACCAGATGTCACAATAGGTGAGATACCCAATTCCATAAGTGTACCGCGATTGGAGGCCAAAATTACACGAATCCAATAAAAGGGATCAGCTGAGTCGGAGCTCATAATGCCAAATAAGGGGATTTGACAGCAAACCAAGAAGATAAACAGGGTTATGGCAGTCCATAGCACTTTCTCTCTAAATTGAATCTGAAAAAAATCAAGTTAAAATTAATTGGTTTACAAAATCAAGCAGATACACAAAGAATACAAAATTGGCTTCTCAGTTTCAGAAAGGCATGTATCATTAGTATGAATTTTTAATTCTTACTTTATATTTCTTTGATTTTAACCTAAATTGTAGTATGTTTCAAAAATTCAGGGTGCCCGCAGGGGCTAATTATTTCTTTTTCATTTTTGCTTTTTTTGGTGTTACTTCATAACTTGGTACATTTTAGACCGATTGTCAAACTTCTCTTTTTTGTCTGCTTTTTGGTACAGCTTCCCATTGGTGCCATTGTAAAAAAAGAGAGCGGGGACAGGCCCAGAATTTTTTATTTAATTTTATGATATTGTACTTATTTCATTGCTGCGAAACCTATTAAAACACCTTTGGTTCTTGTAATTACACAATTTGAAAGTTGATAAATTGGGCGGGGTTATGCCCATTAAAATATATTATAGTCCTTCTTATTGTGAATGGCGTCGTCGAAGTCACATCAAAACGACAGTAAAAAATTTTACTTGCCTACTCTCTGTCGACGACAATTGAAACATGCTCCATTAATTTACAAAGCCTTAGAGATTAGTAAGAAATTGTCAATAAGAGCCAATTGTTGTCGATAGAGTAGAAAATTGAAAATATTTACTGTCGTCTTGATGTGACGTCGATGACGCTATTCACATTAAGGGGGAATATTTCTCGCGGTTCTACTTAACCGATTTGTACGAAACTTAACCACACACCTCAAGCTCTAAAATGGACACAATCCTCCATTTGAAAAAAATGGGTGGAGTCACGCTCATTAACATATATTTTATTTTTAGTGGTTCTACTTTACCGATTTTTGAAAGACTTAACTAACACGCATCCTGAGCTCTAATAAAACATAAAATTTTTCATTCAAAGGATGAGAGGAGGCACGCCCTTTAAAATCCTTTAGAAATTCGTTTTTTAAGTGCACTTTCTATACCTGCACATTTAAGATAAGTGCCCTAAAATTTTGGTAATTTTCATTTCATTTCATTTATTTATTAATTATCTATACCATAGGCTAGGCCATATTCGGTCACATCATACTACTCAAAAAAATATTTTCATACAAAAAATCAATGTTAGCTGCACATTGACTGAACTGCACAAAATATATTTCTTCTGTAATTATTGTTCAAAATCCTTTTTAACCCCCCGACTTAGAAAATTGGTGTTATAAGTTTGTAGTGTGTGTCTGTCCGTGTCCAGGTACAGACCAAACGGCCGAACCGATTTTGATTTAGTTTTTTCTGTTTGAAAGATGACGTGATCGAGAGGGTTCTTAGCCATGTTTTAAAAAAATCGGTCCAGCCGTTTAGAAGATATCGCATCTTCTCTAGATACATACATTCGGGGGGTTATTAAAATTTTTAATTTTTGTTATTTAAGTGCATGTTGTATAACATATTGCTGTTTAACATATTTTTAGGCAGTTTTATATTATTCTCATATAAAAAATTCAAGTTTGCTGCTGCACACATTAAAAAAATCTAGCTACATAAATATGCAACAATGTATGTTTATAAAAATGAAGTAAAAAATTGTATACCTGCACATTTAGGCAGGTAAATGCATTTAAGATAACAGCATTTTTCACTTACATATGTATCTGCACAAAAAGTCGTGCAAAGTTAATTGTGCAGGTAAGTCAAAATTACTGTATTTATAAAACATGTACCAGAGTTTGGATTGTAGCGACATTACATAGTACGAGTACATACATATGTATGTATGTACATACATATTTATGTATATGCAATAACATTAAGATTGATTGTTATCAATCAAGGCGAATTCATATCATTATCAATTCGCCTTGGTTATCAATATCATTCATAAATAACGCATTAATTTTGGTGTTTTTATCTTTACATGAACTCATGACATGCACATACACACATGCGTACATACATACATACATACATATGTATGTAGGTATGGAATGTACACATGTATCTATGTATATGACGAAACCACTTATATTTCAAACGTTTGATTATCTGTTTGTTGGATACGTAAGCAAAATAATCAAAACAATAATCAACAGTGGCAATATAAGAAAATACCAAACAAGCAAATATACGAACACATATTCAAAACGAATTAAAACGAATTATATTCGGACAATTTGTACACGTCGTGCCGTATTCATAAGTATGTCAAAACAATGAAATGTGAAAGTATTAAGTTAAAAATGTGCATATAAACCATTATTAAAAGTAATATAATTTTGTCTAACTTATTTATAATAATACATATTTGCATCTGGCAAAAAATATGGATGAAGGACCGATTTTGTGGTTTTATGTAAATTTTCAATATAGCATCACTTTCAGATATTTATGAATATTCACACTCCCCAAATTACAACCATTAAATAGTATGGCAACCTTCTTATCCTATCCAACATATTAGCACAAAGTAGATAGGAGAATCGGGACGTTTTTACTAAATATAATTATTGTAATATCATGTATTGCACATCTAAATTTGTTAATTAAACACTATTTTTTCTTATTTATTAAGATATAATGAAACTTTTGTAACTTACCTTGCGTTCTGGTTTTGCTATTTCTGGCAGTATACTGCAAAATGGTTTTATGACTTCAAGAAATTTTACTGGAAAGCAAGAAAGAAGTTGATTAGCTTAACACGTCACCATCTATTTACTATTAGTAGTTGAGCTCATTACATGTACATATTTTAAACACATTATATTGTTGCAAAACACCGGCTTTAATTTTTTGAGCAATGTATACGTAAGCAAATGACTTTTTTCTTCACTTTTTTAAGATCAACTACAATTGTCTGTTTACTTACTTCCCATAATGTGTAGATATTTAATTAAATTTAATTAAAAATTCTTTATTTATTCTCTCCACTAAAACGTTCGCAAAGAAAGTGAAATTATTCCCCCCAACTACTTTATTGGGTTGGAAAAATCTCGAGCACGCAAATGAAATGTACGTAAAAAAATGAATGAACAAAATTCGTACCTCAAGTAATCTAGTTGCACTTGTGCTTCGTGTCAAAGTGCTACCAACACGAAATAGGAATATAACTACACCTAACTCTTTTTACTTATAGCTTTGATGGGCTATTGCCGCAAATAGTATTTCTGTCCTTTTCCTCCTTTGTTTTTACACGTTTGTATTCACGTGACATGTTTCAAGTGCTGCTAAGTCTTTCATAGTTCAGTTTTTTGCTTTGTACTCATTCCCTGGTGAATGACTCACAAAGGTTACCGTTAACGCGTTCAACATTTTTTATTTGCGTACTGCTTTTTTGTGTTCTAGAACTACATTAAAACGGGTCAAAAACAATTGGTTGGTTTTATATAAATATTATTTTATAAAAACGTTTTTGTCTTCTACTCTAATATGATACATACATATATCCAATTAATTATGAAAGTGTCTGTCATACGCATTTTTACTTCGAAATTTTAAATAAATCTCAAAAAACTTCAATAAATATTTCATAAATACTAAATAAATTTATATGAGTCGAGGGTACTACAACTCTACATTAAAATGTTGTATAATATAAAAATATTTTTTCATTTGTTCAAATGTAATCTACTAAATATGTCGACCAAAGAAATAATGTAATTAAGGCCACAAATATTATATGAAGTTTTTATCAAGGGAATTTCCCTTAACATTCCTCAATATACATACATATCTACATCCCAGGTTTTTGTGAAATTCTGTATTATTAATAATTTATGTATATATTCAAATATTAGATTTAACTGTTGCCCACCTTTTAAACAAAATCTCACTTCATGCATTTTGTTTAATATTTATTTGTTCTATATATTACTTTACTTAATATTATTGTATTTTATTCAATATTCGTAAGTTGTTAAATTTCATAGATAAATAAATACCAAGTATATGAATACAGAATGATACATATATATACAGTATAATAATAAGTAATTTATTAAAAAGTCCATACCTACATACATATTTTGAAGGACTTTGCGTATTATTTATAAATTTTTATCTATGTATTGGGGGTAATAAACGCTATATACGGGCTGAGCTAGTATAGTATTTTTTTTGCATATTACATAAAAATTTATTGTTGCTAAAATGCTAACAGTTTTATAATATATGTGTTAATATGTATGATTCTACTTATTTGTCATGCTTTCTTTGCATACATAAGTGGAATTGGAACAACTACAACTTTCTACTGGGACATAATACAGCATAATAAAGTTTCACTTTCTTTAAGTCGACTATTATTGCTATTATTGCATATTCCAAAACGTATCAATAATACTTGTATACTTTTCCAATTCGGAATTTATATCGTGTAAGAATACAAAGTTGCTAAACATTGTAACTAGAGAAATCAGCCAAACACAATAACAATTCTGTGGTTTTCATTGATAACAGCCAATGTCCAAAAATCAAATTTTTCAGTAGAGCCAAAAAAAGTTATTTTTAAAGCTTATTTAAAAAAGGGTATTATTTGTGTTGTGGTCTTAGAAAAAAAGTATGTATGTATATACGTCCATATTTTTAAAAAATTTCTTGAAACTTTCTAAAAAGCATTCAAGATATAACAATTTGATATTATAAACAAGAAATGAGAAACATATAACATCACACAAATTGCAATTTCTAGTAAACGTGTTTGTATAACTTTGATGTCCTAATAAAGTTACAGCGCTACAGTGTTTTCATATACGCAAATGTGTTTTTTTATTTCCAACGTGAATATTCGTAACAAAAAATTCGTCGTTGGTCACAGTTGTGTTTACAGCATTACTAAGTTTTGCAATTGTGTAACCGTTGTGTTTGAAAGCCTAAAAATATTCGTAAAAAAATAAATCCATTAACACTTAGTTTTTCTTAATAATTTTGCGTATTAAAACACTGCATCGAAGGCAAAATTCTGTTCTATAGCAAATTCTTTGCTCAACAAAATTTTCGATGCTCGGTTGGTTATTGGTTTGCGGCATAGTATATTCAAAATACATTATGTCTGATCTTCTATTCCATTTCTTAAAACGCGAACACTTGTCGGTTAACATCGAATTATTGTTGCAAATGACATGGCCTGTGACTGCACTACATAGGACCATGTTGCAATTATTCCAAATGTTCGTGTGCTTGTTCTCATATTGAAAATAAAAACAAATTATTTGAATTTTATAATTTTCAATTAAAGTAATGGTATGGTATGATGGTATATAGTATATACAAGTTGGTGTGCTCCGACTGAAAAAAAAATAGTAACACTTCTATAAATATCATCTTTTCAAGAACGAACGATACTTACTCTTGGTATGAACTTAGTAAACAATCTGTTATCATAAACAGTATGATTGCTATATGCAAGTATGTATTATGTGTGTAAGCAAACTTATTATATCAAAACTACAGAAGAAATACATTTGTTCTAATTTAATTACTCAAAAGAAGATAGTGTATTAAAAAATTAAGTATGTACATACATAAAAGAAATCAGAAATTATGTGTCTATTAAAAATCATCAATTCTATGTACATATAAATTTTTATGTACATACATATGTATGTATGTATGCATGTGCATTATTTCTGTTCACAAAAATTTATTAGCACATATGCATGTATTTTTAAAAAAATGCACTATTTCATAGTGCATTTGTACTATCCAAACATACTTATGCAATAATAATTATTTTTTTTATCAGATAAAAATCAGTAGTTATCAATTCATTAAATTTTAGAAACTTGAACATTACTTTAACGAATAGTTTATGGGTTTTCAAAACAAGCACAAAAATCAACTTTTGTTCTAGTAGAAACATAAGACTAGCCCTTTAAATTTTTTTAAGCTAATAGCGGTATCATTAAGAAATTATATAGCTTTTATTTCTAAATATATATTGACATTATTTTTAGAAAATAAATCGCTAAAAGAAATATACAGTAGTATATGAAATTTCGACACTAAATTTTTAATAACATTAATTACAATTAGGAACTTATATTTCTACATATGTACATCAACAAGAGGGTATTAACTCAAAATTTTTAAAATTTGACTTTTAAAATGGCTCAATTTTTTTTTGAGTTGTGACTTTTTCAAAACATAGATATTCTACCACAATAATTGCATGGTTTTAAAATAAAAACAATGTAAATATATTTTCAAATAGAATTTGCTTATTATAACAGATCAATTTTTTAAATAATAATAATTGCACATACATACTTTGTTTGCTAATATTACAAACTAATAATAATAGAATACAATAAAATAATACACATACATACTATGCAGGTATTTTTTAAGTGTGTGGAATATTAACTCATTCATGCATGTATAGATAGAATTTCTTTAAATTTGAAGCATTTCACAAATGACCATTTTCATTATCACGATTACTGCGCATATACAAGGGTGTTGTAAACGATTTACCTTGTACCAGAGGTGTCAAATTTTCACCGGCATAACTTACAAATGGGGATATTTCACATTCATCTCCATGTACAACACCACCAGCTGCCTCAATATATTTTTTATGCAAATGATACAGGTCAGCTCTGGCAGTAGATGGGCAATCTTTACCTGCTAAGTCGGCGTTTTTCAAAGCACTAAACTCTTCATCTCTGGGTACTTCCATGGCTACAAACTTTTGTGTAAATTCAAAGACATCGAAAACAAATTTTTCAATTTTAATTCCATTTGGCTTTTCCGGCGTTATACGTTTACCCGAATTGTCTATGAATGGTATCTTTTTTTTTGCAACATGTAGTTTGAGTTCCTGCTCATAAGTACTCGCTACTTTTTGTAAAAATGCCGCCGAAAAAAAATGATTGCAAATATTTCCAGCATTAAACGTAAGACGGCCATCAGAGTTACGCATTTCAGCAGCCTTTGGTGATATCTCACTATACTCCACAACTTGATATTTCCCATCTACAACTGCTACCACACCTACCGCTTCGCTGGGTGAAGATTTTTCAACTACTTTGGCGGCACAGTCGGCATTTTTTTGAACACAGTAGCCAATAAAAATAGGGTCGGCTACTTTAATTAATATGTTGTCCACGCTGTGAGCGTGTATGTATAAGATGCCTCTCTTAATCATATCGTCCAATATTCCTTGTTGTTTCATTGCCCGATAAATACCACCATTTCCATCTGGTGCTTTAGCAATGCGGTGCTTTTCATCCAATATGATTTTGCCATCATATTCAAAACAGGGCAAAGATCCCTGTTCGAAGAAGATTATATTTTCCTTCTTCATTCCAAAGTGATTATGCGCCACAAAGTAATCGTAAGTGGGCTGTATAGTGTGTTCAGACGTCATAATATACCATGTTATATCACCTTTTTTGCCAGTGGCTTCAAAAGCTAATTCTTCTAATTTCAGTATACGTTCGGCTTGTAGGCGAAATAATGTTTTATGAGATTGTAAGCCAACGTCATACATGCCTTTCGGATAAGCAAACCCCAATCTGGTTCCTGCAAATCATATACAGAAGTTTAAGATATTAAATATGTTGAAAAAGATTAAATAGTTCTTAATACTAAATTATAAACTTTAAACTCGCGAAATAGTTTTTTGGAGTTATGACGTTGTTCGAGTAAATGAGCGATATCTAATTTCACATGTACATATTGCAATATATTAACATTAAAAAAATTATGTTATTGGAATTGATAATGAATCCTTGTTTGTTTGCTACCATTTCACGCCCAAACCGCTAAATCGATTTGAAAAATTCTTTCATTCCGGTTTGCCCTAATTTACACTACGCAAGTCTTATTGCTAAGCTGATTAGTTTATGGGAACAGAACCGTTTCTTTTCCCCTCGTCTCTCTATCTCTCTGCTAACAAACTAATTAGCTTAGCAATTAAACTTGCATAGTGTAAATTAGGACTTTGGAACCGGTTTATTTTATTTGGTTCGGATTTTTTCCGAAAAATACATTTGTGGACTGTTTTAAAATCGGTTTCTATTCTGTTTTTTTTTTATTTTATCGCCTTTTTGCCGGTAGCCATTGTTGATTCATGGTCACGTCAAAATTGCGTCAGAGCCACATTGGCATGTGAATTTTTGTTAATGTCTTTATTGAGCTGCACATATCTACATATGAACGCAAATTGAGTGAAACCTTTAAACAAAAAAGTACAAAACAAAAATTAAATAGAAAGTTGTTTCTGTTCAAGCAAATTTAAAACGCCTTTTTTTAACACTTTTGTGCAAAGAAAAATGAATGTTAAAGTTGTACGACAAAAAATGGTGCCATATACATACATATATATATATATGTATGTATATATATGTATATGTATGCTCATAACTACTAGCTTTTACGCTTATCTGTTTAAAAAATTCATAAAAACCGTTTTAAAACTGGTTATTTCGCAACTAGTAATGACTGACACTTGGATTACTTTTCAATGCAATCAACTGACCATTTTAACATTGCGATGTCTTAGGAGGTAGTCAATTGTCTCACCCTGCTTTTATTTCAGCTAAATTAAAGTTGATTTTTTTTAAATCACCTGGTAGTCAGTAAATTAAAAAAAAATTATGGGGTTCGAGCATGTATCATGTCACGTTGTCTACTCAACACGCTACCACTCAGCTAAGCTACCATATCTAAAATAACAACAGCAAAAGGTTAATATAAAACTGAAAGGAGTTTCAAAGTAACTGAGAATAAATTTGTTGGCTCTCATCAAAGTCGTCAACTTAAGAATTAATTTTGGGTTTGTTCTGGATGACATTGCAGTAGCTTTTAGTCAGTTTAAGAAAAGTTAACTATAAGTTAACTATTTTTGTAGTCTACCACACATTCTCCGACAGGGTATATATAGTTGTGTATGCATGTATGTATGTAAATACATATATAAGATTTTATGTAAAATTAGCTTTTTTGAGTTATGACAATGTTGCAACAAAGTAGCGTGGTCTAGTATGGATATGTACATATGCGTACATACATATCGCCAATTACTAAAACAACAACCACATACAAACACTGAACACTGAAAAACTCAATTTGGTGAAAACACGAGTTAGGGGCTTTATACTTGTAACAATCGATATACAACTATGTAGGTGGGTCTAAGAAACAAGGGAACATGTTTCCGAACCAAAAAAATTAGTTTAACAAGTTTGACTAAACACATACACCTGCGGTCAATATATGTATCACCACGCACAAATTTATACTGACTCCGTTTAGATTTGGTTAACTGTTGGGCCGATTCAACTCAAAACAAAATAATAAATTCTTTGATGTTAATGGTTTATTAGCAAAAGAAAATTATTTGGTTTTTTTCAACAGTATAAAATGCGCTAATTAATATAAACAAAAACCCTAAAAATTACACACTCAAAATAATAGCACTTCATTTCATTTTTAGCAAAAAGCAGTGTTCTTTCTTAAAACAAATCAAAAATTTCACTAAGATATCCTGTAGATAAATTAATTGTATTGTTTCAATACTTTGTCGCGTGCCCTTTGTTTGCTGTTACCGCGGCACAACGCCTTCCAATGGAATCGACTAAATGCTGGCATCTTTCAACTTTGATGGAAATCCCAATTTTCTGCACAGCCTCCCAGAGCCCTTCAACACTTGTTGGTTTTGTTGTAGATACACCTTTCTTTATGTCCGTCCACAGTTTTTCGATAGGGTTCAAATCTGGGGACTGGGCAGGCCACTCTATTACATTGATAGAGTTATCGTTGAAACATTTTTTTGCCATTTTGCTGGTGTGTTTGGGGTCATTGTCTTGCTGGAAGACCCACACCAGCGGCATTTCGTAGGAAGCATACGGTAGCATAATTTCAGCAAGGATTTTTACATAAACCGATGAAACCATAACGGTTTTGATCCAATATATAGGACCCACACCTTGATACGAGAAGCAAAACATCCACCAAAAAGAACAATTTTGGATTCGTCAGTCCATAGCACATTTCTCCGCTTATCCTTTGGCCAATTTAGATGTGCTTTAGCAAAAGATATCCGTTTACCAACATGCTTAGAGAGCGGCACTTTTCGAGGACTACAGTCATTGAGGCTGTTGCCTCGAAGTCTTCGGCGAATAGTTTCCAGGCTTGCCGGCACATCCAATGTTTTTTTGAGCTCCGTAGCTGCCAAAAAGGGATTTGCTTTAGTCGTCCGTACTAACCATTTTACTATTAAGGGGGACAAAACTCGCTTCCTACCACAGGATTCAACTTTTTGCTCATATCTTAGGGCATTTATTATCATTTTATTGGAACAGCCCAGCAATTCCCTTATTTGGGAATACGATTTACCCTCGGACACCCATTTTTTTATTAGTTCACGTTTTTCAGGCGAACAATGCTTTTCGCGACCCATAACTATACAATTTTTATAAAATTATTACACGATTTTATAGAAAGTATATTAAAAAAATTTTAGTACCTTCCGTTTTAAGTTTTTTTTCACAAAATTTTGCAAAACAAACTAAAAAAAGCCTACTGATGCTATTTTATTAACTGCACGAAATGATAAGTTTTGAAAAAAGATCTTTAATAACTGATTAACAGTTACGAGATTTGACAACAAATGCACACACTCTGAGATGGCATAAAAAATGTAACACTCAAAAAAATTATATAATAAATAGGTGAAATTTTTACATATATCGAATCAGAATATTGCAACTGGTGCTATTATATTGACTGGCACTGTACATACATATGTACATACATACATACATTTAATTTTTTATTTTATTAAGCTCATGCATTATTAAAATGTTGTTTGGCATTTAAAACTTGTTTTAAACGACATCAAAGAGGTAAACGTTGTTTTTAATGGAAAATTGGTAAGCTACTTTATTTATTAATGTTAGGTAAAATATTTTAAGATAAACTCATTATAAATAAGAAATAAAAATATATTTTAAATATGTAGATACTTTTCACTCCACACAATTTCTATTTATTGAAAATTAGAAAAAATGCAATAAAATCTATAAGAATATCTACATATGTATGTATGTACCCTGTCGGTGCCATCTAAATGCAAAATGTTATATAATATTGAAAGATTTTCAAGGTAGTTGAGAGTAAATTGGTTGGCTCCCACCAAATCCGATTACGTATTCAACTTAAGAATTGATTTGGGTCAGTTTTAGATTACATAGTAGTTAGCTTTTAGAGTTAACTATAAGTTAATTATTTTTGAAATCTACTAGTAATTTTTTTGTGTTTTGGGTGGTGTGTCCGCCCCAAAAAATTGACCTTCAAGCCCATTTGCAATGTAATTTTGTGCATATGAATATCTTTTTAAAAAATCATTTAACAAAGGATATGATATATGGTAATATTTTGGCTCTTCGGGTCAACAACATTAGTCTTAAAATACCAAACATTTTTTGTAACAAAATTATTTTTATATGGAAATTATTTATATTAAGCATGTACGATAAGATCTTACATATATCTGTTAAATTATTTCATACATACATACATATGTATACATATACATACATATGAGGAGGTCCATAACAGAATGCAACAATTGAATTTGAGAAAGTTTTTAAATAAAAAAATTACTGTAATTAGACTGCGGACAATATATGTACATATATTGGAATTGTTTAATTTTGGTCTGAATATCTAGTTTAGGTATTGAGTCACAATAAAACTATTGGCCTTCTGTATGTTTTATGAAAATGTTTACATAGACTTTAAGCTGTAGAATTGAATTAAGCAAAAAAAAAAAAATCAGAAAACTCAAAAAGTGGAATTATTGCGGTTTGTTATGGACCTCCACATATGTATATGGACAAAAAAGGAAAACTAAAAAAAAGAAAAAACAAATTACATTGAATAAATGGGCTTGAGGCCAACTTTGAGGGGCGGGCGCACCTCCTAAAACACAACTTATCGATATGAATGCAATATGTATTTTAAAATGAAAACAATGTAAATACATTTTCAAATGGAATTTGCTTACTATGATGTATGCCGATTTTCAAATTCTCCTAAAATTTAACCACAAACAGTTTTTCGGCTCTACTTAAAAATTTAAAATTTTGAGTTGATACCCTTTTGTTGATTAAGTGCGATATGTACATACATATATACATATGTATATAAGTATGTATGTAGGCAAATCGTTGTAATCAGTGTGTAAAGTAATAATGAAAGCTTTAAAAGAAATTAAGTAAACAAAGACCGCGTAAATAGTAAATGCAAGCCCAGTCACAGAGTATGTATATATTTACATATGTACATACCTATGTATGTATGCAGTTTCAAGGCTTTTAGAAAGGAAATTTAAGATAAGAACTATTGTTTTTGAACAACAAACTGCCATTATGTATGTATGTATGCAGTTTCAAGGCTTTTAGAAAGGAAATTTAAGATAAGAACTATTGTTTTTGAACAACAAACTGCCATTAAAAAGAGTGGTTAAATCAATTGAGGTGTGACTTGAAATTGCAACATTTGAATAGGTACATACCTACATATGTATGTATGTATGTATATGCCTTGTTGATCTCAGTAAATTTTTATCAATATAAATTTTAGTACTGTAGGTGTATGTATGTATGTACATACATATATGTATATGTACATATATGTATGTATGCACATGTATTTATGCATGTTTACATATGCATGCATATGTATGTATGTAATATCGCTCATTTACTTCAATAGTGTCACAACTCAAAAAAACTAGTTTTGCAGAAAACGCGTTTAGAGTTTTCATTTACATATGTACATAACGCACGAAAAAAAATTCTTCTCTCACGAGGTGCTAGTACAAACATTTTATATGAAATTTTCACACAAGATAAAATACGAAATTTCGAATTATTTTTCATCATTAACTCAAAAAACACATTTTATGAGTTATGACACTACTGAATTAAATGAGCGATATGTATTTACATTTATTGATATTGATATCATTAGTCAGGCAATTGTTGCTTGCGATGTTAAAATGTTGAAAGGAAAGAAAAACAACCAAGAACGGTGTTTAATGGAAAAGACCAAAAATGTATAATTTTAAGAATTAACATACCTTGACCACCTGCCATTAGTAAAACTGCAACAGTTCCTAAAGAAATTTGCTTCAACCCTTCATCACGATAACTGCTCAATGTTTCCTCAGCGGACCGAGATATACAAATTACTTTCGATTCTGGTATGGGCTGCAAGTGGTCATCTAATTTTAAAACATTTTGTGTCAATGATTTTGTAGCTCTATCAAAGTAAAGCTTTAATTCATTTAAATTAAGTCCAGATATATCACGTTCCAACTGCACACGTTCAATAGGCGATATTTCATTCCAAAATTTAAGTAAATGCTCCTGACCAACTTGCGTCAAACTTTTGTGCAATTCGGCGTAATCAGTCATAGCTAATAAAATGAAATTTTTAAAGATTAAAGTTACGTAGTATGTATATTAATTCAATATTAACTGTATAGAATATTAATTTTTCAATTAAAGTCTTTGAAGAACCGAGCACTTTGGCAGTCGTGTTTAAACTAAATTGTATTCAAGTTGGTATTTTTATTTTCTTATTTTTAGCAAGCGAGAAACACAAACAAGAAAACCAGCAGTTCAAATACCAACAGGTCTAGTTATTAAAACTATAAATAAAAACTAGTAACTCCATTCGTGAGTTTTTGCTTTTTCTGGTTGTTCAATATTTTTAATTTACTTCTTTTAGACAAAATTGTCATATTTACTGTGGCGTAGTAAAAGGCCACTCTGGGAGGGGGCATTGCCACCTAGAATTGTTTTTCGCCCCCCCTCTCTAACATACATACATACTATGTACACACATAGTATGTATGTATGTATGTAAAACTCGAGCCCATAACAAATCAATCTTCCATTGTTCAACGGTTTATATGAGCAGTAGCCTATATATGTACTCTGAAAATCTACTAACTGCATGCCAGTGACCTTCTTCCCAGCCATTGTTTGCCACTAGTCTAATCGTTGAAATCATTGCCATTTTTGACTATGAGGTCTGCTGGCATTGAGAGCATCAGTATAGTCTTGGAGGTGTAACGTTTGAAGTATCTGTTATAATCAAGAAGTACGAGGGATTCTTTCATCCCACGTTAATATAAAATAAATAATTGTGACCCTTCTCAATTAAGGTATATACATACATATGTTGTTAAATAGTTTTAAATCTACAATTTAAAATTTTGCAATTAAAAAGCATGACTCGTTTGAAATCTTAATGTCGATGCCAAATCATCTATAAAAAGTAGTTAAGGGCTAAATGCAGCATTTGGAATAGAAGATATTCTTTGTTTATATAAAGTTAATGTTTAGTTTATTTTGTTGTATGCAAGGCACATTTAATATGATATGCCTTGGTTGTATGTATGTATGTATGCATGTATATGCACCTGCTAATTGATGAATATTGTTGAGAGCTATGTGTGGACACTAGTTATGCATACACATCTCGCAACTCTTTCAGACCACCGATTGCAATTTACCGTCTATTTATTCCGCAAATTGTTTAATTTCTTTTTTTTTAATTTACCATTTCATTTAATATGTAATATAAAGCAACCACTACAATTTTTTTTATCAAAATACCACGTATGTTTGTATATATGTATGTGAGTAGATAAATATAACAAAGTAAACAAATCAATAAGAGCACGTTAACCAGATAGTAGCGATAGCACAGCTGAGCAATTTTTTTAGTACATGGGCCTCGTGTCTGTCAAAGTGTTTAATACCAAGTGGTCTTACCACCCCAGCTGGTCGTCAGTTTGCTTTAGCTCATCCGTCGAACTCCATATAAAAATATTATACAACAACTTACAATAAATTTGTCTATATGTTGTTCTTATGATAAGGCCACTTTGGTTTCTGTAATTTGTGAAAAGTTCTCGCATCGAGAAAAATTAAATAATTATACTGTTCCCCTTCCTGCAGCTTGTGAAAAGTACTCGCATCGAAAAAAAATTAATAATTATATGGCAAGGCATATCAAATTAAGGTATTAAATGTGCCTTGATTATACGGGTTGTCATACTTCACACAGGGCTATTCATATATAAAAACTTAAATAAACTTATAAAAATATTCAACAATATAGCTTTTTTCTTACTCACCCTGTGTTTCACAGGATGATAACAATTTTTTGGGTGAAAAAGATTTACATTCCAAGTGCCTAGGATAGGAGGCGATCAAATAAAACCATCAATCGGTGAATATAAATTAGTGTAGTTTTGATTGAAGATTTTCCAGTGACTTTGAAAACTTTATATCTTCAATTAGCATTTTAATTTTGTGTTTGTTGTGTGATTATTATTTTTATTAGCGGCAAGTGCGGTTTTGTAAAAAAAACAAATGTTGATATAAAAAAGTACAATCTAAAGCAAGCACAACGTATATGCCGCCGAAAGTATACTACCATAAAAACATCAGCAAAACATGGGTAAGCAATAATATTAATTAATTAAATGAACTCAACTATAAGGCTTAAATCAAGTTTAGGGACACCTCTCAAAAATAAAAAAGGTTCCCTATACCATGAAACAAAGAATACAAAGAATGTATTCTTTATTTCCTGCCCTAACCTATAGAAAATTCAAAAATCAAAATAAGCGAGGCTTAGCTTCCGAGGTTGGGCCTCTGAAATTCTAGTACAAAAAAGAAAATTTTTCTTAAATTGGTAAAATGCAGGCTTAGTCGGCCAAGTAGGAAAACTTAATTAGTCAAGAAAACTTTATATGATAGGAAATCATTATTAGGCTGCGCGGTTTCGGGAAATACCATGGTGTATAAAATTTTTAAGTCCGGCCAAAGGCCGGCAGTGCAGAAAAACATTATCATTTATTAATGTAAGTACATATCGTCGTTGCTCTGACATAATCAGCAATGTGTTTTTTTTACTAAGTTTTCAGGAGAGCAATGAAACTGTTTTATTTTGAAACCTTGCAATATTTTTTTAAATTGCAACGATATATTGCAACATAATTATGTATTTATTTATTGATATATATTATACAAAGTAAATTTGCATAATATTTGTTGCTCAAATATGGGCGGAGTAACTAGACCATATGCCCAAAATGTTATTACAGCATTTTAAGAAAGTTTTTGTGACTGGCATAGGAAGAAGCAGTGTGGTTGTCATAGACTAATTATTAATATTCTGTGGTGGTTGTTAAAGAAATTCCACAAAAGAACCGCAAGAATATACGGATATCCGTTGCAGATCAGTCAACCAGTGCGAGCGAGACGAAAAACTCTCGAAGGCCAAACAACACACAAGCCTGACCGCACTTAAGAAATAATTACGATGACGCGAGAGCTGTTCTTCAACCCTGAGCTGCTTAACTAACGACTGTATATTGAAACATATTTATCATTTATATAAATAAGTATGTAATTATTTCGAAAAATTAATCTTAAATAATTGTAGATTTGGTAGATATAGCATATGAAGCATATCTAAAAAAATTATTTCTTTTTAATTTTTTTAGATTTAATTAAACTGTATTGAATTTTAATCAGACATAATTTCTTATTCGGGCTTAAGTTCAGTAATAGGTATGTTTTATTCGAACTTTATATAAATATTCAGAACAAATTTAAGTGTGTATAAACTTATTAAGTAGCTATAGCTATAGCTGCTTAAAAATTAGGTAGTTATGTATATGTTTCGAATAAAACATACCCAATTTCAATTCTTAAAGAAGAGAAGAAATTTTTATTATTATATTATGTGAGACATTTTGTGAGACATTTTTAGAATTTAATTGAACTGTAGTGAGTGCTATAACTTATATTTATAAATGTATTTACCAATGGTAAATCAATAATTGTATACACAATAATCATTTCTCATATTCCATTTCATATTAAATTTGCGTTAAATAGCTGATGTTAATAACAAAACTCTACCCCAGTAGATAGACGTGGGTGCTGATGAAGTGCGTGGCTGCACAATAAAATATCGGTATTTCCCCCAGCTAATAATGTATAAGTTTAATTTTTCTTCTCTTCTTTAGAAACTCACATTAATTAATAATAAATTCAGTGAAGTGCGACTTTGACCCGCGCACGAAGGGTTCCGTACGGGCACGAGATATGTAATTCAATACGAACAATATAAACTATAGTATTGGGATTTTTTTTTCGTTTTTGGGTTTTTTCGGTTTTAAGCGTTTTTTTAGTTTGGGGGTTTTTTGAATTTATTGGCGCTTTCTGAGTTTTGGCACTTTTTTCACGTTTTGGCGATTTTTTTTGGTTTTTGAAGTTTTTTTAATTTTGACAATTTTTATTATTTTGGAGTTTATTTTAAATTTTGGCGATTTTTTTATTTTGGCGATTTTTTTAAATTTGGCGATTTTTTTTTAATTTTTGGCGATTTTTTTTTTATTTTGGCGATTTTTTTTCACATAAATAATTATTTTGGTTTTGGCGCATTTTTCGCGTTTTGGCGATTTTTTTCGGTTTTTGGCGTTTTTTTCATATTGGCGATTTTTTTTCACTTAAACGATTTTTTCGAATTTGGCTATTTATTTCAGTTCTAGAATTTTTTTTTTAATTTTGTCGATTTTTTTCGATTTGGCGATTTTTTTTAAATTTTTGGCGATTTTTTTCAGGTTTTGGCGATTTTTTTCGGTTTGGCGATTTTATAATTTTCGGATTTTTTAATTTTACCGTTTTTGAAAATTTCAAGAGTTTACCTCTTACGGTCTCCAAGATATAGCAATTTGTCAAATTACAAAGTCAAAATTGCATTAACTGATGGACCACCCTTTAATTTAAATTTTTTTAATATTTTAATGTTTATTGTTGTAGTCTTTATAAAAATACACTAATTTTACAAATTTCAAGTGTCAATATACATATGTACATACAATTGTATGTATATTACATGAGATTTTAACATTTTTCGTCGCTCGTTTTGGAGCACCCTTTAATTTCTAATTCTCATGTATTTGTTGTTGTAGTGACCAAGGTTCTACGTACTGTGTCCAAATTTCAGGTCCGTAGCTCTTACGGTTCCTGAGAAAATACCGTGTGACGGACAGACGGACAGACGGACAGCGTAGCGAAAACAATAGGGTTCCATTTTTCACCTTTGGTGAACGGAACCCTAAAAATATGTATGTACCTACTTATTTCATTCAATAAGAATTGAAATTAGTGAACTTAAGCCTGACTAAAATTTATTTCTGATTATTATACGTATTATTATTTTTATTTTAACTGTTTTGTTGAATATTTTGTGATAAATATGTATGTATGTACATATCTAAAGGCCACTTTTGCTATGTACTGAACCAATTAATATATTTTTAAACGATTTGGTGGGTGAATGTATGACACATCAAGTTTTATAATGGTGAAATAAATTTTTTTTTAGAAAATCTACACATAACCGATCACGTCAGAGCAACGACGATATGTATGTATGTATATATGTATGTATGTACTATGCATACAAACTGGAATATGTACAGGTGTTGGATAAAATATTACAGCCTGTATCTCAATAGTTGTTAACAATTTTGGCATTTTGATTATCCTAAACTATGGGTAGAGCCATAAAATTGTAATTTTAATAAAAAAAGTTAATTTTTTACTACATATCGCTTACGAATAACTTGAAAATAGGGCTCTATATGTATGCATATGCCTACATGATTTTTTTCGAAATACATAAATGAAGATTTTGTTTTTGTGTAAATTCACCAGGTGTGCATAGGATTTACGGTTCATGAACGTGTTCTCTATGACGAACACTAACACGTTCCATTAATGTAAAATTTACGCGCAATTACAAACATACACAGATGCACGATACATATATTTATGTAGATGTGTGTGCATACATACACTGAAATCAAGGAAGTCTTAAAAAAGGGAAGAAAAACCTTAAGACATAACACTATGTACATATGTATATATGTACATAAATATGTACATACGTATTCTTCACATAACACTATGTATATATGAATATGTAGTAGATATTCTTCAGTGCCATTGTTTTGATAGTTCTTTCTTTCATTAATACAGTACATGTTTTCTGAACAAAATTTCCATTGTGATATATCCACCACCATGCTTAACTCACACAGCACCAGACAGCAGTGTTGCTACAAATAAAAAATTACAGACATGTTTTACAAAATTAAGTAATCAGCAGGAAAATTGCGGCATTAGGCTAAGTGCAAATTTGGACATCCGATACGGATCGAAATTTCAAAATATTTTAATACAGTTGAAATGGAAATATTTTTAAATTTCGATCGATATCGAATGTCCAAATTTGCACCCAGTCTGATTTCTGTAAATAATAATAATTTAATAATAATTAATAATTTTTATAAATAGGACTGTTTATAAATATACAACCCAATCATGAATATTCCCTCGGAATTTATTTCTCACGGAAAATACTTTTCTCGAGAAAACATTCCTCCAATCATGAATTCTTTGGGAACAAAAAATAGTAATACGTTGCATCACCGCATTGCGAAGCTCGTTGTTTTGCTTGTTCATTGACAGGGATTTTTTGAGTGAGAAAGTAAAAAAAATTATTAAAATTCACCAACTTGAAAAAATATTTAAAATTAATTTATTTGGGCATTATTTGTGTTTTTCCACATAAAGGAACTATAAACTAAAAGTTTATGTATTTTGTTTTAATGGAGTATTAAATATGATTTTTATATAAAATCCCTTCTGTTTTGCAAGGGAACGATTTTTAGTGAAAAAAGCAAGTTCAATTGCGTTCATAATATTTTCCTCCGCGGAGTTATTTTATTCCCGCAATTGGTAAAAACAGGGAAAAACAAATTCATAACAGGAGAAAATGGAAAAGTGAAAAAACTCGCGCGGAATTTTTGTTCATGATTGGGCTGATGATGTAAAAAATTAAAAAGAACACAAAAGGATGATTCCAGGGCTGGGAAACTTACACTTTTTCTGATATATAAAAGAAAATAGGTCTAATAAATTTTTATATTTTTCTTTATAAATTATATATATTTTACGTTTTGGAAAGAAAAGTTTGGTGTAGAAAACTATAAAAATAAAAATCACAGCTCAAGAGCTGGAAACTTTTAACTTTTTTTCTGGATATTAAAGTACGTTAGGTTAGGTTTTACGCACCTCCACTCGGAGACCTAATTGGGTCCATTGTGACTCCCTTCTGTTGCCCAAAATAATATTTACCCTCCCACTTGCAGCCAGAAGTGACCTTATTATCCATCACTAAGCCACCGAATTCCCATGATGAAGCCCCTGATGTCCTCTAGTTTACACTTCCCGAAGTTAGTAATGCTTTTATGGAAACGTCTGCTCAGCCATGACGTTGCAGCTTCGGGCAATTACAAATAATATGTTCAATGGTTTCTGGTTCCTCTTCATCCCCGCACATCCTACAAAAATCTGGAGTGCCAGTCTCCCAAATGCTAGTTCTTGCTCTGACTGAGCAGAGACCTGTCCACACGGCTGAGTCTACTTTTGACCAAAAACCCTTCGAGACTACAATTCTCCTCACTTCGGCATGAACTGTTGGTCCTTCTTTCTACCCACATACTGAGTTCTTTATAGTAATGACCTATCGGTAATTTCACCGATCTGTCCGACATTCCCACATCTAACGCCGACCCTATTCTTGCCAGCTCATCGGAAATTTCATTTCCCTCAACAATGCTGTGGCCAGGAACTATACTTATCCATAAGCAAGTTGAGAGCCTTCCTAACACGTTTCGATTTAACATTGTATCCCTTCAAAGCTTTCAGCGCTGCCTGGCTGTCGACGTAGAAGGTTACCTTCTCACCTTCATCTGCATTCCTGACCACCAGCTCCGCGGGCCATTCATTCGGCAGCCTGAAAGAACTACGAATGTTCGTTCCCAAGATAAAGACACCAGCCCCTGTGCCTTCCCACATTTTTGATCCGTCTGTAAAGACTGTACTACCCTCATACAGCCTATAGGATTTTACCCAATAGTCCCTATCCGGAATTACCATTAAGTGTGTTCTACAAAATCGATTTCAGCGACTTTATAGTCCGTAAACCCAGGGGTTACGGATTCCTGATCAACAAAACCGATCTTATTTAAGATCGATGTGTGACCTGATATTCCTGTCCTTACCAAACCTGTTTCTGCGAGTCTAAGGAGACTTCTAGTCGCCGTTCCCGCCATGAAGTCCTCTATAGGAAGTCGATAAATAATGAGGTCCAAGGCAGCCTGAGGTGTGTTCCTCTGAGCGCCTGTGATGCCCATCGAGGCACATCTATGAACCTTAGCCAGTAATCTCCTGTCACTTTCGTTCCTCAATGCCTCCCACCATACCACACAACCATAGGAAATAACCGGCCTGACAACCGATGTGTAAATCCAGTTTACTACCTTCGGTTGCAGACCCCAGTTCCTTCCTATGGATTTCCTGCGCGCGTAGTAGGCATTGCATGTTCAGTTTCCATGTAAGCTTGCCATCTAGGAAAACACCCATGTATTTAGCCCAATCTGCTATTCTCAGCTCCACTCCATCCTGTGTAGTACAAAGCTTTCTACTTTGTATCTCCTTGTAAAGAGGACTAGCTCGGTTTTCTCTGGGTTGACTCCTAGTCCTTTACTGCTGGTCCAGGAGGATAGATCGCCCAACGCCGTCTGCATGATTTCACTAATAATGGGAAGAAATTTTCCCGTTACCAGTAAAACCACGTCATCCGCACATGCAACTATCTTCCGTCCGCTGCTATTAAAACGCCTAAGAATTGCATTCATTGCCAACAACAACAATAGAGGTGACAAAACTCCTCCCTGTAGTGTACCTTTTCCTCAGTACCTAATCTCCTCAGGCTTTCTCTTCCCATATCCGCTTTTAAGCATAATAATTATCCATTCCCTAAGAACCCTAAGAGTTTCCAGCGACTCCCTAATAGCCTCTATATTTATGTTGTTAAAGTTTCCCCGAATCTCTAAGAATGTAGCCAGTGTGTAATCCTTGCGCTGTAGTCCTCTCTCTATAACACCAACCACGTCATGAAGCGCACTCTCAAAAGATCTGCGTTTACGATAAGCATGCTGAGTGCCACTTATGACGGGGGTATAAATTGTGTTCCTTAGATGCAGATCAATCAGTCATTCTAATGTTTTCAAAAGAAACGACGAAAGACTGATTGGCCTGTAATCCTTCGGCTTTGAGTGGCTTGCCTTACCCGTTCAAATGTATTTATTGCCCACTTTGCTTTTTCTAACGTCACTATGTCGTCCACTGCTCCTGGATTTTAAAGAAACTAAAAATTATTTTTTTTTTAATTTCCTTTTTTCTTTATTCACATAACATACTTTGTATATTTTTTTAAGAAGTAGATGTTTGGTATAAGGAGTCTGAAAAATCTAAATGGATGATTCCAAGGTTGGGAAATTTAAATTTTTTGTGATATATAAAAGTAACTAGATCTAATTAATATTTTTCTTTTTCTTTATAAATTATATATATTTTACGTTTTGGAAAGAAATAGTTTGGCATAAAAATTATAAAAATAAAAAATATGGCTCCAGACCTGGAAAACTTAAACTTTTTCTGGTATATAAAACTAATTATTTCTTTGGCAAATAAATATATTGTGTATTTTAGAAAGAATAATTTCATTATTTCATTATTATATTTGATTAGAAAAATCAAAACTATGGTTCCAGGGTTGGAAAAAAAAAACAAAAACAAAGATTATTAAATAAAACAATACTAAGACTATGTTATAGCGTTATTAAATAGTAGCACGGTTTTGGAAGTGCCGGTGAACTAGCACCGATTTTTTTGTATTGTATAACGTGACATCGTTTTTGACAACTTTTCTCAAATACAGAGTGTATAATAAAATATTCAACTTAACTTAACTTCAACAAAACAAATACAGGCAAATCTAGGTATAAGGAATCTCACTTCAACGAAAATCCGATATAACGAACGTCTGGATTTTTTTACATTAACAACCCTATATAGCGAATACTAGCCTAATTTTATACTGGATATAACGAATGATGAAGAAAAAATTACAAAATAAAAAACAAAAACTTGCTAGGAACATATTTCTAAGGTTTTGTTCTACTTTGTATAGCGAATATTTTGATAAATGTGTGCTCTGTATAACGAACGACAAAAAATATTAAACAAAATCTACAGCAGCAATGTGAATGCAAAATAAATTTGATTCCATTAGTTTGTATTTGGTAGCTTTTTGAAAATAAGTTACCCTCATTATTTTCATTGTATTGTATCATTTCTACAATAATAATAATTAAAATAACACTTGAAAAAAATCTTTGCGATATAACGAATTTTTCGGTATAACGAATGGGCCTGACACTGTATCGTTCCTTATACCGGGATTTGCTTGTATGTACATACTTATGTATGTTCTTATGTATCTCTATACTACATATACGCAGTTTGGTGATGGGTATATAAGATTCTGGTTTTTTTTAATTTTTGTTTGGGGGGGTATGTAGAGTTTTCTATGCCACTGTACATATATATGTCTGAATTGATTAGACAGATGTGTTATGTGTGAATGTACGGATATACACACAAAAGGATATATTTATGAATGTATGCATGTGTGCACAATGTATCTATGTGCATAAGATACATGCATGTATGTTGTTTGAATGTGTGTGAATACAATTCAATGTAAATAAGTACATATGTACATATGTTGGTATGCAGTTGTTATAAAAAAATTTTGGGAAGAAGTATGCAAAGATATTTTTTAAAAGTTAAGGGAGATTTTGGTTGATTGTGTAGAATATTAAATATGTGATCGGCAGTGATCAGTTAGATTTTGGTAGTGAAACGTGTAGGAACTTTTCCATTTAAAGAAAAAAGTATCCTTTGTATGTATGTATAATAAGTAGTTAATTGGAAAGATTGTTAAATATAAAATAAAAAGTTGTTTCGTTTTTGTGTTCGTTTATAAAATTGTTAATTTAAGAAATATAAAAGCCGTTTGTTATATAATAAAATTTCCTTGCCGATATAAAAAAGTATAAAAATTTGCCATCGATAAGTAACAGTTGCACAAAATTAACGAAAAAGGCAATTAAGCTCTATCTAGTACCGGGAATAAACATTTAAACTTTTAACCACAAGAAACTGTTTTTTTAACCCAGGCATAAATATGTCATTCTCCAAAGCTAAACTGAAACGTTTTAACGATGTTGATGTAACTGCTTGTGGCTCTCCCGTTCGTCATTTAACTAGTGTTGATAACAATGGTACTTCATCTGCTGCTACCACTTCTTCATCATCTTCCGGCCATCATGAGCGAAAGGAGCAGATTGAAAAATTCTTTAAAGATGCCGTACGTTTTGCTTCTAGTTCAAAGGACTCTAAGGACTTCGCAATTCCTAAAGAGAGTGTACCGAAAGAAGATAAGGATAAGAAATCAAAAGGCTTGAGACTTTTCCGTACCCCCTCGTTGCCGCATCGGTTGCGTTTTCGTCAAAACTCTGATGTAGTTGCAGCTGTAGTAGGCAATAACAATAATGCGGGTTCTTCAACGGCAAGCTCTACCCCACTGCATTCAGCAACAACTACTCCGGTTAAAGAATTGCCTAAATCAGCAAGCCGTTTAAAGGGGAAAGAAGCATTACACCAAGAAATTCGCAACAAAAATGGTTTGATTGAAAACTACACGACTCAAATTGATGTACTTAAACGACATGTAGATCAACTTAAAGAAACAGAGAATAAATTGCGAGAGGAACACGCTTGCATTCAACTCAAAGCTGAAGGTGTGATTAATGAGTTGACTACTGAAAATAAGGCTGTTAAAGACTTAAATGACCAGATAACTGATAAAAATGCAAAACTTGTTGAACAAATTGCTAAACTCGATTCCAAAATTTGTTCTGTCCGTGAAAGCCATTGCGCGGAAGTTATTAAATTGACTGATACAAACGAACAACTTTTGGCTAACAATGCAGAGTTGGAAGCAAACAGCGTAAAACAATTAGAAAAACTTGAGCTAATGCAATCACAAATCTACAAACTTGAGCAGGAGGTCAAAGAAGCCCGCGATAGCAAGGCTATAGCTGCTGAAAAGTCCCAACAAAACTTTGAACTTATTGAAAACTTAAAGAATATAAATGAGTCCTTGATAAATGATGTCGATAAACTCACGATTCAAATTGAAAAGGATGCTTTATCTTATGCTCAGGATAATAAAATCATCCAAAATGAAATGGAGTGTCTGAAAAATGAACGCAACACATTGAAGAATGACTTGGCTAGTAAGTGTGACTTTATAAAAGCTCTGCAAGACGAGCTTTTAGATAAAAATTGTGAAATTGATGCCCACTGCGATACAATACGCCAGTTATGTCGTGAGAAGGCTCAATATGCAGAAAAGGAACGCCTATTGAACACGGCTGAAGAGAAGGTTCGTTTTGCAGAAGTCCAAGCCGAACAAAAAGTTCAAAAGCTAGAATCAGATCTTGAAAATGCTATAGAGCGAGAAAAGGCTTATTGGCGAGGAGAATTAGAGAAGCGCCAAAAAATTGCTGAGAATGAGATAATTAAGATTGAGCTAGAGAAACAAGATGTGATGGTGTTGCTGGAAAGCACTAATGAAATGCTGCGTGAACGCGATGATAAAATTAAAAAGTATGAAGACCAGTTACGTAACGGCATCGATTATTACGTACAACTTACCGATAATCTACAAAAACAAGTGGTTGATTTGAAGCAGGAAATGGCCAAAACAATTACTGAAAAGTACAACTACCAATTGACTTTAAGCAACACCCGGTCCACGGTAAACATTCTCATGGAGCGTTTAAAGAAATCTGATGGTGATGTCGAACAACTGAAAGCTGAATTAGAATCGTTGCAATTAGCTAAAGGAGCGTTGGAGCAAAGCTATCTGACGATGCAATCTGAGCTGGAGTCAACTAAAAAACATATTTCGGAATCAGAGTCTGCTCTGAAGTCGATGCGGGCTTCATCAGAGGCACTACAAAAAGAGGTATCCCTAAAAGAAATCATGTTCAATGATATATTAAATTCTGAGAAAGAAACTTTGGCCAAATTTACTAAGATTGCTTCTTCATTCCAGGAGCGCATCGATGGAGATGCTGCAAAGTACCTGGATATGTATAATGAACTAAAAAACAAGGACGAAACACGTGAAGTGTACATGCAAGACATGAAGAAGGCTCTCGACGAATTTGCTACTGTTTTGCAATTTGCTCAGCTAGAGCTGGACAATAAGGACACCACCTTGATTAAAGTACGTGAAGAATGTGAACAGCTGAAACTTGAAAACATTGCCCTCAAGTCAAAGATCGATGAGAATTCTGTGAAATCGGTCACACCTGTAAAGAAAAACAGTACCGATATAGAAAAAATTGAAGGATTATTAATAGACTCCGAACTTAGAGCCGATAAAATTACTACCTGGTTGCTAAACTCCACTGAAAAGTGTGTACGCAATGAGAGTTCAAACGAAATTAGTGAAATTTTGAAACCTTCTACTCCGAGCAATAAGACAGCACGGACTTGCACAACGCCTGTCCGATCGTCGGGTGGCAAAGTAATTATGGCCACAGTTAATACGCCACGGACACCGAAGAACTCGACACATACTCCACGCACAACACCCAAGAAAACTGTTTTGTTTTCTGGAAAGGAAAACATTCCAAGTCCACAGAAACAGGTGCTTAAGTCAAGAAATATCTAACAAATGTTGGTAAGAGGGAAAGAGAAAACGAGGATTATACGATTCATATACACACTCCTACATAAATAAATATTTTTTTAATGTATGTACATATCGCACTTAATCAACAAGAGGGTATTAACTCAAAATTTTAAAATTTTCAGTAGAGATGAAAAACTGTTTGTGGTTACATTTTAAGAGATTTGAAAATCCCAATACATAATAGTAAGCAAATTCCATTTAAAAATATATTAACATTATTGTTTTTACTTTAAAATCGTGCAATTATTAGGGAAAAAACATCTATGTTTTGAAAAGAGTCACAGCTCAAAAAAAAAATAATAATAACATTTTATTATAAAAACAATCACATTTCGAATTAAAATCATTAGGTCTGTTCATTCACTTTCCCAGCAGAAACTAGCAACGAGATAGTAAGGCAGAAATTTACAAAATTACTCTCCCAAATATGAAGAAGTAAATGAACGCTTTACTTGTAAGAACTTCCAAGAAAATTTTATTCATATAAGAACCGTGGATGGAAATCATGATATAATTGTACTTTGTCTGATGTATTTTGTTTGATAATGTTTTAAATTGCAATTTTGTTTAAGAAATTGATATTTAAAATGAAATTCTTTACACAGTTTCATGTATGTTTACTATTTTTATGCATTTTTCAAACTTTTTTAATTTGATTCCATTAAAAAAATACAAGAATTGGACTTTCCATCTCTGATCATATATGAGAAACCAACAAACTTATTTGCAATAAAAATTTAATTTATGTGGCTTAATGGAAGACAAACAATAAATAAAGAAAACATGCTTTCTTTTTTCATACGTATACACGTTTTTTAACAAAAAAAATTCAATTTTTTTCAATTTTCCTTTTCAAAATATTTTTTAAATAATTTTTTTGATAACAAAAAACACAACAGGGGGTTGGATAATTCTTCCAAGTAAAAATTTTACTAGTAAAAGTTTGTAGGAATTTGTTTGTCTCTCAATTTTTCCCTCTCTTTTGACGCTCTCTCCTTGCAAACTTTTTGAGTTAATGAACACTTTCCAGTAACAATTGTTACAAATTCGTAATAATTTTCAGTAAATGAACAAACCTATTATCAACAACACAGTATCAACTCAAAATATAACCATATTTAAATAAAACAATTTGATTATTCTTGACTTGAATAAGTGCTCAAATAATATTTTTTTATGAAAATATAGGATACATTTCCAAATCCACTTTTGTATCAAATCGAAATAATAACTTTTTGGTAATATAAAGATAGTCACAACACTATCACAAAAATGGTCTCAATGCGGTTTTCGAGATGAAAAAGTAATCGGAATACGTTGAAATTTTTACAGTAGATGGATATTGGCATTGTTAGTTGATTTCTTGTGATATTTCAAAAATTGTGAGTTAATACCCTCCTCTTGTTGATTAATTGCGATATATGATATTCTTTTTTATTTTAATTCTATTATAAAATAAATCTATTGGCACAAGATTGTTATTTATTTACTCGAACATAAATACATACATACATACTACGTATAGTTTATAAGCATTTTTAGATAATAAAATTATGTGTATTATATACATAGATACATACTTTTTTAAATCTATATAGTACAAATGCATATACTTATGTATGTACATACATAACTATAAGGCTATCAGCGCAGAAGTGGTGTAAGCCACATTCGATTTTTGGTTGCTGTTCTGGTGATAAATAAATAATTTACGTTACCAACTATCAAACAAAATTTGAGTAAACACATTTTGATATTGTAAAGAAAATGGAACTGAAAAATCGTTTTTGCACATATCATAAAATTTGAAAAGTAATAAAGCAATTAAATAATTAAAAAGAGCAATTGTTTAAAAAACTAGATGTGGGTTACGCCACTTCTGTGCTGATAGCCTCGTATACATAGGTACATAGATACATATGTACATGACAGCGCCTAACAAAAAAATATTTTCTGACGTTACAGATTACTTTGTTCTATAACAATTCTGAAAAGATTTTGGAGTCTAGTGATAATCGTTCATGAGCTAGGCCGCTGATACATATGCATGTATGTACATATATCGTTAACTTAATATAGAAAGGCCCTAACTAATACTTTTTTTGCAATATTTTTTTTTTGTATATTTCGACAAAAGAACATCTAACGTATAGAAAAATTCAAAAATCTCGACTTCAAAAAGTCATGAGTTAGGACCTTTCTGTATAAAGTAAATAAATGATATATATATATTTATATATGTATATCGTTAACACAATACGAAAAGGCCCCAACTCATGTTTTTCATAGTTTGCAGGAGAAGGAAAAAAGATGAAATATTGATACAAAATTTTTTTAAACGCAATTTTTATTAAAAACACTTTAAAAATTTAGTGTTATATTAGTTTTATTATTTTTGTTTTAATTTAGTTCAGCAATGGTATATCGAAATATATAAATCGATATTTTTGATTTCGAAAAATTATGAGTTGGGACTTTTCGTATTAAGTTAACGATATGTATATGTGACAGCGCATAGAGAAAGGGACCTAAAGGTAAAAAAATTAATTTTCACTTTTTTTGATATGGGGACAACATCTGAGCATCGAATGAGACCGATCCCATGCCCCAAAAGTGTTCCCTCCCAGAGATATGCGCGTTTTATGAAATTGAAGTACACCAAAGATACACGTATTTAAATCTTTAAAATGGCTCTCTTGAACAAAACCGGTTTTTACCCTTAGGTCCGTTTCTATTTTGCGCGTCACATATATAAATAATAATATAACTAAACCACACTTTTTTAGACGCAGCCAGCTCACGAACACAAACAGTTCTTAAATTGAGAGGGTGACAAAATCTCCCATTTATGCTCTTATGCAAAAACGATTGTTAAAGTTAAAGCATCCGTTAAAACCGGTTTTGCCATACAAAATTCGTTTGTTAAACCAACTTTAAATTACATACATACATAATTATATGTATATGGCAATGCTGGCCACTGAGAGAAAACCGAGTGAAATATATTCGCGTATGTGTATTCATTTGTATAAGAAGCCGATTGATGTTCGGCACTCTGGTGCCAGTTTGAACAGCCTGAACATATATATATACATATATATATTATATTAATCAAAAAACTTCATAAGTAAAAAATTCAATTTTTTGAGTTAGTGATACATAATTAATCATCATATCGTTTTTCATACTGCGTAAAAATTCCATACAAATATCTTGTCTTGTGAGAAAAATAAAATTTTCTTTTTCCATTAAGTTGTGTGTAAATTGAAAACTTCAAACTGGTTTTCTGGCAAACTGGTTTTTTTAGCTATGACGTTGTTTGAGTAAATAAGCGATATGTATATATGTACACACATACAAACTTTTTCCTTCAAATGTGTATATCTTCCTTACACTTTTTTCAAAATCAATTTAATAGTTTATTGTTCAAAAAGAAAAATACATACATACATACATGTTTACATACATGTATGTATGTACATATATACATACATATACATATGTATGTATGGGTACATAGAAAATCGATTTTGAAAACGGATTGTTCAGGTATGTGATGAAAAACGATTTAGACAGAAAACCAAGTTGAAAACGATAAAAGGTGTGAGGTGTTTGCTATAGTCGTTTTGTCAATAATTTTAAATCTTGTTTTTACTAGTTTTTGCAATAATTTTTGATAAATTTCTTTTCACAGCCCTGTTATACTGTTTATCTTCTATTGTGCTTTTTAAAAGTCAGTGAGTAGGTTAACATTGAATCAAATATGATACATAAAATCGATCCGATTGGTGTGATGACACACCTTTTCAAAACAATCAATTTGAAATCCTTTTGAAAACGATCGTTTTCCATCACATACATATGTATGTATGTATGTAATTAAATAACATTTCAGGCTTTGTCCATAACATTGCAAACAAATCATTGTTTCTTAAAAAGTTCTATACCTACGTACATATGTACATACTTATGTACATATGCATCTCAATAGTTTCTTGACAATTTATAACATACATAAGTATAAGACAAAACGGCATTAAGTATTTTAAGGGTTGCACAACTATTTTATTCAAGCACTATACCGTGAGAACAAACAAATTTTTCAGTTTTTGCAGATGCTCAAAAATTGTTAAAAAATTATACATACATACATACATATATGCACATATTTACATACACATGGGGATACATATTTATATGCATCAGGGATCTGCATGATTACGAAGCAATCGCCATAATTTAGCAGTTTCTAAAATTAATATTGGGTAGCACTTAACATTTAAAAAAATGAAAAATGCCAATGATATCAAGGATACTGTTATTAATAAATACACATAGGTATGTACATACATATCACCATATGAATGAATAGAAATTGCAAGCAGTGGCAACCATTTATTAACAACAGTCTCATTGATATCAAGTATGCAATAGCAACTTTCATTTTGTAATATTAAGTGCTAGCTCAATATTCATTTAAAAAAACGCAAAATTATGCCGTTTGATTCGTAATTATGCAGATCTCTGACACATAGGTATACATAGGTGTACATATGTATGTACATACTTATATGGTTTTGCAAGATCTCATTTTATTTTCACAGAAAATTCAATATTGTAGTATTGATAACCGTAAAAACAATAAAAAATAAAATTCATGCTACAATCGTACAAATTATACAGCTTCTCACAATAATAATGCACTTTTTCAACAGACTTTAGAAAACGTTTGAAAACGTAAAACTTTTAAACATTGATGTATGTATAATTGTACCATACGTTTTTATTTTTCAAATATGCAGTCAATAAAATTTAATAATAAAAAAATTATATAATTTTATAAAATTGCAAGTATTACTTGTTTTTTAAATTTGTTTTTTAAGGTGAGTTATTCGTTTTACATACTAATCAGTTTTTTATAAAGTATTTACATGTTATTGACTGCATTTCTTGCTTTTTTTATATTCAATAAACAATAGTAATAAAAATTAAAAATTTTAAAAACCACCGAATATATCTAGAGAAGATGTGATAACTTCTAAACGGCTGGAAAGATTTTCTTAAAACATAGCTAAGAACCCTCTCGATCAAGCCACCTTTCAAACAGAAAAAAACTAAATCAAAATCGGCCGTTTGGTCTGTAATTGGACTCGTGCAGTCCTTTATTGCGACATTGACTTATCTCAAAAAATTAGTTTTTAGAGTTAATAATGCAGAAAAAATCGTTTATATTATATTGAATCTTGTGTAAAAATTTCCCAAAAATGTTTGTAAATTGAAAAATTTAAACTTATTTTCTGCCATACCAACATTTTTAAGTTATGCCTCTATTACAATAAAGGCGCGATATATCTACATATGTATAAATCATATAATTTTATGCATATGTATGCATATGTATTTATAGTATGTGTAGTAAATTTAGTTTATACATACATACTATATGTACCTATGAACCTTATATTATTTAAAATCGTCTGCTCTAATTTTCTTGACTTGACTAAAACTTTTTAATTAAATAAAACACGTTTTGATAATTTTTGAATATATATTCACTATGTTTTAATTGATGTACTGGATTTTTAATGCAATGGCAAAACATTTCCCTACATTTATTTTTGAATAAGATTTATTTATATTTAATAAAAAATGCAAAAATTATTTAGCTGAACATAATTTGAGCACTTTGGTTTTTTAAAACATACAACACACATAATTGGTTATAAATATTAAATAGTATAAGACATTTTTCAATATATTAGACAATTTATAAATTAGAAATACATATGTATGTGTATATACATATGTATACGTATATGTACATATATGTCATCATGTTAACATCTAACACATCACAAGAGATCTTAAAAAATAATTGAATCAAATTGATGTGATGCTTTTTAATATTTTATATTACAAAATATAAGTTGTAGGGTGTAATTTTAATAAAACAATATAAGTATGTACCTATATACATTTATCGTTTATTCTAAATAAAAATAAAAATTTAAATTATATACAATTATTGAGAATGGCAAAAAGCGCGCTTTTAATTTTTTTCAAAAGAAACCAGCTAAATTTATATTAAACGGAAACAGGCACTACAGAATTATTATTATTATTTCTTTCTTTTTTAAAATTTATAAGCTTTTTATAGAGTTACCATGTAAATATTTTTTGGGCTTCATATTGCATATGTATGTATGTATGTATGTATGTATGGATGTATATCTATATTTATACGCATGTACTATGTATGTATATAGTATAACTATTGGAGTTTAATGATATACATACATAATATGTACGGCCCTGTTCTGTAATCCGATTCCGAGTTAATATCCCGTTTCACTCGTTTTAAATCGATTAAACGTACCTTATCGAAAGTAAATCGAATGAGCTATCATTCCGAAAAATCACTGAAGAAACATCAGAAAAACAATTAGGATGTAAAATTTTAGGTCTTTAATACATAATATGTACGGCCCTGTTCTGTAATCCGATTCCGAGTTAATATCCCGTTTCACTCGTTTTAAATCGATTAAACGTACCTTATCGAAAGTAAATCGAATGAGCTATCATTCCGAAAAATCACTGAAGAAACATCAGAAAAACAATTAGGATGTAAAATTTTAGGTCTTTAATTACTAATTTAGCCAGTTCGCAAAGTGTTCTATTGTGTGATATTTGTTGTATTGCATAAACTTTGAAGACTATAACAAAAATCTTGCTCATATTTTTAGTATAAAAAATATTATACATAACACAATAAAACTTTGTTATGTTTTTTTCAGTCTGCTATATATTTTAAATATTACTTTCTTTTACATTTAATAATTATGTACATTAATTATAATTTCTAAATTTTTGTGTCATTTGAAATTAACGTTTCTGACAATTTTTTATGGCAATACAACGGCCGTTCACAACGGTGCTTTTGACATTAAATAGTAATTTATTATTTATCACTTTAGAAGACTTTATGAATTGGGTAATTGTAATCAAAATTTGTTTATTTGCTTGAAAAATGAATTGTAAATCCGTATAAACGCTCCGGGCATTTCAAATTACTTTTCATTTAAACTATTATATCTTTTATTAACAAATGACGATGATGTTCAAATATTTTATTCGAACTTAATTTCGAATATAATTATATACGTATGTATGTAGAAGACGGAATAGCCACATACATATGTACTTATTTTTGTAACTTCTCGTTAAAAAAAACGATTCGGTTCACATAACAGGCCCGATAATATAAAACTATACAGAGCCTTCAAAAGTTTAATTTTTGTTATTAAAAACAGAATTATTAACAAAATCGCCATTTTGAAAACGGTCCTGTTTACAGAACAGACCCTATATTACAAAACTATGTAGAAATAAATAAAACTTAAGTTGTGTTTGTAAACAGTGGATAATTATTATTTAAAAAATATTCGAAAATGAAAAGTTTGTATACATACACATAGAAAAAAATCCTTTGATTAAAATAATTACATATGGGCAACTCCACAAAATGTAACGTACGTTAAATCAATTTATCTTGTATTTCAGAAAAAAAATTAAATTTTTCTTTATTTCTTTATATACTTTTGGGGAGCGTAATATAATACAAGCTTAATTGATATTGGTACATAATCGCATTTAAATCAGAAATGAATTTTTTAACATAACGTTTACAACTGACAATGAAGTCATGCCAATACAGAATGTCCTAGTTGTCAAAAGGCTGATAATTGTGCAACGTAGGTGTCTGGCAATAATTATCCTTATTCATTTTCGCAATAAAATATTTAGGTATTACTTACTTAAAATATGTTTTGCTATTGTCTTGTCAGAACTGTCAGTTGTTAACTTTGTGTCAAAGAAAAAAACCAAATCAATTTCAGTATTTTTTACGTTTATTTAAGTTTTTCCTCTTTGAATTTTCTATGCTCGAACACATTTTTCAATTTCTTATTGGCATACGTAAACACTGTCCGATTTACTGCAAAATAAGGAAGACAGTCATGCGGACAATTAAAAAAAAGTGTGCGTGTATTAGTGAAAAAGTGTACATAGATATATTACTATTGTCATGTCGTACTGTCAGCTATAAACGCTGTGCAAGTATGTAAATATTTATCCATGATATAGTAAACAAGGTAAATCGGCCGCCCAGGTGTAGATGTGTAGTTTTGATTTTTTTTATCTTAAAATTTTTTACATTCTATTTTATTTCTTATTTTTTATATTTAAATTTGTCATGTTTTTGACATACAAAAAACTTTTTATACTAACAAAAGACCTGTTTATTTTGTTACAGTTGAATTGTTACTGGAAATTTTTTACCTTGTTTACTATATCATGAATCACCCATATTAAGCATTAATTTTTTTAATTTCTGTTATGCCGTGTTTTTAATATGAAATCTGCATTATGATTAATTTTATCGTTGTTAATTTAAGTCTAACGGAAATCTAATTTGATAATTAATTTGTATTAGTTAATGAAGGTTTGGTATGCCCATTTTCTGTTATTTTATTATTAATTACTTTGTCTTTGTTTTGTTGCTGTTCTCGGCTTTGCTGCTTTTCTAAGTTCTTTTTGCACTCTTCCAAACGCTGTTTATAAGTATATAATGACTGCAGGGGCACATGCAGCAATTCTATAATTTGTGTAAACCAAAATTCTAAAAAATAGAGAAAAAAAGTTTTTTTAAACATACATACATACATATGTACATATATATCGCACTTAATCAACAAGAGGGTATTAACTCAAAATTTTAAAATTTTCAGTAGAGATAAAAAAACTATTTCTTGTTACATTAACAATTTGATTATTTTCAACTTGAATGAAGTCTCAAATAAAAATAATAAATTTTTTATGAAAACATACCATACATTTTTTCTATTTCCACTTTTGTATTACCTCAAAATAATAAATTTTTGGTGATATAAAAGTAGTCATTATACACTTTCAGTGGTCTCAAATGTACTTTTAGTGATGAAAGAGTAATCGGAATTCGTAGAAATGTTTACAGTAGATAAGATATTGACGTTCTTGCAAAAAGTGAAATTTAAAAAATTTTGAGTTAATACCCTTTTGTTGATCAAGTACGGTATATAAAATAAAAGAACTGATAGTAAATATTCCTAATAATAAAGGTTTATAAATTGAAAGAGTGTAAATTAAAAAAACAATTGAGATAATAACCTTATTTAACGACACACACACACACAATTTCCAGAGCAATACAATATTTTACGAATCCAAATAGAACAGATTACGTATGATTACTGATCATAAAAATGATTAGTTAAAAAGAATTCATTTTTAGTGAAGAGAAGGAAGTACAAAATGTTGAATATTAGACGGTTCTTTAGAATTACCGCCTCTAGTGTGAGTATGTATGTGTGTATGTTATTGCCTAAAATAAGTTTCAACAATCTCAGTTTTAGCTGGAAAGAAGAAATTCAAAAATAAAAATAATATTGCAATTACTTTTTAATTTTTTTGCATTTGTGGTCTGAAATTATCAACTAACAGAATGTTGCCATCCGCAATACCATTTTGGCAACCAGCAACGCAACCAAAGTTCGGTTGCCATCCATAATCGAGCCATAAAGTAAATGAAGTTGACTTTTTGGAGATGTATTTAAATTTAAATTATCGTTGACATGGTATAATATAACGTATTATATTATACCACAATCACAGGCTTGGAGTGTTAGTACTCAGAAAGAACTAATTTAGTTTTACAAAACGTTTAACAAACAAATTCATATTTGCTGTGCAGGACGAAGTGTATTTTAATTTCCAATATTCAGTTTGTATGATCCTTGATAATAAAATCTTAAAATATGTACTTGAAATAGACTTTGCGGGAGTTCATTGCTGCAACATACCGTCTGTAGCGGACAGTAGCACCATGAACTCGTACTTGCACACTTGAAAGCTTTTTATAAATAGATGTAAGCGAATTTCGTAAATGTTGACATGTTAAAATCTTCTGGAATACATTTGCAATTTCAATTTGCTAAGGGGACATTCAAGTAAGAGAACATGTTAATGATTGGCGTACTCTGGTTTTTACTGATGAAAACAAATTTAATATAAACGGACCAGATGGCTAAAACTATTATCTCAACGATATAAGAAATATAATAATGTATTACGGCACAATCGATTTAGAATTTCAATGCGCAAAAATTACTCTAGAAACTTAAAAGACGATCGATTGCAGTTAGCTTTTCCTAAATTAAATGATGTTTTTGGTTTATTACTGCAACATTATCATGCTCCTACATAATGCCAGAGTTCGAAAATAATTTATTTCAAGTCAAAATGTTGGTATTTTTAATTGACCACCATATTCTCACGACCTAAACATAATTGAAATTGTTTGGGAGAGATTCCCTTGAATTATTTGAAGTCATATTATGATTTATTTAAAAAAAACGTATATTTGAAAGAACCAACTCTCGTTTTTGTTGTTAATATTTTTGTAATGTCCACTAAATGCCCTTTGCAATGGTAGTAAAGTTGTAGCTGTCGACAAAAAGTTTAATATGATGTGTTGTCCTAACCAGAAATCATCTAATCATCTGATCAACTTACAATAGTTGAAACGAATAGGTATGTCATTTTTAACAACTTAAATTTAAACTTACCATTTTCTGCCGTTATAAAGCCATGTCTTATTAAAAAATCTATTACTACAGGACAACTAGTTGTCTTAAATTCTGGAGTAAAAATACGTTCGATGCAATCTTTAGCGGAAAGTAATTCAAACGCTTGAACTTCGCCATCAGCATTATGCGGTACAAAATCTAAAGGCAGCTCTAAATCAAACACATATTCTGTGTTTGGGAATAGACCCTGCTCACTTTCAAAAAAGAAAGAAACGCAGCCAGCTGAAATAAGATTTTTAACAAGATCACTTGGTATGGATGCTTCTTCTCCGGCCTCTTTTATGGCAGTCTCCTTAATACCATAGCCTACCGATAAGCCACCGCCGACCATATTATCCCATTTACCAGGCCAGGTTTCTTTGGTGTTAGAACGTTGCTGTAACCAAATACATAGACCGCGTGTTGGATGTTTAACATATCCATTGATATCAACGCCATATTTCCTAACGCCAAATAATGGCGTAGCGGAGCGATCCATTTTTAAAAGACTATTGTACTCTGCTTTGACCTCATAATACTTAAAAATAAAAATCGAAAAATTTAATTCAAGTGCTTTCAGATATGAATGGGACATTAATATTACAAACCTCTTCCCTCCATCCTTGCAGAGCGGAAAACAAGTCTTTCGATCTTAATTCCCTTAATACATTATCAAGTTTTGCGGTTCGCTCTGAATAATCACGAAATGCTGGATTAAGCTCGACTATACCCTGAAGTACATGAAATAAAAAATATACATACATACAAATAAATATCTATTTTGTTCTATGCACACAATGCACTGCATGCACATTTTTTAGACAAACCGGAAATGATTTGTCTTATAAGACGTTCCGTTTACGTACCTGTTTGGTATATTCACAATCACGTATGCAAAATACCTCAGGATATCTGTTAAGATGTTTAATCACATCAGATTTTATAAGGCCTACCTGTTGACCTTCCACCAAAAAGGGACGAATATCTCCCTTTTGAAATCCTGAAAATAAGCAGAAAGCTCTTTTCAATGTTTTAAACAAAGAAGAAAATAAAATAACTTTGATTAAATTAATCTGGTTTTACATGTATGTATATATTGTATATGTATTGTTCATTCGGGATTTTTAATTCATAATTGCTATCATAATAAGACGGAATAAATTTGCCAAACTTATGAATTTTCAAAATGTTATTTCCCTTCCAAAGCTTATATGCTTCTTTTTGTTTTCAAAATAATTCTTAGTTGTATATGTAGCACCTTTGATGAAAATAACTGTGAGAAAGTAGTTAATTTATTTTGCTCGTGTTGTTAATTTATAAGAAATATGTCACGAATAGTCATTAAATTGTTAAAACTTCACGTATAAACTTGTATGGGACTTTTAAATGTTATAAAAAAATACCATAACATCAACGAAAATTTGAATTTATAAATCGTTTTTTATATTAAAATTGCTATGAAATCCCGAAATGGAAATCCCGGGATTGAATTTTACAAATCCCGGGAATAGGGATTTGCCAAATCCCGGAATTCGGGATTTCCCGTTTGGCATCCCTACTAGCGATATTTCATCTGATAATTTTTTGTTCTATTTCCTTTGTGTCTGACAAATGTCAAAACGCCTTTATTTTTTGTTATGGTACAATTATGCCCTTAATTATGAAAGTGGTCTGTCATATATTTTTTGTCGAGATATTAAATAGATTACATTTGAACAAATCGAAAAATATTTTTATATTATAATACATTTTAATTTAGAGTTGTATTAGTCTCGATTAATATAAAATTATTTAACATTTATTGCAGTTTTTAAAGATTTTTTTGATATTTTAAAGCAAAAGTGCACGTGACTTAGACCACTTTCTTAATTAAGGGCACAATTATCATTGTGTTTTGATTGTACCATGCATATTAGATTAGCAGGAAGTATAAAAACAAGTTTTAGAACCCCATTCCAAACTCAAACAAAAAGTAACCATTAACAATTGCGAATGAGACGCAAAACACTCGAAAGCCAAGCAACACACACAAGCCTGCTCGCACTTAAGGAATGATTAGTATGACTCAGGAGCTGTTCCCCAGCCCAGAGCTGCTTTACGACTGATGTACATATGTATGTACTTATACAGGGCAATTATGAATAAAATTCAGCGTGAAATTTCTCCCGGGGAACGATTTCAAGCAATAAAAAAACATAAAAATTCTAATTGGAAAAGTTCGAAATCTCGCGGAATTTTATTCATAATTGTCCTGAAAATATATAGGTATGTATGTATGTGTGTATGTATTAGCCTGAATTTGGGGAGTACAAATATCTAAAAATGGCCGAATAATCGGGAATTCGAGTATGAGTATTCGTACATCACTAGTATACACATATAATTAGTAACGATTTTAATTGGAGAACATACATAAATACAATTCCAATTGGGAGTTTTTAAACTTCAAGACAATAGGTGACGTACATGTGTATGTATGTAAATTTTACATAGTATATCAACATATTGCACAAAACCCTTGCCTTGAGGATAAGAGGATAATATTTGAAATTAGCTGCCGGTTTGGGCATATCATATTGTACAATTTAATTTCGTTATCTATTATACCCATCATTTCAATTTACATTTTCCCCGAAGGGCCTCCTCCTTATTCTATAGTTTACTCAATTTTGCTTCACAGGACATTGCTACAGATAATACGAACATTTTGATATACATACATATGTACATATGTATGTATGTATGCTGGCACACACCCATTTATAAGAAATAAACTGAAAATCAATAAAATGCAGCAAAGAAAAATCATTCAATATTCTAAAAACAAAGATATGTATATATATACATGTATTTTTCTAGTTTAACTACTCACCATTTAGATAAAAATTATTGAATTTGTGGGCCATTAATAGAAGACGTGATAGTTTTACATTAACATCTCCTCCGGACATTGGTAGCGTTTTAATTTTTCAATAAATATTAATTAAGAATTATGTGCGTTTTCTTTCTGGTTGCAATGTTAAATTTTTCCCAGTTGGTTCTTTTATTAAAAAAAATAATGTAGCTTATACGTTATGAGAGAATTCTAACATTTTTATTTGCTTATAAATGCATACTTATTGACTGTGTGTATGTAAGTACGTATGTAGTTTTCTAATATTTGTATTCAAAATATACACAATGATTAATAAACAACAATACCATACTAAATGAAGAAAATAAGAAATATGTCAAGATAGGAATTGATGATGTAGAGAAAAAAGGAAGATGATGTCTGCCACACAGCTGACGATAATCCGAGTTTATCAGGTGGCATCGCCAGATCAAATGACTAAAGCCAAGGCACATTCACCAGGTACTAGCGAAAATGCAGCTGAGCTATTTTTTTTAAATTAAGTCCGGGGCACAATGAATCCGTCATACGTTAAACTTCGCCTTTTTAACTGACATTAACGCAAAGACGGAGGAGGTTGGTACAATGAGTACTTTATTGGCGGAAGTATTTAAACAGCTTCAACAGGTTGATTCTCTTATTAAATTAAACTTTTTTTATTTATTGTGTTTATATCTTTTTTTTAATTTTATTTTTGCTACCACAAAGCACAATAAACTAAATCAGAGCATACCAAAAAAGCAATCAATATCTGTCAAACTATTCAACGTACGCAAAAAGTTAAAAGTTTAAAATTTTTTTTACTTTGCGTTGACGTATACGTGCTGAATGTAACAGACCTCATAAGAAACCATGTATTTCAACTTAGTTTTCACTTGAAAAAGGCGAAGTTTAACGTATGACGGATTCATTGTGCCACGGCCCTTAGAATTCATCCAAAACTTCAAAAATTGTTTTCCTACAATTTACACATAAAACTAATTGCAAGAAAAGAGCAATACAATAAAATTTTTTGCTACCACACTCACATTGTTTTTAATTTCCACTCAGCTTTCAACGATATTTTCAAGAAAGTAAATTTTTGATGTTTTCAAAAGGTAAAATAAGATAAATTCAGTGAAGTGCGATTTTGACCCGCGCACGAAGGGTTCCGTACTGGCACGGGATATGTAATTCTTTACGAACTTTAGCCAATATAAACTATAGTTTTGGCATTTTTTTTAATTTTTTTTCATTTTTGGGTTTTTTCTTTTTTAAGCGTTTTTTTAGTTTGGGGGTTTTTTGAATTTATTGGCGCTTTCTGAGTTTTGGCACTTTTTTCACGTTTTGGCAATTTTTTTCTGATTTTTTAAGTTTATTTTAATTTGGGCAATTTTTATTATTTTGGGGTTTTTTTATTTTGGCGATTTTTTTAATTTTGGCGTTTTTTCATATAGGTGATTTTTTTTTGGGTTTTGGCGATTTTCTTAGGTTTGGCACTTTATTTTCGTTTTGAGGATTTTTTCGGTTTTTGGAGATTTTTTTCGTTTTGGCAATTTTTTTTTAAATTTGGCGATTTTTTTTTAATTCTTGCGATTTTATTTTTCACATAAACAATTATTTTTGTTTTGGCGCAATTTTCGCGTTTTGGCGATATCTTTCGGTTTTTGGCGTTTTTTTCATTTTGGCGTTTTTTTTTAATTTAAACGATTTATTTTTTCGAATTTGGCGATTTATTTTAGTGCTAAATTTTTTTTTTAATTTTGTCGATTTTTTTCGATTTGGCGGTTTTTTTAAATTTTTTGTTTTTTTTTAGGTTTTGGCAATTTTTTCGGTTTGGCGATTTTTACCGTTTTTGAAAATTTCAAGAGTTTTCCTCTTACGGTTTCCAAGATATAGCAAGTTGTCAAAATTACATAGCATTAATTTAAATTTTTTTAATTTTAGTGTTAATTGTTGAAGCCTATATAAAAATACACTAATTTTACAATTTTCAAGTGTCAATATACATATGTACATACAATTGTATGTATATTGCATGATATTTTAACATTTTTCGTCGCTCGTTTTGGAGCACCCTTTAATTTCTAATTCTATGTATTTGTTGTAGTGGCCAAGGTTCTACATACTCTGTCCAAATTTCAGATCCGTAGCTCTTACGGTTCCTGAGAAAATACCGTGTGACGGACAGACGGACAGCGTAGCGAAAACAATAGGGTTCCTTTTTTCACCTTTGGTGTACGGAACCCTAAAAAGGTTAACAGTGTTGTTTAAGGAAACAACAAAAGAGAATTCCAGATGTTTTCCTTCCAAATGTTCGCCCGTCTAAACTAGGACCATGTGAATATTCTGGGTAACTTTAAAGGCCAAATTTTGTAAATAGAAACGTTTTTTTCGTTTTGAAATTTGTATGGAAAAAATATTTTTTGAAACCTCTTATCTTTGTGACTATTCAAAATGTGTGGTTGAAGTCTACTAATGATTTGTTACAGCAACAATGAAATGCATATAGACCAAGCTGAACCACCAGCAAATAAATTTCAAATTAAAATATAATTATGACAATGTCGAATAATAAATTTCTTAAATGTAATAATTATGTATTATCATTTTGTAAAATACGTGAAATTACATATGATGTAATTATGTATTATCATTTTGTAAAATACGTGAAATTACATATGATTGCTATTTTTGTCGAATTAATAAAAAAAACTCATGCCGATTTTATTGACGATTTTCGAAATATTCCGAAAATGCCGATGATTTTTCAAAAAAGTGCAGATTTTCCAGCAGAATCTTCTGGCAGCCCTGCATCTGTGTTGAATTATCCAGTTTGTGTATGAAAAGTACAATAAGAAATCTCACGTGTGTCTTTCGATTCCTCTGTGTTAAAAAACATTAAAAAATTGACATTCGGGTAAAAGATTAATTAAATAAATCTTTGCTGTTGCAATGGGTGACGACTATTTAAGTAAACCCTTGTTTTCTGGCCCCACTGGATGTAAGTACGGATGATGTGTTTTTACACAATACCCACTATAAGTGATGTGTGTTGTGTTTATGCATGTTTCCTGCGTTTTGTTACATCATGCTTCTTTTTGTAAGAAGTGTGTGGACTATTTTTGTACAAAGTATGCTTGAATTTTAGATGACAATCCGGAATCTAAAAGATCTTCAAATAGCACCACTATCTCGAGTACATTTGGTGCACCCATATCACCATATTTAAACTATGACCCGCGATTTTTGCAACAAGCTCAACCAGAATTCATATTCCCTGAAGGTGCGACAAAACAGAGAGGACGCTTTGAGTTATCCTTTTCACAGATTGGTACTTCAGTTATGATGGGTGCAGGGGTTGGAGGTATTGCCGGATTCTATAATGGTCTAAGAACAACAAAGTCGTTACAACAAACCGGCAAATTATGGCGGACACAGTAAGTTCTTTTTAGTAACTTCAATCTTGCTGTTTATTTATTAAAATAAATTTCTCCTTAAAACTGCGCGTATAGAGATTAAATTTAATTTAAGTTGACCTTAGAAATTTACATGTTTAATATCATGAATTAATAATGGTATCTATTAAAAATAGTTTTCTATCAAAAATAATCTCTTAATCGGGCTTAAGTTCAGTAATTTCAATTCTTATTGAATGAAATATTTTTATTAATTAATGTGAGTTTTTAAAGAAAAGAAGAAATGTTAAACTAGACTAGAATAAAATAGCTGGGGGAAAAAGTAATATTTTTCTGTGCAGCCACGCACTTCATCAGCATTTCATCGATATTTCACCCAGCTAATAAAAGTCTAGTTTAATTTTTCTTCTCTTTAGAAACTCACATTAATTAATAAAAAATATTTCATACAATAAGTACTGAAATTACTGAACTTAAGCCCGATTAAGAAACTATTTCTGATTAAAATTCACTGCATTCAATTAAAATCTAAAAAATGTCTCACTTAAATCTTTTTCTATTACATACAATCTGCTGGACTTTGGAATACTTTACATAAAAGTTTGCGATATGTCGGCATTAACTTTCACTTTCATATCACTATTCTTTTTCTTGTTTTAAATATTACGAATGAAATTGGAAAATAGGATAAATGTATTTTTTTTTTCGGTGACAGGATAAGGTAGATTCCGACACACTCATGAAGTCTCTTTCCACAACAGTGAATTTCCTGATTAGAATATAATTTTCCAAAAGCTTTATAATGTTTATTAGTTGATAAGTCTTCAATTTTAAAATTAGGTCTTCATGTAATACTTTATCAAATCAATGAGAAACATAAACAACAATAAAGAGGGCAAAACAATACTTATTTTCTTCATATGTTCTTCTTATAACTTGAACCATTCAATGCGATTGTTCAATGGTACTATGCTGACTTCTAAAACCTAAAAATCTTCGGAATAAAAATAAATCTCCGAAAATAGCGTTACGTAAAATGCGAATGGCCCCAGACATTAATTTTATATCTTCATAAAATCATAGCATTTTGACTATGTTATAGTTATATAATGAAATATATATTAAAATTGAATATTTTGTTGTTTATTTAGAATGCTAAACCATGTAATGAAACAAGGTTCTGGAACAGCTAATACTTTAGGTGTTTTAGCAGTGATGTACTCATCTTTTGGTGTACTTTTACAGTTTGCCCGAGGTGAAGATGATGATATAAACACTATCTTAGCTGGAACAGCTACAGGGTTTCTCTACAAATCAACTGGTATGAAAAAGAAAATACTTCAAACATTTTGAGAACTAATATATTATTTGTTCTAGCTGGCTTAAGGAAATGTGCTTTAGGAGGTGCTGTTGGTTTAGGTGTTACGGGTCTTTATTGTTTATTTCAATTGGCGCGAACGAATGCTGCCTCAAAAGGAAATTCTGGCATAAAATACCTATAAAGAAATTGTTTACCATTACCCGCACGTTTTTAATATTCTAAATATAACTTTGTCTGCATTTAAAGGACATTAAAATTTTTCCTAGCAAATCTTCATTTTAAAAATTGCTGTTCTACATTGTAACTTAAAAACTGCATGTAGTAATATTTAAACCTTCATATAGTTATTAGATTGTGATTTTTTTATTCGATTTTTTTGTTAGCTTGAATAAAAAACTATAAGTGACATAACCGCCACAAAAAGCTTAAGCACCTAATTTGCAAACTTAATTAATTTTTTTTTACCAAAAAATAGCTTTTTCATTTTTTGACGATCGTAAATAATCGATTTCCCCACAAAACGAAATTTTAAAAATACGTGGGGCTTAAGCTTCTTTTAACGGTTATGGCTCTATATGCTGAGACTTGAATGTAAAATGCATATAACAGTTTGAATAGAATTTCATGAATATTGACCAAACGGGTTCATTAATTTTGTATAAATTTTCTGATGTTACTGGTTTTTATATATGGAAGCTCTATAAAACATACCTTTAAATAAAAGATAAAGTAAAGCGAGTACCCAGCTGTAGAAGGCCATAATGCAAAATAGCATCATGAATGAAAAATTACATCAATTTTCACTGAGCACAACAATAAACAATTAATAACAATTTTTTAACACTTTTAATTTATATATCGTTGGTCACAAGTAGAAAAGCCCTAACTGAAATAATTGTAACTTACAGTAGAAGGTGAATCCATAATATAAACAGTACAACTGCTTTTACAAATTGCTTTGTACAAGTGCTTAAAATTAATCTACCTATGTACTCAACCTGCAACAATGCTATCAAAATTAAAACGCGTAATAGTGTATACTTTCAAGAATTGCTAATTTTAAAGATGCATTTTAAAAGTTTATAGTCTTTAATATATCTAATTTTATTATGTACATACATATGTAGACAGATCATACTTTTTCCATTACTTTAATGATCAAAGTTAAATAATTTAATATTAAATGACATAAATAAAAGTTTTTCATCGTCCTTGTCTTTTAAAACCGACCTTCTTTCCGCATATAGTGATCCAACTTGACAAATAGTGTCATTAGAAGCTATACGAGTAGGAGGAGCCGTTAAATATTTGTACGCCAATTTGCGCAAATATTCATAGGGTGTAACATTCCAATATTGATAAATATTTCCATTTCTTGCTATGAGAGGCTCCTTAAGGTAAAAACTCAATTGCTGTTCAAATGCCAGGAAGACGCCATCGTTTGTTTTGTTTTCTGTTATAGTTGTGGAATCATGAGATTCCCAGAGGTCGGCGGTATTATGATAATTATAGCTATTAGTTGGCAAAGTGATATACGTGGGATGCGATAAATCTTCATCTAAATTTAGAGATAGTCTCAAATTGTGTGTCATTTCTGCATGACATGATGATAATTGTTGTTCATTTAAGTAGCGCATTTTAAAACGTGGATCAAGTAGGGTAGCTATAATTAGTGAAGAAGATTGATGAGCAAAAGAGAAATATTGGCTAAGTTTTGATTTTAATGACTTTTTATAGTATTGCAAATCGTGGGGTTCAGTTAGTTTTTGTTCTAATTTCGAATTTAACATAGTAAGCAAAGGTATAATGAGAGAAACGCAAGCTGCATCCGAGTTAAGATCTAACCATGCTTGATAGAAAATTTTGAGCAATTGTACCAAATTTTCAATCTGTTGCCATTCTTGCTCCGACGGAACTTGAATGTCGTTATACTGTTGTATGTACATTTCCAGTGCTGACTTTTGCTCTAGTAGCCTTTCCCACATTAAATAAGTTTTTGTCCAAGTATTATGAGAGGCCATGAAAATGCTATGTTCGTTTAAGCCGCACAGTTCTTGGCATTCTTTAAAATTTTGTTTAGCTTGTTCATTATACACAAAATGATCTATAATGCTATTACATTTTTGCTTGATAATTTCGATTATATCGGTTGAAAACAGTGCTTCTCGAATAACTTTTTCAAGTAAGTAGTCGGAGCATTCTAATGTGGTAAACCATTCTGAGGAAACATTTTCACTTACCTTTACGATGTTTAAATGTATTTTATCAACAATATTATACTTTCTGCACAAGTTTAAAATACTCGGTGCTAGTTCTATTCGTGGTAATTCTAAGGGAAGTACTTGTAACACGACCATATGCTTTTGATTTTCGTGTAGAAAATGTCCACTAATAACTTGTATGGAACAAGATTTCATCTGATGTTTCCACAATGTAGTGGTCAGTGATATCCATTCGGCCTGTTCCAAGACTTGATTAACTTTTTTTTTAACAGATTCAAAAGTTTCAGGCAAGAGATCATTTTTGTAATAATTCATAGATTTTACGGAGTATTTACTGGGCTTAAAAGGATCTGTCAAATTGAGCCGTTTAAATGCCGAACCCTCTACAATATTAAAAGGCAGCAAATCCACAACCATAAGATCTAATACTGTTTTATCAATTCTTCTATTTACTGCTACATCTGAAGGCTTTGATGGTGATTTCTTACAGCGTTCAATTTTTATATTTCCAATACTAACATTTCGTATGTCAACCATGGATTCATCATGCTCATCTAAAATTAGGGGATCATCATGAACAATTTCAATGTTTGAACTTCTTTGAATAGCGTCATCGGACTCTGAACGATTATCAAGCTTTCTTTTTCTACCAGGTTTTTTCCGTTCTTTAGGGCCTTCAATTTCTTCTTTTCGCTCCTTAAGTCTCTTTCGTTTGGCCCTTCTTTTTAAATTAACATTTTGCGATTTGTGTTCCACGTATTCCTTTTCCATATCATGAAAGGCAGCATATTCATGTGGATGTACCTTCTCCAAGTGTTTCTTTATGCTGCTTACTGTTTGGTTCTTTGGCAGAGAGCTGCCCAGAGATAAATTTTTCATGCATACAACGCAAGTTGCAGTACTTTCATTGCGATGAAAATAGTTCCATATGGGATTACAATGTCCAGCCATTATATACATATCACAAAGATTCAACCTAATTGAAAAGTACTAAGCTCGCTCTTGTTGCCTTTTAATATGTAAACAATAACTAGTATTGCCAGATCGTTATTCATGGTATCAAGTCTAATGGTAGGTAGGTACACACTTTGCAGTATGTTGACGCAACACTAATTCGTACACATTGTCAGCTGACCTTTTCTGCCCGGCTGATTATCAGCTGTTGTTACCAAATTGAGCAACTTTAACCAAAATGTCAAAATTTAGTTAGATATTGTAGTTGTATTGTTGTAGTAATAAGTAAACGTTTAATTTATATTTCCAGTATGCTTTAGCCAAAATGTGTAAGGAAATGTTTTTTTAACCCTTAATATCCTGATATCTTGTTTTTTTTTAAATATATGTTATAAAGTTTGCGATTCTGAACAAAGTTTGTTCTACGGTTTTGTTTAGATGTTTTTCTTACTTGAGACAGAAAACACCTGTTTGGTACCTACATGAACCACCAGGCTCTACAGTAAATGATACAATTTTTATTAGAAATTAACCCTTTCGCTGCAAGTTTTAACTGAATGGTCCAAAAAATCTAATTTTTTGGATTTTTACTACTATTATACAATAATCAATAACACAGTGTGACAAAAAATACCTGCAAGGTGTTAGTATTTTTCTGGTAGGTATTGTCGAAAATAACAACAATCTGTATTTGAAATTTTCCAAACACCTCCGGGTAAGAACCCGGTTTTTTGTACCCGTAATCACTTATCAACCTCTAACTAAGTTAAATATCAACCGATTTTGAATTTATAAACGGATTTAGAAAGAATAGACTAATACCTTCGAATCATATATACATATGTATATATATTTTTTCAGCAAATTTCAGATATACATATATCTGCATATATCACCAAATACATATAATTTTTTCGGTTTTTTCGACACTTTTCTACTTTGGACTCGTTCTTAAGCAGTATTTTATACTGAAACTGTTTATTAGCTTATTTATAAAACATAATTTATTAAGAGTAATTCGCAGGTTTGCTTTAAAAAATTCCCTCGAAATTGACTAACACCCATATGCCAAAAAACTAACGTATGCTTCAAGTGTACGTTAAACCGATTTTTGTACGGAAATTTTATCTTAACGTGCACTTCAAGCACACTTGCATATGGGGGTAAGTTATTAAACATTTTATTAGAAGACTTTTTGTAAAAAAACTACTACTACTACTGCTTCTACTACGGCAGGTTCGTGTAGAGAAATATTTCGATGGCTGCAATTTTTGGATCACGGTATTCGATCTTATTTTCTGATACCTACTACTATTTTTTACATTGCTGTTAGCGTATGAAAATAATAAAAACAAAACGGAACGGGATGTTACATCATAAATTGCTCCATTCTGCTTTTTGTTTCCTATTTACTTTATTTTAATATGTTCTGGAAGCGATTTTTCCCTTGTTTATTTATTTTCACTGTCTACTGGTAAATTTTTGTATTGATATTCACTTTCCATAAAATGCTGTGGGAAAGGAGAGTTTTCTGTGTATTTATGATATAAAACTAGAAAAAAATTATATTGTTTGACAAAATTAGTGGGATATTAAACCCACTTTTTGATTAAAAAAATTAATAAAAATAAGGGTTTTGAAAACCTATGTATTAAAAAAAACAAAGCGAAATAAAATTTTCTTTAAACAAAAGAAAATACCTTTAGGTAATATATTCAATAAAAGTTCAAGTTAATTAATTATGTGTCCTGGGTCTTACAAAATATCTTTAAAAATGCGTGTATCCATATGGATACAATATACTGAAAAGGTTAAGAAATGTTATTGGCAAATCAGTCACTCTCCCAGATATTCAAAAATTGCAAGTCTGGACCGGCACATAGATCGAGTATTAATACATAAATTGTTTAAAAAATATTAATTTTGGTAAAATTCTGCGAAAACAATTTTTCGCTAGAGAAACATAACCTGTGTACAAAATGTGCATTGCACATTTATGCAAGGCGACTTGCTTTCTTTTAAAGATTCGGTCCATAACATAGTACTGAAAAAATCTGAAAGTTATTTTTCCGCTTCTGGAATGACATTTCAAAAAGCAACTATAAAGAACCACCAAAGTAACGCTTTTATGTAATTTCCCATATGAACAATATTAACCGTAAGCTCCTGATGGTTCCTTAAAGGACCATGTAGAAATATGACTACAATAACTACGAGTAAAAAATACTCTTATTTTAATACTCACAACTTTTTTTAAGCGCTAAAGTGAAAACGGGAATAATTTTTTTTAAACACTTGACACGTATTTTACAACAAAAAAATTTTTTATATAAAGCAAATACGCAAAATTTCTCTTTTGTAAGGTTGAAGCAGTCCGGTTGACACAAAAGCTTTAAATAATGTCATTTTCAAGTAGAGATAAACGAAAACTCCAGCGTTTGCATCAGCGAACAACTTATAGATCATAGCAACATCACTTTAGAATAATCGTTTAACGAAATTTGTAAAATATTTAGTTGTGTCCTTGAGGTACCATATACACTTAAAATCCAAATAATTTTTTAGAATACGGCAGTTAAACTTTTCAACTGTTTATATTTATGCACACATGTACATATTTACATATGTATATACATATGTAAGTATGTAATTATACGATTATAGCACTATAAAAACAAAATTTTCGCTGTATAATTTACATAAGTATGTATATGTATGTAACAATATTAAAAAAAATTATATTAAATAAATTTAGTTGCAGTATTCATGCATACATAGTTAATTAATCAATAACTAATAATCTAGTCCAACCGAGTCAGAACCCGTTAGAGCCAAAACCTTAACACCAGATTTTTCATCCAAAATATTATTGGCTGGAGCCTCACAGCTGGTGTCCATCGTTGAACATGTATGACAGTGACAACTGACTGCTTCTAAATACTCATAACGACGAGTAAATTCATCTGCTTCTGGATGGCAGTTACGAAGTACAGCTACAGCTGGTTGTCTTGTAGCATGAACACAAACTGGATGGAAAGAGCGTTTGTAAGGAAATTTCCAATCAGATATTTCACTCGAATCGCAACGTCCCCAGCAAGCAGCAACGCTAACATAATCCCAACATTCACGGCCCTTTGTATCAGCTTGAGTAACACGATACGTGTAAAGACGACGATGACATCCCAAAGGAGCAGTCGTAGGACTGCTATTTATTGGTTGAACATCTAAAATTTGTGCCAAACTCATCGATACGTGCGATATTGCGAGAAAAAATAACCTTTAAAATAAACATTCTGCTTTGGCATTTTTCAATTCAAATTTGTTTAAATCGTTACTTACAACTGAAGGCAAGGTATAGACATGATAGATGCTGTTGTTCCTTAAACGTTTATCACTGATATGAATTGATAAACACGGTTCTTTTGCGCTTATATAAGGCGTTTCGATGTACCGAATGTAGGATATGGATGCGTACAAACATGAATATGTATGTACATTCTTACTACATACAATATATACATACATACATACATACATATGTATATGTATGTACTTATATGTACATACATATGGTTACAGAAGATGCAAACTGTCCGGGATGCATATGAAACATTTTGCAGCAGAAGCAAAAAGCTTATTTAAATAAATAAAATCGTTATTTATTGAAAAAAGAAAGAACTTAACAAACAAAATTGTCTACATATGTGTATGCATGTATATATGTATGTATGTATTTCACTAGAAGAGCGGTTTGCATTTTCTCTAACGATATGTATGTATGTAGGTATGTAGAAGGTATCCTTTATTTATTTACATACTTATGTATGTATGGATGTATCTTGTGTTTGTCTGCGCATGTATGTAGTTTGTTTAATATGTAAATATTTCAGGAGTTAAACTTTGAATTTGTTTATTAAAAAACGAACTCTTGATTTGTTTTTTGAAAGCACACAAAACACAAAATATTACCATGTTTGAATAAATCATATATTTCTCCTTAAATTATACATAATATTATAATATCATATATTTATGTATATGTACATACATACACATTCAAAAAGAAGTTCATATATAAAAAAAATAAAAATGGTTTACTTGCAGCTCGCAGAAATTAAACGAATTGCAGTACTTTAAAATTTGTTTTGATTATTTTCGAGATACATAAATACATACATATACATATAATAGTGATATATTAAAATTAAAATGTAATATGTCGCGATTTACACAATCGCAAAATTAAATATTTAAAATTTAATTGAAAAGAATCAAGGCAATATGATCAGGGATGGCAAAGTTGGTACATTTGTATCTTTTTTTGGTACTATTTAAACTCGGAGAGTACAATAGCACACCAGTGACTAATTTAGTACATTTAAGGAATCTCCGCAGTTTCACTCCGTATTTCTTTTCAAACAATTGCATATGTTAATTTTCACTTTTGAACAATGAAACTCATATTATTTTCCTTGAAAACAGTCCTGTGAAAGCAAAATGCATCAAGAAAATCAAAAAAAAAAATGTAATCTAGTCCATTTCCAAATCATTGGATGCTGGAGCATATGCTATTAATATGTATATTTTAAATTACAACTTAAGCAGGTGTAACTTACAAGTAAATTTGTGAAAACGGTTCGGCAGCCAGAACAAAGTCGATTATTTTTATAAAAACAAATAAAAATATTTGAACTAAAAAATATTTGAGTACAATTAAAGTCAAAAAGTATAATTTTTTAGAGTTGTTGGTACAAATGACCGGACCTACATAGAGCTACTATATTGAAAACAAACAAAAAAAAAATGTTCTTATCTTATTGTTGTTTTCAATACAATTTGTCGATAAAATGTTTTCTGCGACAGTATGGGACAGACCGTAAATTCCGCCCACGAAAATCAAAAATGTTTAATTTGCGTATAGAAATAACTTTCTACATACCGTCACCGTAAATGCAAACGGACGTAGTAACTACAATTTTAGATTTTTTACAGGAGATACAAAAAACGTTACACATAATCAATACATAATAATAAAATACATATTCTTGAAAATTTTCTTCGAAATTCACTTGTATTATGTATACTTATATATTTTGTAACCATTTACATATTTATTTCCTTTTTATATATACAAGAAGACGTAACTACACTTAAGTAATTTTTAGATGTGCAACCAATAATGGCACAAAAATCAGAACATCATTGTTATGTCAGTAAACTTTTCAAGGTTTTTGTTTATATATATATACATATATGTATGTATATAAACAAAATATATAACAAAGTATATATTTAATATACTTATTTATGATCTAACTTATTTATTATTCGATTCTCTAGAATTTTTTACACAAATACACTTTTTATTTCTACACTCAAAGAGAATACGTAGAACTTTTTCTGTTCACACATCATCTTCGAAAAAAGATTAATATTTCCTTTGCTCAATGGCGAACAGAACTTTTTAGACAAGATGGTGGTACAAGGTAGTACTCTCTCATCTGTCATGGCATCCAATCACAAAGAATATTTTCTTTGGACAAACTTTCACATTTCATTCCATCCATTTTGTTTGTTTTCAACCACCTTATTTTGTGCAATTATCTTAAAATTACCATTTTCAAACTTGTTTTCAGGAATATTTTCGCAATTGGAATTCATTATCAGGCATGTTCTGAAAATCAAATTTTTCAAATCACATGTGATTTTAAAAGTAATAAAACCATATACGATAAATTTCTTGCAGAAATGATATTTTATGCTCTATTTTATAGAAAATTTAAAAATGAAGAGGGAAAAACAACTGCGTGTGGCCGTTATTACTTTTAAAATCACTGATTTGAAAAATGTGATTTTCAGAACATGTCTGTATATTTCACTTAAATAAGGATACCGAAGTTTGATGATACGTACTTTTGGCTTGTGAAAATCATACACTTGTTGATACGTTATTTTGAATTATGTTTGTAAGCGGAATTTAAGTTAACCTAACGAATCATAATCAAGCAAAAACACAATTTTTAAACGTATTTGGGGTATTCACAAGGGTGTCTTGAGTGTCCGAAGTGTCATAATGTCTTAACATTTTAACATAGTTAAAAAAAAATCGTTGTTGTGGCTCAAACAAAAAGGTCATAAAGTAATAAGACTCTCTCAAATATGTTTATTGTTTGTCATAACTACATGTAGAAATGCGTGAGAGCTTACCAAAGGAATTGAGAGAAAGAGAGAGAGAGAGAGTAAGCAATGTACAAAGGTGCTAAAACCAAAGGGGTCGCTCACATCAGTCAGTTTTATTACTTTAAATCGTGTTAATTTATGAGTACCTTCTGAATACCCCAATTTTTTTTTTAATTTAGTATATTTTCTTTTCTATAAATTATTCAACAGTTTATTGAATTAATATATGTACTTATACATATGTATATAGGTAGTTCTTTCTGTTTTCTATAAAAAGCATGTTAAATACATACACATGTGAGTACATACATAGGTACATAATTACATACATATGTATGTACATGCCCATGAATTTGTTTTTATTTTTGTTACCGCCTTCTAATTTCTTGATGTGAACCAGAGCGATGGTTCCACATTTGTAAACGAAATCTTCGATTTTGTTCATCAACATTGTTGTTATTGAATACGTCGTTTAAAACTTGTGGCCCATATCTAGTTTGGGGTAAGCCTTGTGATATATCATCTTCATCATCTGCATCTTCATCTTCATTGGGTGTGTCATAATCATCCATTGTCACATCCTGTGTTTCTACTGATATATTTGATGTAACAACACTGTCATTTCGAGTGAGGGCACTAGCTAATATTCTTTGCCGCCTGTCTTCCATAAGACGATCACGTTCTTTATGAATATAATCTCTTTTGTTTGGTAACCCAGTTACATTGTTGGCTGTCAGAGCAGAACGTACAACATTCATATCGGTGGCTTCCATCCATTCGTCTGTTTCTGCCACATAACACTCGGTATGTGAAATTGTTGATACTCCGTTAAAGCCACCAATAGCGAATATCATATCATCTATTATTTCTAAACCAAAGTTGCTTCGAGAATGATTCATTTCTCGTATAAATGACCATATTTGTGTTTCAGGATCGTAACGTTCACCGGTAGAGAGTCGAGCAGTGCCGTTGAAACCACCAATCACGTAAACTTGACCACGGAACGCAACGCACGAAACACCCGAACGACGGTGATTCATATTGTTAATACGTGTCCAGATATTAGTGTTTGGATCATAAAATTCAGCACTATCAAGGCACTCTTGACCATTAAAGCCTCCTAGGAAAATTAAAATACAAATATGTAATACTATGTAACGTATGTATGTATGTATGTATATAATTGAAAGGAGATGAATTTTTTTTGAAATGAAAAAAAGGGTGTGTTCGTAAATGCATCACTGCGCTGCAAATGAAAATTTAGTTGTTCTAAACTGCTTCACTGAAGTAGATAACGCATAAATAAATGTAAAATATGTTTTTAAAACATGACTATTAGTAAAACAGATTATCAGCGAACTTTTATTGCATTTTAAATAAAAGTTTGCACGTATGATGCAGAGCAGTGATGCATTTACGAACACACCATAAATTCTTCTCTCAGGAGGTGATGGTACAAGCTATTTATATGAAATTTTTACACAAGATTAAATACAAAATTCCGCATCTTTCTGCATTATTAACTCAAAAAACTCATTTTTTGTGTTATGCCACTATTGAAGTAAATGAGCGATATATTTTTTTTAGAATTTTAAAAATAATATTTTTCGAGAAAATTGCCCTAGAACATAAATAAGGTCAGTAAAGTGTGACCACTGAAGATCGTAAACCAAATCGTAACACATACCATTTGAAAGGCAATTTTCTGCTCTTTACCATGACAAATCAGTGGAACATCTAAAGTAAGTAGTTTTAAATAAATGCATAATTTTGTAGTCGGTTTTTGTAAAATTTTCTCATCTTGAAGTCGCTATATTTCGCAAGACTCAAGATTTCGCACTAACGGTAGTTATACCATAGGCATTATTCGTAGAAAATTACATCAAAATCGGAAGCGAAAATTACAAAATTTTACTTTTGTTAGTGGGCTATAAATGTTTTTAACCCGACAAAATGCTTGAGTTTGGATGCCTCTCGGCGGGAGCTAGCTTTTGATCTTAGACCCCTAGTTTCTTAGGGTTTAAAATTCTTAGAATTTTGTGTAGTTTTAATATTTGCTAGACGCCTGTTCACAGAAAAAAAATTGTCCCACTCTAATGTACATACTCGTATATAAAACAATTTACATATTCAAATAACTTGAAAAAGAAAAATCTGAAATATACGATTTTTCATGAAATGATTTAAATGTCCAAAATTTCAAAAATCTTTTTTTTTTGCATACCTAGTTAAAGTGATTGCCATAAAAGTCAAATGTCGTTTGAAACAAACGAGGGATGACATTTTAATTTTAAAGTTACTTTTATTACTCGTATATTGAGGACATAAGCTTTGTGGATATTTCACTTTGATTTCATTTTACGAATGTAGACCCTAGGCCACATGAACGGCGCTGTACATATACCTGTATACATTTACATTTGTTTAGTATACACCATAAAAGATTAAGAACCACTGTACAGATTATTCTAATGAGATGTTTCATTTTACTTACTTATTATTATTTATACTTATGTACATATTTATTTTTATTACCCGTTACATAAATTTTTCCTTTGAGTGTGCAGGCGCTTGCGTCAGAGCGTTGCATATTCATTGGTGTTATGACGGTCCATTGATTTGACTTGGGGTTATAACGTTCAGCAGTATTAAGACGATTATGACCATCGTAGCCGCCCATGGCATAAATTAAACCATTCAGTTCTGCTACACTCACATAGCAACGACGTGTATGCATGGGAGCCACCTTAAATACATGGAAATGGTAATGGTAAATATATCGCGGATATACATACATACATGCATATTTACATACACGTGTACACATGTACCTACATATGTATTAGTGACCTGCACAAGACCATTTATAAGACCTTTCAAGACATGAGAGATATTTCAAATGCTTTACTACAACGAAATATTCTAAAACAAACGCTAAACAACACCGTTGGCAAGACAAACAACTGAAACAAATGTCTTGCCAACAGTATTGTTTAGCGTTTGTTTTAGAATATTTCGTTGTATTAAATCATTTGAAAAATCTCTCATGTCTTGAAAGGTCTTATAAATGGTCTTGTGCAGGTCACTAATATGTATATACATATGTACATACATAAGTACATGCATAGCAAAATTTACTAACCTCCATCCAATTTTTTTTAATAGCATCAAATACTCTACATGTATTAAAGTATTCGACACCATCGTAGCCACCAATTGAGTAGATTTTGAAACCTATTACAGCAGTGCCATGATAGGCTCTAGGTCCAGCCGGATCATCAGCTGGAATAAGAACCCACCGATCAGCTCGTGTATCATAAGTCTCTATGCAACCTTTAGATGTCCCACCACTCCAACCACCTATTGCAAATATGACCTCGTGTGGTAAACGTGGCATAGCCAGAGGAGGCGTAGTAAGCTTTTTAGAAAATGGCAATCGAAATGGCACAAATAAGTTTGATCTAAATAGATAATGGTGATTTAAATACTACCTCTCCAGCTGAGGGATTCATTATATCCAAATCATACATAAACTTGAGTGTTTCCACAATCAAAGGCTTAGCCTCCTCGTTTTGAATAACATACGGATGCTCCTTAACTTCTTCCATGAAACACTTAAGTACATATAAAAAAAATTGCTTACATATGTATGTATACATACTTATATGTTATAAAAATTTAATTTAAATCACTTACTTTGGGAGTCATTAACCCTAAGCGCACGCCTTGCATTAACTTCGCAACATGCTGCTTACGATTGTTTGGATCGTGGTCTATCCATTTAATACACAATTTCCAAACAAGGTCTTCTTCGCGAGTATTTAGCTCATCATCATTTATGATGTCATAGAAATCATTTAAGCTCATTTCATAGATGTCTTTATTTTTAGCAACAACTTCAATGAAATAACGTAATAAATAATTTCTGGCCTTGGCATACAAATCATCTAAAAATCGAAATCTAGCACACCGTCAAGAATGCAGGTAGTTAATAATCAACATCGTATTAAGAAAAAATAAGAATCAATTAGCAAAGGATTATCCCTTAATGCTGTAATTTTTACTATACATATGCTTTGCAACAAGAATCATAATGCAAAATACATCATAAGCGAATGATAAGCATTTTACATACATACTTATGTACATACGTACATACATACATAGAAGTGTACATATACTCGTACTTTTACCTGGCAAAACCCATTATGCTGACGCAGTTCTCTGGTGTTAGCATTTGAGCTAAAAAAATTTTGCACAACGCTACCAATCCAATGATACCAACATAGTCAGCGGATATCAAGAGTTCGTGCACGTTATCGGCATGTATTGTGCATTTATGCAGATATACATATTGAATAATTTGCTCCATAATATTTCCACTCATTCCAGGTATTTGAACGTGACGTGTTCCCTCCGTTACATTGTTAACTTCAGTAGAATTGAATCCCGTAAATTGAGCTCTGCCAAAATTATTATTAATAACATACATACATAATACTTTTTAGTTAATATTTATTATGTTTTACATATTTAAAAAAAACCAAAGTAGTATTAAACATATTCAAACTCGTATGTGATAAATAATTTATTTATCTATGCCCTGAATCCTCTAAATTAGTTTTTTCAAAAATGGTTGTTGTCTTTGATAATGAAAAATATAAATATTATTGCCATGTTTTGAAAACATAAAAATTAAACTAAAGTATTATACAATATTTTGAAAAATATATGAAAAAATATGTGTTGGATATAATGTTTGGAACCAAATCATAAAGCAATAAAAACAATAAATACTGAGGCCCTAATTCTGTTCGACGATTGTGCCGTCTTGTCTATGGACGGAAAAAAGCAGCAGTTATGATTCTTTCAAACAATAATTATTTATTGTCTATACTAGAAGGTTCATGTATTTGCTTTACGATTTTGTTCCAAACATTATTTCCAACACATATATTTTGATATATTTTTCAAACTATTATATAATAATTTAATTTAACAACTATTTTTGAAGAAAATAATTTATTGAATTCAAACACAAGAACTCAGAAGTATTTTCAGACAAAAACGTCCCAATTCTTCTTACTGAATTAGGGCATGAATCACAATTGCGGCTTTTTTTCGTCCATAGACAAGACGATACTATCGTCGAACGCAATTAGGAAATTAAACAAATTCAAACTCGTATGTGGTAAATAAATAATTTATAATTTTCCCGAATTCAGTAAGAAGATTTAGGACGTTTTTGTTTGACAATACTTTTGAGTTCTTGTGTTTGAATTCAGTAAATTATTTTCTTCAAAAATGGTCCTGGGTGCTTTTAACCAAGTTTTCAATCTTAATTATTTTTTAAACAAGAGCTAACCAAAAAAAAAATTGTTAGCACCATTGGATTCAGTGTACTCGAATTAGGTGTACCCACTTGTATCAAAAAAAAGTTTTGAGCTCGAGCAAACTGCGGCTCTTTTTCGTCCTTAGACGATACAATTGTCGAACATAATTAGGGAATTAATGGAAAAAGGAAATTTTATTTTGCATTCAAGAGTTGAGTAAGTAAACAACTCTTCAAATTGTGTGAAATTTTTACATACGCATGTATGTAGTATGTTTTTAAACAAAATATTTGTAAATTGCGACTAATGCTTTTCGTTAGAACTCACCGAAAGTATGAACTACAAGAACTCATTACAGCTCGATGTACATTGAAGGATGCATCCGATACGGTTATAACAGCATCACACAGCAAATTATTGCATCGTAAATCATTTAAAGTGTTTAACGCCTGATCGCTAATAGAGGTATTCAGTTTCTTAGAGATAACATTTTCTTCCATCTCATCATCATTATAATCGGCCAAATCGATACCCAGTTGCGGCATTACCACACCTTCAACGTTGAAAAGGTCCACGTTTGGTTGAATATTCAAAGTATTTGCACGTGATGTATGATGCATTATTCCAATTTTATTACGGAATCAAGGAAATTTCGAAATTGTTTTGTAATTTGGAAAGCAAAAAGAATTTTGAAAATTTTTATAAATTTTGCTTATACATATGTAATTGAATTAGTAAATTAGCAGCGTATTTTATCCTTGAATTTAAGTTTTCACAAAATATAATTTAGGTTTCGCGTTATTTCGAGTGTAATTATTTTACTTAAATATAATTGAACGATGAAGGTATGTCGCAGTTTTTAACTTGAAATATGTTGAAAATTAAATTAATTGAATGAAATTCTAATAAATTTTTTTCGAAAGAAAGTAAAATATTAATGATAAAACAATTTTTGACAAATTCGCCTGATAAACAAATAAATTTATCTATCGTCACCTTAAATGCAAAAGGACGTAACTACACTTTTATATTTTTTACAGGAGAAACAAAAAGCGTTACAAAATCAAAAATAAAGTGTTCTTGAAAATTTTCCTCGCAATTGACTTGTAGTATGGATACTTACATATATATTTTTTTACCATTTATTTCTTTTTTATATATATTTAAACTTCTATGTTAGTTACGTCCGTTTCACTTGCTTTTTTTTAACTAATCTTAGACGCAATTTACACTGTGCATTTTCTGCTTGTCTGTGCAGGCAGGCTTTTTTACTTTATTGGTGAGAGGGGTTGAGAAGCTTGCGGTGTAAAACAAAAGGCACGAAATGAAAATTCGAGGGGATTTATGACATTTATATTTGCTTTTTTCGTACTCCCAGCATTAAACGTGTATATAAATGATTAAATAAAATTAATAATGTGTGTGACTTTTCGTTGGGGGTTTAAAAGAAAATTGTCAGTACAAGGCAGGCTAAAAAGGCATACTGTGAAATGGCTCTTAGTAGTTTTTAGATGTGCAACCCAATAATGGAACAAAAACTAGAACATCTTTTCAAGGTTTTTACCCGACTGCCCGACGCAAGGAAGGATATTGTGTTTATCAGCCTATGTACATATGTATGTATGTGTGTTCCTTTGTGGCACTATATAAATCGAACGCCTGGACAGATTTTGACGATTCTTGCATCAATCGATTTGATTTGGCAATAGTCAATCGCCATTTTGTAAACACGAAAAAAATAAAAAGTTGTCGAACGTTATCAAAATGGGTATCATTCGACAGGTATTTCAAAATCATCTTTAGGTGTCTCTTATGATTTTTCATTTCGAATGACCATTTAGGATATTTAACGGTTTAAAATTAAATACTACTTGTTTAATAAAAATATTTTTACACGAAAGCACATATTAAAGTTTTTAACTTATTACAATTTTGTAATTGAAAAAAAAAATCACGAAGAACAAGTTCAAAGAACCTTTTAAAGAATAAGCCCCTTCTGTTAAAATTTAAAGTGTGCTTATAGTGTTCATTAAAAAAAAAGTAACGTACTTTGGAAGGCCCCAACACAATAAGGTTATATAGGCCCTTTTTATAGTTATATATAACATATCAGAAATTATATATATCAGAAATTAGAATTATTTTCTTTTTTACATGCATTTATGTTTTAATTATAATAATTATTATTAATATATTTTTTATTTATAAACAAGATTTAAATCGAATTGCATAAATTTATTTCTGTATGGCTTAAAAGAAATTTTTTAACTCTTTCGAATTCACTATCTTTTGTCAGAATTTCAAGGTTATTTATTTTATATTTAAGCCTTTTCTCATGTAATAATCTACATTCATCAAATATGTGAGATGCAGTTAGGAGTTCTCCACAATGGAGGTTGTTACTTTTCAATAATATGTTTATGTGAAAATAAACAATGACCTATTTTCAATCTAATAAGCTTAATGAAATCAGTTTTAGGTAAAGTAAGGGGTTTAAATGTATGATTAATATTTTTTTGGATTTTATAGAGTTTTACTTCGTTGTTGTTTTTCGAAGTATCTTCCCAAATATCTCGTAAATATTTCTTTATCATACATTTGAAATCTGAATATTGAAATTTAATTTCTGAGCAAATATTTTTTAATGAGGATTTTTTAGCAAGTCGAGCTACTTTTTCATTTCCCCTAATGTTCAGGTGACTTGGAATCCATAGAAAATTAATTTGATGTTGAGGGCTGGTTGAAATCAAGTTTCTTATCTGTTGTACAATCGTGTTGTCATTAAAAATATTTTATAAAGCTTCTAACGAACTCTTGCTATCAGATATGATGAGATATCTTGGTAAATTGTTATCTAAATTATACAAACATGTTTTGATTGCAGCTAATTCGCTTGTGAAAATTGAAGAGTGGTCGAGAATACGTTTTAGGATGACTGTATTTTCACCATAAATTGCAAATCTTGCTTTTGCATTCATAACAGAACCATCTGTGAAAAATTTGTAGTAGTATTTTGTATTTATTTAATTGTTTTATTTGCTTTTTATTTTCATTAAAAAATTTTGTTGAATCAGACAATTTATTGATTGAAAAAATCAAGTTTTTTTTCAAACAAATTATTACAAAATTTTGCATTTGAATTTACAAATTTCTTTGTAGCAGCTAAATTGAAAAAAATAATATTTGATTCAGAGAATTTTGTGTTTGAAATGAAAAATTAGTTTTCTCTGTCTGTGTATGTATGTGCATTCGTAGTTACGTCCGTTTGAATTTCTTTAATAAAGTCACAATTTTTTATCGCAGAGGTCTAAATATTTGCGTGAACATGTAGTTTGATAAAATAAACCATAATCAATCAAAAACTAGATATCGAATTTTTGTGTAGTTACGCCAGTTTATATTTAAGGTGACAATATGTACCCATAGGTATGAAAGTGATCTAACCTTGCGGCTACACGTTCAATAAATTGCTTTCAATTTTTTCACACATATGGTTTGTCAAAATTTGCTAAAATTGAAGTTGTGACGTAGGCTGCAAGTAATTCGATTTGCAATTTTATGTTCAAAATGCCGTCGTCGAAAAAAAATTAAAAATTTTCGCCTGTATATTTTATTTCAGCAAAGTAATTTTCTTTCTTTTCTTTCTTTTAATTTTTCTCCTGATTAAAATTTTTTATAAACACTAAAATTATTTTAAAACAGCAGTTAAATTTAAAGAAAAATTGAATGAAGCCTTAAAAGAAAAATTTAAGTCCACCTGGTATTCAATTCCCAAATGTATGAGTGTGGTAGTAAAAATTGTGAATGTAATGAACATTGAAACAAAAATTGAAGCAAAAATTTAACGTGTAGCCTCCAAGTAAGTCATATATTTCTTGTGTCGATATACATATTTAGTAGATTATATTTGAAGGAATCAAAAAATATTTGTGAACTTTCAAAATCGGTTTAGTGGTTTGGGTGTGAAAGCGTAGCAATCAAACAAAAAAAATCGCTTTGAAAATATTTGAAGAAGATAAAATTGTACCTACTTCTTTGTTTTAAAGTAAATGAAAAAAATGTGTTATAAAGTTGAAATGAAAGGATGAAACTTTAATTAAATCTTCATATTTTAATGTTTAATTTTTTTTCATACAATGTATAATGGAATACATACTTAATTATTCAAATTTAAAAAAGTACAATAAAATAAAAATTACCATTTTATCTAAATGCGAGTATAATACATATTTTTTAAAGTAATTTAACACGCTGTACCATTTAATTGCAAAGAAAAATTTAATTGTTAACTGCGCAGGATCTTAGCTATCGAGTGCTTTTCTTTAAGATATTTTATAAAACTGATAAAAAGCAGTGCACAAATAAATTTAACAAGTAGTCTTTTATAAACGCGTGATATGCTAGCAAAAGCGGGATAATATAAGCAAATAGTTTTTACTCGACATTGGGAAAAACGGCAATGTTTGATTTGAAAATTGTTTCATTATTGCTGTTTTTTAGCATAATGTCTTTTGCTAAAGAGACTTGGCTAAGGCCAGGCTGTCATAAAGTGGGAAATACTAGAAAAATCTCTATACCTGACTGTGTGGAGTTTCATATAACTACAAATGCTTGTCGTGGATTTTGTGAATCGTATGCGGTACCATCCATGCCTTGGATTGCTGTTGGTGGCCTTTTTAAGCCTCCGAAACCAGTAGTATCAGTAGGACAGTGTTGTAATATGATGGAATCTGAAGAGGTTAGTAGAAAAGTAATTTTATGTCTATTTTTTTAATTTTTTATCTAATTTAGATACAAAAGCGTGTATTATGTATGGGTGGCATGCGCAACTTTACGTTTCAATCTGCTTTATCCTGTAGTTGTTACCACTGCAAAAAGGACTAAATCGCTATATGTCTATGTATGTACATATATATTAATGTGAAACAATTAAATATTAAACATTTTGTGATGAGCAACTAAAAATAAAACTATAAATACAAAATTTTTGCTGTACAATAAAAGCATTTTTTTTTTATTAAAAATTTAAAGTTTTGCAGATTGTAATCTACAATTTAGATTTCGGCTTTTCTCCAGCTTTTTCCAATAAATCATGCATACTCGTTAAAGCCTCGCTTATAGCTTTAGCGAATTTCTTGGCGCATGTTTGGTCGTTTGAGTGCCAAGCAGAACAGGCGAAAAATATATCAGAATTTCGTGGATTATAGCAACAACCATATCCATCATGTGTTAAAGGACCATAACACATGAAAGCTTCATTAGGTGAGGCTACTTGAGAAGTAGAGATGCGAAAATGAGAGCTCTTAACAAATCCGAGGGATTCATAAAATTTCGGAATGGGCTTATTGTTTTCGAGGGCCATTAGTTTTAAACCCAATAAGTGACGGTCAACACCACGGCCTTGTAAAGCCATTGTAGTGTATTCGCGGTGAGCATTCACGGCTTTTCTCAAGAGGTCAACTCGCATTTGATCAGAGCATTTGGCATCCATCATTGCTTTGGCGAAATTTGCAGATTCATTAGAACATGAACGAATAGTTTCCGTACGACCACCGTAATATATACGTAAATGCGCGGTTTCATATTGAGCACCAGCACATTGATGCAACCTACATAGATAGAGGAAGTATTTACATACATATGTATAACGTTAAAAATATTCATATGGGAAAGGAATGCTAAGTTACTTGTAGAATGCAAATTGTAGAGCCATTTGAATAAAACTATCTGGACTCAATTTTTGTTTCTTTAAAAAATCTTTGCCATAACCTTTGTATTGCAAAACTTCGAGCTGTAAATCGTTAGTCAACTTGTTTACATTAGTAGAGGCCTTATTAATTTGTGTGCGTAAGATTTCCGATGTTGGTTCAAATAGTAACTTCGAGAAGCATTCGTAATTATCGTTAGACCCATCTTCAAATTCTTTGGGATTACACCTGAATGAAAGAATAAAAAAAAAAGTATTTTGAATTGGTATATTATACATACACAAATGTATACATAAATATGTACTTTATGGAAAGAATTGTGATTGTGCAAAAGCAATCGATAATTAATATGCATACAATTGCCAATAATAGAGGTAATCACGGTTGATCGATGCAAAAAAAAAATTAAATCGATGAACGAAAAGAAAACATTTAAAATTTTTCTCTCCAGGATTAAACAACGAACAAATTACGCATTTGTTTTTGCACATTGATAAAATCAACTATTAATAATTATACTTGTTCTTGATCGTACTTACAAAATCTTGTTAATATAGTCAGCCATCATAGCAATTGGTTGCCCCTCAGCTGGAGAATGTTCATAACAAAAACCACTCATACCATTAGGGTTTACAACGACCTTTAAAACAAATACATACATATACATACATACATGTGTATAACATAATTATTAAAGTCTTGCACAATACCATTTATAAGACCTTTCAAGACATGAGAGATTTTTCAAATATTCTAAAGCAAACGCTAAACAATACTGTTGGTAAGACATTTGTTTCAGTTGTTTGTCTTGCCAACAGTGTTGTTTAGCGTTTGCTTTAGAATATTTCGCTGTAGTAAAGTATTCGAAAAATCTCTCATGTATTGTAAGGTCTTATAAATGGTCTTGTGTAGGGACACTAATACACTGTGCCCAGTTTTATACTATTCATTCATTTTTATATCAATTAAAAGAACATATTAAGCCTGGTACTCTGTTAACAATTTCGTGCGAAATGCTGTCAAACTGCATATAAAAGCGTTTGGTATGAAATATTTGCGAAATAAATTCGCAAAAGTAGTACTCTGTTCTAGTTGTGATCATGTCTTTCCATGCAAAATTAGTCTGGCATCATTTTAGTTTAGCTGCGAAACAACAAGAGCAGTGCTTTTCTCGCACGGAATTTTACCAATGCTGCATACTTTCAAGCAAAAAAAGCAAGAAATTTATGAAAAAACCGCGAGTTGGGCTACAATTAGTACATGTAAAATTTTTCATGCGAAATAATCAAGGTTTTTCGCAACTTCGAACAGAGTACCAGGCTTTATGGATGAACTTCCCAATCAAAAAAATTGCCTCAAAAAAGTGACGCAAAAAAATTCGAAAAAAAAATTTTATTTTTTTTCCAAAAAGGTTTCTCAGGACGCAAGTTCATCAATACATGTCTATTCATGTGATATATGTATATCGACATAAAGGTTGATAAACGGTAGAAAACTAGGAAAATTTTTGATTTTTTTTGTCCTTTTAACCAAGTTTCCCATCTTAATTATTTTTAAAACAAGAGCTAACCTAAAAAAATGGTTAGCACCATTGGATTCAGCGTACTCGAATTAGGCTTACCCACTGGGTCCCGGCATGTTAGAAAAAAAAGTTACAAATTCGAATACAGTGTAATTATACTCGTATTTCACTTGCCGAAATATTTAAAAAAACCAAATAGTTTTTCGCAATATTCATGACTCCATAAAAACAATTTAGGACCATTTCGTTATGTATATATGTACATATGTTCATACATATATCTGTGGCAAAAAGGAAAAAGTGCTTAAGTCGAGATAAGCTGATTTCGAGTTAATGCTACCTCCGTAATCTGCATATTCGAAAGTACCCCTGGTCAATTAATTTTTATAACTTTTCAGGAAGTTATAGCACCATGACTTGCGACTTGATATTTTTTAGACTTCTAATCTCATTTGGAATAATACGAGTACATACATATTTAGTTTAATTTAGGTTATACTTTGGTATATTTCAACTCAAATGTATTACTTCCCAGCAAAAAAAATAAAAGTTGTACTTCCTTATGGACCACTTTTAAATTACTTCGAAAGTATCCAATGCATAGTTTTAGATGTTAAAGAATTTATTTTTAACCACATATCAAATGGAATTTTAAATTACTACTTTGTTTTCAACAAATTCATTTGCTTAATTCACAACAATTTGAATCATGTATTTGTGTATCAAATACACTTTTTGTTTTTTAATTGTGAACACCCTCTGTGTAGTGTATTAATGTATTTTGTATTTTTAATTAAAAAAGAAGAACAAGCTACATACAAATTCTTTCAGAGAGCCTCTCTCTGAATACAACATTTTAAAAACATATGAAATAAAAGTGTAATAGTGCATTTCATTTTTATATGAAAATTTCAAACAACAAATGTTACACTCTTGTATTTAATATGATAATACAATCGATACAGAGATACAAGAGGTTTTGTGAATTAAGCAATTATTTAAATAATGAAAACACAAAATTTGTGTTTTCATTACATTTAAGGCTTTGCAAATAAAAATATTTTTATTATTAAAAATAACAACGGAATAAAATAACAAAAAATTTAATTATTTAACTATTTTCTTTTCATACTATATATGTACAAGTGATTTTAATCACTGATTAAAAACTTTTTGAGCTACTTTTGTCAAGTGTTACTACACTTTAGGATTTTAATAGCACCAAAAACATGATTTTTATTGAGTTAAAAAATGTCAAAGGGAAACCACTTCCTTCCAATGACACGTCAATGTATAATTCATTGGTTTTTAACCTAAATTTGAAGTAGCTTGATTCAGTAGATGTGGTACTTTTTCTTCTTCTTTTACCTGATTTTTTGCTGGGTTATATAGTGTATATACAGATTTTTGCTTTAAAAAAATAAAGGTTAATAAAGTCAGAGAATTTCTTAATTTAACTGTAAAAAAAGTGCTCTCCTGCAAAACAGTACAATATAACTTAAGCACTTTTTCCTTATTGCCACCGATATGTATGTATGTACATATGTATTTATAATAGTACATAAGTATATATTATATTATATTTTACTTGAATTGTTTTGTCCATCCATCTATTGGCACTATTTTTACTGGTGCCGCCACCATGTATTAATTGAAGACCCAGAACATTAAATATGCTTTCCGGAGTAAATGCTACATACTCATCTAAAGAAACAGTGAATAATGATTCCTGTATGATTTTGACACTCTTCATATTTTGGGGAGACTTAATCAGTTCGGCGTAAGCCGTTGCCCAATTATCACGATTATCTGTAGAAAGCAAGCCAATTGGAAGTCCATATTCTTTCTCCGTCTCTGAAATAGTTTCTAGTTGCCGAGCCAATACTTTGGCATTTAAGATTTTACCATTTTTATCATACACTGGTAATTTGAAGAACTATATGAAATGCAAAGTTAATTAAATAAATTATTATTATGTATATTAATTATGTAAAAAAAATAATTACATGATTTCTATGAATGATGGCAATGTGTTGAGATTTTGGATAATACTCCAAAGCATCCTGCTGTGGCAAAGGTATTCGACACGTACCATACACAGCACCAAATTGAGAATTATCCAATTCATTTTCACCAATTTTCACTACGGGTATTTTATCATCATCAACTAGTTTTTTATATTTGATTAGGCCTTGAATTAGCTTGGCAGTGTACATAAAAAAGTCTTCAGAATTGTTAAATTTTTGCATTGGGAATGTCATGCCAGGACTTGAGAATATCGTAACAGGATCACGATAAGTTAAATAAGCAGCCTTTAACCATCTATGTGCTAACCAATTTTCTTCAGATTTAGCCACATTTTCAAGAATTTTTTGCAATTCAGCGCCATCTTTTTGCATAAAGTTTTCGGTAATTTTTTTAGCTTCGGCTAGTTCTTCATTGTTAAGATGAGGCTCAACAGATTTTAAAAATTTTGGAATAGTTTCTTCTAGTCTTAAGGCAGGATAATTCAGAAGTTTTTGTCGTTTTTTAGGTTCCATGCTATACCTTTGAGTTCTCGTTAAAGGCACAGGAGTACATAATATTCTGAAAACTTTACTGGAAGGGGCGTGAAAGGCATTTTTGGACTATAAATAATTAAAACGTAATACATATAAATACTTCGATTATTTGTGTGTAAATTAAAGATTGTATCGTTAGTTACAATTTAGTCAAGATAGTAGTGAACGTTTATCTGAAAGCTTTATTTCTATTTAAGGCTATGAGCGCAGAAGTGGCGTAACCCACAACTAGTTATTTAAACAATTGCTCTTTTTAATTATTTAATTTCTGTATTACTTTGCAATAATATGATCTGTGTAAAAACGATTTTTCAGCTCCATTTTCTTTACTCAGCTTTTTTTTGATAGTTGGTAATGTAAATAAACTGCCTTATCGTGGTTGGCGTATTTTAAATACGACTACGACTGATTGGTAATAGATTAAAGAAGACTTCAACAGATTTTCTTTAATCTATTACCAAGCAGTTGTAGTCGTATTTGAAATACGCCAACCACGATAAGGCAGAATGTATTTGTCATCAGCAACCGCAACCAAAAATCAAATGTGGGTTACAACACTTCTACGCTGATAGGCCCATTTAATGTACATATCGCTCATTTACTAAAACAACGTCATAACTCAAAAAAAATTAGTTTGCCAGAAAACTGAGTTTAAAGTTTTCAATTTACACACAACTTAATGGAAAAATTAAATTTTATTTTGCTTTCAAGAGTTCAGTTAGCGAGATATTTGTATGGAATTTAGAACTATCAAAATGCCATAATTTTTGATAACTTAATCGCAAGCGAGAATATACGTACAAAAACATATTTGAATACATATTTAAAAAAAACCGTCTCCTAAAAACGTTAATGTTTGTCGCTTGCGATTAAGAGTCTAAACACAATGTTTGCGGTGCGGTGCGATTTCTCGTTGCGGGAGAGAAAAATAAACATAATACAACGGAAGACTTCGACGCCAATACTTGTCATTGTTTATTTAAATTTTTATTAATTTTTTTGTGCATACATTTTTATAACTAAAAACAAAAAAAAAATGATTAACATTTTATACATTCGCAGATATTTTTGATATATTTTTTAAACTTTTATAACTATGACAAAAATGTTTGAACTTCAAAATCAATTATTCAAAAACTACGGCAACGTCAGCAAAAGAAAGAGTATCAAAAATTGAGAGAATAAGAAAGTGCGCAATGAAAATAAAATAGATTTTAATTTTATTCCGCCCCGCACTCCGGTTTTTTACTTCAAAATCGTATGGAAAATCGCACCACAATAAATAATCGATGCATTGTGTTCAGACTCCAAATCGAAAATATACTTTTTAATGAAATTAAAATTTTATGGGCCTACCTACCCATAGTTTAGAACTATCAAATTGCCTAAATTTTTGATAACTTTTAAAATACAGGCTGTAAAACTTAATCGCAAGCGACAATTTACGTACAAAAACATATTTGAACATTAAAATAAAAACATTCTCCTGAAAACTTTAATTTTTGTCGCTTACGATTAAATCGAAAATAAGGCTCGATATGTTCATATGTATGTATTTGTAAAAACAAAAGTAAAATGTGTACTTACGAAGTTACTAACAACCGTGGATATTTGCATATTTTCGTTGGTTTTTACTTCCAAGTTGCTACATAAAATAAATAATATACATAGTATGTATGTTAGTTAGTACATGAGTATTAATTTAAAATAAAATAGGTTTATTTCTAAATGTTAAATTTACCTTTTTTCTATAACCGTAATCATTAATTAAAAATTAGAGCTAGAGCCAGTATCACAAACAACTTTTTGATTATTAATAAACTTTTTTTATTTTTTATATCGGACTTCAATTGTGTATGAAAGTATCTATGAACATACCTATGTATGTATGTAGATACATACATATGTATATAAAATGAATCTAAATATAAGTATAATGCATTTAAATCACTTTTGTATAGTTGTATGTCCGTATAGTTAACAAAATATAGATATGTTCATATACATATGTACGTATTTTTCTAATATTTCTAAATTTAATTGTACCAGCAAAATTCAAGAAATATATGAATGAAAGAATTTACCACGTAGTCAAAACACCAAACTAGTTACTAAACTGGTATCAGTTGAACATTAACTAAAATCATATAAGAAGAAAGCAAAAAGCGCATTCAACTCATGGTTACCAGATGAAATTGGTAGAAAATCACATACTATGCGTGTATGTATGTAAATCCATACATGTGCATACATACTATGTATGTATGTATGTATGTATTTTGGTGATATAACCGTTCAAGAGAATTTTTATATTTTATATTTATTAATTCACAAGTAAAGTCCAATATATTGCGTACTGACTTGTGCCCAACAACTGTTTTTAGTTCAAAAGAGCTCTAAAGCCCAAGTGTTCCTTTTGAAAACTCAGTACTCAGTACAATGAACATGAGGGTTTGTGATTGTTTTTTTTTTATTTGTAACCGGAAATGTATTACATTTGCAAATTAAACTTCTTTAAAAATATTAAAAGTGATGAATATGTATTAATTATTACAAACTAATATTTTTTTGCCGTTTATTTAAATTTCGTTTAGGATTTATGCATTTACCGAATTGTTTTGGAAAAATATTCTAAAAATGGCCGAATATTCGGGAATTAGAATGCGCATCACTAATAGAAATGTACATGCATTAATATTTCAATTAGGAATAATACTTTTTAGTTCCGTTTCATCCCAAAAAAAATCCTGCTCACGGGAATGGCTTTTGCTCTTACAAATTTCACGTATAATTTGAAGATAACATTTTTAAACTATTAATTGAGCAATGTTAGTGTAGATTTTAACATGGAAAATAAGTTAAGTTCTATATTTTTAACCTTGAGAAGTTCCCTACAAGAAACGAACGACTGAAACTAACACAAACAATTTTTTTCACTAAAACACTTGCAACAATTTTACATTGAATTCAATAGTGACAGGCAATTGACTAGTCATTTGATCGGAAGTGATGATGGATTTATTTATTAAGGCCAATCATGAATCAAGTTCTGCGAGAAATCTTTCCCGGGGAACAATTTCAAACAACAGTTAACAAATAAAAGTCACCTCTCTTAGTGGGGTCACCTTATAGATAAGCCTTTTCTGTTATTGCTAAATTTTCCTTCTTTTTTTAACAGCAAATATTTATACAGCTCTTAAAAATATCGAAACCTGCTCGTAAATAAGAATCCATTAATCGTTATATCAGTTTTGTAAAATTTCGACGATATATGTATATCTATATTTATTTTCTCAAATATCGAAATGTTTTGCCCATCTCTAGTACATACTCTGTAGTATTAGGTGTGGAAAACTATCGATGGCACTATCGAATGTTAATTTTTTTGTGACTATCGATGTTTTAATTCTGCAATCGATTAATACTTGAAAACAATCGATATTTTTTAGTCACTATCGAAAGTAAGTGATACACCACTAAACCAAAAAATGTAAATATGTTGCTTTTCATAAAAAAAATAGTTGAATGACAGGAAAATTTCTTCCGCTGATTTCACTTAGTTTTCTTAAAATTATTTTAGTTTTGTTATTTATTGAACTGACAAATAAAATTTTATTTAATTTATTTTTTATTTAAAAATATTTTGTTTTCAATTTTTAGTGCAAATAAATATGAGAACCATACAACTTCGATACTATCACTATAGTATCGTCCATATAGCGATAGTTTTTCTAACTTTCGATAGTCTTGGATCGATATATCGATAGGTTTTCAATCTTGCGATAGTAACACTATCGATAGTTTTCCACCTCTACTATGTAGCCTCAAGTTAACTAAAATTCCGACAGGGTGCATCTACATATGTATGTATGTAAATACAATCGAATGTAGGGCAATTGTTTCATAATGCACTGTATGTATATGTATGTTTAACTTATCATTAATTTACCTTTAATATCAATTGGCTGTGCTTTTATTCAAAAATATAAACGTTTAATTTTACAGAAATTATAGATGACATAAATGTAATTCATTTATTTTTGTTGTTTTGGCTTGAGTGTATGTGACATTTTGTAAATATTATTGCCATATTACCGTACTGACGAATAAACGATCAAAGTCTAATATTTTGATATATATAAAAGCTAATCGCTCTGCAACAACTTTCTGTTATTTTGAAACTATTGATACCAATATGAAAGTTTTTTTATATATTGGCGATATTCGGCGTTTGAATTAAATAATATAATAAAAAATATCATAGCTGTTGTTTTAAATTCAAAAACAAAATACACACAATCCAAAGAAAAACTACGGTATTTTATTTGCACAACTGGTTATTTTTTACATAAAATAATTATTCAAATGTGTGGTTTAAGTCTGCAGACGATTTGTTACAGCAACAATAAAATGAATATATACGATGCTGAACCACCAGCAAATAAATTTCAAATTAAAATATTTTTCTTTTTAGTTAATTTTAATTAATATTTTTCGAACTTAATTTCTTTTCTATATTTATGATTTGAACATGTGCATAATTAGTAAAGAATAAACGACAATGGTAAGTCTGTTGTAAATTAGAGATGGTAAATTTGGGCTTTCATTACAAAACACGTTTCAGCAAAATTGAAATACGATGAATCAAAACAATTCACGTATTCCATTTGCAAGAAAGTTTCGTATATAGGGCAGAGATTTACATCAACTGACACCACACACAGTGGACCAACACAGAAGAACGCTGATGATGAAGGTTTAGTGGCCTTCGAAAATGGCTGGCTGTTCCGTTCAACTATGTGTTGTCAGAATATTTACAACTAACTTTGATGTTATTTGTTCATTAATAATTGTCACATGTAATTTGGCTTAAAAAGCGATACGAACTTTTTTAGCCCGTTCAAATCATAAAATATTTTTCATTAATGAGTTTTAGCATATAAAAAACATTCAATGATTCATTACTGTTTGTTTATCTTTTTGTCTATGTATGTAAACATAACGAAACATAACGAATTAGAGGCGGAAAACTATCGATAGTGTCATTATCGAAAGTTTTCGATAGTTTAAAAAACTTTATCGATATATCTATTCAAGACTATCGAAAGTTAGAAACACTAAAAATAAAAATAAAAAATGAAGTATTTTAAGTAATTAAATAGAAAAGTTTCAGAAATCAGGACATCGAGTTCTAATTTCAGAGCGTTCAGTACGTTAAAATCACAAGTTCTAATGTATGGACAGTGCGAATTTAAGAGAGTTCAAATTTTTGAGATTTTATTTCATACACATCAAGGAAATTACATATAAGGTATACTCAGCTCAATTCGCTTTGAGAAATGTATACTTGAAATGTCAGAAAAATGTACTGGAAAAATGTGTTTTGACATCCCAGGTATATTTAAATTACAAGTGGCGAAAATAATCACCTGATCCCTTGCGACCATCTAGTATGAAATCGCCTTGTTACACATGTTCATGCATCTAGACCAGAGCAGGTCACAGAGAGAAAGAGGAGAGAAATGTATTCGCGTATGTGTATTCATTTGTATACATAAGAAGAATATTGATGTTCGGCATTCTGGTGCTACTTAAGCCCCGTTCAGACTATTATACAAGTATTAATACTTTTGTGGAAAATGCAGCTCTGACATGTTGAGTTGTTATTGTTTTTTTGAAATTTTTGAAACAAATATAAGACCAGGGATGCATTTTCGTCAAAAGTATTAATACTTGTATTATAGTCTGAGTGGCCCTTTAGTGCAGTTCAATTATACCAGGTGACTGCATAAAGAACTGTTGTACAACAACCATAGCTGTTTAAAGAACCAAAAAACGTCAAAAACGCAATGATAATTTCACCATAACCACAACAAATAGAAGTTTTTGTCATTCGTCAGATACAAAAGCAAATAGAATAAAAAATTATCAGATAAAAAGGGCTACCACCTAGTTATATATGTCTTGCGCATTAGACCCAACAAAATAATTTTCAAGTTTTATTCATATTGAGTTTTTCCTAGATACGAGTATGTACATTAGTATTTTATTATTATAAAATAATTAACAATATTACCATGTTTTACTTGATAAACACTATTTAATTAATTGATTCTCATATTAAATTATAAAATTAACATTACATTTCAAAGATATTTCTCTGTAATACGTACTAGTGTGCTGCACAAGACCATTTATAAGACATTCCAAGACATGAGAGATTTTTGAAATGCTTTACGACAGCGAAATATTCACAAACAACTGAAACAAATGTCTTGCGAACACTGCTGTTTAGCGTTTGTTTGAGAATATTTCGCTGCAGTAAAGCATTTGAAAAATCTCTCATGTCTTGAAATGTCTTATAAGTGGTCTTGTGCAGGACTTTAATACGCACAAATCGATATCGTATTTTTGCAATTTTTAAGCAAATATATTGGCAAATCCTTTAAAATGGTGGTAAAAACACAAAATCACAGCATTATTTTAATAAATAATAATATGTATATGATATTAAAAATATATGTATTATAAAATCTATTGTAACTTCGTTTTATTAATTTAAAAAAATTTAATAAAATAACTAAGATACATATGTATATACCTAGGTATTTATTTAATTTTATTAGCATTTAGATAAAACCTCACGGAGGTAGTGTGCGCGTATGATACATAGTTATATGAACATAAGTATATTTAGGTCTGTAAATAAGTATAATATATATTTATAAAAAACTTAAAAGATAATCACTAAGGGGCCTATGCATAATGAAAAACTATCATGAAGTTAGCCAAATTGTATGGCAAAACTCTTTAGGACTATATTCAATTATTATGCCATTTATGCCAACTTCATGATAGTTTTTCATTATAAACAGGACCGTAAGAGTATGAACAATTGTTGAGCTGTCGCATTTGAAAGTGGAATAAGTATTTTTGCAACATATTGATGTATGAAATTTGAAAATATTTGCAGTTTTAGTGAAGTGGTATTGTAATTAAAAAATTTATTTCCGTTTTTGTTCCTGAACCAAAAAAGTATGCTTAAATCAAGAATTTTGGATTTTCGTTTTAAAAATATTGCATTTTTTTAAATAATTTTTAAAATACGAATATTTTTTATAATATTAATACATATAGAACATTATTATTTTTATGACAAAGCAATTTAAAACAAAAATGTTCGTTTTTATTTTAAAATTGAAACAAAGTTGTGTAGTTCTATTCAGAAACGTTTCGCTTTAAAATGAAATTGGTTCTTCTTGATTTCAAAACTTTTTGGTGGTGTAGTTTTTAATATACTAGCAGTAGTCAAAATATGTAATATGTGTATCATACCGATATCGGGGGTTATTTGCTAATCTATATTATTTTTGCATGAGTTTTAAGTAACGTTAACTTACAAATAAAAATTTTTGACATAAATTTATAGCAAAGTTCGTTCTAAAGTATTAAACTTATACCACTTTCAAATAAATACATACAACGGCTCATTTGGTAAAAATAACCCGTTACTTTGTGTAATATAAGATATAACCTTAAAATTTATAAGAACCCATTAATGCATAAAAACTTACAATTGTAGTTTGCGTTAAAGACAAATTATATGAAATTCCTCCTATTCTGTATTCTGCGTGAACTCAAAAAGAACGGAATTGTCACAGTGGTGTTGTTATAAATATTGTTTGAAAAAATGATGCTCTGCCAATTCCGAGAGTTTTGATATTCACCAGAATTGAGGAAATACGAAGAATTTTTAATATTTATCACAGTATATGTTTTTTTTAATTTAATGTATGTAAGAAATGAGATTAATCTATTAAGTATACATAAATATGTACATATAATTTTGTGCATAAGAATCATTTATATTAATTGGTAATAAACACAATCACACATACTTAAATAAGTATATTTTATAAAATGTATTCGTGGAAAATAGTTGAAATCATTTTAGTTTAAACCATATTTAATTTATTTATTATAACCACATGTTATTTTTGAATACTTTTTGCCGGAACTATTTTCGGTGTTGTTTTATTGGTTGTTTCGTTCAGATTCATAAGCTTCTCTTTTTCCGTCAGTGCTGACGTTCTATAATCGCCAAGAGCAGTCTGAAAGTATTAAAATATAGCAATATTTATTACTAAAACCATTTTATGATTTTGTTGCACACTCAACATTTTGGAAATATCTTTTAGTTTCTGGGAAAAACATGAATGTAACTTAACAAGTTCCTGCCTTATGTATAAGAAAAAAAACTAGATCTTGACGAGTTTTGCCATAATATTTTACATTAAAAATCACGCTCGAATTTAACAGTGGGCTAAAACTACATTATGCTTCGATTTTTAATATCAAATTGTATGGAGGAACTCGTTAGCACCTAGTTCAATGCTGTTGTCACTTATGCTAACTTCATGTCAGTTTTTGCTTATACACAAGACCGTTAAATTTTCAAAACGAGAATTTATGCTCGAGTTTTATATGTACGTATGTACAAACATACATATATACATACATACGTACGTACGGCTCTTGAAAAAGATTATGTTACCAGCATCATTGGAGCGCGTTTACAAAAGATCTGTTTTAATACTTTTTTATATTTTTCGGAATTTCTTAATAGAAAGCATACATATCGAAGCATAACAGTAAAAAACACTTCGTTTTTTTACGAAAATCGATTATTTACGATCGCAAATGATAGATTTTGGGGAGTCTTTAAAGCAATTACTACTTATGTATGTAAGTATTGAAATAAATTCTAGATAAATATTTTAAATATTTAATTTAGGGGCCATTCATATGTATGTATATAACGCAACGCTATTTTCGAAGTTGTTATACCCTCCTAGTAACGCTTTTTACTAAATTTTCAGTATAAATTTTTTAAACCGTAAATATTTCGGGACTCTTAATAAAACAAATAAATCCCTCTTTAATTTGAGAGATATCACAAAAACTCGTTTTTTATCTTTATAAGAAATAACACTTACATTTTCCCCACCGTCATTATCATCATCTTCATCGCTTGTTGTGTTTAAATTTGAACTGTTTGTCTTTGAAGAAGAGTTGCGACTGAAAGCGAAAGTAGCGGTATCACTTTCATTGCCCTCATCACCGGAACTGGAATCTGTACTGGACTCAATAGCAGGCTCTAGTTCTAAAGCAAATGAATCTCTCTGGGAACGTTTATTATTTGGTGGTTTCGTATTAGGCAGTTGTATTTCTGCATACAAATCATCAGATTCGTGACCACTATTAGTTAAAACGGTATTCGATTTTTCGTCTGTGCTTATCAACTTCATCATACATGGCTTATAAACACCATTCTGATTGGCCTGTAATAAGCTCGTGCGTGTGTAGTTTAACTCCAAGAAATGAGAATTTTTTGCTAAATTGGACATTCTTAAAGTAGCTCTTGTAACGGCGTAGATAAGTAAAGTTATACCAGCTAACAAACCGCCCCAAAAGCCAATTGGCTCAATGTATGGCAAATAATTTAGATAAAAGCTAAATCTATTTTCCAAATTATTTGGGAGGCCAGGCATCGCCTAAAAAGAAATATATTAAATAGAGGTCAGGTTTAAGTTTCTATATCTAATATTTTATTACTTACAATCTCAAACCATAACATAGGCACAGTTAAATAGCTAAAGCGTTTGACTCTGCTGTAGACTGATAAATCATGAAAGTGCATATTAATTTGAACTTTAACCGACAAGGATAAAGGTAAACCAGATTCCTGAAATGAAATAATGTAAATAATAAATGACCAAACTAATAAGACATTATTAAAAAATATACATATGTATGTATCCATGTACATATACTCATAGATATGTATGTAAAATATTCGTATTAGCTTCTTTCATAAGAGATTTTATGTTTTGCTTAAAGTTTTTCTTTCTGGCTATGTCGAATAGTGCCTTCGCTGATGTTCTGTCTAGTTTACAATGAAGAACATACTTATATATATGTACATATACATACTAATATGTATATGTACATACATACATATCTACATTAAAGTAACCGTTATTTTTTTTATTTCTGCTATTCCTTCCCGCAAATCGGTTCAGTTTTATTTTAAAAAAATAGAAAAAAATTTCTTAGCAATAAATTGTGTTTTAGGGGGTGCGTTCGCTCCTCAAAGTTGGCCTTCAAGGCCATTTTTCAATGTAATTTGTTTGCATTAGTAATTAGTGGTTACGCTTTTTTGGGCACATGAGTACCAGATGTAAACTCGGCCTAAGTAAACAAGCATGTATGTATAACGAGCAATAAACATAAAAGAAGATTAACGACGGCCCCCGCTCGTGACCACTTTTGAGCTTGAGAAATTTTTCACTCTAATCACGCAATCATTCATGAACGGGAGTATACTTGTATATGTAACACTCGCATGTCTGAGCGTGCATGAGAACAATACTCGTATTTAGAGATTGATATGTACAATGTTTTTCTTCACTCACCGGTTCTACCATAAATTGTGATGAATGTATTTCCTTATTGGGTAAAAGACCAGTTACGTTTTCTTGAAGTCCAGGGTTGCCATCCATAAAATGCGGTAAACTCAAAGAAATTGGAAAGCCATAATAACAATCAGTGACATCAACTAATCCAACGGGTTGACAATAACCTTAAAAAAATAAACAGAAAAATTAGGGACATGTATTTATGAATGAATGTGTGTAGGTAAATAAACCAACAAAAGGGTAGGGAAGTTTTACTTCCATATGTAGTTTAAAAACATCAATGTAATAGAAATTTTAACACTGGCTTTTATGTACAAAAATTATTATTATAATATGCAATTACGAGTACATACATGTGTACGTATCTATGTATGCAGATTCAAAATACATATGTGTAGTGAAAGAATGTAAATATATGCAAGATATCCCAAAAAGAAACATCGAAGTTTAAGTGCTACATATATAACTTGATCATTTTGAAAATACATACATACATATCAGTGATCTGCATGATTACGAATCAAACGGCATAATTTTGCGTTTTCTAAAATGAATATTGAGCTAGCACTTAACATTAGGTCTGTCTGCGTACACATATTTTACTTAATTTTGTGCAAAATGTTACAAAATCTTGCAAAATGTTGTCTGCGTACTCCAAATCTCTTGCAGCGAGAGAGCCAAAAAGATAATTTTTTGACAGTTGGAAGTTAGAGAACTTGCAAAATGTTGCTGGAGAAATTTCCTCTTGCAAGATTTTGCAACTAGTTTGAACAGCGGTTTTTATTACTTTTTGAATGAAATAATTTTGTGAAATGAAAATAAAAATTGAAATTTAACAATGGCAGAGGTAAATTAAATAAATTATAATAAACAAAACATTTTATTTCATGCTAGAAGCGTCCAAATATACAGGTGCGACCGTGGCGTAAAACCAGAACCAATGATTCCAATAATGCTATTTTTCTGGCTAAAATTCTTTTGCTTTGTTATTTCAATTGTTTACACACCGATCAGCTGTGTTTTACTGAATACTGTCTGCGTACTTTTTAAGATATTTTCAGCCTACAGAGAAAATTGGTCTTACTCTTCCAAAAAAGTTTACTGAGTATTTGCTACTGGAAAAGTACGCAGACAGACCTATTGAAATAATGAACGATGCTATTGCATCAATGAGACTATTGTAAATAAATGCCACTGCCTGCAATCTCTATTCATTCATATGATTCACTAAAGCAATGAATTAGTATGATTGTTTTGAATACTTCTTAAAAGCCTTTCTGACAAATATAGTTTTATGTAATATTATAAAATAAAATAGCTAGCCCCATTTTATAAATTGTTATAATACGAGAAAAAGTATTAATTAATACGCCATGTTTTATTAACTTAAGACTTCATCTAGTCAACATGCTTTTGTGAGTTATTCGATTGGTATACAAAAAAATCAAACAACAGTAAGAATTTTTATTGATTTTTACTAACAGCACCAAAAAAAAGATAGTGAGTTAATGACAGTCAGTTCTTAGAGAGGCGAAAGTGAATCAACTCATACAGTTCACTGATACATATACGCAGCGAACATATTGCTGTTTTTTTCCACTTAAGAACTGGAACACAGACGCAACTATAAATCGTCTGACGTCGTTTTCGACAACAAGTCGCTGTCTGTGAGCTTCCCCGAACTGGTGCACCACATACGAAGAAAATTTTCGATTTCTTGAAGAGTGTATACAGAAAAATCCAACAGAGTCATGGAAAACGTCTTAGATAGAGCGCTTATTTTTCAAATCTAATACTGAGTACATATCTGGAACTTCTTGTGTTGTCATTTTGTAGAGTCACATTATTTTTTTTTAATATGAAAGCAATAAAACACAACGAAAAATATCGGAAATGACAAACATAGTCACTAGTACACGCTATTACGATGCCACAAAATGCCATAGTTTGTACTCGGCATTAGTCAACTCAATTTCACATTAATTAGTATAGTCTAATATACAAATTGAATTGATCTTAAAATAAAAAATTATACACTATTCAAAAATTTTCGATTTCTTTTTGGGCCACCTATGAGTCGAGGTACCTTAAGCTGAGTTTATATCTGGTATTTCTTGTGTGTCATTTGCCCAAAAAAAAAACGTAACCAACTAATTACCAATGAAAAATTTGATTCTGACATATGTATATTTATTGATTTAAACAGTTTGCAATCATTTTGGATTCTATAAAATTGTCTATTAATTATGTATGAAACTGTTTAACTTAATAAATACATGTCTGAATCAAATAGTTTTTCATTAGTAATTAGTTGGTTACGCTTTTTTTACGCTTGTTTGGCATTTGGCACACAGATGTAAACCCGGCGTTAGTTGGTGTAAATAATTTTATAAATTTTAGCAAAATATATTTGCTTTCATTCAGAATATATAGTTTGATCTCATAAAAGGTTTATAAAACAATTTTTGCAAGGAAAACTATTCATAAACCTTTTATAAATCTAACATTTAAGAAATTTATTATTTGACATATTGTCAAAATGTGTGGTTGATGAAGTCTACTGATGATTTGGCAAAGAACCAATGAAATGCAGACAGACATGCTTAACCATCAGCAAATAAATTCCTTTCATAAGTCATAAATACTTTCTATGAATACGACCTTAAATATAAAATACGCATTTCATTAATCTATAAAAATATATTAAGGAAAAAAACAAAAAACATGAATTTCTACAAAAAAATAACCATAAGATCGTTAGAATTTCTTGTAATTTGAAATTTTTGTACAGCAAGCCAAACTATTCCCAAAACTTCAAAATGTAATATTGTCATTTTCTAATAATTATATTGTAATATTTTAACGGAGTTGTTTCTAAGAACATAATGTCCTAACTACCCAGGCCTGCTGCTAACAAATAGCGCCACCAACACCATGTTTAACTCTGTTCTTGGGATTAAGTGCTTCTGGATACAATGTTGTATGTTGTATTTTGACTTGTGCACGAGATTCACTTTATTTTTTGATTTCTTTTACTCTCACCCTCCAAAATCGGTTCACTTTTATGTAAAAAAAATACAAAAAAAAATGTATACCGATAAGTTGTGTTTTAGGGGGTGCGTTCGGCCCTTAAAGTGTTTCAGTAATTCCAAAAAATTTTACACAATTACACCTCGACATAAAAATTTATTGCAATATTTAAACAAAAATAAGGGTTTTATAAGCAGTTGTACCTTCTCCTGTAAAGTTACAGTTATTTGAGCTAGTGCCTTTCTACTTGTAACCAACGATATGTATGGTGTTATGAATTCTATTTTATCGACTACATCATTTTTTATACTGTTTATTTTTTTAGCCTCTTTCAATTTTATGTGATTTTTGTTTGTTTTGGTTTTCACTTGCAGTGTCATTATCATGAACAAAATACCGTTTATATTTTGTTTTATTGACTTTGAGTTTATTTTTTTTTTTTTTATTTATTGACGGAAATAAACACAACTTGCTGTTTTAGTGAATTTTAAACGCTCTGTTTATTAGCTTTTGTGGTAAGGTGCATATTACTTACATATAAGTAAGTATGTACTATCATATGCACATGCTGTATATACTCGTACATACATACATGTATATGTACCCAGCAGAAAGACTCAGAAGACCTTCTTACTTCAGACCTTTTTAAAAGTCTGCTTAGGATTTTTTTATTCAATTACTATTCATATCTAAAGGATACATTAGTCTTTATCTTCTGTTGCTGTTCTGTGCTGTGCCGTTCTGCTTCTAAATTTTAACATATTTTTTCTGTAGTAACTTATGAGCTGTTTCTGACCAGAAGCGATGAGTTTTGCATCGTCCATTGTTAAGTTTCAATATAACTTAATTTTTTCTTTTAAAAACTAACTTTTTTAAATTCTAAAAACACAATCGCAATTTATTTTAACAATTTTTTTGATTTTCACAGGTTGAATCGAAACAGAAAAATTAGCGACTTGTGTTATATTTCTATAAATAAAACAGAATCAGCTGATTCTTAACAGAATAGAAAGTAAAAACTAATTATGGCTTAACTGCTAAATAATGCCTCAGAGAAGAATTTTTACCAAAGCAAAAGCAAAATCCATTAATTTGAGGGCCTTTCAGCATCACTGGCGAAATAAGCGAAAGGCATACCCCGCAATGACAACGCATGTAAATAAGATATAAGTATGGATTTTAACGAGCAGACCTTGTACATACAAATTAAGTAGACTAGAAGACATTCTTGCTCCTTATTTTTCCCGCTGGGTATGCATGCACAGTCATACGTAATTCATATGTATATTGTGCATGTATCTTAACGTCACTTAATGAAGTTTAATGGAATTTTTCGGAGTGCGATAAATATACTTATGTATGTATATATGTACGTGCGAATTAAGTATGCATAAATTTTCAGGGAAAATTACCTGAATGTATCTTTGTGTGTATGTATAATTATACATACTTAAGTAAATATTTATGCATATATTTTTGTGTATACATGCATTATTTGCACATACAAATGTATGTATCTACATAGATATGTACACATGTATGTATGTACATATGTACATACATGTATGGTAGATATCTAATTTTTTTCAAAATTAATTAATATTAAAAATTTTTTATTTCAATAAAATCTGACTGCATTCATTTATCAAAGTTTTAATAAGAATATTTTTTACATTACTTATAACTGCTATTCGTAGTGTTATTAAGTAAAACAAAATACCAATTAACATTTTAATGGGGTTGTAAAATATATGAATTTATAATGATAGTAATACTATCAATTTGAATATGTTTTCAATTATAAATACATACATACATATGTATATACATATGTATATATTTATACATACGTTTGTATATATGTATGTATGTATGTATGTATAATTATTATACATGCATACCTGTCCATGTACATACATATGTTTATTTAATTTTAATATTTTAATTAACATTATTACATACATATGTACATCCATATGTACATATGTACATATTTATACGTTTTCTACTCAGCGTTGCCATGGATAGAGAGAGGAGTATGAACCATTAAGCGGTATTGAACAATTTTAAATGTGAGCAAATAAAAAATTAGGCCATTTACCTTAAGCCTACAGTATGCGATATCTAAAAGGTCACTTACGAATGCGGCTACGAGAATTTTCAGCATTTTGCTTGCATTTTTTCAAATAAGTAATAGCGACATGTATCAAATGTGCGCTCAATATGCGCATGTGGTTTTTTAAATACAGTGTACTGCAGGCTTTAGTCTACGTGTGCTAACATTTTGGGCGACTAATTTTTTTTCAATGAAAGAGAAATCTTGGAAATTTATATTATTTTGCAACTTTCATTAATCATTAAGCTATGTACAGACGATTGTCAGATCTTACAATATTGCCAGTAAAATGTGCTCAAAATTTCTTACAACCGTGTGAACTGACAAATTTTGTCAGACGTCGTTGCCAGAAAAAGCATTTTCAGTCCATTGCAAGACAAGCAGCTGACAACAAATTGTCTGACATCTTACAATCGTGTGAACACATTGTAAAATTATTGCCAGATTTTTTTCAGACATTTTAATATTGTCAGATGTGCAAAGTTTATGCATCTGACAATGGCGTCACTGTAAGAGAATTATTTATATGGGCAACACTGCCCACCCTTGATTTTAACGAAAAAATTTATATTAAAATATATGCACACAAAATCTTTGTAATTGCTTCTTTATGGTCCATAATAATTTATACTTTCACTTTTTACATTTAACACAAACACAAACGATTGATATTTAACAATTTCTAACAAATGCTTTGAGTCTGGCAACGCATAACAATAGATCTGACAATTTGTGCGTATGACAACCGTGTGAACTGACAATTTTTCGACTGACGATTTTGTCAGATGAATTTATTGCCATACAAGCGTCTGGCAATAAATTGTAAGGTTTTCTTACAACAGTGTGAACTGACAAAGAATATTGCACTGACAATTTTCGATTGCCAGTACATTGTCAGCACATTGCCAGATCTGACAATATTGTAAGATCTGACAATCGTCTGTACATAGCTTTAGATATTATTTATTTGGTTTTCAAATATTTTAAAATATATTGCTGCGAAACTAGGCCACCTACCCAAGATTTAAAGCTTAGAACTAAAGCTATGTACAGACGATTGTCAGGTCTTAAAATATTGTCAGATCTGTCAATGTGCTGGCAATGTACTGGCAATCGAAAATTGTCAGTACAATATTCCTTGTCATTTCACACGATTGTAAGAAAATCTTACAATTTATTGCCAGACTTTTGTATGGCAATAAATTCATCTGACAAAATCGTCAGTCGAAAAATTGTCAGTTCACACGGTTGTCATATGCACAAATTGTCAGATCTGTTATTTGCATTGCCAGACTCAAAGCATTTGTTACAAATTTTTAAATATAAATCGTTTGTCTTTGTTTTAAATGTAAAATATGAAAGTATAAATTATTACGGACCATAAAGAAGCAATTGCAATGATTTTGTGTTCATTTATTTTGCTACAAATTGTTTCTTAAAAAAAAGCGTGGGCAGTGTTGCCCATAGAAATAATTCTCTTACAATGACGCCATTGTCAGATGCTTAAACTTTGCACATCTGACAATATTAAAATGTCTGACAAATATCTGGCAATAATTTTACAATGTGTTCACACGATTGTAAGATGTCTGACAACTTGTTGTCAGCTGCGAGTCGTGCAATGGGCTAACAAATGCTTTTTCTGGCAACGACATCTGACAAAATTTGTCAGTTCACACGGTTTTAAGAAATTCTTAGCACATTTTGCTGGCAATATTGTAAGATCTGACAACCGTCTGTACATAGCTTAAGTTCAAGGCAAAATTTCAAACTTACCATTTCTACAAAAGCATTTGTTTTCGGGATTATATTCTCCATTGTCTAAAGCATTTTCTTCAAACACATATTTGTAGCCAGACAAGCTACCTACTTTAATCCGCTCATCACCGCTTCTATGCTGTTATTAAAATAAAGAAGATTTTAATTAGTTATAATGTAATTGAGTACGTATTAAAAGTTCTATGTACCAAATTGATGGGGCGGCACATGCTTTTTCTGAAAAATTTCAAGGAATCATTGCGTTTTATAAAACTTGGAAACTTCACACCATCCGACGCCATTTCAATATTGCTGCAATGATCTCCTTTCCAATTGGGTAAATCTTTTTTACCCATGAAGCTAGCGTAAAGACCGGAAACATTAGTGTTTGGCACTCCCGTATAGAATGTTTCAAAATCGCCATCGAAATCATACATCTATAATACGAAAATTAAAAATATTAAATATTTATATACATATATACGGGCAACAGTGCAAAAGTAATTTTTCTCAATCTTACTCTATCAATTAAACCGACTTTATCGAAATGAATCCAATTTGGTAAAAATTTATTACCCAATGTTGTTAAGGTGGTGGCATATCCAAACATAAATTCCTTAGCTGTCATGCGAACAATAGGTTGTGAATTTTGAGTCATAAAGAGACTATTTAAACCGATTCGTACAATAAAAGATTTATCAGCTGTAAGATGTGATATAGCCTAAAATAAAACAGTTCAAAGTTGTATTGATTTGTAATAAATTCGAAGCATAATTTTATTGTTTACTTTTTCATTTTTATCTCATGAGCAATTATTTAGGATTTTTATATTTAATTCATATGGAAAATTTTTAATTGTTATTACGTTTCAAAGTTAACTTTTAATTTTTTAATACTGTCATAAATATATACCAAATTACCATTATATAAAATCATTCTACATAATTCTAGAAATTTATTTAGTTTTATATTTAGTTACATACATATGTATGTATGTATGCTTGAATGTACATTTGTAAGTATGTTAATTACCAGGCAGAAATTGCGACTTTTCGCAAAAAATATGTACCGCCATAATACTCCATTTGCAATAATCCTTTACCGCACCGTAAATACAAAAAAAAAATATCGAGCCTTATTTTCGATTTTATCGTAAGCGACAAAAATTAAATTTTTCACGAGAAGTTTTTTATAAAATATTCAAATTTGTTTTTGTACGTAAATTGTCGCTTACGATAAAATTGTACAGCATGTATCCTAAAAGTTATCAACAATTTTGGCATTTTGATAATTCTAAACTATGGATAGGACCATCAAATTTTAATTTCAATCAAAAAGTAAATTTTCAATACTACATATGTCGCTTACGATAAAATCGAAAAAAGGGTTCGATTTGTACATATGTATGTATGTATGTACATATGTACAAACATTGTACGTAACAATTTCATAATTGAAGTTGATAACAAATTGTGACTGCAGCAATATTTAAATATAAGTTCGTTTCCTAACTCTTTTGTTTTTACAAGGCTGATGTCAGCAGCGTTGTCAACTTGGTGCGTTTCGCACCATTTTGGGTGCTTTTTGAAATTTTTTGTGCGAAAGATTCCTTACTCGGCGCGTGGTGCGCTTTTTTTAAAATTTTGGTGCGTTTTAAAATTTTTGGTGGCACCAACGCAAATTGAACACGACAGTGGGTTAAAACTGGAAAATTTTTGTTGTGAAACTTTTACCATTCCTGATAGTGTTAATTACCATATCAATAGTAATGATGTTTACAAAACATCACAATTTGAAATGAAATCTTTTGTATGACGCTATTATACCAATAATGATGAAAATATTAGCTTTATTAATTTGGAGTAATTAATTTTTGGTCTCTTTTTTAAAAGTTTTATGCAGAATTTATAAAATTAATGTACAAAAATTTATAATTTTTTACAAATTAATGTATGTGCCCTTAATTATGAAACTTGTATAAGTCATATATTTCTTTGGTCGAGATATTTAGTATATTACATATGAACAAATCTAAAAATATTTTTTAATTATCCGATAGTTCAAGTAATCTAAAAAAATTTCTCATATACAAGAAAATAATGTTATACTTTTTATACAAAATTATTAATTCAATAAACATTTTAAAATAAAAAAAAGAAATTCTAAGCTTGGTGCGTTTTTTTGTAAATGGCGCGCTTTTTTATCCATGTTGGTGCGTTTTGAAATTTCAAAGTTGACAACGCTGCATGTCAGAGCTTTAACAAGACGAATTCAGTATCAGGTGACCTTATCAGCCCAGCTGATTATCAGGTGTTGATACGAAATTGAGCAATTTGAACCAAAACGTCAAAATTTGCTCAGAAATCTTTTGACAGATTGGTTTTCTAGCATAGCAAACTACATGTTGTTTTTTGTGTTGTAAATTTATTGTACTGATAAGGTCACCTGATACTGAATTCACCTTGATCTTTAATAGTTGATGGTAGACAGTGACATGAGATGTCAGAAATTAAATGAACTAGCTTCGCTGAAAATATATGTGCCACTATGGCTTGTTTCAGTGTATACATAGCACCAACTAATCGTAGCATCGCTCCGCTTATAGCTGCCACTCTGACATCAGCCTAAGTGCGTATTTGCTTGAATCTACTCGCCGTTATATATACATACATATGTACGTATGTATGTACATATAGTAGTGAAAGTACAATTTCATTTATACAAGATTTGCGAATAAACTGTTTTAAAATACCATAAATGAATGAATGAATTAAGTCTAGCGGGAAGCACAGGACACTGCGACCAAAGTAGATCTATTGTATCTCCTGCCATGTGCTAGAGCACCTCATCTAGACCTACTCTCATTGTAGATAGAGTGCATGTTTTTAAAGTGGATCGATCGCTTCAAAAATAGGAACATTCCAGAAAACCATTGTTGAATATGTTGTATAGATTAACTTAAGCTATTAACCTATTAATTAGTATTCTGTTAATTAATCTCACTCACAAATTGAATTGTATATAACTTTAATATTTTCATTTCTCATACCTGGAATGCAATATAAATTCCATTATCATTTATGTATATTCATTACAATAGTCAAATTAGAATCAATCCTTTATGCAATAACTACATACGTATAGTATACAAAAATATATTTGAATCCAAAAGTACTACGCAATGACTTCTAGGTATCTATGTATATAATTTTATTGGTTTAATTTGTGTAAATTTGAATAAAAACAATTAAGTTTGTGATGTAATATTAATTTATTATATCCTGTTTTATTTTTTCTCTATTAAAAAAACTATGTAATTTGTAAGCAATATAGGAAAGTTTCATGTTTTTTTGAAATAGAATAGAAAGTCTCATTTAACACAACTAAGAACTATTGTAGACTTTCATATACTACATTCATACATATGTACATACACACATACACGTGTACATAGTTTATTACCTAATTTTTAAACACAAATTTCCCCACATTCTTTCTTTAAATAAAATGTAGATTTTGTAAAGCTGTTATTATTTCTTTAGTCAATTTAAGCTGACGTTAAATTTTAATTATTTGAAAAACAAATTAAAATAACAGCAATTTTTTGGCAGTTTAAAAATTATTATAATAAAAATAAACAAGTATTTGTTTATAAAAACAAGTTTAGAAATATATGTACAATAAAAAAAGCCAATGCAACGATATTTGTTTACTTACAAAAATTTATTTAACAAGACTTAAAAACTTAATTTATTTAAATACGCAATTTTATATGTTTTTTAAATAAAAAAGGTGAAACTAGTTTAAAAAGTTTATTTATAATAAATAAAAAAGCAAACTTTGACGCATTTATGTTACGACGTGTGTAACATTATTTCAGTTTGATTGTTTTTTTATATATTTCATTTTACAAAAACTTATGGATGCTATTAACTCTTAAAAATCGTTTGAGTGATTATCTGAAACAATTTGCATCATTCCAGAACTTATTTACTTGTCGTTTAAACGAATTTCACCTGTAAGGTGGCAACAATTATAAAACTGGCATATATGTATGTAAGAGTATTATATATTCTCCGACTAAGTTCATTATAATTTTATTACTTCAGTTGATTACTTTTTGTCAACAACTACTTGAATATTTTGTCTTAAGTTATTAAATCGTCAAATGTCGGGTTTTTCAATCTGTATCATTAATTCACCTTGTGTTGTCTATCAGCGTGAAATATTCATTTGTAATTTAAATATCGGTAGCAAATATGGAGTACATACATACATATGTATTTATCATCAAACACTTGAAACCAACGCTCTGTCTTAACATTTAAATGATATTGTTCACATATTTAACATAAACTTAATAATTTATCTTCTTACATATAAATATGTACATATATTGTTTACAAACATTTGACTAAGCAAGATATACGAGTACATATGTATGTACTCGTATGTATGTATGTGCAGTTTATTTCTACGTAATAATCTTTACGGCAGTTAAATTCATTCTACTGCACAACAACAAAAGAAAATCAAGTGCGTGCAGCCAGCCTACTGTATTATTTCATTGTATTAGCGAGACTGACAACAGATTTATCGTTATGTGCAATGTAAAATTTGTTTTAGACTTTACATTCCCAAGTACATATACACAAATATATACATACATACTAGCAGTTGACATACATACTAGCAGTTGTATAAGGGCAAAATGATTTTGCAAAAAAGGTTTTTTAAAGCCGAGTATTGTTGACCATACGCTTTGTTGGCGAATCAAAGAAATATAATCATATTATTATATCAGTATAGTAAGATTATTTACGAGTGTATTATATAAATAAATATATATATATATATATATACTATATATATATATATATGTATATGTACATACCTTATATAAAAGTAACGTTTATTGACCCAAACATTTTATTTGTTTTCAAATTATCATTTTGCAAAAAAAATATAACTTTGTCTTTTATGCATATATGCATGTATGTATATGTTTTAGAAATGTTTTTATACTTTGTATATGTATGTATATGTACATATGTATGCAAAAATGTACCCTGCAGGAGAATAGGCGTCAATTGACTAAAAGCTACTAGTATAATTACTAGAACAGCAAGAACTAGTGCGAAAAGGGTTAAAGTTGTTGTATAAAATTACTAGTTCTGATGAGTACTAGTATATGAAGTAGTTCCCAGGCACCACATGGCAAAATAAGTTTTGACTGTCTAACAGAGCCCTTGCCCTGTATGAAAATTGGTATCATACAATTATTAAAATTTTAGGTTCATCCAAAAATAATTATAAACAAATAATTATAATTTCCCTTGGTTATTTTTGAATTTTGATAAATAATTGCGAATTTTAACTAGCAGTTGTCACTGGGTAACAAAGGAATAAAATGACCAATTTTATAGAATTTTTCTTTACAAAAGAACTGGTAATAAACTAGTTATAAACTAGTACCAATGTCACTAGTAATTTTCTAAACACACTCTATGCTAATTTGAGCATAAAGATGTTATAGGGAAGTTTACAGTTTTACTAGTAAAATACCAGTTGGACACTAGTTGGATCTCCTGCAGGGTATGTGCACTATATGTATTTGTATATGTGAATTAGTGATGTAACGAATGACCGCATTCATATTTGCGAATATTCGCACAATTTGGACTTGTATTCGCAAAATTCAAAGAAATATTTGTGGAATATTTTCAACCCAAAAAATTGCAAGCATCAATCAAATGTTGAAATAAATATTTTGAGCTACAAATTACGTCGATTATGAAAATCGATTAAGTGATTTAATTTTGGTATGTTCAATATGTAATATCAAATGGAATATTTTTTCAAAATTTCAAGTCATAGATAAATAACGCTTAATTTTAAATTTAATACTCATATTCAGATATTGGTGCGCACATTCACAAATACATATATATAAATATATAAAAAAAAATAATTCCTTACATCACTTATATTGAAAATACGCGATTTAACTAAATGAAAACGACATAACACTTTTTTTTTTCAAAACAAAACAACAAAATAGAAATTAATAAGAATTATGTTTATTACTAATGTGTACTTTTCAAAGATTGTAGGTTGCATTTTATATCACATTTGCTAAGTTTAACAAAATATGTTTTTCTTACTTACCAACATAGCAATGTTAACCATTACAACTTCATCGTCTTCCCTCCTTCCTTCTGACAAGTGTTCTTGCCATACCAAAGGATGACTCGGATTGGTAGAAATTGTATTGTTATTATTAAATGTTACATTTTCGTGAGTCATAAGTTCTCTGTAATGTAAAAACACAGTATTTAGACATACATATATATACACGAAACTATTCGGTATTTAAAAAGATTTTACATACATATGTGCACTTAATTATGAAACTGGTCTAAATCATGTGCATTTTTGCTTCGAAATATCAAATAAATCTTTTTGAAAACTTCAATAAATATTTAAAAATTATTAAATAAATTTATATAAATCGATACTAGTACATCTCTAAATTAAAATACTATATAATATAAAAGCACTTTTCGATTTGTTCAAATGTAAGCTATTAAATATCTCGATCAGAGCAATATATGACTTAGGCCACTTTCATAATTAAGGCCACATATGTATTTGAAAATTGTTTATAAATTTGGTTACAACATTTCATTTACTTACTTATAAACATAAGGACCCACTTCTTCAACATGCATTTTTTCCTGGCCAGCTAAAAACGCTTCGGCATTTGTAATATTAAACAAATATACCTTAAGATATAAGTCCACTGGAGGTTTAGCCCATAAATTAAAAATTTCGCCATTGTCCGATAAAGTTAATTTCTATGAAAATAATTGAATAAACAAAATTAATTATAAGCAGCTTTTTTTCGAATATAAAAAAAACCACTTACCCAGTTGAATATCAAATCATAAGGATGGAAAATTCTTATTAAAACTGCTGAACAAATTGCTAAAACACCAACAGCCAATAGCAGAAATGCACCTATAATTAAAAAAAATATTATAAATTGTTGCTTTTGAGTTCAAAATTTTTCAAAATAAATTCTAACTACTACGTACTATTAATTGTAAGTTTAAAGACAACATTTTTTCCTTGAGTTCTTTATAAAAGCAGTTTTATTTTATTTACTATCTGTAAATTAATAAAAGTTCAATGGCCTTTGGAAAACATTAAAATAATCCAATATTAAATTTTTTTACTATATTTTAGTCTTGTTTAATACGTTTCAATTACTTGAAGCATTTTTCAAGTAGAAAAAATCATTTATGTATAGAAAAAAAAAACAAATTCAAAATACACATATCGAGCCTTATTTTCGATTTAATCGTAAGCGACAAAAATTATTAAAGTTTCCATAAGAAAACAAACAAAATTTTGACATTTTGATCATTCTAAAGCAGATAAAATTTTAATTTCAATAAAAAAGTTAATATTGCTCAAAGAGGGCTTTGAGTCTTAGCCGGTAAATAACTATGAATGCGATCTACTCACATGTTCTGTAAATCGAGTCGATTTGAAATCGCCTCGTTCTTAAATAATATGGCTTTTGGCCATATTTTTCTATTAAATACCTGTACCAGGATTCAGTAACTTTTTGTGAACCGAATATTGTAATACTTATCTACATACATACAGATATGTATATTTATTTATTTGCAGTAACGATAATGTCATTCTGCAATTGTTTTTTACGATAGTAGATATGTAAGTGTTTTACTCACCATTTAATTATTAAATAAATATTATGGCGCATTTATTTTATAAGATTTTAACAATGACAAATTTAGCCAAATTCTTTCTTGGTGGTTCTAACTGCCCAAAATCAAGCCAACTTAGAAGCCGTTGTAGTTGGCTTGATTACTATTAAACTTTTAAACATTCAAATGTATGTCATATATACATATGTGTGTACATATGTATATGCAATAAAATATTCTATTCGACAGCAAATAAAAGCAGGTGAAACAGTTTCAATAGTTTCTCGAATATAATTGATTTTAAGTGGAAATTACATACGTAATTGTTTGTATGGACGTTATGACTTTAGTAAACTTTAAGAACAATTAAAAAAATTGTCTGCATTAAAATCAGTTTAACTAAAGATAAATAAATTTATTGTAATAAAATTGAACTTTAATTGATTAAAATATTGCGCAATCGATAAATTGCGAAGCACTTAAACTAGACTAAAGTTATACGATTTAAAATCAATTTTTCAATTATAAAAGTATATACATACATAGATACATATGTATGTGTACATGTATGTATGTGCTATTTATAATTTAAAGCTGACATATTTTGTATTTTGATTCAAATGAAATCTGAAGGTAATCTCCAATTATTTCACAACATTCCTAATTAAAGATTGTTTTGGAATACTACCACATTTTTTCAGACGACTTAAAAAATGTACAAACATACATAGTATATACATACATACATACATACATGTGTACATACAACCTCCTCCTTTTTTGAAGTACGTTAATAAAAAAAAGGGAATACAAGCAACTACATTTTTATTGTTTAAATTAGTTAGTAAGTCACATTACTATTTCAAAAGTTCAATATATATTTCTTAAAATAGCTTATGATGACTGCAAGAGTCTGCAATCTGATACAAGTAATGAAAAAGGCGTGCTTCATTGGCACTGAAAGAGAAAGGTTTTGTATTTTAGCAAGTCAAGGTCTCTACGAGCAATATGTAAAAAAAGATAGAACATTCCAGTTCTTCTACAAAAAGAACATAAAGAAGATACTCATGTTTTTATGGTTTTGTAGGTATATTCCTTTATACACATGAATTTTAGCAAGGCAAGCAGCTAATCATTGCCTTATAAATAATTTAATATCTTAACAAACAAACCACAAAAGCGACGAAATGTAAAAGCGTTTTTTGTTTTTGTTTTCATGATAAATACACGGAACCAGTTAAAAGACCAAACTCAAAGGTTTAACATTTTACAATCTATAAAAATTCCGACTGAGTTTAAATTAAAAAAAGTTCTGCCATGTAAAACTTTTGTTTAATTAAAAAACAAAAAAACAAAACAAAACATGAAATAATATTGAAAGGAATTCTTCAATGGAAATTTTCAATTTAAACAATAGTGTATTTTTAGTTTTACTTAAGTAAGAGTTGATTCTAATTAATAAATATAATATAATAAATAATCAACTTTAATACTTAGCTGCTTTAATATTTCTTTCGTGATGCGTCTAATATAAATGTTTCCTTGTTTTGATATTTTTGTTGTTTATTTCTATAGATATTAAAATATTTAATATTTTTATTAGCGGCCAATACTTAAACTTTCTTTATATGTATTATTTTTTTAATTAAAGTTTCTTTTCAAGTGTAAAAATATAAAGTTGCTATTCAAATATCCTTTCTTTTAAATCTAATCATAAGATATTTACATACTAAATATCGACGATAATGGTGTATGACATTAAACGACAAAATTTATTTTACAAACATCATACACAATCAACTTATAAACAGCATTTAGCATTGTGTAATATTCTAACTCAGTCCGAATCAATTAAAAATAAAAGCTATAAATAATAATAACAGTTTGATGATTTTAATTGATTTTTATTCAATTACAAATAATTGCCATTATTTTACACTCAATTATGACTTTTATAACATTTAGTTTACTTTTGCATTCATTTTCATCGAAGATCGTTTATAAAACTACTTATTAAATATATTAGATTATTTAATAAACAAATGTAATAGGAAAATTTTTCAAACTAACTTTTTCACAGTATGAATAAACATTTGCAATCAAGTCAACAATAATTCCGTTCACAATTGTTGATATCTAATTACTCGGTTAGTTAGTTAGTCACAATTGTTTCACAAAACATATATTCTGTATTACTTTTGATGGTAAATCACATATTTGAGCACTCATTATAAAAAAATACGTATTCAAAATTTGTGCTGATTTAAAGGGTTAATAAATATAAAACACCCCAAGCACTTTCAACATTATTCATATCCACTTGCATTTAAATGTTCAAATATTTCAAACTAGTATCAGGCATTTAATCAGGTTAATTTATAGTTGTGTAGTTCTTCTATATGTATGTATGTATGTATATGCAGTGTATATCTGTACATATGTATGATTATTTACATATACATATATGCATATGGGTCATTTCACGCTATATCGGACGGTAAAAATTTTTTTTATTTCAAAATTTTTTAGCGCCCCTCAAAAGCCCATATGACACTTAATTTTTCTTTCATTTATCAAGTTATAGAGAAAAGTGCAAACATATTGTAATAGGAAAATTCAACAGGTGCAAAGGGAGCAGCTACATTCAGAAAAATGAAATAATGTCAACAATTTGAGTAAAGCTATCGATAAAAAATTAAGATTTGTAAAAAAAAATTTTAAATTTTTCAACTTAAAATTGACATTTCAAGCTTGCAACATAAAACTGTTCGCTATTAGCGGTTTATGGTCAAACATAGGGACTTTTAGTATGTTTTGTCTTAATACTAGCAATTTCTAGTTACGAAAATTTGACAACATTTAAACATTTTGTTTCTGTTTTATATAATTTGTTCTTTCTAAAATTTATTGTTTCTTTCTATCAATTCAATATCAAATCAATGAAGAAAAAATGAAGTATCATAAGGGCTTTACTACCTAAAGGCCAATCCCACGATGTCAACAACGTTCGAATTGTTGCGCACTTACATTTGAAACAACAATAAAATATTATAATTTGTTTTTGTTTTGAATGTAAGTGTGCGACAAGTCGAACGTTGTCGACATCGTGGGATTATCCTTAACTTTCTTAATTCAAATATTTTTTTGTGAAATGTTTGTTTTTAGATGCTTTTTTAACCAACAAAAAATATAAAAATATATTCTAGGTTAATTTTTTATTAAGATTTTTGGATTAAAAATTTTATATCGCGTTCTTGAAAATTAGTGTATCTTTCGATTTTTTTTTTAATTTTTAATTTTAAACTTCTATCCTACCAAAAACGTTTAACCTCGGTCCGGTAGTGGGCATTTGAAAACTTGAAGGGTGCTAAAAATATCTCAAAATTTGGAAATCAAGACAAACAAAAAATTCCAAACCGTTCGATTTGGCGTGAAATGCGCCATATGTATATTAATATGTATGTATGTAAGTATGTACTAACTACGTACATATGTTTGAAGTAGGAAAACTTCAATGTAAAAAATATATTATAGTAATTAAGGAAATGAAAAGCAATAGAACATTTTTCTACCACAAAAATAGTTAATACGATTATGTATGTATGTATGTATATATGTATCTACTCGTACAGTTAGAAAAAATTACACACTCTCATGTATGCATTTACATTTATGTGTGCATGTATGTAAGTATGCAATTTAATGTTACACTAGTCAAACCAAAAAAAAATTAACTAATTTTTTAATACACACGTCTTATGTACTGAGTATATGTATATATATGTACATATTTCCAATTATTGTACTTAGATATTTATATATATCTTGTTTATAAGAATGAAAGTTTTTAATTTTCGTTTTAAACTTAAATGCTTTACACGTCCCAACCTTTTTTTTTTAATTTTTTACAGTTAACAAGTAAAACGTTACGTTTGTTATTGAAATTAAAAAATTTTATTAAAAAAATATGCCAAAAATTAACATAATTTTAGTTAGTTTCAAGTTAGGCTTCGTATTCACTATTAGGAATAAAACTTGAAACTTTTAATTAATATGATAATTAATTTAAATGAAGTAATAATATGCGAAATTAAGTACGTCATTACTACCAATCCCAGATAGAGATCTAGCTCAATCTTTTTTAACACGTTGACTGCCATGGAAGTTTTCAGTAATCTGGCCTAAAATGACAAATTGTTTTAATCATATCATCAACAATAAAATATTATTTTATTTCTTGGTTTAAATTAATGTTTAAATTATACGTATGTTTTATTCGTCTCTGAATAAATTTTCTGTTTATGCAAGTCATCATTGATTTTTTTTATCGTTTTACCAGAAGTCATTTATCGATATTAGTACTGATATATTCCGATTTTAATCGCAGCTGCCCAAAAATGGCACGTACATGCATACTATAGAGAGGACTAGGTAACTCGTAGCTGGCATCCTAGAAAAGAACGCAATCTACGAGTTATCTCGTATTTGGCAGTCAATGTGTTAAATAAATTTACTGTTCTTTTTATTGTAAGCATCGGAGCTTTTTTCTAATGTGGCTGAGTGTTTACCCCGCAGTCAGACTGGGGCCAAGTGTCTCTATGTCAACACAAAAATTCTAGTATTAGTTACATTGTCTACAATTTCTCTTCTATTCGTCAGTATAAAAGAAATAGGGAAAACAGATGATGTGTATTTCTGGTGGATTTAGCAACAACTTGTCAACATACATAAATTTGTATGTACGTAAGGTATAGAAATGTACCACTAAATGTCTGGTTGGTATGTCTCCATGTTCCCATAAAAACTATGAACTCACTACCTAGTCAAGTGTTTTAGAGTTGCTAGTAGATTTTCAGTGACAAGCATGTGCTAAATATCTATAGCACAAAGTATTGTATGGGGGATAATTGTAGAGTAGTACTGGTGAAAAAGTCAAAAGTGACTCAGTACATTTTCACCATAGACATTTCCTTCAAACTTCCTAAAAAAAGCAGCTGTTAACTCGGCACCACCTGATAGATGAATTTGCCTTGACATACATATGCATTTTCAAAGATATCATTCAATGTTGAAAGATGACTTAAATTTATCCTTTAAAACTTTATTTGAAAAGAACTATTCATATTAATTTTTAAAAATCTTTATGTTGTTTAAATTGAATTTAATTAAAAGTGCATATTAAAGTTCATAAATTGAATTTAAATAATGTATGTATTATTATTTTTTTTACCAAAGCCTTAATAAACATACATATATATGTATTTTTTTATAACAAATGGTTTTCTCTAATGACAAAAATGCGTAGGGATTTTTGAAGGGGAAACTTTTTCAACGCGTAGGGAAAAATCTGTTTTTTTTAGCATGTGTAGGTATTTTTTCAAGAAAACTGCTGGCAACACTGGTGTGAAATTACATTTAAAAACATGTGATATTGTTGTATGTAAAATAACATTAGTTTAGAGAGACAGCCAGCTGTTGTTATTCAGGTTAATTCTCTTTATTTTTCATGCAGTTATAGGAGGATTATATTTTGATTATTTTATTTCAAAAATTAATTTGAATTTCGATCTCAGATATTTAAAATTGTTGTTAGTAATAAAAATGATCCCACTGAAAAGTGAGACAATTTGCAGAAATAGAAATACATACACACGTTTAAAAAAACACACTTTAAAAGTCCTCTCGAGAAAAACTAAAAAATCTCCTGCTTTTTTGTTACAGAACTAAAATGCGTTTATAATTTGCAATTCTTACTGGTTCTATAATTATATTGATAGAATTGTTGATTAATTTTATATTCTTTTAAAAAACGGCGCGAACTTAAATAAAATTTGGTTAGAAAATTCTTTAAAGAATTGCGTCTCAGGCGTCTTCTTCTTATAATCATGATGATGAACTTTATTAAATTATTTTTATTAATTTTAACACAAAATCCTTCTAGTTTTGCAATAGTAAAAAGATTTTCTTGTTAAAATAAAAACGTTGTTTTTATTCGAAATTATTTTGAAAACTAAATTCCAAATAATATGTTTTGCTTCTAATGAACTTAGGATAAGACTTTTGATATTACATTAACTATCATTTATATGCAATAAGAGTAAAAGAAATTAATAAAATGCTTTTATAGAAAACAAAGAAGTGCACAAATAAAAGTTTTTTTTTGCAATATCAGAAAATAAATGCATTATATTTTATTACAAATAAAAACACGGCATTTATGTAGATTTTCTTCAAATGCTTTCTGTGTATTTGCAAATAAAATTGAGAGGCTTTCGTATGTAGTCATATTAAAATTTTAGAGCAAGCGTAAAAGTAAATATGTACATGTTTAAGTATTCATACATGTATGTACATATGTATGTACATATGTATATATGTATGTACATTAGAAATCTATACCTATAGATTGCACTCTATCCACAGAATTTAATCAATTTCGAATTAACTGAGAAGTGATTCATTGTTTAACCTCAGAATAAAACAAAACAAAACAAAACAAAAATAATCAAAATTAAATTAAATAATATAAAACAATAAAAAATAAAATTAAAGAAAATTTGGCATTAAATACTACGTGTTAGAAAAAAAATTAATCCAAGAAAAAAAGCCTTTTGTTAACTTTTGTTAAGAAATTTTAAAATAAAACTCAGCAAACGTTTTACAAGTGATGATGACTATTCAAAATTTCATTACATACCAGTATTTACTTAAATATGTATGTATGTATGTAAGTGCATACATATTTTGATAATTTAATCATTAACTCAAATTAATCGGCCCTGTTCTGTAAACCGATCGATTTGAAACCGCACGATTTTAGAGAACTAACTCCGAAAATAGAAATATTTTTTTTAGATTTTTTTAAATTTTATTATTTTATAGATTCTCGATTATCATATCTGAACGAAAATTATCGTGTATGATTTTAAGCATGTCTACAGGACCATTATTAATTTTGCGAAACCAACAAATTTACTCGGATTCGTTTTACAGAACAGGGCCGAATAATGTGAAACTCGTATGTCATCATCAAATTACCGCAGGTCAGTGTTCTCAGTTTTGGGAATTTATCCCCAAACAACGGACTTTTGCTTGGAATTTCATGTTAATCCCCTGTTTGCGAACTGTAGAAGAGATCATGCTGGTGCGGAACGTGTATTTTTTAATAATCAACAATACCAAATCACAATATGGAACAGCACCAATACCAATTATTATAAGATCTACTCAGAAACTCAAATTAAATCCACATTTTCAATACGCACAATTAAATTATGGAAATAAGGAGGGATTTTTAGGGATAAGAAACTTGCTTTGTTGAGGATTTTTAAAGATAAAATATCGAAAATCGGAGATAAGGTCTAAAGACTTAATGAAACCCCTGCCTTAAGTATAGAAATCAAAACGGATTTCGGTAGGTTTCCGTGTATTTAAGCTTGAAATGACAATTTTTCAAATAATGAAAACAAGAAATTAAAAAAAAATATTAGGCTCTTCTACATGCTGATACAACGACTGAAGAAAAGCTGGTAATAAATATTTCTTTACTACTAACAGATATTATTTTAAATATTCAACAGTCTCGTAAATACTGGTTTTAAGGCAAATAATAAAATCTTTTATTTGAACAATTTAAATGCTAAATGATTTACGCATATTATATATTGATGTGTGCAATAATAATTATTGTCTTTTATGAATCCATTGAATTAGTGACAGTCTATTCAAAAAAAACTTCTATTGATAAAACGTGATTCGAAAGCTGCAGCTTGATTTATTTATAAATACTCGTAAGCAAAACATAGCAAAATAAACAATTCAAATACAACATTGCGGATGTATTGAAAAAATCTTCTTAGGCTGATAACTTTGATTAAACTGAAACTGATGATTGCTATTGATTAGAATAAAATTTCTTATATGGATTTTATCGGGTATTATCATTTAAATCATTGGACTGCAGTGATTGTTGATTTCATTGAGATGTAATTATAAAAAATGTTAAAAACTGGCAGCAAGAAAAGAAAATTTTAACTTTTTTAAATTGTTTCATTCACAGAATAAGCATATCCGTCAACTGTTGTTGAAATTGTTTCAATACGTTAAAATTATTAAATGCCAATCCGGATCTTCAAATGGATTTTTCAGTCAAAATTATCATGGAATTATTTACTATATACCGAATTTTTAAAAGAGGACTTATTCTGGGGTATTTGTGTCAATAATTATTTTCTAATTAATTACAAAATTAATGAAGTGCGTGGCTGCACAGAAAAGTATCGGTATTTCCCCCAGCTTAAAGTCTAAGTTTAATTTTTCTTCTCTTCTTTAGAAACTCACATTAATTAATAAAAATATTTCATTCAATAAGAATTGAAATTACTGAACTTGAGCCTAACTATGAATTATTTCTGATTAAAATTCACTACAGTTCAATTAAAGAATCTAAAAATTTCTCACAAAATTAATAGACTTCAAAAAAGAAGGAGAAGCTTCTCGCAAATCCATTTGTATTTATAACCAACTTCAAACAGAAGGTTGTTTTCATTGCGGTTGCACTTTCTATTTTATACACAGAGAGAACAGATTGGTTAAAAATCTGTTGGAGCAATCAATTATCAATCAAGTGTACGATTTTTTCATATTTATAAGCAAGAAGCCATAATTACGGAAGCACCCCCTAAAACACAACTTATCGCTATGAAATGTTTTTGTATTTTTTTTTACATATAACTGAAACGATTTGGGGGTGATTTTGAAATCGACATTTTTGCATTTTTCTATGCATTAGATGTTATTCTATCGAAATATACAAAAGCACGATTTCAATAAAATATTTAACAAACTTTCTTAGCATTGTGACAATGTGCGTTCCCAAGCGTATCACAATTGTTTTCGATGCGCAAAAAGTAGCAAGCTAACCATTTCCAGAATTTTCCTGGAAAGCAAACACAGCGTATGCTCATATGTATGTATATGTATGGGTGTATGTTGAGAGCCTAATTTTGTAAAACGCAACGCCAAGCGTTGACAAATTTTTTAATGAAAAAATTTAAATTACAAAAGAAAAACACATACGAGTACAAAATTTGTCAACTTGTATGTGAGTACAAGTTCTTAAATTTTATTAAAAATTGGCTGAAACTAAAATTTATTTTTCAGTTTTGTTACAAAAATATTTCCTGACCAAAAAAATAAAAGAAATATGCAATGGGCTCAATAAACTAAGTATTGAAAACTTAATTCCTATTGCTTTGTTGACCTTAAAGGTTTTAAATTAACTAGTTTTAAAATAAATAATAAAAAAACTTGAAAGTAATATCTAAATACAAATTAAGTAAGTAAGTAAGTTTATAATGCGAGAAATAAATATGAAAATAAATTATACAGATAAGAAAATTATTTCATTATCTAATTTTCAAGTGTTAAAGACAATCATGCTTAGTTAATTAGATTTTTAGTTTTTTTTTATATAAATTCCAACAGTCAAGTTCCAGATGGGAAATTTTATATTATTCTCTAGATGTTAATTTTATTTATTTAGCTCTGAGTTAAATTAAACACAATTTTTCATAGCAAACTTCATTTATTAAATAATCTAATAGTAGGCTTTAAAAAAATTTGTATTGTCGCGTGAACGGTTTTACTCAGAGTGATTCTTACAAATTTTTTAACATTTTCGTAACTTTACATCACGCGACCTTACAGTTATTATGCAGTAAATATGTATATTAAAGTAAATAATGTATGCGTATAAGTACATACATATGTATTTATGTATTCTTATGATTAGTATAAAAGATATTAAAGAAACGGGAAAGTAATACATAAGGCAGTGGCGGCGACATTCTTCCCCACGTAAAGGAATCGGTAACGATGAGTTTACCTTCTGATTAGACGCCGACATCCAAAATAGCCACTTTCGAAATGGGTCTTTCCAGAATAGTTGTTGATGTTTTAACCTTAACTCGGCGAACTTGCCCGTCCTTTGCAGTGCAAGTTTCTATGATTATACCCTTTGGCCAGTTGTGTCGGGGTAGATTTTCGTCGACTAAAACAACTACGTCGCCCACTGCAGCTGGTTTTTGTTTAGTAAACCATTTTCCACGGCGTAGTAAATTGGGTGCGTATTCTTTAACCCATCGTCTCCAGAAAAAATCTGCGAAACTTTGCGTTTGCCTCCATCGATCACGTAGGGTGCTATCTGAGCAAATAGGCTTGTAGCCTGAAGAAGAGCCTAGAAGGAGGTGGTTTGGTGTTAAGGGCTCATCGTCTTCCGTATCCAGTGAAACGAATGTTAAAGGTCGTGAGTTGATTATAAATTCGGCTTCATGTAGGGCACTTCTGAAACTTTCGTCATTGAACTTGAAGTTAGGCAATGCGGCATTTAGGACCGTTTTGATAGACTTCACCATTCGTTCCCAAGCTCCTCCCATGTGGGGGGCAGCTGGTGGGTTAAACGTCCACTTAATTTCTTCAAATTTATTGGTAAATTCACTTAGATTTAATCGTTTTTGCTCTTCTTTGAAGACCTTCGCTGTGGCCTTAAAGTTGGTACCGTTGTCTGTGAAAATTTCCCTGGGCATTCCACGCCGGCTTATGAAATTAGAAATACACATTATACACGAGTTCATATCTAAGCTGTGCGCTACTTCTACGTGTATTGCTCGAACAGTTAAGCAGGTGAATACCACTCCCCATCTCTTCTCCCTGTGCCTTCCCACAGTGACATAATAGGGGCCGAAAAAGTCGATGCCAACGAACGTAAATGGTCTTTCAAAGTAAGCTAGTCTGGCGTATGGCAATGTACTCATCTGGGGTATCACGGGTAAGCTCGACGTGTTTTTACAGCGTTGACATTCTTTGCGTACCATTTTGTATAACACGCGTAGGCGGGGGATGTAATATTTACCTCTTATGTTGTTGATGATAGTTTCATGAAAACAGTGGTGGTATAGTTCATGATAGTAACGAACAATTAAAAACGTTACATAGTGATTATGGGCTAGTATAACTGGGCGATTACAATTTAATGACTGCGCTCTCCCTTCACCTCGCAGAACACCGTGTTCGTCTAGAAATGGATTAAGTTGCTTTATTTTGCTATTTTTACTTACATTTTTGTTTTTGCAGATGTGTGCAATATCTTCTCCGAATTCAATATATTGGGCTATTTTGTACAAAATATTCTTTGACTGTTGAATCATATGAGAACTCATTTCTGCTGGTGGTTCGTTCTTACTTGCGATGAATTTGAGCCGATTTATATAGAGTATAAATGTTCCGAAAGCTCTATAGAGTTTTCTCCAGCATGAGAAATACTTGATGTTGGGTTCGATATATTTTTCTTTGTAAATATGAAAGACATTGTGGCGCAGCTCACATGTCTCATTACTGGTTTTTTCGCTATCTAGCTTTGGATGATTGGAGTTTGTAAGTGCAGGCCAGTTTTCTTCTGCGTGTTTCAAAAATTGGGGCCCATTAAACCATTGGTTATTATTTACCTTTGCGATTTTTGTGGCTGCGTCGGCCGGATTCGATTTCGATGGAACCCAGTTCCATTGTGAGAGGTTTGTAGTCTCTAAGATTTCACCTACGCGATGCATTACGAAGGGTTTAAAATTTCGAGGGTCCATTGATAACCAGTTCAGCACTGTTTTTGAATCTGTCCACCAACAACATCTGTTGAACTTAATACGTCTACTGTTAAGAATTTTTGAGGCTAACCTTACGCCGATAACCGCGGCTTGTAATTCCATCCTTGGTATGGACATAGGGTTTAATGGTGCCACCTTGCATTTGGCGGCTATAAGTGATACATCAACATCAGTGTTGCGTAGAACTCGAAGGTAGCATGCCGTTGCATAGGCATATTCTCCGGCATCTACAAATGTGTGTAACTCAATATTGTTAGCGGTTGGGAGAAGGCATGAGTAGTAGCGTGGGATTGAAACGTTTGATATGTCTGGTAACATTAATCTCCATTGACACCATTTACTGTATAAATCGGATGTCAGTTTATCGTCCCATTTGATCTTTGAACGCCAGATATCTTGAAGAAGGATTTTAAGACTTATTGTGTAGACTGATAAAAGTCCAAGCGGGTCAAATATGGACATTAATACTTGCAAAACTTCTCTTTTTGTTGGTATTGTTTCGTCGCGAAATACATCTCTTTTAAGCTTGGAAAATTTACAAATATATTTGAAAACGTCGTTCTTAGGTTCCCAGTACATTCCCAATATTTTTTCCACGGCGCCGAAATTGTGGGAAACTTGATCTTTATTATTATCGATACAGAACTGCTTTTGCAAAGTGGCACAATTGGTTTTCCAGTTATGCATGCTGAAACCTGCTGCGGCGTGAATAGCTTTGACGTTTGACGCAAGTTGTAAAGCTTCGTCATATGTGTCTACGCTGTCAATTAAATCGTCTACATAGTGATGAAATTTGATTGCTTCCACTGCACGGGGATAATCTGTAGCAAATTTATCTGCGTTCTTGTTACGAATGAAATGTGCTATACAAGGTGCGCATGATATACCAAAGGTGAGAGCTCGCATCACATACACGCTTGGAGTTTCTTGGCTTTGAAAGTCGTCGTACCACAAAAAACGCTGCGCCTGCATATCCTCATCGCGAACATTTATGCGATGGAACATTTCGGAGATGTCCGCGCAAACAGCTATTTTCCCTGCACGAAAATCGACCAAGATATCGAAAAGTGGCCTTAACATGTCTGGCCCAGTCATTAAGAAGTCGTTGAGCGATGTGCCATTAACTTTCGCTGCTGCGTCCCAGACTAAACGTACTTTCCCCGGCTTGTTTGGATTTAACGTAACGAATATAGGCAGGTACCAAACTGGATTGGAATGTGTTTCAAGTTCTACTTGAGATAACTTCCTCGCATAGCCTTTGCTAACAAGCTTGTCTATTTCATTCTGCATTGTAATGCGTAGATCTTTGTCTTTTTTGAATTTATTGTGTAGGCATCTCAGTCTATGTACCGCAGAGTTATAGCTGTCTGGTAGTTGGGGGCTGTTACTTTTCCATAATAGGCCTATCTCATACTGTCCCTGTTTTTTTCTGCATGTGTCTTCCATTATTTTTAGAGCTTTCTGGTTTTCATGCGACAATATACTCTTTTCTGGGGAGGTCTCAATTGAGAAGTAGGTTTTTATATGTTCGTGTAAGACTTGGTATTGTTTTTGACACTCACACGTGTGTAGATTTACGGAGACTGCTGTCGTGTTTTTTGGGGTACAACCTTGTAAGGACCAGCCTAAGCGCGTTTTTGATGCTATTGGTTGATTTCGTCTACCTTCGCGAATTTTCAGTGGGACAGCAAGTCTCCAATTGTTTACCCCGATCAAGATTTTTGGTTTTGCATTTTCGTATGATTTCAATGGTAAACCCTTTAAATAGGGGTATTTTTTAACTATTTGATTCATATTCATTGATTGAGTTGGTATGTCAAGATTTTTAATAGTATGCACGTCGTTTAACATAAATTGTGTTTTACTTTCTACACCTGACGCAAAAACCGAAAATCGTATAGATCCTTCTTCATTACGAGTAGTTTGGCCAGTCCATTTAAGAGTCAAAGACTCTTCGATACCTTCTAGACTTAGTTCTTTAAAAAGATCGTGTTCAATTAACGTCACGGACGACCCCTCGTCTAAAAAGGCGAATGTCTCCAGGGTTTTGTACTTGCCATGTAGACGTATAGGAATAAATCTGAAAAGTAGATTAGTATCATCTTTAATATTATTGTGAGCGTTTACCAAACTTTCCTTTTCGTTAAAGACGGTATGATGTTCAGGTGACCCTGTGTTGTTTCGTTTGTGCATCAGCTGATGATGTTTAGCGAGACAATTGTCGATACCACAAGGCCTGTTGAAGAAACACTTGCGACGATGGAAATTGAGGCACTGTCGGCAAAGTCTTTTTGAGTTCACTATAGACCATTTTTCATCCAATGTTGCGTTTTTAAACTCTTCACAGTTTTGTATTTTGTGAGTTTCGCTATCGCACATCGCACAAGTCGTAGTTTGGCCTGTTGGACTCTTTTGTGCCTCCGTGATATGAAGGTTCATAGGGACGTTGCGTCTATTTATCGATGGAGATACTACCTGACTGGCTGCCATTGCAATTTCGTACATCCAGTCACTAAAAACTTTAACTGTCGGTATTTCGTTGTAGTGCTTCGAGTACATTGCCCAGTTTAATTTATGAGTATTCGGAAGTTTTTCCACAAGTTCCTTAACTAGCATAGGGTTGTTGAGGTGGGCTTGCATAGAACATGCTTCCATTGTGGCACAAAGATTTCTGACCATGAGAGCATATTCTATGAAGTTCTCCAACTTATCTTTCGGTGGTGGAAATTTACGAGTTTTTTCTATCAAACTTTCGATGATGTATTCTGGTCTGCCGTAGCACATTTCGAGAGTTCCTATAATTTCGGGTACCATGGAGGGTAAAAATAATCTGCTTCTTACCAAATCTTTTGCCTTTCCACGCAGGCAGGCTTGCAGACGTATAAGGTTTTCAGCATCGGAGTATCCCGCGATTTCGGTGCTGTTTTTAAAACTACTCAAAAATAGTGGCCAATCTTCTGGACTTCCGTCAAATATTGGAAGATCTTTTGGAATCGCCTGCCTTGCTGCTAATTGTAAGGATGTAGGTTGATTTGGTAAACAATTTTGTGAGATACCACTCGCGGTATGTGTATCACCCTCGCTTTGTGCCAGGATTTCGTATTTTCGTTCTAAGTACCTTTTTTGTAGTTCATTTTCCTCTTCTAGCAAACGTAGCTGCAGGTCACGTTGCTTAAGTGAATTTTCTTTAGACTGCCGCTGTTGAGTTTCTTCTATTGGGTTTGAAGGGGGGTTATGCTCCCGTGCGAAGCTTGAAGAATTACATTGCAAAAAGGTGTTGCTCCATGTTAAGACATTGCCTGGGTTGTAGCTGAAAGTGGTAGATGTTGTGCCTTGAGTTACAATTACAGTGGTAGGTTTTAGCGTAGTCATCGTAGATGGTGTACGTAATGTGACTTGAGTTGTACCAGTGGCTTGTTCCACACACCGCATGTTAGTTTTGTTATGGGAATCATGAGCAGTTGGCGTACTAACTTCAACTGCAGGCGGACGGCCGCATAGGTCGCAACTCCAGCTAATATTTGCGACATCACTGTTTACATTAACGCATTCGAAATGAAACCAGCTGTCGCAGGTGTCGCACTGAACCATTCTATCAGTGTCCACTGAGCTGCATTTTTTGCAATTATAATCGGGCATGTTATTATTAGCTTAATATATACGTATGTATATATAAGTTTATTTTATAAACCGACACACGTTTCTTTTTAATAAATTTTTTTAAAGATTTTGTTAATTTTATTTATTTAGCTCTGAGTTAAATTAAACACAATTTTTCATAGCAAACTTCATTTATTAAATAATCTAATAGTAGGCTTTAAAAAAATTTGTATTGTCGCGTGAACGGTTTTACTCAGAGTGATTCTTACAAATTTTTTAACATTTTCGTAACTTTACATCACGCGACCTTACAGTTATTATGCAGTAAATATGTATATTAAAGTAAATAATGTATGCGTATAAGTACATACATATGTATTTATGTATTCTTATGATTAGTATAAAAGATATTAAAGAAACGGGAAAGTAATACATAAGGCAGTGGCGGCGACACTAGAAATAATTTAAACAGTTTATAAAATATGAATTCATAATATGCAAAAACTTGAGAAGAATTTAAAACTTGCATATAATAAAGATTAACTAACAGGCTTTATAAAAGTTCTTTAAAAGAAATAGTGATAACATGCTGTTTTATTTTTTAATTGTTTATTGGATGATCAGAATTATAAAAGTTTAAAAAATACTTCAATATGAATACAAATTTTAAATTTATTGCTGCTGCTACTACATACCTACTAATTTAGGAATCTTAAGAATCAATTTTATATATATAAATGTATATAATCTTTATTCTAAATAATAACGTTATGTTATGAATAAAAATTAAATTATAATTATAACTTATTTCTTTTTGATGCAGAATTAATAGAATTATAGAATAGAATAATTTTTCTTATAAAACATTTAGAGTTCTTAGGTAAGTTTAATTCTTCCTTCGTAGTTATTCAATTAAGTCGAAATCTTGATATATGTATACAAACGTTTCACTTTGAAACGTAACAGCCTTTATGACTTAAGCTGTCACTATTTGACAGATGACAAGTAAAAAACTACATCATTAATAAAAATGCAACGCTTCAACAACGCACTGAAATTATTAAGCTTGACCCAAAACTTGCAGAGAATTTCACGAAAAATCACCAATTGTGATATTGGCGAAAAAAATTTTAAATAATGTTGGGGCAAGTTAGTGATGTGATGAATTGAGCTCATGCACGCGTGACTGCTGGGGTCGGTTTTTGGTCTGGCGGGGTCATAAAACCTTACTTTTTCGAAAATGAGCCTGAAGCACCTGTTACGGTGAATGGGTTGCACTATCGAGAGATGATTAATTTTTTTTTAAAGAGAAGTAACACTCAGGCAATGAATGCCTACTCCTACTTATAGGTGTTACCTTCTTTAAGAAAGGGATAGTGATAGAGAAGACAGGTGGTGAAGGAAGAGATAGAGGAAAGCTTCTTTTTCTTTTACAACTCTACGTTTTGCACGTTATAATGCAGAGTTGCAGCTCCTCTGGTTTCAATGAGGCGCATTGAATTTTTGAAGATGTGTTTAGTAGCCTTTTTTTTATTCGTTAATGATTTTATTGGCTGAAATCGGAACGATGCCATTGTTCTTTTGCGCAAGAAGTTTCTTGGCCGTGTGATTTTTCAAAGAGGCGATCACAATTGCCCAACGAGATCTTACAGCCCCAAAGTGCGAATTGATGGTGGAAAATTTCATAAAAAGAGTATGATCCTGCAATCGTATCAGAGGCGGCCATTTGATTGATATTGTTTTCCGTAATTAACGGCATACCTCCCTCTTTACAATTAAATAAACATGCGATAATTTCGCTCAAAACTACTCGTTTTTTACATATAAAAATTAAACCTCTTATTGAAAGACCCTATAGAAAGAAGACCCATGAAATACTGAAGTATATTTATTTGACATAATGTCTTTATTCAATCCCAAAACTTGGCTATTTTTTATAATTAAGAAGTTTGAAACTCGTCAGTAGACTTCAATTTTTTTCATTTAAGTAAGTAAGTCAACGATCTCTTTGAATATTCGTAAAATTATGCTTTAGCAATCAATTTAGACTTCAAAACAATGAGATTAATTGTTTCAAATGCCATCACTTGAATACGAATACTTTCAAATCACTGTGATTAACGTTTATTTATTAAAATTAAGAAAAAAGTTTATGAATTCGAAAACGTTGAGGTGAATAAATGTTTATAATTTTTTAAAATCATTTATTCCGCAAAGTCATAGTGCCACACGAATAATTTTACAGCCATATGTATGTATGTATGTATATTCTTTATCAATTTTTTGTCTTACCTTACTTTAATTACTACTTTAACATACATTTATCTAAAAAAATTGGCTAAAATAAATTTTAACATCTTTGTACTGTGATGATGTCTATAAAACATAGACTTACAATTGTTACTTTTTACAAATGTTATTGAACATAAGTTTTGAAATCCTTTCTGACATACATATGTAAATATATTACTACGTTTATACTTATATATATATTTGCAAATTAACTCACTGTTTATACGGCGTGGCAAATGTATAAGAACTTGGTAGCGCTTCTATAGAAAAGTTACTTATGCTTACAAAAAAAGTGTGTGAATGTATAAAATAACAAATAATAATTTGTTTTAAAAATATAGAATAATTTGTTTTATTGTTATTATTTTCTTCTATCAATGTTTTTTGTGCAATATTTATCAATTTATTGTTTCTTATTAGCAAACATTTGTGAGTGTGGAAACCCCAACATTTTATTTGCAAGTAGTGCGTTAATCGTGAATAGTTTTCTGAGTTAGTTAGTTAGTTTACACCATGCAAGTATTATTGCTAAGCTGATTGGTTTGTTGGAGAGATCCGAGGGGAAAAGAAACGAGTACTCAGCTTCATGTACTGTCAATATGTTTTGCTTTCTCATTCGTAATGTTAAAAAACATACATGCATACACAAAACTATCCAATAAAAAATATGAGCTGAAAAATAAGACTTGCATTGTGCCGATGAAAGTTCAAAGAAGAAAAAGTGATAAGCTTAACAATAATACTTAACCAGTGTTAAATGTAAGTCGCAACAAAACAATTATATGGCAACAAATTACAGTTTTGTATTTTTTATTTGCAAATAAGTCGTGCGTATAAACGTAGTGTATGTGAACATAACTATATCGTGAGTCATATATTTTGATGCAACATCATGACAAAACTTTTATGTTTAATTTTAATTATAGTGATTTACAAAAAATTTTGGAATTGTAAAGACAAATCGATAAAAATTATTTTTAATTTCTATTAAGTTAATACATTTGGGAACTTCATTACTACCGCTTATTAATCTTCTGGCCGAGATTCACAACATCATGCATGCATGTGTGTATAAATTCATATTTATGCAAGGGAAAATTACAGTTTTTAAACATTGTAACAAAAATTATAAGCCTATAAAGAAAAATAGCAAAAATTTCCAAAGTTCTTTACATGGATGGTCCTTATTTCTTTATAAAGTACTAATTATTAACCACTACTATAAGTATTATCATAATTAGAATGTAGTTGATTCTATTAATTCCTGTACATGCATAGACACTCTCTGGAAAACTATAGACGTATTAGGTTTACAAATACGTACATACATACATATGTACATATGTACACTCCCAATAGTATTACAGTACGTGCCTGCAAGGAGTATTGCGTACAGTAGTTTTTAAATTAATAAACATGTATTTAAAATTTTAAGCAATTTTATTTTTAACTCATTTTAACATTCATTTAAAAAAACTAGAAACTTGTTTGTTTTATAAAAAGTTCTATTTTCTTATATATAATATAATCCTTATATAATCTTTAATCCTTGTTTTGTGAGTTAAAATAAACAAAATAAAAGAAAAAAGTAACTGAAATTTTCGTTAAATTTAAATGAAAAATTTTTCAGTGAATTTTTATTTATTTTAAATTAAAATTTCAGTTACAGAATATTTTGATTGCACATACATATGTAGATAAGTTCAGGTGAAAATTTGTATATGTTTTTAGGTTAAAATAATTTTTTATTGGTTTGTAAGCAAAATTATTTTCACAATAGAGATGTTTTAAAAAAATCAAGTTAATTTTTTTTGCATTAAACTAAATTATATTGTTTGATATAATATCGCACTGCAATATTTTATTCAGTTTTTGATTTTTTCGTTTCTTTTAATAATATCATGTTTTGATTTGAAATTTGATATTATATTTCGATTTTAGAATAGTTTGTCCTAATTAAAATAAATAATTTATAGACCTTAGTAATACTTACAATTAGGCGACCGTGCTCTATGGTTCTTTTTGCGCTCATTAAAAAATGAACTCAAAATGCCAGAGGCATTCATGGCGTGTCGAGCTTGAAGACTTTTGTGTCTTTCCGTGGGATTATTTGAGGTCACATTTTGTAGACAAGCTACACCTGTCACCGGTTGATGTGAGTTATCATAATTATGTTGTTCATCGCAGTTAACAGCACTATAGCGTCGAGCAAAGAAACTAGTGAATTCTTTCATATTCTTAAATTAAGTGTTTTGCACAATTTCTATGATATATTTTCTAGCTTTTTTTATATAAGAACTTTTTCTCCGGCGCGCTTTTTCTTTATTTAATTTAAATACATATATTTATTTGCTTTATTCCTTTTGACCACTTGTATTTTATTTAACTTTGGGGATTTTCTTTAGCTCTCTTTTATTTACTTTTTTTACCGTTTAGACGACTGTTCGCAATCGTTGTTCGCTAATGAATAAACCCCTAGAAGTAACCCCAACTGGCCAAGTAAGATTTTAATTTATCTTTTATTATAAAATCAACTTTAATCAATACGCAAACTACATGTATCTTAAACACTCATACATTTACAAGTACAAAAAACATGTGCAAAAAGCAAGTGTTAAGAATTGCAAAAACAAAACATACTGTCGTCATGTACATTTAGATAAATAAAACAACAAAATCATAGTAGAGTCGGTCGGTCACTCACTGTAAACAACAGCAAAATAAGATCATGTCATCATTACATTACGTTATTCTGCTGCTACTGCTAACACTACATAACTTTGTCTTCTGTTGTAAGTCGAGTTCTTACGTTATACACTATCAAAAGGAGAACTCTAAACACATACATACACTGCTATAAAATACCCACCATACATACATACACACTTGTATGGATATGTATGTATGTATGCATATACTGGGGATAACACACAGTACCTATTGTCAAACGGTGTATTTTTAGAAAGCCCTAATCAGCATCATTGTTCGAATTTAATGATTATGTTAAGATATGAGTGCGTGTGTGTGTATGTATGTTAGTTAATGACTATGATTTTTTAGTTTATCATAGCTAATGGTAATGAAGCCGGCATACCCCAGTCGGATTTTTATTAGCTAGTTCAAAATATAGGTGACTTTTTGCTAACTCATTTACAACTAAGTAGCTTCTGAACTCACTCATAAATGATACGGATGTGAGTCAGTTGTTTTTTGCACAACTGCCTTCTTTCCGATAAATATTGATCTAACTTTAAGAATTAGCAGATGTAGAGATTAGTGAGTTGTTATTATACAACTAACTTCTTCTCGATCAGTTTTGAGGTAACTTTTAGCTAACTCACAGCTGATACAGAGATGAGTCAGAGTTCAGCGAGAAGATGTCAGCATAAAATTCATGATTATCTTAACTCTGTGCCGTTTATATTTTATATGACACGATAGCAAATTGTTAAGTATGATGGCTGACAAACAAAACGATCACGGTTAGATACCCGTTCTCGCTTCTTAAAAAATAATTTATTTAAAATTGTTTAAACTTTAAGTTGACTAAAAAATTTTAATCAATAGTAAGTTCAATCATAATTAACTAAACACTATTTTTTCTATTTGGCACAAGCTAAGTCATAATGCACTAAAAACTATGCCCTCGTTCTGCGGCCGGCCATTTTTGGCTGATAATACTATAATTTTTGGCTGATAATACAATAATTTTGAGTTAACTCAAATTCCCACTGGGACACTACTTACATGTTAGTACATACGCATTTGTATATTTTTGATTAATGTTGATGTGTATGTGTAAGGTAGCTAAATTCAATGGGGGTTTTCCCTAACGGCTTAAAAATGTTCAAGTTAGGCCGGGTTTATATCTGTGTGCCATTCGCCACACATGCGTAAACAAGCGTAACCACTAATTAAACTGTTTGATTCAGACACTTATTTATTAAGCTAATCAGTTCCATACATAACTAATAGACAATTTTATAGAATCCAACATGATTGGAAACAGTTTAAATCAAATACATGTCTGGATCAAACAGTTTTTCACTAGGAATTAGTGGTTACGCTTTGTTGGGACATGGCACACAAGAAATGCCAGATGTATATAAACTCAGCCTTATAATTTTATATTTTGGACTCAAAAGCATTTCATCTATTAATTAACAAAACATACATACTTACATATGTATGTAAATGAAAAAAAAAGATATGATGAGTGTTAATATGAACATGGAATACATATGCTTGGATTCTTTAAAAAACGAAGACAACGGAATTTCTTGCCAAATTATATTTAAAATTTAGACAATGCATATGCGTTTAAAAAGGAGTTGTATAAACATTTTTCGTAATTTAATTTCAGATAAATATATATACATATATATATTTTTTTAACAAGCTTTGTTCTTCCGCCACTGCTGTCTCTAGAATCACTGTGTGATGATGTGGCAATAGCTGTTAGAGAAAAATTCCTTTCTTCTCTAACAGACATCCTACAGAATGGTCTTTAATATTTAACAATATGGGCGGAGAAACGAGGGCTTAACGCTAAATCAAATAAAACGAAACTCGAGGAATGATTTCGAACCTATTACTCTTAATAATAAAGAGATTAAAGTGTCCAACACTACGAAATATTTCGTACAACAATCATTTCTCATATTCCGTTTCATAAAAATTTACGCTAAATAGCTGATTTTAATAACAATATCTACCCAAGTAGATAGATAGCACCCGAGCTGTCGAAGTACGTGGCTGCACAGAAAAATATTGGTATTTCCCCCAGCTATGAAAGTCTAGTTTACGTTTTCTTCTCTTCTTAAAAAACTCATAATAATTAATAAAAATATTTCATTCAATTAGAATTGAAATTTCTAATTAAATTAAAGATATTTACTTACAGAAATAGGACTACACAAATAATTATTAGAATCAAATAATACAATTCTTATATTATAATTGTTTTATAAGAAAAATTTGTAGACTTCTTTTTTGCTAATAACCAGGATAAGCATTAAGCATAAGTACATATGTATGTATGTATGTATATTATATAAAAGAAAACAAAATATTAATAAAAACTAAAATTAAATTCAAGTAAACGTAGTAGGATGTTAAAGTTCAAAGCGCATCTGAAAAAAATTGAGTGTTTGTGTTTTTATTTTTGGGTTTCTAACTAAGCATCTATGTATGTACATTAGGGTATATCGCAAAAACAAAGTTCGCTGTACACCACCGAATATAAAGTATTGTTGCAAGGCAGTTTCGAAAAACATTTTTTTTGCCGCCGAACGTAGAATATTAAAGTGTGATATATTGATGTTTGTGTCTCCAAGAGGCCAATGTTTTGCTTCAATAGTCATTGACTTCAAATATCCCGTTCTAGTATTTACACACCAGTAGTGCGATTCAGTAACCTTAAACGATCCGACAATCGAAATTTTTGTCTATACATTTTGTCGCTTAAAATAACAGTTGTGTGATTCTGAAACTTTTCTTTAACGATAGGATTCACTTTATATTTTCATAATACCAGCAGAACTATTAAAAAAATATTTTATATGTTTTTTTGTCTGTAAGGCGTTACGATCTAATCTATGTACATACATACATACATACATATATAATCGTGTTGGATACATTTGATTAAAAATTTTACCAGTATCATTGTAACAAAAACCTTGCCAATAACCAAACGTTTTTAGAAGGTGTAATTGGCTAAATAAAATTACCAAAATAGAATTTAAGAGCTGAGTTTGACTTTGTTCGTCTTGAATAACAAAACAAATAAACGCGTAAAAATACTTCGGATGTTATTTAAATATTAGCATTAAAATGTACATATGTATATGTACTTTTATGTATTATTAGTCAAAATCTATTTCTTTGTCAACACAAAAAAACAAGGTTTCATCTTCAATGTATGTATGTATGTATGTATTCTATATAAATATTATAATTAATAAGATTTAATAAGCGCTTGATTTGTTTAGTTAAATATTTCGCAGGGTACAAAGGTACGAAAAACAAGTATTTAAAAATGGAATTGGTTCTTTAATCGTACCACGCGTCCGTCGTCTTTCTTTTAATTGAATATTATAAGAAGCAAATATTGGTGTACATTTGATCATATTCATATACACATGCACTCATACTTATTTTTCAAATCAATGTGATACTATAACTAAATTTAAAATTTTAATACTAGAAAGACTTAAGAATCGAAAAAATGCTATTTTGGGGGAGATCCAGTTGCCTTATCTAGAATTTGATGTCCAATTATAAAACTATAAGGGACAAAACTGAAGTTGTATCCCAACCATTAAGAACGGCATTCAAAAGTTTTAGGACGGATTTAAAATTGCAATACTTTATAACAAACAATAAATGGGCTGTATTTTGAGGCGATGCAGAAAATACAGAAATCTTCGAATCTTTAGAATCGTCACTGATATATCTATCTATTATGCTAGGAGGTGACTACCACAATTTTTTTGTATTTTGTACTGGTGACGACCCGGTCTTATTTGCATACGAGTATGTATATTAAAAGCAAGAAACAAAATAAACTTACTGAGTTTATAAATTTGTTAAATTAAACTTTTTTTATTTTCGAATAGGGACAGTAAAAAGTCTTTAGCACCAATCTTAGGATGATATTTGAAAACCATTTTGATCTGAAGTCTTTCACCCAGCTAATTTTATAACGAATTTCATGTTTTAAAGTCGATACAAAGGTGTTTTTTTTAGTCTTTAAAATACTCGTTAAGTAACATAATATTATTTAATCCAACAAAATAATTCGATATTATAGGGCATTTACACCTGCACAAAATTGAGCAGATTTTAATTGAAATCTTTATGAAAATCTATACCGTTTATACCAACTTTTTTTTTACATTTATCAAGATTTTCTTATTCTTAAAAATTTCAAAAACTACAACCAAACAACTGCAATGAAGCCAATTCACACACTTTTTTAAGCTGACCGTAGCTAATTCTTTCATCTTTTTTGTACAGGGCAGTAAAAATTAAATAAAAATATAATATTTAATATATTAAATAATAAAAATATAATATTAAGAAAAATTTCCTTTTTTGTGTTCTATGATAATATTTTCATCTAGGAAAAATGGTAAATAGGTAGCTATTTTAACAATCCGTTTCTTTTTATACGAATTTAAGCCCGAAACAGTGTTTTCATGTAAATTGAAGCAAATAACTTTTAAATTTTTGACTAAAATTAGTTCATAAATTTCTTTAAAAAAAAATGATTTTTTTTAATTCTGGTGAGTATTTTCCAACACTATGAAGGAGGTACAAGGTTTTGTATGACTAAAGTAAGCTTCTACATGGTATTTTGCTCACTCTCGGAAAATTAAAAATATCGACTTTTTGGAAGCAATGAAAAAGTAGTTCCACTAGAATTACTTCCATTTTTTTTCACTGGGAGATTTTGTTTGGCATCGGAAATCTAGTAAAAAGCAGCTAGATGTATCTCGAAATCTTGTAAATACTAGATTTCGAGATAATGTAAATGCTCTACTAAGCAAATCTAATTTAAAAACTTTTAAATTTTATGTATTTTAAACCAACATTGATTATATCAGAGTAATAAATTTTTGTTTTGAACAGACATGTATACACATATTTACTTGCATACATACGTGACAAGTGGTATAAGTTAGACCACCCGCGCGATACTAGTACATATAAACTTTTTACATTCTTAAAATAAAAATTTGTAAAGCAGTGTAATATGATACAAATTATTTGAAAATCGTTACCAAATTTATTGCTGGGATACTAAGATGAAGGAACTAGTTCTTAATTCCACAACTCTAGCTCATATACATATAATTAATTCACAAAAATATGCTGTTGAATTTGGATTTCTTAATGATTACCCGGCTATTTTGTTGAAACCATTAAAGAAGTGTATACATTGCATATATGTACATAGTACATACATACATACATACATATGTATGTATCACTCCTTTTTAGCAACATAGTCATATCTCAAACAAAATTTATTTCGTAATCCAATAATGCAGAATAATACGTTATATCATATATTAGCTGGTGTATAAATTTCATAGAAGAACAATTTTTAATATCTCCACTGTATGAATGTAAGTACATATGTACATAGGGTATGAATGTAAGTACATACATATGTATATTGAAAACTTTAATTTCTTTTTCCGTTAAACTTATTTTTTTTGAGTTATGACTTTATTGCAATAAAGGAAATATATACATGCATTTATGCATACACATGCATATGATGAGTGACCATTTTTTAAAAAATTATAATGTCATCAGAACTGGAATCATGGTCACAGTAATTGAATATTTTCTGCTGCAAATGTATTTGATTTTAATGAAAACTTTATTTAAACGTCCTACGCGGCACCGTGATTTCTAAGGTAAGATTTGAATATTAAAATAAATTAATTAAATAAATAATAGTAATGAAATAAAATATTAAATAAATAAATACAATTAAAATAAATCTATATCTTGTGATTATAAAATAATGCACGCAAAAATTTAGAATAGAAAAGAATAGTATACATAGATAGAATAGGGTTTAAGACTTCAGAAATAGTCTCGGATTTCTTACTAATACGGGCCAATTAAAAAGACGTTTGAAAGCAAATTAGAAAATTAAATCGAAATTTATAAGAATTGTTTTTTAATTTATTTTTGCAAATATGAAATATGTAATTATCTTTATTTGTCTAGTTGAGACATTTTTAAAACCAAGTACTTAAAATTCGTTTTTACAATAATAGATTTCTTAAAGATTATTGGAAAATATTTTTGAGCTTGCAATATTGGGTGAAAGAAAAAGAAAATTTGGTTCGACTTACTATATAGTCGCACAAGTTTTTTAGACTCCTAGAAAATAATTGCTAGAATACATTATGTATTCACTGGTTTGGAATAGTAGATATATATGTATGTACATACTACTCCTGTCCGCCGAAAGATCTAACCAGGGTGCTGATTTAATTAAGAAGTTAAAATTCTCCGAGCCTTTCCATTCAATTGCGCAAAAAAGCATACAAAACTTAATTTTTCCAGGTTGTCGTCCGTCCTTTTTCCTACATAATTTTTTACATAACTAATAAAACGGTTAGTTTTGTTTTTATTTCAAAACTTCATCACCACAACAGCCAATAGTAACCCACATTTTTTTTTTGTTGTTGTTGCTGTTCTGTTGATAAATACTCTTTTCACTACCAACTATCAATACCAAACTAGAGTAAGCCACCTTTTGGTATTCAAAAGAATATGGAACCGAAAAATCGTTTTTGCACAGAATATAATATAATAAAGTAATAGAGCAGCAATTGAATGATTAAATAGAGCAATTAAACAATTGATTTTTTAGGGGTTAAACCACTTTTGGGCTGATAGCCACATATGAACTTTCAATTTTACAATTAATTTTTCAGGGGTTAAACCACTTTTGGGCTGATAGCCTCATATGAACTTTCAAATTGAAGACAAAAACTTAGAGATGAGATAAACAGCGATAGTTTAGGCATGCGGACAGAATTATGGACCAACTAAATTACTTTTAGAATGACATATAACGCATTTATATATTTTATTTCAGACTACAATTTCCAGGCGACTTCGTTCGCAGCCTGAAAGAAACTGGGTAGACTTTAAACTGAATTTATACCAATTTTATCAAAAACATAAAAAATACCAACGGCAAAAATATTTATCGTTTTACCCTGTTGCGCGCAAATTTCTTAATTTGTTCTTTCATATTCTTCTTCTCCAGATAATAACAAACGAAACAAAAAAGGAATGGGGTGTATTGGTCCAGTAATTCACGCGTGATGGCGTGCCAAAAAAATGGATTAATTATATATGGATTACTTATATAGATAATAAGGAAAAAATATAAACAAATTATGGCCCATTAGAAGAGTGAAAGTTTATTTCCTCTTCTAAGTGTGTTTCTTAGGAACCACTGTGCTCCGTACACTTTTATGTAATCATAAGGAAATTTCTAGATATTTGTTAAAACAAAATACAATATACCTACAATGCATGTATGTTTGTGCATACAGTGGCTCACAGCTTATTTTAACCAGCCTCTTTTAAAAAATAAATCCCATAAATGAGGGCTTATAAAATAATTCCCAAACTTAACAAAAATAAGTTTCATTCAGTCCCAAATTTACACTCTTAATAATTTATTATTTCAACCAGTAGTTCTAAACGAACATTCAAACGATTGGATAAATAATTTCTTTAGTTTTAAAACTTACTATGACCTCCTTTTTGGTCCACAACTTCCAAATGGCCTGTATTTCACTAACTTTCCTGTGGTTTGGGGAGTTATTTTTCACCATCCCATCTTTAGTTTTCCTGTTCAAGATCTGGTGTTAGCTTATTTATTTTTTTTAAAGAGGATGGTTGAAATAAGCTGTGAGCCACTGTATATATGTACATATCTATGTATTAATAAAAAAAGAACTTTGCTTAAACAATAACAGCTTTGGTCTAAGCTCATTCAAGCCAGCCACACTAAGTCTAAATGTATAAACATGTTGCGAATGTATGTATATACATCCATACATATTACTAGTAGTTTCGCACATTTCGAATATATGTATATATGTATGTAAGTATGTACATACGTACATAGATCCAAATGTACATACATATTTAGATACATAGATACTAGTATAAGCAAAAAGAAAACCTGGTAGTTGTATGACTAGTTTGATTGCACTTGATTTCTTCATGCCACTTGAACATTCAATGGTTTTTCTATTCACGTCTAATTTTTGTATGCATACATGGATAGATTTTTTAGCTTTGAGGTTAATGTAAGCCAATTTTACATGTTATAAAACCTATGTTTTATGTGTTTTTTAATTTCTTATTTTTGTTAACATCAGCTGATAAGCTAACAAATTTAAACACGTTTTTATATTTTTTTGCGTGTTTTTATTTTATTTTCGCACAATAATTAGGAAATTAATAGATTTCATAAGATACGTCACTTATTCGAGTTGAAAATGTTCGAATAGATTTTTTCTTTACAAAATGATACCTCCAATGATTTTTAAATTTTTTTTAAAATAATAATGAATACAAAAAACGTATTAGAATCATGAGTGTTTATGTAACAAGTATGTATGTATATCATCTCGTTTAAGCTTAATTACATACATAGGTGTGTATACATTATTCCTTACATGTGTACATACATACATGCATATGTATGTACAAGCATATATTGAAGTACATACATATGTATGTTATGTATATATGTATGTATGTAGCTTTATCTTACTTTCTAACGGTCTACATATTTCACAAAAACTTTCAACCGCTTTATAAATTTAATTAAATAACTTATAAGTAGTAATCTATATACATCCATACATCTACATGCACACACATACATACATATATTTATATCAGATCGTAGTGTGGTAGTGTGTGTTTTTTTTCGTAACGCATGATCTCTGGTACTATAAGAGCTGTGGAGCTGAAATTTTCAACACAGGTTCGGATCAATCCCTTTTTTTTGATTTTGATACATCAAGTAACCACAATTTGTAGTAATTATTAGTTAACAAAATTAAATAATTGAAGGTAAGACAATATGTAGTATGAATAAAAAAAAGTATTTAAATAGTGGCGTTGACTGAAGAAGTTAGTACGTTGACTAGAAAACCGAAAGTCATGGGTTCGAGCCCGGTATCCACCAGCCATTATATAACAACACCACTCATTTTTATGATGTGCATTAGTGTCCCTTTGTGTTAGTTGTTGTAACTTCAAGCAGATACTAATGCTAATGTAACATCAGAGCGCCCTCCTTCGTTGTGTATCAGAATCATTTGCAAAGTAAAATTGCAAATAAAATGGATTCTAAGCACTGCTTAAAAATTCAATACGCTTCATTGACAATAGAGGCGCTGGAACACTGCATTATTGAACAAACGTGCAAAAATCAGAGTTTTAAAAGAATGAAGCTTTCCTCTATCTCTTCCTTCACCACATGTCTTCTCTATCACTATCCCTTTCCTAAAGAAGGTAACACGTAGTAAGTAGTAAGCATTCATTGCCATTCTCTATAAAAAAAAGTATTTGCTTTTTACTTAAAAATTTGTTTTAAAGCTTCAAATAAAACTGAACCGATTTGGGGGGTGAGAGTAGAAGAAATAAAAATAAATAAAATAACGGCCACCCTAGTGTATATACATATTTATAAAAATTAATCAGTATTTTCATTGGCCATGGCATCATGCGCGAACGGCTGGACCGATTCCCTCATTCTCTTTTCGTTATTGTCTGGAGAAGAATGATATGAAAGAAAAAAATAAAAAAGTTGCGAGGAACAAGGCAAAACGGGAAAATTTTGTGCTGTAGTTATTTTTTCTATTTTTGTAAAGTATACGCAGTTTCTTTCTGGATGCGATTATTATAAATAATTAATTAATTAAGATAAAATTGTATTCATACTCTCTTACACTGGTTTCGCACGACATATACATATTTCACATCTTGCATGTCAGATTTTCCACTGCAAAATACATACATATATACATACATGATATGTCTAAGCATTAAAACTTTACTATTGTAAAAGTCAGGCGCATGCTGACAAGTGAGATATAAAATACATTTCGTGTGGAACTAGCTTTAAGAAATAAAAATAGATATCTACAATAAAAAAGAAAGGTTTTTTGGTCATCAAAACTAAATTGGACATGATTTCAAAAGCTATTAAAAAATTAAAATTTTAAATCTTTTTAACCGCTAATTTTTATAACAATCAACAAATTAAATACAAAAATCTGTCTTTGTTTTCAATAAACATACATGTATATATGTTTGTATGCGTATACTGCGAATCACTTGAATAATGAATTTAAATTTACCCATTTTTAACGAATATATCTTGGAAACGAAATATTAAAATCCATATTCTTACTATTAATTTGGTGAAAATCCGAAAATTGTATACAATTTGACGGATTAACGATAATGGTAAGTGAATAGCCCGCAATCAAGTTGTATAAATTGAAGCTTTCAATGTTAAGTTTAGTCTAGACAATATGTTGAGTCAGCATGTTTATGGTAAAAATTAATTACCAGTGCAAACATATGCTGTAGACAATAAAGATTTTCAGTATACGTATGCTTAACCACATATGAAGGCCATTTGTTAATGTTGTCAACAAACCTATGTTCACGATTTTAGCATATCGTGTAGACACCACATTTTTACTTTGTAATAAATTTACTATGTATACTGGCAGATATGTTATTTGTTGAAAAGCTCATCTAAACTTTTCAGCATATACCAAATTTGTATGCATTTTTGCCGTATGGCTAAGCTTCCGATATTTTTTAATCTAAATATGTAACAATAATAATAAATAATTATTAATTATAAACTAGTTAATTAATTTTAATAATTTAATTTATAAAGGGACAAAGAATGTTTAAATTCTGTTGCCTTCATATACACTGTACGTTTAGACGCCTAACATATACAAATGCTGATAGCGGGATTTGTTATTATTTTAAATCATATGATAACATTGTTATGGTAACATTTAGTTTTAGTGTAGCAATTTACGGGTGGGGAAAAGGGAATCAATTTTGTGTTCGGTACTCGGCGACACGCCTTGTTTTCATATTCTTTGCTACATATACATACATACATGCAAATATGCTAGCAATTATGCAATAATATTAGAATGTCGCCGGCAACATTTTCGTCTGTGGGAAAGAAACAGCATAGGAGAATTCCAGTTGTTTTCCTTCCAAATGTTCGCCCGTCTAAACTCAGACATATCGTCTAGACTAAGCTTTACCTATGAACACATAATATTACTATTGGGGATTCAAACGGTAGTCATAAAGGTCACAGTGTCATAATATTTTAAAATGATTATTTGGAAGAAAAAACAAAAGCAAAAACAATTATATTCAATAATTTAAAACATTATGAAAATATGACCTTCATGACTACCGCTTAAATACCCCATATACAAATGTATTTATTTCAAAAAATTTAACACATTTATAAACAATAACTTTTGATAGTAGTGCAGATTAGAAGAGAACAAAAATATATTGAAGAAATTATTTTGTTATCGAATAATGTCTACTGGCTTTCGTAACTTTATCCAGCACTATGTATCAAAACTAAAAAGTTGCTACTGTTTAAACAAGAAGCTCTTTTTCGAACAATTTAAAATTATATTTGATTATTAAGCGAAGATAAATTAAATATTAAGGGAAACTATTTTGATATGGAATTTCGAAATTAAAACTGTTTAACATAACCGCCTACTACATCAAAACACTGTAAGTGGAAGATTAATTTTGAAATAATATGCATACATATGTGTGTGTATGTATGTATGCACATAACTTGAAGGGCTTATGCATCAAAAGACACCCGTTAAAAATTATCAATTTTAAATACGAGTAATGCGTTTACTTGCACCAAATATGAGTAATTAAAAAATATATGATATAAAACTTTAAAAAATAGCAGCCTAATTTATAAAAATTATTAAGGCTTTATAAAGAATTTTTAAGAACAATTTTGTGTGAAAATTTGTTAAAAAAAACCTTTTTAAAGCCCTAATAAGTTTTATAAATAAGGCTGTAAATGTGCAGACTTAAAAAATAAACACTTGAAAGTTAAAAATAATTTATATTCAGTTAAATAAAACATTTATATTTATGTACATATGTACATATGTTGTACTTATAGTATCGTTGGAAGACGATGAAAGACAGTTTAACTAATTCTTCGTTTACATATTTGTAGGTTTATTTCCTAATATTAATTTCAGCGACTTCGAATGGCGCTATAGGTAGCATATGTATATGTATAAACAATTTTCATTTAGTTTATATTTAGAAAATACATTAGGTTTGTTCATTTGCTGAAAATTATTACGAATTTGTAACAATTGTTACTGGAAAGCCGTAATGCCAACCCAAAATCTTTCTTAGAGGTAGATTCGATGTGAAAAAGAGGTAGCTTCGAACAAATCCTACTTTAAAAAGAGGTAGATCTACACCACTTATGTTTCGGGGTTTTTAAAAACCTTAGAAAAATAATTTTTTACCTCAATTAACCTTTCGTTTCGATTATAAATATTTTATAAGCGATGGTTAATATTCCAAATTTGATTATAAAAAAACTACTAAAAAATATAAGAATTCAATTGTCATCGTTATTTAATTACATATATAGCCTTATTTATACAAATTATTGAGGCTTTACAAAGGCTTAATAAGAAAAAGTTTGTATGAAAATTTTTTTCTAAAAACCCTTTATAAAGCCTTAATAATTTTTAAAAATAAGGCCACTAATTTTTAAATTTTTACTATTTTTATATTTACAGGAATGAATATTTTCATTAAATAATTTCTAATGCTCCTCTGTAGTTGTAGGTTGCCCAGCGTTAGCGCTGATATATAGTGTAGCTTTCCTTGCAGAATATAAGTAAAGATTGTTTCTACAAATACTTTTTAACAAATTAACTTTTAGCATTCGAACTGTGTCTGCAATTTTCTCACAAACTGGCCCAGTGAAGGAAATATTTGGGCTTGTAGCATTCTTTAAATAGTGAAATTAACACAGCGTTGTTTAGATCCATTGTTAAAATATATTTCAGTTGAACTCCTAGCTTGGATTAGGTAAAATAAACTCGGGTAACTATAATTTAGCATTATTATTGAAAAACTAAAAAAGTGGTAGATTTTTCTCGGAAAGTGGTAGAGTTGAGTGAGATACCCAAAAGAGGTAGATCTATCACAAAAGTGGTAGAGTTGGCATCGCTACTTGCAAAAATTATCCAACCACCTGTTGTGTGTTTTGCTGTCAAATAAATTATTTAAAAAATATTTGAAAAAGGAAAACTGAAAAATTTTGAATTTCTTTGATATATATATACGTACATACGTATGAAAAAAGTAAGCATGTTTTCTTAATTTACTGTTTTGCTTTCAATAAGCCACATAAATTAAATTTTAATGGCAAATAATTTTGTATGTTTCTCATATATGATCAGAAATGGAAAGTCGAATTCTTGTATTTGCTAATGGAATAAAATTAAAAAAGTATGAAAAATGCATAAAAATCGTAAATATACATGAAACTGTGTAAAGAATTTCACTTTAAGTATCAATTTCTTAAAAAAATGCAATTTAAAATATCAAACAAAATACATCAGAGAATTTACAATTTTATCATGATTTCCATCCATGGTTCTGGTATGAATACAATTTTCTTGCAAGTTCTTACAATTAAAGCGTTCATTTACTTTTTTGTATTTGGGAGAGTAATTTTGTAAATTTCTGCCTTACTCTCTCGCTGCTAGTTTCTGCTGGGAAAGTAAATGAACAGACCTATTATATGTATACTGTATAACGATTCAAGAAAATAGTCGACTAAAAGCAAAAGAAGGCTGATATGAGTATGTCAGCACGGCAAATGTTGATTTTAATAGGTTGCAATGTAACCAGTTGTACTTATTTCTTTCAAAATTTTGGTATCTATAAAAAGTAGTTGTTAGTAGTGAATAAAATAAATATAAATATTTATATATTTATATCACTATCTGAAATGCGGTAAAAACAAAGTTTGTGCTAACATGTGTTTTTGGTCAGTGAGTAAAGCATCGGTCTTAAAATATTGGATCCGTATTCCAATTGAAGCATAAAGAAATTGGATTTAAAAAATTTAATTAATATTTTTAACAATATTGACACCAGTATTATTGATCATAAAAAACATTGTAATGTAAAAATATCAGATAAGATAAGGTAATTTTGTTGCCAATTTTGGAAATTTTTATTAAATTATGTAGGATAAACCCTTCTTTTGTTATGCTAATATATGTATGTACATATGTACGTGTATCGGGAATCCCTTTATTTGTTGAAAACCAGACTCAATTGAAAAATGGTAATTTATAGTTATTAAACCTCATTATTATGTGTATTTAAATTAATTAAAGACATCCCTTACCATGACCTACGTAATATTTTACGTTGAAAATAACAGGAATTCCCGATATTATAATGGGAAATTAGCATGTAATTCATTGAAAATTTAAATTAATGCGAGTACTGTATGTAGTCTTTTTAAGGGAGATCGATTATTCCACTTTTTTTAAAACTGGTATTTCGGTTTTCCCAAATATGTATGTAGTAGGATATTGGGTTAGTCATTAAAAATGTAATCGTACATGTTTGTGTAATAACACAAAAGCGAAATTTAATTGAATAGAAAAAATATATTTACAATTTACATGCATATTCATTACACAACTGCCAAGAAAGGATTATGTTTTTCGACCGTATCTTATATGTCATATGTGTGTAAATTTCTTTATTACCTCTTCCAAAAGGCTGGAAGACAATAAACTTAATGTTACTTTGTTTATAGTTTATTTTAATTTTGTTTTCTATTCTTAATCTTGTTTCGGCGTTTTTTTAATGCATTTAAATTTTATTTATTGCGGTCCGAGCTTTAATTCTTTTAATTAATTGTTTTATTTATAAAATACTATTTACATACTCGTAGTTAAAAACGTTATTTATATAAATGAGATCATATTATTCAAATAAAAAGTTAATTTTTAATTATGTACATATGTATGTACATATATTGCTCACAATAGTTTATCTTCTTAGTTACTTCTTTGAAAATGACCTGATACTTAGCGACTGTTTGGAATAATATACATACCTATATGCATAACGAAAAACTGACATGAACTTAGCATGAGTGGCAAAATTGAACATGGTCATAAGAGTTTTTGCATACAATTAATTTTATTTACATTAAAAATCACGCTAGGATTTAATAGTGGGTTAAAAATACATATGTTTGAGGCAACTCGTTAACAGCTAGTTCAAATTTGTTGCTTATGCTAACTTCATGCCAGTTTTTCGTTATGCATAAGGCTGAAAGAATACAAGCCATTGAGTAATTTTTCCAGATTTGAGACCTCTTACAACCTCTTCGTGCCATAACCGCAAAAAAAAATAACTTAAGCGACGTAGTTTTGGAAGTTGATTTTTTGGCCAAAATCGATTATTTGCTATCGTAAATAATCGATTTCGTCAAAAGGTTCAAACTATATGCGTCGCTTAAGCTTTTTGGGTGGTTATGGCTCGTCTTTTCTACCTTACGCTTGGAGAAATATCCAATTAACTGGTATGTATATTTACTAAACAAGAAAAGCGTTATTCGATATTCGGAAAACAGACATTAAAAAACCCGGCGTCAGCAAAACTTATTTTAACTTTAAGTTTAGTTAAAGGGGTCTCCTGAGTCACTTGTTTTAACTCAATATTCTTTAACTTACATTTTATTATAAGTAGCATGAGCATTTTTAATGTTTTCTTTATTTTTTAATATATGTATGTATATTTTACGAAGCACTAAACTGTTTATTTTCTCACTTGGTATTTATAGTTTTATTGGAAGAAGAAATTATATATGAATATAGTGGCAGCATTTGTATCAAATTTTTCTTTAATTTCTGTTCTTTGTCGTTGAATGAAATCACACATTTAAACTTAAAATATTAAATATTATTTATATATACTCAAAAAGAAATTTAATCTGTACTTAATAATAAAACAAACTTACATTTTAACAGTATGTGCATACATACATGTAAAGCACTGTTGGGGATTTCTGATACAATTGTACCAATTTTAGTACAATCGTAGCATGATTGGTACATTTAACACTTTTTTCAAATAAATAGTACATAAATACATAAAAAAAAAAGTTTTAAAACTGCTTCGTTATCAAAATAAGAATGTTATATACAAAAATGATAAGAAACATTTTTATTTTAAAAATGATTTTATAAAATGCAGCATTTTTAAAACAAAAACGCAAAATTCTTGTTTTAAGAATACTTTTATGGTTCAGTGTATATATAATATAAATATAACGTCCCTTTTCACAATGTATGATTAAGAGTTAACGTGAACTTTAACTGACAGTTCTTCATACAATACTTTTCCATTAAAGTCCCTGTTAGCTTTTAAAAGGTACATGGTAAAAATGGTCGTAAGTATATTACAAAAATTATTTATATAATAACCTCCAAGAAATAAAATAAATTGTGGACATCAATTAAAAATTATTATACATATCGCTCATTTACTCAAACAAGGTAATACACATAACTTAGTGGAAAGAGAAAATTTGATTTTTATGCAAAGAGTTGCGTAAACAAGAAATGTTTATGAAATTTTTACACAATATGAAGAATGATATGAGGATTAATTCTGTATAACTGTCAAGATTTGCCAAATAAATAAACACGTCCGTTCTAGATGATCGCTTTTATTCAATTGTCTCTTACCATTTTTCATACAACCAACCACTGAAGCCAGACAACTATCCCGTATTGCCAGACCTTTACCTTCCATTACTTATAGTGTATAGTTATAAAAAGAAAAATATATATATATATATATATATATATATATATATATATATATATATATATATATATGTATATGTATATGTATGTATGTACAAATGGAAATTTTGAATCTCAAGAATGCTTTTAATGAACAGTTACAGTAGACTCTCACAAATTAGCACCACTTTGTTTCTCGGATGATGCTAATTTTTAAAATGTTTTATTTTGTAGAAGTTTCTCTCTTCCCATAAAATGACAAGAAAATAATTTAACTGGTTATTATAGCATACAATTCATCATGAAATATCACTTTAGTGGTTAATGTTTTAATTATAGTTCAAAGTGTTTTTTAATAGATTCAGTAATATATGTATGTATGTTTTTCTCTTTACCTTACTAAAGTTCAATACAAGGAATCGTTATTTTATATTTTACTTCAATGTATAAATAAAAATTAAAAAATTTAAAATCCCCCGAATATATCTAGAAAAGATGCGATATCTTCTAAACGGCTGTACCGATTTTCAAACAGAAAAAACTAAATCAAAATCGATCCAGCCATTTGGCCTGTACGTGGACACGGACAGACACACAGACAATGCACAGATACACAGACACACACTACAAACTTACAACACCCCTTTTTAGTCGGGGGTTAAAAATAACGTATTGTAAAATATTTACATAGGAAATTTTCCGAAATTCAGAGTGTTCAGTATGTTCCAATCACAAACTCTAATTTTTTAACGAGAATAGCAGTAAAGAGTAAAGCAGTCTAGTCTTTGATGGGAATCGAAAACGTGACTGCCAAACTGGCAGACTATCACAATATCCATATATATTTCGAGTAATTAAATTAATTTTATATGTTCTGCACTCTTCTGGCAGTGTTGAGATAAAGTTTGTATTCTTTCCATTTACAGATACAAGGTTGCGAGACATTGTAATTATGAGCATCAACTTTGCAACCGATGCGCTGCTTGATTGCTCGTTTTCGGCGTTTTTAATACTTGCCGACGTTTTGAAAGGGTGTACATACGTTGCCAATGTTTTGAACTGCGGCGTTTTGAAACACTATACTTTTATGGAAGACAAAACAGTTGACATTTTGGAAGTCAGCCTATGTATGCTCAGAAATGTATGTATATACATATATGATATAAATATTTACATGCATAGGCCTTAGGTTATTGAATTTTTAAGTAACTTTTCTTTTATTTCAAAGTAAGACAATAACGGTACAAAGTAGACTCATACATTTAAAATATATTATAAAGACTTAACTTCAATATAATGAAATTACTAAAAAAAATTAACAATATAAACGGCTGACTAAATATTTTTTATGAAAAAATGGCCTAATCACTTTCAAAATAAACGGCTCATATACACATATCAAATAATCTAAATTTGCAACAAAAAAAATCAGGCATATGGACAATAACAAATCAATTGTCGCGACTAAAAAAATATACCTACTTAATTATGTTAATAATGTCATTATTTATTATCGCAAATTTTTAAAGGAGAGATTCTTATGGATGTATTTGAACGTAACAAACCAGAATCGGTAAAAGCACATGTTCACATTTTTTTGTTAAGATTGTTTGAATTTTCCATGACGATATATGTAGTTACGTACATACATATTTACATACATACATACATAAGTATACTTGTTACATTTTCTTTTCTAATGTACATATTAAACAAAAAAGTATTTTGAACTCTGAATACGGAAGGAATTTTTTGTAACAGAAAACTTTTGGTACAATTGTTTCCAAATTGGTACAATATTACCACTGATACAACACATACAATATTCACATACATATGTATATATACATATGTATAAACTATACATATATACATACATGATTTCAATATTATTGATAATGATAACATCTTTCTCTGTAGAAGTTGAACCATTTATAAAAATAAAACCAAATTGTACGTATTACAAAAAAATAATTTTTATAAGTTTTTGAAACAAACATACATACATATGTATGTACATATGTATGTATGTATTAACTTTTACTTTTCCACGTGTCGAGAATAATAATATGACGAAAATTTAATAACACATATCGTTCATTTAATTGAATAACGTCATAGTAATGTGTTTTTTAGTTAATAATCAAGAATTAATCTTGATATCGTTATTCAGATTGTCTACAAATTTCATAGATAGATATACAATGTATTTGGTATTATAATCAGCTCTCGAGATAAAAATAAAATTTTCTTTAATCATAATATTGTATGTAAGTTTAAAACTTTAAATTTGTTTTCTGTAAAACTAGTATTTTTTGAGTTATGACGTTGTTCGATGTATCCATATGTTGTATATGTTGCACTTATTATCTATATATACTATATACATACATATGTATATGTATGTATGTGTACCAGCGAAGCTCATTCTTAATCATTCGAATTTCTATAAATTAGAATCACTATTTTTAAGATACATCGCTACTTTATTGCAATAGAGGTTCACCTCAATTAAACTAGTTTTGCAGAAAACAAGTTTTAGGCTTACAATTTACATGCAATTCAATAAAGATATAAAAATAGTTTCCTTTCCCACGATGTGTATGTACAAACGTTTTATATCAAATATTTACACAAGATCAAATCGCTCATTTACTTCAATAGTGTCACAACTCAAAGTTTTGCAGAAAACGTGTTTAAAGTTTTCAATTTACATCCAACTCAATGAAAACATTAAGTTTTTACACAAGATAAAATACGAAATGCCGCTTTATTCTGCATAAAAATTAGTTTTTTGAGATATGACACTTGAAGTAAATGAGCGAAATGTTTTCTGCATTATTAAGTCCAAAAACGTATTTTTGAAATACATATTTACATACATAAATATGCAGAGTATGTACATATTTATGTCTGCAATAAAGGTGGCGATATACTTACACATACGTACATACATATACTTATGTGCACGAGTAGATTTAACGCTCTGATAATTATGAATTATGAAATTAGAATTTGCCATGTTTTGGCAAAATTACAAAATTTTTGGTAGTTTGTTGTAGTTGAAAAATTATATTAACCCCTAGTTTTGAACTTAATAATTAATAAGTTCGTAATTAGCTAATTTATGTTCAAACTTAAGTTGTAATTAAATACTATTTAATTTTTTCAGTGTTTCATTAAAGTTCTTATTAAATTACGTTGAAAGTACGGTAGCACTGCAAAATGTCCCAGTATTATGGAAGGCTTTTCAAACAACAGCTGTTTAATATAAACAAAAAAGTTAGGTTATAAAAATGCAGAAATTTAAAATTGCATAAAAACACATTTTATGAAACCAAAGGAGCATCAGAAAGCTTCTTCTATTTATTTATAAAATGATATGAAACTATGAATTGTATATGTTATATATATGTATGTATATTAATCAAAATTAAACGATTAATGTGTATGTACAAACGTTTTATATCAAATATTTACACAAGATCAAATCGCTCATTTACTTCAATAGTGTCACAACTCAAAGTTTTGCAGAAAACGTGTTTAAAGTTTTCAATTTACATCCAACTCAATGAAAACATTAAGTTTTTACACAAGATAAAATACGAAATGCCGCTTTATTCTGCATAAAAATTAGTTTTTTGAGATATGACACTTGAAGTAAATGAGCGAAATGTTTTCTGCATTATTAAGTCCAAAAACGTATTTTTGAAATACATATTTACATACATAAATATGCAGAGTATGTACATATTTATGTCTGCAATAAAGGTGGCGATATACTTACACATACGTACATACATATACTTATGTGCACGAGTAGATTTAACGCTCTGATAATTATGAATTATGAAATTAGAATTTGCCATGTTTTGGCAAAATTACAAAATTTTTGGTAGTTTGTTGTAGTTGAAAAATTATATTAACCCCTAGTTTTGAACTTAATAATTAATAAGTTCGTAATTAGCTAATTTATGTTCAAACTTAAGTTGTAATTAAATACTATTTAATTTTTTCAGTGTTTCATTAAAGTTCTTATTAAATTACGTTGAAAGTACGGTAGCACTGCAAAATGTCCCAGTATTATGGAAGGCTTTTCAAACAACAGCTGTTTAATATAAACAAAAAAGTTAGGTTATAAAAATGCAGAAATTTAAAATTGCATAAAAACACATTTTATGAAACCAAAGGAGCATCAGAAAGCTTCTTCTATTTATTTATAAAATGATATGAAACTATGAATTGTATATGTTATATATATGTATGTATATTAATCAAAATTAAACGAAATTCTTTTTAATACGACACACATGATGTTCATTTACATGTTTTCAATAAACACACATAAGCACAAGAACATATGCGCGTAAAACTTAAATGTGATTTAAGTACCAATTATTATTTAATTATGCACTGAAAAACAAAATTTCGTATTTAATTAGAACTTAAAAATAATTATAATTTGATTACCAATTGAAAAAATGGGCATAAGAGTAGACTGCTTCAACTAAGATAATTTCAGCAGTTGGGTTTCAAAATGACTTTCAATGTTCTAGAAAAATTCTTCCAACGGGCAAGTAGTATAAGAAATGTAGCAATATAAATTGTAGCAATATAAATTCAAACTCGTTTAAAATCACCAATATCATTGACAATAATACAAATATGAATCAGAGTTGACGAACAACTGTGGCAACTCTTGTTGCCGCTTCTGTGCGCTTAGGAGAGGTATTTAGAACACTATTTTTAAAAATTTTGTGCCCGCTTCCGGTTACTAGAGTGTTCGGTATTAGGAATGCATTTTGTATGGAAAAATTAATGTACATGTTGAATCTACAAAACTTGTCCGGTTGTTGGAGGTGTCCGGTTATAGGAGGTCTCCGCTATGAGATGTTTCACTGTATGTATATATAGATATGTACATAGAAATGTATGTCTGCAATAAATTCGTTTTGGGAATAACTTTCAAAGCAAATATTGATTTTTGCGTTACAATTAGCAGTACATTTCGAACGTTTGCTAAAAGGACGTCATACCGCAAAAATAATTGTTTTAAAGAAAACATGTTAAAGGTTTTGAATTTATTGACAAATTAATGGTAAAGAATTTTCCTCTCATGAGGTACGTGCTCAAGATATTTGTATGAAATTATACACAATATCAAGGACAATATGACGATTACTTCCGTAATATTATATAGCGAGAAAGAAAGATCTTTGTAAACTACCTTTGCCCATTCGCAGCATAGATTTAAGTCGTAATTATCAATTATTGTAATTTGAGTCAAAAATGAGTTTATTATTATTATACATATTTTTAAGTATAATAATTTTATTGCAAAACTCTTGTTGAATTTCTAGAAAACTAAATTACTTTTCTAAAAATTTAATCAAAATATTGAATTTTCGAGAAAAAAAAAGTTATAAATACATTTACACACATCGCTAATTTACTCAAACAACATCATAACTCAAGAAAAAACAGTTTGCCAGAAAACGAATTTGAAGTTTTCAGTTTACACACAATTTAATATAAAAAGAAAATTTAATTTTTTTTAGTAAACAAGATATTTGTATGAAATTTCAACGCAATATGAAGAATTTTGCATCACTAACTCAAAAATTCCATTTTTCCTTGAGTAAATGAGCGATATGTATGCATGTATAATTATACTTAATACAATCGATAAATCTATCAAGAATATATAATTTTGAAATTTCATATACATATATAACGAAGCACTTATGTATATAAAATTTTTGTTGGGTTGCTAGTCATGGTTATTTAAAGCTTCCATTAAACGTGGCATAGAACAAGTACCCAGCAACAAAAAATTCATAAAAGGTAATCGGGTTTGGAATAAAGCATTTTTGGTGGAAGCTCTTCCCTACTGAGACTAAAATAATCGGGTCTTGAGAAGTACTTACTTCTTTTATTCGGCAACTTGTTCACGTAATCCATTTAATATAAAAAAATCATTCTCCTCATTTAGAAACTTGTACATCAATTTTTTTTTTAAATTTTAGGTAATGTGATTTGTAAAAGCGAGTAATGAAATTTGGTAACCAGAAAAGTAAATCATTATATGGCAAGTAGTTCTGATAGTGAACCGTTAAATAATCTAAATGGTCACTCGAAATGAAAAATCATAAGAGAAACGTAAAGATATTTTAAAATACCTGTCGAATGGTACCCATTTTGATATAGTTCGCCGTTTTTTATTTTTTCATATTTACAAAATGTCGCCTGTTGGCCGCTATATTGAATTTTGACAACTGTCATGCATACATACTCCCGGGATTAAGACAAATCGACATTGTTGTCAAATTTATTTTCACCCCCTCGCCAAATGACGTCGAATATCGCCAAATATCGCCAATATAATAAAACATTAAATTATAGCTATCGTAAAACATACAAAATATATTATTTAAGAAAAATTAAGAAAAGTGTTTGAATTAACATAGAAATACTAGCGTCCAAAAAATACTTAAAAATAACTTATTCCAAAAGATTAATCTAACTACTTAATTTGAACTTAATTGAACTTAAACACCAAGATAAGAATTATTATTTAAATCTTGTGATAAAACTGAATTAACAGTACCAGCAGCATCGTCGTGTTCATAAACTCTAGGCTAGAGCTCGTGCAGGGTTTTTGGTACTTCATTATTAAAAAGTTGCTTCTAATTTATAAAAGAAAGAAATGATGTTTTGTCGTCCAAATTGAATTTCAGAAAATTTTGTTTGAGATAAAGAGTCACAACGTTTAGATTTTTTTGCACGAAATATTTTGTTTTAGAAAAAATTCCCTAAAAAAATTTCTCATTCTTAACATTATTCTATTTTATTGGATTCGTAAGGATATAGCCAAAAATATCGCCAAGGAGTTCTAATATCCCCAATCGCCATTTCAAAATTTTCATCGCCAAAAACAAATTTTTGTCGCCGCGTTTGGCGAGATATCGCCATATCTGACAACAGTGCAAATCGATTCACCTAAGAATCATCAAAATCGGTCCACTCGTTCAGTTTATATAGTGTCGCATAGGAACACACATACATACATAAATACATAGACTGATGAACACAATACCCTTCTTTGCGTTGCGCATTCGGGTAAAAATACCATAATTATCAAAATGCCAAAATTTTTGAAACTTTTAAGATAAAATTCTATCGTAAGTAACAATTTACACACATATGTATGTAAAACATATTTGAATATTATAAAAAAAACTTGTCCTGAAAACTTTAATTATTGTCGCTTACGATTAGCCAAAAATGTTACTTAGGCCAATTTAGTTACAAGCGAGCCAATTGATTTATTTGATTCCAGAATCACACATACACACAATTCGTTTATTTGAAACATACACTACTTATACAACAGTCAAATGCTTATAGTGAGGAAGTAAAACCAAGTTCAATTCATATCAAGGGTTATGTTATAATATAACCATATTATGGCGTTATGTCATGTCGCCTATAATCAAATATATGTGTATGTACATTTTTGGCCACAAGTTTAGTTGGAACAACAGTTTTACATGTTTGTGGTTATGGCAAGTGTAATTTAACCTAAAAAAATTTGTTAACCTTCCTTATGTTTTTGCATTAAAATTAATAACGACTAAATCCAAAAGAATTCAAATTCAAATATTACATAATGGTCCAAGTTGTTCACTGGGTATGACACTTAACAAACTGATATGCTAGTGACAATAAAAAATTTTATTTCAATTATTCTGTCTTAATTTTTTTAGCGATAATAAATCCAAACACTTGAAACCTAGACCTACATATTCACATACATACATATGCTTATACATATAGAAATACATACTATATACCCTGTAGTAAACTTGGAATGAAGTGCCACTAATTTTTTTTACTTGTGCTAAAATATGTACATTTGTATATGCATATACATATGTACATATTTATGCACATATGTGGCCCCAAAAGAACCACCTACCCAACAGTACCAACATCATTAGTAGATTTGTCTAGATTGTCTAGGGTAAAATTTTATTACGGTTCCATACACCAAAGATGAAAAGCCACCCTATTGTTTTCGCTACGCTGTCCGTCACAGGGTGTTTTCCTTAGAACCGTAAGAGCTGCGGACCTAAAATTTTTAAAAAATATGTAGAACTTTGGCCGCTACAATAAAAAATACATGACAATTAACAATAAAAGGGTGTTCCAAAAATCCCATGTAACATACATACAATTATATACAGACACTTGAAATTTTCAAAGTTAGTGTATTTTTATACAGACTTCAACAATTAACACTAAATTTCAAAACAAAAATAAAATTAAAGGGGTTTCTATCAGTTAATGGTACGTGCATACTTTGACTCTTTAATTTTGACAACTTGCTGTATCTTGGAAACTCTTGAAATTTTCAAAAACGCTAAACAAAAAAATTTCAAAATTATAAAATCGCCAAACCGAAAAAATTGCCAAAAACCGAAAAAAGTCGCAAAACTAAAACAAAATATCTAAAACTAAAATAAATCACAAATAACCGAAAAAATTCCCAAAACCGAATGCACGTCGCTCGGCAAATGTATTCTGACATAAATTGACCGATGAATTAAATACAAGCGCTCCGCTGATTTTAAGCTTGTGATAGAACCGTCAGACGAAGTAGTACTAACAAATGGACGCTCTTGCGATAGCAATAGTAACAGATTGTAGCAGATCTTCGGCATCCACAATTTCCTCCATTGACAGTTCAACGGTAAATTTGCAGCAAACCATATGGCAAAAGAAGGGGTGGTGTTGGCTGAAGTAGGTAGCACGTTGACTACTAAAGCGAAAGTCATTAAAATAACAACACTAGGCATTCATCTCATGTGCATTACTGTCCTTTGTATCAGTTGTTGTTATTGCTGCTACTGCTGTTATTGCTGTTCTCCCCTGCTGCCTTATTTTTGTTTTGTTTGGTTGTTGTTTTTGTTTGGTTGGGTCACCACCCTGCCCATTGTGTCGCTCGTGAGGGCGGCATTGTCATTGTTTTGTTCGTGTTGTCCTTTGCTTGTGCCACATACGGCCTTCGCTCACCCGTGAGGGTGATTGTTAATTGTTTGTTTTTTGTGTGTTTTTGTGCCATCATTGATGGCGTTATTTTCATTTTTATTTTTTCTTTTTCCTTTTGATTTTTTGTTTCTTTCATTATTTTTATTTTTTATTTTATTTTATGAATTTTTATTTTATTTTTATTTCGCTTTTACGGGTCACCAGTTCCCGGAACCGTTTGGGGTTTGCAACTGGTAGTAGTTTCGGCTACGAAGTCTGACCAGAGCCTATAATCTGGTACCACGGGGTCAGGAGCCCCAGAAACTTCGGTTTCTGCCTGACTTGGGTCGGCCCTTCGGGGAGATTCGTGGTGGCTGTGGTTTGTACCCAAATATACGCGGGTAGAGCGGTTCGCTCGGTGTGGAGTTGCATTGCGACCGGGTGCCTAGACCCATATCTAGGAAGGAGGTTTAGATGGGCTCCGCCCCTACCCTGGGGCGAGATCATGTCCAAATGCATGTTCTCGGACGGTACTCATGCATAGCTTGTCACACAATTTGTCTTCGGACTTGTTGTGTGACTTGCTATGCATGGGGGCGCTGGTTGGCGCAGGAAAGCAACCCGGTGTTGAGACCACTGTGGGATTAGGCCGTAAAGGCAGGTACCCACATTAATCTGCAGCACATCTGTATCAGTTGTTGTAGGAAAAGTTCTAGAGATGCAGGCTTAAGGCACTGGTCACTAAACTACACCGGCTTCAGCGGATGCTAATCCTAATGTAACATCAGAGCGCCCTCCTTCGTCGGTATTGTGCTGCAGAACCATCGGCGAAGTTAAATAACCCTACTAAACACAGTTTCAAAATTTAATACGCCTCATTGACACCAGAGGCGCTGCTACACTATACTATCAAAAACGTGCAAAAAAGCAGAGTTATAAAAAAAGAATGAAGCTTCTATCTTCTATCTCTTCCTTCAACACATGTCTCCTCTGACACTATCCCTTCTCTGTCACCCTCTCTCACTATCTTCTCTTCAACTCACAGGCAGCATAAAGGGATCATTGTATTGCACCCAAGTGAGCAGGACTCTAAATTACACCCTTCATTACCAACAACCTACTAACCTAACCCAACCATAGTGCAAAAGAATAGGTTTTTGGCCAAATTACGCAACAACCACAAAAAATTTTAACTTTAAATTTGACGTTTAATTGTTATTTTTTTTTTGACCAGTGTTACCTTGATTTGAAATAAAATTAGAATTCGAAATTCTTTCACATCGCATTTCATTTGCGCATAGCATTAAATTTAGCATCGCAATACTGAATAAGCCTCCTCGTGACAAAGTCAGTAGTGAATCAATACAGTTTTACTATTGACACGCACTTCCTCAATGGTATGTGTGTATGTATATGCTTACATACACACATATGTACTTAAGTACGCGTGTATGTATGAATTAAAAACATTGATTATGTTTACATTTTAGAAAATGGTTGAAATTGGTTTTTTTTCTAAATTCTTTACCATGCTGATATTATTAGTTACTTCATATTGAATTATCATGGACTGCGATGATCTTTAAAAACTTTTTTTGATAATTTTTAATAATAAAAGTATGAAATGATTTCGTTAATTTGACTTATATTTTCGTATAAGTCAAATTATACACATACATATGTGTATAAAATTAAAAAAAATGCATCTGGGACGGTTATAAGTTTAATAACAATAAAAATATTAATAAATGTGATACATATTTATTTATTAGTTTATTAAATTAGAATGAATTTTAATCAGGAAAAAATTCTTAATCGGGCTTAAGTTTATTATAGAATGCAATATTTTTATTAATGAATGTGTAATGGAATCTCTTAAGCTCAGGCTTAGTACAAAATCTTTTTAGTCGAATTTGAAATACAACACGATACAATACGATAATAAGGGCCATTATGTCTAATTACGACTATCTTATTTCGACTACAACGATGTTGCACTAGATTAAAGAACGTTTCAACATTTGTTCTTTAATCTACTACACAAATGTCGAAGTCAAAATATGACACTCGTAATTAGGCCCATTATTTGTGTTTTTTTTTTAAATATGCTTCAGTTAGCAATTCAGTTAGCGATGTATACATACATACATATGTATTCATTACTGCTCGTATTCTATAAATTTTTAATTAACGTGTTTATAAAAAGGTATTATTTAATGGATGTAATGAATTATTAGTTGGAATTTTTAATAAATTGTACCGTTATGTACTGGGCGGGAATTCCCAGGAAATTGAAAAATCATTCCTGCTTTCTCGGGAAACGTAAAAGTTCGCGAAAAGAAAAACTTTAGTACGAGTAGCAACGAATATTCAACGAAAGGTGCGAATATTTTTTGTCATGTTATTTTATTGCTTGATGTACATACATATCGAAGCATATTTTCGATTTTATCGTAAGCGACATGTTATCGCAAATCGACTTTTTTATTGAAATTTAAATTTTATGAACCTATCCATAGTTCAGAATTATCAAAGTGCCACAATTGTTGATAACTTTTAAGATATACAATTTTATCGTAAATTGTCGCATACAAAAACATATTTGAATATTTACAAAAAAAGCTTCTGAAAACCGTATCGCTTACGATAAAATCGAAAATAAGGATCGATATGTAGTATAAAAAAGTTTTATTTGCAATGACTTTTCAATTAACTCTGAGTATTTGCATTCGCTAAACTGGCAACTGCTACCGCCCTGTACATACTCATACTTATACTTAAGTAGAAATGTGATACGAGTACATAATCCTTTTAAACAGAGTGCAAATAAAGATTATCAAATGTGTATTAAAATTATTGATCATTTTACAAAAATGTAGTCACGTTTCTACGATTGTGTATTATAAATTTTTCTTGACAAATGTAAACATTAGAAAGCTGATTTTTAGATTAAAAAAATTAATGAATTGAATTACCGAATTCCTTAAATCGACTGCAGCAAATTTAGCGTTGTTATGTTGTATCATGTTCCAGTTGAAATGTGCAGTGGTTAAAATGCTACATATGCAAAGAAAGCATCACACGAAATTAGAAATATGCCTTCTAAAATTTTAATATCTTAGCAGTAGCGTAAAAACTTTACAACAACAGTACTATGTATAATTTAAAAACAATATCTATACATATGTATCTGGAATTCTCTTCATTTTCGCTAATGAAGTACATTTATGATGAAGTGTAACAGCCTGCTTTTACAACGCGACTCGATGATAATAAGCGCTACCATATCACACACACTCATATAAACCTTACTTGTTTAAAAAAAATCACACACAGCCTTATGTATGTAAGGAAAAACTGACAGGAAGTTAGCATAAATGACAAAATTTTATATTATCTCAATGAGTTTTGCCATACAATTTTACATAGAACGCATTTCTTGCTGATATGTATCACAATTCCATTCAGATGATAATTTTTCTTAGAGTGGATTGTAAAATGACTTTTTTTAGTTATGACGTTGTTGCAGGAAATGAGCGATGAGTACATACATACAACATACATACATATGTAAGTTCTTGAAATGGGATGAATAAACTGAATTTTATTTTACTATATAATTTAAGGAGATGTTTAATAAATTAAACTTAATTTGAAAGATGAGACAAAAACCAAACTATTTTTAAATACATACTCATACCCAGCAAAAAATAAATGAACGCATTCAAAATGAAATAATGTTTCATGCTTTCTTGAGCATTTGTTTTCTCATTGCAAATCATAAATAATACTATAGTTTTTGAACTCATTAAAAACGCATGCGATATTACTGGATAATATATTGAAATAAATACCCAGCGAAAAAGTCATGAAAAAACGGGATTAAATCATGCCATGGCTACATTTTCATAAAACAAGTTTTATGTCCAACAAATAACAACAGTATAGTAGATCAGTAGTAGAGAGTGTGCCTTGAGAATGAGTACAGCTCGGTTCGTATCACGCGACAAAATTTTTTATTTGTTTGTTTTGTATTTACGTACACGTGAAAAACCCGCATCGAAGCAGGGAAATTGTTTGGTTTAAATTCATTCATTTGAATGGATATCAAAGTATTTGAATTCTCGCACAAACACATGATCTCCAATTACAAGCTAATGTAAAGATCATGCATGTTTCACCTAAATCGAAGCAATGCGTCATCACTGGAACCCATGATTCAAAACATGATTTGTCATGTTTTTTTTTTGCTGGGTGCATACAGGATAAAACCCTGTGCCCAATAAAATTTACACATTTTCATTGCAGTTAAAATTCATTAAAAATGACCAACATTGAAATTATCTCAACAATAATTTATGGTTACTAGTGTTATAATTGCTATACCTATTAACGTATAAGAATTTTTTTAGTATATCCTCGTACGTAACAGCACTTTTGCTAATCTTACAGTTTTTTTACGTTATAAAATAAATATATACCTTAGAAAAAAGAAAAAAATTTTGTAATATGTAATTATAACACATCAACACATAAACAATTTAGAAAGATAAAACAATAAGGGTTTTCATGAGACTGTTCAAAAGTCTCGCAAACAGTGCAAATTGTGCATTTTTACACTCTCGTAAATAAAATGTCAAAAATTGTATAGAAATTTATTTATACAAACCTGTTAAGTTTGCCCAATAATTTTGACTCGTAAACTTAAGCTGTATAATTGTACATTTTGTAAACATCAACTTCTTGCTTTTTTGGACTTCTTTAGGCACTTTTAGACACACAAACACACTTTTTTATTTTTATAAATATGTTTCTTATTTAAAACTTTCTTTCTTTTATTATTTTATTTTTATTTAATTAATTTTTTGACATTTGTTTCAAATTTACATAAGTTGTTTGCCCAAAAGGTTAAAAGGGGCTTCATGAAACAAGTCTCGCAAGTTTGCCCAATTGCACAAATGGCAATTTTAAGAGTTCTCATGAAAACCCTTAATATTTTTCGAAATATTTTTTAAGTTACATGTGTTTGTTACGTTCATTTGCATTTGTGTTTTCTGAAACATATCATAATTAAATATTAAATTATCATAATTATTAAGTTAATTGTGATTATTCTTCGAACTTAATTTGTTACTATATTTACAGGCTAAAGTTCGTATCGCCTTGCAAGTACATGTGATAATTATTAATGAACAAATAACATCAAAGTTAGTTGTAAATATTCTGACAACAACACATAGTTGAACGGAACAGCTAGTCAGGCTTAAGTTCAGTAATTTAAATTTTTATTGAATGAAATATTTTTATTAATTGTGATATTTTATTAATGTGAGTTTCTAAAAAAGAGAAGAAAAATTAAACTTAAGACTTTATTATCTGAGGGAAATATCGATACTTTTCTGTGCAGCCACGCACTTCATCAGCATCCTAGTCCATCTACTTGAATTTTCTATGAAACGGAATATGAGAAATAATTGTTGTGTATACAATTGATTTACCTTTTGGTGAACACATTTACAAGTATCACTATTAATTTTCTGTTTTTTCCATTTTTTAATTTTTCTATAAGGAGATAAAAGTGTCCAACGCTGCTAAATATCTGGCACAACAACTTCACCCACTTTATAACCTGTGATTCTGATGACCTTGGGTTTGAAAAAAAAACATTTTGCTACATGCATACTTGCGGCTCTTATGTTTAAAGAATAAGATTTTTGAAATGTTCGCCGAGAATTTTCTACGTACATATGGGCAATTCCCAGGAGACGGACGCGACATTCGTACACTTTTATTTGAGCAAAAAACTAGAAAGGAATGGAAAGATCCAATATATATCTTAGTGTTTTAAAGCAATGAAGGAGTAGTATATTCAAGAAAAAATTCTGGGCGATATCAATAACATAGTAAAAAGATATAAGCAAGATGTCAGCAAGAAACGGACGCGACAAAAATAGAAGTTATTTTTGTGCACTTATAAAAATATACATAATTCAGCGAAATTTTATGAAGAACTTTTTTTGTAAATTTAGAAATGAAGGTGAAAGAAGAAGAAGAAGATTTATGAAACATGAACTATTTGTTTTAATTTTTTTTTAATGGTTAAAGTACAAATATGGACGCGACAAGGCGGACGCGACATTTTTTCCCCATGAGAATTAAACGCAGTAGTCTTTCTAATATTGATTGAACTTTAATTAAAAAATTATAATAAGATAACGCGCGTAGTTACTGCTGAAAAAAGTTAATAAGTATTGATTTTATGCGACGTATGCGACATTAAGGTATAGGTGGAAGCAACCTCAAACAACTTCCCTTATTAGAGCTCCTTTATTCTCTTTTTCTGCTAATGCGTAGGTTGTTGTTAGTAGGAAATTTGGAAATTACAAAAAAAGAAAAATAATACAAATTACTTAAAATAATAGCTAAAAAAGATTCAGCAAAGAAAATATTTCTTTTAAAAGTCCCATATTTTGCTCAAAAAATTTCACAAATTAAAAACGCTTTTACATTTGTAAAGTATAGAACTTTATGCTTTATTATTTAAAGCAAAACAAAAATTTTTTTTGGTTGACGTTGTTCTGGAATTACCCATATGTATGTATGTATATCCGCTTCAATTCTGTCATCAACATATTTATATATAAATATTTTTTTTTTTGGTCCCAAGACATTTGCCAGAAACGTAAAAATATTTCTTTTCTCACTTTCACAAGAGAGAAAAATGATGTGCTGAACTTTTTCAACAATATATGTACATACATAACATATATACATATGTATGTATATATGTGTATGTATATCCAGGCTGCCCAGAGAAGCGCCAGAGTGCCGAACATCAATCGGCTTTTTATACAAATGAATACACATACTTTTATACATTTCTGTCGGTTTTCCCTCTGTGGGGGCCCTTTCACATTAGGCAACTTTACTTGCGCAAGTATAATTTTCATTTTTATTTATTTTCTTTTGAACTTGCTTCTATGTTCACATTCAGTTCATTTGTACGGTTCTTTTCGCAAGTAAGTTTTGTATTAAGAACTGCCATTTAAAGTTCACGTTAACTCTTAATCATCATACATTGTGAAAAGGGAAGTTAGAATTGTTTGACGATACGTACGTTTGAATTTTTGACGACGATATACATAAACATATGTGGGTATACCAGATATTGAAAAAACAAATAACTGCTTGTGCCTTAAAGATGTGCCAGAGTATACAATAAAGTATATGTATGTACAATGTACCTTGTACACACACACATATGTATGTATATATGTAATACGAAATAGATTTCGCTCGCTTATCTCCATAGTGTCATAACTCAAACAATGCGTTTTTTTTAGTGCTGAATAATTCGATATTTCGCTTTCAGTCGTTGGCGAAGAAAAACAACTAGATAATGAAATGGCTACACAGCTTAAAGTAATCCAACTGCTTAACCCCAGAGGCGCTGCTCCACAGCATAGTTGCAAAATGGGTTAAACTTAATACCTCAATACTTCACCATTTGTCCTCTCTTCAATATCCCTTTGTTGTTGGTAGAGTCTACATTGTAGAGTAAAGAAACAAACCTATAGTATACGGTGGAATTTCGTTGACAACCATGCTGCTATATGAAGGCATAGGTAGTGTATAGTCAGTAACAAAACATTTTTAAGAATACTGTTAAGAACATCATGGGCAATTGGTCTCACCAATCAGCTTAGTTTTGTGCAACAATATTTTTCAAATATACTTTTTAAAATATTTATGAAATAAATATTTAGAAATTTATGCTTGCATGTTTTAAGTTTTTAACAAGAAATAAATTAAAATTATTTTTAGCGATCTACTCAATAATTCACACACACTTATAACATAAGAATATGCAAATTTGTGGAACTGTGCACGACTTTAATGTACATATTACCTGCAATTATAAGGTTTAGTGTAAGTAAAACTACACTATTACACTCGAACCTTTTATATTCTTTATTAGTTTTTAAAAATAAAGATCATGTAAGGTCGATTATTTAATTACGTTAAGTGATAAAGCATTTCATCGGCTTAGAGTGTAAAACTGCTAACTCACTTCAACCAAATTTTACAGGAGAGACAAAATTCATTTCCTATACATTCTTAAGAAATTAGCCTAATACAATAAGTCTTTTCGACATGTAGATTTTCAAATTAAAATATGTATGTATTTAAGTAAGTCGATGCCGATTAATTTTCCTATATGCACGGAGAAAATATGGTGTGTACTCAGTTATTGACATTGAAACAACTTCCTAAACCTAAAACGCAGAGAGGAATATGTATATGATAATAAAGAAATTTACAAACATACATGCATATATACAAGACACGCGCGAAAAACATAACCATTCTTGGCAGTCGGGTAAAAAATAGTAAAAAAAGTTTTAAATCACTTTGTAGATATTTATGTGCATACATATGTATGTGACTACTTATTTTTCAATCATGCAGAAAAGTTCAAATCTAAACTGAATTTTTTAAAAGATGTACTTACACCCCCTTTTCCACACGCAAAGTTTACTTTGCAAAGTCTTAATTCAGCTGGTAGGAAGACAGAAAGAGACTGCACTACTACCTCTGTCTTGCACACAGCTGAATTAAGACTTTGCAGCGGTAAACTCCAGCGGTAAAACTCAGAAGACCTTTTTGGTGCAGGCCTTATTAAAGGACTCTTTCGCATAAAAGATACGATACACGTTCCACACTTCTTTCTATGAGAAGGGAGAAGGGAAGCAGTAACATGATTTAATTTGTTTTTTTTTACCAAAGCAAAAGCAAAACCCATTAATTTGAAGGCCTTTCAGAAGCTCTGGCGAAAGCAAGAACAGAAAGCCAGCCCAGCAATTAAACGCTCGTAAAAAGATATGAGCATGGATTGGAGCAAACAGGCCTACATCCAAAAGATTCTAGTTCCCACTGGGTAAGTACAAATATAATTGAAAGAAATATATAAGAAATTTATTATTCGACATGTTGTCATAATTATATTTTAATTTGAAATTTATTTGCTGGTGGTTCAGCTTGGTCTATATGCATTTCATTGTTGCTGTAACAAATCATCAGTAGACTTCAACCACACATTTTGAATAGTCACAAACCTCTTATCTTATGCACAGACTTTCAAGAACTATTTGAGAATTGACAAATAATAATATTTTTGAAAATCACAAAAGAAAAATAAGCATAGTAGTCTTTAGAAACTTATACAAAACCTAGTAAATAATTTATATTCGATATTTATATACATATATATATATATATATATATATATGTGCCATGTGCCACACAAGCGTAAAAAAGCGTAACCACTAATTGCGAGTGAAAATCTGTTTTATTCAGACACGTATTTATTAAGTTAACAGTTTCATACATAAATAATAAAATATTTTATAATATACAACAAATTAGAAACAGTTTTAAATCAATAAATACATGCCTGAATCAAACAATTTTTCATTAGTAATTAGTGGTTACACTTTCTTTGACACATGGCACACAAGAAATGCCAGATTTAAACTCAGTCTTAAGCCTGGATCACACGATTGGCATAAGTGTACCAATTTTCGTCGGCTCATTGCAATAAAGTTATAAGTAATACACCAAAATGGCATTATTTATTAATTAATTCTTGAAAAAGTCTATATGGTTTTATTACTAATGTAGTGTGGTGCAGTTATGTGATTTTATTTCAATTGGTTGAGAAATAGGGCAAATTTACCTTATTACTTATGACTTTATTTCAGTGAGCCGACGAAAATTGGTACATTGCGCCAATCGTGTGACCCAGGCCTTAGTATATAAAAAATGTTTTAAGATATTAATAAAGGAAGTTTTGTTGTTTTAAATTTTTCAAAAGTTCTTATTTTTAACCCCCGACTAAAACAAGGGGTGTTATAAGTTTATAGTGTGTGTCTGTCCGTGTCCACCCACGTACAAGGAAAACGGCTAAATATATTTTGATTTAGTTTTTTCTGTTTGAAAGGTGACTTCATCGAGAGGATTCTTAGCTATGTTTGAAGAATATCGGTCCAGCCGTTTAGAAGATATCACATATTTTCTAGATATATCCGGGGTTTTTTAAATTTTTAATTATTTGTATTAAAATTTTGTTAAGTTTTTAGATTGTACTTGTACAGTACTCTGAAGCGTTTTGAAGCTATTTTACTTTCAAAAAGTATCTTTTGACTTGACATTGTAAAAAAAATCATAACAGAACCTATAGGTACAAAAACAAATTTCATATTTTTGAGAAATTAGTTAATTTCACTACTAGACTTTTAAGTCATAATACACCATTTGTCTACAATTTGTATGACTGCAATCATGACTGTAAAAATATTTCGGCAGCCATAAGAACAGAAATTTCAAGAAAGTTCTTTCATGTGTAAATGTAGCGATAAGTACATATGTATTCACGGAAATAACTTACCAATAAACAGATACAATAATTGATATTTTTCATGTTGCACTCGAAATTTACACAATAGAGATTTCCAATATCCTTTTAAGCGTGTAAATCCGAAATAGAAAATTGTCTTATATTCTTATATTTGTTGTACTAGTACATTTTTTCGCGGTAACTGGATATGAAAAAAATTTAACTGGCGTCAGCAGCTGTTTTATTTATATGTAACAGCTCCATCTTCAGTATAAGAATGTAACTTTCAAATATTATTACCATACTGTTGGAAAACTACACAGGCTATATCATAATGAATAATTTATATTGTCAATTTTGACAACCGGATATACAGTACACAAACTTGGCAGCATTGTACCAACATGTTCTTTTTTTGGCGAACGCCATTGCTGTTTGCATCGAGGATAATTTTTCTTAGTGAATAAAGTAAGCGTTTTTGTAAAAAGAATTACCAAATAAATAACCAAAACAAGCACAAACATTTTCATCATTTGGATTTATAATTTAATATTGGAATAGATGAAAAACGTGATGTTTTTACTGAGAAAACGAGGTTATATTGTAGTCTAAAGTGTTTGAAATTGATTTCACTAAATTACACGTGTAAATAAAAAGATCGAATATTTAAGCTTTATTGAAGTATTTTTAATAATCTCGTTTGAAACTATAAACTTTGTGCTCATGTCCATGACTAAAACCTTAGTAGCTTTAATATTAACTGCTTTGGTATTCAAGTGGACTACAAAAAAACGTTTAGCTTCCTCTTAAGGACATCGGTTCAAAGATTAACCTTAATAAAGTTATAAACAACATTTAGTCAGTAAAAGTAAATTTTCTGTATTAATGTGTTCAAAAATTTCTTACTTTAGCATGGAAGAAGTTGCTGATAACGTTATCGAAACTTTCGAGGAGCAACCGCTAATTGAAACTGAGGATGCCGACAATTTGTTGGAATCTAATGTTGTCTTCACCACTGAATTGCCTGAAATCAAATTGTTTGGTCGCTGGTCATGCGATGATGTGACTGTCAATGACATTTCGTTGCAAGATTATATATCTGTTAAAGAGAAATTTGCACGTTATTTGCCTCACTCTGCTGGTCGTTATGCCGCTAAACGTTTTCGCAAGGCACAATGCCCCATCGTTGAACGTTTGACATGCTCTTTAATGATGAAAGGTCGCAATAATGGTAAAAAGCTTATGGCTTGCCGTATTGTCAAGCATTCCTTTGAGATTATTCACCTATTGACTGGCGAAAATCCATTACAGGTAGGCCAACAATCGCTTGAATTTTTAAATAAATATGAGTACCAAGCATGCATACAAATTGAATTATTTTAATACAAACTTCTAATGCAGATTCTTGTTAGTGCTATAATTAACTCTGGTCCCCGTGAAGATTCTACACGTATTGGTCGTGCTGGTACTGTCCGTCGTCAAGCCGTAGATGTCTCGCCCCTACGCCGTGTCAACCAAGTAAGTTGAGAAAAAAGTGTTTTTACATAAGCCTTGCACAATATCTATCAAAACTATTTCCTTTTTTGAATGACTATAACACAAGGCAATATAAATAAGACTAACCCAATAATATTCTTTTATCCGTAGCATTAAATAGCCAACTCATATCAGGCATTTAATGTATGAAATAAAGAAACATTTTTCAGTTCTAGACGATTATACGAGTTTTAGAATGAGGTCATATCTCCTCTATAATTCAAAACGAAATAAAATTTTTGAGTATTTTCTATACATATTTTCAAGTTATGGATTAGACCTATAGAATTTTTTCTTTTATATTAGGATCTAATTATTTATATTTATAATTAGATATAGATAAATACAATAACAATATTGAAAGGGTAGAAGCAGTAGCTACTAAGGCCATCGGCTAAAGGATTTATTTTAATAGTTAATTTTTTTTACTAATATTTAATATGTTTTCTTCTACATAGGCAATTTGGCTGTTGTGCACAGGTGCCCGTGAAGCTGCATTCAGAAATATCAAGACAATAGCTGAGTGTTTGGCTGATGAGTTGATAAATGCTGCTAAGGTAAGTAAAGATTCTTATTATAAAAGCTTTATAAACGGTCAAAAATGTTACAGCTCTGATGTTTTATTAATTACAATTCGAAAATATTTGCCTACGTTTGGTATAAAAATCTGGTCTACTTTTTTCAAGTTAATTTAATGTAATACTACCTCTAGGTATATAAAATCAAATGTTTGTTTTAAATTTCATTCCGACATATCATTGCAATGTCGGGAGATTTTGTCGACCAGTCGTTACGAATTCGTAGTGTTTGGTTTGGTGGGTTTGTACGTCTAATTGAGGCTCTATTCATTCCTACAATCTATTTAAAAAATTATTTGTGTCTACTATAATGCTGTGTCATGTCTATTAACCAATTGATTATAGCTTCGCTTGTAGACAATAGAAAGCTCGTTTTATTATCCTGGCTTTTTAAAGTAATTTAACATTTTATTAGGCCCGAGAAACGTAAAACAACATTTAATGAATTTGTTTATTTATAATTTAATGAGGCTAAATAAATTGAAATTACATTAGAGTTTGGATTTTCTTCTTCAATTACATAAATTGTGTGTTGCGTAACTTAGAGACAAGTTAGTTATACCAGTTGCCATTCTTGTAGAAAAACAACTGTTAAAATGAAAATCGTTGATTCAGAAGGATGTGATATCATTGTGGTGAAACTAATAATAAATAATAATATTTGAATTTAATTTTTATAATAATATCAGATCCAGATATAAGTTATTTATTACTCAAGTATTCAAATTTAACTAATTTGTTCAAGCAAGAAAAATATAATTATAAAACTTTTAGACTTTCTATTAAAAGAAATTGAGATTAAACTTTAACACGTATGGCGTGTGAATAGGTTATGGCGAAATAGTTCACCGAACTGGCCAAATAATCCTCCAAACGAATTTCGGCGAATGGAGTACTGAATAATATCAACAACAAAATAAAAATGTGTGTCTACTATAATGCTGTGTCATGTCTATTAACCAATTGATTATAGCTTCGCTTGTAGACAATAGAAAACTCGTTTTATTATCCTGGCTTTTTAAAGTAATTTAACATTTTATTGGGCCCGAGAAACGTAAAACAACATTTAATTAATTTGTTTATTTATAATTTGATTAGGCTAAATAAAGCTCGTATTGCTGTTAGCCAAATTAAAATTACATATATTTGCGTTTGGGTTTTATGCGATAAGCCATGTGTCAAGCTGACTGCTGTACAAATAATTTATTTTGAAGTTTTTTAATTATGATTTTCTTTTGCAAATAAACGTAAATTGCCGACAGAAAATAAGCTTATGGTTATGGATATGGTGTTGTTAATAACGTTTAATTGGAGCTCTATTCATTCCTATAATTCTATAATTTATTTAAAAATAATTTGTGTCTACTATAATGCTGTATCATGTCTATTAGCCAATTGATTATAGCTTCGCTTGTAGACAATAGAAAACTCGTTTTATTATCCTGGCTTTTTAAAGTAATTAACATTTTATTAGGCCCGAGAAACGTAAAACAACATATAATTAATTTTTATATCGTAAAATAAAATTTATTTAATTTCTATGCGCTATTTGTGGTCAACAATTTATCTCCAAATGTAAATAAAAATTACATAATTACAAATTGTTGAGCACAAATAGCCCGTAAAAATAACATAGAAATATGAACCGATTGGTCTGGTCATAAAAAGTAACTTCATAAAATATTTTTTTTTATCAGAAAATAATGAAATATATGTTTTATATTATTTCAGGGTTCATCTAACTCCTATGCTATTAAGAAGAAGGATGAGTTGGAACGTGTTGCTAAGTCCAACAGATAGACTAATATATTTTGTCTGCAACATGTGTTTATTTTACACTTACGTAATGGAAATAAATTTTGCTAAAAATTATTTTTGTCTTGTTTCATATACATATCAGTCCAAATTTTAAATTGTTTTATGCGTTGGGAATTTGGAATTGGATTATCAGTCGGGTTCTATATATATCTGAAAAATATATATACATAACATATATATTTTAGAATATAAAGTCCTATTACATGCATAGTAGATACTTAGTGGGAAATTAATAGATAATTGAATTTTGTTTCGCTCAACGCACTGATTGGGTTTGCGTTGTTACTCTCTAATGTTCTACCTTATCGTGTTTGGCGCATTCCAAAGCCGACAACGAATGGTTGGTAATATATTAAAGAAAAACTGTCGGAAGTCTTCTTTAATCTATTACCAGTCGTTTGAAATACGCCAACCACGATAAGGCAGAATAGGAACTGTCAGTGCGTTTTTTTATATTGCACGTTTCATTAAAATATACGCATACGTTAAAAAAACGTTTTTTAACGGAATTCAAAAGGCCGTAACTACATTGCCAACCAAAGCAGTAACTACACATAAAACATTAGAGCAACGTGGCATCTGTGTTATGGTAGGTACCCACTTTGCGACATGTTTACGCAACCAGGCAGATTTCATTGTTGATCGCATAGTGTGTAGTCTTATGTTGCACTCAAGGACTTTGGTGCAAAGGAATGTAACTGCAGTAGTAGGAAACAGCTGATCGTTATCGTTATGTGAAAAGTAATAAAAATGGTTATAGAGATATAATGCAACGTAAACTACTTTTCACATAAAAATATTGCTCAGCGTTGCATTTACATTCCATCACAGTCGGCTAACTGAGCCTTTAGCCGATTATAATGGAATGTAACTGCAACGGTAGGAAATTGCTGATCGATATTGTTATGTGAATGTAAGAATTTGTACATTACTTTTCACATAACAATATCGATCAGTTGTTTCCTACCATTGCAGTTACTTTCCATTAAGGCTCAGTTAGCCGACTGTAATGTAATGTAACTGCACCAGTAATAAAAAGCTGATCAGTATTGTTATGTGAAAAGTAATGAAAATGGTTATAGAAATGTAATGTAACGTAACCTACTTTTGATATAAAAATATCGATCAACTGTTTCCTACTTTGCAGTTACTTTATATTACAGTCGTCTAACTGGCATTGTAACGGTAGGAAACAGCTGATCGATGTTGTTATGGGTTGTGTATAAATACATATATTTGTTAGTTAATTCCGTTTCGTTATTAATAATAGCGGTATTCATGGTTGGCTATTATAGATCTTTTATATATTGTAGCTTTGATAAATCGTGGTAAATTTAAAACACGGCAACAACAAAATGCATACATTTTTAGTTAACTATACCTTCACAATATAATATAGGTGTGTTCGTAAATGCATCACTGCGTTGCAAAGGGAATTTTCAATGTTCTAAACTGTTTCACTGAAATATATAACGCACAAGTAAATATCAAATATGGTTACTACTAAAAGATATTATCAGCAAAATTGCATTGTATTTTAAATATATTAGCTAATTACTAGTATGTAGTATGTACTAGTGATGCACGAATATTCGAATTCGAATTGCCGAATATTCGGTCATTTTTAGACATTCGAATTCGCCAAATTCAGGCGAATACGAATATTTTACCAAAAAAAAATAATAATAAATGCATAAATTCTAAGCGAAATTTAAAATAAATAAATTTTTTATAGAAATGTGTGCTTTGTATCATTTTCAAATGCTATTTAATGACGATCATTAAATTTTTGGGTAGTTTTTATTAACTTTAAAGTACTCCAACAGCAGTATGAAGTTCTTTTTCCTAACAATTTTTTCATATTTCATTGTGCAGGCGCAAAAGGAACCCCACTTGTATGGCTATAAATTTCACATATAATATTCGTATTCGCGAATATTGTTTCAAATATTCGTATTCGGGAATATCAAAATTTTACATTCGTTACATATCTAGCATACATACATACATATGTACCCTGTCGGAGAATGTGTAGTTGACTACAAAAACAGTTAACTTATAGTTAGCTTTTCTTAGACCGACTAAAAGCTAACTGCAATGTCATTCAGAACAAATCTAAAATTAATTCTTAAGTTGAGTACGTAATCAAATTTTGTGAGAGCCAACAAATTTATTATCAGCTACTTTGAAACTCATTTCAGTTTTATATGTTATTATTTTAAATGGTACCTTGTCTAGGTAGTAGCGTTGTGTACTCAACCGCTGTGTACCAACATCTATACGCTAGGGGGTAAAAATCTTTTTCACAATACAATCAAGGCCTATTTATTAGGTCTATGCAACTCTACAAAAACACAGCAATACAAAAACAACTTTGTGTTTAAGTTGTCAGAAACACACACACACATGAACTATAGTATATGGTGCAAACGACTTTTGACAGCTAAAACACGAAAACACAGAATACCATCAGGACGGTTGCATTGACCTGATAAATAGGCCTTGAATACAATCACAAATTTTAATTAAGATGCACGACAATTGGGTAACAATCTCTACCTCATGCCAATTATTATGGGTGCAGATTTTAATACAAATTTTGCAAACCCACAGTCGCAAGCTGTATCAAAATTTTTATTTGACGTTTTCCACTACATATGAGCAATTCTCCACAAACTCCCACAACTAATAATTACAATACTATACCATAGATGCAGATTTCAAAGTTCAGAGTCAAAAATGTATATATCTTATTTTGGTTACCATAAGCCAATATTAAAAATAAAATTCATTACTAGATGTTTACATATCTCCCCTGTGATCTGAGTCACATTACTTTTTTAATTTACTGACTACCAGGTGATTTAAAAAAATCAACTTAAAGTTAGTTGAAAAGTAATGCAGAGGGGAACAATTGCCTACCGCCTAGAACATCGCAATGTTAAAATAGTCAGTTGATTACATTAAAAGTAATCCAAGTGTCAGTCAGTACTAGTTGCGAAATATTTAGTTTAAAGTTAACGTAATTTCCGACAGGGTATGTATAAACCTAAAGCTCCTAAGCGCATGTAGTAAATATTTACACATGTATGTATGTATGTAAGTATTTATATGCAAAACCAATAGTAACGGTTTACCACTTTTAATTTTTGTTTGTTTTTTTTGTTTCGTATTCCAAAATTCTCTTGGAGAAAATAATAGACATAACTTACAGTTTTAAATAACTCTGAGCTAAAGCTGTGTGCAAAGTTTAATCGCAAGTAAATTAAATAACATAAATGTCTGTTGTTGTGTAAAAATACAAAATTAAATCCGCCGTTTATATCTAAAAATCCTCATACCGAAACTATTTGTGCGTGAAAGTTTTTAAGGAGAAAATACTTCTATTAATATTAAATTCATTGGAAACTAATTTATTTATATGTAATACGATTTTATAAATGCAAAACAAATTGTCGTTTTCTAAGTAATAATATGTACTTACATATATATTTTACACGCACTTATTTAAAAAAAATTTTATTTAGCTGAGTAATAAAGGCTAATAAATGTATCCGTTTTTGGCGCCTTTTCTTTTAAATAAAATTCGCATTACTTCAAACTAATGCACAAGTTTTTAAATATTAACAGTTATACATACATAATATTAAGCGAATCAAGCTAAACTAAAAACTAATAATAAATTTATGTATATGTATTTCAAATTATACATATGTACATACATACTTTTTAGCTCCGTGTGAGAAATTAACTTACAAATACCAATTTACTTATAGACATAAGCAATGGCAGAACGTTATTATAGGTATGTCAAATTTTTTATCAAATTTAGCTACATATTTCGTTTGTAAAATCATATTTTTGAAAATATATTAGCATCCACCCAGAAGAATCGGCTAATACTTACATTAATTATAATGCCAGTCAGGCGCAGGCGCCTCTACATCAAAATTTAAATAATTTTGTGGGTGTTCACCAAATGAATGGAGATTATGATTATTTATCAAATACATCTTACTATACAGCCATGTCGACATCTGTGGCTAACAACATCGTAGATATGAACAACAACCGTAACATAAACCACTGTTATAATGTTGCTAATGGGAGTGGAATTGGCTGTGGCAGGACTGTAAATGGTAATCAAGCAAGTCATATTTACACAAATAAAATATTTCCTTCTACATTCATAACCAAATACACGAATGATGGTGGCTACATGCATGGCGGTATTTCAATGGTGGCCCATATACCAGCTCAAGATTCTCACAGAAACCAACACTACTTCCATCATAACAATCACACAATTGTTACCCAAACTTATTATCCTCATCACTCCAATGGCTCATCATATAGTAATCAAAGAAATCGTTATATGCCTTATACCCGTTACAACGCAACAAACTCAACTTTGCATCAACCTGTTCATGCTACTAACGCTATTTTAACAAAGGATTCTGGTTACAATCGTTTAGTCGGTCATATATATCAAACATGCCCACCAGGACAATCTGTAACATCTGACCCACCCTTAGCCACGGTATCAATTCAGGCACCGCAATTAATATCCACAATAGCAACAACTAGTGCATCAGAATGTTCAGTCGGTTCAACGGAATTGACATATGCAAATGCAGTATCTTCCACACTACTCCCCAACATTACGACCACAAATGTTTCAACACACGATAATAAAAATGTATCTACTTCTCTAGCACCGGCTGTAACTTCTTGTAGCTCTGGACTGACTGGAACGGTCATGTCTTCGACCCCTTATAGTACTGGCCAATCATTCGCAACAGTTAGCGACCAAAATGATACGGTCACTTTACAAATAACAAATCTCGATTTTTCAATGGATGAAGTAAGTTTGAGGAATTTTTTATTAAACCAACTAAAGCCCATAACACCAGTGGTCTCTATATCCTTTGAGGGTAGCTCATATGCTAAAGTGACTGTTCCTGATTTATACGTAAGTTATTACATTTTCTGCCTAAATATGTAAAAGCGAATAATTAAAATGCTTCTTGTAATAACATCATATGCCATAAGAAAATTATTATGAGACTACCAACTTTTAAGTTAAAAATATTAAGATATGTACTACATAGGTCTTTCATAAAATTCTGTACTGTATTCCCTGTTTCGAACTCCTTTAAAGCGAAACACAAGTTGTCTCTCTACCAAATTAATGACTGTTTTTACACCTCAACTATAGTCTAAATCCGAAACTAATTGGAAAACAAATTAAATCTTTTGAGGGGATGTTGGGATGGTTATAATTAATAGGAAAACTCATAAGCACAGTTTTTTAGTTCTGGAGGGTTATGATGTAATTACATAGATAAGCGCTTCAATTCTACGTGGATGTACCGAACGTAATATAAAATTATGTATGTATTAGAGCATTACATTAGAGCAGGGGTCTAATCCTCGCTTTGATTGACGAGCTGATTCGATCACGTTTTTTCAGTTTTAGATTATGTCATTAGATATCTAACAATATTATGGCATTGTCACAAGGCGAATGCTGAAGAAACGTGATCGCATCAGCTCGTTATCGAAAGCGATGATTAGATTGTATGAGATAAAAAAATAAGTTTTTTTTTGCTACGGTCACACTTGTCAGACATTTGTCCAAAAAAGCGTAACCAACAAACACTAATGAAAAAAATTTTGATCCATATACTTGTTTATGAAATTAAACAGTTTCGAACACAACTAATAGACAATGTCATAGAATCCGAAATTATTGGCTACTCTTTAGCTTGACAAACTTTTGTCTGAATTCATTAGAATTTAGTGGTTACGCAAATGTTAGTCGAAATTAAATTGTGTTGGATTCAAAAATGTTCAAATTAACGTTCAAGAAAATGTGTGGTTGAAGTCTACTGACGATTTGTTACAGGAACAATGAAATGCATATAGACAAAGCTGAACCACTAGCCAATAAATTTCAAATTAAAATGTTCAAATTAATTATAGTTTTCGAGACAAACTGATGTCTCAAATAATTACCATGACGTCACGTTAAATGCAAACACTTTTATATTTTTTACAGGAGAAACAAAAAACGTTACAAAATCAATAATAATAAAGTATTCTTGAAAATTGTCTTCGAAATTTACTGGTAGCATGGATACTTATACATATGTATTTTTAACCATATATTTATTTTTAAATATATATTTAAGATTTCATGTTAGTTACGTTCCTTGCAATAACAAATAGATGCATTCGTAATTACGTCCATTTGAATTTCTTTAATAAAGTCGTAATTTTTAATCGCAGGGGTCTAAATGTTTGCGTGAACAAGTAGTTTGATAAAGTGAAGCATAATCAATGAAAAACTAGATTTCGAATTTTTGTGCAGTTACGTCCGTTTGCATTTAAGCTGACGATATGTACATATGTGTCTTACAATAACTCAAGAGATGTTTGTCTTAGTTAGAGGTACATATCCAATATATTTAATTTTTCTAGTCAACACATAATATGTACAAGGAATTAATTTCCGACTTAGCAAAATTTATTGTAATTGGTTCGTAGAATACCTTTTTACTATGCGATTTTTGGACAACCAAATTGTCCCAACTTACATATCATCCCTACCATGTCAAACTATCCAATATCCAAATTTTTACTTTTCAGAAGACAGCAAAGACTTGTCAATTCTGAATTTAAATTCGGCGTATTCCTAAAAGTGCCAGGCTTAAAATATTTCTTATTGAGCTATCTATCGTCTTAGAGAATTTCAGCATTTTGAAACCAGACATAACGAATAAATTAGGGTACCCAGATAACGAATATAAAAAACGAATTTTGCATATTGGATAGTTTGACATGGGAGGGAAGATATGTACATACAATTTTTTTTTTCATTAAATACATATAAAAAAATTTACTTTAGTTCGCCAAACAAGTAGTTTCTAATTTGCATCGTAAGAAAGTTGGACATAAACGAATGTTGGTGTCATACACTCGCGATTCATCTTTAACAGAAATAAATACTTTAAGATGTCAAGTAGCTGGACTATTAAAGGTACAGAACAAAAATGCTTTAGAAATATTTTAATATTTTAATTTGTATTAATTTCAAAAATATTTTTTTTTCAGGATGTTCCCTGCTACACTCTGCCTATGTATAAGTTTAGAGAACTATTTCAATCGCGCTTTAAAACATCTATAAGCGTTTTGGATCTTTATAAGATGCACGACATTTGCATTATTAATTCAGATAATAATGAGGAGAAATTCATTACATTACACCCAGACTTAGTAAACTCACTAGAAAGTTCTCCTTTAATGGAAGGATTGCAACACAGCGTTCCTTATTGTACAACTCATTTTAAAAGAGAACAACATAAAGGTTGGGCTGAACAAGAAATTGAACCTCTGCCAAACATATTCATGACTATTGCCGAAATACAAAAAATAATACATCCTTTATTAAAAAATCATTCTGGCGATATTCCAGTAGCTTCGCTTGTTCATTGCATCGAAGGGCAGTTGAAAATTAAAATTATTTCTAACGACAATGGTGTAAATTTGGAACATTTAGTATGTTGCGTTCAGGGCGTTCAAATAACCGTTAACAATTTCGGTATTAAAATTTTGGGGTGGCTAGAACTAAACAAAGAAAATAGCATTTCATCTAACCAATTGTACTCAAAGAATTCAATGTCTGATCCATTATACCAAATTTCCCGTGAAGTAATAGAACTTATAAAAATGTCGCCAAAGGCTACAATGAAATTTAATCGTTTCATACCAGCATATCACAATCACTTTGGCAAGCAGTGTCGTGTTGCAGATTATGGGTACACAAAGCTTATAGAGCTATTCGAGGCTTTATCAGCTGTAGTTCAAATAATGGGTGATGGAGAAAACCGCCAAATAACCTTAACACATCGTACGCAAGTGCGGCGCTTTACGTCTGACTTGCTAAGAGTTCTTCGTGCACACGGAAATAAATCAGTGCTTCTGTCACAATTACCCACTATATTCGCGCAAACGCAGAATAGAACATTTGATGTAACAGATTATGGAGTTTGTGATATTGTTGATATCTTAGATGGGCTGGTAAATTCAAACATAGTTGTAGTTTCAACAGTACAAAATGGCAAAGACATATTGATTTCAATTCCGAAGCGTAAACAAACAGCAAGTGAACTGGAAAAAACAAGTATCTTTGCTGGTGAAATAGTGGAATTATTTCGGAATGCTCCCCAGTACACTGTACTATTTCAAAAGTTTGTTCGCTCATATCACTATCACTTTGGTTACCAATGTCGTTTAAGTGATTACGGCTTTCAAAAATTAGCTGATCTGATGGAAGCTGTTCATGGAATAATTGAAATGGAGCTAACTAATGACGAAGATAAGAAAATTTATTTAAACCCAACGGTTGCTAGAAGAGTTTTTGCTGAACAAGTTGAAGAGCTTATATCAAATACAACGGGTTGTTCAAAAACACCTATGAAATTGGAGGACGTTACGAAGTTACACAAAAAGAAATATGGCTATCAAATTACACCACAAGCTTTAGGGGTTAAAGATATAACGAAAGCTTTCGAACTATTGCCATATGTAGAGGTAAATGAAAACAATTCTTATTTTTTTAGCATATTCACTTCTCCAATCGCAAAGTTTACTTTGACAAATTTGAACTATACCGCGAAGTAACTGTACGTAATGAAGGAAAAAGTGAAAAAAACGAACGAGGAACATCGCAACTATGCGTGTACAACAAAGTCTGTCCCCACCAGAGTAGCAAGCCAAGCAAAAATTTCGGCGGCGGCTAAAAGACAAATATTTTCGGCGGCGGCGGCTCAACGGCTTAACGCCGATTTGATTAAGCATTTGAAAAAAAATTTTAACCCAGCCTGTTTTTAGAAAAATACGTGAATTATTGAATCACCACATTGTAACATTATTTATTTTGCAATAGTTTGAATATTGCAGTAATTGATATCCTAAAAAATAGCTTCGTAAATTATTTGTTAAATCATAGAAACATATTCTAGATTATCAGGGCAATTATGAATAAAATTTCGCGAGAAATTTCTCATTTTTCAAATTCGAATTTCTTTCCCTATTACTTACTATTACTTGGAATTTTTCCCCGGGAAAAATTTCTGCCTTCTACATAAATTTTATTTAAGTTTTCCGATTGAATTAAAAATTAATTACTTCATTGGAACACTGCTACGGATCAACAAACAAAAAGCTTTGAACAATTAATTATCAAAAAGTCGCCTGACTGCTTAAACAAAAAAGTCGATGTAAACGTCCATGTATTTAAGAACGGACTCCAAAAGAGAACGTATGTAAGTGTTGTCGCAGCTGCGTTACCATTCACATAAACATTTTCTTTTTATGTGGAAGCAAAAACAACTATCTTTCCGGGACGCTCGCTATCATATTAAATACGAAATTTGAAAAAGTATAAAAAATTAAAGACAAAATAACGGCTGAGTACTAGGCCGCCGATAAACCGAGTGGTTCGGCGGCGGCTCGGCTTGTGTAAAAAAAACGGCTGACTGGCTAGCCGCCAGCCGCGCCGGTACGGCTTGCTACTCTGGTCCCCACCCCATTCGTCTTTCATAAATTCAAGACTTTAAACACTAATCTTCGAGTGTGCAAAATTCTTTAACTTATAAATGCTAAGTCAAAACTGGCAAAAAAATTTCCCATTTGCAGTTTTCGAAATATCTCGGCTATATTAGGTTTGTTTCCTTACTCCCGCGGGATCCCAATTTGCACGAAAACCGTTCCCGTACTCGAAAATTGGGTAAATGAGAGAGGTTTTGTGAGAGTAATGTTCTTCTTCTTCTTCTTGCACGAAACAGCCCGTACTTTTTCTTCATGCTAGTTTGGGCACATAGAAAATCAATCAACTGTTTGCAAAATTAACAATAACAAAAAAAACTTCAATTTTCCCAAAAACTCAAAAAATTTTGAAAAAATAATGAAAAACTAGTTTTATATAAAATTAAGAAATAAAGGTACTTTATATGCTGAATCATGCAAGTAAATACGAACGTGTGTATGTACAAAAGTATGTGTTTAGTTTTGTCGCATGTACATTAGGGCAAATTTGCACTTTCACAAGGTCAAAATTGCCTGAAGAAGCGTTCCAATGCTCTTGCGATGTACTAGAGAGTTCTTAACTATTGTCTTGGCTACAATTGTTGTCATAGTATTAGATCGAAAATCTCAATAGTTTGGCTCTTATGGCCCAAAATAATCAAAAAACGTGACAAAAGTATGAGAAAAAAACTGCAAGTCAAAATCTGGAAGCTCGGTTTTCAAAAATCAGAAACGCGAAGCTCCCATTAAGATATTCAAATCGACCCACCCTAATGTACATACTTATGTATATGCATAGATGTATGTATTGATGTTTCCTTTCATGTTAAAAAGTTTTGGTTTTTCGCGTTCCCGTACTTTAGTGCATTTTTGTATATTTTTGAGAAAAATTATAGTTTGCTCTCATTTTACTGAACTTTGCATAAAAAGTAAAGGAACAGACCTAATGTGACATTTTGTTTTTTACACATTTAAATGTGAAAGGAACACGCAAAGTTAATTGTAAATATTTTGACAAACATTAGCAGAACGGAACATCTAGCTGTTTTCGAAGGTCGCACCTTTATCATCAGCGTTCTTTGTGTTTGGTCTACTGTGTGTGGTGTCAGTTGATGTAGATTTCTGCTTTATACACTCAGTTTTCAGTGAAAATGGAATATGTGAATTGTTTTGATGCATAGTATTTCAATTTGCTAAAAGCTTTTTTGTAATGAATGCTCAATTTTACCATCTCTAAATTTGCAACAGTCTTGTCATTGTCGTTTGTTCTTTACTAATTTTGCACATGTTAGTTATATAAGAAGCTCTTCTTTTCCAAGACAACGTAAATTAATTATGAATCATAATAAAAAAAATTGTTAAGTTGTTTCGTAAAATTTCCAACTCAACTTTGTTTAGTGGTGAATCATAATAGGCGCATAAATCTAACAAAAGTTTTTAAAAAAGTATTAGAAGCCAAATTTAGTGGAAACCCCTCTTTATACTAATTGTTTTTTTTCGTATAGTTTCTGCACTCAACATTTAGTGCACTAGCCCCAAATTCTACAAAATACTGAATGTATTATATAGTATGTATATTTTATAAACTGCAAAAACGTCCATTATAAAAGAAAAAGATTCAAATTTGTCTACCAATGCTATAAAATTCTATTATTTTCTTTAATAGGTTTATGAAAAATGTGATAATAAATGGATTATATGCCACAACGAAGATCATGATTTTCGTAATCTTTGTTATAAAGCAAGCAAATTTATTTTAGTACAAGAAGTTGAAAAATACGAACAAAATGAATCGAATGCACAATTGACAGTTTTTTCACCCGATGAATCAATAAAACCGTTATTATTGCATGATTTTATAAAACAATTTAATGAAAAGCACAAACAATGTACAACAGAATCAACTATACGAGCTATGAAGCATGCTGTAGAGGTGAGTTTATTTTCTTAATAACAAACATTTCAAATTAAAATTCGATTTAAAAAATATGACGACTATTAAATCAGCAACATTTTGCACTGAAAAAATTAAATCGTATTTAAATACAACTTAAATTTAAATAAATATGTATTTAAATATTCAGGTATGTGAAGAAAACGATTTAGACACTAAACCGATTTGAAAACTATAAAAGGTGTGATGTGTTTGCTAGAAACGTTTTGTCAATAATCTTAAAAGTTGGTTTTATGTAATAGGTTATTGAATATGAATGATAAGTATCGTTTCACAGCGTTATTAGTTTGTTTATTTCTTATTATATAGCATGATTTTTAAAATTCAGTAGTGTGAGATTGGTTCAAAATCGATGGGAATTCATCACAACTTTTCAAAGCGATCGTTTTGAAACGATATTTTCGATTCATGCTTATATGCGATAATGCAGAATGATATTTCTCATTTCGGATCACTTAAATCAAAATTAATCACGATCACGAAAAATTGCCCTCTAATCTTTATTTTTGCAATAAAATTCATTGAAATTTTTTTTTAAATACCAACTTTCCTAATCGCCCAAAAATTATATATTACTAGCCTGTAAGGACATTGTAATCCATTAGGCTGAATTATATATTAAATAATAATATTGTAGATAGTGAAAAAAATAAAAATAAAAAAATTATATTCACGCGCTCATGTAGAACTTGTTCACATATACATACATACATACATATAAAAATCAAGCTTATTTTTTTAGGTTTCAACTGAAAATAATATATCGTATGTGACCATATCAGCTTTTATGAAATTTTTGATGGATATTATACGATTATTGGAGCAGCGCACAACCATGCTAGTACATGAAATAAAAAGCACTTTGGATTATACAATAAGCACAACCTTCGAGTTTGGTTATCCAAATCTATTCTCAATTTTAACGGCATATGATGATATATTTAAAATAAATCTTGGCGTAACTCAAGAACGGTCAGAAATCACCCTCGTTGAGAATTCAGAAAGTATGTACATTCACTTTTAAGAAATTTATAGTTTCTGAATAAATTTTTTTCCTGTAATAGTGCGTTTAACATCTTATCCTAACCATAAGCACATGTTTGGATCTTTAAACATACCTTTCAGCAAACAAAAAAATGTACGACCTCGTCCTCCTTTAAGTGATGGTAATAGTCGTAATTCCATTAACCAGGGTCCTCCTGCAAAAACTCGAGCATTATCTTGTGACTCTGTATCATTTAACCCGTGTTCATCTTCAAACAATTGTAAAACAACCAACTCGATAAATTATCAACAGTCGTTGAGATGTTCATTATCATCGAAGAATTATGTCAATTGCAACTCTTTTAGTAATCTGAGTAATTCATCAATTTATTCAACAGCTTCACAGCATTCCAACATCATTAATACATCAATATCAAATAATAAAGAGAACTCTTTCAACTCATCTTTAATGTTTAATCAATCATTTAATACCTCCTCAAATACTTCGGGCTCATCGTGTTGCGACTTAAATGGTAGTGTCAATAATATCGTTAATACGTTGGGTGGTGTGCATCCACATCAACCACAATCTCAATCCCAGCCACAAGAAATAGATGTTAAAAGTTCTTTTCAAATCCAGCAAGCATTCGCCGGATATTCCACCTCGAAACTGTGGGACCGTCGTCGTAGCTTTGCCATATATCAACAGCAACCATTTATCGATGTTTCCAATAGTATCAATTCAAATAATTTACCTAAATTAATAATGCCATCACCTCAACAAACATTAAAAACACAAACTCTAACGATGCCCAACGAATGCAATTTTATCCCCATTACAACAGAAGCTTCGACAGGTTTATATGACTTAGTAAGTAATATACAAATATGTCCAATATATGAGCCTCCAAAACCTGATACACCGCCATCAGAGGTAAACAAATAGTCTGATTATATATTTTTATATTATTATTATTATTATTTTAATTTTAGAACTTGCCATTTTGGATAGATCCAATTTGGAAAAATGGTAATAGTAGTGAGAAACTGAAAGATGATTTTGTAAGTATTAATCTTTTTATGATAAAACATAATTGAATAAAATTCCGCGGGAAATTCCTACCTTTTCCAATTAGAATTTTTTGTTTTTCCTATTACTTGCTATTAGTTGGAATTGTTCCCCGGGAAGAATTTCTCGCGGAATTTTATTCATAATTGCCCTCAATAATTATAGTAACTTTTCCAGTTAAATACACGTTTACCGGAATTGAAAGCGTTCAATGTTTTGCCAATGTTATTATCACCTTATAGCTTGTCGAAAACTGAAAATATGAAACAAGTTTTTAATTTCGATTCACACGACAGAAAAATTGCCTAAATAAGATTTTTTTTTTATTATTTATGTTTCCAAAAATGTTTATTACTATTGATTATATCAATTATATAAGATAAATCTAAGTTCTCTTTAATTTTATTAAAATAAATTATTAATTTGCCCATTCAAAATAATTATATACGTACGTACAAAAAAGGAATTCGAATTTACATTTGTGAAAAAATAATAAAATTGTATTCAAATACATATATGGCAGCATGAAATTTCTCCTCCAGCAAAAAGATAATCATACGAACAAGGAAATAAGTGCAAAAAAAATAAACACAGATCAACAATAAGTATAATAAGGGTGCTTAGTACTAATTTACACTATGCAAGTCTTATTGCAAAGCTGATTAGTTTGTGGGAAAGAGAGATGAGGGGAACATTACCGTTTATTTTCCCCTCGTCTCTCTCTCCTAACAAACTAATCAATTTAGCAATAAGACTTACATTGTGTAAATTAGGACTTATTTAATTTTTTGGGTTGTTGTTTCGCTTTTATTTTTGGGGACTTATCAAAGAGAATTTTTTTAATTTCTTCTCCGAATTTTGTCTAAAGCAACCGTGACCAAAGTAGTGCCAGAGTGCTGTACTCCAATCGGCTTCTTATACAAATGAATACATATACACGAATACATTTCTCTCGCTAGCCAGCGTTGGTCTAAAGCATATAGTATATGTACGAATGTAAAAAGCCACATAAACATCTACTCAAGCAAAACTTATAGAAAGAAGTTCCAAATTCGTTTCTCTATGATAAATTATTAAATTAAAGAAAACTATCGGCCCTGTACTGTAACCCAAATCAACTTGAAATCGCACGATTTTAGGAAACCTACGCCGATAATAGAAATATTTTTTTAGACTTATCTTTAATTTTTTATTATATAGATTCTCAAATATCATATCTGAAAGAAAATTGTAGTATATGATTTTAAACACTTTAGTAGTTTTGGAAATCGTTCGATTTCAAATTGTTTCCATTTGCAGAACAGGGTCGTATGTAAATAAGTCGGAAAGTTATTTATATTGGGATTCTAATACGCTGTAAGATTTAGTTTTTTATTTCATATGAAGTTGTCTCCTAACAATTTTTTAATTTCAGTTTGGGAAGTTATTTAATTTCATTGGACTTTATTTCATTTTAGCCATTTATTTCACATGAAGTAAGATCCAATTTTCGGAAGCTTAATTAATTTTTGTTTTGGAGAGTTACTTACATTCTGGGGGCTATTTCATGCCGCCAAATATGCTACTCAGGAATTGTAATAAAATATTAATAATTGTATTCCTTTAAATTTATTACACAACAAAAAATTGCAACTGTTTATATTTAATAATTTAAAAATAAAACATTCTAAGCATACTCGCTGTACTCTTTTTTGCTTTTATATAACCTCGATTAACCGTGTTTTTCGATTATCCTTGCGAGGGCCAGTCGAACCATAAAAGCGTCATTTTTTACACTACGGCAATCAATTTTTGTGATGAGCTGTTTTTGTGTGAAATGTATTGGAATCACTGAAAACCTCAACTTCATGAAAATACGAGTTAAGGCCTTTCTATTTGTGACCATCGATATGTGCATTCCCATCCAGAGAGAAAAAAAAATTTACCTTTGAACTGTATTTATACCAAGATTAGCATAAAAACAAAAACTACGAAAAGTACAAATGTTTACACGGTTTACTTCTAAAATATGCCTTATATTTTAATTTGGACCATTAATATATATTTATAATATTATATTGCGTTTACATCTGAGCAAAATCTGTATTCGATTTATTTACGAAATTTCGAGGAAAATCTAGTAGATTTCCCATATGAAATAGAAATCTACTTGTTGTAAACGGTATAGATTTTGACAAAGGTGTAAATGACCTATAAGTGTAATTATTGGCCAGTAATGGGTTAATTCATGTCAAAAATCATAGAACTTTATTTTCTTAAGAATCTTTTTCAATCTGTTGCAAAAATATGCCCCTGTTTGGATTTTTTTAAATTTTAAGAAAAATACAGGCCCATAATGGATTAAACCATGCCATTTTCCTGATTTTGAAATTAAAGACATACTTACCAATAAACATCCTAAATCTTTTGGAAAGTTACATTCTTGCACGAAAATTTACAGTTGTGGAAGGACACTTTATGAGTATGCCAGAAACTATCTCATCCGGTGTGCCACAGGGGAGTATATTGGGGCCATTTTTATATTTGATTTATACTTGTGATATGCCTGTGAGCAGTAGTATCCACACTTCTACATTTGCCGACGATACCGCCTGCCTTAGTATGCACGAAAACCCTGATGAGGCATCCCGAAAACTCCAGGAACATATTAGCCAGATGGAAATATGGCTAAACTTATGGAGAATTAAGGTAAATGAACAAAAGTGTGTCCATATAACATTTACCTTATGAAGAGATACTTGTTCCCCCATTCGGATTAATAATCAAGTTGTTCCTCAATATTCACATGTGAAATATCTTGGTATACACCTCGATCGACGGCTTACATGGAAACATCACATTGACTATAAATTAACTCAAATGAAACTAAAATTAACTCAGGTACATTGGCTGATTGGCAGAAATTCAACACTCAGCCTAGACTGCAAACTTTTAATATAAAAGTCGCTTTTGAAGCCAATATGGGGCACTGCTTCAGCTTCCAATGTAGAGAGAATTCAACGAAGACAAAACAAAATTTTAAGGTTAATAACATCTGCTCCATGGTACATTAGGAATTCAAATTTGCATCGTGATTGAAAAATGCCACTAGTGACTGAAGAAATTGCAAGATACGCAGGAAAATACTTAACAAAACTCGAGTCACATCCTAATCCGCTTGCTCGTAATATTTTGAACTTTACTGGACACATCCGCTTAAAAAAGAGAGATACAAGGGCTCTAATACTAAACACTCCGAATGAAGTTGCTTGAAAATTTTTTTTTTGCTTATCACTACTTATGTATTATTTACAACTATCACTTAGTTATGTCTGACATTGGTCGGGCCTATTAATTATATGTTAGATTTAAGATTTGAATACTTATTGTTAGTTCATATATGAAGATACAATAAATAAAAAAACATGCAAAAAAATTTTCCTGATAAAAAAAATATCCTATGCTTCAATCCAGCTATATCCAGTCTGTGTACCGAATTTGATTAAAATCAATTTAACGATTACTATAATGTAAATAACATCCAAACATCTAAACATACAAATTTTCACATTTATAATATATTAGTGGGAGTAGGATGTACGAATATGCAATTTAAACAAAATCGACGACTAATTTAACAAATCAAAAAACTATTAAACTATTTCTCATTTTTTATATTTAAAATTCTCAAAATAGTGATTTTATTACATTTATTGATTTTTTTTGTCAGAAGACTATAATATTATAATCTTAAATATATGGTACATACATACATACATACATATGTATATTTATGTAGTATGTACATACATATGTAGTTACCTTAGGTAGTGTCATAACTAAAATACTAAGTTTTCAGAAAATGATTTCAATTTACATAATTTACAACTAAATGAAAATATAAAGAAATATTCTTCTCTGAAGAGGTGAAGGTACACAAGATATAGTACGATGCGAATTATTCTGTATTATTAATTCTAAAATCGCGTCATAACATTTGAGTAAATAAGCAATAAGAGTATACATACGTACACACAAATACCCATATATCCATGTATGTACACATAAATACATACGTATATGTGTATGTATATAATATACATGTATGTATACATGTATGTATATGAATATGTATGTATATAATATATATGTATATAATATGCATTAACTAAAAATTCGGAACAAATTTATCAAATACTTTGTTTGCTAATTCAATGCCAAAGAAACAAGCCGCATTAGCCGGAAAAGCGCGAATCATAATAGGAGTTATGCCGCGATATAAGGCAAATGGTCCATCTTTAACCATCAACTCCTTGAAAACACTACGGATTCCATGTTTATATGTACCAGCAGGTGCTGAAAATAGATGTATGACATGCAGTTATATGTAATATACATATAGAACCTAATTTTCGATTTTATCGTAAGGGACATGTAATCGAATATACACGTTTTTATTGAAATTAGAATTTTATGGGCCTACCCATAGTTTAGAATTATCAAAATGCCAAAAATTTTTCATAAGTTTTAAGATGCAGGCTGTAAAAGTAAAACTTTATCGTAAGCGACATTTTACGTACAAAAACATATTTGAATATTAAAAAAAAAAAAATTTCTCCTGAAAACTTTAATTCTTGTCGCTCACGATTAAATCGAAAAAAGGCTCGATTTATCCTAAATGAAAAATTTCTTACCTGTTTGCAAACGACTTTTCAATACATCAGCAGGCATACCAACAATCCAATAAGCGATACCAGCAGATCCTCCTGCAAAAAGCGTGGCTGTCAAACTGACCTGATCACTGCCGGTTTGTTTCTTGACAACTTCTTGCAAGTACTCATACACCAAAAAATAACATCCATTTGCCGGTAAATCTTTATAATGTATTTAATGCTTTATTATTTAAAAATATTTAATTATTTAACACAGTAATTTAACAAGATGTATGTATATGAAATACAAAATATGTATTTATAATATAAGAGTCTTATGTATAACAAAAAACTGGAATGAAGTTAGTATATGGAATAAAGTTTGAATTAAAAATCGGCGCATAGTGTAGTTTTAACTCACTTTTAAAACCTGGCGTAATTTTTAATTTAAAATGGTATGTATGGCAAAAATCATTAAGATCATGTTAAATTTTGCCACATATGCTAATTTCATGTCAGTTTTTGCTTATACATAAGGCTGTAAATATCTATACATATATAAATGCATATTGTGTGTATTATATACAAATATACATACATATGCATGTAAATGAAAAAAATACACAATGAACATTTTTTTAGTTTTCACATGAAATTTTTATGTTATGCTTTTTTCACGAATCTGTGTAATAGTGCAATTATTTAGCTTTTCAGAAAGCAATTATAAAAACCTAGGCAAAAATTTTGACTTTGCGCAAAAAATGTGTACATACCACTAAACACTATAAATACAAAATTACGACTCTTCCAAAATTTTTGTATCCCCAAGAGCAGTTTTAAAAAAGAATTGAAGAGAACTGCTTCAAGAAAAACAGTTTTTCTTGCTCATCTCTTGATTTTATAATGAGAAAAAATTATAGCTATACAAAAGGTATATATTACTTTCTGACCTCTCTCATACAAAATCAAAAGTTGAACAACTGAAACTGCCGAGTCTAAAACCAGAGTTATATAATCCAATTTCTCTTCACGAAAGAGGATATTCAAAAAAGTCTGTTGCAAGGCGAATTCACATAAGGTGATCTTAATTCACCAGCTGACATAACTTTTCTGCTGTAAAATCAAACAAAACGTTAAGAAATATTCTGACAGCAGGAAATTTTAAACTTTTGTAAATTTGTATATCTTATGTTGTAACAACATTGAAATCAAGAGTCCGAGGACAGCCGCACACTGGAGTTTTCGATATGAAAAGTGAAAATTAATTGAAAAAAATAAATGTTTGAGAACCGAATAAATTTTTGGACTCGCTAAAAGCACACAAAATTCTACATCACTAGAAGAAAAACTTTTTATTGCATCAACTACCGTTGTGGAACTATACAACACTTTTAAAATTTGAGTTATTTGACGTTTTTCTTGCATGCAATAAAAATTGCCATTTTCGGTGTTTTAAGAATTAGTTTTCGGTGGTTTGTAAGGTGAAAATTAAAAATATACATAATAATGGAACCTTCAACCTCGGGTTATTAATATTAATTGTACGTTTTGATTTTTAATTTGTGTTATTTTTCATAATTTGTTTTCAAGCGTAACCCTATAAGTTATGGAAATTCGGGAAAAATTGCGATAATTAGTTGTGAGTTAAGGCGATTTAAGTAAAAATCTTTTTTTTTTGTAATATAAACATTTAAAAAAAATATCTTGGGCATATTTGAGCCTATTAAAATAATATGTAAATATATTGTTGCACCTACCTACTACATAAAAGTAATGTTGTTTTTATTTTTGTTTTCATGCCAGCTTTCATTTTAATACATATGTAAGTACATATTTATGTATATTTATAATTAATATGTATACATAAAGAAGGATTAAAAAAGGGAAAACGTATAAACTTCGATCAATGTGGAGCCCTAACTGCGAAAATAACGTAACTGAGATATTTTTTATTTTTGAATCTGGTAAAACATTAATTTGAAAATAATAATGGTCACATTTCAGTGTAATCTGTTAAAAATGCTGTGGAAAAAATTAACGTAACTAACAAACAAAATTCTATACGAAGAATCAACGTAAAACTTATGTATCTACAACTTGCATAGTATCATTAGTAGGCTATATTTGAATTTTCGTTATATAAATTTGAACAAATCATAAAAAAGTGGAAAAACTTGTCCTGTAAAATTTGCTTTCTGCGGGTTATTTTCGCTGCTTTGATAATAATAATATCCAGAAAAATACAAATGATGATGTTGATGATGATGATGATGGTGATTATGATGATGATTGTTAAGAATTGAATACGTAATAGAGAGAGATGTTCAAATATTTTATTATTCTTCTGAAAATGGCCGAATATTCGACAATTCGAATACGAATACGAATATTCGTGCATCACTAGTACATAAATATGTACAAAATGTATTTTTTAATATTAAAAGTTATTTGTAATTTAAATTAGTCTTTTTAATTATTATTTTACTTGTTTATCAATCTTTACATAGTTGGCACATTCCAATTTTTTTTAATTCATTCATGTAAGTGCATTTGTATGTAGATTATACATATTTAGGTACATATGTATATATACATACACATACATATATACATATTACATACATATATACAGTAAAAACTCCTGTGGCCGGACGCCGATGTTTGAAGCAGATTTGTTTATTGAAAGGAGATGTTCTCCTGTGGTATAATTTTTAATATATCTGACCTTCTCATATTCAAACTATATGTATTTTTTTAAGTGAAACTCTTACACTACTGCGAAGATTTAAAATATTTGAAAAGTTATAATTTAAAAAAAATGCATAAGAGAAACTAAGATAAATAATACCATAGAACAAAACATCGGATATCATATTTTGAAAAAAATTTCTGAGACACTTGAATCAGGTGCATTGAAATACGCTCCGTACAATTGCGTCCTAACAGTTAATTTTACTTTTGAAAATAAAAATAAAATTTATTTGTTCCCGGTTTTTTTTTGCAAGAAAATATTTTTGTGCTCAATACGACATTTATGTATTATTAATTACTATCACTACCCCGCCACTGGTTGAGCCTAATTATTATATCTAGATTAAAGATTTGAATACTTATTGTTGGTTAATTTTTGAAGATACAATAAATAAATAGTTTTTTTTTTAAAATGAATTCTTATGTTTGTCTTATGCATAGCTGTTAAGTAATGATTAGTAATCGTACTGATTACTAATTTGATTACTTTTTTTTTTAAAGGTGAAGTAATGATTAAATTACGATTATATCCAGTTTCGCACGATTACTAATTGTTTACGATAACTAATAATGAAAAGGTAATCTGAATTACTTGAAATTACAACAAAATAATCAAAACGAATTTAAAAAATAATCCGTTACTTTTAAGGATTACATACATTTAATTCTTCTTGATTAATTATTAATAATCAGAAGTAATCTTTGAAAGTAGTCTGATTATTTTTTAACTGCTTTTAATTCTTTTTGATTATTTGTTGTAATTTCTAGTAATTCAGATTACTTTTCGATTATTAGTAATCGTAATTAATTATTTATTAGAAATTCTTTTAAAGGGAATTATATAATCAGTACAATTGTTTTTAAAATGTAATATAATTGATTCCTAATCGTAATCGAAATTTAACAGCTCTGGTTTTATGTTGTTTTTGTTTGAAACAAAAATTAAAATTGAAAAAAATATTTCATATAATCTCATTTTTAGTGTTTGTTTTGTTAGGTAAATATATATTTTTAATTTTTAGTTGCATAAAAGTGCGAGCACTGATTATAACTCTACCTAATTTCTTATTGAAGTTGCCATGCTGAACACGAATCTAGTAAAAGTTTTGGTATCTAATGGTTAGCTTTCGAGTTTTTGTCATTTTTAACATATTACACAGAAAAAAGTAAAAACAAGATTCAATTAAAAAATACAAAGATTCAGTTAAAAAATTAATTAGTTTTCAACCAATCACGGAAATTGTAGTATTAACTCATCCATTTTAATTGAAAATTTTTTTTTGATTTTTTCAATTAAAAAAATATTACATTAACTAAAAAAGCTGAAAGTTTTAATATACGAATAATATTGATTAATTTATGGCAGTTTTAATTACATCATTTGCCGTATGGATAAGATTACATATCGAGCCTTTAAGTTAGGTCAGGTTAACAGATTACTGAGAAGAGAAAGTAAGTTTTCAGCTCTCTTTGCCCCTTTGTGTCACCTCAGAGTAGGAAAGGGATAGTGCAAGTACAGATGGTGAAATGGAAGATATAGAGAAGAGAAGCCTAATTAATTTTTTTTTTCGATGTACTTTATTTATATGAAGCTAATAGGTGCAAAATAACAACATTAAAAAATAAAATTTGTATACTATTGCTTTCCATCGGCATGTTTTAAACTTTTTCAATATCTAAATGTATATTCGCTTGATTTTTATTTCCGTTTAAACATAAGTAAATATGTATGTATGGACATACAAAACAAAAAAGTTTGTTTGTGAACAAAACTATAGTTTTAAATACGAGTACTATTTATGCACTACTTTTTACAATTTATTGAAAGCCATACTTATAAATTTTATGCGATATAGAAGTTTTGGGTTGTAGCGTATGCCAACATGTTTGTAAACACACATTTTACTGATAACAACATCCTTTTTGTAGTGATGTATAAGTATAAGTTTAATCTTTTTTTAGTTTGTAAATGAAGGCGGTTTATGTTTTTCAGAAAATTTATATTTAGTTTTATATCGTCTTTTCAACGCTCCACGTCTTTATCCAATTATATTAATACTTTCTGATATATAAATTCGAAGTAAATTGTTTTTGAAATATCATCGGGGAAAAAAATGTGTTAGCCTAAGATCTGCTACATCTTTGAAAAACAAAATTACTTAGAAAACATAAATTTAAAAATAATTAACATGAAGTGGCTTTTTGCATTAACTTTATTACTAATTATAGTGAGTAATTAATAAAAATATACATACTACACATACATATGTATATACATACATACGTATGTATGTAAGTATGTATAAATGTGCATGTAATCGCAAATACATAAATAAAAATATACATATGCATGAGAATTATACGATAATGATAAATACTTATGTATGTACTTCTTCGTACATATTATATATTTATATGTACATATATATTCATGTATGTACATAAGTATATGTGTACTACATACAAAAACTTAATAAACACATTTAATTAACACTACATAAAACTAAAAATTTATTATACAAAATCAAAAAATCAAAAATATGTGATCATTTTTAATTTTTTTTTTTTTGAAGATTATATTTCAAGAATTTGAGAAATGTAAATAAAAAAATCATATGTATTTTATTTACTTTAGAGAATATGCATCACAAGTAAATTTCAATATAGTACATCTGGTACAAATAATAGAAAAAATTTGCAAAATAAAATTAAGCGTGATAAATATGAATATGACGAAGTATCGCCACCGTTTGACCAAAACGAACAACAACAGCGCCAACATTTTCAGCATGACGATACGAGATATTTTGAAAAGCCGGAAACGGAAGTAAACACAAATTCCGTACCAGCTATAGAAATTGATATGCCGCGATGTCCACAAGAATGTGTTTGCCAATATGCAAAATTAAATGATTTGCCAATATCACGTTGGATCAATTTTATGCAACAAAAATATTTATCCTTAAAACAAAACGAAGAAAACGAAATCCACGAAAATGAAGCTAATTATTACGTTAATAGAGACGATTCAGATATTGTGTTATCTTACGAAGCGAATTATAATTACTTATCGAACCTTTTTTTAAAACAAGCTACATGTATAATTCAAGAAGACACAAACACGGAAAATATTATCAATTCATTGCCTAATGATATGCAAGCATTGATATTATTATACACTGGTGTAGGAAAAAACAAAACTGGTAATCAAATAGAAATTTCGTGTAAAACTTATTTCCAATAAAATATTATTGTTTCCTTTTAGTAAACAGCAATATTTTGAAACCTCTAAGCCAACTTAATACCTTAGAAATTCGTGGGCCTGAGGATCGTAGCTTACGTTTTATGATTGATGCTCCTTTACATTTTTTACAATATGCCAACTTTGAATCGATCAGTTTAATCGGTTCTGAAATTTTTAAGAAACCAAAAAACTTTGTGCATCCCAAGGAAATTTTCGATTACAAACCGAATATTGAACTGCTTAATAGTTTGGAATTCAATGTAGAGGACAAAGACATACAGCACTATGATAAAAAATTGTTATTTGAATTGCAACAACAAGAACAAGAAGAATTGGAAATCGTTCCATACGAAGTATACAAAGAGGAAGTAAAAAAAGCGCAAATGACCTCATTTTATGGTTGGGAGCACTTAGAGATTTTACGCATACAATCATGCGGTTTAAGTGAGTTATCTTGGGAAATGTTTATGGGTCTTGAAGCATTACAACATCTTTCCTTGGAACGTAACGATATTTCTGTGGTGCCACCGTTTGCTTTGTCTGGCGCCACACAATTAAAAACCTTATCATTGGCACACAATGCTATACATGATTTACACTATCGTAATTTGGCCGGTTTGTTTGAGTTGAAAGTATTGGATTTAAGCGATAACTATTTAAGTAAATTAACGGAGTTGAGTTTTCCTCCGTTGCCTAAATTAGAACGCGCTGATTTTCGTCACAACCCCATACGATATATATTTCCAGCCACTTTCTGGGTCATGAATAAAACACAGGAAATACATTTTGGTTCAACTGAAACTGCTTTAGAGTTATGGGGTAATCAGCCCTTTAAAACATTAACTAAGCTTAAAATATTGGAGATCAACAATGTTACAATACAAAATTTAGACCAAAATATATTTAAAGTAAGTAAAATTGTGATAAATAAATAATATTTATACAAGCTGCTTTTTAGATAGTCTGCAAGCTGCATTTCATTTTGCTGGTGCTGATGCCAATTCATTAGAATATCTTTAAAAAGAAAATTCTAATTTTGGCAATTCAACTAAAACTTAGGTCGAGTTTACATCTGTCTGCCATGTGTAACCACTAATTACGAAGTCCTAATTTACACTATGCAAGTCTTATTGCAAAACTGATTAGTTTGTGGGAAAGAGAGACGAGAGAAACAGAACCGTTTCTTTTCCCCTAGTCTTTCTCTCCTAACAAACTAATCAGCTTAGCAATAAGACTTGCATAATGTAAATTAGGACTAATGAAAAACTGTTTGATTCAGTCATGTATTTATTGATTTAAACAGTTTCCAATCATGTTGGATTCTATAAAATTGTCTATTAGTTATGTATCAAACTGTTTAACATCAAAAAAGAAGAATACACTCGATGGAAAATTTACATTGGAAACAAAATAAATTTTTTTTGCATTTTGTTCTTGTTTTCATATAAATTCTCGAACGAAGAAGGTATTCTTTCAATTTATAAAAATTTTTACGGTCATAATTGCATAACATTAAAAATAGTCGTAACTACTCGTACATTTAATTCGGGATTTCTTGTTTTATATTTTACTTAAATGAACAATACGTACAATGCAATAAAGTACATACGAGTATTTCAAAGTACTTAAATTGAAAACTTTCAGAAATTAGAACCTCTAGGTCATGGAATTTAAAAGAATTCTAATTTTGCGGATCCTACTGATACGATTTTAAATTTTTAAGCTGTTTAAAAAACATTTGGTTGAAATGCAGCATATGGTATAGCTAAAAAAACAATAAAGGTATTCATTAAAATTTTTTTTTTGGAAAAATGGAAAAATGTAATTTTTCTTATAACAAACACAGGAAAAAAAATAATAAAATTTTTTTTAAAATTTTTTTCCCGCCTTTGTTGTAGAAAAATTACATTTTTCCATTTTTTCAACAAAAAACTGAAATGAATACCTTTAATAATCATAAACTTTTAATATTATTTAAAACCGGTGTGGGAAAATAAATAAAACATTTGACAAACCTTTCCTACAAACATATGTATAACGAAAAACTTTATGCCAGTTAGCATAAGTGATGACATTGAACTAGGTGTAACGAGTTCCTCCAAAAAGTGATTTTTAATGAAAAATTTTATTGCAAAATCTGTTAAGACCGAGTTCAATTTTGACACTTATGCCAGCTGGTATGAAGTTTTTCGTATACAAAATGAAAACCTTTGAAATTGTTTAATCGTTTCGTACATGGGCAAAACCAAAAAAAATTTTTGGTAATTTTCACAATAATAAAAAAATATTTGTTTAATACATGTAATAAAAACAAAAACCGCAAAAGCAAAATTTATACCCACATCGTACTAATACATAATAATATATTTTCTACTATAATGAGCAAATCAGTCAGCAAACGTTTGCAAATTACCTGTTCTCTAACAATCAAATTTTTCTCTCTCTCATTGTCTTCTTTTATCTTGCTCTCAATGTTGCTCCCCTTATTTTTGTTTTGTTTTGTTTTTGTTTTACTCATTGCAAGGAACGAAACAAAACTACTACACGTTGAATAAATTAACTTAAATATCGCAACATTTATACAAATTAAATTTTCAAACTTTTCAGGATTTAACTTCATTGGAAAAATTAAAATTGCGAGGCGAACTCGGTACGGTTGAATTTGATGCATTTGCTGGAATTTCTCAACTAAAAGAGCTAGATTTGTCTAATTGTCACATAAAGGACATTTCCATGGATGCCTTCATAGGATGCAAGAACCTCAAGATAATAAACTTGTCAAATAATAATATCTCGTATATACCACCCGGACTATTTGACGATCAACAGAGTTTAGAAGAAATATATTTAAATGACAATCAATTGAAGGTGCTCCCTAAAACATTTTTTCAACAAAAAAGGTTGTTGTTGGCTCGTCTAAACAATAATCCTTGGAAATGCTCCTGCGATATGTTGAACTGGAAGGCCAAAATAACTAACCAAGAAAAATCTGCACCCACCGAAAGATGTATTAATGATTTCATAACTGGCAAGAAACTTTCATGTCGTAATAACAACAAAAACTTTAAATTTAATAAAAAATTAGCACCACGATGCGAAAATTTCAAGGGACGCAGCGTTTACTACGTCATGCGTAAACAAATTGAATGTAATAAAATATATATGAGTTCACGGCCTACATTACATCAACGAACACCTCATTGGCTAAAAATTGAAGAGAATATACATAGAACTACAAAATTTAACGTGCCAACAGAAAATAAATACACCAAACCGAATTTTCAAAACCGAGCTATATGGGAATTGCACAAGCAAGACAAAATAAAAAATACTTTTAAAGATAAGCATGAAAATTCGCTAAAATACCAAGTTTTCAAAAGCATTGTGAAAAAAACTAATTTAAATTCGACAGCTGAATATGTTGAACTATCCAACGATACCTAAAATTAAGCAAGTTCAATATAAGGTCTGTTCAAGGTGCATAACAAAACAGTCCGAGCTTGTACAAAGCTATCCAAAAGCGTTCCAGATAGCAATTTTTGTACAATTTTGTGAGCGAATGAGAGAGTATTTTTTTTCATTTCCTGTACAAACTAGTACGAACTTTTTCTTCTGGATAGGTTCGGACAAAAATTAAATAACCAGCTGTTTTTTGTTTACATATGAAAATTAAAAATTAATCAGAAAATTTGCAAATATAAAAAAAAGTTTTTACATACAAATATATTAAAAAGCAAAAAGTGGAAGGTTTTTTGAACAAAGTTCAAGTTGTAAGTGTATTTGTGCATATTTCTCTATTTCTTTAATACAAAAAATGCTTATTATGATTTTGTAAATAATTAACGTAGCTTCTACTTTTTTGGATAATTTTTTCGTTTACAACAGATGTAGCCAGAGATGCAAAATTTTTGTTTTTATAATGTTATGCGTTTTAAGCGACTAAAATCACTAAAACAAAATTTAATTTAAAAAGTAAGCAGCGCTAGTATTTCAAGATGGGCATTCCAGCTATTTTGGTTTTTTGCATTCCAGCTATTTTGGATAACTTTTGCACATTCAGAGCGTAATTTTCTTTTTACTCTCATTAGTCCGAACTTGTACAAAATCTTCTGGAACACACCTTTTTTCTTTGCGTAAGTTCGGACAATAATTTAATAATCTGCTGTTTTTTTTTTGTTTACATGTAAAAAATTAATCAGAAAATTTGCAAATAAAGAAAAAAGTTTTTATTCAAAAATTGGTGTGTTCCACAAGATTTCGTACAACTTCGGACTAATGAGAGATAATGGAAAATTACTTTCTGAATAAATTGGTATGTAAAAGCTTTTTTCATATACATATGTATTTGCAAATTTTCTGATTAATTTTATAGTTTCATATGTAAACAAAAAACAGCTGATTATTTAGTTCTTGTCCGAACTTACACAGGAGAAAAAGTTCGCACTAGTTTGTACAGGAAATGAAAAAATTACTCTCTCACTCGCTCTCAAAATTGCAATCTGGAATGCTTTGGATAACTTTGTACAAGTTTTGTTGTGCACCTGGAACATACCTATGTATATATTTACATAATATGTACTATGTATGCAGCATGCACATACATTCATACTAAATATTTTTATGCTTTATATTCAAAGAAGAATGTATAAATATTTTGGAAAAGTAGCAAAAATTACAATTGGCCTGATTATGTGTATCGTATTTCGACTTTGACTATGACGATGTTGTACTACACTAAAGAACGTTGCAATATTTTTTCTTTAATCTGAAGTACAAAACATTCGTAGTCGAAGCCGAAATATGTATATCACCCATAATTGAGCCCAATTTTTTTAGGTACAATTTTGTTTTAATTATAATGACATTATAAAGTGTACAAAATTTGAAATAAAAAGGTTTAAAACAAATACGCTTCATCAGTTTTCATATACATACACACATATTTGATTTCTGTTTTTTGAAGGCTTCACGTTGATCTCATAGAATAGGGTCACAAAGTATAGTTTGTGGTATACAGTGTTTATTATGCTCGTAAAATACTTGATATGAGTGGGCAATTCCACTGAAAGTGCTAAAGGCTCCAACAATTTAAATGTCAAAAATATCAAGGTTTATTTCAAATACATACATACTAATTGAGAAATGTCCAAATTTTGATAATATAATATATTTCTAGCTTATCCTGGTTACTGTGTTCTTGTACCTTAATAGTTGTTTCTTATTATTGTTTTTTATCAGATTTTCGCTCAATTCAATATGTTTAATGACTCTATTTATTTATTTATTTCACCATGTAATACAAAAGCTTGAAGACCAATGAAATATGCTACATATTAGTTACTTAAGTTTAATGCAATTAGTAAAATATATAAATATCTCTGTATACATACATACATATCGTCACCTTAAATTCAAACGGTCGTAGCTACACTTTGTATTTTTACAGGAGAAACAAAAAACGATTTAAAATCAATAATAATAAAGTGTTCATATAAATATTCTTCGAAATTTACTTGTAGTATGGGTACTTATATATTTTTAACCATTTATTTTCTTTTTATATATATTTAATCTTTTATGTTAGTTACGTTCTTTGCAAATAAAGAATAGATGCACTCGTAATTACGTCTGTTTGGATTTCTTTAATAAAGTCGTAATTTTTGATCGCAGTGGTCTAAATATTTGCGTGAACATGTAGTTTGATAAAGTGAACCATAATCAATCAAAAACTCGATTTCAAATTTGTTTGTAGTTACATTCGTTTGCATTTAACGTGACGATATGTATGTAGGTATTTTAAAATAAATTCAATTCAAATATAATATTACCTTACTATCTATCCTACTAATCCTACTATGCAATGACGGGTTATATGCTGTATTGAGACATAGGATACTTTCTATACGCGATAATAAAACTGATTTAAGCCCGATCGATATTACATGCATATGTAAATACATATACATATATAAAATCTTTAAAATGGTTCTTGATATATTGTTGTCCCTCTCTTCTCTAGTGCTGTTATTAGCATGAAAAAATTCGTAAGTAATTTAGATAAAAGTGTTGTATGATTTTACGTTTTATGAGAAGATGCATATCGTTACCTTAATATAGAAAGGCCTTAACTCATTATTTTATTGAAATTGGGGCAAAGTATGATTTTTTGAATATTTTATATGTATTTAGGAAATAATAATCAAATCTATTAAATGAGACAACTAGGTCAATAACTCCATAAGCCACATGCAATCAAAAATTGATTTTATGTGCTCAATCAATTGCTAAATACCATAGCTTTATATGCGCTAATAAGATTTTTAGTAAATTAAATTATTTTGGCGGTATTATTATAAAATCTACTTCTTCCAAAATTATATATTTTTATTTTGATTTCCTCAATAACTCTGTAAGCCACACTAACTTTACTTGTTCTTTTTTTCATCGATGGATGAAGCTATTTTTCAAATTCATCTGATATTTCTGTTAAATCAATAGGCACGAGTATTAAAGTACTCTTCCCAATAGAATGAAATTTATATCAGAAACTAGCGCGGTATGATTTTTTAAGTTTTTATGGCATACGCTGTTATTGCACAAAAAATATAATTATTTACTATGTTTATGATTTGATCAGGCTAAAGTTCGTATCGCTTTGTAAGCCAAATTACATGTGATTATTATTAATGAACAACTTGCTGTTTTCGAAGGCCACTACATCTTCATCATCAGCATTCTTTGTGTTTGCAAATGGAATATGTGAATTATTTCGATTCATCGTATTTCAATTTGCTGAAAGCTTTATTGTAATTCATAGATGGACACGTCATAGTTACCCTCCTAAAATGCTTCTTAAGAGTGTTTAATGTAGAAAATCTCAAAACCCCGATTTTTTAGATTATTTTAAACTTAAAGCCGATTTATTCAATATTTTGTTATTGTGACTTACAGAGTTATTGCACTAAGCGTCTCAAATATAATTTATTGAATATAGAATTAGTGACTAGCCTATTTAATGCAATGAAATAAAAAATATGTAATTTACCTCTGAGTAAAGTAGCACAGCTACCCTTGTACATAGAACGGATACCACCTTCTCTGTATAATTTAAGAGCACAATCAATCATGCCATTATATTTGCGTTCAGCAGGTGATGACGCCTGTTGAATTTGCAGTAGACACTTTATGCGCTCTCCGGGTGCGGTAATTATTGTAGAGAGTAGACCAGAAAAAGAACCAGCAACAAATGTTTGACTATATGTTAATTTTGTGTTGCCGTCAGTCTGTTGAACACGTTTTCCCAATGCATAACCAGCAAAACACAAAGCAAAAATTGGTGCTACACCAGTTATTGGAGCTGACATACCTTTGTATAATCCTAGGAAACCTTCATTTTTTATAGTTTTAGCTGCACAGTCGAAAGTTCCTTTAAACATCGGTGCTTCTCCTGGGGCTGGATTTGGCATTGTTTGTAAACGGACCTAATAATAATAAATAAATACATTTACATTATGTTACATACACATATTAGTTTATAATTATACTATCCCAGCTAGCCAGGAGCTGTTTATATATATATATATATATATATATATATAACTCCTAAACGAATCTCCTGATATTATGTACGTCATGTTTAACTCTCTCTCAATCTATCTCTCTCTCGCTGATGCTTTCATTTAAGTTTTAAATAAGAATCTTGACGGCTCTTAAGTGTTTTTTTTTATTTTTTATAAAAATTAATGATATATTAAATAGAGGCGTAAATTCAATGTGCTTGATATTTTACATGAAATATTCAGGGCTATCGTGAATAAAATTCCGCGTGAAATTTCTCCCTTTTTCAATTAGAATTTTTTGTATTCCCTATTACTTGCTATTAGTTGGAATTATTCCCAGGAAAATTTTCACACGGAATTTTATTCATGATAGCCCTGATTTATTAAATTGGACGTACGTAAACAACTTTTAAAAAAATCTAATTCTTTTAATTAATTTAATTTTTCATAGATCTGTGCTATGTGTTCGCCAAAGATGGAATCGATAGACGTTTAAAAAAGCTAAACTCAACACAGTAATTATAATTTTTTGAATTTGTTTTGTATTAATTTATCTTTTTTTGTGAGTTATGAAAAAATTTTCCGTTGTAGAAAGAATTACAACTTTCCCTTTTTAAATTAGGCTTTAATTAATATATTGAAAGTTTTTTTATTATTAATAAGTATTAAAAAAATTTATTTAATTAAGTAATTTAATTAAAAAGCATACTGAGTATTGTAAGATTCCTCAAATCATTATCGAATGATTTTTTGAAAACTCTCTCTTTCTCTCTTGAGAAAAGAGTTGTAAGATAATCTCTAGATAAATCTCAAATCATTGCATCTACGACTGATGCTAAGCACACAACTGGGACGAACGACTAATTTTTCGGTGCGAACTTTCGTTATAAAATATAAAACACATTTGTGCATATGAAAATGAACACAACACTGCCGTACAACGAAATTCGTCGTGCGTGACGAACTGTGAGATAGATTTATTTCTATTTTGTACGCCAACGAACGACGAAAAAACAAAATTGAGAGAAAATTCTCTCCATCTCTTCTTATTTTTGTACACACAACAACCAACTTTATCAAATATGAGAGAAGAATTCGGTGAATGCTTATCGACGAATTCGTTGACGTGGACGAAATTCGTCGTTCGTCCCAATTGTGTTCCTAGCATAATAAAAACGCCTTCTGTGGATTTTGTATACGAATCGTCTACGGTAAAAGTTCTTCCCACGATTAAAATATGAGCTCGTCTGCGATTGAAAATGGTCTACATACGATTCACAATAGATTCTTCTGCGAAAAGGCTAGCTGGAATCCTACTAATATAATATATGTATGTAAATGTGAAAGTTTGCATGCATGGATCGAAAATTTTAAAAAGGGTTGTTGCCGAATAAATACGCGAACGGAAATATAGTAAACATTATTAAGATTAAAGAAACAGCTGACTCCAACCCCACATAGTGTTGAAAAATATGTAAATTTTTTAATATTCAACTTTTTAATTATTGGTACTCGATACAATAATTTTATAACACGAACAATCTATGAATAAATTTTGTAATTTTTTTGCTTTGAAATTCCATTAGAGTCCACATTAAAAAACTCTAATTTTGCAATTAGAATTCCAAAATTGATTTCCTAACTACAATATTTAATTTGCAGCAAAGGTACTTACATAAATATATTCCAAATAAATAAAATAAGCGAATACATACTTTTATAGTGTCCAAAGGATGACCTGATAGTACAGTACATATACCTCCAAACCCGCCACTTAGGAAAGATTTAATAGGATTGGCTTTACGTTCCTTCGAATCAGACATTTCGTTATCAAATTTCTAAATAAAATATAATTAACCAGGGTTAAAATTAAATGTATATCCATATACATACATATTTTAAGGTAGATTACAAAAACGAAAATCAATTATCAAAATTTAGATATAATACGTCAGCAAGTTAGCAAGTTAAATTTTAGAGGTTTAACACATAGGCCGACTTCCTAAACGCAAGTTGCAATGCATAATTTAAAAAAATGCGTGTGCAATGCTAAACATGTCTTAAGTGCAACTTTGCATTGCAGAGAATTTTTTTTTGCATTTTATTTTTTTATATATATGTTTGCATACAAAATAAAAATGATGATACTCATTAAAATGAGTTGCCAAACGATTAGGAACATTGGACATTGCCATAGAGCTTACAAATGCGCTTAGGAAGTGTATGTATTATAAATATGCAGTGCAACTTGCGTTTAGGAAGTCGGCCATACACTTCATAACATGAGCCCAAATACAAAAACTAGGCTTTCATGTTTTGAATATACATATACTTAATGTACATACATACATATGTGATATGAATGTACATACATAACTAAAGAGAAATTCAAGATTGATTTTTTTTTTATAAGCATGCATTACATCCAAATACAACTTGTATTTATCAATTTTAAATTTTTCAGCCGTGATTTCTTTTTTGTGTAAAATTTAAAAAACTGCAATTACCAGGTTTGTCGTTTAATACATTTGTTTGCGTGTACATATGTAGACAACTTTGCAATCAAGTTCAATTGTTAAACCATTCATAATCCAAGTTAAAAATTCAAAACTACTAATCTATTCGCAAGGAACAACTTACCTACAATTATTGGTAGTCTTTTTGGGCAGTTCAAAGTCCAGGATTTTTAATTATGTAAAGTAACTGTAAAGCTTAGTATGTATGTAGTTATTCAGTATTTCAGTTTAATATACTCATATCTAGTCGGCATACATATTATATTATTTTCAATTAATATTCTATAGTCTTATTTGTAATATTATTTACAATTTAAAAAAATTTGCTAAAATATTGTGTGAATCCAAAGCGAATTCACATCTGTCATAGACGTATAAATCAAACAAAAAATAGAACATATGTTTGACAGACAGTATTTACATTGAGGGAAGGAATCACCACAGAATATGAATTAGTTGTCTATGGAAGAAAAGTGTACCCCACTTTACACATTTTTGGAAGTTATTGCTCAAACACATTGCTAAGCCAATATGCTAGATCACAAGCTGTCAAAGTTAGCTTTTTCGTAGAAAATAATGGCGGGAGAGTATATAGTAACTTAAAATAAAAACTAAGCAGAAACAAAGTATTAAGAAATATTTTATAGAAATGCACACTTTGTATGCAAAGGAAAACCTGCAAATAGATTTGCAATTCATTTTTTACTAAAGTTTTCTTATTTGTGTTTAATTTTTGCTCCCTTAAAACCCGGTCAAAATGCTTGCTGAGATTGGCTATAGTATGAGTGAAAATTTGTTAGTATGTGTGACACCAGCTATACTTGATGGAAAATCAAAAAATTTTGTGTTTCCGCATGCTTGCTGTCAGTTGTTATGCGTGTATATTGCTAACCCATCAAGCCCGTACAAATTTGCATTATAATTATATTTCCATTGTGAACGGTTGCCCAAAAAATCGGAATTAACAGGAAAACAACAATTTTGAGGAAAAAAGATGTGTTAGAACTTTTTTATTTTACTTTTCTCCATCAAGCATAGTAACATCAACCCGACAAGCACATGTACGCGTAATTGACAGCAATCATTTTGATCTTGTCCAAATAGTAGCTGTCAAAATACTCAATGTACGTTAAAAGTTTCAGTGTAGTAGTTTCCCTTCACGGAAACGTACTGTGGTAACTGAACACTGAATACAGTACTGAATGTCTGTCACTGTATTTAAACGTTGCCGTCAGTTGAAAAAAGCAACGTACAGGGCATGATACAATTATACTAGGTACATGCACAAGCCCAGCCTGTCACTGTATACATTGCACCTAGTTGTCAAACTTTGTTTACAAGCTGCAAAAATGTTAATGTATGTGTGTAAATAAAATGATTACAGTGTTGCCAATGAATTTACACATGGCTGTGTCTCCAATTACACATTGAAGAAAATTACACTACACATCTTTTGTGTAGGTTAAAATTAAAACAATAATTAATAAAAATAGAACCCAAAGTAGAATTACACACATATTATACAAGAATTCAATTACATCGCCTACACATGTGAGTAGAAATTACACACTGTCTAACTACACCCATATTGGCAACACTGAATAACTCAAGGCGAATTGACATAAGGTGGTCTTAATTTGCAACTCTGCGTATTCGCCTTGATATTTGTTAGTGTAAAATTTCCTGCTGTCAGAATATTTCTTAACGTTTTGATTCATTTGACAGCAGGGGAATTAAGTCAGCTGGCGAATTAAGATCACCTTATGTGGATTCGCCTTGGAATAACTATAATCATGCAGGAATGACGCGTCTGCAATTGTACTTTAGTTACCCTGTAATTGTTATTTTTATAAACAAAAGACAGTTGTTTCCGACAATTTGGGGTTTGTTTATACCAACAAAATATATGTGTTTTTTGGTGTTGTAGTTCTGCATGTACCTAGTATAATTGTATCGTTGTACAGGGTATTGACGGACTGTATTTTCCGCGGTTTTTAGACAAACCACATCACAGAGCAATACATGTATATTGTATGTACATACTTGACTTGAGTCCAGGATACAGCTCGGAATATTATACAGATCATAGACTAACAGTTAATATTCTGTGATACAGATACACAGCATATTTGCGGTCTTCGTACTAAATAATTATCAAATATGCCAAACGGAACTTTGAATATTGGCGATAAGTTTCCCAATTTTAAGGCTGATACTAGCCAGGGAAAAATTGATTTCTATGAATGGATGGAAGACTCGTAAGTAGTAAAATATGCATATTTTTATAGCTTTAACAAATCCAAACAAAATATAACTATATTTCTCAGGTGGGCTATTCTATTTTCGCATCCAGCTGATTACACCCCGGTGTGTACTACAGAATTATCACGTGTTGCTGAACTGCTGCCTGAATTCTCCAAACGCAATATTAAGCCGATAGCGTTATCATGCGATACTGTCGATTCCCACAAGGGTTGGATTGAGGATATAAAAAGTTACGGAGGTAAGCCAACTATAAATTTATTGTAATTAAAGCTCCTATTGAAGTTATGGGAGTCTACACTGTTTTTCGGAACGAAAGAAAATTGTTTCGAATTACATAGTAGACCCCCTGAACTCAGTTTGGTTGGCTGAGAGTCGATCCGACACATTGGCATTGCCATTCACAACTTAAACAATTGAGTTTATAGTTAGCTCGTTCCATAACATTTTCAAGTAGAAACTTGTTGTAATTCACAATACCAAAAATAATACAATTGCGTTTTGTGGAAGTTCGATTGTCTCCCAGGCGACCAAATGTGTTGAGAACATCAATAGGAGCATATAAATAAGTTTTATATAGAATTATCTTCATTCGACTATCCAATTATCGCTGATGATAAGAGGGAATTGGCAATAATGTTAAATATGTTGGACAAGGATGAACTAAATGCTGAAGGTATACCATTAACATGCCGCGCAGTTTTCATCGTGGACCAGAACAAAAAGCTTCGTTTGTCTATATTATACCCAGCCACAACGGGTAGAAATTTCGAGTAAGTTCCTAAAAACTTCCGTATATATTGCTTTCCATGCTTAGTTTCATTATTTATTTATCCTTTAGTGAAATCCTAAGAGTTATAGACTCATTGCAGCTTACCAGTACCAAACTTGTAGCCACACCTGCAGATTGGAAGGTATTTTACTGAGTTTCATTTTCATTAATTTTAAGCATATTTAAAACTAATTTTTGTATAGCAAGGAGGAAGCTGCATGATTTTACCAAACTTATCTGATCAGCAAGTCATGGAAAAGTTTCCAAATGGTTTCACTACTATAGATGTACCGTCAGGAAAAAAATACCTACGTCAAACTTCCCAACCCTAAACTTCACTTTTTGCTACAAGTTTAAAACAAAATGATATTTTCCACAAAGCATATAAATATATGTTAAAAATGTAATGTATGTATATATGCATAGTTACATATGTATGTTTGTATATAAATTGTGTGTGAAATTTTTACAATACATAAGTATAACAAAAACTACAAACAACTCGTAACTATTTATAATTTTTTCGTCACAAACAATAATTTAAGAAGAAACAAAAGAATTTTCTATAAACTTAATTTATGTGTGCACAACCATAAATTTTATAAAATGGGGAATGGATACAAAATATCTGTTAACTTAAAGTAACTAAAGCTACTATGTATTTGGAATAAAATAGTTTGCACAATTAACAACTTATAATATATTAAAGAGTATATGTATATGTACGTGTGTAAATAAGCCTAACACCAGATCAAAGCAAAGAACAGACATTATATACTAAAAGGATTAAGATGAAACCTCTAATTTTCGTAATTTTACTTGCGTTTTGGAGAGTATGCTAACATTTTGCGAACTCTTCTTAAAATAAAAGGCCAAAATATAAATAACAAAAACCAAGCAGGTGAAATGTCTGAGAATGGCCACCAATTGGGATGTTTGTTTTTAAACTCTCCATATTTTTCAATCACTCTTTGTTTTGCAACAACATGTTTGATGTCTCTTAATGTTTTTTCCAAATCAATTACTCTTTGATTGATAGACGATATATCGGAGTTCATTCGCAACACGGTGATCTGTATATGTTTAAGTAAATCAGTATTACGTTGCAAGGATTCATAAAGCTCGTTTTGAATATCAAATGGATCTACATATTCATCATCAGATTGGTCCGATTGATTTAAACCGTTTGTTTGCGAGTAATCCAATCCCATAAATTTAGAAGATTGTAATGGCATTTCTATATTCTGAACAGGTGTTGTAGGTGCAGCCATAACATCATCTAAGGAGGATTCATCACCATTTATATTTAACTAAAAAAAAATGTGATCATGTTTAAAGATAAATAAAAGATAAAAGAAATAACATAACTTCAAATAAAATAAATGTATTACTTACATCTTCGTCATGGCCGTTTGTGCTATGTTGAGGGCTATTTGTTCTTGAATGAAATGGTGAGTTAGGATGGGATTCTGCCAATTCCTTCATGCCGGGAACTACGATTTCTAGTTCATCCAAATTAATATTTTCTAGACCCTGCAAGCTTCCTACAAAAGTTTGAACATTTTCGGTAAATGACATTGTTTCAATAATTTCACGCAAATTCTCAGCATATTTTTGCATAGCTTCTTCCTTAGTTAGATGACTATTTCGATTCCAAGCCTCCCATTTAGCTTTGTTAACAACATCCCAAAATGAGGGCTTTCTTTGGTTACAAGCACCTTCAGTGGCTTGTTTATATAGCCCATAAAATTTCAGCATCATAACATTACTAGGTTGATAAGGTCCATTCTTTGGCAGACCTTTAATGACATTAACAGCTGCTTGGAAACGTTCTTGCACAGATGTCATAGCTTACTATAAATAAATGTTTTCCAATGTATATATTGTATATACACTATGTCAACAGTGTGTTTACACATTAGTGTATATATGTATGTATGCATGTGTATATATCCCTCATTTACTTGAATAACGTCATAACTCAAAAACGACTACAAAGTTTTCTTACAAGTAAATGGAAAAAAGAAAATTTCCTTTTTGTCTCAAGCATTGGGTATATAATTGAAATTTTTACATTATGTCTTTTTCAAGCGATATAAGAATTTTTCAAATTCGTTGCTAACTTTTTCAACCGACTTCTCGACTTATAATCAGGGACCGTAACGGTTATAATTTTTATTTTAAAAATCACTTTTTAATCATTATTTCTTGACTTTTAATTATTTTCAAAATAAATTTTTTAGCAAAAAAAATAAAAATCGGGAAATAACTCTTATTTTCTGAGTAATAAACAAAAATCAAGAAACAACTATTATTTTCTTAGGAATAAATAAAAATCAAAAAATAATCGAAAAAGCAGTTATTTAATAAAAAAAAATTATTGCATATGTAGGTAGTCCATGTAACATGGCGTATCTTGGTATATTCCTTGTGCACGTAGCACTTCCTTATTAGTGTGATTTTTTCAGTTTAAATTTGGAAAATAATCGTTATTTATGATCCCTGAAAATATCTATTTACTGTCAATTTTCGGCATTAGTTAATCAACTATTCTCTTGTATTTTTACATAAATCTAGTACAGTTTCATGGAATTCCCAACTTTTCACGGTTGTAATCGGTCTTTATATTATGTCAATATTCCCATATAATAATTTTTAAATGCGGGGGTCTACTCTGTATTTCGAAACGAAAGAAAACCATTTTGAATTTGTGTTATTAATATTACAATTCGAGAGCATTTGCTTTCATTTCGAATTAAGTCGTGGACTCCCGTAAGTTTTTGACATTCGACAAATTTTATCTTCAAATAGAACTAAAAATTCTCATCGGGTCTATTATGTTATTGGAAATGAAAGAAAATGGTAGGTGTAACTAAATGTGTATGTACATATTGCATTAGTTCCTCTATAGAGCGTTACATAAAAATTTTTCAATTTCCAATTTTTACATACAAAAAAAAAACGATATAGGTACATACAGTGGTCATATCTACCCACATAACATAATTTTCTATACTCTTGACTAAATGCTAAACTGAAATAAAAAAAGTAATTCAACTTCGGGAGAAATCGGGAAACATAGTTTTGCATTGATATATGGTGACTAAATCTAATTCAAACGGCGTGTTCCACGATGTCGACAAAAAACTTTCGTTCTATATCTTTTTGTTTTCAATATACATACACAAGTTTTCGATCGAACGTTCCTATCAACGTCATTATTGGCCTATCTTAAGAAAATTATTGTTATCTGATTAGAAAATAGCCAATAGAATTACATCGAAATAACGTGTGATGTAAGATCCACCTAAAATCGTCATACATCTAACTCATCGTTGAAAGTAGTTTCCGCAATGCAGCATAATCATACACAAGACTTGATCTTATATGTATTTGACAACCTAAATGGAATATCCTGCATTTATCTTAAAATATCATAATGTTTTCAAGACTTAACAAAAGTGGTTCATGCCACTTAAATTATTCGAACTTTGTTCTTAAACAATGTCCATATCTATTTGTACACTTATGTATGTGTGCACCTGTTATTTATAAATGTATGTAAAATGTATATACATACATACATATGTATTTAGTTTGTATGTAAAAAGATTTTTTTATGTGCCTTATACAATTTACCTTTTTCGTTTAATAATAAACTACATGTACATAAGTGTATTGATAATATATTTATACCAGCAACAAATTTCGCAATGACAAGTTTGATTTTAAAATACTTTATGAATTAGCTTATTGCAGTTTGTCGTTTTACTTTTCTCGTAAATTTTATTAAAACATCAACCGATTATACTACGAGATTTGTTATTATTATTTAAGAGAAAACAAATGTTTTTATATACACAACAGTTTCAAGCTACTTGTCATGCTAAGTCTCCCTCCACACTACGGAATATTTGTTGCGGAGCATTTCAAAATTTCCTTTTGAAACTGTATTCGTGTCCACACAGCAGGGTTGCCGTTAAAAATTTCTAATAAGTATAAAAAGGGTATTTAAGAAAAACAGGTTCAAAAAAGGGTAACAAACACAAATTTAACAATTAATTATATACATACATTAGAATAAAATAATATTAATTAACATACTTTAATTATAAATCAATGTTAACCCTCCAACTGGCCACATCGTAAAAACGATCGGGCGAAGCTAATAATTTTTTTAAAGTGGATATAGTCAAAAGAACCGAAAGTTTTAAATGGGGTACACACTATCAAACATGAGTGACAGTTTTTCTCAAATTTTGCATTGATCGATATTTGTGAACACCAATTTCGTCAGTCAGCAGTCAACCACAGAATTTTCTGTTGTTGACTGACAGCGGCAATGTTGGGTTTTGAGCGATAGTGTGTAGCAAAAAGCATCCAATTTGTGTTTTTCTGTGTTTGTGTGCCCAATATTTTTCTTGATTGAAGGTTTGTTTGTCGAACATCATGTTTGAAAATAAAAGTACTTTTAGTACAAAAACAGAGTTGTATATTGTAATTTCTTGTTAATTTCATCGAAATTAAGTAAAATACCTTAATTTGGAAAATGTCAAAATATATGGGAAATTAATTAATTTCAACTTGTTTTCGACCGAAATCACGAAACTGCTTAATTTGGAGTCAGCCTGAATGGGCTATTATATAAGATTTTGCTAATTTTAAATACATTTAAAAGCTAATTTAATACTCTTTTTTTAAATATTCATAAATCATGCAGTTAATGAATTTTTTAGACATAAATAACATTGAAAAATTACGAATAAAGTTCAATACTATCTGGTTCCCTTAAAATTATACATTTTTATGTTATGGACAGCTCTGCACTAAAAGGAAAACATGTAAGTTGCAAGACAGTCAGTCATTTGTACGAAATTATTGTTGATAATACGTACATAGAGCTTGCATGCACTATACTTGCATGTGTAAACGCAGGGTAAAATAAAATAAATTCAAACATCGTTTTCAACTTGTGGCAGCACTAGTTGCGACCATTTTGACAAATTGACACATGTCTCATTCGCGGAAAAACTGTGCTTGTGGAATTTCGTGTGGATTTATTTCACAACTAATCGCAAAGATTCTCAACTTTTTGTAGATTAGTATACAAAATATATAAAGAGTGAGACAGAAAATCAACAATTTAGAAATTATTCAGTAACAAGTATTAACTGAAATATAAAAGCTTTTTGTTAACCTTGTGAAAATAAAAAGTGTTTGGACAAAGAACGTGAGTGAGAGACTAATTGCATTTTCTTTATATTTTCGATGAAATCGATTTTTTGCCAACTAATACGTAACTTTTATTAATTTTTCAATATTTTTATATTAGATACATATCTGTGTCTAGCACGAATTTATTACAGTTGGGTAAAAGACCCAACAAACAAGTATAAACTCAATTAAATCAAATTGTGAAACAAACAGTATAATAAACTATAATTTTGCAGTTAATCATGAAATTTGTTTCACCAACAAAATTCAGCACTTATAAAAATGTTGTTCCATGCGAAATAAATTCATTGTGCTTGCAAGATTTTTATACCAATATATATACAACGCCTGTTAAACAATCGAAAAACAATTTTTTATTGTCGGGGAAACCAACTCAAAGAGACACCCAAGTGATTTTTAAAAGAAGTATAAAAAATCAAAATTTAAGTGACAAAAATACAATTTTTAAAAATTGGACAAATCAAAACTTTTGTATATCCACTTCTTGATTAAGTGCAACAAATATAAAAAACTAGACTACATAAATTTTGCATTCAAGGTGGACTATTCATTCAATTGAACATTTGTAAGAAAAAAATACCGATTAAGTTAACAAATTTACCTCGTGTTTTGCTATCATTAGATTGCATTATTCTTTTTTGATTTTGAATTCTTACAATAAATTTAATAAATTACTACGGCCTGTGCTTTCATTATTTTGCTATTGTGTGATCTGTACATATTTGTTGGATCCACTTCGACATTCAATAAAATACAAAACTTTTTGTACCACGTCCACAAATTCAAATATACAAGAAAAATTTCAGGATTTTCATCTCAACTACTATATATTCTTAAAATTTCAAAAATAAATTACAACAAGAAGCGAAACATGCCGCGCCGTAATAAAAAAGGTGGTAAAGGTATGTATGAATATATATGTACATATATAAAAATAAATATGTACATAAGTAAGTATGCAGACATAATTTTTAATACACTATAATGTGATTTGTTAATGAATAGTGAATAATTATTTCACTCAGGTAATGTACATACATATGTATGTATATATTGTGTGTCTCGAACGAAATTTTCATATGTATATGTATGTACATACATATCGCTCATTTACTCAACGTCACAACATGATACAATAATATATTATATATTAGACATTTTTAGATGATTCTGATTCAAATGTATTATATATTATTAATTATAATTAATTTAATTTTATCATGGTTAGAGTTAATAATGTACTCAACGCTTGAGAGAAAATTGAACATTTATTGTGCCATTAATAAGTTGTGTGTAAATTGAAAACCTTAAACTTTTTTTTGGCAAACTACTTTTCTTGAGTTATGACGTTGTTTGAGTAAATTAGTGATATGTTACCTTAATTGCGTCAAATCCTCGAGTACGTTTCTGTGGCGGGAATTTGATAAACGTATGTTAGAAGAAAGAAAAGTTAGGGTTCAGAAAACATAATATGTAGAAAAATGAATTTACATTAAAAAATACAGCTGACCTTGCATTGGCCGCAACTTTTACCTGTTTACCTGATTTATGCACAAGTATTAACTGAGTGCTTAAAAAAATCCATGAAAATCCAATGTATTTAGTATTTCTAGTTACTTTATTTAAATTTCTTCTTAGTAAATTATTAAATATATAAATTTCTCTTTAAAGGTTAACCCTCTTATGAAAAAACGAATGGGAAATTTAAAGTTGGTTTAACAAACGAATTTTGTATAGCAAAAGTTTAAGCATGCGTTAAAAACGCATGCTTAAACTTTAACAATCATTTTTGCATAAGAGCATTAAACTGCCCAGGCAGAAATTGTTACTGTTCAAACAATTGTAACTCCAAATACAAAATAACAACACTTCCAAAATTGTTCTACCACCATAGTACTGCAAAAACTAAAATATGACTTTACGTTTACAAATTCCGCGTTCTTAGAAATCCTATTCCACTACAACACAGTATATACAAAAATTTGACATTAGTTTCCCAATACATACCAAGTTTACCATAATTCTTTACCGCTACAACACCATAGATACAAAAATTTTACTTTAGTTTCTCAAATACACCGTTTACACAATAATCCTACAATAATAATGCTACACCTTAAATACAAAAATTTGACTTAAGTTTGGAAATTTGCATTGTGACCTTATAAATTTGTATTTATAGTATTGTGACATTGAAAAAGGGAGTGAGAGGTTATGAGTACATTAAAATGTTGGTAAACGAATGTTTTACTAATGTTAGTTGCAGTGTTGCCAAAATGTTACAGGCATTTCCCACCATATAACCCCTGAAAACACGCTAAAAACCGCCAGCTGAATAAAAATAAACGCTCATATAACCGCTGAATTTTTTATAACCAACATATGTCTTTTTTATGGTTTATTGGTAAAAAAAAAGAATAAGATAAATTTTATAAAATATGTATACATATGCATAGACGTATCTATGTTATTCCCCAATATTTGTAAGCAAAACTCAGCCTACTCTTTAAGTAGGTATTTTATTTCCTGCAGAGTTTCCATACACAAATATCCAGCCAGATAAAAGTAGAATCCAAGGGACTACTCCATCTGATAATATTAAAGTTTCAGCTGATTCAGTATATTTTCTGCGATAGACCCTAATTATTCTACACCTGTGGAATAATATCTTGCCGTTTTGCTTGAAGTATTTGTAAAATATTGTTGAAATTTCCTGATTTTCTGACTATCTGAAATTAAAAAATAGCGTTGATAAAATAAACTCTGTGGCTCAATTCACATCGGCTTGAAGTTTAATTTCGAAGGAAAATTTCAATAAAAAAAGTATTTAATCAAAAACAAATTATTCAGAAAAAGTTATTGGTTTGAGAGATTTTGGTTGATATTATGTTTTCCTAATACTCAGTGGTCCAATCAACAAGTTTTCGGTTTGTTTTCCGTTTGTTTAAAGATTTGTTTACTATTTTTTTAATACGAAAATAATGATTAAATTGGTTTGTAATATAATTATTATCGAATTAAATTTTATTCACTAATTGTGAGATTTATTAACTTTTATACTCGTATGTATATACATATGTATGTATGTTATTATTTTTAACCTCTTAAATTTTCACATTATAATACACGACCACAATGTCAATTTTTTATTTGCAAAAAAGTGACGTTAGTTTCTTTTCGCTGTACGTGTTTATATCGAGAAAAAAATTCAACATAAATACCAGGGTACGTGTCGCACAGCTGCGTTAAATTTAATTTATTTTGATTCAATACTTTTCTTTATAAGTTTCAGAAAAACGTTGAAAATCCGTCAACTAAGAAATTCTTCCGCTAAAATTCCCGCTGGTGCTTTTTAAATAGACTTGCCGCTAATGACAACAAAATACAGTCATATATGGCGGGAAAACCGCCGTTTTGGCAACACTGGTTAGTTGTACCCGCAGACAATCGTAGCAAATTCGTGCTGATTGTCTTTTTCTGACTGGGTAGTTTCGTTACCAAGAAAATCTTCGTTTTCTAAAGACAACTTTCGGAATTGAAACCAATTTGTTGTAATTGTAATTTTAATAACTTAAAAATTCGAACAGTTTCCTTTTCGAATCGAATTACATAATAACCCCACAGAATTAAGTTCTCTGACATGCTTGACACAATATATGTACATACATATGTATATGGTATGGACAGACCTTGTATTAAAATATAACCACTCTTTTGTTGTTCTCTTTTTTTTTTTTTTTTTTTTTTTTTTTTTTTTTTTTACTTTACTTTACTTTACTTTATTATTAAGAATTACAAAATAACCGAGCTCATAGAGCCATATATGGTTAATAATTCAACTCAAAAACTCGTAAAAAATATCATGATTATAATTTCTTAAATTTTAGGACGTTTCGGCGATTCCAATTCGGAAGATGAGTCATATAACGATAATGCATCAGTATATTCATCCGTTTCGGAAAATGCACCCTCAACTGCGAACGATATTGATGAAGTATCTTTGAACGAGCGTTATGAGGAGAAATTTGTACAAGCTTTGGAAAATGCTACAGAAAAATCTACACAAACTAGAGTTGCAGCTTTGGAAAGTATGTGTGAAATTTTAATGCATCGCTATATGCCTGATTGCGTCGATGATCGCAAGGAGACTTTAGTCGATTGTATAGAAAAAAGTATACGTCGTGGAAAAGGCCCAGAACAGGTTTGCGGTGCTAGATTAGCTCCTTTACTAGTGTTGCAATTGGGAGGCGACGAAGGAATTTCAAAGGCTTTAAATCAATTTTTGCTTACAACAGTGCAAGAAAAATCGGTATCATTTGACGCGCGTGCCAAATGTTGTACAGCTTTAGGATTATTAAACTTTTTTGGAAATGTTGATATTGGTGACCTTTTAACTTTGATGCAATTTTTTGAGGGTATTTTTAGTGGAAGTTATTTGAAAGGAGATGACAAAACACCCATTTCTGTTAATGCTGATGCCGGTACATTACATGCTGAGGCTTTGTCTTCGTGGGGCTTATTATTGACAATGATACCTCCGGGAGATTTTGTTTCTTGGATGGTCTCTGGCCAATCTATGCTACCGTATGTTCTCAGCTTTTATAAATTACAAGTTCGTAATGTTAACTTTGATATTTTAGACATTTTAAAAAACTTATGGGACTTTTGGAATCGCCTCATTTGGATGTACGTATGGCTGCTGGTGAAACTTTAGCTTTAATTTTGGAGTGCGGCCGTGCTCACGACGAGGATTTCTTAGAAGAATATTTAAATGATCTAATTGATGCTGTCAAGAAATTAGCTACAGATTCACATAAGTACAGAGCCAAGCGAGATCGGAAAGCTCAAAGAGCGACGTTCAGAGATGTTTTGCGTTACCTGGAGGTAAATAAAACCATATTTTTGTATATACATATGCTTCTTTTATTTATCTTTTCTAACCAACAAGATAAAATTAAGGAAAAATAATGAACATGTAATTTTATACCTTAATATGTTTTCCTAAAAATCCTTTTTTTTTTTGTAATCATTTCAATTTCGTGCAGGTATGAGTCAGTTGATGTCGACAATTTTTTTCTGAACATTTTTGGTGGTTGTGAATATTGTTCTTCATAATAACACAACCAACTTTGTTAATTGTGTCCATGTATTCACTAAACTTTACTTTTTTTGTAAAAACATTACTGCGCCAATGGGAATTATTACTAGAATTTATAAAGCGGGAAGAATCAGCAAATGATATTTTGAAGGGCTTATAAGCTTTTTCGCAAGTTCCGTGGCTTTTTACTAAAGCGCCGGCACTTTCTTCATCCAATTCTTCCATAACATTTGCTCTCAATTCGGCACATGGCTGTTTCCACTTCAATAGTTTGCTTGAATTTAGTTTGCTTGTTTCATCTTCAAAACTAAGAGACTTGTATATGCCTTCTGGGTATTCGTCTATGTTACAAAAATCAACCTGATAAGTGGTATACATACGATCACGTTCTAAACGCCTATTTAGCTCGTCTTTAGGCATTTGTTTGAGACGCTCATACAGATCTGGATATGTTGTTCGTAGTATTCTTAAAAAACGATTTGGTTGCTCCTTAAAGCAATCCGTATGATTATCGTTTAATTTCATGTCAAGTTGATTGTTCAAAAATTTTGTTGGTATAACCCGGCGATTGATTAAACGTCCCATTGGTGCTACTCCCGTCCATTCAACATTACACTCCGCTTGTATTACTTTAGGGATATCTATTTCATTTTCATCTATACATTGACACTCGACTTTCTCTTCATAAGGTGATTTTGAATGCTTGAACTGATATCTTTTCGTATATGGCGGAACATAATCATGTTTATAAGTAGTATCCATCTTTTTTATTTCACACAAAATTTTGAAAACAATTTTTTCCTGAATTAAAAAAAAGTATTTTTATTCTTTTTATTTCACACAAAAAATTTTGAAAACAACTTTGTTTTGGTTAAAAATATCTTTAGAGCGACAAAGTTTTCAAAGCATTATTACATATTTTTTAAATCGTTATTCAATAAATTTATTGTAGGAGGACATTTCTCCAGAGATTAGTATACGCTTTGGCACTGAATGTTTAGTTCTAGATTCTTGGGCTATTCACCATCAATATTCAGCGTTATGTGTTGTGATGGGTCCTGGAATAACATCACAATTGCAAGAAAATGATTTCATAAGAGAAATGTTTGGATTGGGAGCCAAACTTAATCAAAATAATGGAGCCCCTAAAGGCAAGGCATCCAAGCTGGAGAGGGTATGCAATTTTTATATTTTTTAGGTTCGAAATGTAAACAATTTTTTTCATTACAGCACCTAATGAATGCAGCCGCTTTTAAAGCTCGTACCATATCGAGAGCTAAAAACCGTGATAAACGCTCTGCCGTGTTTAACTGAAACTGTTCAATATTTTTTTACCTTGTATTTTATAAAAATAATTCAATTAATAATTATGTGGTGTAAACTCAAACTATAACTTCAACTAGAAAAAATATTTATTCACATAAATACATACGTACATTATATACATATATATTGGTCTGTCATATGCATTTTAATTTGAAATTTCAAATAGATCTTAAAAAAACTTCAATAAATACTTAATAAATATTAAATAAATTTATATCAATCGAAGCTACTACAACTCTAAATGAAAATAATGCATAATATAGAAATATTTTTTGGTTTGATTAAATGTAATCTACTAAATAAGTAGATATAAGATATGACTTAGACTACTTTCATAATTTAGGGCACATATCCATATATATGTATATATATGTGTGTATGTTTGCATATATTTACATATGTACATATATGCAATCGTTAAGAATATCGCTTAAAATGGCGTTTAGTCGATTCCGCTAGTCTTACGACTCTTGACGAAAATGCAAAAACTGGGTTTATGGAAATAAAAATAAAAACAAGAAATCGTATCTCAGTTGTATTTTCGTCAAAATTCATATGAATTGTGGGATAGTTGCAACCTACTTTAACTAGTTCGTACAAAAATTATTAAATAGTAATAATTGAAAACATCTCATCTCATATAAAAACATAAATGAATGCATATAGAACTCAAAACTTAATTTAGCCAAAACGGATTTTTGTTGTGATCGGGTAGAAAATAACACAAAATATTTGCAGAGATAATGAAAATATGAACGTTTGGAAAAGTTATATAAGTTTTAATATACATACATACATATGTACATATATACAATGGCCTAAATAAATATGTATAAGGTCCTAAGTAAATAACCTAACAAGTTTTGAGTTTGTTATTTTTATTTAATACCGACAAAAATGTTTAATTTGAGAAGTACTAATAAATTTTTGTTATGATTCTATTAATAGTAAAAAAGATGAGATATTTTAATATGTACTTGGTGGTTTGTTATCGTCTTTTATTACAATTTTAAATTAATGTTGAAGAATTATTAAGAAATAAGTAAGCAATTTAGGCAAACAACGCTATAATCAGGTATGTGATTGAAATCGGTTCGATTTGAAATGAAATCGTAAGCTCAAAATGCAGAAAATTGATTATGGCGTGACAGAAAACACATCGATTTCAATTTCAACTTTATTTCATTTTCAGTTGATCATAAAAAATTCAACTTGTTCCTCTATATTTTTTGCTTCAAACTGAAATTGAAGCCGATAATGTGAAGCCGGCTGCCAAAAATATTTTCGGCGACGACAAAACGAAAATCGTTGGATCGCAGTCTGCTGCATTTTTTCTTAATATCAAACAACTAGTCTTAAGGCCAAATTTTGTAAATAGAATTTTCGTTATTTTTCATTCAAATTTGAAACGTTTAGAAACGAAATTTTTTACAAAATCTGCCTATTATAATGAAAAAACTTCAATTCAATTCGTAAAATATAAAAAAACCTTTTTTTTAAACCATGGAAGTCTCAAAAAAATTGGCCATGTCGACGATTTTAGCTGATCGGCTTCAACCTATGTACGTACATACAGGGTGGCCCAGAAAGACCGAAGTGGTGTAAATTCCTTATAACTTTTTATTTAAGACATATTTTTTTAATTTTTTGTTTTTTAAATACAGTAAATTTATAGGGAATATTTTTAGATTAGTTGTTAAAAATGATATCCCGCAAGTGGAGGCCATTTTCTGCTTCGCACAAATGATCTCTTTTCAACACATTTTCCATGACCTTTCGCAAAACTTCCGGTGTTATGTTGTTAATTTCGTCTGGAATATTGGTTTTTAATTCCTCAATAGTCCTAGGCTTATTAACATAAACTTTCCCTTTTAAATAACTCCAAAGGAAACAGTCTGGAGCGGTTAAATCCGGGGAACGTGGAGGCCAATTAAAATTGCTTCTACGCGAATTTATTCTTTCCCCAAAGATGTCGCGTAAAATAGCCATTGTGGCCCTCGGAGTGTGCGCTGTGGCTCCATCCTGTTGGAACCATATTTGCGGATGGTATTCCACGGCTGGCCTTACAAAATTTTCCAACATGGCCCGATATCGATCACCATTGATGGAAATGGCGACATCTCTTTCATTTTCCAAAAAATATGGACCAATGATCCTTTCTGAAGAAACACCGCACCAAACAGTACACTTAACTGGGTGTAATTGTCGTTGATGAAGTACTCTCGGGTTTTCCTTAGCCCATATCCTAAAGTTTTGCTTGTTAACAAACCCATTTAATTGGAAATGGGCTTCGTCACTCATAAATAAGTTATGAATAATGGAAATGGAAAGAGCACATTTGTGCGAAGCAGAAAATGGCCACCACTTGCGGGATACAATTTTTAATAACTAATCTAAAAATATTCCCTATAAATTTACTGTATTTAAAAAACAAAAAATTAAAAAAATATGTCTTAAATAAAAAGTTATAAGGAATTCACACCACTTCGGTCTTTCTGGGCCACCCTGTACATACAATTAAATTTTTTCAAACAAAAATGACAGAGCAATTATGAATAAAATCCCGCGAGAAATTTTTCCTGCTAAACAATTCCAACTAATGATAGGGAAAACAAAATATTCTAATTGGAAAAGGGAGAAATTTCTCGCGGAATTTTATTCATAATTGTCCTGTAAGTTTAATTAAAAAATTCCTTTTATTGTGGTATCATCTGTCTTTAATTATCTTAAAGCATTTTACTTAAATTTATACACAAGTTATTGCTTAGATATAAAACAATTCATAAATCGTCAATTCCCGCTTACTCGATTTAAAAACGCAAAAACAATGCAAATTCTGTTTTCCAATACATCTATACAAATAATTTAACTTTGCATACCAAAGTTCATTGGCGAGTTAAAAATAGTAGAACATGGTCAAATAATCTTTAACTCCCCTGGTCACAATGTTAATTACAATCTCTCATACTCTTTTTTTATAATTATATTATTGAAATTGAAGAAGTTCATTTATATATGTATGTAGTATGTATGTACGTATATACTTTCGCTTTTATGCCATTTTTTTAAACTTTTAGCTAAAGCAATAAATAATAACTTATCTAATATAAAATAAATAAATAAATATACCTATATCTATATGTATATGTAGGTATGCATGTACTATATATATATATATATATATATATATATCTACATACATATATGTAAGTATGCATGTACTATATATATATATATATATATATATATATATATATATATATATACATATATATATATATACATATATACATATGTATATTTTATTTATTTACATTTATAAATTGTATAAACATTGATAAATACTAATAAAATATTTGCGTAATTATAGACAGAAGAATGAAAACTGTATTTTTAATTAAATTTTGAGGGCCAACTTTGAGGGGCGGACGTACTCCCTAAAACACAACTTGTCGCTATGAAATTTTTTTGCATTTTATTTTTACATAAAACTGAACAGATTTGGGGTGAGAGACTATCAGGGCAATTATGTAAAAAATTCCGCGAGGAATTTCTCCCTTTTCCAATTAGAATTTTTTGTTTTCCCTATCACTTGCCACAAGTTGGAATTGTTCCCAGGGAGAAATTCCTCGCGGAATTTTTAACATATGCCGTGTATAAAAAGCTGAAACTATTATGAAGGCAGTTGATTTTTCACAAATATGTACTTAAAAATACAATGCCAGTCGTAAAGCAGCTCTAGGCTGAAGAACAGCTAGCGCTTCATCGTAATTATTGCCTAAGTGCGATCAGGGGCTTATTATGTAATCCGAATCGAACGGAAATGTGTTCGAATTGTAGTGTTAATAACATACAAATTCGAACAGTTTCCGTTTCGAATCGAATTACATAATAACCCCCCTGATATGTGCATACATACATATGTGTGTGTTGTTTGTATATCGGAACTAACCGTATCGCTTAGTTATTTTGTTGTATTTGCGATTCTCAAGTGATCTACACCACTTAATAAGATTTAACTGGTGTATATCATAAAAATCCTTGGAGTGGGTCTTAGAAACTCCTACTTCCTATACGAAGATTCAGGTGATTTGCAGCAACCAAATCTCCTGCACGTGGGATACCCCGGCTCTTTGTCTACGTGGTTCCAACCAAAAAGTTCAAAACTTTACAATGGATATCATACCACTGGAACCTCATATTTATTTTTTTTAATTTAGCATTATTTCCCTAGAATAAAAACACAATTTGGGTGTCATCGAGCTTTATTGATAATTTGAAATATTTAAACGTATAATATACATACATAAACACATTTATTTAAATTTTAAGCACTTTTATATACTTTATGAAAAAAAATTGTTAAAACTCCGACGAACAATTTATAATTATTTAACCCATTTATTTTTTTTAGCATCATTAGTGTATTATTTTAATTATGGAAATTGTGCAAGTTATATAGAGTGTGTATTCTGTAATGTTGAATATTTTTTTATAATTTTCATAATGAAAACTGCAATTATGAATGTTATAAATTAAAGTTGTCTTTATAATTTAGTACAGTTTTCCGATAACTATAGCAGAATTAGTCTTGTCTATATATTTGCGATAATGCTATAATCAATTAAAAATAGAAAAACGTAAATACGAAGCATACAAATTACTGATTCACAACAATAGCAGTATACGCATGTAGAACAGTAATGGGTTTTTGAAATTTAAATCATGCAGTAAACAGACATCGCAAAATATTGTTGCGCTATAATGGAAAACACTTTAAATTTTTAATTGCGAATTTTTGGAATTGTCACAGGCATAAGCAATAACAAAATTAAGTTGCACATATTGTCCCTACCATGCCAAACTATCCAATATGCAAAATTCGTTATCTTGGTACTCTGATTCATACGATATGACTCGTTTCAAAATGCTGAAATTCTTATAGATGATAGATAATTCAATAAGAAATATTATAATTGGCGCCGACTTTAAATTCACAATTTACGACCCGGTCTTGCGGTCTTCTGAAAAGTACAAATTTGCATATTGGATAGTTTGACATGGTAGGGGCGATATAGTTAGTATTGCTTCGTTTTTACATACACACATAATTTTTAAATCTGGTATTCAAAAAAAAATATATGTAGGTCTTTTTGATTTATTGTTTTAAATGTTAAATTTTCAGTAATAAGAAATTAAAAAAAAATCGAACTCTCCACAGTAATATGGAAATCGTTTGATTTCAGAAATTGATGGAAACCGAATTATTTCAAAACAATTCGCTTTGATGAATTTCGAAAGATTTCTAGAATAACATTAGATCTAATCGCAATTTATAGACTACAAAATCAAACTTGAAGTTAAAATTCAAGCGAAAGATTTGTTAAAATCAAATCTTAATAAGAGTTAATCAAAACGGAACTTTTTTATTTTGAGTCGATGCGTTTTTAAAATCCGATTTCCATCACATTCTGAATATTTTGTTATTAACATCAGATTTGCGAATTATTTTAAAAATTCTTTAAATTTTCTTGAAATTTTTTACAATTATTTTCGTTTAATTTGGCGTCAACTTAAGAAGTTTTTATCTGCCTTACACCCATACATACTAAACGATAGCATTGAGCGTTGCATTAGAAGAAGGTTACGTATTTACAGTACATTTAAAGTGTGTATATTTAAATGTTCAGCAATAATGTAACCCCGTTACTAACGCAACACTCACTTAATGCTCTTGTTTATGCATGTATGGCTGTTTTATACAAAAGAAATCGTTGTTTTATAAAAGGTTTATAAAACAATTGTTCAATTGTTTTATTACCTGTTATAAATTAAAGATAGTTTTAAAGAAGGCATATAAAATAGGATTTGCTTATTTTTATATATTCCACTCTCATACTAAAAAAAGTAAAAAAATTGTCAAAGAAAACAAGAAGAAATATTTTTCCGAGTTTATTTGAAAAAAAAAATAAAATAATTCATATTTGAGAAACAAAATCGAGATGGCAAAGCACTAAAAAGTAGTACATCACCACAATTGGTTGAAAATTTAATTTAGATAAAAAAAAATTAAGTATAGAATTATGTATTCCATTCTAAACTTCTATTGTATACCATTTGGTATAGACATTTCTGGACATTTTCTTTCTGTTGTTAAAATGAAAATCACATTATTCAAACAATGAATTTTAAGCAATGAGGAAATATTCATCCACTTTTGAAAACATTAATTTGAAACAAAAGTTATGCGAACGAAAAAAATGGTATTAACATTTTTTAATATAACATTCCGCGGTTTCGAAATTGTTAAGAATTTAGTCCTGAAAACTTTTACATACAAGGCTTTATTATTTATTTGTAATTTCTCAGAATTTTTTTGGTAAAAATACCATTCTTAACTCAAAATTTATAAAGCCCATTTTAACACAATATATTTGATAGGATTTTAAATTTTTTTTTACATCTCAAACAAAAAATAAATTTTGTTTTGTTACCAATTTTATGATGAAGATTAAATTGCCTTTTTCTTTTTAATACCTGCACTTAAATCCCCATTATTTGAAATATGTATATTTTTTATTTGTTTTGGTTGGCAAGATATTTGCATGAATGCTAAAATCAACTTCTTGCTGGTCTGATTCATCGAAATTGCACAAAAACCTTAACCATTTTTTAAATATGCATTTTAAATTAACTATTAGATCAGTAATAGAAGGCAGGCTTGGCTCTTTGTTGCAATGACTGACCATATTAGTTATGTTTTTGTTTTTTTAAGATTCTTAGGGTTACATTTTTTTGTTGATTTAATTTTTGTTGGCGTTATAATTGTTGGTGTTCTCAATTTAACGTTCTTGGCATTTTGTTGTATAGTAAATACATCTCGATACGGTGGCTAGGACGGCAACGACGCTGACTTTCTTGCAGGTGTTTATCCCGTGTTGGTGATATATTCATTTTTTATTAGCCTTAAATTTCGCATAGAAATTTGCAATCTGATCATGTCTAACCGGTATAGAATCCAAAATTCCAGTAAAGCTGAAATTGTTTTGATTACGTTGTTTTTCGTGCAAATAATCGCCCGATAAATACGTAACCACATTTGATTGAAACTCCGTTGCGTTAGGATCCGAATGATTGGCTACCAAATGATTGCAAAACTGGGCAATTTGCAAGAAGACGGATGCATCGCGATCTAAGTGAAATGAAGAAAGTAAAAAATATGTACATTTGCATTGGAGAATTATTGGTATTATATTATTATTATAAGTTGTTTACCCAATTTCCTGGGTATTTTGATGAGAGACAATGGCAAGTTTTCATTATCCCTTTGGGCCCTCATATGACGATTGCCGTGTTTGAACTCTTGCTCCAACCAGCGTATAACATTACGAGCATTTTCGCTACGCTTTTTCAAATCATCTAACTCATTAAACACTATAAATAAATTATTGATAAGACAGAAACATTATGTATTCATAATCCAAAGTTTAACATATACATAAATAACTACAATCATACCAGCATTTGGTATTAGAACGATGAATTTTTTGCTTTTAACCAAATTTTTAACAATTCCATTATATTCGGTTAATGCTTTGGCATCGACGACAACAAATGGGGTCATTATCATGTTCAAAGGATTTTTACGCAACTATATAAATAAGGATGTTTGTTAATACGACTAGTTAGTTATAAATTAGTTTTACTATTCATATTTACCTCCTCTTCCAATGTCTCCACTTCGTTTTTCAGCCAAAGTCTGCCCATTATTTCACATTTCTTCGACATGGCTTCCGAGCGTTCTTCATCAGCCCCACTGCTTGATTGTATTTTTTCGCAAATTGCACTGTTGGTCGTTGTAGAAGCGGAAGTACCACCACCTGCTGTTGCTCCATTACTACTAAATTTTTCGGTATTGCGATTGCGCAGATAGCCTTTACGTGGCATACGTTTGCACTCTTCGACTGTATCCTTTTCCTCATTGCTGGTATAACTTTTCCGTACTATGCCATTTTTACGATCGGAATAACGGCGAGTTCTTCCTTCGGTACGTTTCCGAGCTGCATTTTTAGCAGTTCGCCTTTCGCGTCGTCTAGATGATGATTTCTTTTCTTCGCGTTTCTTTTTAATATTTTCTGTGAAACGTCTAGCCTTAACACAAAAGCGATAATTGAACTTCTTTTGCTTGCAGATAAAGAAACCGAAATCGACCATTTTAAAAATGCGCAAAATGCACTCTTCCTGTGTAGTAACTTTCTCACGAATCGTAGTTTCCCAGTCCAGAGTTATTTGAGTACTCTGGAATATATCAAAACTTTTGAAAACAAAATCTTCCGACAGCGGTACATTAACACGAACATCAAACAGATCTCCAAGGGTTTGGCGAACGTTCGGTGTTGTAAGAAATTCGCGCTCAAAATAAACCTTACGTGTGAAAATGTCAATATTACAATAATTTAACAGCTTCATGATTTTATGAATAAACTCGGGATTAGAGTGAAAGCAGCCAAAAAGTATTTCATGATTTATACGTAACCAATCGAATAGAATCTTCAATGCTCTTATAGTAGGTTCGTTCTGTGCAAAGTCCACAATAATATTTGGATTGATCTTTGTATATTTATTGCGGTAAACCATTTTTTTGGGTGGCTCTTCGTTGAACGGTTTGAAATCTTCATTTGATTTTTGCATATTTGCCAGTTGTACCTTTTGGGAAGATTCCTTGTCACAACTAGTAAAATTTAAAACCGCATTATTTGTGTGCAGTTGAAGAATTTCAAAACTTTTCAATATTTCTTCCGTATCATTTTCTTGGGAATTGCAATTCGGGATTTGAGTTTGCAATAGTTTTTCTTGGTCTTCGGGATATATAATGTTCTCTTCTTCAATAACGATATCATCGTTGTCAGAGAAGTTTGGCCCAGCAGTGCAAAAATTAGACTCAACACTTTCCTTTGAGCCATGATGGGACGAGTTGCGCAAATTGTTATGTTTATGTTTGCTTTCAACTTGAAGGTTACGTTCTTGACCTTTTTCCCCAGGCTCGGCTACTTCAATGTCACTAAAATCAGTATCAAAATTCGAACTCAAATCAGTGTAGTCTTCATCGTCTGTCGAAAATTCTGTGTACATATCGGATTCTGTATCATAACAAGAACTGTCATCAGATTGCGCAATCTTACGCCGACGGCGCCGAAACTTCATTCCTTTTTTCTTACTTTTGCAAGATAGAGGGGTTTTTAAATCACTTTCCTTTGCTTCATCCGAAGATCTTGTAGAAATCGGTTCACCGTCATTTTTAATGTCATCTTTACATGGTTTGTTACTATCTTGCGTTTTGCAAACATAATCTTCATGAGATCTTTGGGACTCTCGCGAATCTGAGGAGAAATCTCTTTGTGACAACTGATTTAATTTTTTCTCTTTTCTCTCAGCCTCTCCAATAGATGCCAACCAATTCTTATATTCATTTCGAGATTTCCTAACACCCATGTCAAATTCTTCAAATTTCTTTGCATACATTGCATGAAAGTCATCATTTTCTCTTGACTTGGTTAGAATGGTCTGTTCTAAATTAACAATACATGCATCCATCAAGTCGGAGCATACAGCAACCAAAAAAGCATTCAGTGAGTAAACTTTTTGAGAATTTATCATCTTCAATTTGGAGAGACAGAAAAATAGAATCGACACAATTTTGAAAATACATGAATCATTGATTTTAAACGTTTTAGAACATAGTACTTTTCGCAAATCCACCAAGACACAGTGACATAAAGAGTTAAAATCTGGCACCTCTTTGTCAAAGAAGAATATATCAGCGATTAAATAAAAGCGAGCATAAAAGTCCTGCAGACTGAATTCTATTTTATTAGGATCCAGCTTTGTCAAATAATCGGCATGTGAGGAGAACAACTTACAAACATTGTTTTCACTTAGTTCGAACGGTATTAGACTCACGAGAGAATACAGATAGTGATATATTGAGTCCAGATCATAATTTTGGCCATAGTACAAAGTGCCTAATTGATTTTGAGACATTCCAATTGCAGGATTCAGCTTGAAGGCTTCGAAATAATATTTAGCAGCTAACTGCTTGGTTATTAACAATTTCGTATCTATACGGAAATCCAAGAAATATCGATGAAGATCACCTAAACTCAAAAGAGAAGAATGGATTGTATCCAAAGCGAATGATACAGCTTCTAGACTTTTATCCACTGCATAATTATTTATATCATTAACATCAAAATTCATAGCTATGGAGATGCGATCTTTATCCTTGCTTTCTTTTAAATATCCGTCATTTATTATACTAAAATCTATTAAATATTTCAAGTCCAAATCGTAAATTTCCTCCATTTTTGCTGCTATGCGTTTATAATTCAATATTCCAGCGCACAAGAATTTCTCCAATTTCTGTACGTTGTCTTCAGCGCCTTCTTGGGCAGCATCTTTCAATTCTTTTGCCCAATTTTTCTTCACGTAGGCTATAAATTCATAATAACCTTTGCGCCACATAATTTCTCTTGCTTTCTTCCCAACTGATTGAAAATCTTTAAAAATTATCTGTACGCATAACTGCACGAGCTGAGCACGTTTTTCTTCCACTTCATTTTGAAATAATTCCGATATGCAAGAAATTCGCTTTTTTTCATCATCTAATTGTTTAACCACAATATATAGCTGTCTAAAAATAATGATCATAATATTCATAAATTAAAAATTCTCTACATACATATCGCTCATTTAAAAATGCGTTTTTTTAGTTAATGATGCAAAATAATTCAGGATTTCGTATTTTATCTTGGGTAAAAATTTCATATAAATAGAGAATATTTTTTCATGTCTTCATTGCGTTGTATGTAAATTGAAAACTAGTTTTTTTGAGTTGACACACTATTGAAGTAAATGAGCGATATGTATGTATGTACATGCATACTCCAAAAAAGCTTTTAAATCAAGAAGAAACAATTGAATTTTAAAAAGAAACGTTTATGAAATATAACTAGGTTTGTTTCATTTTTAAAATAAAAGAGCACGTTCTTGTTTTAAAAAGAATGTTACATATCGTCGTTGCACCGACAAAATCAGCTACTCGTACATATGTATTTTTTTTTTTGCTAAGTTTTCATCAGGATAGGAAAAAACTGTTTTATTTTAAAACATTTCAATATTTTTGCAAACTGCAACGCTATACTGAATCAATAATTGTAGATTTGGTAGGTATAGCGGAATTTTCTCAAAAACTACGCATAACTAACTTATTTTGTTGTTCAGCTTCAAGAGCATTTCTAATGAAATAGTTTTTTTATTTTAACATATTCATACATAGATAACTGTTTTTTTTATTATTTTTGATAAATATTTAAAGTCTACTTTTGTTAACTTCTGAACCAATTAAGATATCTTTAAACAATTTGGTGGGTGAATGAATGTATGACACATAGTTTTATAATGGTGAAACAAAAAAATTTCACAAATCTATACATAACCGATCAAGTCGGAGCAACGACGACATTAATATTGTAAGAAACATTCCTATTTTTGTAAAAATTATTTTTAAAAATGCAGCAAAAGGTAAAATTCTTGTTTTAAGAACGTTCTTTTTTGTTAATTTGTTGTCATACATTTCTTTGGTCGAGATATTTATTGAAAATATTTTAAGATTTATTTGATATTTTGAAGCAAAAATGCACATGACTTACGACCACTTTCATAATTTAGGGCATATGTAGTAGGTGATGTGACATTCGCATCTCGGAAATTGTGAAATTAAAACCATTTGTCAAATAATCATAGTTTTTACCCATTTACATATAAGAGTACATATACACACACATTGATAGTAAAAGTAACCAAATTATATTTTTACAAAGTAAAAATCGTTGGTCACAAGTATATATGTATATATACATATATATATATGTATATATATATATATATATATATATATATATATATATATATATATATATATACATATATATGTATGTATGTATGTATATATGCATGTACGTATGACAAGCTTTGGAGAAAATAAGTTGCAAGTTTTAAATTTACACAAAAACTTAATGAAGATATAAAAATATTTAATTTGAATCAGAAATAATTTCTTATTCGGGTTTTAAGTTCCGCAATTTCAATTCTTATTGAAGGAAATATTTTTATTAATTAATGTGAGTTTCTAAAGAATATTTCATTTGTTCGATAGGTGCGTGTACGAGTCTTTAAAATGAAACTTGTACCCAAAACTAAATATGATGTAACGATTTTCTTGCATTTATCAACTTCAAAAACGATTTTTTTCAAATATTGTAATATTGCAACAAAGGAGTGATATATATGTATGTACATGAACACTTAAATCATTAGTCGGGTTATTTAGAAAGATTACTTACTGATAAATTTTTTTTACTTCAGCATTGATTCCACTGCTTTGTGTAGAATCATGAAATCGTTGAGATTTTATGTTTAAATTTCCAACATTACTGCTGTTGCTAACGCCACCAATGCTATCTCCAGAGGCATTAGAACCCCCGGAACTCAGAATTACATCCATTGTTCTGGTACTGTTAAATATATAATTAATTAATATCATTAAATTAAAAGTTTCGTATATGCATTACATACGTAAATATGTACGTACTTATGTACTACATATGAACATATTGCTCATTTGCTCTAACAACCTTTTAAGATTTAAGTAAACAATATATTAATATGAAATTTGTTAATTTTAATTAAATGTTACTTGCTAATTTTTATTTCTTTATCCATATATTACTTTTCCCTTTATTTTTGATTCTTCATTGTAATAGTTCTATTGAAGCCTTTTAGTTTTTTATACACTTTTTTATTATTTAGTTCATAAGTTACATATTTTGTTAAAATAGTCTGTAAGTCTATGGACAAGACTTAATTTAAATTAATTAATTAATAAAGAAATCTGGAGAACGATACGAGGATTAATTTTGCACCATTAACTTAAAAATTATTTTTTTTGTTATGATGTTGTTTGAGTAAATGGGCGATATCCATGCCAGAATTGCAACAATTTCATCATTTGATATCAAATACAATTCTCAAAAGAAGCCTAAAGCAAGTCGAGAATATAATCGGAAATTTTATTACCCGTTCATTACTTTTTATTTATATGTATATCCTTTACAAGAGAAGGTGAAAATATAATAGAAACAGTACAACTGTCTTGTAAATCCGTTTGCAAAATCCTTATTTTTTGCACTATTGCAATTAATTTTTGTGACGGTCTATTTGGGTGAAATGTATTGGAATCACTAAAACTCAATTTCGTGAAAATAGGATTTAGGTCCTTTCTAGTTGTAACCATCATTTTGTACATAAGTATGTATGTAGATGGATGTAGATAATTTTATATACTTTATTACACATATACATGCAGGTAGGTATATATGTACCTATATACATGCATACATACATAACTTGGTATTTATGTACCCACATACATAATTACATATGTATGTATCTTTATTGTAGCAAATGAAAAATATGTATAACATCTTATAGAACAGTTTATAATAAAAAATAGCTTTATATAGTTATGTATGTAGGTATATTCGATAAACAAAATTTGCAAATATTTATGTACATTTGTCAAAACGTCTATTATTTATATGCATCTAATATGTATACGAACGAGCTACACACAAATGCCCAAGTATGTTCTTTAGTATGGATATATGTACATGCATATGTATATAAATACATGCGAATATTTACATATATGTTTAACGAAAAACAAATGCACAACACGAAATGTACCGAAAGCAATTTCTTATTGCAATAGTTAAATATGTAGATACTTTTGTTTTTATGAAAACGTGAATTTTCTGAATTTTAATATACATAAAAGTATAATTCTTTTAAGTTGTTGAATAATCGATATATAAAGTATGCATATGTATGTATATACGTATAATATATTTATGCACTTATATGTACATACATACGTGATTACTCATTGTTAATACGTATGTACATATAATATTGCAATATACTTATATTTAACAATGCAACATTTTTAAATTAAGTTAATTATAGTCTCACACCTTCAAAAATATTTTAATCGTTCTTTTCAATTTATTTTTTTAATAAAGATAATTTAATCACGTACTTTATATGAAAATGAAAACTGAATGGTTGCTTCTTAAAGTATTTTTCAATGCGTCTGCTTTTTATTATTTGTTTTGACATTTTCTTTTGTTAAATATCTGTATAGTGCTGCCAGATCAGTTTAGCTTCCTTTAATTAATAACGCTGCAGACAAGACGAACTTAACATAGTGTCCGCACTGATTTTATATCATACTCGTAATATGACACCGGCAGAGCAACTGTAATTTTCTCATTAATATCAACACAAGGGGGTAGACGTTGAGGATTTTATATTATGATGAATCAAAAAAATATTTGAAAAATACTTGCCAAAAAGAACTAATTTGCGTTTTGTTTAATTTTTTGATCACAAAAAATTGTTGTGCCACCTTTTTTTAAACGAAAATTGTTTAATAAATAAACGTTTTATATATAATAACACATAAAATGACATTTGATATTAAGATGAATTTATCAGGCGGCAAGCTCTGATGATTATATCATAACGCTATCATAATAATATTAATAAATTTAGTCTATACGTGATGAATTTTAATCATATCAATTCGACATTCATCATGATATAAATTCATCAGATGTGGACACTATGTAACATAGCGTCTATACCTGATGAAAATTTATCATAACAATTAGAAAAACGTCGGCAGAGCCGTTGTCAAATTTTTGTTAATGCAAGCATACATGCGAAAACGTTGTGGTTTTTTTTATTATCATAAATCATAATTTCTTTACCGTCATGAAGAAATTATTTCACAATGCCTGTAATATTTCATTTAATATTTATTAAAAAGCTTCTATTCAATATTTTTCTTTATTTTTATATGTTTTTCTTAAAAAGTACTTAAAAGTTTTATTTTCTGCAAATATATTAAAACGTCAAACAGTTTGATAATATTATTGCGCGTGGAGACCCCCAGTTATGCTGCAAACATGATATACGAACTGAACGCATCCGATGTTTGACACGGCATAATCTATTACAATTAATTTTTTGACAACTGCTTGACAAGACATATTGCGGTTTTCTTTTTCTTCCTTTCCTTTTGTGTTTTTACTCAAGATGGGTGAGTGCCGATTTTAGAAAAGTGCAAATTTCAGAAAAATCTTTAGACATCCATTAAAATAATGAAATAAAATTATAATTTGAAAAGCAAATCCAATGAAAGGAAAGCCATAAATTGTAAAATTATAAACATTTTATGGGTGCATGCTTGTAACAAAAAAACACTACCTAGTCATTTTAAATGGATGTGTAAAGACTTCAATTTTTGTTAGTGGGACTCTAATAATACATAATGTTACCTTGATTCAGGTATTAGCCGCGACAGTGCTCACAAACGCCGCTCCACTGGTGGCAAACGTAAACCTTTGCGCAAAAAGCGTAAGTTCGAGCTGGGACGTCCTGCTGCCAATACTAAGGTGAGTCTTAACAATTGAATTCATGAAAGCTACATATGGAACTAGGAAATATAGAATGATGAGAACGCGTGTCAACTGTAATCAAAAAGTTTTTACGAACTTTTTGCATATTGATGAATAGCGTTATTATGTTCGGACTACTGATTATATATGTATCCTATATTCTACTACTGTGTGTTATACGTAATGTCTGGTGTCAAGTGGTAATGTTTTTTTCTTTCTATTATTTTCAGTTGGGAGCTCCCCGCATTCACAGTGTTCGTACTCGTGGTGGCAACACTAAACTTCGTGCACTCCGCCTTGAAACCGGTAATTTTGCTTGGGCTTCTGAAGGTATTGCACGCAAAACTCGTATAGCAGATGTTGTTTACAATGCCTCCAACAATGAACTGGTCCGCACCAAAACTTTGGTAAAGAACTCAATAGTTGTTATTGACGCTACTCCTTTCCGTCAGTGGTACGAATCGCATTATGTTCTGCCTTTGGGACGCAAACGTAACCCCAAACAACAGCAAAAGGAAGATGATAATGATGTCCTGACTAAGAAACGCAGTGAAAAGGCTATGAAGAAGTACTTGGAACGTCAAAAGCACGCCAAAGTTGAGCAAGCTTTGGAAGATCAATTCGTTTCCAGTCGTTTATTAGGTACGTTTTCTAATAAAGACGAGTAAACAAAGTATTTTTGTAGCAAAATGATGTAAATATTTAAGCGATCCCATTAAACACCATTGCTACGGACTTGTTTTAAGTTCTGTAGCAAGCCAATGGGGTGTGATGTGCTTGTCATAGTTACTCTGATTTTATTTTAAAATTCTCGTTTATTTATAACATATATAAGTTTGCAATATGTTTTAAAACATTTTATTAATTTTAGGCTGCATTTCATCCCGCCCCGGCCAATGCGGTCGTGCTGATGGCTACATTTTGGAAGGCAAGGAACTGGAATTCTATCTTAAGAAAATCAAATCCAAAAAGTAGATTACCTGTTACTATTAAATGAAAAATTAAAATAAAATACAATGATTTTATATTGTAAAAATGTACTTTGAAAATATATGAAAAAAGGCGCAAAAGAAACTGGAAAATTAATAAATTCCAGCTTTATTGAATTTATCTAACAAGTTTCATTAATTTTTTATAATTATGTATATGCGATGTGTACGTAAAAAGATCTATTGACAGACTTGTTAACAATTTCAATGCGTATGCTGAAAAGCGGACAACGAAAATTAAAAATTTAGTGGAACATAATGCATAGCAGTGTCGCAACTAAAGAAAACTAGGTCTAGTTTTTTAAAGTTTTCAATTTACCTACAACTCGTGAAAAATTTTCTTTCAGGAAACTACAAAAGGCCAGATTATTCTCCATTATTAACAAAAAAAATCATTTATTGAGCTATTTAAGTAAAAGAGCACATGACACATTTATACCTTGCTGGTTTATATTTCATCCGGGTTTTGGATAAATTAAAGACTAACTACATACGTCGAATCATGGGAATGATAAAATGGATTTTGCTCTGTGATGGAAAGCGATCGATTCCATTGAAAGATGACTTATTTATTGATGCTTTTTTATTGCTTTCGAGGTTTAGCATATTTTATTCGAACTTAAATTTCGATTTCACTGTATCCTGCAATTTACAGAACACCTGTTGGCTGTTAATAGTTTTGTAAAATCGCGCAATCGATTGACCATCGCATGCCAGATTGTTTACAAAAGTCAGCCGTTTAAAGTGTGACGTCACATCAGCAGAAAAAGTTTTCTATGCACGAATCAAAGAAAATTGGTCTAATGTCATTAAACGCGGTTAAAAAGTTAAAAAAGTGAACATAACGTCAAAAGAAATAAATTGAATTAAAAAGTGGCAAATTAAATGAGTCAATTGTAATGTTATTAAAGTTCGTTTAAAAAGTGAACCGAAAATTAAATGGAATATATTAAATTAAAAAGTGGAAAAATACAATGCGCTCTATTGAGCCAATTGTAAGAAAATTTGTTTAATACATATCATTAAAGTTCCTTTAAAAGTCAAGACAAAATGAAATAAATTAAATCAAAAAATGGAAAAAATCAAATCTGCTGTACTTCAAACAAATGGGTAAGTTTTTTTTTGTACGCGAGGAAATATAATTATCCCAAAAGTTCGTTCGTTTATCATTCCGCATTTTAATCCTGATGATACCTATTGAAAATAAATAAGTATCATTCCTGGTACATGATGAAGCATACAAGGTACCTACTTATGTACGTACTTTTTTAATATTCGTCTTTAACCTTGTATGAACACATTTTAAAGGCTTGCAGCCAAATCTTTTCTACTGTGGACGACGAGTAACTTGACATTTGTCCAATTATATACATACATATGTATGAGTTTACTTATTATTAAAATACCTATGAAGGCCTTATTGTAATAACATCATATCTCACACAAAAAATCATTTTCAAATAATCGATTTCAAAGTTTGAAAAAAATATTAAAAACAGGTTTTTCATGAAATTAAATTGGACACCCTTTTATTTATTTATTTATTTATTTCAATCCGATACATAGGAAGCCTAAAAGGCCAATTATACATGTACCTATAGAATTATATTAATAGTCACTTATAGCTACAGAAAGTAAATTATATGTTATATAATATAAAAAAATAAAAAAATTTATAAATTAATTAAATGAACAAGTCTCAGTGTGAATCAGTGAATCCCCAGCCACACAAAATTAGTAAGAAGAAATTAAATTTTAAATAATAGTAAAAAAAAGATCCATTAAAAACGACTGCTCATTGTAAATGGCTGTTTGTGGATTGTAAAGAATAATAGAAGGTATGATACTCGTAAATCGGTACAAATATGTAGTGAAATACATAGTTATTTTGTCTGCAATTTTTACTGGCTCTCTATACTTTTTTTAAATCCACTTGAAGCTCTATTTGAGGGCCTTCCTCTTTTTTTTATAATGTTAACTTCCTTGTATTCTTCATTGAATTAATTTACATAGATTTTCTAGCTAAACAATGAATTATTTTTTCAGTTCTGCCTTGTTTAAAATTAACTTTTATCATCCAATTTCATTTATTCTGACTAAAGAAGTTGTAATTAATATTATTTTTAAAATTTATTGTTTCAATAATTTTAAAACATTTTTTACGACAAACAAAGCGGTATAAACTAAACTTATTCATCGTTCCTTCACCAGTGGCGGATTTATGTTTGATGTCGCCCTAGGCCCTGTGAGACATGCCGCTCTTATTTCTCTATGAAGAAAAGATTTTTAAAATAAGTATGCAATTTATAAATATTTAAATTACACTGTGCAACAACAAAAAATCCGCATGGTCCTGACAGTACAGTTTCGATAGGTTAAACAGTTTCATACACACTAATAGACAATTTTATAGAATCCAACATGATTGGAAACTGTTTGAATCAATAAATAAATACATGTCTGAATCAAACAGTTTTTCATTAGTAATTAGTCGTTACGTTTTTTTTGGCACATGTAACATCTGAGACTATCAATGTTTTAGATTTTAATGAAATTTACCTATATACTCAGGGGAAAAATGCAACTTAAAAATAAGAATGAGTCACATTAATTCAATATATTTCAATATAATAGAAAATATATATTGAAATGCTTAAAAATAAAAAAATTTATAATAATAATAATTCCATATTGAAATAAGAAATTTCAACATGACTAGACTTTCATTAATGTTTCTTATTAATTCAATATGGTTTTTTATTGATTTTAAGCTGTTTTTTCTTTGGACGTATGCATGATTTTCAGTGTAACATTTTCAAACATAAAAGTGCATGATAAAAAATCAGTCACTAAAATAGTGAATTTATAGTTCTTATGGGAACATGGAGACATACCAACCAGACATTTCTATACCTTACGTACATACAAATTTATGTATGTTGACAAGTTGTTGCAAAATCGGATGTTTCTATGAGCAAATAAATCTGGGTTGTCCAAGAGGTTTTCTTTAGCTACCCGGGGTCCTGCTCCACTTCTGCTCTGTCATTCGAAACGAAAGAGAATGCTTTCGAATTTGCATGGAAATATCACGCAAATTCGAAAGCATTTTAACTCACAAAAAAGAAGAAAGCAGCCAATTCCATTTCCCGTTCCGGATTCCCACATTAAACTTCTAGAAAAAATGGGAAATGAGAACAAGGATTTTGTCGAAATGAAACCCTAATTTAAACTTTTGTCTATGTATGTACACGAAGTTGTGCATGTATATGGATTTGTTACTCATATTTATGCATATGAGTTTGTGTATACGTATTGGTTAGTGGTTTGCGGAAGCAAACTAAAAAAGAAATAGAAAAGGGAAATAGCTGAAACTTTAGTCTCAAGAGTTTAAGTAAATTGATGCTTGTTTGTAAATTGTTTGATTTACAATTGATAATAATATGGGCAATAGTAGTCAACAACTTTATGATAGTGTTTGTATGTGTGCTCTCGTATACCCAGCAAACATTTTTTTTACAGAGTTTTTTTTTACCAGAAATTCTGTAAGTGGTTGACAACCAGGGAAAGGAAGGAAGGAAGGAAGCTCTTTGTATGAGAAGCTTTTTTGAAAATTTTCTCTTATGACAGACAAATGTTATATATATTAACTACAGAAAATTTGTGCAAGTTAAACCTCTGAAAATTTGCGGACTGGTCTTATTCAGAAAGGCTACAAAATAATATACAACGTGCTTTAAAGTGGGGATGTAACGATACGCCGTTTTGCCGATCCGATACTCAAAAAGAAATATCGACGATACCGATTCCGATACCTATACGCATACTAAACTTAAGTTAAAATTAACAAAACCTTTTATTATACAAAATTATAGTATAAGAGATTATTAATATTTTAAACTGATATTTGAATTCATTCTTAACAAAAAACAAATTATTTTTCTTAATACATACATACATGATTTAGCATTTAGAGAACATTTCACTACTATGGTGCAAAGCAAAACAAAACAAACGTTTAATTTTCTGTTTATACTTTATGCTCTGCTTTTAATATGTTATTTCTCTTAGTTTTTATGTAAAAAATCTTTGAAAATTTAATTGTTTATTCAAACCAGCTCTAAAAAAATTTAAAAAGTATCGCCGTATTAACAGTAACATATCGCCGATATCGATATATCGGCAAATCAGAAATATCGCCGATATATCGAAATCGGTATTCGTATTCATTACATCCCTACTTTAAAGCACATACTGCCATCATATAAGAAAACACACCATAGCCTATAGTGCGCACTCTCACATCAGCCTAAGGTTTAGGTTAGGTTACGTTAGAAAGGGTAATGCTTTACCGCACCTCCACTCGGATGCCCAATTGGGTCCATTGTGATTCCCTTCTGTTGCCCAAAAAAAGTAATATAAGGTTTACTCACCTCTATATGCTTTGGAAAATTCATACTTTGGATGTCAACAATATGTACTGAAAAATGTGATTTGACATCGGAGGAATATTTAATATACAAACGGCGAAAATTGTCAACCACCTGATATGAATTCGCCTTGGTGGATTGTTTGTTAAAGTTTAATTTCTTTTTCTAACATCAGACCTGTCAAAAAAATTTGTTCACTGGGTATTTTCATCAAACATGATTTTTTACATGGATGTACACATTTGAATATATTTCTCTTCTTCATAGTTCTTTATTATACCGGGATTTGTTGCACACATTTCAGTATTGATTCGTATCCTTTGGTGACGCTAGATGGAAGTATTGTGTTATTGAGGAAATAGTAAATGATGATACTTTTTTCATTAATTTGCCATTGATGCCGTTGTAGTTGATATTGATGCCTGTGCTGGTTTGAAAACATATAAAAAATTGTCTTTTTTTTTAATTGACCACAAAGGTTTTACCATGACTCTTTGTGTGTCTTATAATTTTTTTTACTGATTTTATAAGTATATGTTGTATAGTATATGATGGTGCACGATTGTTTATTTTATAAAATATTTATTTATGCGCAATTTTGCTAGATTGTTTGTATATTTTATGTATTATTGATTGGAAAGAGATTAAAAATTTCAAGATACATATGTACATACCTTTGCATCACATAAAACACAAGGACTAACATTTTAATAAAAAGTAAATATCTGTGGTCACAAGCGATAATAGGGTATCTCGAAAAATACAATTAAGAAAAAAAGAACACTTCTACGAGTAACATTTCATTTGATTAAAATAATTTCTTTGCCAAGTAAAGATTACTTGTATTAACGAAATTTAATTTTGGGTACAATTTGTTGCATATTGAATTTTATCGAACTTGTTTTATTTTTTTATTTAAAGCTTTGTTTGTAGAATTTTGTAACATATGGGCATTTCTCTCAGAAGGTCTACCGAGACGAAAACAGTAAAAGTTCTTGAATTTTTTTGTTGCAAATTTTTAAAGAAAAACAATAAAATTTAAGAAATCTGCAAAATTTTTGCATTTATTCATTACTCATTTCGAGATATTCATGTCCAAAGTCAAGCAAGTGAAACTTTTTTTTAATATTTTTTTTCTTAATTTGAAGAGCAACTTTTATTTTGAAAAATATTCTTAGCGGTAATCGTTATATATTGAGTTTTAGATCTTAGATCTCTGTAAGGATATGAGGAGTTAGAAAGTAATGCATAAGATTCAATGCGATGAAAAGTTGTTATAAAATTTTGCTTGCATTTCCGTTAATTTAATGTCCCGTACGACATTGACACATTTTTATTGCAATTAAAATAAAAAAAATATTTTGAAAATACAAAGAATTGCGAACTAGGCGCCTGTGCAAAATTTGTCCCTTACGACATCGCTACTGAGAAATTTAAAAGTACTAAAAAATTATTTTCTTTAATAACTAATTATTTTTGGAAGAGCATTCTATAATTCATTTATTTAAATCAAGATGAATAAAAACAGCGAGAATTGCAAACGGTACAGAGGAAATTAAAAGAAAATGAAACTAAATTGCAAAACTTTAAATTAGAAAGCCGAGAAAAATCGTATACCGTTAGGAAAAAGTCAAAAGCTTTAGCTGAAGCAAATAAAGAAGTTTTTGAAGAGAAAAAGCGGTATGAACGTATAATTAAAAGGCAAAGTAAAAAAACCTTATACCCGATGCATTTTCTTTTTATCAAGGGATTAAAGTGTATTTTATACCATCCGATGATATTGAGAAGTAGTCTTCGTTGTATAACTTCGACGAAAAGTAAAGAAAAAAACATAAAAATTGTACCACACAGAAGAAGAAGTGCAAGGTCAGGAAGTGAAAGCAGCTAAAACTGCATATTCAAAAAAAAAAACTTTAATTAATGTACCCAATACTATTCGTATTTAATTTTAACTACTTTGTGAAAGTTATTTACTTTTTCATCTCATTCCGTGTTTCCCTCTATTTTATTTAATTTAATTTTTTATTCATAATTTCCCAAAAAGTACCAGAAAATATTTTAACATCATGATGGAACAAAATGTCCCGTACGCCATGTCCCGTACGACTATACTTAAGTTTAAATAAGAAAAAAGCTATTAATATTTTTTTTAGTAAAATCTAGCCCATTTTAAGAAGCATTGACTCACCTCATTCTAAATTTAGTCACATTAATTTATTGCTTCTGGTTTCTCTGAAATAAGCATTTTAATTGTTTGCTAGAAAACTCACTTCCTTTTTTTTAGTTTTTGAAATTATCTTTAAAACTTAAAATTGGTTATAATTGAATTTAGTACCATCAATAGAGCCATAATCAGGGGCCATAACTTACGCTAATAATCAAAACAAAAATCTATTTTATATTGATCTTTTTTCCACTTTAAATGCGTACAACTGTCTCGTACGACAGTATGGAATCGCCCATATATAACTCGAGGTTGTCTTAAGTCGACCTTTGCTATTTTCGCTTTTTAGTAGAGATATAGTGCCAAAATTATGTACAAATTGTTGTTAATAAGGGCTTTTACAAATAAGCAAATGAAATAATGGGTTAGATATTGACGGGCGTATCCCCGCCAACTCCGAATAATGGACTTTTGTGCCTTTACTAGAGCCCAATGCATATAGTAAGTTCCGGAGGAATCATTTGGGTAGAAATACCTAATATATAACTTTCTGAGCTTTAAAAACGTGTCTCCGCCCCTAGTTACTTCTAAAGCAAATTTTAGCTCTCTACCTTCTAGTACAAGTGCAAACAGAAATACATAAACCAAATGCGAACACATAGTACATTATATACACATGTACATTCATATACTACATACATACATAGGTATGCACTCAATATTATTAACGTATCTATAAAATCAAATTTGAAAAGAAAAAAAAGTTGTCACAAAAATACCATTAATTTTTCAATATTTCTTGATTAAAGAAGCTTCTTTTGAAATGTGTTTTTGTTTTTGAAATCGTGTCTGTGATTAATTGCCCAATGGTTCATTAGTTTACCAGTAAATATCATTCATATGTGTACGAATAATTGCTTTTTATATATAGATGCTGTTGTGAGCAGCTTTTATACTGCAAACGAAAGCAAGGCAATTGATAATGAATGTTCGTTTCAATCAATAAAACAATTAAAATACATGCATACATACATACGTATAGAGATACAGACAGTTAAATATCTTAGCTTCCATGGGAAATAAAGTAAAAAAAGAAATACTTATGTGGTATAAAAAGCCAAATAAGGATCATTTATAATGATGTAAATGCCGATAGATGATGGGAAACATTTGCTTTTCATTTGGCAAAAAAAAAAATTACACGATTACGACTGCTTTAAATTAATATTACTCGTATTTTTTAATTTGAAATTTATTTGCTTGTGGTTTAGCTTGGTCTATATACGTATTTCATTGGCGCTTAAACCAAATCATCAGTAGACTTCAACCACAAATTTTGAACAGTCACAAACCTCTTACTTTATGCACAGACTTTCAAAAACTATATGAGAATTCATAGAATAATAATATTTTTGAAAATCACAAAGACAAAATAAGTTTAGTAGGCTTTGAAACTCATACAAAACCCAGCAAATAATTTATATTCGATATGAATCTATTTTATTTTTCTACACCTTCATACAATTAGAAATCCATTGGATAACAATAAAAGTAATTACAAGGCAAAATGAAAAATAAAATCTAAAATTTAACATTTATTAAGTTTATTATTCGACATATTGTCATAATTATATTTTAATTTGAAATTTATTTGCTTGTGGTTTAGCTTGGTCTATATACGTATTTCATTGGCGCTTAAACCAAATCATCAGTAGACTTCAACCACAAATTTTGAACAGTCACAAACCTCTTACTTTATGCACAGACTTTCAAAAACTATATGAGAATTCATAGAATAATAATATTTTTGAAAATCACAAAGACAAAATAAGTTTAGTAGGCTTTGAAACTCATACAAAACCCAGCAAATAATTTATATTCGATATGAATCTATTTTATTTTTCTACACCTTTATACAATTAGAAATCCATTGGATAACAATAAAAGTAATTACAAGGCAAAATGAAAAATAAAATCTAAAATTTAACATTTATTAAGTTTATTATTCGACATATTGTCATAATTATATTTTAATTTGAAATTTATTTGCTTGTGGTTTAGCTTGGTCTATATACGTATTTCATTGGCGCTTAAACCAAATCATCAGTAGACTTCAACCACAAATTTTGAACAGTCACAAACCTCTTACTTTATGCACAGACTTTCAAAAACTATATGAGAATTCATAGAATAATAATATTTTTGAAAATCACAAAGACAAAATAAGTTTAGTAGGCTTTGAAACTCATACAAAACCCAGCAAATAATTTATATTCGATATGAATCTATTTTATTTTTCTACACCTTTATACAATTAGAAATCCATTGGATAACAATAAAAGTAATTACAAGGCAAAATGAAAAATAAAATCTAAAATTTAACATTTATTAAGTTTATTATTCGACATATTGTCATAATTATATTTTAATTTGAAATTTATTTGCTTGTGGTTTAGCTTGGTCTATATACGTATTTCATTGGCGCTTAAACCAAATCATCAGTAGACTTCAACCACAAATTTTGAACAGTCACAAACCTCTTACTTTATGCACAGACTTTCAAAAACTATATGAGAATTCATAGAATAATAATATTTTTGAAAATCACAAAGACAAAATAAGTTTAGTAGGCTTTGAAACTCATACAAAACCCAGCAAATAATTTATATTCGATATGAATCTATTTTATTTTTCTACACCTTCATACAATTACAAATCCATTGGATAACAATAAAAGTAATTACAAGGCAAAATGAAAAATAAAATCTAAAATTTAACATTTATTAAGTTTATTATTCGACATATTGTCATAATTATATTTTAATTTGAAATTTATTTGCTTGTGGTTTAGCTTGGTCTATATACGTATTTCATTGGCGCTTAAACCAAATCATCAGTAGACTTCAACCACAAATTTTGAACAGTCACAAATTACTTAAAAAATGTAAAAAGGTATACTAAATTTTAGGGAAATATTTCGCAGTTTTAAGTACATATTTTTTCTTTGAATTATGGAATTTATTATTGATTTGCATTTAGCAAAAAATCTAAGTAAATTTTTCATATTTTCCAAGAATATTTGAACTTGAAATTTATTAATTTTAAAACTCAATAATTTCAATGCTTATTCAGGCTGCCTTGTTAGGCAATTGGTTAGAGTGCTTGCTTATAAATCAGAAGGTTGCTGGTTCAATACTTGTCTCCTCTCAAGGAATTTATATGAATGTATGGTGAATTATAATTAAGAATATAACATGAAAATATAAAAGAAACATACCATGTGGTGTATATAATTTAATTAAAAATAAAAATAAGTACCAGAATTAAAGACAAAAAAATGGGAAAATTTACTAAATTTGAGATCAAAGACGAAAAATTTTTTTTGCAAAGCTCCGAATTTTATTGGAAAATTTTAATTTAATTTTAGGAAAATTTTACTAAAATATGAAAATATAATAATTACTTTAAACTTGTTCATTAATGAACTAGAAATTTAGTAAATATTTTACTGGTTTCTATTAAAAACAGCTTCGGCGACAACTTTTTTTTATTCAAATTTAGAAAATTTTCCTAACTTTTAGTTAATTTTTTTTGAGTGTAACTTTCTTAAAATTAAATTAATTTCTAAAACTCTTTTTGATTTATTTTAATCAAAATTTTTTTTATGAAACGGAAATTTTTTTTGGAATTTTTTGGCCGCGCATTCTTTGTGGGCTTCTTTCTTCACACCAGATCTCCATATTAACATTAAACGCACAAAAATAATTAATTAATTTTCATGAATTTAATTTAATTTTAAATATTCGAAAAAGCATTATGTATTTTATTTTCGATTTATTTCATTGAATATTGTTGGAATCTATATATTTAATTGTTTATTTCGTTGGGCGTTAACACAAATAACACAAGCTCAAGCTTAACAAATAAAATTATTATTTAAAAAGGATTTTTTAATTTGTAGTACTTCAATTGTAAATATGGACAAACATGCATACTTTGTTTTTGGTGTTTCTATTATTTTTCCAATTCTATTGTCATTGATAAACGTTTGGTAACTGTCAAATGGCAAATTTGTGCCATAAATTAAAAATATAAGTGGAATATTTTCTAATACGAGTTACACTCGAACCCTTATGCAGATGCATGTGCGAAAATAAATTCTTAAGGCTGTTAATTTACATAACAACGACCTAAGTCGATTTTGTTCCCTTTTGAGTTATTAATGACAAATTAGTTTACTTAAAAAATTCTTTAGACGGGTTTGAATCCGTTCGATTTCACTCATTTCCTTGCTAACTAACGAATTTTTTTCTCATAAAAAATATATGTATTACACAAAAAAGTAATATGAATGATTTTGTAATATTAATTAAAATATTTGTATCATCAATTGAAAAATTAATTAAATTTTCACCTATAAACAATTTGATAATATCCATTAAGTTTTTCCATTCGAATTAATTAATACAATTAAAAATTTAATTAATACAATTAAATTCTTAATTGAAAATATTAATTGGTGAATACTTTTTTCTGTGATGTAAGTACAGATGCGTTGTTAATGCTGATAAAATTTAAAAAATATTATTAATTTTCTTAGACCATAAGAAATTAAAACTACTTATATTAATGTTCCAGCACAAAGTTTGTTGTTTTTCGCTAGATCCCTATCCTTTTGGTATTTCTGAACAAATATTTTATATTTGTTTCCTGAAAAACTTGATTTTTCTACTTACGTCGTTATTCATGAGAACCACAGAAATTTGCTTTGGAATGTATGAAAATGCAGAATTTGTTAAAAAAAAAAATTTTCTTTCAAAATTGAAAATTGCATACAATTGCACACACATGCGTACACCATAAATGTACTAAAATGTTAAAATTAAGAAGCAAAACGCGAAAACAATAACCTGTACATGTATGTATTGTTGCTTTCATTTGCGATATACACACATAATTCTGTGCCATTAAGGAAAATTTGCTGAAGACTGGTTTTTCAGTTTTCCAGAAAAGTATTATATGTTTTTATATATGTACATATGTACTCGTATGTATGCATGTGTGTTATATCAAATACCACAGGTCGAAATTGAATTTAATCTATTATTCAGAATGATACATCGCTGTAGTCGTATTTGTGGCAATAAGGAAAAAATTGGACTTAAGCATATTTTATTGTTTTGTAAGGAGAGCAGTTTTAAATTTTCAATTAAATTTTTGGAAATTTATTTCTTTTGCAGTTAAATTTGTAAATTGCGTAAACACTTGTATCTAAAAAAACATCGTCCACAAACTATAACGATTCAATTCAATTGGAAAGATTTCAAAGTATAAGCTCAATTAAGCTAAATATTATTCCATATGAGATTATAGAGATAAGCAGCTAATCACTGTGCAACAAGGTCCTAAAAAATCGATCAAAATAATTGAGTTTGCAAAGTGTACTTTTGGTATGGTACTTTTGAGTATGGTACTTTTGAATATGAAGATTGCAGGGATTATTAACTTATCTTCTTTTTACATCAGATAATTTTAGTGATAGTTTAAATGAAAAAATATAATTCGGATACATTAGATAGCATGCATAAGTCCCATAATTAAATTTTTCTTATGGGAATTTTTTATTTAATTTTTGTTTTGACAATGCAGAACGGCAAAAAATAACTTTCGCCCATTTTCTCTTGAACTTAAGCTATTTATGATATTGCATGAACATGCATGCATTAAATCTGCCTTACCAGTACGTATTTATTGGGACTATCTGCAAGTTGCAAAACATTTTTGCGAAATTTTCGTTGATAATACGTACACAGAGCTTGCATGCAAGTACTTGCATGTCTAAACGCAGGATAAGGCTTCTTAAAACAAATTTTCATAAAAAATCTTTCTTAAAAATCCTTAATAATTCTTATAAATAATACTAATAGTAATTAAGAACACATAAGTATGTACATATGTTTATGGCGTTTAAGCACACAAAATTTTATTTGACTCGATGTCTTATTGCTAATGTTTAATAAATATGTATGGTATGTATGTATGTATGTATGTATATATGTATAAAATATCAATTTCAACTAAAAACTAAAGTTTAAAAGAAATTACACTCCTGAAAACCGTTATACTTTGGTAGATACCATTCAACCAAATCTTATCTATTTTCAAGCCAACTAAACAAAAAGAAAAAAGAATCACAAGGATTTGTATATAATATATTTATTATATTCATGAATGGTATTTGCGTTTTCACATGCTATCTTTCTTCTTAATTAAATTCCTTTAATTAAAATGTCACAAATAGAATTTCTAAATGTGGTATTAATTATTAAAATAAAAGTAGATAAATAAAAGAAAATAATTTTAAAATCTCTGAACAAACAAGTGATATTAGAGAGAAAAAAAAATCATGAAAATAAAAATAAAATAAAATTCTAAAAGAGACCATAGACAAACAAACATGCTTATTTAAAGTTTCTTTTTCATAGCAAAATGATGCTTGTACTAATGCTTGTGTGTGGCTGCGTGCGAATGACTTGAAAGCTCCTTAGAAAAAATAAATAGAATATGTTGATTATCTGACACTCCGTTGTTAAAGTCACACGAATAAATCCAAGAAACATACACACGCAGAAATGTAATTTTAAATAAAAAAAATAAAATTTAATTGAAATTTATTTGCTGGTGGTTTAGCATGTCTATATACGTATTTCATTGGCGCTTGAACCAAATCATTAGTAGACTTCAACCACAAATTTTGAACAGTCACAAACCTCTTACTTTATGCACAGACTTTCAAAAACTATATGAGAGTTCATAAAATAATAATATTTTTGAAAATCAAATAGACAAAATAAGCTTAGTAGGCTTTGAAACTGATACAAAACCCAGCAAATAATTTATATTCAGGTGAACTCATTTTAGTAGTATTTACACTTCTGACAATATGTCAAATAAATTTCATTAAAAATAAAATTTACTTTAAAATTTGTATCCATGTGTATATGTACATATGTATGTATGCAGTCTAATGGTCACAATATTTCTATGGCAAAAAGGAAAAAGTGCTTAAGTCAAGATAAACTGGTTTTGAGTTAATGGCACTTCCGTAATCTGCACACTCGAAAGTACCCCTGGAGCTTTCTATCAATTTGTGTGATTTTTCAGGAAGTTACAGCACTATGACTTATGACTTATCTTTTTTAGAGTTCTAATCTCATTTAATTTAGGTTATACTTTGGTATATTTCAACTTAAATCTATTATATACAGTGTGTAGAACGATTTTTGCTTAAAAACTATAGGTTAACAGAGATTTTCCCAATTTAACTGAAATAAATTTCTGAAAATCGATTTGAATGCTTAAAAGTAATCTCCTGTAAAGCAGTAAAATATGACTTAACCACTTTTTCCTTTTCGCCACAGATTTTATATGAGAGATAAATTTTTTTCTGTTATTTTTTAACAAAGTTAAGCTACCATTTTTTTATTCAAAACCTAGTTCCTTCAGTTCAAAAATTCAATGAATTTCGACATTAATCTTATGAAAAATTCATTAAAATTCAATCAACGTGACTCTTCGTTGGATTAATGAAACCAGTTTGGTTGAAATTATTTTATTGAAAACTTCATCAAATTTATTTAACATTGTAATTAATGCAGTGCTATAACCAAACCAGTTTCGTTAAAATTATTTTAATGAAAACTACATCAAATGTATTAAATAGTGTATTCAATGCAATTAAAGAACTTCATCGAAACAACGAAATAATTTCATTAAAAATAACATCACACAAACAACGAAATAGCTTAATTGAAACTGTTGTTGTCATAAATCCAATGAAATATTGTTACGAAACTAGAATACCAACGAAATAATTCCAATGAAATTCTTTCACAATATTCCTGAAATTTTCATTAGATTTGTGAAAAATTCTAATAAAATTGTTTCGTTGGATTTACGAAGCAAAATTCTTTCGGTGTAACGAAACCAGAATATCAAGAAAGCAATTCCAATGAAATTGTTTCACAATATTCATGAAATTTTCATTGGATTTGTGAAATTATCATTAGATTTGTGAAAAAATTTTAATGAAATTGTTTCATTGGACTTATGAAGCAAACCTCATTCGGTGTACAGTCATACTTAGGTTAGTTTCTTTAAATCAAATTTGTATTGTAGGGATTTCCACTTCAATTTGTTGAACTTGCGAAGTATTTTTTTTTGAGACATCCTGTTTGTGTGTTTTTATTAGGAATGATGAACGGGAAATCCAAAATCCTAAAATTGTGCTATGTTTTGGGATTTAAAAAAATAGTCCCGGAATTTGGCGGACTTTTCATGACTTTTTTAAACAAAAAATACATATTTGATCATGCTATTTCATGAGATATTTGCTTAGACTGAACTTACTAAAAATTAGCTTCATATGTGAATAATTCTTCTTGTGTAATAATTATTACACAAGAAAATATGAAAACTTAACCCTACAACTGGGAGAACAAATACATACTTCGTAGGTCCTTAAGCAAAAATTATTCGATTTATTTTGTCTTAAAGGTAAAGGGTAAAGGTAAGGTAAGGCATTTGATTCATGTATTTTGTTCCAATTGATGTATTTGATTGAACATACGTTACTACCACCATCAGCTATGTATTTATTATAATAATAATTTTTTTTTATATATACATAAGTATACAATTATTTACTTGTGTCTACAACAGTGTGTGCATACGAACGTTTGCACATGTTCCATAAAAATCCCTGTAAGCAAAAATTGCCAAAAACTTAATGACCTTTTTAAATATGTAGCCAATTATGTATGAGTATTTATATATTTACAAACATATGTACTTGCAAATATATGTATGTATATCGATATGGATGATTTCAGGCACGTAAAATCAGTTATAAACAAAGAGATTAATTCAACTTAATGAAGCTTGTGAGAAAATATGAAATTTACTAATTCTCCGGCACAAAACAAAGTTGTTGAGATAACAACTTTATGATATTAAGTATTGTTTTTTGTATGTTTAAGCCTCAAGCGATTATAAGTAAAAAAAGTGTGTATGTATGTATAAAAATAAGCAACATTAACAACTTGTACTTACTATCTTTGTATGCATGTCTGTCTACAAAATCAGCAAACTATTGGCAGGAAGTCAGGCATTATGGAAAACAAAGGTAAGTTTAAGAAAAAAAAATTATTCAAATTAGTTTCACTTGAGGGTGTCTTACACTGTAATACTGAGTAATACGACTTGTCAATAAATCAAATTAAATCAGATTTATAATAACGGAGATTTATAATAGCGGAGTGCTGGATTTCATTAGGGGCGTCATAGAAATCTTGCCTTAAATTTGATGACAAATTAATTTTATTCAATTTTTTTTATTTAATTTTTTCAAAAAAAGGGAGAGTATAACAACTCGTAAGTTTGTAGTTTGTGTCTGTGTATCGGTGTGTCTGTACGAGCCCACGTACAGACCAAAAATGTGACTTGATCGAGAGTGTTCTTAGCTACAAGTTTGTTTGAAAAAAAAATTGGTCCAGCCGTTTACAAGATATCACATCTTTTTCTAAATGAATTCTGGGGTTTTTAAAATTTCTAATTTTTAACCCCCGACTAAAAAAGGGGTGTTATAAGTTTGTGGTGTGTGTCCGTGTGTCCGTGTGTCTGTGTATCTGTGTGTCTGTCCGTGTCCACGTGCAGACCAAACGGCTAGACCGATTTTGATTTAGTTTTTTCTGTTTGAAAGGTGACTTTATCGAAAAGGTTCTTAGCGATGTTTTAAGAAAATCGGTGCAGCCGTTCACAAGATATCACATCTTTTCTAGATGAATTCTGGCGTTTTTAAAATTTAAATTTTTTTTAATGAAATTTATTTGACATATTGTCAGAAGTGTAAATAATACAATAATTGAAATTTATTTGCTGGTGGCTTAGCATGTCTATATACGTATTTCATTGGCGCTAGAACCAAATCATCAGTAGACTTCAACCACAAATTTTGAACAGTCACAAACCTCTTACTCTTAATTTTATTTGACTTAATTAATTTTTAGTTGAGTTTATGTTCTTTTATCTCATTTTATTTTATTTTATTTTATTTTATTTAATTTTATTTTATTTTATTTTATTTTATTTTATTTTATTTTATTTTATTTTATTTTATTTTATTTTATTTTATTTGATTTTATTTTATTTTATTTTATTTTATTTTATTTTATTTTATTTTATTTTATTTTATTTTATTTTATTTTATTTTATCTTATTTTATGTTATTTTATTTTATTTTATTTTATCTTATTTTATTTTATTTTATATAATTTTATTTTATTATATTTTATTTGATTTTATTTAATTTTATTTTATTTGATTTTATTTAATTTTATTTAATTTTATTTTATTATATTTTATTTTATTTTATTTTATTTTATTTTATTTTATTTTATTTTATTTTATTTTATTTTATTTTATTTTATTTTATTTTTTTTTATTTTATTTTATTTTATTTTATTTTATTATATTTTATTTTATTTTATTTTATTTTATTTTATTTTATTATATTTTATTTTATTTTATTTTATTTTATTTTATTTTATTTTATTTTATTTAATTTTATTTTATTTTATTTTATTTTATTTTATTTTATTTTATTTTATTTTATTTTATTTTATTTTATTTTATCTTATTTTATGTTATTTTATTTTATTTTATTTTATTTTATTTTATCTTATTTTATTTTATTTTATATAATTTTATTTTATTATATTTTATTTGATTTTATTTAATTTTATTTTATTTGATTTTATTTAATTTAATTTTATTTTATTATATTTTATTTTATTTTATTTTATTTTATTTTATTTTATTTAATTTAATTTTATTTTATTTTATTTTATTTTATTTTATTTTATTTTATTTTATTTTATTTTATTTTATTTTATTTTATTTTATTTTATTTTATTTTATTTTATTTTATTTTATTTTATTTTATTTTATTTTATCTTATTTTATGTTATTTTATTTTATTTTATTTTATTTTATTTTATCTTATTTTATTTTATTTTATATAATTTTATTTTATTATATTTTATTTGATTTTATTTAATTTTATTTTATTTAATTTTATTTAATTTTATTTTATTATATTTTATTTTATTTTATTTTATTTTATTTTATTTTATTTTATTTTATTTTATTTTATTTTATTTTATTTTATTATATTTTATTTTGTTATATTTTATTTTATTTTATTTTATTTTATTGTATCTTATTTTATTTTATTTAATTTTATTTTATTTTATTTTATTTTATTTTATTTTATTTTATTTTATTTTATTTTATTTTATTTTATTTTATCTTATTTTATTGTATTTCGTTTTTTTTATTTAATTTTATTTTATTGTATTTTATTTTGTTTTACTTCATTATTTTATTTTTTTATTTAACTTTGTTTTAGTTTTTTTAAATTTATTTAGCTTTTTATTTTATTATCTGATTTTATATAGACATACATACTATCGCTCATTTACTCAAAGAACAGATTTTTTGAGTTAATGATGCAGAATTAATCCTCGCGTTCTCCATGTTGTGTAAAAATTTCATACCAATATCTTGTTTAGTCAACTCTTGGGAGAAAAATTAAATTTTCTTTTGCAATTGACTTGTGTGTAAATTTAAAACCTAAAACGCGTTTTCTGGCAAACAGGTTTCTTGAATTATGACGTTCTTTGAGTAAATGTTTTTTTTGGATTTTTTTTGTCACCTAGTAGAGAATTACAAAAGTTAATAAATAATAATATGATTATAATGAAAATCAATTCAATAAATTAACCTAAAAATTAAGTATTTAAATTGTACAAATGAAATAATTAAATTAATTAAATAATGCACTACATATATACAAAAAGTTATGTACAACTTTTTTCCATAACATTAAAATTTAATTGGTTAGTAAGTTAATTTAGTGTTGCTAAACAGGAGTATGACATTCATTTATTATGCCATTATTATTATGTATTTTGTTTTCCCGTACAACAAGTTTAGTGGAAACATCTGTATTTGAGTTTTCGTAAAAAAAATTATAGAGTATACATAATAAATATTTTTTATAATTATATTGGATACATACTACATATGACTTCATACAAAAAATATTTTTTATGAAAATACAATAACGGTATTTTTCACTAAACATGTTGTAGCTTAGTTAAGTTAGTTTAATATTTAACGCGTTTAGAATTTTTCTAGAAGATAAGGCTTAAGAAAATTGTTATAAAGTTTTTCTTAACGTAACAAGCAATTCTATTTTTAGTTTAATGTTTGTGTAGACTAGTGTAATTGAATAATAAAACAATCAAACAATTAGATAAATTCCCTTTTACTTTGTGCACAAGTATGTGTAGTGTGTATAGTAGGCATCACTGTTGTCTCGTCCTCATCATCCTAAAAGATTTTCTTAACACTAATAGAAGCCTATATTGTATTTGTATAGTGAAAACAAAGCGAGCAGGAAAACAAATTATTCAAGCAAGCGAAAGAAGAAGCAAAGCTTGTTGAGACACAGGAAGGAAGGAAGGATTTAACGCCAAAAAGCTATTGGCGGAAATGATTGTGTTTTGCGTTAAAATAAGAAAAACTATAATCTCTCTCTACCACAATAAAAAAAATTCACATTTTTGCGTTGACTCTTGTACACGAAGCATTTGTTTCTGAACTTACTTAATATTTGCTGGAAATAAAAATTAATTGGTGAATTTAGCGGCGATCAAGGACAAGTAAGTAAACTTACTCTTAAAAACTGCTGCTAAGAATTCCACAAAATTGCAACAGAGTAAAGTTGTATATTTATTTATTACACTCAGTTGATGTTTAATTGTACACTAAACACAGAACTACAATTTCAAAAGCAAGCTTATCTCAAATCAGGATTAAATAACGATGCGTAGAACCAACTTGCAAATCAATGATAAGGACTTTCGGAACAAGACTTATAGTTTTCTGTAATCAGAAGCGTCATAATATTTAATATTAAAGTTAAGGCTTATTTCTTATTACTATTTTTATTTATTACGAGTACATATTTTTATTTCTTATCTCTGTATTGAATATATGTAAGTATGTTTCTTACATGTCTACAACTGAGATAAAAGAAAGGATACGAGTACATAAAATATAAGTAATTTTATGTTGTATTCACTTAGCAACAAAATAGGTTAGTACATAATCTCATTAAGGCACAAACATCATACACGATAATAAATGAAAGGAATAAAATTAAACCTTTGCTAACAACAAAAACAAAATCACTTCGAAAAAAATACATGACAGTGGATTAAATTACGCCTCAGGCTACTAATCACACAAAATAAATCAAGAGCAAAGCTAACACAAACTTCAACCAACAAAAGGAATGCTGTTAAAGGATAATAAGGCTGGCTAACTAAACGAGAAAGAAGCTCCTACAAAAACAACCAAATTATATCGCAAAAAAACGTTAAATGTGGGAAAAACATCTAACCAAAAAACTAAGAGAAATTTTTTGCAATTATACAGGTTAATGTATACCCAGGTTATGACAGGATATTAATTTACCGAGCCGTTTTGTTTTATACGAGTGTATATGGAAATGTTTGTATGTATGTGTATGTGGCTTAGTATGAATATTGTAAATGTATGTATGTATGTATTATGTACGCATGGTAAAGTGTTGAGTTTTTGACATTCTCTGCCAGACAATTAAGTAATTGTAAGTACTTGTAAAAAAGGAAATGTATAAAACAAAAGAGGTTATTGTAAATTGCTTTGGCGGGAAATGGTAACAAAAGAAAATTAGCTTTATTAAAATTGTTCGAGATTAGAGAAATAAAAAATTCCAAATCTATTGTACAAATTTGTGATTTCATTAATATTATTTAGTATTACTATTGTATGTAAGTATTTAAGTAAATATAGTAAGAATTTATGGATCCTGGTGTGATGCTCACTTGTACATCTTGGAAAATTTAAAATAGAATAAAATTAATAATAAATGCACTGGGGGTAAATTACAGTATTCGATATCGATCGAACTTTTCATACAAAAACACAATTAAAATTGTATGAAAATATGTGCGATATCAAATGCCGCAATTTGACCCCTGGTGAGTTTATTTGTTAAACAAGTTTTTTGATTTTCTATTGCAAAATTTTCAAAATGTTTGGCTTACAAAAACTTAACTAAAACTTTGGAAAATTTTCTAAATTTGAATAAAAAAAAGTTGTCGTATGGCGCCAAAGCTGTTTTTTACTTGAAACCAGTAAAATATTTACTAAATTTCTAGTTCATTAATGAACTAGTTTAAAGTAATTATATTTTCATATTTAAGTAAAATTTTCCCAAAAAATTCGGAGCTTTGCAAAAAAAAAAAATTCGTCTTTGATCTCAAATTTAGTAAATTTTCCAACTTTTTTGTTTTTAATTCTGGTACTTATTTTTATTTTTAATTAAATTCTATACCAAATGATATGTTATTTATTATATCTTCATATTATATTCTTAATTATAATTCACCATACATACATAGAAATTCCTTGAGAGGACGTTGACATTGTTTGAGTAAATGAGCGATATGTAGTAAAATTTTAATAAAAGTCATCGAAATTTGATTTATTTATTCAACTGTAAATAATATTACAATAATTCCATAATATTTACCTACATACATACATACATACACACGCTCAAGTAACATATCAATGCTCCACATTTCTATTTTTGATTTAAAAAAATATATTCATTTTAAAAGGATAAAACTAAAAAGCATAATAAAAATAACCATGATAGAAGTAAACACAAATATTGATTGTCAATTTTAAATGAATTTATTATACAATATGAATATAACACTTCCCTCACTAATGCTATTAATGGTAAATAATTTTAGATAATAATATTTGATAACAATTATAAATAAAATATGGTTGCAATTATAACAAAAATATATTTATAAAAGTGCGTGATAACTTGTACACCGGCATATGTATGTACATATATGTATGTACGAATTTCCAAAACACAAAAATGTCTATAAATTAAATATTTTTGGTCACAAATTGTTTTTGGCAGCATATGAACAAAAAATTATTTTAAATGTTTTAAATCGTGGCACAGCAGTTTTTGCCAGTGCACTATGGCTTGGAAGACTGTGCACAAGTACATGAAAAATAGTATTTAATTATTTTTTGTTTTTGGGGACAATGGGACAAAACAGAAAATTTACCCGTTAACAAAAAAAAAAAAAAACTAGAAAATATAACCAAATTCAGTAAATAATTCTTGTTTGAAGTCGTAAAAAATAAGCAAGAACTGTTAAATAAGCTGTTGTCAAATTAATTTTATCATGTTACATGTTTTAAAATCTCCATATAAGTTTCTACGAAAAGGACATGCATACATTTATTAAATACGACAGTGATTTGTTGACGTTTAGATTTTGCAGCACGAATTGAAAATTTATGTTATAAATTTACTATTTTTGAATTACTCTTTCTATTAAGTTGGGGAATTTACAGAATACATCATTTATTGCAACACTGTATCGAAAATTAAAAGAAAATGCAATGATTTTTAGCAGGGTAAAAAACCACTAAATCTTAAAAACGTCTCATAAGACATACTAATTTTTTTTACCCATTTGGTTCTTATGCTGAATGCGTTATCGTACAAAAATACTTTCTTCTGTTGAAATTACAAAAAACAAATACATTCACTAAGAATAGGTTTTTGAAAATTTGAATCTTAAGTGGTCAATAGGGTTAAAAAAATGGATAAAATAGGTTACTTTATGTCTCAAAATTCCCAAAAAGATAAATGCCTGGCACTTTTTCATGTATACATGAACTTTTGAGTGGTACAACAAGCAAAAAATTGACTTTGGTTACTTTCTTGCACATCACATACATATTTCCTAAAGTATTGCACGAAAATGAAAAGTTTCTTGCAAATTATTTTCTCTTATTTAGTTTTTTCGAAATTCAAACATATGAAGGATTAACCTGCACCCTGGTACTTCTTCTGCTTTTGATAAAATTGGTGAAATACAGTTCAAGCCTACTTAGTTCCTTTCTAGATGCGAACGAAGTCGCGGAAAGGTGTTAGTTAAATAAACATGAATTACATAAAAACTTTAACGACCCTTCACACAATGTACAATAAAATGCTAACAGGGACTTTAACGGCAAGTTTTGTATGAAAAACTTGCGGCTAAGGTTAACGTCAACTCTTAATCATACATTACTACCCTTAGTAAGTTGTTTAATTGTGGCCCGTTAACAAACACTTGGTTCTCAAAATTTTTTGATTTGAGTTGTCTCAAACAGGTAGGATACACATACATTGAACATACATACTTACATACATACTTGCATGTGTTACTTTTTGTTTTATATTCAACATCCCATCTAGCATTTGGAAGATAGTTTTTTGAAAAATCACCTTGCTGAGTCTTTTTAGAGTACTATTGGTGATCAAAAACTGTTTAACCACTTACACGATCAAAAAAGGACTCGAAAATGCTCATCTGGAAGATTGAAAAATGCTTAATGAAAAACATATCACGCAGGCGTTTGAAAAGTAATTATAATTATGTATGTACTCGTATTTTATGGTCATATTTTACGCAGATAGATGATTAAACACTGTTTGATATGTTTTTTTAAGTATAACGATTAGAAACATGACTGAAAGACAATTCGAAAAAGAGTCATAAATGCAGAGAAATAAGACTAATAAATGATCAGAACGATTCGAAAAAGACTTTAAATAATACTAGAAAAGTGGTCAAAAATGACTCTAAACTAATATAGAAAAATACTCATAAATAACTTATCAAGAGGAGTCGCGGCTAGTCACGTTTTTCTACCGACAAAAATATACATTATGGTCAGAATATAAGCTTATATTCTAGCTTTTTAATCGCACAAAGGAGTCAAAAGCGGCTGGAATTTGATTGAAAGTTTCAAAAAATGCTGGTTGGGATTTATGTGTGCGTTAGTGGTGGAACAAATTATAAAACTTTTTTTTCTTTTATTTAAAACTTAACTTAAATTAATTTACGCTTAAAAACAAATCCCAAACATGTATGTAAATGTGCATTTGCCAATGTACACATATTATATATGTATATACATATGTATATACATTGTATATACATACATTTACACATAAACGAGTATATTGTATACTGTATGCAAGTAAGAGAGTATACGCTGTTAAAAATAGTTAATTACACTACTAGACCTTATAAGTCATAATACACCTTGGCTATTGATGAAGAATTCCGTTCCCGGAAATCCCAGCACTTTCGGAATATCTGCTGCTGTTCTACTGTAAAATTTTAAAAGTGTTAGTTAGGTGTTACACCGAAAGAATTTTGCTTCGTAAGTCCAATGAAACAATTTCATTAAAATATTTTTCACAAATCTAATGATATGTTCACAAATCCAATGAAAAACTTAATGAATATTGTGAAAGAATTTCATTGGAAATGCTTCCTTGGTATTCTGGTTTCGTAAGAATATTTTATTGGTATTATGACAACAATATTTTCTAATCATTAAGAAACCCCTTTATGTTTAAGTTATTTCATTCTTTTCATGAAATTATTTTATTGTTTCGATGTTAAAAATAAATTTTATGAAATTTTCAATAAAATAATTTTAACGAAACTGGTTTCATTAATCCAACGAAGCGTGACGTTGGTTGAATTTTAATGAATTTTTCATTAGATTTATGTCGAAATTCATAGAATTTCTGCCGAAAATTTTTTCAGTGTAATTAACACAAAGACGATATATGTATGTATGTAGTATGTATATTAAAAATGAAATCTACACAAAATTCTATGAATATTATCCTAAGAAACTAGGGGTCTAAAATCAAAACCTAGCTTCCGCCGAGAGACATCAATTTAATCAATTTAAGCCATTCGTTGGGTAAAAACATTTGAAGCCAAATAACAGAAGTAACATTCTAAAAATTCTCGGTTCCGATTTTCATATATGCCACCGGCATAAGTACCATTAGTGCAAAATCTTGAATCATTAAACCTTCTACTTTGCGAAATATAGCGAGTTTGTTAAAATTTCCCATTTTTGAAGTTTTTTTACAAGGTCTTTTTTTTGCACGATTTCGAAATAAAAGGGCATACAAAACTTATCTTATCCTGTTTCTACACGTCTTTTTTTACACAGATAAAAATATATTAAAGACATTTTCAGTTCATGTAGTTCATACTCTCATCACTCATAAAAATTATTGCTTTCCATATAAATGCAAAAACACTTGGTTAATGAAAATGCAAAACCCGGAAACTTAGAAGTATGAAAGTCGTACTAGACTTGGACTTGAAACCACAGTATAAAATTCTGGATTTTTTTTTTCAATTATTAACACTCGCATTATTGCTAAATGAAAAGTAGTGCATATGTTTGTATGTATATACGTAAGTATATACCCTCTAGACAGCATAGAACCATATATCTCTATGTCAACACTCTTTTTCTAGCGACAATTGCACTAGTTGAAATGTCGACAACTTTCCTATTATGCGCGAGTAGAGATGCGTTAGAGATAAAAGTTCTGGTGTATTTCTGGTGACATTGTCAACGAACGCGTCAATAGTTTGTTTTTCTTTTTCATTATGTTCTGCAATTATGTTAAAATATTACATATATATGGATGTGTTTTAGTTTGATGCCCCAACTCTTATAAAATTATAGACGTGGGTCACTAAAATGTATTAGTGAATCTTTGGTTCAAATGTATCCATATGGTCGTTAAAGAGTAGTGCTAAAGTGTACTGGTAGATTTCCAATGACAACCTTATGTTTTATGTCAATACGCGATTACATTGGATGCGTACACCTAGTCAGAAGTACTATTGACACTGTCACTAGTAAATCACTACTATATTAATATTGACTTCGAGCGAGGACATATCGATATTGTAGACTAGAGCCCCTAAAATTTACTAGTGAATCTTTGGTGGCAATATATCCATGTGATCCCAAAAGAACTACTTACTCAGCAGCGCTACAGTCTGGTGGTAGATTTTCAATGACAAGCTAATGTTAAATGTAAATAGATGATTCCATTGGCTGGGGTACACCTGGTCAGTAGTACTACTAACAATGTCACTACTAAATCGCTACAATTTCACTATTCGCATTTTCTGCAGGGTATGTATACACACTTGCGTTTGCATTGATATGTATACATTACAGTTACAGTGCTGCACAAGACCATTTATAAGACATTTCAAGACATGAGAGATTTTTCAAATGCTTTACTACAGCGAAATATTCTAAAACAAACGCTAAACAACAGTGTAGGCAAGACATTTGTTTTTGAGATTTGAAAAATCTCTCATGTCTTTAAAGGTCTTGTGCAGGACACTAGTATACACACATAGACACACTCACTCGTGTGTGTGAGTAATAAATTCATATTTCAGGTTTTGCAATTTCATTTACAAATATGTACAACAACAAATTTGAAATTTTTGGTGTTTGCTATACAATTTTGGTCATAAATTTAAACATTAACTCAATAATGGTATTGTTATTAAAACCAAATGATAATATGTGTGTACGTACAAGCGTAGCGGAATCTAGTTTTGTTTTCTCTATCTCTCTCGTGTTGCAGCAGTATTCCTTTTTCGATTCGTTTGTATGTATGTATGTATGTGTAAATTAGACAATCAGGAAGTAATATGTAATATGCTTTGCAAACATTAACATACATATATTTGCACATGCAAACATACACGTTCTTTACGCATAAATTGTAAATGTGAGAGTGTGTATGTGGTTTGTGTATTATGTTTTAGTTTCCTGTTGTATACACTCAATGCATATTTGTGGCATATAATTATGTTGAAATTACCTTAAAATGTCTCCGTTTTATATTGAAATTGTTAAGTATTTCTGGTTTTGTTGTTGACATATTTTTTTTTTGTTTTCACAAAACATTTTGTAGGTGTGTAAATTTTGTTGTTGTTACATTAGTAAAGTGCTTTGTTTTATACATACATATGTATATGTGATTTAGCTTATGGATTTACTATTTAAAATTTATTGCATTATTTAAATTACGTTCAAATTAATTTCCTCCAAGATTTATTTATAAGTATCAACGAAATAAATAAATGTCAAAATTTCAATTAATGTTCAGTCGATGTCATTGGCTACAATTACTTATTCACACACTTCGATTTACGATTTTGTGCAACATGCTTACATACATAGATATACATACATACTCGTACATACGTTCGTTTGTACATTGTATGCACACAACATAAGCATATCATATATGCAGGATACGTACGTATGTATGGTAAACGATATTGAAAAATGATTAATGAGTTGTGCTCACATTACAAAATGGAATGGCTGTATGTTGAGTTTGAAATTCTTCAAACTTTGAATACAATGAGACCACATATGTATGCATCTAATCGCTTCGTTAAATTAGGTTAAAATGTATTAATTTGTTTTTTTTCTCTATTGAATTTTTAATGAAATATTCTCAATTATGAGCAGCAAACAGTGCAAAAATAGTTAAAAGGTTATTCGATATGTGCCATTTCAAAGTGTTGGCATATACGAGTAATATTAAAAATATAAAGATAAAAGTAAAGCTGGGATTTGTGTTGGCTCTTTTTGCAAATCAATTTTCTTAAATGCATTTTGACATAATATGATATGTTTTTTGTTAACAACTCAACTGTTAATAACACAATAATTTTAATTGGAAATAATTGAGCTGATTTTATTTTCTTGTGTTACAAATGTGTATATACAAAAATCCTTGTAGGTGCCCTTTTAAATAATATATTAATTGCACTCAAAAATAAATGAATAGTATTTACAAATATTTTATTTTCTGTGAAAGTCTGAACCGGGTCTTACTACACAAACTAATATTTTATATTAACAAAATATAAAAATTTTAATGACACTTCCTTTACTATCCTGGCTTAAATTTGTCCTTAATGTGTACCAACATTTATGTTAAAATTGCATTAAGAGAATACTTTTTTCTGCTTAGACTGAAGTAAAAACAAATATTAATAACAATATTAAGAAACTGTTTTTAAGTGAAAAACATGATAGAATCACATGATGCGAGATAAAAATATGATGGAAGATATAAAAACATTTGCAAAATCTTAACATAATATTAAATTTCACCCACATATCGCACACTAAGTCATAAATAGTCACAACTTAAAAACTTCCAGATGTTGGTGAGTAGCAAAAAACTGTTGATACTGTTCAAGACGTCTGTGTTGTAACAGATATTTTTGGGGTCGTTAAATATTTTTTGAGTGAAAAAACCAAATCTTTTTGATAATTTCGAATTGTGTCTAATGATGATTTAGTGTGCGATATGTATGCATATTTTTATCGTATGATGCTTCACCTTATATAACATAATTTGCTTTAGCTGCTGCAGCAGTAGTTGTTATTTTGTTTATATGTATGTACACCCCACGTTCTAATACATACAAGCAACATACATACCCATGTATATATATATAGCGGAGGCACACAAAAATCTATGTGACACAACTAATTCAAAATAATGACCGTAATTCAAAGGATTTTATGTATGTATGTATGTATGTTGATATTGCTACCAAAAATGACAACTGTAAAAGGAATAAAAACAATATCTAAATAAATGGGAAATTGTTGGGAAAAGTAAATAAAGTCAACACAGCAAGAATACCTTATAGAGTACGAAAATAAGTATGTACATATGTATGTATATACGAGTATGTATGAGAAGAGTATGACTTTTCAAAAAACGCACTCTAAACTCTGCAGGCAGTCTCCTCTTAAAACTTCAAATGCGTAGGGAGGAGGTAGAAAGAACACTTGGCATTTCCTTTTATATGTACACAAGTATGTTTGTTTATACTTTTTGTGCATATAGAAAAATTAACTAAATAAAAATTCACAAGTTCGTAATATTTCTTATTTTCCTAGTAACAGAGTTTGGTGCTTAGTTTACACACCAAAAAAATATACATTATAGAACTCCGCATGATGCCTCTTATACTTTTCAGATGCTGTTAAATAGCAAAAGAATAATTTAAGAGGTAGCAACAAAGTCAACTTATGTAATAAAGAAATTAAGGAGCAAAAAAAGGATGTGAAATCGCCGTAAATTGTGCTAGAAAAAAATCTTAGCTTTGCGTAATTTTATTTTAAAAATGCGATTCAGTTTAACATTCTAATAAACTTAGTTTATGAAGTCATTACTTTGCACTTTATTAAGTTAAAATGAAATATGAAAATTATGCGAAATTTTAGCATTTAGTATTATGTGCATAATGGCAAATGTATGCTTAACAGTTGTACAAGGTTTTAAACTAAAAAATTATGCTGCATATAAGAGTTTATTAAAATATTTATAAGTCGTTTACATAAATAGTATATGTATGTATTTTAATAAAAAGCTAAAGTAATCTGAAAAAATAGCATAATACACAATAGATGTATTTTATATTTATACCTTTTTTTAAACTGTTTATTTTTTATTTTTACTTAAATGAAATTGTTAAGGAATCTAATTTTAATGAAATTATACTCTATGGCTTCCTCCATGCGAGGGCACGTTAATAGTTTGGGTTAGGCTAGGAAGGATGGTGATACAACGCATCTCTACTCGCTGACCCAGTTGGGTCTATTGTGATTCCCTTCTATTATCCGTTAAAAGTAATATTTACCCTGCCATTTGTACCCAAAAGTGCCCCTATCATTCGCCATTCATCCACTGAATAATAAGTCCGTGCACAAAGAAAAAACTGCCTAATAGAGTCAAGAAGATTTTCTCTATGAAACGTTTTTAGACTCAGGGGTATCCCAGCAGAAAGAAGCGAAGATTTTTTCATAGAGATTCCTTATTGTTTTTATGTGGTAAATCTTATTAATTTTATCAAGAAGAAAACCGCATAAAATCAAGAAGAAATCTTATTATTCACAATTTTTTTACTCAATTTCCCTTATTTTTGGCACCAAAAAAACAATCCATAGAGCAAATCTTCTTGATTCTATTAGGTTTTCTTATAAATTGTAAACTATAGGGATTTCTTATTGATTTTATTAGGTTGCCTTATTGATTTCTTCAAAAAGGGTCTCCTTATTGATTTCACTAGGTTCCTATATGATTATGTGTAAAGCATCTTATTAATTTTTTTAATAAGGAAATCTTCTTGTTTTTATTAGGTTTCTTGTTATTTCATATCTATAAATAAAGATAGAGACAATTTTTTTCATGATCTTTTTCGTTCTTGTATAAGCATGTTTGTATAATAATTTCAGTACGGATTTAGGCTGCGTTTTAGCATATTGTTTAGAGTTCTTGTCTATCAGTCAGAAGGTTGCTGGTTCAATATTTGACTCCTCCCAAGTAATAAATATGTATGTATGGTGAGTTAGTTAATTAAGAATATAATATAATATGTACGTCAACGATGATTAATCCGGAGAATAAGGCGGATAATTCATTTATTTTTGCACAACGCAGAGTTGCACATGTGGTCGAAAATAAAACTATTCTTGGCCATTATTGCTTTTTTCTTCTTCAAATCCTCATTAAACCGAAACAATAAAATGGAATAATATTCGCTTTTGATTCTTTTACTATTTTGAAGTTATTTAATGTGGGTTATGTGGCATAAATCCACAAAAAAAATTGGTCGCCATGATTTTATTAGCTGACAAGGTTAACTTGGCTCTCATTAGCACCGATTCACCTTGAGAAACTCAAGTTTTTAACTGCTGCTTGATCTCGGTCGTATTGTAGTATATCAATGGTTCAGCCATGGTTGCAAAACGGTACAAACACTGTTGAGAACTTGTCACAATTGAAACCACTGACCGGTATGCATATGACTTCCTCAATATCTCTAACTCGTAATATCCGATCAGCCAACAACACCACAACGTTAATTGTTTCGATTGTATCTGGTGTAGAGACTCCCTTCAACTGTTCGGTCAGATCATTCGCAGTCTTTCGTGTATGTATTTGGTCACAACGAAATTCTGTAAACTGTAAAGAGTCACCGTAGCACTTATCAAGCTTAGCCTTAAGGTCAAACATTTGTCCAAAAAAGTGTAACCAACAAGCACTAAGAGAAAATGTCATTGAATCCAACATTATTGACTACTCTTTAAATTGACAATCTTTTGTCTGAATTGAAAGGTTTTTCAGTAGCATTTAGTGGTTACGCATTTTGGGCAAATGTTTGACAAGTGTGACCGTACGTTTAGTTTGAGTGACGGGTTTTCCGCAAAAATTTTTATTTTTTCTATTTTGGTCTTAAATCACGCGGCAATCTGCTATCAATTGTTGTCAAGCCCAAACTAAATTTTGCCGTATGTTCAAACTTTGACAGAAGTCAACTGACAAGAGCAGATTTGCCTCTTCAGTTAAGAGCAGGGAAATTGAAGGAGTCAATGTCTTATTGATCCGCCCTCATAAATAAATAAATATTCATTGATATTTTCTTATATAACAACAAGTACTTATTTCTATTTCACTCGTATTATGATATGATTACAAAGCTTTTTAATATGTTTTGTTTGTTTATTTTATTATTATAGTATTTCAGATAATTTTTTGTTGAGAGTTTAGAAGTATTTGCGCAAACTACCATTTATTTTTAAGTGTATTACGACCATCTACTTACGGAGTCTTGCTTTGTTCAAAATCAAAGACAACAACAATGCGACCAACAAGTGTTTCCATCGATTCGTAATCCTTTCTATGAACAAAAGTATTTAACTTAAATAACGACATCTTGTTTATATAAATATATATATACATACATTTTTTTGTTTGTTTTTTTCTTCTATATTTTTAACTACATTTCTACAAAAGCCATAAGAAAATAATACTTAAGGGAGAATGGAACATAATGCAATATTTTTATTTTTTTATAAAGCAGTTGCCTGGCTGTTGCTCGTCGTTGTTATAAATTTTATTTTTTTTTAATTTAAGCTGTTTGTATGAATTAAATCGAATTTCTGTGATGGATCCTCATGTTGATAACTATTTGAGGTTCTTAAAAAAAGGGCATAATATGGACTCTGTAGTTTTTGTTAACATTAACTCAAGTTGTTTTTTGTTTGTTGATATTGAGTTATTGATGCCAAAATACTTTTGAACCCTGGAAAAATTTGAATGCGTTTAACTTTATAGCTATGCTCTTTATGGCACGATACAGGACTTAGGACGTGATTTTAATATCAAAAACAACCAAAACTATTACAGTTATAAATTTATTTTTGTTTTGATTTCTTTTTAGATTACAAAAAACAAACGAAACAAATTATTTTTCTTTGTTTCGTTCTTTGAAGTAAGTGGAAAAAAATATTGAGAAGGATTGCTCAATTTGATTTTGTATTGTTTTTGCACAAACCAGAGCACAGAGCCGATTGGCTATAAGCCGGCTAACAGCCACACTCGGTCAAAAACTATACATTAATTTAAACGTACGCCGCAAGAAAAGACAATAATGGGAAACGCTTTGAAATATTTTCAGCGTATTTGACATCATCATATAATGTAATTTTATTGCATTGTTATTTAACACATTAATTTTATTTTATAAAGCTAATTAGCATAGCTATAACTCTCTATAATTTTGTTTATTATAAACAAGATAACTTAAGAAGGAATACATCTAGAAAAGATGTGATATCTTCTAAATGGATGGACCAATTTATTTCAATGTATCAGCTTTCAAACCGAAAAAACTAAACCAAAATTATGCAAACGTCCCATCCCAGATTTTCGACTTGAGTTTAAAATTTATGTGAAAAACACACACTTTTTGTGTAATTTTATAAAAAAATTTGTAGACGAGCTTATTTTTTTGCCGACATGTCAAAACAGAGTAAGGTTAGTATATTTTTACTGCGTGGCGTATTATATTTTAGATTATCTATGATTATTTAAAGTGTTGACGGGTTTTTCCTAATAGAGTTTTTGGTTGTCATGGTAAGAATGCCCTTTGTTTTTTGTTATTTATGGTTTTATAAAAAAATCAAGTTCTTTAATTTTCATTGCCATTGCCAAATATAAATTTTACTTGCATTACACTTACATCTACATCATAGTTACTTTGCTGAGTTTAACATTTTTGCAAACTTTACATTTTAGAACTGCAGAGTGCTTTCTATAGTTTGCTTTTAGCCGCTTTCAGCACAAACTCATAGTTTATTTTATTTCTTTTTTCTTTGTCAAAAATTAAATTACTCCCAAGTGGCTGCTAAATAAATTACCGCTTAATTAATGACGATTAATGGCATACGCACGCATACACCCTCTTGTAGAGAACAAAAAAAAAATACTCGTACTCCAACTTAAAGTAAAGAAAGCACTACAGAAACAACCACAGAGCAAGATGTTCGAATGTAATTGTTGGCCAGTGTAAGCTAACTAAATATGAAATTCTTTGTAGTCGTAGCAAAAAAGGTTAAACAGTTTATGGTTTTATGTACTCCAACATATATATATATATATATATATATATATATATATATAATGCTAGAATAAAATTCGCTTCTGAAATTTAAAACGTAAGCACTTTTTCTTGTGCACTTCTTGTGCAAGGATGCTAAAGTGAAAAAAAAAAATTCAAAGTATATTTTTTGTTTTGGAATTTCTCTTAGAAATGCAATGAACAAAAAAGAGGAACTCCAAGTATTGCATTGACTAAAACTTTAGTCCACTTTTAGTGGTTGATTTCAACTCAATGTTATAAAAGAAAAACAAAGTCAACGTCGGCAAGAGGGAGAAAATCTAAACATAATTTAAATAGCAAGTGTTATTTTGAAGTAGTTATTAAATATCATTGCTTTTTTTGCTCGCTTTAGTCCTGCAATATCTTAGCTTTAAAAAGATATTAAGAAAAATTTAATTTACAGGGAATATATTTAATAATTTTTAAATTTTCTTAAATTTAATCGAATGCATTAAAACTTGTTAATTCTAAATATATTAATACTCAATTCTTAAACGTATATTTACTAAAATACTAAACTATAATTTTGCTAATGGCTACCTAGGCACAGATTAATCTAACAATGAAGAACTTCCTCCTTCGTATATCAAGGATTGCTGACATAGCCAAGGATTATGTCAACCCATCCCCATTAATACGCTAATATCACCTTGCATTATTTTCACAAAAGTACTAGCAATCGTGCAGAGCAGCGTTGTAAAGGACTAAGGGCTAATTGCTTGACTTTTGCAAATTAAAAAGTTTTATGCTCCAGTAAGACCTACCACGCTTTCAATAATAATTAGAGGTGTGCAAATGTAGTGATTTTATCGTGTCAAGCGTGATTCATGACTGATCGTAATCAAATTTATCGTACGTCAGTGCGTGAGCGTGACTTAAAATAAATTACTCGTGCGTGAACGTGCACGCACGAGCTCTTACGCTCTCACGAGATATCATTCCTGCACAGACTCTCAAAAACTATTTGAGAATTTACAAATACTAATATTTTTGAAAATCATAAAAGAGGTTTGTGATTGTTCAAAATGTGTTGTTGAAGTCTCATCACATTGTTACAAACACAATGAAATGCATATAGACAACGCTGAACCACCAGCAAATAAATTTCAAATTAAAATTAGCTCAATATGCTTTATCCGGTAAAAACCGGATGATTTTTAAAAAGTGACAGGCCTCAGAACTTTTTTGAGTCCCACGTGGTCAACTTTGGCCCACTGTAACTCCTCTTCAGCTAAAGAAAGAAGGCTGTCATGTCATGTGTTATAAAGCCTAAGTCCTCCTCTACGAATGTTAGAAGTTTCATATAAATCCAATCAGTAGCTTAGAAGTTCCAGATTTATAACCATTTATTTTCTAAAAGTCCCCACTGTGCAATGTAAATTTTACATATACACGTGCATATACATGTATATACATACATATGTATATACCTATGTGATTATACACTTTTGAGGGAGCGTGCGTGATCGTGATAATTTGTAAATCACTTGTCCGTGATTTAGAATATTTCATTCATGAGCGTGCGTGATCGTGATATCTTTTAATATCATTCGTGCGTAAAACTGCACGAGTAAAATATATTTTCGCGTGAGCGTGCGTATCGTGAGTCAATAAACGCTCACGTGCACATCTCTAATAATAATAGATTTGTAAGTCCAAAGATCATAGAGACTGTAAGTTTATGTGCAAAAATAGTTAAGCTATAAATTAAAATTTTTGGTTTCTGATATCTTACAGAGACTACGTTTGATTGAGATTCTTCTGTTTAAACTTTTAAGGCATCAAAAAATACCTTTGACCACCTTGATACAAAATGTGGTAGTGGCATTTTATTTAATAATATGTATAATTGTAAATCTATCTTTGACATATGATTGTCCTAAAGGCTAATCTTATAAACAGAAGTTAAATTTTCTGTTTTTCCTACTTCATTAAGCTTTTACATGAAATAAGTTCGATAGCGATCAAAAGCGTAGTAAGATATGTATCAAAAAGGAATAAGTGCTCGAGTCAACTTGGACCGAAATTGAGACCTCAAGACTGCTATGATTTTTCGAAATTTCAATTTGTTTATGTGGCGTTAAGGCACAATTAGTTTGTACGTGCTGTTCTGTTCTGAATCAGCTGTTTTGTTTCTGTTTAGTGGAAAATCTGTATGTGTGGTTAGATTTTCCTTTTTCGTTCCGTTCTGTTGCGGACAGATCTGTAGAAAAAAGAATTCAACGTTAAGTGACAGTCAAAAGTGTGTATGTATTAGTGTGTTGTGATACTTTGTGTATAAGTGTAATCAATTCTATAGGTTGCCAGCTGATTTTTTTTCACAGAAAAAGTAATTGCAAAATATTTTATACGGAAAAGAACGGCACAGAACAGCAACAGAAAGTAAAGACTAATGAAGCCTTTATACGTTTAAATTTAAAAAAAATATTGATTTTTGGGACTCCTTTCTCAACTGAAATATTCTCTCAGGAAAGCGAAAAGCGACAAAAATTTCCCTCAGAAATTAAACAAAAAATTTGGAAAATTTTTGAGGTAAAGTGAAGTAAAAAGTTCGGAAAATGTTTTGGCAGCAAAGAAGAAAAATCTCTTAGTAATAATTAAAAAAAAAATGCCGTACTAAATGTGCGTCGAATTGTGTATAAGTTTGCCTGCACTGCTTCTTGTTACTTTTTTGTAACACTTTTATGCATGAGATAGTATTGTTGTAATATACTTTTGTTAAATACACTTACACATGTATGAGTTTGTGGGAACGAGTAAACAATTTATGTGCTTCAGTGTGTGTGTGTGTCTGGGACTTAGCATCGCGTAATAGTTTTAAGTTGCCAAACTTTAAGAAAGTTTATAGCAGCACAACTTTTTCAATTTGTTTAGCAGTTTTATATTTTCGGTGAATAATTTGTTGCAAAATATTTTATATATTTGCGACTGAGTTTAGGTCACAGTGAAATGTACAGTTTCATCATATTTACAATTTGCAAATCTCCAAGCTATAAATAACGTTTGATAATGAGAAAGGCGAATTATTTTAACATTTTCACAGCAAAAAAAATAATTTCTGATTAAAAAATCAATCAGTTTTATTAGCGAGTTGCAAAAATTTGTGCGTTTCAGAATGCAGCTGCAGTTCAACTTCTCCGCTTTAAGTCATAACTACTTTTTAAAATTTTAGTCGTAAACTGTATATTATCTGTTTGAAAAGTTCAAAAGCCAAGTGGTGCAGTACCGTTTACAAATGTTTTTATATGTTAATTTAAACTTGCTAGTATCCTTTGCACTTACTTAGAATTGAAGGATATTCACTTAAAAAACCAAAAATGAAAGTCCGTTCTTACACTCACATTTATATTTTTGTTCACATAATGCTTATACAAAATGTGTTGTTTAATTACATATTTTATTACAAAGAAGAAACATTCGCAGAAATCGCTATTCCTTGCTATTCTAATTCATATACGCACCACAAAAAACATAAGCTATGCAATATTATTGAGTACTTTATTGCTATTATTATTGTGGTTTTGCTCCACACTATTTAACAAATTGCGCAATATTTAAAAAAACATATGGCACAATTTTTCTTACAATGATACTGATGTACATACCTGGAATTAATTACTGCATAATGTTGTCAAGATATTAGACAATATTTCATGTTGCGCTATAAAAATTTAAAGACTTCGGATTTTATCCAATATATTTTGCCATATGTCAATATAACACACACGTAGACAATTTTACTGTGCAATATGAATTTGCACAATGTGAATTATTGCATAATATGAATTATTGCACAAAATTAATTATTGCACAGTATTAGTTATTGCACAATATGACTTATTGCACAGTATCAATTATTGCACAGTATAAATTATAGCACAATATAAATTATTGCACAATAATATTGCAAATATGTGGATATGCATTATTGCACAATATAAATTAACCTTAAATACTTGCAAGCTAAAATAGCTGCGTTTTTGATTTTGTTTATAAAATCAATTCAAAGGTTCAAGGCAGAATCGCCGTCACGAGAATTGTGTGCACTATGAGAACGTTCAATGAAAAATGGTAAAAATTTATAAAAGCTTCAAATTTAAATTCGAATTGTTTTAATTTACCTAAACTTTAATAAAATGAGTAAAAAGTTGAATACTTCTACTACTTAGATATTTTAGCCTTTGCTATTGACGTTCAAATATTGGCTGAGTGAGGCTTACCTTATGTCGCCTTCACTTATTTATTGTAAAATTTCAAAAGTCAACTGTTACAAAAGTTTGTTAAAGGTATAAAAACAACACTCAAGCTTTGTAGCAAAAAGTTCTTGCAAATATGCAATGAAGAGTGATTTACGCTATTGTAATTTATTTAACTCTTATACTCATTACCGAAATTTCTAAAAATTTTGCTGAATGAGTAGGCTATACATACAATCAAAATCAATAGCTTACATATATTCATAGTCAAAACAAAAAATAGTTTAAGAGTTTACAATCCGTATTTGGTATGGTAATAATGGTTTTAAATTCTTAAAGTATATTTTGTTTTGCACTTAATTTCTTCGGATATACATATTTAAATCTATTAAGTTGTCATCATTTTGTTTCACTTCATTTGCAGACAATAAAAATTAATATTGTGTAATTTTTACGCATTATATGAATTAACTACAATATGCTTCTTGATTCTTTTCCCAGTTCAGTTTTTGCTGGCAAATATCTTTCATTATCTGTCTTTCCCATTATCTAAATTTGCTACATATTTTTTTTAGCGTCACTATGTGTCATTAAAATGATATATTTGCGATTTAAATGGAAAATAAGAATAAAATTCTGAGAAGAGCAAAAGAAAAAGAAAGGAAATGAGAAAGGGAACGAAACTAATGTACATACATACATACTTATGTATGTAAGTATTTAGGTAAGAAAGTAGCAAGGAAAATTATTATTTATGTTTGTATTGCTAATGATTTGTAAACCGTGGCATTAAATTAAATGACAAAGTATTAAATATGTTTTATTTTTGCTTTTATTTATCTGCATACATACATACACACGCATCTACATATGTATGCATATGTGTGTACATATTTTCTTTGTACACACACATATTTCGCTTGTGAATTGTGTCAGCCCTAAAGTATGCTTTATTATTGCATTTATAATTTTATTTACTCTCTCAAGCAACTCTACGGCAAAAAAAGGGCAAACGGCGTCTGATATATTATTTTTTTATAGCAGCTATAGCTCTGTATATAAATTTGCTATAAATTCAACCTAATTATATTAGAATGGAGGGATTTACCTGTGTTCTCTGAATAATTTTTTTTGTTCAGAAAAAAAAATAATTTACTTACTGCTAAAATGCCGCAAGCTTTTCTTTTTTTTTACCTAAATTGGTCTTGCCTTAAAATATGTACAATATTATTTCATTGAAAATTATATGGAAAATTTTTAAATTTGAGATAATTTTTCTTATTATCGACAAAACAATTTGGTATATTTAAGCAATTCATATTTTTTCTTTCGCAAATGTTATTCCATCCAAATAATTCCATGGAAAAAGCAAAATCCTTATAAAATCCCAACTTATTTAAAGTATGAGCAGGAAAGCGCGTCGTTTCGCATACTTCCAGCTTAAAGCAAAGATTGTAGTTCGTATAAATAAAGTTTAGTGTTTAACCACTTGTGCAAGTGGCCAACCATTGAAGTGGCAGCCAAGCAAAAAAACTTTCGAAAAATTATAAACAACATGCACTGACAAACAAAGCCACAGACAGACATAAAGACATTCCGACAGACAGACAGACAGACATTGTGACAGATGCACAATGACATCAAGCGACAACATAGGGGAGACGGACAGATAAGCATTCAGATAAATAGATTTAGTCCGGAAAGCATGCAGCCGAGCAACATTATTTAATGCTTATGCTATATGCTCTATTAGATATTTACAGTTGTTCTCTTTTGTGCTTTAGTTAGTTTTCGTGTCTTCTTCTTTTGCAGGCACAAACAACAAAAAATAAATAAAATACATATAAATACATTTAGAAGGAACAACTTTCAAAAATAATACAAAATGCAAGACAAAATAAGTTTATTTTTTAGTTTCTTGTGCATTATTGCTAGATCGTTCTCTGTTTGTTATTGTTGTCTGTGTTAAGACAATGTTATTATGTTGTTGACAGTTAAATAATATACAGTTTCTGCTGCTATTACACAACGCCAGCCCGTAAATGAGATTTCCAACAATAGTTTTGTTAAGACTTAATAAAAGTAGAAAAAAAAAGAAAAATAACAATAATCATAAAAAAACATTTTTAAAGATAAAAAGTGTCTGTATTTGACAAGGCCATTTTAGGTTTTACAAAATATTATAAACTCCAGTCTGTGGGAATAAAACTTTTACTTTTATTAAGCTGTGCTCGTATATTTGGAAACGAAAGAATACTGAAATGAAAACTTTTCTTTGAAATATGCTTATAAATTCAAATATTTTACTGCAGTATTTTTTTTTTTGAATTTTATAAAACAATGCTTGGCAATTAATGTGGATCTAAGAAATGCTTGCTGGTGGAATATTTTCTAAGAAACGAGTTTAAAAAAAATTGGCTGTTGTGCTATGCATTTTTATTTTAAGTTGAACTTAATTAAAAAACAAACACTTTTTTTTATAAAAAATTACTTAATAAATATTGCTGAAAACCTTATTTACAAATTATATATTATATAAGAATAAGTAAAGTATAGATGCATTAGCTACCGGAGCCAACAGCTAATGAATAAACTTAAGATTGTACACATGTATGATCCGGTCTTAACAGTTGGCATGAAAAGAGTATAACAAGACTTTGTTTGACACATTACTTCCGCTTCCGTTTCATATGACCCTTTGGAGAAATTTCATTATCTTGATAGCACCAGGGACAGAATGTGTATTATTTTGTTTTAAGATTGTCTTCAATATATTCACCCACACAAGCGAATTTCTGGCGATGCTGCTGAAGAAACACATGCATGAACATTGAACAACAAGGCGCATGCAGAGACAAGACGGAAGTGAAAATTCTGTTTATATGTCTTGAATTTTTAAAATTTTGAACAAACGAAATTCATGGCTGTTCTCACGAATATGTCTTTGACATATTTTCCATCATAAAAGAAGAAATACATTATAACAGAAACTTTAAAGTCCCCAGAATAGCAGCGCGGAAATAGAAGAAAAAAATGTAAGGGAAAAAACAAGAAGGATATTTTCCATGTACTGCAAATTTCATGATGACATGCACGTGCTTAAATTAAACAACAAGTCAGAATATTTTTGGGAGTTTTGTTCCTTTTTAACGTGGAATAAAAGTGCAAGATAGAAAACAGACAACAAATATATATATATATAAACATACATATAAATGTGGACAAACACGACATGTAATAAAAAAGTGAAATTATTTTGGAAACACAAGTAAGAAATAAAGTAAACAATTTAAGATATTAAATTTTTTTAATACTTGTAATATTTTATTTGGTATCCAAAAACCATTTCAACAGTCATTTCTAGGGCCAAGACAGCAAAGCAAATCAATGGATATTTTTTAAATAGTGTAATTTTTTGTCTTTTGGTAGTATGTGCTTCGAAATCAAAGTTGTTATTTAGTGAATTTTTTTCTTATTGTCTGCTGAATTAACTTTGTTTTTTGCTGTTGCTTATAAAATTTATATGAAAAGCAACTTAACTTGTATAGTAGTTGATATATCAGGCTTACTTTGTAGCGTCTGTTTGCGAAAAGCTCCGGAGTTGAACACTGTTGAATATGCCAAAGATCATATATTTATCATATATTAATACAATTCTTTATTAGGAGCAGTGAAATGTTTCAATCATTAACTCCATCTATGGAATACTTTTAGATACTCTCAATTTCTTTAATTCTTTAACTTATTTCTAAACATCTAAATTCTCCTACAGGACCCAATCTACTGCACCCAAGTGAGCCGAATAACATGTTTCTTTCCTCAGCAACATGTTAATCTAATCTAACTTTATCTAATTTTCTAATTATAAGCTAAAGGAAATTCCTTTAACTAATTTAACTTCTTTTTTTTTTGTTTGTAATTTATGAAAAATTTCGTTGTCTTGTTTTCTTACTTTTTCTACTTTTGGCTTTTGAAGGTAACCCTTTGTTAAATTTGCAAATGCTCTTGCCATACCTTTGCCTCTTAGCATATTTCTTATTAATCTAAAATATATATATATATGTTTTTGGGCAATTTGTTAATGAGATTTCAGTTTAAAAATGCTTCCATTTCCATCGTATGTAGTTAAATAACAATTATCAAATGCACTCACTAAGTGCTTAAATATTTGTAAAACGAATGGTTTTATTCTTATTACATAAAATCATGATTCACACCTTTCATTTGCAATATAATCAATTAATTAACAATTAATTTTGTTTGCTCTAGGCAACTTTATGTAAGCAAATACAATTATGTTTGCTTTGTTTCTTAAAGCTTAGCAGTAATAATAATACAATTTAATATTAATACTTTCGGAACGTTTATGAACAAGTTGTAAGTTTGCTTGCTCTGCTGATAATGTCTTTCATAAATGACGAGGAATGTAAGATGTGGAGAGATTAAAAAAAAATTAAGTCAGTCGTACCTTGAAGAAATAAAAGCAACGAAAGATCAAAGTGCTGAATCGAAAGTGCAACTTTTTTTCATTTAGTTGAAGCTGCTTGCCGTTCATTCATTCGCTTCATCATGATGTAAAAAAAGTAAAGCAGGGGCATGGTAGGGAAGTGATATGCTGAAGCATAGAAAAATAATAAATGACTGAATGGAGAAAAAACTCAATTACTTTCCATTACCCGGAGGCATTAATCACTACAATAACAACAACAAAAGCAGCAACAGCAACAGCAACAATAATATACAGCATAACGAAACAATGGAGTTATGAGATTTTTACTTTTAGAGCTCTTCTTTGTTGTTTTATGTTTTATATTCTTTCGGTGCAAAATAAATGAACGTGCTGCTAAAACTTTTCTGCTGTTTGTAATTGCTGTAATTTTTGTTGCTTATTTATCTTTAGTTAAGTTTCTTCTTGTTGTATCTGTGTAACTATAACTATAACAATAACGGCGCGGCTTATCAAAACAATATTTTCTACCCTACAGTAAGCATAGATGACGTTTTCTCAACAGTACAAGCTACTTTTATCATTTATAAATATTATGAAGAAAATACTTTTTTTTATCACTCACGCTCACGTCCTCTATTTATAATACTCTCACCTGCGATATTATTTAAAGTTTTTTTGATTTTCAAAATCAAAAAATTTTTTAAATTTTTATTATGAAAACATTTACTACTCTTCATCTTGATAAAGTGACAGTAAATCAAAATTGCTGAAAAAAAGAACTTTTTCACTCACACTCACGTATTCTCACGCGTGAAAATTTTTAAACACTCCTCCTTTAGATATTTTAGAGCTAGTTTTTAAAATAAAATTAACTCTATTTGTCAGTTAACTGTAGTGTAAACTTAAAATTTTGTTTTTCAGATAACGACTATCTAGTTAATAATCTGGGTTTAACCGAGCAACATTGCTCAGCTAAACTATAGTTAGAACTGTCAAATGATAAATATGTATATGAAATAAATATTACGCAATTGAAAAAAAAACTAAAAAGTATAATAAATAAATATATTCATACATAAATAATATGGATGCTTGTTATGATGACGAAGATTTTCGTGATTATGAAACCAGAGTAACTTTGATAGCACAATTGTGAGAAAAATAAGAGAGATACAAACATGTCCAAATCAGTTTTTTGTGTATAACGAATTGGAGTTCTTGCAAAGATTTCGTTTAAAAAAGAGGTCTGTGTATGATGATTTTAGAATTAATTGAAAAGAAAATCTATTTTGTTGAGTTTAAAATTTTATGTTTTATTGGTTTTATTTTTGAAGCGTCACTATTTTCAAGTCCATGTAATTTATTTTTTTATTTTAAAAAACTTCAGAATTTAGTTAATGAAGTTTATTTAAATAAATTTAAAGAATTGTCACATCGCTTCTTAAGTGTTGCCCTATTTACGTAAACTATTTTCAAGAATGCCGTATTTATATTGAAATCAAAGTATGGCATTTCTAGCTAAATTGACAACTCTTAATGCATCACGGTTAAATCCCGTTTAACTATGTTTCTTGGTTAATTAAATAGCATGTTAAACTAAGTTTAACTATTTAGTAAGAAACTAGCCCTTAATGAATTAAAAAATCTTTTCTTTTGAACTGGATTTAATAAAAAACTAATTTTCGATTTCTTCCCCGTACAGTAAATATTTCGTTTAAGTTTCAAAAAATATATTAAAAAAAACAATAATAAAAATTACAAATATTTGCATTTGAAATTAATCGAAATTTGACATACGAGTATCAAATGCCATATCATATTCCTCCTTACTGTGTAGTGGCTCCAATTATTTTAATTTGCACTACTTTTACAATTTCATAGTTTCATTTTATGTATGTATGTGTATCAACTAATTTGTACTTTTTGTAGTTGTGAGATTGTATGTGATATACAAGTACATAAGCTTTTGATTCTATCGCTCATTTCATGTATAATGAATTCATTAATATGGTTTCATTTGTTTTGTTTTTGTTGTTGTTGTCTATGATGCCCTAAAGATAATTCTACTTTTATCTTATTCTTTATGTTACAGTTTGTTTACAGTATGTATATGTATGTACGTAAAGACATTAATATTTTATACATAAATGCTTACATACATACACACATACATGCAGTATATTCCATAAGTACAATAAAAGTCTATACATGTTTAACCAGTAGACCTTTGCAGGTGTATTCAAACAAGAAATTGTAGTATAATTCACTATAAACCTTATAATTAGTTACACCAATATTCATAAACAATTATTAAAGATAATGTTGTCTTAACGTAGAACTTTTGTGTGAGAAAACAGTTTTAAAGAACACTTTAACTTAAACAATCGTTTATGAATATCGGTGTAAATCTTTAAATTCGTTACACTATACAATAAAGAACGGCCCTACGGCCCTATGTATAAGCAAAAATTGGCATGAAGTGAGCATAAGTGAGAAAATTGAATTAGGTGTTAACGAGTTCCTCCATACAATTGTACTTTAAATACTGTACCATTACCTAATTTTAACCCATCTCTAAGTCCTAGCATGATTTTTAATGTGAAGGTTCATCGCAAAACTCTTAAGATCATGTTTAATTTCGCCACTTATGCTAACTTCATGCCAATTTTTGCTTATACATAGGGCCGGTAGTTCGTAAATTAAATTTTTTTTGGACTTGGCCTGGAATGTCGGAAGATTTTTTTCAGTGAAATTGATATGCGGCTGCCTTGTATAAAAGGCGTCAATGAATAAGTCGACCATAATTTATAGGAAACAAAATAATTTTTCGATTTCTATAAAATTCTTCTATGCAACAAATGAAGACTTTTGGGAAAAACACACGGACTGGACAGTACAGGTTCGATAGTACTATTAAAGGGTAATAAAAAACTATACTTAGTTTGTCAATTTTGGTGCCCAATTTTTTTATGGCCATCCAAAGATTTCGAAAATCTAGGCGCCCTCAAACAATGATGTCATCAGTTTTTGGCCAATAGCCATCGAACAAATCTTGTTAAAATTTTATGCCAAAAAAAATACATTCTTCGTGCATTTTTTTTTTGCAAAAATTAGGCAAACATTTTTTCACTTTTTTCAGAATAACTTGCAGGGACTCCCAAATTTTTGGTAACAAAAATTGAATTGAAAAAATTGTTGCTACGGTAGAGGTGGACAAATTTTTTGAACATATCAATATAATCTGAACTTGCTTAAGCAACCTAAATACCTCATTAAAATGACTTTGTAACTTAAAAATTTTCGTTCGTTAGTTTTCACTGTTGCGCAGCTTTATTGAAGATTTCCTAGAAAAATTAAATATCTCGATTACCTTTGCAAATTTATGTTGTTATAAAAAACAGGGGGTATGTTTGTTTATTTATACCTTTAAGGCTAACATTGGTTTGTTAAGAAATTGTATGCAAAACACAACTTTAATTATTTTGTTATTTAATAATAAATACTGGTAACACCACCGTGTTCAACAACCACTTCACGGCTTATGATGCACAAAATCGAATACAATTTCATTCGGGTATACAAATATTTTTTTATTTTATTAAATAAATTTTTATTTTCTTGAAGTAAAGCAACCTAATTTAAAAAATATGAGCTTCTGACATGGTAGGAAAATAGATAAATATTTCTATGAAGTATACGTAATATGAGGATCAAAGAATCAATTCACAATTTTTCAATCACAATTTTTTTATACGAATGAAATGAGTATTTGAATATCCAGCTTTTTTCGATTTGTTTTGATTGTATGTACATCACTAAAACATTTTTGTACAATTGTATTTATTTTAATATATTTTTATGGATTTTGCGATGTATTTTGAATCAGTTGGATAATTTGATGAGGTTTCCCATTACATGACAGAAATAGTAAATCTAAGCTAAGAGCTAACAATTCTAGCTTCATTTTCAGATGTAACATGAATCAATATGTGTTATATTAACAAAAATATTTGATGTACAAAATACACATTTTGAAAATATCAACTTAAAGTAGTCTTAACAAACGTGGGGACCTACTTTAGAAATTTGACAAGCATTTCACAAGCAACTTGTACTTGTTGTTGTTTATGCGCTTTGTTGTATCCGTATTTTATCGTATTTTTAAGTGTCGGAAATTGAAGTTGACATTAATTTCCCTTGATAGCATGAAATTAAAGCAGGTATGGGAATTTTAATTTGATGCAAAATAGTTAATAAGTTTTTAGCGATAAGCAGTTTTGATGGTTTAAAATGGTCTAAAAATTAAATGGAAATTAATAAAATATATATTTATAAATCATTAAGAAGAATTTATTTTATGGAAATCTACCAAATAGAATATTCCCAGACCTGGCCGCATTAAAACTATTCGGAAAACATTTAGAATTGAATCTTATAGTTAGAACACACCTTTGTATGAAAATTGCCAACATAAAAACAATATTGTATAATTAGACGATTAGACAAAACATACGAGGTTAATGTGAATTGAACAAGTGTTTCTTTCATTGGTATAGTTTTTTTTGTTCATAAATTTTATTAAGACCACAATTTTCACCAAAGGTGTGGCATATTATGTATTACACGTTTCCTGCTGTGTTATGCATGCACGATTTTTTTATTTTTTATTTGTCGTTCAGTTATAACACATAGCCTAGCATAGCAATTAATGCAATTGGAGTACTAAACATCTGAGAAAGGGTACTTGAACACTATTTATATTTTGAAATAGAGTTTTGTTATGACTCAAAACATGGACTTTTTATAGTTGTTTTGTGGTTAAAAATTTATGTTTGTATTACACACTGCAACACGAAAAAACATGGTAGCGCAAAAGTAAAAAATTTCGAAACAAATGAAATTAAAAAAATGTTCGGGAAAATTTTCACTTTTTGGCTCCGAGTCATTTCTAGGAAGTTCACATGTTCTAAAAAGTTGTTTATTGAGATCTTAGGCACATTTTCGTAGTTCATCGGTTCCTTGAATCTTGAAAGGTTTGCTAACTATGGGCCTGAACAGGTGGAAAAACGTTAAAAAAAATCGAATTGAATCTTTTTTTTTTTGATGTTTTATCACGTAGTTAGTGGTGTCTGTATATGGTTATTTTTCCATGACTTAAATAATTAAACACAGTGTTAGTAAAGCTTTAATAGGCACTGTACTCGTTTGTTGTTAGAATATACAGAACATCTGACAGTTTTCAACACCATATAGTCAAAAGAACATATAGTCAGGTGGCGCTTCGAGAGTACCTGCGTATAATTGTACCATGCAAGTTTCTTAGCTTGTTATGTTAGCATTTTTGTAGTTCTCAATTGTTTTTTCTGAGATTTTATACAAATATCAAAAATATCCATAGATGCCTGATTCTTACATAAAATCTTTTTTTCGGTTTCAAATTTATGTTGATGTGATGTATGAGAAAAAAAATCGAGTTGTATTTTGACTTTAAAGTCAGGTAGTGTGTTAGTCAGTATCTTTTGAAAATTTTCTACTACGATTCGAAACGGGTTGATATTTGCAATTTTGCAGAAGTGTGTTTGTGCTTACGATTAGTGCAGGAAGAAGTACACTCGCGCAGATGACTAGTGCCTACAAAAGTTTCAAACAATTTTCACTATTTCATGTTAAAGAGAACACGCAACGAAACTGAATTAATACTTTAGCAAGCATTTTCCATATACGAGTATGTAAGTGAAATGTCAAAATATATCAACATGTAGAAGTAATAGTGTTTTAGTTTTTTTTAATTTTTATTTACTGGAACATGAAAATTTAAGTAAAGTAAATTTTTAAAGTCAATACCAATTAAATTTTTATAATGAATAGAGGAGCGTAAAGTTTTAAAATGAAATATAATCCTTTAATTGTAATGTTCAGATTTTTTGTTCTAACCCCACACATTTTCATTTGTTTCGTTATGTTTTTTTATATTCTTTTATGACACTTGCATGTTTGCAGTTTGTGTTGCTGTCTGACGTTGTTGTTGGTTGTTGTTTTAGCTGTTTGATTGTTGCCGTATTTCCTTGCACCATTGTTTATACTATTAGCCAATTATACGGTTAGAGTTTTGGCAGCAAGCATCACGTTTCGCTTTCTACGGTGTTGCAATTAAATTACATAACAACAAGTACAACAATGACTTAAACTATTTCCGAGTCAGCAAACCAAAGAATTGCGAAGGAAATAGAATAACCAAGAACATAACTTTGGAATGTCTGTGTTAGAGACAGCCACTTCTCACGCGATTGAATATCTTATTTCTGTCAAGTGAGCGTGGCTGGGTTAATACTTAAAACGATTTGTAAGAGTAAGCATGTTTTAGCAGAATATATGCACGATGACTTTTTATGCTCATATGAAGTGTGTAAGGCCGGGTTTACATCTGTATGCCAAATGCCACACAAGCGTAAAAAAGCGTAGCCAACTAATTACTAATGAAAAACTGTTTGATTCAGACATGTATTTATTAAATTAAAGATTTTAATACATAATTAATAGACAATTTTATAGAATCCAAAATGATTGTAAACTATTTAAATCAATAAATGCATGTCTGAATCAAACAGTTTTTCATTAGTAATTATTTGGTTACGTTTTTTTGGGCAAATGACACACAAGAAATGCCAGATGTAAACTCAGCCTAAGCACAAATGAGTAACGAACTTTTGCTAGTGAACGTGAAAGCTTTTTCATGATTTCATCTCTAGTTTGTAGTAGGGATGCTATATCTAAAATCTTGATCGGGATTAACAAATTCAAGAGCTTCACATACCTATGTTTTTCAATATATTTTAATAAGATATTTAGGTATGAAAATGAAGCAGCATATATGAATTTCCATTCAAAAAAGATTATGTATGGGAACTTCCTCAGAAAAGTCTAATTTTTTTTGTCACGTGCGACAGCCAGTAATTAAGTTTGAGTTTTAGAACAATGTGACACAATTTTTCTTAAAATTTTAACTAATGTAGAGCAGCTGACGAACTACAAAAAAATATAAAGAACCCAGTGAAAAAAAATGGAAGTCATTCTAGTGGAAGTACATTTTCATTGCTTCCAAAAAATCGATATTTTTAATTTGCCGAGAGTGAGCATAAAACCATGTAGAAGCTTATTTTAGTCACACAAAACGTTTTAACTCCTCCATAGTGTTAGAAAATACTCAACAGGATTTAAAAAAAAATTATTTTTTTTTTAAATTTATGAACTATTTTTAGTCTAAAATTTAGCAAATAACTTGCTTAAATTTACATGAAAACACTGTTTCGGGCTTAAATTCGTATAAAAAGAAACCAATTGTTAAAAAAGGCAACTATTTACCATTTTTCCTAGATGAAAATATTATCATAGAACACAAAATAGGGAATTTTTCTTAATATCGCTTCCAATTCAGTGACCAGGCATCGAAAAAGAGAACTTCTTGCAATGACAACCCTATGTAAAAATCATTAGATCGGATCGAAATTTGCACTACTTCCGCATCGTAAACTCTACATTTTCATGACTTTTTTGGAGTCTCTTTTTTTACTGGGAAGTAAAAAAACTTTTATTGATTATTTATTAGAATTCCGTTCGGTTTGAAAAATATCACTTCCTGAAGAAAATCATTGGAATGTGGGATCATAGTCAGTCCAGTTTAAATTATTTTAATATCTTTTTATAGATTAAATATTTGTAATACTAATTTTTTATTTATTTTATATCCAAGTTTAATAACAAAATATTGCATGTTGGCTGTTCACCAGAAATTGCGAAACATTGAAACATCCTAAGATCCGGGAATCCGGAATCATACATTTAAAAATCCCAAAATCAAGAGATTGGAAAAACAAGACCCGTTTCGCATCCCCATTCTGTATGTACGAGTATTTCTGTACTTCTTGCGGCATATTAAGACTAGACAAATATTTAATGATATAAGTTACAAAGTTGTAGGTATATATTTCAGGCTTACATCGTATATATGTATACATTTATATAAATATGTATGAGGATTTTTACGTTACATAATTTAGAAATTGCTCTTGTGTTACGTAACAAGTATTTTTATAGAAAGATCAATTTAATAAAATATTTGTTCTCTCTGCTCATGTCTTAAGTTAAAGTTATTTTATTTTGTTGTAGTTGTTGGTTGCATAGTTACTTTTGTTCTGCAACATGTAAAAAGAACAAAAGTAAAAAAGTAGTTATGATTTGTTGGACGTTCTACAGTTTTCAATTAAAAAATAAACGTTAAGTAAACTATTTGTTTGTTGCTTAAGATATTTCACTATATTTTTCATTTCTGCAAAACATCGACAGAAACTTTTTATTTTATTTTTTCTAAGTATTACTCATATTATTATAACTATTATTGAATGTTTGTCTGTGTGTGGATGCAAGCATGTATGAAGATAGTGAAAGTTTATGGAATGTGTTTGTAAAAGGTGAAGTGAACAAAATAATAGAAATAAAATATAAAATATCGTTATGAAATATTGAATACTACTCTTATAAAAAATAAATTGAATCAAATAAATGAAAAATGTATATAAATAAATGCACATATGTGTATGTGTGTATATGTACACAAGTAAAATTATATGTATGTATGTATGTAGTTTTAAATTCTTTTAGAGCAAAGAGAATTAATATAATAAATGTTTGTATGAATGTTATAAATTTGTTTGATTTTAAAAATTAAATATTTATTTATTCTTATTAAATATTGCAGTACAAAATGTTTTAATATAATTAACCGAAATATTTTAAATATTTTAATATAATTAACTGAGACTAATAGTGTAGATTCCCAAAAAAGATCTTTCTTACTAGAACGCAAAATTTTTTCCAGCATTTAAGTCGTGATTACGACCAGAGAATAATAAAAGTGTCGTTTAAAGTACTCTTTGAATATTGGTGGTCAATAAACTACGAATGTACATATATACATAGCTAAACCTAAAAATCATATTCATACGCAAACATATTTATACATATATAATATAAACAACCAACAAGGTATGTTCATAAAAATTTAAAATTAATTAATTTAAATTAAGCAGCACAAACGAATATAAATAAAAATTATAGACTTTTTGAGCTACCATCGTACGCATGAGTATAGATAGGATACACATGCGTATAAATAGGGCTACTTTATTAGCATGTTTTGAAACAACCCAAAAACATTTTCCATTTCATTTTATGAATGATCAATAAATATTCCAAGTATCCGTGCGTATATTTTGTTTGTCCGATTAAGTATCTATACTCTGAGTATGCGCATACCCCGACTATAAATATGATAGATAGTCAATACGCTTGATACTCATGTTTTTTTTATTTATAGTTGTAGCGTATTACTAAAATAAAGACTATTTACTTAAGTATATTTTTTTGAATACTCATTTTTATTCCCTGATTACGATACTTACAATGTAGTGCTATTCTAGATTCTAAATGAAGAGCAGGTGATACAATCTATCTAAAAACTATATACATTGAATAGACAGGAAAACAAATTGTCTGCAGTTCTACGATAAGAAAAGATGAAGAAAATAATATTTTCATATTTATTTTAGAGAAAAGTGCTCACCAAGGCTCTCCAGGTAGTTCTGTTTTGTTTCGTATGTTAAATGTGTGGCCTCGTGAGATCTCGTCTTCACTGCTTTGCTTCTTTACTTTATCTATCTTCTCTCTCTCTCTCTCTCTCTTAGGGACTCCATTGTAAGCTGGCCCCTTCCTCGTTGGGCGTGTCCTTACGCAGACTGCGGCCTATTTTCTCCGGCAAATTTCATGGGCGACTGAGGTTTGGTTGCTCATTGACAAAAGGTCGGCGTTTCTGTTGCTTATTCTGAGCAGGTATTTCTTCAAAAAAACCCTTCTAGTATCATTGTAATGGAGTCAGTAACCTTTCAAATTTCACATCCGTAAATAATGCCCCACTTTAAGCTGGAATTGAAGCTGTTGCGTTGACTTTGTGCTTTGGAAAAATTCAAAATTTAAGCTCAACTACATTTTTTCCAGAGCAATTGTAAAATTTAACCAAAATCGAATGTCTAAATGTTAACAGCCTTATTTATAAAATTTATTAATGCTTTAAAAAGGTTTTTTAGAACAAATTTTCATAAACATTTTTCTTAAAAAGTCTTTATAAAACCTTAAAAATTTTTTAAATTAGGTTGTAAATATTTATTTTCATATTTTTTTTTCATTTATATTCCACTGTTCGTGATTACAAAATAAAAATTACAAATGAATTGTTTCAACTAGATTATGCCACTTTCTTAAAATTCTTATACACTTTATTAAAGCAAAGACGAAAAAAATTTGAAAATTTCTTATTTAAAAAATAAATATAAATAAAGTTTGTTTAACATTAAATACAATTTTTATTATATTTTTTCTAATTAAAACTTGATTTTATTATTATCTTGTTGGTAAATAAAATTTTACTTAACTAAGAAATCCTATTAGGTTTTATCTCAAGTAACATGTGTAGAGATTCCACTAGAAGAAAAAACCCATAAATATTTATTAAAACTGCACAAGATTTTTTGTTTTTATTTAATTTAAAATTTATAAAATTCACAAAAAAATACTCTTAGATATACTAAATGCGAATACATGAATAAATAAATAAAAACAAAAAGAGCTTGTTATCTTTTTTTCTTTATGTATTTTTGCTCCAAACAATCCATCCATCCATCCATCCATTCATATGAAATAAAAGATGAAAAAGTAAAAGAAAATAAAAAAAAAAATATGAGGAAATAGAAAATGATTTAGCCTTAACAAAAAGCCAATATGCTATGAACGATTAGTTTGGTCAAAGTCAAAGGATATGATGAAAAATTTGATGAGTTGTATGCACATATGTAGTAGTTGAGTTTTTCGAACAAACGTATAATAAATTCTACTTAGACTTTCAAATTTAGTTTTTAAGTTCAAATTGGCCATTTCTAGAATGAAGCAGGCAAGCAGATATCCAAAAAACTAGTGAATGGTCACTTTGCGTTATAATATTTATGTATATGAGAGAGAAAAAAAATCATTGGTTTGATTGTGTTTGATATGATTTGGCCTTATTGTTTCTTATAAATGCTGTAGTAATAATATTGGCGCCACAATATTTTCCTTAAGATACTTTTCCTCTAAAATATTCCTATTCAAACTTTTAGATCAAATTCAATTTGCTAAGTTTTGTGAAAGGTTATGTTTATTTTAGAATGTACGTACATACATATTTTTTAAATCAATAAAAATTTGTATGCCAAAAATATGCTTTTCTCACTTATAGATTTATGTTGTGAGCAGCAAAAATTGTTTAGACTTTGAGGAGCCTAAATATGCGAATTAAATTTAATAACTATGCTGGCATTTGCTCAAAACAATACTTTAAGTAGGTTTCCCAGTTGTTTTGTTTTGTTTTTTTTTAAGTATTTACGATGCAAAAGCTTTTGTTTTATTTAATTTTTTGTTTATTTATTATTGCTAAATTCAGTAAAGGAAGATTAAAAAAGTTGTAAACTATTCTCATGATAGTGAAAGAGTTGGCTTTTTATTATTTAAAAAAATTTTTTATAAGAAAATTTTATTTCATCTTATCTCACATATTAAAAGTTTTGATAAAGGGTTTGCCAAAAGAAACTTTTTTGTCTGTTCCGAAATTTTTTAACTTGTTAGTTTTTCTATAAAGTTTGTAATTTTTCCAGGTTTTTTTTTTTGATTTGCAATTTATTTTATCATTTTGCCATAATCGTTTTTCATACAGATTTCAAAAATTATGAATTCCTGAACTTCTATGCTTTTCTCTATTTAACGATTTTGTATGAGAAACATAAACATTTTTAGGTTTCCGTACACCAAAGGTGAAAAAAGGAAAAAGGAAAAGGTGAAAAAAGGAACCCTTGTTTTCGCTACGCTGTCCGCCTGTCCGTCACACGGTATTTTCTCAGGAACCGTAAGAGGTACCGACCTGAAATTTGGACAGAGTATGTAGAACCTTGGCCACTACAACAGCAAATACATGAGAATTAGAAATTAAAGGGTGCTCCAAAACGAGCGACGAAAAAGTTAAAATCTCATGTAATATACATATAATTGTATGTACATATGTATGTTGACACTTGAAATTTGTAAAATTAGTGTATTTTTGTATAGACTACATCAATTTACACTAAAATTTTAACAAATTTAAATTAAAGGGTTGTCCATCAGTTAATGCAATTTTGACAACTTGCTATATCATGGAAACCGTAAGAGGGCGCCAAAACCAAAATCGCCAAAAATTAAAAAAAATCGCCAAAACGAAAAAAATCGCCAAAATTAAAAAAAAAATGCCAAAACTAAAAAAATCGCCAAAACCAAAGAAACATCACCTGTATGAAAAAAATGCCAAAATTAAAAAAATCGCCAAATCTCCAAAAATTAAAAAAAACTTCAAAAACCAAAAAAAATAAAAACCCCAAAAAGAGAAAAAAAGTGCCAAAACTCAGAAAGCGTCAAAAAATTCAAAAAACCCCAAAACTAAAAAAACGCTTAAGACCGAAAAAACCCAAAAACGAAAAAAATGCCAAAACTATAGTTTATATTGGCTAAAGCTCATATTGAATTACATATCTCGTGTCCGTACGGAACCCTTCGTGCGCGGGTCAAAGTCGCACTTCACTGAATTTATTTATTTCATCTTATTAAACATTTTGTTTTTCTTATCCATGAACATGATTTTTACGTGATAAGGCTTTTTTTGCGAGTAGGCTCGTAATTTAATTTACAATATATTGCAAACGCCCCACCCAGCTCAAGTAAAACAAATTTTGGTAGGAGCAAGCAGTAATGAAGATCTGGCGTAAGACGAGACGTTTCAATAAGAATTATAATGCAGTTAGAATTTTTTTGGAAAGTTTTTTCTTTTGATTTTTTTTTCGAATTAGTCAGCTTTTTTTCCCCAAACTCATCGGGCAAGAATGCTTTACAAATGCATGCATCCTTTTATATGCATTGATTTATGTGACAGTGTCTTTTTATATGTACATATGTGAGTATATTAATGCCATGCATCAAACTTCTACCGTACCCGGCGGTAAAAAGCAGGAGTAGGCATGCTTTATAGAAGGCCTCTTTAGTCCTTCTTTTGGATGTACAAGGCATGCTCACTCTATTTCATACTCATATCTTTTTCACAAGCGGTGTGATTTCAGGGTAGGCCTTCCGCTCTCGCTTCTTTCGCCAGAGATTCTGAAAAGCCTTCAAAATAATGTAGTTAGTATTAGTTAGTATTTAGATAAGAATGGTAATATAATTCCCATGCAGGCCTTCAACAAGGCCTAAATTAAGAAAGTATTATGACTTTTCCCGCTGGGAAATGGTACTGAAGCTTTTGAATATTATTATCTGTGTACAGCCAATATACAAACATCTGCATGTACTGAAGTATGTACGTATGTATGTATGCATGTATGTATGTGTGCACAATGTACATGTGTGTGATTGCCATGCTTTTATACGTAATTTGTTCCGTGTCAAAAGTTTACATATTTTATGTATGTGGCTGTTAATTTTAACTCTTTTGCTCGCAGATATTTTATGAAAATTAAGATTTTTATGTCTTTAAATATTTGTAAATAAATATGTATCATTTAAAATTACGTACGTTGTACGTAAAGGGTCTTTTATTAAGCGTTTAATATCTTTAAAGTTAAATAAAATAAAGTGTGTGCAAGATATCATCCGATATGTAAAATTTTCCGTGACTGTGAAGCATAAATTTACTTCAAAAAGTGCGTCTAATTAACATCAGAGGCGCTGTTGCAATGACGCTATAAAAGTTAGCACAACGCACAATAAAAGAGTAGTCAAACAAATTATATAATAAGTTAAAACTTCACCATGTGACCTCTCTTTAATATCCTTTTCCAAAAAGAAAATAACACACAATTATGTATCCATTGGTCCAGAAATATGAAAATTTGTCACCGAAGCGCGTGCAACGTTGATCGAGTAGAATACCCATTATTTTAAAACAATTTTATCATTTGCGCGTGATTGTACAGATGTAGGCTCTGTTCGGAAATGCCTTACTGCGCTGCAAATGAAAATTTATATGTCCGTAAAAGCTTCACTGAGGCATAAATGTCAAATATGAGGTGGAAACATGGCTATTACTAATTACTAAAAGACATTATCAGTGAATGTGTACTGCATTTTAAATTAAAGTTCCCTCGTATAATGCAGATCACTGATGCATTTCTAAACAGGTCTGTAACTTCACAAATGTGATTACTGTAAAATATCAAAGTTCAAAGGACCTTATCAGAAGACCCTTTTTGTATATGTTGAAATGTATGTATGCATGTTTAAAAACATGTACATACATGCAAATGCAGAGCAGACAGAATGCAACAAAATCAAAATTAGAGTGCTTTAAGTTTTTATTTAAATATTTCTTGAGTGCTTAATAAGGTTATCATGTTTTTTATTTTTCATTATTATAACTGCATATTTATGAAAAATTTTCACATATACAAACATACATACATATTTATAAATATTTGTTTTAATCAAATTTAATTACAAAGCCGGGTGTAATTTGTTAATTAATAGCGTTGAAAAATAATGGTTTTTAAAAGTCAATGTTTGATATATGTTTTTATAATTAATTTGACATGAATCTAATGAAGTTGCTCAAATAGTGGTATAGTGATGAATATAAATTGTAAGTCCAAGACTTACAGCTATTGCATAATAAAAATAATAATAATAATGATAGCTTATGCAAAGAAACACATACATATGTATATACTAGAGGTGAGCATAAGATGTTTGCTTGCTTAATCTTCATGGTGTACAGTATTGAATTGTTCTCTCTTTTTTGTGCTCTTGATTTTATGAGAACACTAAAACTGATATTCTCCTTAAGCAAAAGTATGTATCTGCCAAGCAAGGGCATTAGTTATTGTAGTGTCGAAGCATATTTCACTAGTGCACACCGAATGACAATTGTAAAATGAGCTCACAAGTGCAAAAATATGTGTATGTATAACAGAAAAATCAAACAACGTAGACTATTTGAGCGTAGTAGTTCGTATGCGATACTTTTCTAAGTTTTTAATTTATTAATTTAAGACTCAAAAATAAAATAAATAAATAAAAATAATATTCTTCACAATGGATATAATTTTAAAAAGTTTTGTTATCACTTAATATTTTATGAAATGTTTTGTTTCATTGTTCTCTATTTTTACAAGACACTCAATTGCGATCACCACTACAAACAATATTCGCTCTTGAAAAAAATACAATACTAAGCACTTTTTCACAGCTTGTGCTCACTTCTAGTATATACATAAGTACATATGTACAATGCACATTATACATGCATACAAACAAATATAGTTCATGCACTAAGGGAAAAAACGTGCTAAAATTAGGAATTTTCATTCGAAATCCAATCATTTCAATGTGAAAATTCTTAAATCAAGAATAAAATCTTAATCTTAAATCTTTTTTAAGATCGCATTTAAGATTGGAATCTTGAACAAAATCTCATTTTAAGAACGAACTCAAGATTGTTTTCATAATAAAACTTTTAAATTAAGATCATACTCTTGAGAATTTAAGAATATAAGGTTAAAATTAAGATTATGTCCTTGATTTTAAGAACGCGTTCTTAAAACTTAAGACCACACTCTTGATTTTAAGAATTCATTCTATAAATTTCAAGATTGAAATTTGAAAATTTCTGCAATCTTAATGCAAGAATTTTGTTCTTAAACTTAGATCGTCATTTTTCTCTTAGTGTAGAGCTTATCAATTAAGAAATTTTAAAAATAGTTATCAGAATTTACTGGCTTTTTACATATTCAATTTGTATATATATATAATATGTATGCATCAACTACTCATTCTATAATTTCTTTTTTGAAATTTAATTTCCTTTGAAAAACTTTGAAGAATAATAAGATGTCAAATATCGTCCGCAGATAAATTTGTTTTGTGTAAAATACATAAATTAGATAAGACAATATCACAGAATATATATATATTTTTTACATTAATTTAAGTGACATTTTAATGACCTTTTAAAAATAAAACATGCAAGTCAATAAGTCCATACACATACATACATATGCTTATGCATATCAAGGCAAATATACAAATGCACATACTGACTGACTGGGGTTAAATGAAGTATTGAACAAAAAAAAATTGTATGAATATAAATTACATTTAATCGAAGCAGACGTACATATTTCCCTTTACGCTTGTAATACGGACATGTCAGCCTACTTACGGGAAGTTTCATACTACGTAGAGAAAATTTTTAATTATATCTTTTGAGGTGTTGTATTAAATTAAAAGTCGAAATCATTTAAATCGTATTAAAGAGATAGCTGCACATTTTTGCGAGTATTGTAATTTATTTGATTTATTAAATGTAGTATTTTATCAGATGTATTAAATGTTTTTAATTCTTAGCTCCTTACTTTGATTTAAAGTAAGTTATAGGTTAAAGGCAAGTTCATTCTATCTGGCAGGTTATATTAAAGTTGCAAAAAATTAAAACATTTTATACGTCCTATCTTTAACTGATCCCAAGTTAGAGCATAATTCGCCATTTAAACCGACTTTAAATAAAGATCTTTAATTAAACTATAATTTAAAATTAGATACATAAAACATTAAGATAGCATTCCCTATATAAGGTTGTTAATGTGAAAAGTTTGAACGTTCGTTATTTCCGGTTATCATTAAAGCAAGATTCGTTGTACCGAGATTTACCTGTAGATAGTATATAAACTGTTGCTAATTTTTCTTACACAAAAAGCTGTTTGTTGCTATTTATATACATACATACCCTGAAGGAAACTTGGGGTTAAAAGTGTCCCCACTTCACCACTATTGTCGACTATTTATATGACTTTTTGGTGACATTGTCTTCGGAAAGTATACATATTAATATTGGTTTTGATGCATAGAAAACATTTTTTCAGATACATACAATTATGCCGCTTCCTAACGACAAGTGCCAAAATTTAACGTTTTTTAATGGTTTGAATTTACTTAGTCTAAGGTCTCAAGAGATCCATCTAGTCAGTAGTAACAATATCAGTAGCTGATTTTTAATGACACGCTTATGTTAAATGTCTAAAGCAAAAAACATTCAATAAGGTATAATCTATCAGTACTGTTTCACTATTGAAATTTCCTACAGGGTATTTATTGTTCATTGTAATACATGATTTTCCTGTCTATACATATAAAATGCACCTTAGGTGCAGAAATAAAATAAAATTTATATTCTTTTATATGGTTAGACATAATTTAGCTCGGGTATATTGAAATTTCCAAGTATATATTGTACATATTTAATATAAAAGCAAACTTCAAAATAAAAAAAATAAAAATTAAGGACATTAATCAGATTGTGCGGTATAAAAAGTATATTTATTACCCTCAAAGTTTTAGCAGAATATTTTGAATTCAACACATAAGTATAAATAAATGCACACACAACCAAATCTTACAGTATACAAATGCTTGTAATGTATTTGAAGAATGTGGCAGGAATGTTTTAGTGTACGAGTATGTGTCACCAGTTAAATGTGCTGTATGCATACATATGTACATGTATTAAATGTACATACATATATACTAAAACGTTTACATATAAATTACTAGTATGTGTTAAGATATTTGTCATAATTTACGTTTCATTAAATATTTATATGAAAACCTACTCATAATGTCAATTGCCATAAATCAAAGTAAATTAAACACATAATATATACATTCAAATACTGTGTATATTCGTATTGTAAATATTTTGCGGAATGAGAACCCCAATACAAATAAATAAAATAAATGCCTCCTTAACACCGGAGTGTTAGTCCTTATATTCATTTAAAGTTTAGTTTTTTACATTCCGGCATATTCACATACATAATACGAGTATGTATGGATGTATGTATGTGTGTAATTATCATGAAATCAGTGAAATCGTAATGGAATTAAAGACACATTTGTTTTGGTGTCCTTTTGTTTTATATTATTTTTGTTAAAATTGTTGTGGTATGTTTTCCCGACGCATTGCACAATGGCCGATAATACAATTATCTAAAAAAAAATATTGTCATGTTAAGAAAATTATAATTTTTAATGGAAGATATTGTGCCGAATTTGGCTAGAAATTCTACGTAAGATACCGAATTCTTATGCGAATGATAAAACCGAACCTTTTTGTCCCAGGATATATGTAAAACTTTTACGATCTCAGAGAGTTCTGGGAAAATTCTGAGCAAAATTTTCGACATACCTGAGAATTGTCTGAAAGATATGTATTTGGCAAAACAATAAAAAAAAATTTCAGACTCTTATGAGTTGTATTGATATCCAATCTTACTGAAGTTAAATAGAAATATCCTTCTTTTTGGTTTTATTTTATGTCATTTTACTGCGTTATTTATAACTTGTGTTTTTTCGGATGAAGTTTCTCTAGAAATTTATATGGTGATTAGAGTAGAGTAGCTTTTGTTTATTTATTTTTTTTTTTGATTTCTTATGTTCTCTCCTAGGGATTGGTAAATGTCGTCAAAAATCGATTTTCGATTTTTCGATCAACTTTTTTAGTTTCGATTTTTGGAATCGATTAATCGTACATGAAAATCGATTTTAAAATCGATCTTAAGACCGTTTAAGTCAAATTTGCTGAGAGAGTAAAGTGACAGTTCATGACAGAGTATTTGAAAATTTTTTACTGCACAAATTTTTCGTAGCCAAAGAAACAGCAAAACTGAGCAAACTAAAAGTATGAAAATTTTAGAGAAGTTGACACAAAAATTATTTCTAAGGATTATTAGTTTAAATATTGTTTTACTAACCACCTTTATTATATAACTGCTTGTTAATATCAATGTCAAAACAATATCAAAGTCAAAGGACACTTACGTACTATTTTTGTTCAGAAATTGATTATTTTTAAAAGCGTCTTGCCGTTTTATAGTTTTCATAGAAATTAAGTGTCGTATTTTTGATATTGTCAAAATGTTGATGTTGATGTTGATGTTGACAAAAATTTACGGAATGAGGATGAATAACTTTTGTTCACTAAGATCTTATGAAAAAAGTTGTTTCTTTGCCAAGTTACTATTAAGCCAGCCTTAGAAAATAATCTTTTACAAGGCACTGATGCCGCAGGAACTTATAAATATTTTCTTTTGATTTCGTACATGTTGGGATTTATTACAACCGCGTTTTATTAAATATTAGAATTGCCAAAATTTTGATAATAATAAAAAATCGATTTAAATAGCCCAATAATCGATTTCAGCATAAAATCGCCGACATAAACTCGATTGCGAAAAATCTATGTTTTTAAACAGAAAATCTATTTTCGATTGGAATCGAAATCGATTAGCCAATCTCTATTCTCTCCCCCCAAATCGGTTCAGTTTTATGTAAAAAAATACAAAAAAAAAAAAATTCATAGCGATAAGTTGTGTTTTAGGGGGTGCGTTCGCCCCTCAAACTTGGCCTAAAATCCCATTTTTTAATGTAATTTTTTTGCAAAAAAATCCTTTTACAAGAATATAATATATGGCAATAATTTAGCTCTTCTAATCAACAACATTAGTCTCAAAGAAAGTGTTTTGCAAAAATTAATATTTTAGCAAAAAGAAAATAACAAACAAACAACCAAAAATTTTATATACCAAAATTATATGAAAATTATACATATGTACAAAATATGCATATAGTAAAAAAAAACTAAAAAAAAATTACATTGGTCTTGATGGCCAACTTTGAGGGGCGGACGCAACCCAGAAATCACAACTTTTCGCTATGAATTTTTTTTGTATTTTTTTTGGCATAAAACTGAACCGATTTGGAGGGAGAGAATATAAGAAATCAAACGAAAAAATTCTCCATACTACTAACGGCCCCTCTAATGGGGATATTTTAAAGAATTGCAAATACGAGTAGTTTCAAAAAATTCTTATAATTAAATTTGCTCATTTTTATTTTAATTGAAATTAATCGAAAATATAATATACACATAAATATTATGTATGTATGCCTAAGCTACTCGGTATTTTCTACTTGAGCCATAGTGCATTGCTGCTAGAAAAGTCAGTTGTTTCTGCAATGGACATTAATTTCACTAATAGCATTGTGACGATTTCATTGAAAGATTATTTCTATTTTAGAAGAGCTCATTAGAAAGGATTAATTTAGAAATTTATAAGTTAGTGGCTTAAATTTATAATTTTATTTTATACTATTGTTTTTCTTGTAATATGAAAGTAGTACAAAAATGTTTAAAGATGAATACAACCAACACAAACGATTCTGAAAGGTATTTCAGATATATGATGGAGAATATTGGATATCCCAGAAGGAGTCTCTAAAATAAAAATTCTGCAATTACAAAGTTTTATTTACACAAGTTGAAAAATTTGGAAAAAATATGCCGTTCAAATATGCAATCTCAAGTGCTCAAGATTGTGAATAGGCCTAATGTGTGTTGTGCTCTTTCTTCAGAATAAGTCAGCGTTCCTGAACTAATCTTAAAATGTTTAAAACTTTTATTGCAAGATTTTACATGCGAAAAAAACATTTGTGCATAACGCTTTGTTAAACATTATTATGTTTTCGTAGATATTTGTATGTACATATGTACATATGTATGTATGTATTTACATATTTACGTAGTGTTTGTTATGAAAAGTGTTTCTATAAATTTTCAACAATAGCAATATCTTGCGAAATATCTTTTAATAAATTTCAAAGAGAAACAAACTATTTATAAGAAAAATTTCAAATAAAAACATATTATCGAAGCAAAGTATAAAATAAAATGAATGCACATTTGCATATACTTAAATACGTACATACATACAAGTGTTTGTATGTATGTACTCACTTCCGTATATGTGCATGCTTGTTCATGTACACATTTATGACATAACAAACACATCCATACATACATAGTTACACACTCACATAGAATAATATTAAAAAACTTACAAAAATATTTTATTGGCTTTTATGGCTTAGAGTCCTTTTCATCGGGTCTAGACTTAAGTATGTAAAAGAAAATAATATAAACATGAAAAAATACGTAACAATAATAATAAATAAAAAATCCTACCAGCAAGGGCACTTATATGGCTAATATGCAAGAACAAGTATTAGCCAAAACAACAAGGGTTAATTCTACTACATTTGGCTGCAAGTATACATTCAACAATAAACGTTAAGTGTTGGTGTTTTGCGGGTGAGTGTTTTGGCTTGCTGCAAGCAAAATAATAAAAGGTCATTTCAAGTTAAATATCAGCAGCATCTAAACAAAATATACATATCGCTCATTTGCTCAAACAACGTAATAACTCAAAATAACCAAATTTCGAGAAAAGGGGTTTGAAGTTTTTAATTTACACACAACTTAATGGAAAAAGAAAATTAGTTTTTCTCTCAAGAGTGGAGTAAACAAGATATTTGTATGACGTTTTTGCCACAATGTGAAAATCGAAATGAAGACTAATTCAGCATCGCTCAAAAATTTAATTTTTTGATTTATGATGTTGTTTGAGTAATTGAGGGATTTGATTTATTAAAACATACTTAAATTTTCTACATTTGTTTTGCATATTAGCACTTGAAACCTCAGATTTAAGTACTGATTTTATTCATTCAATAGGTTCAATGAAAATTTTCGAGTAATTTTTTAAACTCCAATAACATTAAATACATACATACATACATCTGTGTATACATACATATGTGCTCTTAATTATGAAAGTGGTCAAAGTCATATATTTCTTTGGTACAGATGTTTAATAGATTACATTTGAACAAATCAAAATATATTTTTATATTGTGCAATATTTTAATTTAGAACTGTCTCTTTTAATATGATAATAAAGGGTCCGCCATCTAAGGGTTTTTTTTTCAACTAGTGCTTATTTCGTGAATGGTAACACTTAGTTCATGTCTGATTTGACAGATAATTAATTTTATCCTTCCGCTGAACGACCCAACTGACCATCCAATGCGTTTTCGGTTCGCTAGGTGGGCCTGCCATCGACTTACAGAAGAAGCCGATTTTGCCAAAAAAATCATCTTTTCAGATGAAGCTGATTTTGATCTTGGCGGGTATGTAAACAAGCAAAATTGTCGCATTTGGGGCACAGAAAACCCGCACGCATACATTGAAAAGCCGACGTAACCAAAACAAGTCACTGTTTGGTGCGGATTTTGGTCCAGAGGCATAATTTCGAAAATGAGCAAGGAGTGGCCGTTACAGTCAATGGCGATCGTTATCGGGACATGTTGAACGAATTTTTGTTCACAAAAATTGAAGAGGAGGATATTATAACACGACGACACTACGTGCCACATAGCCGAAGATTCAGTATTTTTTTATAGCATTTTCAAAAAAAAAAAAAATTACCTGTCGGACCCTTTATATAAAATTTATTAAATATTTATTGAAGTTTTTTAAGATTCATTTAATATTTTGAAGCAGAAATGCACATTACTTGGACCACTTTCATAAATTTGTCATGATCAGGGAAACCGGGAATATGCAATTGCATATTTTTTCTTGTGTGACGTATTACTGCGGAGACAAGTTATATATCTGTTTCAGAGCTTTTAATGAATTTAATGAATGATTTCCTTATTTTTGCATATTTTACGCTTTAAGGCATGTTTTTGCATATATCTGTCTTACACGCATATTTTTAATATATATTCAAATTTTTAGAGCTTTTTTATTTTAACCCATTTCGTGCAGCAGTCCTTTTAAAAGAACACACTTATTAAAATTCATTTTCGAAATAAAAATTTAAGCTTTAAAGAAAAAAATTTGTCGGCGCTATCTGGGTTAATATGCCTACAAGTTAAGGGGTTGTTCAAAATTTTTATTTTTTTAATTTTTTGCCATCTAAGTATCTGTTCAAATGTTCCATGTAGTGTATAGATATTTTATATATATATTACTCAGTTTTACGGACGTTAGTTTCATTACAAATTCTGTTTTGCTATTTGTGACGAACTCTGCCTCAAGTAGACGTTGAAGGAACATTGTCAATGTATAAAAGTTTATTTAGACGAGACAGGAACGATTTTTATTCGAAAGTCTTGGTCAATAGTTATTTATTACAATAAAAATTATAAATAAAAATCTTGTCTTATTTATCCAAAATACAGTATTTGAAATTGAAGTTAAAGAGCATGCAATACAAATGAATTTTTATAAAAATTTTTATGGTAATTTTGTTTTAACCTGCACTTCAAATCCAATTACTCTTTGTTAATTTTGTTTCCTTTTTTGTTTATTTTTTTGTCTAATTTTATAAGCAAATGTTGTTGAATTTTTGAATTAATAAAAATAGATTTTCATTTACAAATACTCCAAATATATTTTATTTTTAAGATCATATTTTTTGAACTTTTAGTGCATACTGTAAAGTTTTTAGTGCATATTTTTAGACCATATTTCTGATTTCCCTGATCATGATACAGGTGTATACGCAGGATTAATTCCTTTTTAAAAAAAGTGCTGCTCACAACCAAAATATAAATTAATACACATATACATAAATTCTACGCAGCTGATCAGACTTAAAACTTAACATATAAACATGCGAAAATTTATATATTCACACTACAGTGGTTAAGCACTTACAGCTTTAATTTTGTATTGCAATTTTCATTAAAAATATTATAACTTTACTAATTCTTAACAGGCGTAAGCAAGGATCCCACTATCGGCACAATGTACCGATTTTCGTCGGGTCACTGCAATAAAGTCATAAGTAATAAACCAAAACAGTCTTATTTCTCAATTAATTCCGGAATAAGTCTATATGGCTCTATTACCAATGAAATGTGGTGCAAGTATGTTCTTATATTTCTATCAGTTGAAAAATAAGGCCATTTCAGTGAGCCGACGAAAATCGGTACATTGTGCCGATAGTGGGATCAATGGTTTATTTAATTTAAATCTTGCTTTAATTATAGTCAAATATGACTTTAAAATCAATTAAAACAATAAATAATATTTCAAATAAAGTGCTGCAAAAATAAATAATAGAAATAAAGATATCTTTGTACTCAAATTCTTAAAAGATCTTATTTAATTCAGTTATGAACCTTGACGATTTTCTAAAAATGGCAAAATGATGCAACCAAAATGGACCACAATATCTCCATAAAATTATTTTTTAAGTATAACACCGTGTTATTTAAATATAAAAATTATAGATATCTTAGAATAAATAAACTTCTTTATAAATATGTACGTATAAAGGGAAGTGGCTATAAAACGCATAAAAAATGGACTTGGTTGTAGATTGTGCCTCATATAAATAGATGTTGCACGCACACACACACACAAACACATAGAATATTATTCATATAAATCGTTCTTTTATTACTTAACGCCATTGCAACAATTGCCTGTTAAAAAGTTTATGAGAGTAGTTAAAAAACATTAAAAAATCAACAAAAACAACAACCACAAATAAAAATTAAAAAAAAAAATGCAAACAACAATACAACTCAAATAAAGAAGGAAATCCTTTTTAACATTAAAACATATTTTAGGGGTGCCAAACTAGTTTAAAATTGCATTCGATTTCATCTTTTAATAATAGGGAATTAAAAAAATTCAAATTAAATTAAACTAAAAATACTGGACAATTCATTCTGAATTAATTGTCTCCTACAGCCACTAGAAATTGATATAAAAACACAAATTAACCGAAATATGCCGAGCCCCTTATTCAGTAACTTGCTAAAGCTAAATTTCTATCGTTAAAAATCTATAAAGTCGATTTTTGGCTACAAATACAATTATCAAATGCATATTGCTGAATCAGGCAATTGCTTAAAAATTTATTCGATCGAAATGTAAATGTTTAATGTTATAGCCAAACATTTTTAATTTTGTATTTGTTCAGCATTTTACCAATAGAAATTTGGTTTAGCTTTAGCGAATTACATAATAAGGTCGCAGGACTCTTTATGAAGATTTTCTATATTGATGTATGCTGCAAATTCGAGGGATAATAGCAAGACTCATTCCTGATAACTGCTGCCTCAAATATCAGATCCTTTGAGGCTTTTTTCACAGTGATTTAGTGGCTGTCGCTGATCTAAAAAAAGGCAGCCATTGACCATGTGTCGATGATTGAGGAATTAGAATATTTTCTACAGTAGACATATATAGACAACTGCTCATCCAAAACATTATGCGATAAAAAAATTTAATGTCAACACATCTGGCACGCATGAATCGGTGATAGGAAATTTTTCCGGCCTGCTGGATGTTTTTGCAAGGCAGTGGCTGGAGGAGTTTTTATTTCCAGTTTCGGTTAAATGATTAGATTCACTGTGTGTAATATGTTCATCCTGAAATTTCAGCAATAAGAAGAAATGGCTTTATATAAATATGAAGCCAAAAGGAAAAAGTGCTTAAGTCGAGATAAGCTTATTTTGAGTTAATTTTACCTCCGTAATCAGCATATTCAAAATTATTCCTGCTCAAAGTCCCAATTAGTTTGAGTGATTTTTCAGGAAGTTATAGCACTATGACTTGCGACTTATTTTTTTTAGACTTCTAATCTCATTTGAAATACAGTGAAATTTCGATATAACAAATTACAAGGGGATCCGAAAATACTTCGTTATAGCCATTGAAATATAATCAGCAAAGCCTTAATACAACGAAATTTGAAAAAAAATACGAACAAATTCCTTATAACTATAGATTTCTTTACTCAAAATATTTTTAACATCAGAATGCTAATAAAAGCTTATATTTGCTTATATGTATTTCGTTGTATAGAGGCTTTTGTACGAGTACTTTGTTGTATAGAGGCTTTACAAATGCCCTTGTAAGTATGAGTACATTTAGACATCGCTGTTTATTTAACGTGACTTTATCGTTTAAGATTTATTCAGATTTCATTATATTAAGGCATTTGAAGGTATAGAAGCTTTTTTGCCCAGAATTCGTTCGTTACAGCTATAGTGTATTTTTGTATGAAAAACTTTGCAATAAAGAGGTTTTCTCAAGGGACTTATATAAAGTTTTTCGTTATAACAAAGTTTCACTGTAATAGCTTAATTTAGAACGATATTTGCTTAGAAAAATAAAAGTTTTAAGAGAATTTTCCAATTTAACTGTAAAAGAAATAAATATCCAAAAATCTACTTGAAACCTTAAAAGTGCTCTCCTGCAAAAAAGTAAAATATGACTTAAGCACTTTTTCAATGTTGATATTCGAATATGTACGGAAAGTAAAATTGCAATCTCTATTAGTTGCATAGATAATATTTATTTTTGTATATGAATGCCGGATGTTTCTTAACCCACATTTACACAAGACAGGCAGTCAATTTGTCCAGAAAATTGGTATGAAAATCGCTCAAATAACTGAGTGCTTCTCATTTAAATATTATACTCAAGTCGACCGTCTGCATGGTGGAAACAAGAGGTTAATGTGGGATACCGGGTTACGAAGCTCTTATAGGAAATGATATGGAGTATGGGCATGCCAGAGATGGGACTCGATTGCCAAACTGGCATACCAATCAGTTAGTTGAAATTCCATTCAAGTTCTAAAAATCACAAATAACTAGAGTAGAAGCTATTCACAATTGCGCATATTACATGGTCAAACGAGATTATCTGCTCTACCTCTAAATTTAAATTATGCAATCCCAGAAGGTCCGACTTGCTGAAAGGAATCCCGAGGGATCAGTTTTGCCACTGCACCATATTTATCATGCTATGAGATTAAATCTCCCGCATAAAGATTCTTTAGAAGTTTTGATGACGTTCAGGAGGAGGAGGAAATAGTTCAACAACTCCCATGTAAAGGTTTCACTCTTGTTGATACGAGTAAAATAGTGTTTTTAACAGGCTCTCAATTTCTGGAGGACCTTGCGAAATATCGGAATAATATAAAGAATAATTTTTCTAACAAAACGGGATGATGATGGGAATAATATTTCTCAATTGTGACTGCTTAGTTTTTAGACTTTCTTTTACTAAAAAAGTTTTATTAGTGTTTTTCACTTATTTCAATATGAAATGCGGAAATGCTTTTGAGTTTTTTTTCTTTTAAGGGAAAGAATACTTTTATCGGGAGGACCTAGAGAATCACGTAGAAAAATTTGTACTTTTTGCCTTTGATTTGTGGAATTTCAGTATTGAAACAGTATTTCGCAATTGGAACCTCTACAATTTGCATTTACACACATATACACACGTACATATGTATCGAATACATTTTTACAACGTTTCTTCATTTTTTTTTGTATTCGATGTCGGTGTTGTTGTTATTTGATATTGTTATTTTATACTACAAGCATATAAAAGCAGGCATACTACTTGCGTACTCACACACACTCACACAAACACAAACAGCCATAAAGGATATTTGCATACAAACTCATATATTTAAGATAAAACTTTGTAAGCTCGAAAATTTACATAGTTAAAGAATAAAATGGTAAAAATACTACAGAATATACATACATATGTATGTATGTACATACACATGTACGTATGCATTTATTTATATGTTGGAATGAATGTATTGGTTTGGCGAAAAGGATTTCAGTTGTGTTTTTCTTTTGTTTGTTAAAAATAACTTAAAAATGCGTAAACACTTTATTATTGTTATACTTATTCTCTTCGTTTGAACTGAGTGAGTGTTTGTAGTTAAAGGGAATATAAAATTTACATCCATACATATATTCATACATACATACATACATACATACATACATGTGTGTAAATGATTCAAAGTTATTGTTAAAATAATAAAAAATTACACTCTCACTAAAAAATCAGGATGAATAATGATATAAATATGTATGTTTGTATAGATAAAAAAATAGTGCTTGAAGGAATAGCAAGGATTATTAACCAGGCCCCATGAAAAATAACAAATATATTAATTCTTGTTTAATTTTTCTTTTACAAAAGTGCATGAATTTCTGATGTAATTTAGAAAAAAAAACTATTTTCATTTGCCTAAATAATTTACTTTCAAATTTTAAAGCGCTGTTAAAGTCTTCCTGCATGCAATCTCTTTTAATATTTCTATGGCTTTCAATTTATGTGTTTCTATTTGTATTTTTCTATTAAAGCAATTTAAAGCATCTATTCTTTTCATCTCTATCCACTGTATTCGATGGCAATTTTATTTGGGGTAGACAACAACGTTGTTGATGCTAAAGTTGATGTCGTCGACAGTGTGTCCGCCAGTGAGGCGCCGAAAGTTTATACAAGTTAAGTCGATAGATCTATGTAAAGCCACGTCATCAACTTAATGCAACCCTATGTTTGTGAATAAGATATTTTTATTTTTATTTTTATTTTTCATTTTACTTTTTACTTTTTCCATTTTCCCGCTGCTCTTCTCTTTCTTTTACCACTACAATGACATCAAATTCAATTCGAACATTAAATGTCTATGCGCTTGCTGGGTGTGTGTATGTGTGTGTGTGTGTGTGTGATTGTTGCAGTCGAAGGAATGAAATAATTTTGTGGGTGTTTACTTCTGCGAGTGAATGCAGTCATCGGAACAACTTTTGTTTGTAGGTTCTTTGTATACATTTTTAACCGTCCTCTTGATTGTTTGTTGTCTTGTCGACAGTATAAATAAATATTGCCAGTATTGAATAAATGTTCAATATAGTTTTTATTTCGTTGAGCATTGGCTGTTAAGGAAGTTAAACCTGTAAAAAGTTACTAAAAGAAAAACTGAAAAAATCAATAAAAGCAACAAAAAGAAAAAAACGAACTAGCAATTTAATTTAATTTCTTTATCAGAAATAAATTATTTTTCACTTAAATCAATAACTCAATCATTTCGAGGCTCTTGATTGAAAAAGTTAAAGTCTAATAGTTTAATACGGATGCAGATTCGTAGAAACCAAAAAACAATCTTTCATTCTCTCTGTAGCTTCCCAAAAAACTATCACAAAACATATTCATATGAAATGTACATATGCACATCCATATGTATGTATGTATGTATGTGTATGTTTTAAAAAATGGATTATACTCTGAAATAAAAAGACAATATGAAACTTCATCCTAGATACGAACTGTAGAAAAACAAACACTTGCTTGCATCTGGGAAATACACATACATACTCGTATATTCTAAAATTAACGACTTGAATAAGTGAATGAATGAAGAAAAATAGTAAAAGAGGCACAAAAAAGTTATGGATGGCAAAACAAAGACAACAAAATGACGCCACAAATACGCAACACTTAAATCAAAATCAATGACGTGTTTGTATAGCAAACTTGGCAAGAGATAAATACAACATTTATGTGCATATTTAGTTGTTAGTACGTGTGTATATATGTATGTATATGTATGTATATACGACTCACATAGTAAACGTACAGTTAAATACATATATTCATATTTTCCGGATTTATACTAATACAGTGGAAATCGGCTATAATGAACTCAGAGTGAGAAGGATTTAAAAAATATGTTCGTTTTAGGCGGAATTCACTATAACCGTAGTAAATATTTTTTAGACTTCAAAGCAAGTAATAATATATAAACAAAATGGGTCTGTTTCCTTACTTTTTGGGTAAAATGCGGTAAAATGAAAGCCGTAAGAGCTACGGACCTGCAATTTGGACAGAGTATGTAGAACCTTGGCCGCTACAACAACAAATACATGAGAATTAAAAATTAAATCGAGCGAAAAATTCTAAGATCCCATGTTAAATACATACAATTGTATGTACTTGAAATTTGTAAAATTAATGTATTTTTATACAGACTACAATTAACACTAAAATTTAAAAAAATATTAATTAAAGGGTGGTCCATCAGTTAATGCAATTTTGACAACTTGCTATATCTTGGAAGCCGTAAGAGGTAAACTCTTGAAATTTTCAAAGACGGTAAAACTAAAAAATCTAAAAATTATAAAGAAAATTAAAAAAATCGCCAAAACAAAAAAATCGCCAAAAAATAAAAAACGCCAAAAACCGAAAAAAATTGCCAAAACGAGAAAAAATGTCAAAACTAAAAAAATTGCCAAAATGGAAAAAAACTGCAAGAACCGAAAAAATCGCCAAAACCAAAAAATGTCGCCTATGTGAAAAAAATCGCCAAAAATTAAAAAAAATCGCCAAAATAAAAAAAATCGCCAAAATTAAAAAAAATTTCAAAAACGAAAAAAATGCCAAAACTTTATTTTATATAAGCTAAAGTTCGTATTGAATTACATATCTCGTGTCCGTACGGAACACTTCGTGCGCAGGTCAAAGTCGCACTTTACTGAATTTATTTATTTATGTTTATGTTTTTAAAATAGCTGATTGCTTTTATGTTTGTGAAAACTAGCCCGAATGAAGAAGTAGGGGCTTTTGCGTGCAAGAAGAAGAAGAACACTATTCTCTCAAAATCATTCTCATTTACCCATTATTCGAGTATGGGAACGCTTCTCGTCAAATTGGCATCCTTCTGAATCCCAATGAAGAGTAAAGAAACAGACTTAATACTGTATTTAATAAAAAAGAGAAATATTAATCTAAACATACTTTCATTAATTAGTGTTTTTTTTTAACTGATACTTTTCAATAAATTTAAGAAAGAAATGAAAAATGAAAACGATTTTATTTAATTTTTAGTAACGAAAGCAGTTGTCTTAAAAAAACACTAGACAACAACTTGCGATTCTGTGTTCGTTATAAGCATTTAGTAGTGCGTGTAGTTTTGTTTATAGGACCTAAAAACAACTCATTACCAGCAAAATTTTGCGGAAACCAGAGCACACTACATATATACAGGGTGTCCGCCGCGAAGATATACTACTCGCAGTAGTTCCATTGTAATCCTGGCTGTATGCGATGTGCTACCGTCTTGTTGATACAACATTTTAATCAAGCCCAAAGCATGCAGTTGTGGCATTTAAAAATGTTCAATCATATCACGATATCGTTCCCCATTCACAGTTACCCTTACAACGTTTTCATTTTCAAAGAAGTAAGATCCAATGAATTGCATACCAGACTTTAACTTTTAATGGATGCAAAGGTGGCTGATGAATAATTTGAGGATTTTTCATTACCCTTAACCGACTATTCCGTTTATTTACATATCCATTCAAATGGAAATGTGTCTCGTCAGTCATTATGATTTTTTCATGAAAATCGGGGTTGTCATGGGCGAGTTGTTTTAACGATTAAAATATGTTGGCTTATTGAATATTTTTCCACAGTAAATTTGCCACGTGTCTACTTTACGACTACCAAATATGAGCTGTCAAGACAAATGTTTTCCGAAATGGCGGCAAAACAAATTAGTCTACCTTCGCGGCGGACACCCTGTATATACTGCTACCAAACTGTTGCAATCACAGAAGTTGTTCCCCAATATCGATAACTCATTAAAACCGCTGTTCGTTATAACCAAGCTGTACTAATGTAAATATGTATGTATACACATATGTATGCACATACAAACATTATTCTATATTTTATGTGTGTATGCGTGCTTGAGTTTTTAAATTTTTCTTAAAATCACATAAATAAGCTTTAGGTTGAAATGTTTGAGCCAAATACATACACATCGTGTATGTGTGTTGTGATTTATTCGCGAATTAATGTAAAAAGTTAAATTTGTAAATAAATTATGAAAATTTTTTGCAGCATCCTATACTCAATGGAAGGTTTAATAAGAATTAATTTAATGGTTGTATTTATGACACTTTAGTTGCTCTCCACTCAACTCAACTCAACTCAACTCAATTGGACCGTCTCAGAGTCAACCTAACTTTCACATTGGTATTGCCATTCGCTTCTTAAACAACGGTGGAGTTTATACTCGTAGTTGCCTTGTGCTTCACTGTTAAAAAATGTCATATAAAGAGGCGAACTAGATTTTTATTTCAAAATGTTTAAAGTCTTCTCTATTGCTTTAAATACAAATACCAACAGCGCCAAATAAATAATCATTGCCTGAACTTAAAATACAACTTTTAAATAACCAGCAACATAAAAACCCTTTACATTTGTCATGCATAATTAACCATTGAATAACAATGGCCTAATATCAAACAAAAAAAATGAATAAAATGTTTGAGGACGAAATAGTTGGCGTGATATTTCATGTTCCGGCTTTAAAAGTATTTTAAAAATTTACATACATACACATACATAATTTTTTCGAATGCCAGTAAATTCCTATACACATAATATTTAAATTTGCTCGCACTGTTCATGTGCAGTTTTATCAAGGGAAACGCTTATGTAACATACAAATTTCCTAGTCCACATTGGCCAGTTCGGGCGAATTAAATGCCATATTCGGTTTGCTATTTTTCATTTCTCTGCTAAAGAAAAAAAAACGAGAAAGTATTTGCAAATATTAATTTATTTCCATTTAGACTATTATAATTACGACTACATATTTGAAATTTTGTGAGTTGTTTAATGATGGTGCTAAAGATGTTGAAAAAAAGGAATATCGTAGCGAGAGCAAAGGAATGGAATGTTAGTAAAAACTCTAAGAATTAAACAACAACTATTTCAATTTAATTACTTGTGCAGTTTTTGATGTCAGTTTGCTTGAAATAGTAAAGAAAATTTTATACCGGAAAAGGAAAAACATTTAAGCATGACTACGTCAATAAAAGCCAATGCTAATGACGACGACGACGACGACGATGAAATGATGTCATCTTCGTAACCATATATTTATCTACACTTGAGTTTAGTTTTGTTTACTTCTTCTACTTTTACAGCGTGTTTTTTTACAGCTGCTAAACATTTATACATGCTGCTTTTTGGAACTCCAATTTTAACACACTTTTCACTGGCAACAGCTTAATTCTATCCCTGATGAAATGGCAAACAAAGCTAAACGATAAACAAATATCAGCTGTCAAAGCGGTTGTCATAAATAAAGCAGTGTTATCAACTCAAAGTTGTGAACCTAAAAAGAAACACCCGTTATTTGCTAACATTGGACATCTGCAAGACGAGGGTAGTTTTGCTTTGATAAAAATAGTAGTGTTGTGGGGTTGAAAAGAAAATGCATTTTGTGCTAAATATTTATTCCTTTACAATTGCTAGAGAATAAGAGTAAGGGTGACATAACTGAGGGTAAGTAAGTAATATACTTACATACATAAGTATATATGAAAATAAAAAATTAAAATAGGTTTTAGCAAGAAGTATCAGAAAAGGGGACATATATGATTTATTTGTAGCTTTAAAATTTATATTTAATAGATAAATTGTTGTTATAAAAAGCTAGTTCTATACATAATGAATTTAAAGTTTCCAATTTACATATAAAAAATATCTTCTCTCAAGATCCACATGTATAAAATTTTAACCCACGATAAGCTAGGACATGACGAATTATTTATTCTTCATTGTGTTGTCTAAAAAGTGCAATTTTGAGAAAAAACTTTATTGTAACATAGAAGCGGTATGCACTTAATAAGAGGATGAAGAAGCCTTAAATATTTCAACTGTATTTTAGTTATGAATTTGTAGCATATATTAGGGATACAACGAATGTTTGCATTCGAATTCGCAAATTATTCGCTAAAATGTATGCGAATTTTGAGACTCTTTCATGAGAATACTTTCGGATTAATAAACATAAAAACACGAAAATAAGTTTAAGGAACATCTCTTGCGTCATCGTAATTATTTCTTAAGTCCGGTCAAGCTTGTGTTTGTTGTTTGGGCTTAGAAAGTTTTTCGTCTCACTAGCACTGGTTGACTGATCTGCCACGGATTACCGTATAATCTTGAGGTATTTTGAGGAATTTCTTTAAAGGTAGAGGTCCATAGCTCGCTTTTTGCGCGTTCTGCTTTACTCGCGTTTCATCCTCATGTTTCATTCTATACTTTGTTCGCGTTAAGTTACATGCATTGCTTTTCATGCGCCGTTTTATTATTGTTTTGTTTTTGTTTTTTTACTAAGAAATTTTTTTATAGAAAAAAAGAAAAAAATTATCTACGGCAAAATAATATTTATCGATAACGTAAGAAATAAAGTATTATATAACATCTTTAGCTTTCAAGAACAGCTGATTTTCTTTCACGGTGCTTGTAACGCGTACAAAAGTAGAAAGTAGACCTATTTTTTCCTTTGAACGTGCCTAGGCATTCTGCGCTTTTTGCAATGTAACTTGTCAAATGCTATTACATTGATTCTACTTTTTTGACAGATGCATAGAAAGCGTAACGCGCAAAAAACCGAGCTATGGACCTCTACCTTAAGAACCACGTTGCTACTTCCTATGTGTAGTATACAGTCAGTCACAAAACTTTTTGAAATACTGTTAATAACATCTTGGGTATATGGTCTAGTTACTCCGCCCATATTTGTGCAACAGCATATTATGCAAACTTACTTTGTATAGTATGTTTAATATATAAATAAAGAATAGTTTTAAGCCATCATGAAAGAGATACATACCCATGCTTACAAGTAAGAATTTTAAGCAAAGCTTTAAAATTTTTGCCAAAACTCTTCTACAAATAAGTTGGCATAAGTATTAAAATTAAACTAAAATCCAACTCTGTTTGGAAATATTCTTGCAAAAGAAAAGGCGAAGTGTTTGCTTTGCCGAAAATATTTTATACTCAGGGTCAAAGCAAACTTTTTAAATTTATTATTATTTATATTTATGTTAATATACTTTATATATCTTTCTTTTTTATATGTGTCAGAACACATATAAAAAAATTTTCACGAATTGTTCAGAAAAAAATATTGCAGAAATTGTAATCTGGGAAAACATTTGAAATGTATCTGCAACATTTTGAGTTTTCGTGCGAAATAATATGAGCGGCACTTGGTTCGCATGGAATTTACAATAAACACTTGGGACGTCTTTTAAACTATAAAATATTGTAGCATAGTTTCAAGGGCTACTTAACAATATTTACATGTAAAATTTTTCGCGAATTTCAAGCTTCCTGTACCTGGATTCAGCAACTTTTGTTACGATAATCGAATAGCTATAATAAATATAGCGAAAATTTATCGACTTTGCTATTCAGGTACACATTTTAACGATATTCGCAGTCGGTTGAAAGAAAGTAAAGTAAAGTCACAAGCTCAAATTCATTGAGTTTTTCTTCATCAATCTTTGTGCTTTTCGCTTATTTTTTATTTTCGATATAGAGATACCATATAATATTAAATTAAATGATAAGTAAGATAAAGCTGGAATCTATTGTTAAAAATAAATTACGGAATCATATTATTGTTACCGCAAGCGAATAGATATGTCGATAGATTTTACGATTTTCGGTTCGCAAAAAGTTACAGAATCCAGTAGCTGGAATTCCTTATTAGCGAATTATTATTACAGTAATAAATGAAAAATCTTTTAGTCATACAAAAATTTAAATACAAATGAAATGTTAAAAAAAACCGAAAATCTTGCACAGAATATAAAAATTGTCATGCCTTTATTTTTGTTATCCTTGCGGAAGCATATTTCTGCACCCTTCAAGAGGCACAATTGGTTATTGTTTTGATACACCCAGTCCGTTTTTGTTTAAACTCTAATTTTATATTTATGAAATTTGTTGATATACATATGTACATATGTATAAATTTTTAATATGTTTTATTTTTCCAATAGAACTTGAGTTTTAGCAGATTAGATTAAAGCATGATGTACATATTTTTCTTTCCTCAAACTACTCGTGCGAGTTTGCTCATAGTCAAGAGGGGGGGGGGGTTATTTAAGAATAATGCTGGCTTATTTTCGTTTGGGTAAACATTTTATACCCCTGTTAAAATATGCACAATTTGAAAAATAAACCCCATACAAGTATGTATGCACTCAAAATATAATATGAATGTTGCAAAAGCTTTTTACATGAGTCTCATGCAACAACGGCATGCGAATTTTATTGCTCATGCAGCAACCGAATTACAAACAAGAGAAACAAAATTTATGAAAAGGAAATTGGAAAATGAATATATGGATACTCGAATACATACTGTGTGAGCACAATAAGTGAATAAATATTTCGTGTTTGTTTTTTCGTCTTTTGAAAGAGCTGCCTGCATGCATATGATGGGAATTATGTGTGCTATTCGCTGTTGGCAAAAGAAAAAAAAAACAGAAATTCTTTTAATATAGCTTTGGCTCAAAGTGTGCAATACATAATTCCCTTGCTAAGGTAACATCAAAATAAAACTAATTTAAAATGTCCTTAAAAGTATATTTTTGTGTGGAAGTGCATGTAAATTACACTACGAATGAAAAAGCCACTTGCTTTTTGCTTTGAAAATTATATTCAAGGCTCATTTAGTTTTATTAAGAGGATTCTATGCCTGTCGTATTTATTATGGCATCAAGCATCTCCTTGATTGCAACATGAATTGCAATTTACATACTCATATCTTATAAAGCCTTATGTTTGCATTTACGATTTGCCCTAAGGATGATCGCTTAAAAATATTCTAAGCAAAACCGAAACGAATTCATTTAATTTTATATTTTGAAAAGGGTTTTGCAGTTACACCTCACGGTATGTTTAAATTAAGCCTCAAATGCGAAGTTATGCTTCATTTCATTAACTTGGTTTAGCGTTATTTTGTCATCTTCACTGCTCAATTTGCAACTTACAACCTGAAACATGCAGTAGCTTAACAATTTAACTCATTTGTATATCTGAATGCAAGTGTATTCAATTGAAATGTGAATGTAAGCAAGTGTTTCTGTATTTGTGTTGAACTGTGTGCTTAATGTGATTATTGCCTCATTGCTGCAGAAGGGCTTCAAATGTTTCAGTATGATTTGTACTTGTTACGTCTGCCATTGCTGCTGTGTGATTTTGTGATCTGTTTTCACTATTAAGTTAATTGATGCTTCTTTGGATTTAGTTGATAAGTGTAGTTATGTGCAGAGTGTGTTTTTTTATATCATGTGGGGAGCATACTTTCATTAAATACACTTTAAGGTGAATATTTTGAATGTGTTTTTTTTTTAATTTAAGTATGGCTGCAATATTAATTTAGATTTACAAAAAATTGCTGCATTTAAGGACTAATCTCTATATCGATGCAGTTTTAGTACATTTTGTGGAGAAGAAAGAAGAGCTGCAGGTAAGAGGGATTTTTTATCCATTGAGAACACTGGCTTCACGGATTTGTCGAGGTCGCTGAAATTGATTTTAGTAGGACAGCCTCATGGAGACTTTTGGGTCAATTCAGATATTCTCTATGATTGTTGTGGTGTTTTCACTGATGGTTCTAAGATCGGGAAACCAATTTTCAACAAGTTTTTGAATTTCGAGGTTGAAATTCTATCAATCAAAAATGCCACGGAATTACTGACCGAGTCGAAAAATATACGCATGATACTCGGGATATTTATTCACCATTCGCCACTGTATACAAACATTAGTGTATATAAAATGAAATGGAAAATTTGTGGATGCATGTATGTGTGGCTATTTGAATTCATGCTTTATGTGTGTGTGTAAATAAAATAGCACTCTATAAACGCATTTGTAGCCGATTCATAGTCAGATTATTTTTGTACTCACGCGTGTGTGATTGTAGCTTACAAAGTCCTTAAATTTTAGTTATTGAAAAATGTGTATAAACTTTGTTATTTGTTGAGCTCTAGTTTTTCTAAGAAATTTTGGTTGGAGGTTCCCTAATGATCTGAAATGCACAAAGGATCCGGCTAAACGCCTCAATAATCAATTTTAATGTATTTTTAATAAAAAAATATTTCACCGAATAAGTAGAATAATAATTTGGTATTATTAGTGCATTAATAAATGTTAAACTGCAATTGTAACAATTCTCAATAAAAATCACTAATAGATAGATGTTGGATGTTTATAGTTGTACGCATTCGGTTCAAAATTATTGCCTGTGTTTGAATATGATTTGAATATGAGCGTGTTTTATAGAAAGTGGAACACATTATGTATCATTGCCAAATACTTAAGTGGCTGGGGAACTAAAATATATCATGGAGTGTAAATTTGGGGATATCAGCGAGATCATCATGGGTATCAGTTGGCTCAAATACAGGTCAGATCATTTTAACTGGTTGTGGCAAGGCGGAACTCTGATAAGGTTCACAGTCGACGTAAGGGTCTCCGAATGAAAGTGCTTAGGCTCTATCCATTATAACCTAACCTGAGCCAAGAACTAAAAGTGTGAAGCGGAGATTAAAAAAAAACCTAAATTTGGATTTATGAAATATATAAGAATTTAAAAATTTAAAGATTCCTTGCAAGTCGATATTAGCTATGGTCTCTGATGATAAAATAAATACATGAAGTAAAGTATTATAAAATCTTAGACTGTTAAGAAAAAATGGTCCTATCGCGCATAGTTCTGGAAAGAACAATGAAAGAAAATAAGAAATTTCAATCTTATAAGATAAAGAGCTGTTAAGTAATCTTATGTTGACTTATTGATATAATATTGTCTCATTTGTGGAGTGTTTGCTTAAAATAAAAGTATTTCACACTGTTTAATGATTAAGTTTATCTTCTATTTAAAAAGTCAATATGTTAAATTCTAAGCATATGAATTGAAGCACAGATTTCATGTTGATTTCTTTGTGGTTTATGTATTTACATTTATGTGTGTATTGTACCATATTAATAGCCATTCTTATGTGTCCGATCATTTACACAATATATGTATGTACATACATACCACTTATTGTTGACAACAAATAATAATTTGAATATGCAAATAGTAAAAAGATACATACATTTGAATGCGTGTGTATGCACAATAAAGTTGATATAAAAATATTCTTGCAGAATAAAATAAGCATGCATGTGCATGTATAATAATGCAAAATAACATATGTCATATGTCCGTGTACAAGATGATTCTTGCAGAGAGCAAACATCATCCGGGTGCATAAGATGTGACATACCCAGCAAATTATTTATTCTTCTTATTTATTGTTTGTGTCCAGCCATAAATATCTCTCACTCAGAGAAGAGTTTGTTTTTATTCTAATAACAATCAAGCATGTTTTTATAGGCATCATAGATCAAGGGGCAAATTACGGCACTCGATACCGTTCGAAATTTTAAAATATTTCCATATAAACTCTATTGAAATATTTCGTAATTTCGTTCGTTAACGAGTGCGGTAGTTTGCCCTCAGATTCCTTTACGGCCTTATCCGTCGACTCAACCATTGGTCTTAATATGTTATTAACCACATGCTATTGGTTTACCATACCTTTGATTAAAGCTCAAATTAAACGTGCCATAGCCATAATGCCATAGTCATAACCAAACCAGAATTCAATTGGCTTCTATGGTAATGCCAAAGACGTTAAGGCGAGTCAGCTATAATCGAATACAGTGTTGCCCATACGTTTGGTTCGAACAGCTGCTTTTTATGGTTATGATTATGGTTATGGCACGTCTGATTGAACCTTAACACGTACTCGCTATGGACTGAGAAACGGGAATGCCCAGCTGGGATACACCCAGTATCATTCAAGATTTTTCCGAAAATCTCTTAATTCGATTTAGCTATAAAACGTTCTTCAATAATTGTATTTATATTAAATTTATATTTTTTTTCACAAATATATTCTTATGGTAAAATTTTATAGTAGCTTTCAAAGAAGCTAAAGCATGGTTTCAGGCAACGCTGTTATGAAAATTCGCATTTCTTTTAAATTTGATCAAATTAAAAGGTTATGGGTTGGCTAAACATTTTTGCCTGATACCGAAGTCAATTACCAGTTTGGGGGATAAGTTTTACTTAACTTTCATACAGAATGCTTTAAAAGTACATTATTTCAAAGGATCAGTAATGCAGAAGAAAGAGTTTTATTAGCAATATTTTTTGACTTGTGACTTTAGATGTGACGCCATGAAATGTTCACTGGGTTACAGACATAATATTGTTTATACTCGTAAGTATGCTATTTTGTTGTTGCATGAACGAAACTCAGTACAAACATGAGCCTTAGGCTTTTGTTGTTTTTTTATTTTATTTATTTTGTGCTTCAGACAATTTATACCCCAAACTTTCAACAAAATATTTTTTTTTTAAATTATTCTAGGCTACAAAAACTTGGTTTCTATTCAACCCAAGAGCAGCAACATTTGTAAGTATTTATGTGTGCAGACGTGTATTGTGTAAAATATTTCTGTATCACAAATACGATAAATATATCTATTGCATTGTTGTTGCTCTTACGGTCTATTTGTTTGATCGGTATTAAAAATTATTAAAACTGTATTTTAATTTTTAGAAATTCATATAAGTCAGTTACTTTCTTTCTACATATGGTTGTAGGCGTTGCATCTGAATTGTCACTTTCCAACTAATGTTTAATGTTTTGTTTGCTAAATATTTTTATGCAAATTATAAACTCGACATGTGAGTATACAAAAACAAAACAAACTGAAACCTTACACACTAAAACAATATAATATTCATAGACATAAACAACAGTTTCAATTCAACTGCAACACAATTTCCTCTTTTGCTCATACTGCACTTACTGTAACTTACCAACCAACTAATGAATACTCTAAATTGTATGTACATGCGAGTAAATATATGTTTGTGTTAGTGTAGATTTTACCTTTACACACACACACAGAGACTAAGAGTAATTTAAAATACGAAAACCTGCATGAATATATTTAACATGTCAGTTTGTCAGTCATAGTCTGTCTCTTTATCAAATGTGTCTGAACAGTATCTTGTCTAACTAAATGCCTGTCCGTCGTACCTTCTTGTTTACTTTTTGTTATATTAGTTCAGAAGCATAACATTACATTTTTGTATAAAACTTTACTTTAATGTTATTATGTTTTCCTAAGGATGGACTTAAGGTTAACTACTACTTCTTAAAATATTTACTGAATTCAAGAAATACTTGCAGAAGTAGATCCGTTTAGAATGTTTCGTTTTGTCTTTGAAGTTGTTGCCTTCTCGAGCACTATTCTGCTGTTAAGGATGTGAGTCAAAAGACCTTTTAATATCACCCTCGTGTTATACTTCTAACGTACATATTTGTAATAGCATGTGGTTTTTTATATGCATTTTGTTGTGTGATCTTACCCCAGAAAACAAGTGAGTTGGATCTCTAATTAAAGAGAATCGAAAAGACAATTCTTTTATAATACTTTATGAGATTCACAAACTTAACAAATTTATTTAATCACAATTTGTTTTTGAATTGATAAATGCATATAAGATGTGAACAATTACAGGAAATGCAGATTTAAGAATTCATTTCGTACTTCTCCTTCAGATTTTCGGTTTCATCCCGTGCTCAACATGAGCAGCCGGGTGATACCATATTTTACCCAAAAATTTTCCCGTAATCAAAGTCTGGGCTAGTAAGAGAGGCTTTGGGAGAGTGATGTTATTCTTCTTTATCGTACTTTTTCGTCGGGTTAGTTTGGGCAACCTGTTGGAAAAATAAACAATAACAAAGAAAAATTTAAAGTTTGTTGCTGTTTCAAATATAACCGTGTGACAAGTCGATTGTTCTCGACATTGACAAACGGGAACTTAAGTTGTCCTACACTCATAAAAAAAATAGCTAAAACTTTGGAAAATTTTCTAAATTTGAATAAAAAAAGGTGTCGTATGGCGCCAAAGCTGTTTTTTACTTGAAACCAGTAAAATATTTACTAAATTACTAGTTCATTAATGAACTAGCTTAAAGTAATTATATTTTCATATTTAAGTAAAATTTTCCTAAAATTAAGTAAAAATGTCCCATAAAATTCGGAGCTTTGCAAAAATATTTTTCGTCTTTGATCTCAAATTTAGTAAATTTTCCAATTTGTTTTTTGTGTTTAATTCTGGTACTTATTTTTATTTTTAATCAAGTTCTATACCAAATGATATGTTATTTATTATATCTTCATATTATATTCTTAATTATAATTTACCATACATACATATAAATTCCTTGAGAGGAGACAAGTATTGAACCAGCAACCTTCTGATTTATAAGCAAGAACTCTAACCAATTGCCTAACAAAGCAGCCTGAATAAGCATTGAAATTATTGAGTTTTAAAATTTAATTTTATTTACAAAAAAATAAATTTCAAGTTCAAATATTCTTGGAAAATATGAAAAATTTACTTAAATTTTTTGCTAAATGTAAATTAGTAATAAATTCTATAATTCAAACAAAAAATACTTAAAACTGGTAAATATTTTCCTAAAATTTGGTATACCTTTTTACATTTTTTAAGTAAGTCAAATTTCATGAACTAATCAGGAGTAATTCATTTCCTAAAGTTTATTTTTTGTTTTAAGACGAAATTGACTAGTCCTTAATATAAAATTTCCTTCAGTTTATAACCATTTTTCCTACTCTTAGTAAATATTTCCTTTAAGTCAGTAAAAATTTCTTAAAATTTGAGAAATTTATTGTGTATTTTTATGAACTATTTTTGAGGATATGAACTTTTTATTTTTTACTCATATTAAGTAATTTTTACTAGATTTTTGTAAAAATTTACTTAAACTTAGAAAAAATTGCTAAAACTTAGAAATTTTTTTACTTGAATTTAGGAAAAAAAATTTCTTAATAATAGTACATGTCTTTTTTTTTTTTGAGTGTATAAATTAAAAAAATCCAAAAGTTGCATCAAAAATGGTTAATAAACTAGTGTTGAAAAAAATTAAGAAACGTTTCGCTTTAACTTAAAAATTTTTTTGTGTTCCCCTACTTTTGTAGGGTTTTTTTTGTCTTGTTGAAGGAAATTATAGTTTGCTCTTTACTTACCTATTTCTGCCCAAAATGTACGGGATCAAAGTTTTGACTTAACGTATTTAAGATTTTGGATATACCTGAACAAAGGACTTGGCAATAAACTGAGAGCCACTTTATATTTGAATAGTTTTCATTGACATTTAAGAAATTTATTATTCAACATATTAACATAAGTTTATTTTAATTTGAAATTTAATTGCTGGTGGTTCAGCATTGTCTATATGCATTTCACTGGTGCTGTAACAAAACGTCAGTAGACTTCAAAATTACAAATTAAAGTTTTCATTGACATTTTAAAAGGAGATTAAGAATAAAATTTGCATTTAAAATATTAATCCTCATATGAAACATTTATATTTTTGTGTTTGTTGGGAGGGCAATTGTTTTTGCTGCCTTATTCTGTTGTTGCAGGAAGTCATTTGTATTCATGTTTTGTTTGCATTCAAATTAAGTCGTTGTGTTATTTTATTATATAAGTGGCACTTTTCCTTTTACGAATGAGTGAAAAAGTAGCTCATTGCTGTTCAGTATTATTCTGGTTTCATTTTTGTTTATTTAATACCGTGTCATCATTATTTTGTTTGTTTGCCTAATGTTAAACTTTAAACTCTTTGTAGCTTAGCAGTAATTTAATTAAATTTGAAATATTATTATTATTAAGTGAACATGTTGCTATGCAATGATTTTTATTATACATTTAAATTTAATCTCATTTTGATTTTATTTTATTTTATAAAAGTGGATTTTACAGAGCACTTCGTAACTGTTTAGTGGATGAATTTATAAATTTATAAAATTTTAATTTTTTATTTTATTATTATTTATTGTTTTTAAAAACTAAATCGTGGGTGCATAGTGATGTCAATAAAAATAATAAAATTATAATTATGTGTAATTAAAAAAAATTAACGCGTAAACAGTTGCCGAGTTCACTAAAAGTTTCACTAACTCTTACGAATTTTTTTTTAACTTCAGCTTGCATGAAAAAGGAACGGAAAATGGAATCAAGAATAAAATAATCACACATTATAATAGAGCTGAATTGCTTAAATTTTTAAGGGAACAAAACACAGAAAGAAATACGATTGGTATTTTGATGCATTTTTAGTATTATTGTACAATAATTGATATTGCTCAATAATATTGCCTTTTGCACAAAAATATTATCTTATAATTTGTTGAAAGCATTAGTATAAAGACCTGCACAAGACCTCTTTCAAGAACTTTTAGAACATGAGGGATTTTTCAAATGTTTTATTACAGCGAAATGTTCTAAAACAAATGCTAAACAACACTATTGGCAATATATTTTTGTAAATTGCAGGTATAGGAGTAAAGAAGAAAATAGTTCGTGACTGAAAAATTTGTGATGCTTGTGCTTCTTTCTACGCATGGTCGCGTGTACAAACGCGATACATGCATGCATGCATACATACATACCTACATAAGTTGTGTGTATGCTCTCTTATCTTTCTGCGCACATGCATTGACATTAGTTATGTGCGCTTGCTTATAAAAACCTCCCTTAAATACACAATAGCTTACCATCTACATCTCACACATACAATCAAACGTACAATATGCAAAATAACATAACAACAAATAACACGTATCAACACTAATTCTGTTGTTTGTTTGTTATAAACAAGAAGTCTTGGTGACATCGCTTGTTACACTCATATACACGTACACCAATACATCCATCGTGCTTCGCTTATAATACGACAGCATTTATTTTTGGTTTAGTATAATACATGCCACGAGAATAAATTTAAAAAACAAAACGTGTTTACATTTTAAGACTGTTTACGCAGGTCTCTACATTAGACAGTAGTGATTTCCCCACCAATCAACTCACTAAGCATTATCTTTCTATTATTTTTAATTATTTAATTCCAAATTTTTTAATTTTTTCAAGTTTATATTTATCCATGCATTACAGGAAATTACTTATACAATTTCTTAAGAAAAATTTCGCTTTCTATTAAGCCAATGCAAAGATCGTAGAGTCTTAAAGTTATTGGTTTAAATTCTGCTCAGCTAAAATAAGGCATCACTTCTTTAATATTGTGCATAAAAATTAAAATAAATGTTATTTATTATTAATTAGTTCCAGAAGAAAAGAACCTCAACGTTCTGCATTTTGCATGAAACATTTTTTTATGGGAATGTGCACAATAACTTGATTTAATTTAATAATGAATTTTTGCACCTTTTTATATAAATTTATAACAAAATATGCAATAGCAGAAATAGCTTCCTTTTTAAAGGAAAAATTCTTCAAACTACTCTAGGCAACAACCAAGATGACATAATAATAAATAATAAAATGTAGTTGGTCAGGCCACGACATCAGCATTAACTACTTGTGGGTACCTATAGCCACTACTACTTACTACTACTAACGCCGACTATAAACAAAACAACTTGGAAGAAAGCATATTTAAAGCCAAAACACCACATCACACCACACTCACTCCAACAACCACTTGTAATCACAAACTAACCGAACGTACATCGTTGGCCATAAAAAATTGTGGAGAGAAGAAGAAAAACTAACTTCTTAAGAGTTAGCGGAAAATGTTTAAAAGATGCTTTACGTTCACGTTCTATGATATAAAAAATATGTTGTTGTTGTTGTTGTTGTTGCAGAGGAAAAATTAGTTGAAAAAAAAAATCATTTCTTTTTAAAATTTTCTCCTCTTGCCATGGCGTTGGTAAACGCATCAGCTGTAATCGTTTTGTTTTCTTCTCAAAAACTAACAAACATAACACTTTTTTTCAATTTTACTCTTTTGGAGTTGGGAAATAGTTAAACTTTGCGGCCAAAAAAAAGGGAATATGCCTACAAAGACGATTAGTTTAGCCGTTCTCGTTATTGTCGACTTATGAACTTTATAATCATTACAAAGAACTTTTGTTGATGTACCACTTTCTAGAGTATCCAAAATTTCTCTTTTCTTTAATTGTTAGTTCTATAAATTTTTTTGTGACCACCATGGCTTTAACACATAAAACCCTACCGGCCTGTCACGGAATAAACTGATAATTAAAGTCATTTGTTTACAAATACACGTAATACATACACAAAACTAGCAAACAATGTCGACAGAATAGCGGTATAATAACGATCAATTTGTGAATATAAGAAAAAAAATCTAAAAGAAGAAGAGAAAAGGTTACAATACTATGTTTTATAATTTTGCAAAAATCGAGGAATTTCATGTATCGATGGTTGCGATTAACGAGTTTGTACTGTAATATATCCCTGAAGGCAGCGAAATATTGGAATATAATAAAAACAATTAAACATTTTTATAAAAAAAAATAACAGATTTGAAGCATTTTTATAACACTTATAATACATTTTATAATACAGGAAATTTTTATAAATTTTTTTATCAAAATGATATTTTTACTAAAACAGGACCTACCACAGAATCCTTAAAATTAAATAACAAAATTCGTAAAATCGAAAAAGACATATTTTCCTCATTATTATAATTTACTATATGTATTTTCATCAAACCAAATAAAGAAAATAATAAAACTTAAAATCGGTTTCAAAAACATGTTTGCTAAAAAGAAACCCATCATAGTTTTTTCTGTGTACTGTAAGTAAAAGAAACCTAAGTTCCTGAAGAATTGCTTCCAAGTCCTTTCAATGGGATATATTTTGAAATCGTTCTTCTTAATCCTATTTTTGTATTGAGAGAACTTCTCTTCTTTTACTCAGAACATAGACTTACACATGCATGACTTTTTAAACTTGGAATGTTATTTGTGTGTGTGTTGCGTTTTTTGTAAAAGTTACCTCGTAAAAAGCTTAAAACTAATATTGCTTTTCACTTTTCTGATTCATAAAATAAATACATACATACGTACATATGCACATGTATTTTTCATGTAACAAGAAAAGAAAGTAAGAAACGGAAGAGAAGACTTTAATGCGAATTGTTAAAAGTAGTAGAAGTGATCACTTGGAATATGTAAGTTTGCTAGTCGTACTCAGCTCATACTTGTTTAACTGCAGCTGTGTTCATTCACTTTTGCACAGTTCTGCACGTTTCTCTGTAATTTTGAAAGAAGTTTTAAAGGCGATTGCAAAGGCAAGCAAGGTAGGGGTGGTATATAAAAAAGTAGTTTTGCAAAAAAAAAATAATGCAAAAATTCTTAATTTAAAATTAAATTATTATGTCGCTTTTCACGTTCATTATGTTTCGTGGATGCCTTTGTTGGAAATAATTTCGTTTTGGTAGTGGGCGTACTATTTATATCTTGCACAAGCTGACTACCAAAGTGGCATTTTTATACCGACAAATAAAAGTCCGAAAGTCTGAATTTTTTATAGTCCACAAAATAAATTAAAGCAAAACTTTTAAGAAACTTAACCTAACCTATTCGGTATGAAACACAACCTAACCTATTCAGTATGCACTGTTTGGAATTATACGGTATTCACATTATAATAAAGGGTACACGTGCTATCAACACGATGATGAACGATTATGACTACATTAAAATGGAGGAATAAAATAGCACATAAAAAAGACGAGTAGAATGGCAAATCGAGCTAAACAAAAATCAACTATCAGTTGTTAAATCGGTTGTCAAAAAAAGCAGTGTTACTAACTAAAAATAAATTCAATAAAGTGTGACTTTGACCCGCGCACGAAGGGTTCAGTACGGACACGAGATATGTAAATTAATAAGAACTTTAGTAGCCTATATAAAATATAGTTATGGCTTTTTTTCATTTTTGACGTTTTTTTTAATTTGGCAATTTTTTTATTTTGGCGATTTTTTTAATTTAACCGATTTTTTGTTCTGGCGATTTTTTCGGTTTTTGGATTTTTTTTCCATTTTGGCGACTTTATTCATTTAGGTGCTTTTTTGTAGTTTTGACATTTTTTTCTCATTTTGGGGGTTTTTTTACATTTTGGAGATTTTTCAATTTGGCGATTTTTTTCATTTTGGCGATTTTTTTTCATATTAACAATTATTTTGTTACTGGAGCTTTTGGCGCATTTGGCGATTTTTTTTGGTTTTTGGCGCTGTTTTCATTTTGGCGATTTATTTCATTTGGACGATTTCTTCGAATTTTGAGACTTATTTTAGTGTTAGAATTTTTTTTTTTAATTTTGGGAACTTTTTTCGTTTTGGCGATTTGTTTGAATTTTTCGCAATTTTTTTTTTTTTGGTTTGGCGATTTTATAATTTTTAGATTTTTTAGTTTTACCGTTTTTGAAAATTTCAAAAGTTTACCTCTTACGGTTTCCAAGATATAGCAAGTTGTCTAAATTACATAGTCAAAATTGCATTAACTGATGGACCACCCTTTAATATAATTTTTTTTAACTTTTAGTGTTAATTGTTGTAGTATATTCAAAAATGCACTAATTTACAAATTTCAAGTGTCAATATACATAGGTATGTACATACAATTATTTGTGTATTACATGGGATTTTAAAATTTTTCGTTGCTCGTTTTGGAACACCCTTTAATTTTTAATTCTCATGTAATTGTTATTGTAGCGGCCAATGTTCTACATACTATGTCCAAATTTCAGGTCCGTAGCCCTTAGGGTTCCTGAGGAAATACCGTGTGACGGACAAACGGACAAACGGACAAACGGACAAACGGACAGCGTAGTGAAAACAATAGGGTTCTTTTTTTCACCTTTGGTGTACGGAACCCTAAAAACATAAATTATCATAATTAACTTGCTTCTGTGCTTAATAAACGAACAAAGTAATACCTGATGGTTTTTTTCGAATTGAATTTTGTTTTTAAATATTTTTTTCTGAAAAAGTGAGGGCTGTCAAATCGTATTAGCAGCGCTCTGCAAAGTAATCAGTCTAATAATGTTACTTCCAGTTAAGTTAAACAATCTTACATAAAGTTTGAACAGCCTTCCTTCATAACAAGTAAATTTTTAAGTTTTTATTGCACATTAAAATGTCTGTCTGCCTTGGGAATATAAAACTAAAATGAGAAACTTAAAGTTTTCTGTTCTCATGATTCAATAATTTAGAATTCTCCTATTAGTAGCTCATTGTAATGAATTATAATCTTTTTGGTATTTAAGTTATTAATTTCACGTCTTAATCCTAATTAAAAATGCTACTCTATATATACAGCACACACAAATGCTTAAACACACGCACACACACACAAAAACAAACACAAGCTCACACGCAAATACATAAATATACAACATGAACAAGGATTTTGTTTTATAAATCCCAGATATCACACACACACATACATACACATATACTCACATTCTTACATCCACTTGCATTTGCAAAGAGTGATTAAAATAGTTGAGCAAAAGTTTTATGTTGTGCAGGGAAGTTCATAAATGGGAAACTTATGAGCATATCTTGGAAACACCTGTTTCACTAGTACATTAAGTAAACAAACAGCATGTGTGTGTGTGTGTGTGTGCGTGTGTGTGCGTTTGTTTTTGAATGAATGCTCTGTAATCTTTTTATAACTGTTCATTATTAACGCCCTGGACCACCCCAAAATGGGAATGGAAGCACAAAAACATACAAACATACAGACATCCATACATATGTATGTATATAAAAAACTAAAGATTATATCTGTTCTGTTTTTAGTTTTTTCTATTTTTACATTCAATATCATTATATCACACAAAAGCCACAACAACGTAAACACTCACACACGCGCACACACAAGCCACACACACACGGGCAAATGCACAGATACAATTTAATACTAAACAGTTGCACACATTGACACACACTGACATGGGCCTGTGGATACGTGCATTAAAACAATGTACAACAGTTAAACTAAGTACTACAAGTACTATTGTACTTTTATGCGAATGGATGTTTAATATACGTATTTTTGTTTCACTGTATTCATTCGTTAGTATGACTGTGGGTGAGTGTGTAAATATCTATGTGTGTGTGTGTGTGTGTACATTTGGGTATAAATGGATGGATGGATAGATGCTTCTGTTGTTTTGTTCGCTTGTTTAGTAAGTATGAAGAGCAACATTTTCTAGGTATAAATGACATGTGAGAGTAATTGGATTACTTAAGAGCTTTTAAGTGTCTAAGTGTTTAAACTTAAACATTGTGCTACAATAGCAACAATAACATTTTAGCAACAAAAATGGCAATAGTAATACCCGCCCTCTGCTATTCTATAAATTCTAGTAAATTCGTAAACATTTTTTTCTTATTGATGTAAAAAAAAATAGATAAAAGTAAGAAAAACAACTTTTCCATTTCTTCAGAATTTCACTATTTGACTCTGTGAATGAGAGGGAGTAAAATTGGCGTGATTTTGATAGTGCAACGAGTCCGGGGGGCTAAGAGCTCTTTGCAATCTTTACAAGACAATAGGGAAGTTGTTGCTTCAATGTTTTAAACTACAATGACCACTTTTTTTACATACTCTTGTATTATTGTTATTATTATTAGAAAATCTTGAATTTATATTATATCTATTATTGTTCATTGGGGCCTGATTAAGTTATAAGCTTTCCTTGAGTAGAAAATTGTTAATTTCTATTTAATTTACATTTCAAATATACATACGTATGTATTTAGGTTTATGCCTGTCGTTTCGAAATATTATTCAATGTTAATGTTTTCTACATGTGTGCGTAAATTGAAATTTTATTCGCGCATTAAAGTTGACTCAATAAAAATATCCTGCTTTAAAAGTACAAGAGCATTGGATGAGTGTCTCTGGGTATGTCGGTGTGGAGCGTTTATTATTTATTAACGACTTTTGCTAATTAGTCTTAAAGTGTTTATGTGAATAAGTGAGTATAGCAAGCACTCTTACACATACATGCATGCATACATAAATATATATGTACACAAATACATATGTATGCATGTACATATCCTTGTACAATATTTTGTTCTCCTTTTGTCTTAGTCGTTTGGCATTTCTGATTATGAAAAGATTTCTGAAATTCATATGAAGTGTTATTGTTTAATATTGCCTTCTGAATGTATGCTTAGATATACATACACACGTATATGAAAGCATATCTGCTTGTGTAAGTGTGTGTTCACTTATTATCGTACTTATTACAAGTATGCGAATGTTTGTAGGTTTGCGCTTGTCTGCATGTGGGGTTATATGAAGTAGTTGTACTTATTAGCCACATCAATGTTTGTTAATGAAGATGGCAACAATAACAACAAAACATTATTGTTGTGGTTCTTTACATTAATGGATGTTTCTATTAAAACCCTGGCTGTATTTCTTTTGTTTAATTTCCTTTACATGCTTAAGGAAAAACAAGAAAAAAACAATAAAAGGGAAGGTAAAATTATGTAAGCTTGTCGTTAATGATTTTAATACGAGTAGTCTTGGATATTTATTGGTATACGCCATTAAGCAGTTATCAGAAATGCTTAAACATTTTATGTACGAGTATGTATGTGTACGAAGCCAATAAAAGGGATGCTGACAGCAATATACAGGATCTTCCAATAGGAGCTTCCAAAATTTTACAGTTGAAAGCGGCCATATTGTTTAAGGTGCATTTGTCCAATTGACTGTCATTTATTCAGGATGTTTTCCCCAACCAGCATGGATGGATATAAATATTAAAAATACATACGTGTATATAAATGATAAAATAGTTTATATCAAAATAATCGAGTGCTTCAACCTCACATTTTATCGTTGTGAGTGCTAAAGGTCGATGATAACCAACTACTTTTCGCTAGAATGCTCATGCCAAAGTTCTCATTCTGCAAGGGCGCTTGGAAGGGCTGGTCATCTCACGTGGAGGTAATGTGAGCTGGACATTTTGCATGCGTGTCACCGAGTGAAGCCGTGGCGAACATTTGTATGTCGTTCGATAATGACATCGGCAGGCCTTTTAAACGAATGAAAAACTTCTATAATATCTCACCCATACTTTATTTTATTTAAATACCAGCTGAGCCCGGAGAATGTTGTCTTAGCCTCAATTAGTTAATTTTTTTGCTCTATGTTTTGCTTACCCTGATCTATCTATCATTCAAATTTCATGAAAATTGGTTGAATATATTCAGAGATGCAGCAATTCTACGTATGTCGAGGAGTCATATAGACTGGATGCGGAATGAAGAGTCAACAACGTACTCACGTTTAAATGGCCTTGTGTTTGTTTTGAGTACGGAAACTTAGATCTCTTCTAAAATGAGAATTATAATTTTCTGTCTTTAGAGGGACCAGCACCTCTAGCCCCTTTCCTGAGCACTTTAGTGGAACCTTTAAAGCAATGATAAGCAAAAGGGTGCCCACGGGCCCTTTGTTATGCTTTTTTTACACGTAAATTCGTCCTAGCATGCATTTTACTATCTTTTATATTATATATGTATGTGTTTGCCTATCATTGCTTAAAAGCCTGTGTACGTTCTTAGGCTCCATTCTTTATTTTGTTACAAACTTTTTTTATATCTTAGCGACAGTTCCGGAGATTAACTCTTACAAACATATAAAGTTTTTAGCTTTATAATACTAGTATTAGATAAAGAGAGGAAGTGTTTAATGAAAGGTCCTTTTAATTACCAACATACATACGTGTGTATGTATTTATAATTTATTATTTAGAATATATCGTTTAATATTCATTTTGATTGCTCCTAAAAGTAAATAGTAAAACTGAGAATTCAACTAAAATAAACTTCATGGAATTGATTACTAGTTACAAGCAGGACGGATCTCACAATAGTTACAATAAATAAAGGAAAAGTTAACTCTGATTCTCTTTATAAAATAATAATTTGAAGTATAAAATACATAAAAAATTATTTATAAGAAATTGCTGCGAAAATTAAATTTCATTTATTTAAAATATATAATTTTTTTAAATAAATAAAAGAAGAAATAAAATTGTTTGTTATTGGGCGCATTCATAAGACGTAGCTGTTGAGTTCAACAGTTGACCCCAACACTTAGGTCTTAGAAGCAATACTAATACAAATAGTTGCTCCTGGCACCTAACAAATCATATAAAAGGCATAGCACTATTCGATCAGCTGTTCAGACTGAGCATAACATGTTGACTATAGGAAGCGAACAAATTTTATGACGGAAAATTACTCAACTGTTGATTGGAGCGGAACAGCTCAACTATGCGTTTCTAAGCCAAACACTCAACCGTTTCGCAACAGCTAAATCTTATCAATGCACCCATTGTAGTATTTGGGCACTAATTTTCTGTTTGTAATTATTGAATCAGTTTAAGTTTAAGGTTTTGTATCCTGAGGAAGTCAAGTTGAGTTTTGGTCATTAGGTTTTAGTAAGAATATTTATTTTTTATTGCTTTAGCACGTCTAGATGCATTTCGTGGCTGCTAAGCCAACAACAGCTAAGTTTTTTAAATTCCTATTAATTTTGACAGAAATTATAATAAATGACTTCAACTGAGTTTACTTAAAATCTATGATAATTGATCGGCAAGTACGCCTTTGCCACAATGTATTTCTAGGAACTTTGCGACCCTTAATTTATTTCACTTCAAATTCATTCAAGAGTGTCGTTTGTGGTTCGTAAGAAAGTTAGAAATAAAATCAAAGTTCAAATTGAAAATGACCCTGTAAGAGTAGTGTTGGCGTATATTGCGTATTTTCCAAAATCTCTTTGAAGTAAAATAATTGTGGGAGACATGTAAAAATACACAGCGACAGTGCATCAACGTAGTGACCAACATCAAGCCATATACAACACATGTCTCAGTTGGATTTATGCTTGTAGCTTTTCGGTGATTTTATTTTATTTTATTTTATTTTCGTTGGTTTCTTTTGGCAATCATTTATTTATTTATACTCTTTACAGCCCAAGCGATACTATATTGACAGCAGACAGCAACAACAACAATAACAACAAAGAAAAAATCATGTTACAATTTGTTAAAGCAAGAAGAGAGCTTCTTCCTATCCGTAGAGGAAGTCCTTTGGCACTTTGTCATTATGGGGACGCTATGAAATATTTAAAGGAAAGCAGACAGACAGACATACGTGTGCTTCTATGTGCATATGAGGACGTGTACGAACGAGAATACAAACATGTAATAAGCAACCAGAACAAAGCATCTGTATACGAGTACAAACATCATTAATAATAAATTGAACAAAAGGTGTTTGTAACTGTATTTACTTCGTCATTTTCTTTTTATTTTCCTTTATTGCAAGGATATGGTATTTTGTCAAGGTTTCATTTTATAACTAAATTATCCAAAACCGAAATAACAATGAAAATAAAAGATAAGGAAAACATAAAACAACGGCGAACCAAGTGTTTCGTTACTTCAGTTAAAATATGGTAGTAATAAAGTAGTGTAATAGATTCTACTTACTTAAGCCCTCAGACACATACACATACACGAACACACACACACACATACACACACGTATTCAATAAACGATAAGTTGCGTGTATGGGCGAGTAATTATATGAAAATAAAGACATTAACTAAGTAACATTGGCTAAATATGTAGTTTTTGATAAATGTTGCTACTGAGTCTCTTCCGGAAGATAGTGAAGAGAAAATATGAAGTTTGTTTTTGCGACCAAGATTTTTAATGTCTTCACGTTGGAAGGAGGGATGATTATGTGTAGTTTACAAGAACTACAATAGTACTAAGAGTTTGCAGATTATTGACTCGATTCCCATGGTGAAAAATAGCAGCAGAACGGAACAACATGCTATTTTTTAAGGCTGACACATCTTCATCATCACCGTTTTTATGTTTGGTCCACTTTATGCGGTGTCAATTAATGCAAAATTCTGCCCTTTATACATATTTTTCAATATAAATAGAATATGTGAATTGTTTTAATACATTATACTACAATTCGTTGAAAATTTTTAATGTAATGAAAGCTCAAATTTAAAATTATTAATTACGTTGTACTGTTTGCTTATAGTTTTATATTTTTACTTTCGAAAGAAAATGGTTTTAAGCAATAAAAATATCTATTACGCACGCATGCGCGCATTTTGAAAATGACACCATCAAATCACAAGAAAAGAAATGCCAAATGTGTACAAAGCATCAGCCGTTATGGACATTGCAGGATAATTTCATTTGTGGAATGCCGAATTCCAAAGATCGATCAGAAATGAGTAAACCCGAGTTTTCCTCAACAGTATGGGCTACAACAGCAATATTCTCAGATTTTCTTGAGGGACGTGCACAAATTCTATTCATTATATCATGAAGTTGTTCCAACAGCTAAAATTTGTCCACTAGTTTCACAATTGCTGGCCGAGAAGGTGATTCAGGGCAACCCAAAAATGTTTCAGTTTTGCAAACTGTGACCTGACAATTTCAATAAATTTCTTTGGAAGTAAATTTTAATAATTTCAGTATATTGGTGAAGTATGCATCATTTCATTTTTGTTAATTGCATAATTTTTACTTGTCATATGTCAAGTAGTTACAGGTTGAGCCTCGATAACTGTTCAAGTGATGCGCTATTCAAAATGATTTAATTAATTTTTTAATGACCTCAGCGGCACAAAAATTATTTAACCTTAAAACATTGGGCATTGGTGCAACATATTCGAGAGAAGAATTTCAATTCACTTTTTTGTATTCTCACCACGAACGTCCCAGTTACTTGCGGTTTACAAAAAGAAGATTAATATATTACGAAATCAAACTTCACAACTTCCCGGTACTACTAGGATGTTACTTTTTGATTTGTTCACAGATTGATTATGTCATCTGCGACAAAAAATGTTTCTTGGGTTATTTTATAGTCTATGGGAAGGTGAACTTAAGGTTTGATGCTCTCCAGAAATGTTGGACACATTTGTTACATTTTATACTTGTAGTTTTTTTTCCTCTTGTATTTTAATGTGACTTTGACTTTTGCCCAATAGAACCTCGAGACCATATTTCTTCCCTCTTTCCTTTTTATATATTTTCTCTTTTGATACTCGTACTTATACTCATATTCAACTGCAAATTACTGTTTCTTATAAGTACATAAGTAGGTTTTTTCTATTACTTTATAGTATTTGCTTTTAATGTTGTTGCTGTTTCTACTTGAGTGGCCATATGTCTTAACTTATTGCCCAAAGTGCTTGTTTTTATATGTATGATGAGCATATTGAAGCTTTTGTTTTATTTTTTTTTCGTACGTTTTCTGAAACTTCCTTTTATCAAACTTGTTTCAGGCTTATGTTAGAAATTTTTATGATTTTTACGTCTGCACATTCTGCTAGCGATTTCTTCCCTTCTTAGCTTTGTTTGCTTTTGGGAAGAGATTTAATTTGTTAACATCTTAATATACAAAAAAAAAAAAAAGAAAACAGAAGCTTATACAAACGATTGATATGGGCAGTTGTAGTAGTTGTGGTGCAATAAATATTTCACATAAAATAAGTTTATTGTGAATATCAACTAGAACTAAAATCATGCATAATTTAATCAAGGCTGTATATAAACAATACGAATAAAACATTAAAACAATCCCATACGTTTACGAGTATTGAAAAGGTGTTCGATGGCAGTTAATTTGTGGAAATATTACTTAAGAAGATTTATGATTTCGTGGTATACGTGATTTAAGAACAACAATTGAGAACCCGGCAAAAAGTTTTCTAGATTTTGTAATGGGTTATACGGTAATTGGGTTAAGCCACAACCGCCAAAAAAGCTTAACCGACACATTTTTTGGGCCTTACTTTTTTTTAACGAGAATTGATTATTTATGATCTCAAATAGTCGATTTTGGTTAAAGTTTGAAAATTGTGACGCTTAAGCTTTTTTTTGGCGGTTATGGCACAAAGTGATACCGATTCATCTAATTATTTTATCTGTATAAAAGTTACTCCTCTGCAATGAAAAAAGAAACACTTACTTTTATAATTATATAAAAGTGCTTGTTTGAATACTTTCCAATTATTAATTCAATATGTATTTACAAAAATTTATTATAATGCTATAACTGCATTTTTTAATGTAGATATTTTGAGCCATTTAAACAGATGTCGTTACTAAAACTGTAACTATTGGACAGAATAGCAAGAAACAAATGCGCCATTAATAATAAATTCAGTGAAATGCGTATTTGAATCGCACACGAAGGGTTCCGTACGGACACTATATGTATATCTAATACTATACAAACTTTAGCCAATACAATCGAATATCTTACCTGTGCCTATGTTCTGTAACTTTGGTGAGAACTTTTCCAAACGAAAAGTTTGTTGTCATTCTGTGAAACACAGGATGACTAACAAAAAACTTAGTTCCTTGCTCATGTTTCTTGTAAGCTTATTTCACGTTGTATGTGAATCAGCCTGTAAAAACAGAATAACCAATATAATTGTTTGATTTTTCTCGACGCGAAAACTTCTCGCAAGTTACAGAACACAGGTACTGATGGAGGCATTAAAAAAAAACTTCAAGTATTCGGTAAACTTTTTTTTTTGGTTTTAGCGAATTTTTTAGGTTTGTGCTTTTTATTGTTTTTGGGATTTTTTTGGGGATTGGCGCTTTTTAGGTTTTGGTGTTTTTTAATTTTTGGCAATTTTGGGATTGGCGGTTTTTAAGTTTTGAAGTTTTTTAATTTTTATATTTTTTTTTGCTTTTTGGCAGCTTATTTTAGTTTTAGCGATTTTTTGTTTGTTTTTGGCGACTTTTTATTTTGGAATTTTTTAGTTTTAAAGTTTTTGAAAATTTCAAGAGTTTGCCTTTTACGGTTTCCAAGATACAGTAAGTTATCTAAATTACATTAAACTGATAGAATACTCTTTGATTTTTTTAATTTTAGTGTTAATTGTTGTATAAAAATGCCTTAACTTTTAAAATTTCAAGCGTCTCTATATAATTGTCTGTATATTATATTAGAATGTCAACATTTTTCGTTGCTCGCTTTAGAACACACTTTAATTTTTAACTGCCATACTCTTGTTGTTGTAGCGGCGAAAGGTTTACATATTTTGTAATATTTTCAGATCCGTAGCTCTTATGGTTCCCAAGAAAACAGCTTGTATGAACGGACATCGTAGCGGAAACAATATTGTTCATTTTCACCTTTGGGGCACGTAATCCTCAATATGAAAAAATATATGCTTTAAAAACGCTTTGAAATTATTGACATTCACTACGAAAATGATACAAATTTCGCGGTCACAGTTCGCAAAACTAAAGCATTTTTGGGTCACCGTGAAGCAACTTCTCTGCCAGTAATTGTCCAGCTGGTGGAAAAAATTTTGCTGTTGCAGCAAATACGTAATGTCAAGAATAAAACTCATACACAGCCTTCAAAAACAATTGCGATATTCTGTTGAGAAAAACTTAGATTTTTGGAGTTTTGCCTTCCACAAACGATATTAGGTCTTAAAGCTTTTTTTTAAGTCACGCCTACCGACCATCAAGATCGTATACTTTTTCGAAAAGGCGACCACAATTGGCCACCGACAGCCGTTTATTGAACAGTTTTAGAATTTTTCGTTTGAGGCTACGTATAGCTACAGCCAAAAATATGCGAATTGGTGATGGAAACTTCATTAAAAGAATGTGGTACTGAAAGCGCAGTTGTGGCGTCAAACTCTCCTCTTTATAATTAAGTAAACATCGGACATTTCGTCAAATTACATGTGATAATTATTAATGAGCAAATAACACTAAAGTTAGGTGTAAATATTCTGACTATAACATAGTTGAACGGGACAACTAGCTGTTTTCGAAGGCTATTAAGTCTTTATCATCAGCTCTCTTTTGTGTTTGGTCCACTGTGTGTGGTATCAGTTGATGTTGATTTCTGCTTTATATACGTAATTTTTTTATACAAATGTAATATGTGAATTGTTTTGATTCATCGTATTTCAATTTGCTGAAAGCTTTTTGTAATGAAAGCCCAAATTTACCATCTCTAATTTACAACAGTCTTGTCATTGTCGTTTATTCTTTACTAATTATGCATATGTTAGTTAATTTGCTTATTTTTGTTCTACTTAAGAAAAACTTTTTTTGTTTGTTAGTTACTATTGAGTATATTTATTTAATTTTTGCCACATTCCCTTGGCTATTAATCATTGGATGATTTCACTTAAAAATTAAACCTTTTATTAGAGGACCCTTTGCACGCTTTTTTTTTGTGTTGTAGTAATCACATATTTTGCTGGGAAATAATACTTACGAGAGAAAATGTGAAAGAAATTACAATTTTCAAAATGAATATTTATTTTCAGATACAAGATGCTGCTGTTCCAAAAAGTCCTTTATGCTGGTGCAAAGCTTGTGCATGATTCGCATTCAAACCGGCTGTCAAACAGACGATAGAAGAGTTTTGAATTTTAAAATTGCAGGTGTTATCAAGCTTGGTTGGTTGTATTAAGAGTTTTACTTCTGTTGACTTTTTGTTACTTAAAATTGTTTTGCTCGGTAAGAATTTACTTAAACAACTGTAATGTAATGTTAAGCTTTCTTAATACAAGCACTTTAGTGCAAATTTATTTATAATATTAGCAGCTTACAAACAAAAGAATCATGAGTAGCTTTTTTCTTAATGTTGCAAACAAAGCAAAAGTATTGCAAAAACTAGTCGTCAATCTTAACTTGCATCTATATGCATTCTGCTTTAATGTATTATTATTGTTGTCTGCCTCATTTTTCATAATTTACCACAATTTTATTTTAAATTTTTTCTTCATTTTCCCAGAATGGATTGAGAAATGCTTTATTTAACCTTTTGTGAACTTGTCAAAGAATTACAAACCCACACATTCTTACACTTTATAAACTAACGCCCCTAATACTTAAGCAATAAACTCTACTATTTTTTCTTTATATTTTTTGTGTAGGCGGTGGGGTTTTGGGGGAAGAATACTCAAAACAGGGTTTTGAATTAGTCAAACAGAATAACACTAAGCCAAGAAGTATAAAACGAATTCAGTGTGTTCGCATGAGATAAGATGGTAAACTTAAAGAAATATTCCCAGTGGCTTAAGTTTCTGCTTTCGAAACCCTAACGTACTCGCACTTTAATTTACTCGTATCTATGTATGTATGAATGTATTTAAGTTTTCTTATATTATGAAAGTTTCTGGTTTCTTTGCATACTTGAACAAAGAGATATTCTTTTTCAATTCTTTACAAAATTTTTTTTTATTTACATTTTTTGTATGTTCAAACATTTATAAACCAAACACTCAGTCTCCTCAAGTGAAGTTTGGACATGGTTTCTGAAAACAACTCCTCTTTTTATGTTCCTATTATTACTTATTTTCATCGCAGCTCTCCTCTTAACAATGGCTGAGTCCTTTCTCTGTGTTTTGTGGCACCTACGAATAGTAACTTTGAAAATGTCTATGATGGAAGGAAATTTGAGTAGATGATTATAAATCGTCTACCAGTTAGACTTTTCCTTTACATACTCCTTCTATCTTTTTTTTCTTGTTGTTTATCATTGTTACAACTCAATAGGCCAAAAGAACATTTGCCAACAAGATTATAAGCATGTTATAAAATCAAAAGTTGAATGATGTACAAGTATATTGAAATAATGCGAAGAAGAAAAGATGAATCTTAAGATATTATAAAGTGTATTTAACATGTCTTTTGCTTCATTTTTGTTTCGTTGACGACTAAGTGACAGCCAAGGAAGGATAAAAATTAAATTTCCTTTTAGCCTAAATAAAAGCAAACAAAAAACAAAAACATGTTCGAACATAAATTAACTGAAAAATTACAAGTTTTGGCTGGAGGAGGAAACAGCCAATAGCTGCATTTAGTCGTATTTTAGAGCGATTAAAAAAAATTTTTTTTAGCCTTAGGTATTAGGGGTTGGCTTGGGATTTAGCTTCATAAGTCAAAGTTAACCCCTAACAAAGAATTTATTGGTTTTAAAGAAAATTTAAGGCACGCGGACATTATCTGTATCATTATAAAAAAAATTTAAATTAATTGTTGCAGAAATTTGACGACTTCTAGTTAAGGATGATTATGTTTGGCTTGTCGAATTTTTTTGCAACCCTTTAAGACACGAACACGAATACTAAGATATCCAACACTTAGGAAACACGCGTGCGTAAAATTTTCCCAACACGATACAACACAAAGTGCAATAGCAAAAAATTCTTTTTTTATATCAAATAGATACATTAGGCCTGTTCATTTAAGTGCGAACGATAGATTTGATCGAAAATTTATTTTAGAAACAAAAACAAATAACTGAAATATTTTTTTTTGTTTTCAATATAAATATTCGATCGAATCTATCTTTCGCTTTTAGATGAACAGGCCCATATACTATTTTTTAACTTCACAACTTTAAGCATGAGAGACACCTACACTATCAATAAAATTTTGCTACGGCTGCGTGTTTGACGATACAAAATATTATTATATGTATTTTCAATACAAATTCACGCAAAAATATTTTTTTTACCTAAAATTGATTCGTATTTTTTCGTGTAAATTTTGCTCTACACGATACAAGCCGACCATGGACAAAATCAGATTTACTGTCACAAATACTTGGCATTTAGTGGTGCTCTTGTCACGAGAAAAAACACGACACGCGTCCATCTCTATTTTCAAGTGAAGGTAGTAAAAATGCTTTTCTAATTGCAGAATCTATTTAATACAATTCAATTTGGAGTGCATATTGAATAACTTGCGATGCTATTTTGAAGGTTAAACTAATCCCAATATCTATTGTTGTCATGCTGATTTAAATTGTCTATTACTCACTTTTCATCTAGCAGCATTTATTCAATTTAAATTGATTCATTGCATAAATTTATGGTTTTTTATTTGCTTCACTATGGAATTTTAATTAGTATTGTAAAGAAAAATAAAGAAAAACAACTACAACAACCACAAACTATCAAGGAAAGGAAAAAATGAAAAATGTCGATTTAATTTCTTGTTTGTACGTGAGTGATTGCATGGCTGCGTATGGGCGAGTGGTGTGTGTGTATGTGTGTGTATGTGCATGAGTGTTGTATTGCATGCGAACAGTATCATAGTGACTTGGCAAAAGATTTCAAAATGCAAATTTTGTTTATATTGAAAATCGACACTAAAAATATGAACAATTTTTCAAAAAAATAAAACAAATTTTATTCTGAAATTTACATACACACGTACACACATACCTATGCACATATTTATATCGCTTGCTAAAATGTAAACCATCCTATCTGACACTTTGAAAATTATAGAGCAGACAGAGCCAAAAATCTGTTTAGCAAATATAAAAACACTAAAGAATTTTTATTGTGCTAATAAAAGTCTGTTATCAATTATTTTTATATTACCTATACAATATTTCGAGGGTTTATAATCAAAAAGAGCTATCTGAATGACTTGAAAATTTTAGAAGAGCGCAAAAAAAAGTTATTATCTCAAAGTGCAAGGGCTAATAACTAAATTTTGATGAACAGCACCATTTACAGTAGACATCTTAATTCTACTAATGTTAATCAAATACAGTTATTGGTCTTGGACTTAGAGAAAATAAAATTACAGTTTTATTTTGTCCACTAAAATATTCAAGGATTGCAGATAGCACTTTTTGAATATAAAACCTCGATATTTTTATAACTTTGAATTTTTTTTCACTTTCCGTTGATCGTCTAAATTTTGTGAATTAAATTTTGACATAAAAAATCAATAACTTCCTATAGCGGGAGGTTAAAAATTTAAGAAGTTAAAGAGAGCCCTCTTTTATACGAATTTTACGTATTGAACAGCAGCGATTTGACTCTGAAATGACATTTAATTTTTTTCTAAGATTTCAACATTTAGACTGTGATTGTGAATAGTTACTGCAAATGTAAATGAGAATGCAACGTCATATGCAACCATAATAACGACGACGACATTGATAGCAACCAATAGAAAATACCACAATATGACTCATAATGAAAATGATATAATAGGCAGCAAGCAGTCTTACACATTAACATGCATATACACTATATATGGGGCGTTCCATAAGCAATGACTATTTTTTGAAAATGTTGCATAAAACGTTAAGAGTTATGGAGATATGACGAACATCTCTTTTTGATCTCAATTAAACGGTTAAGCATTAAAAACATTTACCACAGCAGACTATACGACTACATGACTTCAGATGTCGCTTGCTGCAATTGTCACCCTGTAGCTAGCTACTTAAGTGTTTTGAAAACGGCAGTGACATCATAAGCACCAGATATTGAGACATATATACATATTTCATTCTAGCCAACAAAAAAATAAAAATTAAGTCTGTAAAAATAGACTAATTGAAAAAATATTAAAATTATTGTTGAAATAAAATTATTATTAAAGAACCGATATGATTATTTTTATTAAGAATTTTTTGATAGAAAAAACTTCTTTCAAACATTTTACATTCACTTTATTTTCATGTTCATTATTTTATTTTCTATTTCTTGTATATTATTTCTTATTTTATTATTGAAATAATATTTTTGTGACATTTTGTTTTCATTTGACAGTCGATTACTGGAAATATTCCAGTAAAAACAGAATCAGTGTTGCCTGTTCTCGCATTCATATACAGAAAAGCTTTTTTCTCACATATCGGGAAACGATGGAATTTTTTGTTTCACACTTCATGTGAGAACTTTTGCAATGCGAGAAATACAGAAACGGGCTACTGATTTGCCAAAAGCTACAATCGTGATTGTGCTGTCGTGTTGTCATGAAAATATTAATTTTCATAGTAGTCGACAACCTGCTGTCGTGAATGTATTTAATTAATTAGTCTGGTAAAAAAAATAGTGTGCAATCACTAAATGGATCTATTTACTCGCCATTTCGTTTATGCAATTTTATGTTAAATTATCAACTAAATCATATTGAACAAAAATTTAATTCATGCCAGTATTTATTTAGTATGTATCGAATGAATATTTAAGGTTGTTGTGACAAGTTCGAGTTCAAATCTTGGCCGAACATTTTTCGGATGCCTGTGCCAATATACACAATTACATAAGTTAAGTAAATAAAAAAATAAAATGACTACACTAAATTAAATTCATGTTGTTTTAACATAAAAAACTTAAATTAAACATGATTCAACGTGTTATGTCAGTATCAAAGTAACGTTGTTTCAACTTGAAATAACTTTGATGCAACATGACTCTTAACTTTAAATTAAAAGTATTGAAATATTAAATAAACGTGAAATAAACTTATATAAGAAATAGCAAAATATTTGTTTGACATAAAGCCAAAAGAAAAATATTTCAATCAGAAATAATTCATAGTCAGGCTTAAGTTCAGTAATTTCAATTCTTATTGAATGAAATATTTTTATTAATTAATGTGAGTTTCTAAAGAAGAGAAGAAAAATTAAACTTAGACTTTAATTTCGTGCTAACCTAAATAGGAAAATGAAAAAATGAAAATTAATAGTGATACTTATAAATGTGTTTACCAAAGGTAAATCAATTGTATACACAACAATCGTTTCTCATATTCCGTTTCATTGTAAATTTAAGTTAAAAAGCTAATGTTAATAAGAATCTCTACCCAAAGTAGATAGACTAGGGTGCTGATGAAGTGCGTGGCTGCACAGAAAAGTATCGGTATTTCCCCCAGCTTAAAGTCTAAGTTTAACTTTTCTTCTCTTCTTTAGAAACTCACATTAACTAATAAAAATATTTCATTGAATAAGAATTGAAATTACTGAACTTAAGCCTGACTATGAATTATTTCTGATTAAAATTCACTACAGTTCAATTAAAAAAAAAGAATCTAAAAATTTCTTACAGAAAAATATTTCTTTAAAGATTACTTTTAATCATGTTGAATTAACATGATTCATATATGAAGCAAAATGATTGCTGTAAAATGTTAAATTAAACTTGTTTTCATAGATTTTAATATGAAATTTTTGTGTGTGCAAAATGTATGGAAGTACCCACATATGACTAGAAACTAACTGACAAATAGAAATATTTTTAGTTACTCTGTTCGTTGTTGTCATAAACATCATCATCAGCACCGCAGCAGCGGCATCTGGAGGCGCTCAATAATAACGATGGAAACTCTTTGAAGTGTATAGCCTCGCGGATTACTGCAAAAGGGAGGCAAACAAAAGGGAAGAGAGTTACAGCAATTAAAGTAGCAACAACAAACCAATGTTGCGTGCCAAATATAGTATGCGTTTTAAATTTGATTTGAAGCGCGTGTAAAAGGTGTGTAAAACACATACATAAATTCACCCTACTTGGACTTGTTTAATATATGCATTTATGTATGTAAAAAGTAAATTTTGTTGCCAAGAGGTGGTTCTCTCGCGTTCGAGGCATTAGTTGTTATTGAAACCATTGGCGGTTGTGGTTTTTGTTAAATTTTTTAAACTCCTTCTTTTGTCAGCTAACGTGTTCAACGATTTGTAAAGTATGCAAATTGTTAACAGACGAAATAACCCACTTCAGTCAAAAAGGAGGCAGACAAATGAAAGGATATTTGCAAAAGTGACCCTTATTTTTATTTGGCTTGCTAAAAAAAAAGTTCTCAAAGCCGAAAATATACTTTAGGTAACGATTTATATTACGAGTAGAGAAATTAAACAATTTTTATGAGTTGTTTGTTTAATGGTTTGAAAATTGTTTTGATTTTCTTTTTTAATTAAAAAAAAAATATTGCTAAAATTGGTATTAAATAATTTTTGTTGATTTACTCATATCATTGAGTTCATTTTCTTTTTTTTTTCGTTAGACATACATTTGTACATATGAAGTTATTTTTTGTTTGTTTGCAGTTGCTCCGTTGTTTCTTTCTGTTAACTGTATGCATCCTTGTTGTTTGGACTTTGCTAATGTAACCTCTAACCATCGATTGGCTTTGGTTTGGTTGGGTTGGGTTGTTGGTGTTGGCAGTGTTTCTTTTTGGTTTTGTTTTTTTCCTCCTGCATTTTGTTTTTGTACTAAATTTGGTGGCCGTAGCTGCTGATTGCTCTGGCTTCACATTCAATCAATGTTCATTCGATTTGTTTTCAATAAAGTTCACATTTTTGCATCGTGGTTTCTGGTGCACTTTCATGCGTCTCGCGACGCTGGTATGGGTATGGGTATGTGTATGGCTGCTTTCCGGCATGGAAATGTGAGCTCGTATGTTATAGTTACCAGTTTCAAATTGATGATTAAAACAATGATGTTGTTGTCTCAATCATTACAAAGATGTTGATGATGATGTTTTGTGGGTGTACAATGTCATTGCTTTTTGTCTACATACTGATTCAAATTTTACCTTAATAAAAGTGTTCTTTTATGTTCATCGTATGTCTTTTAATATTCGCTATGTATGTGTGTCTAAATGTGCATTAGTCGTCGTCATCGTCATCGTATGTATATTTTTCCAATGATTTTTGTTGTTTTTTTCTATTAGCGCTCGTAATGGATTTTGTCTGTTTGCAGTTAATATTTGTACAAGTGTGTGTTTGTCTGATTGTATATGCAATGGAATGGCTGGAGTATGGGCTTCAATTTGATTGAATATTTCTATTGACTAGCGACTTTTAATATATTTTTTTTTCGTTAAAGTTGATTGTGTATATTGGGCTTAAATGAAATATGTTTTAAATTTGCATATACATATCGAGCCTTATTTTCGATTTTATCGTAACCGACAAAAATTAAATTTTTCAGGAGATGCTTTTTTTTAAATATTCAAATATGTTTTTGTACGTTAAATGTCGCACACTATAAAATTTTACAGCCCGATTATTAAAGGTTATCAACAATCTTGGCAGTTTGATAATTCTAAACTAAAGGCAGGCCCATCAAATTTTAATTTCAATAAAAGAGGAAATTTTCGATAACATGCCGCTTACGATAAAATCAAAAATAAGGCTCGATATGCACTCATGCAAAAACTTTTTGTATTAATTAGCATTTGCGTATGAAGTTTTAACACGATTCTGTTAATTTTTGTTTTATCTTCAAGAAATATTTATTTCGGGTTCTTTAAGCACATTATAGCGAATTTACCATTTCTTGCATATTTAACAAGGAATATGATATTTACTGGGTTCCAATGCTCATGGAAAGAAGTAGAATATTGAAAAAAATTTCACATCTAAAAAATAAGAGAAGTTTGTCCTCATGTCCCTCATAACCGCAAGAAATGAGATGTGAAAGCAGCAATAAAATAAATATTCGTACCAAGGCAAATTCATATTAGGTGGTCGCAGTTCCTCAGGTGACTATTTTCGCCGCATGTAATTTGATTGTACTTTGGATGCCAAAACAAGTTTTTCAGTAAAGTATAAAATTTTCAAAGGGAATTGAATTGAATATGAATTTGCTTTCAAAAACTTTTCAGACCAAATTTCATTGAAATATTTAATTGCACGTCAGCCCAGTGAAAATCACAAAATAAAATAAAACAAATAATATAAATAAAATATATTTATATTAGAATAGAATTGAGTCAACATTGGTTACCACTCTTTCTCAACCCAACCTAACCTAACTTATTCTTATTTTCATATTTTTTTCACATTTCTCCTTGATAAAATTATTTGTGTGAAAAATATAACGCAGTTAAATTTAAATATTTGAAACTAGAATTTACAATCTGTCATTTACATTTTAAATCCTTCACATTTATTGTACGACTGTTAGAATGATTGCTCACAATTTTAAATATTTATTAGATGAGTTGATAATTCATTCAATGTTATTGTAAATGGCGCAGGTGTATAAATTAAAAAACAATCAATGCTAAATAATTCCAAATACATTCTGTGAAATTTATACATACGAATATATACACAATTAAGTACACATATACATATGGATGTATAAACATAGCCTGGAGCCATTTACAAATAAGTATATGAAGTAATTATAGATTTAAAAATTTTTAAATGGATCAAAAAATTGATTTATGTCAATAAAATCTTTTGTGTAGTTTTCATAACTGAAGAGAGTGACTAGAAAATTAATATAGTAATCACTAAAAAATTTTAGTATTTTACATATATTTTTTCTAGACAAGTAGCTCTTACTTTTTTTTTTAATTCAAATGCTGTAGTAAACGAAACATTTGCTTAATTCACAACAATCTTTATCGTATATTTGTGTATCAAATACACTTTTTGTTTTTTAATTGTGAACACCCTCTGTGTAGTGTATTAATGTATTTTGGATTTTTAATGAAAAAAGAAGAACAAGCTACATAGAAATTCTCTCAGAGAGCCTCTCTCTGAATACAACATTTTAAAAACATATGAAATAAAAGTGTAATAGTGTATTTACTTTTTATATGAAAATTAAATACAACAAATGTTACACTCTTGTATTTAATATGATAATACAATTGATACAGAGATACAAGAGGTTTTGTGAATTAAGCAATTGCTTTTGAAAATCATAAGCAGGTTGTATACGAGTTCTTACTTTCTTCATCAACTTGGCTTAGATACTGACAACTTGAGCTGTCACATTCATATTCTTTTTTTCTATTTTAAGTTCTGATTTTAAGGACTTCAGGACTAAAGAGAGATTAAGAGAAGATTGATTCTTTATCGGATTCAAGTATATTTTCCGCAGTAACGATTGGTACACACACATATTTACATACATACTAGAGTTGAGCGATACTTCGAAACCTGTTACTTTTTCACAGCGATTGAAAAATCACTAATCACAACTGTGAATTTGAATTTATCAAGTAACATGTTTTGAAAATATAGTTATATCGTACAAACTGTTCTTGTATGCTTACTTTACAGTAACTTTATACTTTATAACCTCATCTTTTGTCAAGAAAAAATCGTCAAATCGCCTTTTCTGGTAACTATGTACAGCTCTCACTTTTTTGTCTTTGCAATTTTATTACCTCTCTGCCTCTTATACGACAATTCTCAATATTTGGATGGGGATGATTGCTAATTGTTTGTTTTTGTCGTTCTTCTTATTAGTATTTCAAGACACTAATATTAGTACACACTTTTACAGCAAAAGAGCTGACATTTGTTAAACCGTGATCACAGTCACTGTTTAATTTCACTGCTGCTCTTCTTATTCGTTTTTCTCAAAATAACAAAAATGCTACAAACAAAATACTGCTAAACACACAGTCACAGTTTTTAAAGAACAGCGATTTAGAAATCACGTTCACAAGGCGCAACATTTTTAAAAAATCACAATTTCAATCATCTCTAGTACATAAATACATATGTATACTATATGTATTTGTAAATCTTATTTTTTCGTCACAAACTTTTATTTAAACTTTGGTGTATTGGAAATGTTTTATATTTAACATTTTGTTGACATAACATTTGCTAGCTAGAAAAGTTTTTCTATTTGTGCTTTTATATATACACACACATTCATATCTATGTATGTATGCATGTATATAAAAATATGTATGTATGTATGTACCTGTAAATACACTTATATTAAGTGTATATTAGGTTGCTACTCAATTGTGTCTAAAATAACTGCATAACATTAGAATGCTGTTATTAACAACGTATAAAAAACTTTTAGAAGTTTTATTCAGGATCATCCTAAGTTATGCAAACATAAATTTCCAAAGCTGTCAATATGTGTGCAGAAATTTATTTATTTTTTTTTTTCAAAAATAAACAATAATTTGCATACTGATTGTGAAATATGTAAATATTTATTTAAAGCAGCAAGAGAAAAATTGGAAACATTTTAAAACAGGCAGAGACTAAAGTCTGAGAATACACTGTTAAAAATTAAAAGAAATATGTTTATGTTATATCACAAAATGTAATTTTAATCTTTTGATATCATTTGGATAGAATGAGAAAAGTGAACTATAAACGAATCACTTGATAATATTGAGGCAATTCTTAAGTTACTTACGATATATCCTCAACTTTGTCAATGTACATACATTAGAGCGAATCACAGGAAAATAATTTTTGTTACACCTCTCAAACTATATTTTAAGGGATTGGAGGACTCCCAAAATATTTGAGGGGTCAAGCGATGACAACTCGTGATCCAGGCTGTGCTTAAAAAAGTTATATATTAATAATCTTTTTTGTATATTTTCGAATTTTCTCCCAAATTATTGTTATAAATTAATAAAATGTACAGCCTGTCCCACGATGTCAACAGAAATTTTGCGGTCGTCAGCTTGTATTGAAAACTACAATAATATAAGGAAAATTGTAGAGCTGGTTAACAAAACCAGACTAGTCCCGTTAAATGTTTTTTTACAGGAGAGGCAACTAACTGAACTACTTAGATAGAGGCTTGCAAGGAAAAGCTAATTTTCTTTATTTTTTGAAGGTGGGATCGAAGTGATTTTGAATGAAAATATTTCGTGACATCATAGATGTATACTTGGAAACCTAAAAAAAACTTAAAAAAATCATGTACTGAGGACATGTCTAATTTTGTCCGCCAGCTCCTCAATTGTTTTTGTTTCCAATATAAGTAATCTGTCAATTGCTTTCTGCCAACATCGTGGGGCAGGGCATACACTTTAATTTAAAAAAATTACCATTGCGATCAACATGGCAATGAATACTTAAAAAAAATTACTATCATATGGGCACAGCAGCTGTCATCAAGCGCCTTCTCGACGTCAATTTTTGACCATTTGTTTTTTAGCATTGCTCTCTGTATGTAATGAATAACGCAAACAATGTTGGCCTCCAAGGTGTCAACTATTGTCAGTTTATCAGCATATACCAGTGACTTCATGTGGCTTCACAGAAAATAATCCAAAATTATTACACCACACGCCCTTTTAGGCCCATTTATCGATAAGTTGACTTAAATTTGCACCCATTTTGCAATAATTAGCTTAAAATTAAAGCAGCTACAAATTCAAGCGCTGCTTCGAAGCGTTTTCTTCAACAAGTTATTTATTTGGATGTTTGCCACCATGTTGAACAACAACAGCTACATCCAAACACACATACACTGATATTTGTATTTGAGGTAAACAGGTTTGAAAGCTTTTAAATATGTTCCTGTTTCTTTGCAAAGTAAGAACAAGCATTGTTTTCTGATATGTTATTGTTGTGGCTGTTGTACTCTCGTCGGTGTGAAAGCACAAAAGCTCTTTTGTAAAAGTTTACACATTGTACATATGGCTTGGACGTAGCTGCTCTACAGTATAAAAGCTCGTGCATGGCCAACATGCTCGCTGTTTAAAAACCACTTTGCATCGGTTCGTCCAACACAAATATTCGACAAAATCATCAAGCAAATATTTGAAACTATAATAATGAAAAATTATTAAAAGCTTTTATTTTTAGATATTTTTCCATGTTAGAAAAATAATAGTAATGTTCGCTATTTGCTAACTTGGTTCAAATGTTTTCATTACCATCATCATAACAATTGTTTTGTGCTTCCACATGACTTAACCTTTGTTGCAATACTGTTTGCTGAGAGAAATTACACAGCGAATTATTATCCTGACTTCGAAATAAAAAATTCAAAACATGCACAATTCTAAAAGAATAATAATAATAATAGTAATAATGCCAAGAAGGTGATAATCTGCGAAAGTAAAAATAGAAAAAGGGCAAAATGAGGTTTGCCTTTTTTTACATAAATATTCGTACTTAAAAGGAGGAAAACAAAAGGAGGCGTATTAGTGAAAGTGAAAAAGCTTATTAAAAAACTGAAAAAATAACAGCTCAACATATTTTAATATTAAAGCTGCCTTTTTATTATTATTATTTATTGCCTTAAAAGGGAGGAGTTTCTGAAAGAAGGATTCTGTTTCCCAAAAACAAACCGCAATTTATTTGTTTTAAGTACTTTTGTTTGTACGCTGCTTTAGAATCTTAATTATCCTTTTCAATACAAATAAATGGCAAATACCCATAATTTGTTTTCAAATATTTTTTTTTTTTTGCTAAAAGGCAGCACTGGCATGAATGTTCGTTGAAAAGCAAATGAATAAATGTATGGATGGATGGATTGTAAAATACAATGCACAGGAAGTGTTATAGATGCGTCATTTTGCTTTAATATGCAATCAACTTGCTTAGTGATGTATGCAATAATGCATTGTTGTTCAACACTCTCGCTCGTACGTATGCACAAATACTCGTAGATACATATACATACATACATACATACATAAATATGTATACTCGACCATCGATGTGTTGTATGTGCATATTTCTTTTTTATTTGTTCATATTCACCTTGATAAACAAATACTTACTTCATACTCGTACAAATGATGACTCATACTGATGCAGTTTATTTCAAAAAATTCATTATGCGATGAGGAATTTATATAAATACATATATGTAGATATGTGTATATATGTATGTATACATAAATATCATGCACGCTACTTTCCGTTTTATAGTTATGTTATACAAGACGACAAAAATTCAGTGCTGTTTATAGTGGGAAACACTTCATGCCTTTGTTTTCTAATTTTGAAATTTTACGTAAATTTTAAAAGATATGTTATAAATGTAGTCCCAAAACTAGAAGACTTGACGTATAGATGGCGGCATTAGTTTGAAAAAAAATTGCTTTGATGAAAATATGTGTTGTAAGTTTCGTTGCTTAGTATTTTTTCCAGCCACCAAAAATAAGTGATCTCACGTCTCAGTCCAACAAATAATAAAGCCGAGCTAGATTTTACTTTGGGGAAGTTTGCTCTTTTGTTTGTAACTATAAAATATTGGGTTGCAGTTTTAACGAGGACATAAGAGTAGCCAAGACGAGCATCGTAGTTGTCGACCAACTGAGTGGACCACGAGTGTCCACGCCACAAACGCGTAAAGCAACCCTTAAAATGCTATTGGCTGATTGTTGGCTGAAGATGTATAAGTGAACCATCAGAAATTACAGGTTTTTAAGATATTGTTAGACATCGTATGTTGACCGAAAATTTGAAGTCAAAGGTAAGCGTAGTCTGTGTGGCGTGTTTGCTCACAACAAAACAACAACGTCGTCATGCTTGAAGATATTTCACCGCAGTGGAACCAATTTTTTTTGCCGGAAAAGTCAGAGCAGTGAGCTGGAATGGGAGAATCGTGTACAAGAAAGGTTCTCTTAAAGTTATCTTAATGAAATAAAGTATGTAAGAATCCCGGAATCTATTCTGAGTAATCTAGCTTTTCAGACATTAGCTTTGATCCCGTACTTTTTGTGTAAAGTTCGGTAACATGAGAAAAAGCTATGATTTCTTTCAATAATAAAAAAAAATTACAATAGTACGGGAACACGAAAAACCAGAAATTTTACCAAAAGCCAACGCACAAGTAAATACATACTTACTTACGTTTACTTATCTAGAAAGTTTTGTTTCCTAACTTTACATAAAAACCTTTTTGATACAACTTTACAATGTTTTAGTGTTTAGGACAATTTAATTTTACTTTCACACAAAAGTAATATAAATGATTTTGTAATATTAAGTAAAATATTTGTAGTATCAATTAAAAAATTAATTAAATTTTCACCATATCAATTAAGTTTTTGCACTCAAATTAGTTAATATAAATAAAAATTTAATTAATACAATTAAATTCTTAATTGAAAATATTATGAATACTTTTTTCTGTGTTGTTATTGGTTATTTTTCAAACAGCTGTTCATTTTACGGCATGCCCAAACTAGCCCAAAGAAAAATTACGTGCTGTTTCGTGGAAGAAGAAGAAGAACATTACTCTCTCAAAAACTTCCTTACTTGCCCCAAACTTGTAGTACGGGAACAGTAATCGGTAAAATGTGGAGTACGTGATCAAACCTTTTACCTTTGGCTATTTACCCATGGCAACTAGGCTACTAATTACCTCTAGGAAAACTGTATTTTACTTAAAAAGGGTATCGACGCCATTGAATATCATTATGTTGGGAAATAAAAAAAATTCCAACATTTTTGGGGACTGCCCTCGTATGATGTTAAATGATAACTTTGTATTGTGATTATTATTGTATTATTTTTAATGTCGTATAATTGTATTACAAATATTATAATCCATTGCGAACTATTTATTTCATACTTAGGCGTAGTTATTAAAAATTAACGCCCCTATGTATAAGCAAAAATTGGCATGAAGTTAGCATAAGTGACGAAATTGAATTATGTGTTAACAATTTGACATTAAAAACGGCAGCAGTACCTAATTTTAACCCAACTCTAAGTCCTAGCATGATTTTTAATGTGAAGTTTCATCGCAAAACTCTTTAAGATCATGTTAAATTTTGCACTCATGCTAACTTCATGCCAATTTTTGCTTATACATAGGGCCGTAAGTTTTTCTTAAAACAACTTTACATATAAAACTCCGACAGCTTTTGAGGAAAAAAATTAGATCTTGTTTTTGTAGCTCTACTGTTTTGCTTTACTTCTTACAAATTATAAAAAATTTTATTTAGAATTTTCTTTGATAGCAGAACAGAACAAAAACAAATATTTTTTGAATCCTTGACAATAATCCGCAATGGTTAGAAAATACTAAACACTATTTGAATACACTGATTTCATTACCTCATTAAGTTTTTGAACTGGTTATAAGCATACGTATGCAATAAGTATAACTTTAGTGTGGTTTTGATAACAGTCGGATAAGCTGAGTGTGATTACTTCACTTATTATCAACAGCCTTTTTTTATTGCTGTAAGAAAAAACAAAAAAGAGGAGAGTGCATAAATAAATATGTACGTATTCACTTATTGTAATTGAAATATGAGTTGCTTTCTATAAAATAATTTAGTGATTGTGTTTTGTTTTTGTTTGTGTTGTACATATGTACTTAATAAAAAAAATCTCTTTATGCATTCATTTGCACAATGCAAAAATGAACAAACGTTTATTAAGACATGAACAGTAGTAGAGTTCGTTTTTATTTGCTCACTTGTGGTTTTATTGTTTTTAACAATATTTGTTGTTGGTTTAAAGTGGAGATACACTTTGACAGAGGAGTTTTTGCACTTTACTGAAATGCTTTTGTATTCAAATACTCCCGTGTGAGAATAAAAATGTATACGTACAATTCACTCACAACAGTCGTCATTCTCTTTTACTAACTCACATCTGCCATTGAAATCTTTATGTGTGCGAACGAACAATCATTTGTTTGCAAATACACACCTACAAACTGAATTATTTACATAAAAATATACACATTTGCATTTAAAAACTTATCTCACTCATACATACATATGTACATACATGTGCACACGTGCAAACGCAAGAACACATTTGTTTGGCATTGTTTTATTTGTAGCGGAAATTGTGTGTTTTTTAATTCATCAGGAAATTGCCAACATTTTTTTCATATCCTTCGTTTGTTGTGTTGTAAAGTATTCGTATGTGTTTAATATGTACGAATAGTAAGTTCTTGTTTTTAGCATGAATGGAATTTTCTATCGTTGCCCCCTTAATGTTTTAATTTCAACAATATATGTGTGTGTAAGTCAGGGATGATAAATGACATTTTCAAAATTGTACTTTCTTTACCCTAATTGTATCAAGACTCAAGCAAATATTCTTTATCAGTTTTATTATTCGAGTAATATATGAAAATTCGCTTGTACTATACATTTATAAAAGGGTAAAAATACTTTTAACCGCTCTTATACCATACTTTAAAAAATCAAGCTAAAAGTTCTTCGCATTAAAGTATTTATACAAACATATGTATGTACATGCTCTGTATTTATATACTCGTGTGTATGCATACATGAAAAAATAAATTAATACTCGCTTTATGGAATACAAGTAAAAATTTTCGTCTGTGTACTTATATTGAAAGCAAAAACAAAGTACTCCAATTTGTTTTCGATTTCAATATAAATAGGCAGACGAGAATTTTTACTTGTCTTCTATGAACTGGCAGTAAAAAATTAGAAAAATCAGATATATTAAGGAACGCAAACCAAATAGGCACTCAAAAAATCGAAATTTAACTGGAAACAAAGTTGAATTCAAAAATTTCTTCAAGTAATATTCAAGTTTGAAAATATTTTGAAATACAACATGGTCAAACCTTGTCAAATAAGTAATTTATTTTTTAATAAATTTGAAATTGTCGTGAAAAATATCAAAGATATTTGTATAAAAAAGTGATTTTTTTAAAAAGCAAATTGTGATTAAAATCGTGAAGACAATAGTGAAGATACATAGATATGCAATGTCGATTGCATTTTCCTTTTTATTTTAAAAGCATTGTTTTTGAAGCTTGAAATATACTTGAATTGAATTGTAATACCAGGTTGAAGTACAGATAATTTAAGGCTTGAATTGAACTGTAATACAATTGAAATGTTCGAATTTAATTAAAATTCACATTTCACTGAAGAATGCTATTGAAATAAAGTGTAAGTTAAGCATAATTCAATCTTTGACAATTGTGGCTTAAATAACAATTGTTTTACACTGATGTCAAGCAAAATTGCTTATTGGGAAAATGATGATTATTCAGGGACATCAAACTTTCTACATAAAATTATTTGCTTGATAAACTTCTACATAAGCTGCTTATTATTTTAAAACTGTTGCTATAGTTTTAAGATTCATTATATATATTCGTATATTTATTCCCTTTAGCTCATAGCAGGAGCAATAGGTTATAGTAAATCTTTTGTCTGAATTAAACTTTAGAAACGTTTGATAGTGATTTGTTCATTCACAAATAATAGATTCTAAACATTTTTCTGTTCAACAATTTATTATAAGTGATGGAAATAAAAAACAACGCAAATGAGTTAAAACCTTAAAAAAATTTCATTGGAGTACTGCAGAAATTTTGCAATACTAATTGTACTGGAAAAAGTACAATTGTATCGACCTCACCATCTCTGGTGTAAGTGTTCGTTCATGAGCGTTAATGTAAATGTGAGTGTGTGTGACAGTGTTTCTATTTACATGTATCTTGTTTTTTTTTAATTCGCCAAAAATTATCGTGTGTCTGTCTAATATGTATTCGTTCTTAATTTAGATTCTTGTTAAGCGCTGTTATTTTTAAAATGTTAATGTTTTAAGCATTTCTTATTTGTATCACGTTAGTTTTTATTTTGTAGTTAGAAATTTAAACAAGACTTCGTGCATGTGTAGATGTTGGAAATAAAGGTTTGTTATAAGTTTGGAATACAAATTACAATAATACCTAGTAGTAAAATAACTTTAGAAGAAGTCAATAAGATTCAAATACTTCCCAGTCTACTCTGTATTTCGAAATGAATGAAAATGCTGTCGAATTTGTATGATATTAACATTACAATTCTAAAGCATTTACTTTCGTTTCGAATTACCGAGTAGACCCGCTGTGTTACAGCAGTAGTGTAACTGTAGAACATTTCCAATGATTTAAACATATATGTGTCTATGCAAGACGTTTCAGACTTTGAAGTTTATTTATTGGCTTAGAGTTCTTGAAAAATTTATTCCGTTGATGATCTTTTCCTATTATACAATATTACATTTAAAGAGTGCAGTGTTAAAACATTTACTTTCCTAAGCAGTCGGAAAAAGTGCATAGGAAAAAAACTTTGAAAGTTGTGAAAGTTTCACTCCTTGAGATTAATCTCAACTTTTTTTTAGCTGGGTAATGAAAAAAGCAAACTGTTGGAATGGAAGAAAATCATATGGGCATTTCCCACGAATGGTCTAACAAGATGGAAAAATTAAATGGTGAATTATCATTGTGTTTTATTGTTTATAATTATAAAAAGGTCAATGTTTATATAATAAAATGATTTAAAAGCATTTCTCAGCTCTTTTACTTGTGGAAATTGGGCTGGAAGCTGGAAAATTTTACTTGTAAAGACATTTTTATATACACAAGTATAATTATTTTACATGCAAAAAATATGTTATGTTTGCACACTTTCTTCAAAATCTCTTTATTACCAAATAAAAGTGTAAAGAGAACAAAAAAAAAAGGTCGAAAATGTGAAGGAGGCATGGTGATAATAATTAAAAAAAAACATGTGGAAAAATCGTACGTTCGCGACCAGTACGTTCGCAACCGGCAATTAATCCAATTGAATATAGAGATATTTTATCGGTTAAATACTTGATAGAAACCTACATTAATATACTTGTAAAATAAATTAATCACTTTTCATTATTCTGTTCCATTTCGCCGATTTTTACTTTTCACTACTGTCAACCAAAGTTGACTTCTATTTTGCATACGTTTGTGACCACATGTTTATAACTATTAATATGAAAACTTAAACTCGATGAAATCTGTCTTTTGCACTAAACATAGAGCTTCCAAAATGCTTTCAAATCGCAAAAAAAGTTTGCAAAAGTTTTGTTTTCTACATTTTTTGTACATCAACGTACGTTCATGACCCCAGGAAATGCCCATATGCATTTTTTGAAATAAAAATATGCTGTTACGTAAATCAACATTAAATAATGAAAGATATCTTAAACTAAGTCATATTGAAAAACATATTTTAATTAAGATATTTATTTAAATAATATTCAAAAAGGAGCATCCAAGTTTGACTTAAAGACTTTTAAAGTCAGGAAGAGTATTTAATTTCTTGTTATATTTATTTCATGTTTGACTGCATCTTTAGAAATAAACACAAATCTAAACTAATTAATTTGATTATGTGAGTAACTTTTATTATTATAAAATCATTAAGATTCAATTTCAATGAAATTATATTTATATTAATAATAATATTAACTAAATATTTATCTTATTTTAAATTGATAAACTGATAAATAAGCTGCATGCTTGTGCCGGCAATTATATAAATTTTGTATGAATATTAGAAATGTTTTTACTTTGAGTCATACATGCAAACAAACATTTGTGTGTTGTTCTCTGTTGTATTGCATTTGTGTACATAAATTGGTAATATGTATTCAACAGACTTATTTGTATTAAACAGATGAAGGTGTATTGCTTCTTATATTCCCAAACAATAGCCTTGTTCGCTTGCTTTTTCTAAGAGCACAGTTTAAAATAAAGTTAAGTTTAAAAATGTATATAAAATATATTAAATTCTTATAAAGAGTAATCGTTTATACACAGAAGGGGAAAAGCGTTCTAAAATTTTGTTTAAGCTGTTAAGTTCAGAGATATATAATTGAAACAGTTGGCTGCTATATCTGTGGAAAAAAGAAAAAAGTGCTTAAGTCGAGATAATCTGATTTTGAGTTAATAGTGCCTTCGTAAACCGCATATTTGAAAGTAGCTTTAATCAAAATTTCAATTAATTTGTCAGATTTTTCAGAAAGTTATAGCTATATGACTTGCGACTCATCTTTTTTAGACTTCTAATATCATTTGGAATAAAAGCTAAATTTAGTTTATACTTTAGTATATTTTAATTTAAATGTATTACTTATAGTGTGTAGAACGATGTCTGCTTAAAAAATAAAGGTTAACAGAGAGTTTTCCAATTTAACTTAACAAGAAATTAATTTCTGAAAATCGATGATATATGACTTAAGCACTTTTTCCTTATTGTTACAGATATGTAGATTAAATTCTTAGTAAAGACTTGTGTTTTCTGTTTTACTATGTCTTAATTTACACTAAGCAGGTCATATTGCTAAGCTGATTAGTTTGATAAAGAGAGAGACAGAAATGTTTCTTTTCCCCTCGTCTCTCTCCCCTAATAACCCAATCAGCTTAGCAATAAGACTTGCATAGTGTAAATTAGTACAATAGATCTTTTTTTTAATAGTCTGCCTTTGCAAACAATTTTAATCATTTTTATTTAAGTTTCCTCTATTTCTACCAAAAAAAAAAATAGTGTTTAATATGACCTCTTTTTATATTGTGAAAACACCAGTGCAAAGGAAAGCACTTTATATATGTAAATATTTACATTCTTAAAATAATATTATAAAATAATTACAATTGTTATGCAGATTTTCATTTTCTGTATTTAGCTCTAAGTTATATAAGGAAAATTTGTTAATTTAAACAATAATTATGAAATCTGTGGCAATTCACAAAATACACTGCCAGATGCAGAAGCTTAAGCAAATACGTACAACATTATATACGAGTATTATTACGTATTGGTGCCTTTCACCATTACGTTCATAGATACAGTGATGTGTGTGTGTAATTTTGGTTAGATTAGTATGTGTGAACGAGAGAATAAGTCTAAGGGAATTAATATTTTAAACAATTATTGTAATAGAAATTTCTCATGAAATTAGAACAGTGCAGCCAGCAGTCTACATAAAGAAGAAATGTAAAAGTAAAGATTAGCCTAAATATATTAAGTAATGATTTGTTATAAGCCAACCAAGATGCATGAGCGAATTCATAATAAAATATGTATGTATGTATGTGGTTGTAATATAAAAGTCTCAAAGCTAAAATGGGAATTTGTAAAATTAAATTTAATTGTTATTGAAATTTATATTTTTATATAAATTTAGGATTTATATAGAATTATTATATTAAATCACAAGTAGACTAAAGTTGCTTAAAAGCAAATTGATTTTAAAGTATGCACGAAATGTTGTTAATGGAGGATCTTTGAAAGCAGCTTTTTTTTCTTTTTGATGATGTACACTTTTTATGCCAAAACTATGAAATGATTTGGTTTTATTTGTATGTTTTTTTTGATTGTTTCTGGCTATGAGTGCAATCAGGCGTCATTCATCTATTGATAACTTGTTTTTCTGGCCAATGTTTTTCTTTATCCATTTTGGTTTTTCAAGGGCTTTTTTCATTATAAAGGATTTCCTCGTGCAGCTGTACATACGTACATACGAGCGTTGCTTTTGTGAAGTGTATTAATGGATTTTTGTCGTGATTGAAGAGCATTAAAAATTGCTATGTAAGAACCAGCACACATACTCGTTTTCACATACAGTATACGCAGTAAATATTTTTTTGGTCTTGTGTTTATCAACCAACCATTCGGTCGGTACATCTACAATAAAAGTTAGTGCTACTCAAATGACAAAAAAGAAAAGAAAAAAAAAGTCAAACAAATTGAAACAGAAGCAGAAAAAGCTTAAAAGTCAATCTAGTTGTTGTTTTATATTTTACTGGTACACATCTACCCTCTAAAGCTTGCAAGACGAAAAGAAAACATATTTGACTAAAACGAATGTTAAAAGTACTTCCTTCAATAATAATTTTCTAAGTGAAGCACTTCCTTTTTAGGCGAGGTATAGCAAATAAGCACCGGTTAAATCTAAGTTAAATTTTTTTCGGAGAATGAGAAAAGGGAATTTAAACCCACAAATTCAAGAGAATATTCTTTTCCTTCATCGATTCACAATCTTATGCAAGTTAATTTTTATATACAAAATAAACAATTAAAAATGTGCGAAAATTTAATAAGCAACAAATAGTAATTAAAATAATTAAAAAACCCGACTGCGACCAACTTTGAATCCTTTAATATCCTTAACGGCTAATCGAAATGAAAAATATAAACCCAAAGATTTTAAATTCCCACTCGAATGATATCCATTTTGATATGGTTTGTCAACTTTTTATTATTTTTTTGGTATTTACAAAATGGCATCTGTTGGCCGTCATATTAAATTTTGACTGCTGTCAAACCTTTAATGACACTCCCAGGATTAACACAATTTATCAAAATCGGTTCGTGCATTGGGTTTATATAGTGGCGCAAAGCAAGACACATACATATATACATACATAGGCTGATAAACACAATACCCTTCCTGGGTTGAGCAGTCCGGTAAAAATTTTTGCTTAATGGCAACACTCGAAGTAATAAAGATTCGTGTTGGGAAGACAACTGGTACGAACGACGAATTTCGTCCATAATGACGAATTGGTCACTAAAAATTCGTTATGTAAATTCGTCGTATGAAGCACAACAACGACAAAAAAGAAACATCTTTTATAATTCATAAAGTTGTTTACTGTTTGTGCAAAGAGGGAGAGAGAGAGAGAGAGAGAGAAAAAATTGATATATCGTCGCTTTTTGGCGTAAGAAATATAAATACATTTATTGCAGATTTTCCGGCGTATAGCGAATTTCGACTGATGCCATGACTGTGCGTATTTCCTTAAGCGGCCCATACACTTGCAATATAATTGTGAAATTTTTTGTATAGTACAATAATATCGCCAATGTGTATGTCATATTCGAAGGTTGCACAATATATTGGCAAATATCAAAAGACTTTTGCTTTTTATTGTGCAATTAATACAATTTTGTAATGTGGTGGGAACATTGTTCAATGTTTTTTACTTTTTCACTGTCAGGAAAATTGGGCAATATTTTTTTTGAAAATATTGTGCCATTTATTGCATAGTATAGGTCAAAACGACCCCAATATGTAAAACATAATATGCAATAATATTGTTTAATGGATGGGCCGCTTTATACACAAATGTGTTTTATATTTTGCGACAGTATGCAAGCAATATGTTGAGCTTTCAATCACTGCAGTGTTAGAAAAAAATAAAGTTTTTGAAAAACTTAAGTAGTTTATTATTTCACATATTGTTATAAGTTTATCCAAATTGAAATTTATTTGCAGGTGGTTAAGCATTGTCATTGGTGGCTTGCCTTGACTTCAACCTCATATTTTGAATAGTATCTCTTATCTTATGCACAGACTTTCAAAAACTATATCGAGTATAAATTGTTTGCTGCGCTTTGTTAAAACTTCTTCTTCTACTATGCTTTTTTTTCTTTTCTGATTTTCAAAAATATTATTTTTTTATGAATTCTCGAATAGTTTTTGAAAGTATGTGCATAAGATAAAAGTTTTGTGACTGTTAAAAATATTTGGTTGAAGTCAACTAATGATTTGGCAAAGCACCAATAAAATATATATAGACAATGCTTAACCACTCGCAATTAAATTTAATTTTTTTTTTTTTTAAATTTGTCATATTTTTTAAACAATTTGAAAAGGAAATACAATGGAAATGGAAGCTTAATGTAAATTGTTTAAAATGGAAAATTAAAAGTTTGCGAAGTACATAGACATGCATAAAAGTTAAAACAAACGTCAATGTATTCGTGTATGTTTGAGAATAAATCCTTGTATTTTAATATTATTTTAGCTTGACTTGATCGCGATGAAATGGTTTCGCTGTGGCAAAGAAACCAATCACAAGTCGAAATTTTGACAAATATTCAAAAATTGTTTTTCATAATTTTTTATATTTTGCTTACAATAAATTAGATTTCTTACATTAAAGGTATTTATTTCAGTTTTTTTGTTTGAGAAATGGAAAAATTTAATTTTTTCACATCATTTTTGAATTTTTGTAAAAAAAATGTGTTGTAGGATCAGTGTGCATTTTATTTTGAAAACTTTTTAACTTTAATTTCGTCCCATTACCTTTTAAATCTTAAGCCAAAATGCTGAATGATAGGGTATTTTAACATTTGTTGTATGGATTTTAGTTTTATATATATGTACGTATGAACTCGTATTTGTATATGCACATGAAAAGTTCGTCTGTTCTTTGTATGGAAAACAAAAAACAAACAAAAACTGGTGATTTAAAGTATAATATCCAAAGTTCATTTAACATTCAGATTGATTTCTTTTTTATTTCTCTTCTCTCGTGTTCATTTTTCATTTCGTGCTGGCTCATATAGTTGTTTACGTAGGAGAGTATATTTATTATATGTACTACACTTTTTTTATATTTATTTTTGTTTATTTTTGCAACAAAACGTTGCAGCATTCTTTTGTTGTATGTCTGTAGGCTTTAGGTTAAGTACGACCATTCATTTATGTGTTGTTGCCTGATATTGTTTAAAGCGTTAAAAGAATGATAAAGCTCAAATGTTACAAAATTAATTGAAGGCAATTTTCTCAATTAAGCTTTTTATAGTATTTTGTACGATTGTTTTAAATATTTGGTAATCAATACAAATATAGTAATAAAATTTGTTTTTTATTTATGTGGTTGCTTCTATTGTTTCAGTTTTTAGGGAATATGCTGATATAAATATTTATGTAATTGCTGTATTTGTTCTATATACTTTCTTTTTTAAATTGCAGTTTGATATCACTATAAAGAAATAAATAATAAAATTTACAGCAAATGTTTTGTCTGGTAAAAATTATTTTCATGTGTAGCACTCAGACACAAGTGCTACAGAATTAATTTTGAAGTCATAAATAAAAAATTCAGTTAAGTGTGACTCTGACCCGCGCACAAAGGTTTCCGTACGGACACGAGATATGTAGTTCAATACGAACTTTATATAAACTATAGTTTTGGCATTTTTATCCTTTTTGGGTTTTTTTAAGTTTTAAGCGTTTTTTGTTTAGTTTTGGGGTTTTTTTTTGAGTTTATTGGCGCTTTCTGAGTTTTGGCACATTTTTTCTCGTTTTGGCGATTTCTTTTTGGTTTTTGAATTTTTTTTAATTTTGGCGTTTTTTTTTATTATGGCGATTTTTTTAATTTTGGCTTTTTTCATATAGGTGATTTTTTTTTGGTTTTGCCGATTTTTGCTGTTTTTGGCGTTTTTCTTTCATTTTGGCGCTTTTTTTAATTTTGGATATTTTTTTTTTCATTTTGGCGATTTTTTTTCACATAAACAATTATTTTGGTTTTGGCGCAATTTTCGCGTTTTGGCGATTTTTTTCGGTTTTTGGCTTTTTTCATTTTGGCAATTTTTTTAAATTTGGCGATTTTTTTCGTTTTGGAAATTTTTTTTAAATTTTTGGCGATTTTTTCGGGTTTTAGCGATTTTTTTAGGTTTGGCGATTTTATAATTTTCGGATTTTTTAGTTTTACCGTTTTTGAAAATTTCAAGAGTTTAACTATTACGGTTTCCAAGATATAGCAAGTTTTCAATATTACATAGTCAAAATTGATGGAATAAAATTAAAATCTATTTTATTTTCATTGCGGAGTTTCTTATTCTCTCAATTGTTGATACTCTTTCTCTTGCTGACGTTGCCGTAGTTTTTGAATAATTGGCTGTGTTCACAACATTTTTGTAAAAAAAACATGATTTTGAAGTTCAAACATTTTAGATTATAAAAGTTTAAAAAATATATCAAATATATCTACGAATGTATAAAATGTTAATCATTTTTTGTTTTTAGTTATAAAAATGTATGCACACATTAACGAAAATTTAAACAAACAATGACAAGTATTGCCGGCGCCGTCTTCCGTTGTATTATGTTTATTTTTCTCTCCCGCAACGAGAAATAGCACCGCACCGCAAACATTGTGTTTAAACTCTTAATTAATTTTTTTTTTAATTTTAGTGTTAATTGTTGTTCTTTAAATAAAAATACACTAATTTTGCAAATTTCAAGTGTCAATATGTGTCATGTTTTTGTTGTTGTAGCGGCCAAGGGTCTACATACTCTGTCCAAATTTCAGGTCCGTAGCTCTTACGGTTCCTGAGAAAATGGCGTGTGACGGACAGACGGACAGCGTAGCCAAAACAATAAGGTTCCTTTTTTCACCTTTGGTGTACGGAACCGTAAAAATACCTTGAGGATTAAAAGAAAAAAAAAATTGTTTTTGTTTTCAATATAAGTAATGGATTGAATATTATCTGACGACATTGTGGGGCAGACCTTTAATAAAATAAAATACATTAGCACGGAATTTTATTTTGTGACACTTGATTTAATTAAATATTTGGATTTTCTAGATTCGATGTTGCATATGAGGTCTTGATTTAGTTTCCTTTATTTAAAAGATATTCTAGATCGAAAACTTTTAAAACAGCCTTTACATTCAATAATATTTTTTCACACCTTTGCATGTGCTGAGTGTGACCTTTGTGACTCTCTACGTCCGCAAACTATAGTTTACGCACAGTAAGCGCAACACTGCGCTTAAAAACTCGTATTCTTGTAAAACCATATATATGTGTGTAACTCATAACTGACAAGCTTTAAATTGCATAGTCATATATTTAGACATGCGATGTCTTTATATTCAGTTCAATATCGCGGCAACACAAACTTTTCCACTAGGATTCCACAGGAAGTTGAAGAAGCTTATTATGCTCGATTTTGTCTTGTTATTTTTATTATTATTGCACTTTTTCACTGCTAATTTATTTTTTATTTACATTCTTCACAATTTTGTTTTTCGCTTTGGTGTAAAATTTTAGTATTTTGCTTCCAGACAAGCAAAACACAATGGTCGGTATATACGTCATGCAAACAGCTGATTCATAATAACAGAACAGGCAAAGATGGAGAGATATTTCATCGCGACTTTTTAAATTATTTTCATTCTCCCCGAATTTCATTCTAACTTACCTTTGCTAAACGATTGAAAAAACAATAATTGAACTATTTTTTATATTAGTTAGTTAAGTTTTTATTTTTTTTTTGCCTTTACACAATTTTTAACTATTTACTTATTATTCACAGGGAGTACATAAATTATAATGTACATATGTTTTTGAAATATCGCCATACAAAATATTAACACAAAATTTACTAATTCTGTATGAGCATTATTTTCAAACTTCATTTTCTTATCTTTTTTGGTCTCCAAGTTTTAACTCGGAATATCCGATTCCCTTTTTATTATAATTATGATTTTATTTTAAAGCATAAGCATATTCTCTTCATTCTTTCTCATTCCTGCCTTTGTGCTATCATTTCAATATCGTACATTAAACTAAATTTTACAACTTGACAGTGTCAGTTGTGAGATGCCTGACTGTCATTATTTTATTTATTTAATTTAATTTCTATTAAATAATTTTATTCAAAACTTCTGTATGCATTTGCATTAAAATATTTATTTAGCTACATAATAATAGTTTTACTGGCATGTATGTATGTATATATCTATATATTTATAACTATATGAATATTTTCATACACAGAAATTTAATTTGTATATGAGTATTTACAGTTTTTTTTATGTGTAAGTATTTCAATTGTGTTACACAAAAAAGTAATAATCTAATGCCAATTTAGTGAATAACTATAAACATTTTAAATTTATGTATTTTTTTAAATAACACTACTCGACAAATTTAAAACATTCTCATTGAACAAATAATAACTCTTCTAATAGGCCTACATATCGTGCCTTAACCGCCAAAAAAGTTTACGCTACATAATTTTCAAAATTAAGTTTTTTTCAACAAAATCGTTTATTTTCAAGTGGCTCTAAACTTTTTTTTAGCGGTTATGGCTATTTCAATTGAAAAATTTCCGGAAATTAATATCTCGAAAACTTTAAAAAATAATATTGCTACACGCAGAAAAAAAAACAATGTAGAATTGTTAAAAATAGGGTTAATTTTATATTTTTTGGCAATGATTTTGCTTCATGTGTGTTCAATGTTAATTTAACATGATTTATAGTAATTGTCAAAAAAAGAAATTCCTTTTGAAATAACTTTATTTCACGTTGAATTAATTTTTTCAAGTTAGATCAACATGAATTTAATTTAATGTAATAATTGTATTTTATTAATTATTTAACTTACGCGTGGATGACATAGACATCAGAAAAATTTTTGTATATAAATTAAATTTGCTTCCCCGGCCAAGATTTGAACTCGGAACTCATTGCGTGGTAGTCAACGCAGCCACAACAAACTTTAACACACTAACTAACACACTAAATATGTACCATCTTGAATTAAATTATAATTTAACATTATTTCTAGACATTTTACATACAATTTGTTTGAAAAGTTTTAGTTTTAGTTAAAAAAAAATACAAAATATTTTTTTGACTCCAGGATTCGAATCTTGGATCCTCCGAATGCAAAACTAGTACACTGCCTACCAGCCAGCAGCAGTTTGTTGGGTGTTTACAAGCAACAACAATACAAAAACAACCTTCACAACTAAGCACAAAGTGTATTGCAGCTATGAACAAAGCAAATAACCACCAACACACTCAAACAACATAGTAAATTTAATGTGATTTGAATGAATTTGAATTAACCTTTTGGCATGTTGATTTTAAATTGGTATTTTTTTCTGTGTGTATAAGTATGTACAGGGTGTCCGCTGGGATGGTATACTACTTTGTTTTGCCGCCATTTTGGTAAAAATTAGTCTTGACAGTCGTAAAGTAGACACCTGGCAAATTTATTGTGGAAAAATATTCGATAGACCAACGTGTTTTAATCGTTAAAACAGCTCGACCATGACAAACCCGATTTTCATGAAAAAAATCATAATGAGTGACGAGGTACATTTTCATTTGAATGGATATGTGAATAAACAGACTAGTCAGTCGGTTATGGGCAATGAAAAACCCTCAAACTATTCATCAGTCATCCTTTGCATTCATTGTGACAGTCTGGTGTGAAATTAATTATTTGAGAATGAAAACGGCATAATGGTAACTGTGGATGGGGAGCGATATCGTGATATGATTGAAAACTTTTTAATGCCACAACTGCATGCTTTGGGCTTGATTAACACATCGCATACAACCAGGATTACAGTGGAATTACTGGAAGTAGTATACCTTCCTGGCGGACTCTCTGTACGTACATACACTTTGTTCGTTTTATATTGTCGAATATAGATCTAAATCTGTCGAGCAGTGTTCATTTGTGTTATTATTTTATTCCCATTAATTATTACACTCACTTATCATTTTTTTTTTTGCATAGAGTTTTTTTATCGGATTATTTAACAATAACCCGATAATTTGCTGTTAAATCATTAAAAGTTCAATTAGCATTAATTTTTTTTTTGGCAAATTTTAATATTTCATAATCAGTAAACTTAAAACATTTAACACATTGTACATGTGTCTATGTATATTATATTGAGTTTTAAAATACTTTTTTTTCTGTTTCTGTTAAGAGTTCAATTAGTGTTTGAAAACCAACTATTTGATTTTTAATTTATAGTATTATTGCAATGGATGTTTTAAAGGGCTTTAGTAATTCTAAGAGAGTTACACATATTTACATTTTTTTTATTTAAACTATACTTAAATAAATATGTATCTATAAAAGTTTTGCAATGGAATTAACTTGTTTGAAGTGATTAGTAAAATATTTATGTACATAAATATAATTAAAGTTAAAGTTATAGATAAGAGTGCGTTTTGTTTTTATTTCAGTATAATCAATATTAAATGCCACGTTTTTTTTTATTAATCATAAATATTTATCTACATTATCTTATACTTATGTATACGTATGGATTCTACTTAACATTAACAATTATTTACATACGTACTCGTATGCATGCACTTGTATATTTATAAATACATATAAATATATATTGATTATTTAAATATATTTCTTACATTTGCACACCAAAGGCCTTTTACATACATATGTACTATACATATAAGTATGTATTTACGCACGTTTTGTAGCATATGTTATGTTGTGCACTTGCTATTTTCCAGCACTGTACATGCTGTAAGTAATATGTTAATCTTATTGATAAGAAACCATTTAAAGGTTACATTTCGCAAAAAAAAAACTTTACAAAATATTATGAATTAAAGAAAAAAAGAATTAACACCGTTGAAAAAAACATAAATATAAAACTTAAATTAAGTTAAAGGTTTGTGTCTAAAGTGAAGAACCTTTTGTGTATGTTTTAGTGAAAAATCAATTTACGAATGAGTATTCAAGATCATACCTTTTAAAATGATATTTAGTTAATGTGGATCTATTGTAATTTTCCAAGTGTACTAAAAGCAATTAAAAATTATTATGCTAAAAATACTACAACCAACATTCAACTACAATGGCAAGACTGTTGTTAATTTAGAGATGGTAAAATTGAGCTTTCATTACAACAAAGCTTTTAGCAAATTGAAATACGATGAATCAAAACAATTCACATATTCCATTTGCATAAAAGTTACGTATATAAAGCAGAAATCTACAGTGAATCAAACACAAGATAACGCTAATGATGAAGGTTTAGTGGCCTTCGCAAACAACTAGTTGTTCCGTTCAACTATGTGTCAATCAGAATATTTACAACTAACTTTAGTGTTAGTTTTTCATTAATAATTATCACATGTAATTTGGCTTAAAAAGCTATACGAACTTTAAGCCGCGCAAATCATAAATATAGAAACAAATGAAGTTCGAACAATAATAATTAAAGTTAACATTCAATCCATTTTATGTTCGAAGAAACAAGAAATTGTAGTACGATTTTTTCTATAATGGTATGAATAAGTTAACTGAGAAGAAAATGAAATAATTTTAACATTATTCTTATGACATAAAAATTACTCACAATTTTATCAGGATTGAATTTATTTTTCTATAATTCACTTCAAGTTGTGGGTTTTAGTATGATCTGACTCACTATAAACTTTCTAAAAAAAGCTTTAAGCTTTTTTGTAAAAATAAATTTAGTGGCACTTAATAGCAGACAAGCAAAAATTCTCGTCTGCCTATTTATATAAAAAAAAAATTGTTTGTTTGTCTTGACGAGAATTTTTACTTGTCTTCTATAAACTGGCAGTTCGTCTTAAATGGTTTTGATTTCTGTCATATATATGTACATATGTACATTAATTTTTATATTTGAAACTTCAGTAGGCTTTTGAAATTAACGAGGGTATCTCCAGGGGCATTCTAGTGTTGAAAATATTCAAACAGCAGCTAATCTATATGGGCCAATATAATTATGATAAAAGCAAAAATTCCTATTCTAAATTTGAAGGATGATTTTGAAGAATTACTTTTGCAATATACTATGTATACTTCACGGCCCTATGCTCCTTATAGGAACAAAAGGAAATAATATATAAATATGTATACTTAAAAGGCCTTATTTATAAAAAAATAATTTGAATTTATTTACAAAAGGTTTATAAAACAGATTGCCATATACAATTTGTTTTATAAACCCTTTACACAAAATAATTTTTTGTGAATAAGGTAGAAATACTTTTAGTTCTTTCTATTATATTTACTTTATTTCTATTTTACATACATACGAACAACACAATCACAATTCAAAGTTCTTTATTACTGTTTAAAATAATGTACTGCATTAATAAAATATAAAAATACCATGAAAATGAAAGCTTAGAGGCTGCTTCACACACAAAAATAATAAAAAGTTAGTGAATAAATACTATGGAAATGATGTGTATTTTTTTTTTAAACTGAAAACGTTGTAACAACGGTTTTTTTTAAACAGACAACATTTTGCAATAAATAAAACCAACATATCTGCTACATGTGATGTTATATTTGTAATATGTAGTCTTCAATACAGTTGCACAGCAAATGAAAAGCATTATTGAAGTACATTTATGTATGTGCGGTGAATTTAATTTTATAATGTTAACTTACTTATCAGTTGCTCTAGCAATTCAGAAAAATTCCTCGTTCACTGTTAGTCCCGGTCCACACTTGCAATTTTTGTTGCAGCAATTCTTGAATATGTCGGATAGGGTTGAAATATAAATATATACATTTTGTATTCCTTTCTCGCTCTTTTTCACTAAATAATAAAAAGTTGCTAAAACAAATATTGCAAGTCTGGAGCAGGACTTATTGTATTTCATAACAAAATAAAATTAAACTGTTTTTTTTCAATGATAGCAATGCTGGGCCTATACTTGAAGAGGTATGAGTTTAAAATTTAACATTTTGTTGTTAAGCGCCTTGAACACAATAAAAATGCTTGATGTCAAATTGGTAAGCGCGTGCTGAATGTTTTGATATACACATGCTGTATGACTCGTTCAATCATTAATTTTGTGTTTGATCTTGTGCAGTCAACTTCTTATGGCAGGGAATTCATTTTGAGTTTTGATTTTGTGCTGTCAATATGACACAAAAATCAATAGAAATAATGGTGGTGCGATTGAAAAAAAAATTTAAATACATGTAAGACCAGGTCCTGAAAACCATTTCATTTTGAAATCGAAAAATTTCAGGAAAAAAATCAACAAAAAAAACTCACTTTTGTCAACTTTTTATTTGGTTTTAAAATTTAATATGCTTGAGATATTTTATCCGAGCTTAATTTCGAATGAACTAAATTATCTGATAAAGAACAGGAACAGCGCTTTAAAAAAGAAAAGGAACAGCGCTTTAAAAAAGAAAAAAAAGCATCGACTGATACCACACACAGTGGACCAAACATAGAAGAACGCTGATGATGAAGGTTTAGTGGCCTTCGAAAACGGCTAGCTATTCTGTTCAACTATGCGTTGTTGTCAGACTATTTACGACTAACTTTGATGTTATTTGTTCTTTAATAATTATTACATGTAATTTGGCTTACAAGGCGATATGAACTTTAATTCGAAGAATTTAACTGTGTACCTAAAAATCCCATTTAAAATGTGTTTGAGTTTGATAAGAAACACACGAAACGCATCAAAATATGACATCAAGCGTGACAAAAATTAAAAATTTTTAATTTTTCATCAATCATCATCGGTGTAAAACATACAAACAATGTTTAACAAGAACTACCAAAAATGATTGATGAGTGCTTTGATAGTGTCTAGACAGATTTAGGTGCAATTGATTACTGTTTTCCAGCAGGTGGGGAAAAACATAACAAATTGTGGCAGTTAGTAAAATTATTTTATAGGAGTTCGCGTACCGATCCAGAGACTAGATTTTGAAAGATATCAGTGTTTATGAGTATTTTAAAATTAAAGTCAGCGTGTACTGTATGTTATTCTTGTATTTACATACATACAACATTTTGCAATATTGCGATTCAAAATTAAAAATTTTAAATTTTCTATTGTAGTATATATATACATATGTGTATGCATTTTGTTTTAAACATTTATAATATTATTTTTAACGGCACATATAAAATATGTTTATTATAATATATTATATTATTATGAATGGAAAATAAAACGAAGCAGTTACCGGCTGCTGCAATAAGTGTTTTAATTTTATGACCATCACTGTACATGCATAAATAAACTTGTATGTACTTATATTCAGATTTATTTATTTATTTTTTATGGGAGGCTTTTGTAGATGAGAAAAGTGACGCAGGAATGTGTCTGTGTAGTAGTGGAATAAATTTTAACTGGTATGTATATGTAAGTGTTTATGTGTGTGTGTGTATAAAATATGTATAAATTTCATGCAATTTTAAGCCACTTTACAATGCATGTAATGGAGTTTAGTTGCTACATAATGTTGTTTTTGTTTGTTATGTTTCTGTCAAGAGGAAGTCTTGCGTTGTTGAATTGTCAGCTGTACGGGTATTAAATCGAATGGCGGTACTCAAAATACTCGTATTAGTGAAAATATTCGGGGGTGCTGCACAAAATTGTGCGTATAATTTATATCGTTTGTTACATACTTCATTACAAACATGTTTTTGTTGTAGAGTTTTTGAAAAAATGTTGGTTGGTAAAGTGCTTAACGCTGGAGTTATTGTCAGTTCTAAATTACACTCACACTGGCAAAGAGTTTTATTACACTCTGGTTGCAAATGGCATCGCAAATGCAACTGTTTGCAGGGATTCTGTTCAAGTGCTGAAGTGTTTGTATATTTGGATTGCAATTTACATTGTTCTTCTGTGACTATTTGAAGTTGTTGTTTTTGTTGTTGTTGCTGTTGCTGTTGCTGTTGATATTTTTCCTTGATTAACTTTATTTGAAAATGTTTTTCTTTGGGCCAATATTCGCTCGTTGATTTGTTTTCATAACAAATTGTTGACACTACTGTTGCTAGAGATGTTTTTGTATAAATTTGAACTTGTTTTTGTTCTATTGCCGCTATTGTTGTTTTTATTCCACATAAATTTGTGCCCTTTCTTTTGTTTGCTCTCACATTCGTTGTTAATGCTCGACAATTGCCAGTGTTTTGTTTCCTTTTCTCCGTTGTGTGCCGTCTTGTTGTTATTGTTTGGCTTAACAATTGTTGCAATAATTGGAGCATTTGTTGCACGGCATACAGTACTAGTGAAAGTGTTGTTAAACGTGGCCAAAAGCATGAACAGTTATGTAAAGCTGAACAGCCGTTGGCATTTAACGAGGACACATCACCTGCAAGTGCAAAAGGAACGAGAAAATAAAAATAATTAAAAATGTATACCTGATTTTTATTTTATTGCAAGTACGATTATATTGATGTCTGACCTATAAAAAAATGCAGGCTGCAGAAATACTACAATATTATAAAGAATGGTTTGAATAATTTATTGAGGGAAATGATTAGAGTGAGTGGAGAAAATTTTATATGTACATGCATAGCCTAAATTGAATGATGCTTTATTTTCTAACTAGATTAAATTTAGCACTTTCAGCAATATTAATATAATGTAGAGTTGTGCTTATCAGCTCTTTTGAGTGACCGCTCTTTTCAGCTCAGCTCACTGAAGTATTTCATTCAGCTAGCTCAGTAGCTCAGTTCATTTGTAGTGAAACATTTTTGCAAGCATAAAGAAAGAGCGAAAACCGAAGCATAAGAAGTGACAGATTTATACACCGTGTGTATGTGTGTGTGGTTATGATTACCATATGAAATAGATAAAACTAAAATAGTCCAATAAGTGGAATTTGTTAAAAAATATATCTACATACATAAATATACTTTTTTATGTAATTGTGCGACACAAAAAATTTGCTGAAAAAACACAAGACTTGTATGAAACTCTTTCATTAGGTTGTTAGTGGCATAGGTTTGTGTCTAAAACGAGCTGCTGAATGAGTTTGATAGAAGTCTACACGTTATTTAAATGGGGTTGATTATAAGTTTGTATCTAAAACGAGCTACTCAAAGTGTTCGATACAAATCTTGAAACCACTTGAGCTCAGAGTGCTCAGTGAATTGAACGGCTCACAGCGCTCATTGAAGTGAATCGTTCATTTGAACTAGTTCGTTGATGAGCTACACAACTCTAATATAATGCTAGATCTTTAAGCATGTTAAATGATAATAATTTTATTTGAAAAGCACTAAAAACTAAAAACGCTCATGGAAAAGGTTAATTTTTAAATAAATGTTTGAATAATTTTAAATGGATTTAATTTGAATTTAAGGACATATACATATGTATGCTTTTTAAATTATTTTTAATAAGTACGTTTGTGTGTGTCCGTGTGTGTTAAATCATTCCAATCCTCTCAAATGTACCTTTGCATGTTGGATCAGTAGTAACTGTATCTCATAATTCCATTGTTTTTCCCCCTTTTTAATTAATTTTGTTCCTTTTTATTTTCACAAAACTTGTTGCTGCTTGAATTTATGCGCTACGTTGCACTCATAGTTTTTCAAGTTTTTTTTTCGTTTTTGTTAATCTTAACAAATTATTTTTCGTATATTTCCGTCATACTTCCTTTGTAAACTGAGAAAAAAAAATTCAGATCTGACAGAAGTGATATATTTCTATAAACATGTGTTGTTTCCCTTAAATATCACAAAAATAGAAGGATGTATGTAAAGAACTAAATTCATTTTTACAGAACAAAAGACAAAAAAAAGTAGCAACAAGGGCGATAAATGCAAATGCTTGCAAAAGTAATTTAAAATGCAGTTTAATATGAGAAAGAACAGGTTATTCTTAAAAAGGAAAAATATGAAAATGTAAGTTATTAAATAATATGTGTAGAACGTACTTGTACACAAGCAATGAGCGATAGGATTAGTATGTAATCGTCTCTGGTAAATTCCAGCAACAGAAGATTTCTGTTAAGATTTTCCGTATTAAAAAATAAAATGAATTTTCTTTTCACTATTTTAACACATATATGGAATTCATCCGAGCATGCTGGAAAAACAAGTTGCGCATACACCATATTAATATCAAAGCAAATAAAATTTAAATTTTAAACGTATCGAATAAATGAAACATCACATTAATCACATCGGATAAGATCAAATAGTCAAGCATTCTCATAAAATATAATTATGACATTTGTCGGGAAGATTATTTTGCGTCATAATAATGTTGAAATCCTTTCTATTAATTCAGAAGATTTCACATTCACCATTATGATGATTTTAGGACAGGAGTGTATATCAACGATCTAAAGCCTGGATCACACGATTGGCACAATATACCAATTTTGGTCGGCTCACTGAAATTAATTTGTAAGTAACAAAGTAAATTTGCCTTATTTCTCAACTAATTGAAATATAATTTCATAACTCCACCACTTTGGCATTGGTAATAAAGCCATATAGACTTATTCAAGAATTAATTAAGTAATAATGTCATTTTGGCTTACTACTTATGACTTTATTGCAGTTAGCCGGCGAAAATTGGTATATTTTGCCAATCGTGTGATCCAGGCCTAACAAAGAGTGGAACTGTACTGTGAGGTATGAATATACTGCGTACACAGGAAAAAACAAGATTTGTAAATACAATTAATTTTTTTGTAATATAATATTTATATTATAAATTAAATATTTTCAATTAAATATATGAATGAATAGTTTGTGGACAATTATTTGTGTTACAACTTTATTTTTTCTTAGATTTCAAAGTTATTTCCATTAAAGTTATTATTTTATTAACAGTGAATTGTTGAGTTTCCTGACATTTTTTTATTACCATAGTTGTAATATCAACAGTTCTTTTTGTGCACAATCACAACCTTCAAGGTTTGTGCTTGTCTGTGAATAACACTAAGGCCCAATAATTGAGTTCTCTATTGTATGTTATTTATCTAATTGCCACTTAAATTTAAGTTGCACTTAAATGTAGTTAAATTTTTTTTAGTGTTTAATTAAAGTTCTTATCAAATTAAAAGGAAAGTACGGCAGCACTACATCATTTTCCAGTATAATGGAAGGCTTTTCAAAGAACAGCTGCTTATCAAAAATAAAAAAGTTGGGTTATCAAAATACAGAAAACTAAAATTGCATAAAAACAAATTTTATGAAACAAAAAGAGTATCAGAAATATATGTAATATAATTATGAAAATTAAACGCAGTTCTTTTTAATATGGCCACATGATGTTCAAGTACATGTGTTTAATAAACTTACACAAGCACAATAACATATGGTATGCTTGTAAGACTTAAGTAGGATTTAAATATACAATGTTGGGTATTTAAGTTTCATTTAAATGTCTCTCAACTTTGTACTGAAAAAATTAATTCGCTACTTAAATGGCACTTAAAAATAAATGACATTTTATTGAGAATTCAATTATTAGCCCTGAATTTCTTTGTGCGGAATCGAACCAGCAACCTCTGAAATTCAACAAAAACTTTAATTTACATTTTTAATAAAAAAATATTAAAAATTGTTGAATTTTTGCTCAGTGCATATAAAAAAATTTGGTTAGTTCAGTTTGTTGAAAATAAAAAACATCCTGTGTTTGTCATATTAACAACTTAATTCGCTACATTGATTAAATAAATATTTGAATTTAAATTAAATTTTAACAATTTTTTTTGGTTACATTTTGAAGGCATTTTTTTCTGTGTACCCTTCCCTATCCTGCTGGAAATACATACATGATGTACATTCGCTGTTGGCTCAAAAGAACCAGTCTTTGAAAAAATTTACTTCACCAGATTCTCAGTTACATAGTCTTCACTTATGTTACCTTTCTGGTGTGACTTTTCACCACTTTCTTTTGTCGAAAATAACTTAATTTATCTCTAAGTCAAACTTACCTTTTATGTGCGTCATGTATGTGTCTGAACGATCGACTACATTATCCTCATCTAAATCGAAATAGTCTTCGGAGAATTTGTGCACCACATTAGAGGAGCCTGCCTTATTTAAGCGATACTCTTCTATAGATTTTTCTGTTGATTTCCAGTAAACATCATGTATGAAGGCGGTGCAACGTATCTGCAATTGACAACATAATTTGTATAAAATTAAATCCGTATATTATGTGCAGCAAGGATACAAATTAAAATACATATGTTGTATGTATGTTTTATGAAATGAATATTATAATTTGGCCACTTAAAGAATTTTAATGATTTAACAGCTCCCCGACCAACTTTTTCGCCCCATACTATTGCACATAAAATGAAGATGAACTCATTAAAAAACAACTGGTGGCAGTTGTGTGGTTCATGCAGTTAACATTTAATGTTGTAAACATTTCACTTTTTAATGACACTTCAATGTTTGCCTTTAATGTGTTCGTTCGTGAATTCGAATGTAAAGGCACGAGCGTAGTTGAACATAGAGAAAAACTGGAACAGAGATCAAATGTGCTTCTATGTTTCCGAGACTTCAAACGTATGTATGCAATTTGAATTTGTATACGCTGGTGCTTGCAAGTTGCAACTTATAATTGAGAGCAACAAGATGCTTGTGATACTCATAAACCATGCGAGTATGAAAGGATGTGTGTTTAAAAAATGTTGTTTTTGTGCATATGAGTGGGTTCGTATGGTCGTTTGGGAGCATTAGAACAAGAGAAAACAAAAGCAAAACCAAAATAATAATTAACCATAAAATGTTGCACTGTACGTGCCCCTACTAAATATTAGAAATGGCCTCTTTGTGCCACTTGCATTACCATGTTTGTCTGCGTTTTATAAAATCCTATAAAAATTATGGTTGTGTTGTTAAAATAACAAACAATTAGCGAACGTTTTTTTTTTGTTCTCAAATACTAAATTCTCAGCCTAATAGTCATGTCCCCATTTCGCTTTCAAACAATTTAATTAGAGTTATTATTTTGTCCTTGTGTTTTTATTTATATTTTTTTTTTTTTTTTGGTGAACCGACTCTCTCTGGGTTATATTCCTTTTCTGTCTGTGTGTCCATACATTTTAAACTAAAAATATAATTTAAATTTTAGAAAACAAAAATGTGAACAATGTTGTTTTATGCAAACAATATGATTTGAATTACACCGCAACATCATGGAAAATATTTAACAATTTAATTTTCTTAAAATAAATTTCAATTAGTTTTTGCAAGCAAGTCTTGTGACATTAATTCCTGTTTCATGGACACGAGAATTTAATTAAAACTTGTAATTATTTTATATATAAAATTAAAATGAAGTTATTTTTTATAATTAATGCAGCTCCTGCTTCATTTAGCCAGCAAAAATTATTTAATGCTTTCACAAAAAAATCGCAAGTTAAAACAGTTTCGGACTTAATATTGATTAATATGGGCACATGAACTATTATTTTGCTGGTTTGCTAAAAGAGAATATTCTTTCTTCTGCTAATTGTTATTTATTAGATTTATTTTAAATATCTGTTTGCTGCTTTACATAGAGAAAATATAAGAATAACGCAATCGTTAATATGAATTTTATAACTTTTGATTAAAACTTTTAAGATTTACAGTTGCTTTTGATAGAATTACAAATAATTAAAATATGTAGTATGGAAAAGAGATTTGAATTTCTATGAATTTTAGATTTCCCGCTAAAAATTCTGGAGAATACTACATTCCAATAATTTTATAACCGTAAATGCATTTAGTGAATCATCAGAGATCCTATTTTTTTATTTAGTGCCTTTGTGTCAAATTTTGTTTTGCTTTTTTGAAGCATGTTACTGGAGATCATCTTCTAGGGTAACATGATTAATTGGGATTTGTTCTCTTTTGTCAAAAAATACATCTACTCTTTCAGTTGTTAATAACATCATGCACATATGGTCTCAGTCACCTGTCCATTTTTGTGCAACCATATTTTGCCAATTTACTTTGTAGAATATGTCTATAATTAAGTAAACATCTGCTCTTTTTTAGGAAAATAAAATAGAATTTTGAAAGATGTACTCAGTGTTGCCAGTAATTATTTTTAAAATACCTACGCACACTGAAAAAATTAATTTTTTCTCTACACGTGAAAAAAATTTTCCTTCAAAAATTCTTAAGAATTTCCATAATTAAAATTGAAGGTAGTAGGGCAACGATTTTTTATTAAGACAAAATTTTTATCAAACAATAATAGGAATTCAATTGAGGTTTTGCATTTTCTGCAAAATAAAATATCCATCCAGTTTTTCATAATCGATTATTTTAATGACAAGTGTTTCTTATGTTTAAATTTAAATAAATTAAACTGTGTGTGAGATATCATGCAGATATTTTTTTTGTGGTTTGGTGCTTTTCGCCCGGACCTATGACTTAAGAAAACCCCGGAAAATAAACATAACGGGGCAAAATCGCATAATCTCAGTGGCCAGTTCACATCACCTCTACGTGATATAACAATGTGACATGAGATGTGTGCTGTGGAACCAACATGCCGTTGGTGTCTATATCATTCAATTCTTTCCAAAATAATTTGGTAATCATAGACCTACAGCACTTGCTGTTGAGGGTGACAGTCTGACCAATGTCATTCTGAAAGAAACCTGGTTGTATGACGTTGCCAGACCAAAATTCACACCAAAAAGTGACAAAGAGTGCATGGAATGCTCTTGCATCTCAATTATTGTCGTCCCGAGTTGGAAAATTTTTCTGTTAAGGTAGCCATTTATTTGGGTAATTTTTTTTCATAAAAACTAGAATCAGTTTCTCATTGTGTATGGTCGGCTACTTTCAGTTTCTGGGTCTGCCTGCACCCATGTGTTGTTTGCAAACGACAGAGCTTTTGCGCGAGCTGCGCTATTTTGACTGTCTCGGACCATTCTGCAGACTATCAGAAACAGCGGCCATCTTGCAGTTTTCGTCTTCTTACGGATAGACTCAAATATATCCACCACTCTGTGGAGAGTCCTCTCAGTTGGGCGCTTGTTGGGTAAAAATATCACATTCTGTCCAAAGTCATGTTATAGTTCTAGTTTATAACAGCGTTTGAAAACTTCCCATTTGTGTATTTTTATTAGCTTCTGCTCATACTCCTGCTTCTGAAAATTCAAGAGTTGCAGTAGAAGTTAATACAATAATTATGAATAGTTATACAAAACGATAAGCTTCAGCTGTCGATATATTCGAAAAGTTTTCTGTTTGTCTGACTGCTGATTTTAATAAATTCGAAAGTTATCGTAGTAGAGATGTTGTTTGTTTTTTTTTCTTTTGATTTTGCAGTTTCAATTGCGTATTTAATTGCTTGCTCGTAGCACAAACAGAAGACAAAGTGTCTGCTAATATTAAACCATATATTTATTTAACGTTTTCATTAACATTCAATTTATAATTGTGCTTCTTTTGAAATTTTCACACAAGTTTTTCTTTGAGTGTACGCTATCGTTAAACGAAGAGCTTACATTCATTGCAGGTCCTTAATATCTTGCAGTTTATCATTATAATAGTTAAAGTTTCCCGCATAAAAGTGCATGCAGATTTCTTAGCACTTACCTTTAATTTGCCATAAATAAAGTGTTGCGGTGTTACGACAAAATGAATGGCAGAAATAACAGTTTCTAATTCTCGTGGGTCCTTATGGGGTTTGAAGTGTCGTATATGAGCAGGATTTGTCTGTAACGAAAGAGAAGAATGAAAAAAAATTTTTTTAATAAGATAGAGTAGTTAAATTAACGGAAGAATAGCATTGGATAAATAATTATTTTAATTATAAAAGAAAATGCAAGTTTGTCTCTCTTAGAATTTAACTGGAGCAAATTATGTTTCTGCTTTGTTTAAGTATGTAAGAAGATCAAAATTAAATAAAGTTTTGCACTGCAAAAAGTTGTTATAATTTAGCTTAAATTTAAAGTTGAACTTGTTTATTACTTCATGACTATCATTTAATTTTTTTCTAGCAGTTGCATAAGATGGCATTATTATTGGGCTTAAGGACGAAATTAAATTTAAAACTTTTTCACAAAAATAATAATACATAATTTGATTGTTTATTGGCCTTTGAGACTTAACTTTCGTAAAATAGAGTGTGGCTGCTGACAAAAGTTTTCTGTTTTACATTTATTTTGCATGCCATAAGTCATGATTAGCAAAATGTTTAAAATAAATAAATATGTTTTAAATATAAACTTTGATGTTGTTGTTTTGTTTTTACTGAGTTTCTGCTGTTGCTGCTTTTATAACTAAAATCTTTTTATTATTTTTATTTTTGCACAGTTTTGTTGCATTTAGTAGTAGAATATGGGAGCTTGCTTGAAATTATTAGTTTAAACTAAAATAATTGAAAATGTATATGTTTTGAAAAAAAATTAAATAAATATAAAATATGTTCGCCAGATGTCTTTTAAGCCAAAAACATTATCTTTGCGTGAAGCAACTAATTATTATTTACAAAAATTATTCAAATTTCGAAATAGAATGCTACAGTTATATATCAAATACTTTATGAAAAGTTGTGAGCATTAATCAATAATAATAATATTTGGGGCCTATGTTTCTAATAGGGCATTTACACTATCTCGAAGTCTAGTACCTACGAGATTTTAAGCCAAATATTGCCGCTTTCTAATAGATTTCCTATACAAAACAAAATTTATTTTGTCAGTATATTTGTAGGAAATCTATTAAAAATCTAATATTTTTATTTATTTTTTAATTCCCTGTAAAAAATATTTATAAGAGAGATGAGTGAATAAGCTAGGACCTTCTTTAAAAGGTGCGTGAATTGCCTTTAGTACAGTTATTTGGTTGTTGTTTTGGAGATTTTGATATGTGTCAAAAAAAGTTGGTCCAAACGGTATAGATTTTTATAAAGATTTTAATTAAGATCTGCTAGATTTTGTGCAGGTGCAAATGGCCTATAAAACGAGATCGCTTAGTTATTTATTTATTATCTCTGCTAGAAGGTTCTTGTATTTGCATTATGATTTTGTTCCAAGAATTATATCCAAAACATATTTTTTAAATATTTTTCAAACTATTGTATAATACTTTAATTTAATTATTATGTTTTAGAAACATGGTAATAATATTTTTATTTTTCGTTATCAAAGACAACAATCATTTTTGAAGCAAATAATTTAGAGAATTCGAAAACAAGAACTCAAATGTATTTTCGAACAAAAGCGTTCTAAATTTTCTTACTGAAGTAGGACATTAAACTAGAGTTTTGGCTGACTTTTGAGAAATGCGACATTTGTCTGTGGCACCACGCACTTCATCAGCACGCTTGTCTATCTACTTGGGCAGAGATTTTTGGTAACATAAACTATTTTGGATGAATTTTTATTGAAATGGAATATGAGAAATGATGGCATTGGTAAACAATTATTGATTTATCATCGGTAAATACATTTAATGAGTATAACTATTCATTTGCTATTTTTCATTTATTTTTTAATTTTTATGTTCAGGTTAGCACGAAGTTAATGTTGTTATTGTTAATGCTTAACAATTTTGAATTATCGAATAAAACTTTTGTGGATTTGAAAATAATTTTAATTGTTTTTAAATAAAACAACATATATAGGATTTGAACGGGCTAAAGTTCGTATTGCTTTTTAAGCCAAATTACATGTGATAATTATTAATGAACAAATAACACTAAAGTGAGTTGTAAATATTCTTACTAACACATAGTTGAACGGAACAACTAGCTGTTTTCGAAGGCCACGAAACCTTCATCAGCAATGTGCTTTTTTGTTTGGTCCACTGTGTGTGGTGTCAGTTGATGCAGATTTCTGCTTTACATATATACGCAACTTTTATGGAAAAGTAATATGTGAATTGTTTTGATTCATCGTATTTCAATTTGCTGAAAGCTTTTTTGTAATAAAAGCTCAATTTTACCAACTCTAAATTTACAACTGAGTCTGAGCTTGATCAGACAGCCATGTTTAAAGTAAGAAAAATAATTTGATTTATTTATTTATTGAATCTTACAAACAAACAGACAAACAATTACAAATTATATAACAACTAGTTTTAAACAGTATAGAACAAAGACCTTTACAGACTTGAGTCGTTGGTGGGAATCGAACCTACAACCGCCGCTCTAATAGACTAACACACTAACACATCACTATGCTACTGTGGCATCCATTAAATAAAATAAAATAACAAGAAATACTATTAAAATAAAATAGTAAAAGCACCAGCTCCCTCGTGTGTATGCGCCCATATTAAATAGCTTATTTGCTGCTGCATCATTTACTGTACATAATTAAATATTTGGCTTACGAATATCATAATGGAAAGGACACTATTTAATTATATCTTAAATTGGCAAAAATATCCCTTTTTAGTAGGTATTGGCGACCCCAGCTAGCCATAAAGAAAAGGCAACGGAACAGAACCTTAAATATGCTTAAACATGATAGAACAATTTTATTTTGTTTAATGTTTTTTTTGTTGCAAAAATTATTGGAAAAAAGAAGAAAATTTTGGTTAGCATAAAAATGACTACAGAAGCGTTGGGTTATTAAAAATAAATGTTGAAAACTTTGTCTGCACTTGGGAGCATGTGTTATAAATGTTAAGCAGGACTTGTGGTTACAAAAACAATGTTAACAGCAACAAATTGTTGCAAGAGTGTTATTTAAAACATATGCTAAGCCATAAAAAGCAACAACAACAAAAACAACGACAACAATGAAAACAATACTACAGTGGCAGCACAATTTAAAAATTTCTGGCATAAAGTATGCAACAATAGTTGAATAAAGTTCACAAACAAACCAACTGCTGAGAGGTAAATACACATCCTTCGTGGTTGGGTTTGAGTGTTGTGTTCGTATGTGTTGTTTGTGTTGCTTTTGTTGTTTTTGTTGTTTGTATGTGCAAGTGCTGAGTTAATGTGACTTTTAATTTGCCGCGTTTATCTGCTGTTTAGTCACTTTTCCAATATATTTTGGCCTCACGCTGTTCCATTCATGTGCTGCTGTCCTCTCTGTTTTTGGCCATTTTCGTGCCCTTCTAATGAAACCAGTGGAGGTATTTTAACCGCATTTTTGCTTTGTATTCCCAGATAACAAGTATCTGAGAAAATATATATGTATGTGTGTGAGTGTGTGCCTGTTTGCGAGATTCATTTGTGTTAATTTGTTGATGTTTGTTTGTAAATATGGAATTTTTGGTGTTTTGTTTGTTTATTTCCGTTTTACTATTTTGTGCAACAAAAACTTCTTAAGTGGACATTAAATTATATTTTTTTTTGTATTTGGAATATATATACGTGTATCTGATAGCTGCTCTCATTGTCGTAGCAAAATATTTTGTCTAGGGAAATAAGAACCAGGGTTTTTTATGTTGAGTTTCTTAACACGGCAAAATATTTTTAAAAACTTTCAACATAAACAAGGAATTTTGGTGGCGTGTTTTTATAGTCTATTTTATTTGTTAGAGGAGAGAGATAGTTTTTTTTAGAATTGTTAAGATTGCATGTGATGTGCAAGTGCATACATACATATGGACATATAAATAAGGTTTTCCTAATAGGGTCTCTTGATCTTCGATAATTGAAGATACATCTGTCAAAATGTGTGATCTTTTTGGGTAACGTAAGGAATGCTTTACCTATTTCATGGTCATCATAATCGCCCTACCCAGGGAACTATTTGCAGTGCGGTAAGCAACCCGTGACACCTGCAATATCTGCCGAAATTATCGTCACTATCCGTTAGAGCGTTCAGGAGAATCTGAGGCAGTTGATTTTGAGTAACTCACAATAACTATGTTTTTCGTAGACCTCAACTTGGCAACTTTTTCGTTAAAAACTTGGGGCTGAACCTGTATGAGATTTAAATGTGTCTGAAGCTTAATGATGACCTCTAAAGCAGCTTGGAACTGACTAATTTTCATTAAAAAATTATTTACAACAATGAGCCCTATTTCTGGGTGAATGGGTAAGTCAGCAAACAAAGTTGTCGAATTTTAACGAACGAACGTTACTAATCCATATGAGATCCCAGATCATCCAATTCATTACGGAAAAGCCTCTGTTTGGTATGGATTTTGCGTTAGCGGCGTTTTATTCTTCATATTTCTTTGAGAACGAAACTGATCAGGCAATTACCACCAACTTCGAAGCTATAGGTCTATGACTAACAACTTTTTATGATCAGAACTGGATGATATGAACTTACAACATATGGCAAACAGCTTATGCCAGATAAGACATTCTCCACGAGCGACTTGAGGGTCTGGTCAACTCACGTAGATGAGCCGTGATGTACACCTGCATTGATAGTCTTTTAAAATTAATTAAATTTTTCAATGATATCTCATCAATAGTTTGTTTTATTTAAACTTAAGAAAAAAAAGCACTGCTATTTTAATATTTTTATGAAAAGAAACTAGAATAAAACTGTGAATTAATAATTTCATCGTAATATTGAAATGAAAAAATATAAAAGAACTCAAATACAATTTTCCTGCTACGCCAATGGCTGTTTAGCTTATTTTAGTTTTTCTTGGTCAATTGGACAATATTTGGTTTGTTTTATATTCCTGTATATGTGGTTGCTTAATGCATTTGTGTGTGTATGTGTGTGTGTGCGTCCTGCTTCCTGGTATGCTGAGATTTTGAGATACCTTAAAAGCTGTTTGCTGGTTTTGCAAAAGGAAAAAAACAAAAATTAAGTTTATCCTTGTTTAAATTTATGTGTTTTCCTATATTTGGGTATTTTTATGACTTTTGTTGTTGCTTTGCGTTTTTTATGTGAGTTGGTAGTTTGAATGTATGATTTGTAACTTGTGAAAATTTCTTCATACATATATTTCCTTTTTGTTTGTAATATTTAAGCAGACTAAGTTTGTTTTTTTGGGTCTTATATTCATAAGGTCTTCGTTGAGCTGAGCTGAGGTGATATATACTTACATATGTATGTAATTATTCTTGTGTTTTGTTGTAAATAACTGACCAAACTATTTTTATAATATAAACATTCATAAAGGTAGATGGTTAAAGCTTGGATTAAGTCATTGGTCAAGTTGTAGCCCAGATTGGTTAAAGTATTTTATTACTTTGGATTTAAAAAATTTTAAAATTAAAGTTTATGTATAAAATATAATTACTTAATAGTTTACAAGTATATACATATATATATATATATGGTAAGTTGAATTATTTACCCAGCAAACATTTTTGCCTGCTGGAAGCATTTTTGCAAGGAAGACCATGAAATGGAATCACTTGCAATTGCGCTTTTATAATGCATGATTTTTGTTCGCGTTGAGCCACTTAGAAGCAATAGCAACAAATCATCCACCAAACGTGTATGTGAGTTATACACATACATAGACATATGTATATAATTGTGTACTGTTTGTGTGCGATCGTAGATCATATTTTAATGGTCTCGCTTACGTTAGTGCTTCTAGAGATGCAATGTATTGCTTCTAACAGCTTCTAGTGCTTCTAAGTGTCGAGTATTTTTTGTTGGGTATGAATTGTTTGCAGCTCTGTAGTCTTATTCAGTTGCTTTATTACCAAATAAATTGTAATGCTATTAAATTGCCTTTAGCTTCTGCTACTTACCTCGTAACCATTAATAGTCCATGTTATATTGGCCGCTGGCCTGGAATGTAGTGAAGTGCAGTTTCCTCTGACTATATCGCCAACCTTATAGCGTGACCTTATGCCTGTGATTATGGGATCCTTGCCAGGAACTACTGAAAAAGGAGTAGAGTTTATTATTTTACTTCATGCTGTAAGTTATTTTAAAAAAGTAATCTAATGTTTTTAATTAATTTATCTAAAACTGAATTCTATCCATTAAAATATTCTCTATTTATTTACAAATTAATTTTATTTCCACTACTTTGCAACTGTGTAGATATTTTATTATTTTCAATTGTGAACCACTTTATTATTATTTTTTGCTCGTTTAATGTTTTTCCTTTCACAGCTTTATTACTTCAATTCAATATACCCATTAATTTTTCAATAATTTTCTCTTGGAACTTTTAATTATTTTTTTAGCATTTTTTTCTATCCACTTCCTTTTTGCATAATGACAACTTTTGACAGTTTAGCACCTTCACAAAAAGAGCCATTAAATAAAATTCACATAAAAATAAAAAGCTCACAGATAAAGTAAATTGAAAATAGTAAAAAGCAAAAAAGAATTTGATATTAAAAAAAAAGTTAAAAGGAATAAAAAAAACTTTTGCATATTAATTGTTGAATTTGGAAAAAAATGGTATAATTTTCTAGTAGAACATAAAAATGATAGTGAACATTTTATTTTTTAATTTATTTTTTTATTATTTTCATATTCAAAGCGAATACACTGTAAAAATTAAAAAAAAAATTGACATCAGTTAAAAATAATGATAACAATAAAGTTTTTATTGAAACTCTTTTGAAATAAGTCCTCGTGTGAAATTCATTAATTATATAAAGTTCAAGTAACACATCTTCACAATAGTAGAGGAAGTTGCAGCATTTTGCATAAATAGAAAAAGCTTCAGCTTTTAAATTTTTCACTTCATAATTTTCTTTATATTAGTAATTGTTTATTTGCTTATTTTCCAATTGGGGTTTAAAGTTATTTAAATGTTTTTTTTAATTAAATTAATATTCAACCTTCACATGCAAGTGTTAATTTTATTTATGCTCTACGCTTTTTGTTTTTATAGAGTGTTAAATGCTTTTTGTTTATTAAATGAAATTGGAATTGTTTCACTTATGTGCAGATACGAATTTTACAAATACTTCAAATACATTTTTTGTGTAATCTCATTTCATTTTTATTTGAAAAAGTTTTTAAATTTTGCGAGTGAAAGTTAAAAAAAAATTTTCACGTTGCATAAAACGCAAAACCTTTATTATTATTTATTTGCTTCCATATCAGTGAGCAATGGAAAAAGTTATTGTTTATTAAATGATTAAAATACATTTTAAACATTCAAAAGAATTCAAGCTTTTTACTATTGCTAAACTTTTCATGGCTACTCTTCAGAATTCAAGGGATGATCCTACTCGTGCAATGCATTTTGATAGAATTAGGAAAATAGGTAGTGCTTTAGATGAAACACGTGTTGTGCGTAAGCATTTTGCGGGTTTCTGGAATAAGTTGCCTGATTTTATTACATGACAGTCTATTGTAATAGCGATACAACAAGAGAATGTACTGTACTTTGCGTCGATGCTCCAAGTAATCAATAGAGTTGTGTATACCCTTCCAACATCGAATAGCTTGCTTCTTTAACATCTCCTATACGCAGTTGAGCAGCTTTGAAACTTTGAAGCGCCGCACTGTGGGGTGAAAGCCTTCACAAGTTGCCAATTAATTCAAAAGATGAACTTTAATTTTAACAACCGTATTTAGTATTATATGAAAGTAATTAAAATTCTACATCACTTACTGCAAATATAAAAGGTCTTGGTAGTTTACTTTATTTGCAGTGTGTGTTCAAAGTTCAATAATTTTAGTTATTTTTGCACGCATTGATTAAAATAGAAAATTTTGATATTTAAAGGGATTATAGTTTTTGTTAATATTTCCATAAGTAAAAGTTTTATAATGGAACCGTCAATTGCAGGTATTTGATCATTTAAAATGTTTTAGAAATATAAAACAAAAATAAAAATTAAATTTCTCTAAAAATGTGGTATTTTTGATATATAGTTAGTTTCAACAATTTTGCGGATGAGTGCAGGAAAAATGCTTTTATGCTATTAAAATATAACATATTAGCTAATAAGTCCCAGAATACCTATTTTCGCATTTGTGAGATTTTTGGGTTAAGAAGGTTTTTGTGAGAGAGTTTCAGTTGCTAAAAATCGTTGTGAAAAATACATATTAAATATTTATTTACTTTTATAAATTTATTTATTTCTTAAAGTCACATAAAGTATGCTCTAATTTACTAGTTTTTTATTTTTCATTCCAAAGCTACAGCAAAAATGGTCAAATAAGACCATTTACACTGCCCCAAAACACAAAAAACCCATAAAATGTTAACAATTTTTTTTAATTTTTTTTTAAATGCTTGTTTTTTATGTACTTATTAATATTCATCAATAAAAAATAACAAAACTTTAAAATTACGACTTCTTAATCGCCACTTTCTCTACCATTCACCTCACTGTGCGCCGGCTCATACATGCGGGTTGCGAACCATACTCCGCTTAAAAGAACCTAGGCTCTTGAATGCTTCTGTGGATACTTTAAACACTGAAATTTTATGCCAAGAATAGCAAGAGCTTCTGATTCCTTAATATTTATACCACCCATACTTATACAAAGATGGAACAGCATTTCCGGTCATTCGTCTATTTATTTATTTATTAAATGTTACAAATACAATTACAAATTATATCATAACTTAATGTAAACGAGAATAGTAACATAGACCTTCACTCGTTGTAGTGAAAAAGACCAGGGTCTATGGTGGGAATCGAACCCACGACCTCCACACTGATGGGCTAGCACACTACTGACTAGCCTACCGAGGCACCCTAAAAAATTTAGTCTTACGAGCGTTAAAAATTTCCCTATTCAAATGACCCTTCACAGTTGATAGGTAAATAGCATCTGAACTAATGTAGGGTACACATAATTGCTTGTTTATATTGTTTGCTAGAATTGAGATTGATTAAGGCACATTGGAATTCTCATTCACTTGTTGAGTTGAAGCTTAAAATCAAAAAATGTGTAAAATAAATTATAGTTTATAGTGTCTTTCATAATTTGCATCATAACCCCAACCTCCAGCGGTCATAGTCTATTGCTAAACGAGAATGACTGGCAATTGTTGCTGTCATCTGTGAAAGAGTACATATGATTGAAAGCTAGATGTTAAAGGGCATTTTGAAAAATAAAAAACAGAACACAAGTTAGAACAGGGTATTAACTGAGTTTTCCTTGAAATTTTTTAATGAGATCTCATCTACGAAATCTTTTATAGTGTAAAATCGAGAGAAGTTGTCTCTGGCGCCAACTCTAACTCTAATAAAATACCAAATGAAGAAAGTTCAGTCATCGTTATAATTAAAATTCGACTTTCAAAAATTAATTTATTGTTGCTATAAATGTCTGTCTTTTCATCCATAATCTACACATCAGTAGACTTCAACCACAATTTAAAAGGTCTTACAAAAAATCAATGTTTTTAGGCAGACCCTTAATAAATTATTGAGAATTACAAAACTACAATTACAGGAGACTAAGAACAAAAGAAAGAAAGACAATATATATTATTTAATATTTCTTAACGCACTAATAATTCCAAGTTATTATTTTACTTATTCTTTAAAATATTTTTTTCTAATTAAAAATACATTATTGAAAGGTTAACCGAATCTTATGCACATTTCACTGTTACTAATGCAGATAGATTATCAGGGAACCTTAACCCGACAACTGTAAGGTAAGAAAATTAAAAACAATTTGATTATTGTACTCTTGTTTCAACTGCCATATTAGTTGGACTTCTCATTTGGTTAATAAATCCCTGATGATCTGCATTAGTTAAAAAAACATCAATAAATAATGTTACACAGCGTGTGTTGCGTTGAATAAAAATAAAATATTGAGAATCATCATTTAAATATTTAATGAATGAGTGTCGCATTTTGACTATGACTACGACAATTTTGTACTAGATTAAAAAAAAATGTTGCAATGTTATTTAGTCCAGTACAAAATTGTCGTGGTACAAAATCGTCACAGTCGTAATTAGGCCCATTATTTTTTCTAAAAATTATTTAATAGCATGAATAGAATGTTGCCATGTTGACGATTAACTTGTTCATCTGCCCTCAGGTATCTTGCGATTGGAAGACTCCATGAGCCACTTTACTGTTAGAGAAATTTGGAGATCGATAGAATTAAAACTGTTTTGAAATTATATGTCATTTAAATTGTAGTGAATAATGCCAAAAATTGCAAATCCTAGAAGAAAAAAAAATTAAACTTGTATTGCAGCTATTGATGGATTCCAATTTTTTTAATAAATGTTTCTCTAATATTTATAGAATCTCGTATTTGTTGATATTTTTTTTCCATATGGCATGAATCCATCTCGTATGCACGCACTTAAGGACCAAGTCAGGAAAAAAATGTAGTTTTTTTTAAATATATATTTTTTTCACTTTTCATCATCGAACTTAAAACAGTGTCTGCCATTGCAAATGATTGTCAATGGTATGACATTAACCCAGTTTAGCATAGTAAACAATTTTTTTTGTTGATCTAAAGTGAAGAGAGGGTTAAAACACACATATTGTTTTTTCACTTTTTAACATTAGAATCGACAAACATGAAAAATGTGCATGAAAGTAGAGTGTTGAGTGGTTGAGAAACGAAAAAATCATACAAACTTTTTGTTTGCTTAAATAAATTGAATGTTTGAAAAGATTTTTACCAAATTTTTTTGCAAGCATAATGTTTTTTTGTATGTTTTTTGCTTTCTATTTTTTCATGTTATTATTGATAGAATTTATACTTTAAACCTCAACATATATGAAAGCAGTTGTTAATGGCTTTTCGTTGTTTGTTTAAAATACATTTGAACATTTCAGCTTTTAGTTTTCAATATTAAATGTTATGTGATCATTTTAAATTTCTACAATTTCCTAAAATTAAATTTACAAAAATTTAATTCCCTATAGTAATCGTATCTGATTGTGCATTTTATTTGCAGCATTACTTACCAACAACTTCCAGTTCTCCAGCACCAATAAGTGTATGAAACGATGGTGCATCGGCCGAGACCTCACAACTATATTTGCCAGACGTGGCTGCATTCACTGTTTCCAACACCAGTTGACTCTCATTAGAAGCTGATCTCTAAAATGAAAGGTAAGTACATACTTGTATTAAATTATAAATATGAATCCCTGAAATCAATAGTATTAGTTTTAAAATTAATTTTACTAAAAACAGTTTAATTTGCTAATAAATATTGTGCTAGAAACTTAAAACAAAGTTCTCCAACATTTTTACCACTAAATAATTCTTAAGAAAATAAATATCTATTAAGAACTTTCTCTTATTTTATTTTAAAGTTGAAAAAAAAAATAATTGCACAATCCGACACTTATTTAAGAGCATTAAAGATGCATAAGCACATACTTCTTTATACATACATATATACGAGTACCAGCAATCTTACGAAAATACTCACATGGCATAACATAAATAACTCAAAATTCTTTTATCGTTTATCATAAAAGTACATGCTGTTGCTTAGGTGAGCTTCACATACACACACTCACATGCACACACGGCCAAACTAAAAATTCTCACATTCATTCATGAAGAACTTGCTAAATTTGCTAAAAGTTATTTTAAATATTAAAAGAGGATAAAAAGGAAATCAGGCTGAAATCTAAACGTGTGGAAAACCACACAGTCACACATTCGTAAATGATATTTTATAGTTTCTTGAGATTCTATGACTTATTTTTTTTTTGGTGGTTTACACAAAATAAGAGTTTGTATGCACATGTTGTGGGTTTACTATGGGTTTGGCTTAAACTTTCACTTGCAAAAACTATCAAACTGAAAGTTTTTTTTTTTGCCACTCCTGTTTGAATTCCAGTGCTTCATTTCCTCTCTTACGCTTATGCAACAATTTGCTTGCTGACATTGCAGTTTTGTATTTGTATATTTTTTCTATTTCACACTAAAAGGGGGGAGGGGGAAAACGAATTGTACTTGTAGCTGAATTTGTAAGCAAATTTTAAATGACTAGTTTTTGCATGGTTGAGAAGAAAAATAACACGTACGTATTTTATTTGAATTATAGCTTCCTTTTATGTGGTTTTGGTTTTTAATATTATTATTCTCAAGTAGATTTTGCAAGTTAAAGTTTGAATATTTAGCAGGTATTTATTTGACTCAATTTGTTTTCTTATGAGTGCTTAAGAAATATATTCTATGCTGTAATTCTATTCGACGATTGTAACGTCTTCTGTATGGACGGAAAAAAGCCGCAGTTGTGATTCTTTAAGACAATTACTATCCACAACATATTTTGTTATATATTTTTCAAACTATCGTATAATACTTTAATTTAATTTTTGTGTCTTAAAACCATGTGAATTTTCGACTCCGTTTGACAGCCTGAATGCGTGATTAGGTGAGAAATTATTCGTTGTTGCTCAACTTGAATTTAAACTGTTTTATTTGTTGTATTTGCCTAGTATTCATATGGCAAAATTTCTATTTTTGTATGAAATTCCTGCGGCTGTGTGAATAATATGTAATAATATATAATAATATTATAATAATATAATAATATTTTTATATTTTATTTATCAAAGACAACAACAATTTTTGAAGATTTTTTAGAGAATTCAAAACCAAATACTAAAAAATATTTTGGAACAAAAACGTTCAAAGTCTTTTTACTGAATTAGTGCATTAACATTAAGAAAGAACTCAAAAGCATACGGTGAACTAGTTGCTTGATTTTTTCTTTAAATTATTAGTTACACTTCACTACTGTACACCACTTTCAAGCAATGCATATAAGTGTAGCTTTCAGTCGGTTTTGTGTTCTTTGTTTTATAACAAAACAACTGCATCAATTGAACAGCTTTTCGCTACAGCAGAATACATTGCAGTGAATTAGAAAAATAGAGAAAAAAGAAAATAGACTCTAGTATTTCAGTGTTCAAAAATTGTGTAAATTATCGATAAGTTTACTTAAATTTTATGGAATTTTTGGTTGTGCTTGTGCAGTTCTCTAACTCATTTACACATGTGTATGTTTCACTGTCTTTTCATGTTATTAAAAATAATAACAACCCGATAGAATTTTCATATGGTGATAGATGTTCTGGACTAAGTGAACTGAGGGATAAGTTGGAGGATTACTAATTCCCTCTGAGACATTGAAAAAGTCAATGATTTTGAAATGGATAAATGCAATTTAGATTCAATGGCCTTCAGGCGAAATCGAAAAAAAACATGTCATAAAAATAACATCGGTAATATTAAATACATTGTGACTAAGACTGCAAATAATAATCATGTTTCGCAGTTATATATATTTCTTTTATTTATAAAATTTGCCGAATAGTATTTGCAAATTATATGAAAGTTCGCGAAGAACAGAGAGCTTCAACAAATTTTCTCCACTTAACTCGATCATTAGTTCGAATCTTTACTTAGTTTCAAGTCAAAATACGAAATTTGCATTCAATTTACATCGTTTTTAACCATCTGTTGCTGGGACTTTCAGGGTTTCTACAATCATTTCTAAAGATGGCCTTCTTCGGATGCGATCTTTCTGAGTCTATTTGCGTATGCAGCCTTCGGATTAATTTTTTGTTGCAATCAGCCATCAAGAGCAGTTTTTTTTTTATTATTAATAATATTTCAGTCATTTATTGCAAGTTCGCAATTTCTTGTGCATAGAGTGCGTTGTACACCAAGTGCTACAGACATACAGCAGCAGTACTGATTTAATATTATTCTTACGAGTAGCTTTGTGATCGTAGTTATATTGTTATCTCTCCATGTACTATGTAAATAATGAAATGCAGTTCGAGCTTTGTTAAAGACAAAAAAATATGATGGCCTCGGATAATTTCAAATGTTGCAGTCTGGTAAAAAAGAAATCAAACCACTATTATTGTCAAGGTGAGAAAACGTATATACGGGTGGCTAGTCACAAACTATGCAAAGTCTTTGATTAATTCCGGCAAAAACACAGGGGCCGGTCCCAATCGAAATGGAGAAGGACCATCCTAGCTAAAACAGGCAATTCGATTAACGAGTTAATACGAGTTTAACAAGCATAGGAGGGAAATAAGTGGAGAAGCTTAATAGAATCCTTAAGCTTCTAAATGGAGTGTGGATGCAATAATAATAAGTATCAATTCATTGAAATTTTACATAGTTTTTTTTTGTGGGAAACATGTCTGTTATTTTGAGGGAATAACTCAATATCACATAACTTACATCGTCATAGAATCTACTTTATAAAGTTTTATTTACATAATTAATTTGTTTTGAGATTTTTGTTTACCTGAGCTAGAATTCTGTAACTGATTTGAATTTGTGCAAAAATTACTGTAGAATATTTGGTTGTTCACTAAAATAGTTAAGCAAAAGTTATCAGTGTTGTTGTTGTTGCCTGTGTGGCAGGTTTGGTTTTCACTACTCTCCACTGAAAGTTATTGCTGTATGGAAACTCATATGTGTGAAAAATGTTTCCATAGTTTTGTAAAATAAATAAAACTATTCATTATTTTTTCATGTTTGTTTTTAGTTTCAAGTTACAAATGCCTCACTATTCATTCGCATGTAGAGGAATTTATGCAACTGATTTTATTTTCATCTAAAAATATGTTGCTGCTGGCCATTGTTTTGAAATTTTGTTATTTTCAATACAGTTGCTTTTTGTTGTTATATTTAGAATTTTCTGTTAATCACAAGTTTGGAAGCCGTAAAGAGCTGAAACGATATCGTGTATAAAAGAGAACTCCATACGTATTGAGGTCTCTAATTACGGCATTCGATTGCTAACGAATTGAGTTTTCATGTTACATAAATATAGAAGATTTATTAAAATTCATAAAAAAATCAGTCCACGTATTTGCAAAATGTATAAACAAAACTGAAAGAAAAAAATTTAAAACTTTTTAAATAAATATTTTGCACAAAAAATAATATTTCTCCTGTAATTAAAAAAAAACGAACAAATAAGTAAACTTTTTAATTAGTTAAATTTTTAAGCAAAATCTGAGTTGACTTCATTTAATGAAGTTAATTTATAAACAAAATTTTGGATGGCGCGAGAAAATTTTAAAATAATTATTTAATTTTGTCTTTAATTTACAAAAAAAAAATTGGAAATGCAATTAATTTTTTTGTTTTATCAATTAATTATTTGATTGATTAAGTATCTACAAGGTTTTTTACAAATACAATTATGAAATTGTAAACGAAATGAAAATCAGATAAATATTTTCAGTTAAATACATCAACAAATATAGTTATTTCAGTTAAAGTTATTGTTACATTAACAACGTGAATTGTTAAGTTTGCCTAAAAATTCTGATTATTATAATTGTTATATTAACAATATTTTTGATACACAATAACAATCCTCGGAGCGATGTTCTGCGATAAAGTAGCAACCTCTGGACTAATAGATTAACGTTTTTATTTCTCAGTTAAAGGGCAACTCGTTATTAAATTTGCATATTTAATGAATACACACCAAAAATGATTTCTTATGTTTCTTCTACATGTGGGCATTCCGTTACAATATAATTTAACAAGTAATTTTGTTGAGTATTTTTATTGACTAGACAAATTTAAATTTGTTATGTCAACAATGTTGACTGTTGATTTTGAAATTAAATGCAACAGATGAAACAATCATCAGACTATAGTTAGATGCGAATTCGTAGGTAGATATGGAATAAAAACGACAAAGTCTCGTGTGATAACTCGATATAAATCCATATTTAATTTGCTTACACTCAAAAAAAGACATGTACTATTATTAAGAAATTTTTTTCCTAAATTCAAGTAAAAAAATTTCTAAGTTTAAGTAATTTTTTCTAAGTTTAAGTAAATTTTTACAAAAATCTAGTAAAAATTACTTAATATGAGTAAAAAATAAAAAGTTCGTATCCTCAAAAATAGTTCATAAAAATACACAATAAATTTCTCACATTTCAGGAAATGTTTACTGACTTAAAGGAAATATTTACTAAGAGTAGGAAATATGGTTATAAACTGAAGGAAATTTTATATTAAAGACTTGTCAATTTTGTCTTAAATCAAAAAATAAACTTTAGGAAATTAATTACTCCTGATTAGTTCATGAAATTTGACTTAATTAAAAAATGTAAAAAGGTATACCAAATTTTAGGAAAATATTTACCAGTTTTAATTTTTCTTTTGCTTGAATTATAGAATTTATTATTAATTTGCATTTAGCAAAAAATCTAAGTAAATTTTTATATTTTCGAAGAATATTTGAACTTGAAATTTATTTTTTTGTGAATAAAATAAAATTATAAAACTCAATAATTTCAATGCTCATTCAGGCTGCCTTGTAAAGCAATTGGTTAGGGTGCTTGGTTGCTTGCTTGCTGGTTCAATACTTGTCAACTCTCAAGGAATTTATATGTATGTATGGTGAAATATAATTAAGAATATAATATGAAGATATATATAAATAACTTATCTTTTGGTATAGAATTAAATTAAAAATAAAAATAAATACCAGAATTAAAAACCAAATAAAAAATTGGAAAATTTACTAAATTTGAGATCAAAGACGTAAAATTTTTTTTGCAAAGCTCCCAATTTTATGGGAAAATTTTACTTAAATATTAAAATATAATTACTTTAAACTAGTTCATTAGTGAACTAGAAATTTAGTAAATATTTTACTGGTTTCAAGTACAACACAACAACAACTTTTTTTTATTCAAATTTAGAAAATTTTCCAAAGTTTTAGTTAATTTTTCTTTTGAGTGTACGTTCGGTATCGAATGCTCTAATACCGAAAACCGGTAGAATATTTAACGAGTATTCAAGGAATTTTGCTAAAGAATTTTCCAATTGAGAAGTTTTTAAAATTTATGAAAATTTTTATTTGAAAATGTTAAGAACTAAGCAGATACTTTTAAATTGTTTGTTAAGTTTTATAGAATTAAAAGTTTTGAGCACATCGATGCATAATTTAGAGTCTTGCTGCAAGTGAGCTCCTTTCTTTCAATATTAGTCTGACATATAAGTAACAGAAGACCAATTCGTAGAATATTGTTCAGCTTTCGAATTAAAATATATTTTTGTTTTGAAGCGGCTTTATGAAATTATTAGCACTATGAAAGTCACAACGCATCCAAGTACGTTTTCCGGTTTCTCTCTATATCAAATCGTTGCACAACATTAATTACTAAACTCATATTTCCTGCTGAGTCAAATTTTTCTTTTTTGTTTTTGTTTTGGTTTAAGCAAATTTATTATACAACTAAGTTAAAAACTTTTGTTTGAACTTGTGTGTGCTGTTGTTTGTTTCTAGCGCCATTGTTGTTTTAATTATTTCATTAGGGTCCAAAATATGAAATTATAAATGCAAATGGCACATAAGGGAAGTAACAAATACATATGTATATATAGATAGCTATAAAAGCCTGAAGAAATGTATAAACCTAAGCATACATACAAACAAATTATGAATATTATTACATTTACTTAAACAACATCATAACTCAAAAATACAAGTTTGCCCGAAAACGAGTTTAAAGTTTTCAAATTACACACAACTGAATTGAAAAAGAAAATTTTAGTTTGCTTTCAAAACTTGAGTAAACAAGATATTTGTTTGAAATTTTTTCATAATATGAAGAGCGATATGAGGATTAATTTATGTAAAATTCCATTTTTAGAGTTATGATGTTTTTTGGGCAAATGAAAGCTATTTATACTTCAGTTAACTAAGTACATTTCTACTTTGAGTATAAATATTCAAACTTGTTAATTTTCTGGACATTTAAACTATTAAAAAAAGAAAAATCTTACGGACATAAAGTTTGTTTTTAGTTGTTTTTTGAAATTTTGCAGAGTAAGTAAAGTTAAGAAAAAAAACCAACACAATTCAAGGAGAGTAGCAAAATGTTTACACACACAAAAAAGAGGAAAATTACACAGGAACTGCAAAAAAAAAAAAACAAAACAAACTACTGGCAAAAGTATATACACGGCAAACAGCATTTAAGAATCGGAAGTGCAAATCTGTTCATAAACCGAGAAAGGAAATAAATAAACTACTATTAAATAGACAAGAAATTTTTGAATTTTTGAAGTTGAAAGAGAATCAACATTTTAAAAGTTCAAGCTGGCACAATTAAATTCCTTTGGGAGTATCAACTAAAATTCATAATGTATCTAGTCAAGTTTTGATGTCATTTTTATATTGAGTTGAGGTTATTGTTTATTCCAAATTTTATTATATAAAATGTTTTCTTTACTTCTAGAACGATTCCAATTAGTTTTAAAAAGTCTTCCACAGTCTTCTTAGATCATTAGCAAAACTTGAAATTTATTTTTATAAAACTATTTGCTGTAATTTTTTTAAATAATAACAAAAGCATGACTTTCAAATTCTTTGCACTCTCTACGTTACTTACTTCAAGTTATCATGAAAATAGTTTAAAAAAATTTTGTAAAAATGTATTTCGTTTGAATTTATAAATATCAAATCTATTCCTGTAATAACTTTGCTTAATTTGCATAATTATAATATTATGTATTAAAATTTTATTCTCTTGTCTATTAACGGACCGATTATCAACTTTAGTGTAAAGTTTTCATTAATTTTTTTGTTCCAAGTATTTTTAATGATATTAATTTCCACGCCTCATCTTTTATCACTTTTACTCAGCCAACTTTTAATAGAAATATGTATGTTTAAGGGACGGAAAATAATACTTAACGTTTGCAGTTGAAATGAATTTACCACAGATGAATGAACTTGATTTTAATAGCACGAAGAATCAGTTGTATGTGTCTTGTATTTTGCATAGTCTTAGAACAATGCAAAAAAACACAAAACAAAATTAAAACAATGCCTTGGACAATTTTTAAAAGACAGCTATTAGAATTAAAACTAAAGTATAATAGAAATATTTGAAATGCTTTTGGTCATTGAATGTGCAAATGAATATTAAATATTGTCTATACTCTTCCTATATACTCGTATATAAAGCACAAGCAAAAGCAACCAAAAAGGGCGTTTATTTTTTAATTTATTTTGTAATGAAACCGCCATTTGATGCCCAAAAATATGCTAAACATTTCAAGTATTTGCTCATAACCTTTTAAAATATATTTTCTTGAATGTTTGACGGTTATTAGCAAAAGTTTTTGTACTTAATATTTAAACACATTGCGAAAGGAAACTTTGTTATTGCTGCTGCATGAGAATACTTACATCAACTTTAACGCCAGCAAATTGAAACACTTTCATAGCAGGGCTCTCTTTGGGTGTGAAACTATAAAATTCTCTTCGTCCTTTATACCATTTAACTGAATAAAGACTGTCACCTTCCAAATCGTACAAACAGTTCAGTATCGCCCTCTCCCCTTTTCGGACAGCATGTGGTATTTGTACGCGCACATCACGCAAAGCCAAGGAGATGTCTAAAAAATAAATATAGAATTTTTAATTAATATTTCAAAGTAATTCAGATGATGTTTAATATTTTAGGGTGACAGTCGAATCTTTAACAACGTATGCAGATGCTTGTTTTGTTAAGACTTTTATTTAAACCATTTAAAGTTATTATGTTTGTATATTATGATTTTCAATAACGTATTAAGAGTCTTACTTTAAATATATCAAGTTTTTTTAGATAATTTCAAAATCTTCTGGGTTGCAGTCTACTGGCGAGTTCCATGAGCAGGAATGAAATGCATATAGACGCTGCTTAACAAAAAAACAACAATAGTAAAAATTCCAAATAAAAACAAACCCCGTATGCAATAAAATTAAGGTATGCTTCAAGTGTACGTTTTTGTATGGAAGTTTTGTCTTAACGTACACTTCAAGCATATCTTAATTTTTTGCATATAGGGGAAAGAGTTTATGTCAAATAAATATAATTTAGTATTTCTTATATTAATGCCTAGTTTTTGAATCTTAAGTTAATACCTCTTTTGTTCTTAGAAATCACTGAATAAAATATTCCATAAAATATGCTCTTCAACTAATTTTTGTAAAAAACAGTACTCATATCGAATTATACAAATATCACTCATACGCCAGTATTTGTTAAAAAAATATTGTATACTTTTTTGCTGCCCATCTTTATTTGAGGCTGTGAGAACTCAGTACGTATGAGTAATATTAATTTACAGTGAATATTCATACGCTCTAAAAACTCAAAAAGGATAGCATCTCTGTTAGGGGCCATGTGATGAGCAAAGCAGATGACAAATTCTTAAATTATTACTATTTTATTTTGACTCCCTTGCCAACATAAATAAAATATTTTAACATCAGGCCAATAATTTATGTTTTTATGAAAACTGAACAAATATTGTTCACTAGGGAATTTTACAGCAGATTGGGTGAAATAGCCTTTGAAATATCACTAGCCTTACTATGCACGAAAACCCTGATGAGGCATCCCGAAAACTCCAGGAACACATTACCCAGATGGAACTATGGTTAAACTTATGGAGAATTAAGGTAAATGAACAAAAATGTGTCCATATAACATTTACCTTACGAAGAGATACTTGTTCCCCCATTCGGATTAATAATCAAGTTGTTCCTCAACATTCACATGTGAAATACCTTGGTATACACCTCGATCGACGGCTTACATGGAAACATTACATTGACTATAAGTTAACTCAAATGAAATTAAAATTAACTCAGGTACATTGGCTGATTGGCAGAAATTCAACACTCAGCCTAGACTGCAAACTTTTAATATACAAGTCGCTTTTAAAGCCAATATGGTGTTACGGTATCCAGTTATGGGGCACTGCTTCTGCTTCCAATGTAGAGAGAATTCAACGAAGACAAAACAAAATTTTAAGGTTAATAACATCTGCTCCATGGTACATTAAGAATTCAAATATACATCGTGATTTAAATATGCCACTAGTGACTGAAGAAATTGCAAAATACGCAGGCAAATATCTAACTAAACTTGTGTCACATCCTAATCCGCTTGCTCGTAACATTTTGAACTTTACTGGACACATCCGCTTAAAAAAGAGAGATACAAGGGCTCTAATACTAAACACTCCGAAAGAAGTTGCTTTAAAATACTTTTTTTTTTAAATTATCACTACTTATGTATTATTTACAACTATCACTTAGTTATGTCTGACATTGGTCGGGCCTATTAATTATATGTTAGATTTAAGATTTGAATACTTATTGTTAGTTCATATATGAAGATACAATAAATAAATAAAAAACATGCATAAAAAAAAAAAATTTCAATTCCTATGCCCGTAACTTCTACAAAAAGATATCCACACATTTAAAGATATTAAATATAAAAGACATTAAATGTGACTGAAAGAAAGAAAATAATTTAATATCATGCGTGTATTTATTTATCTAATTCTACATATTCTCTTGAAGTAAACTGCTTTGCATAATACACTTATGGGCCTTAAATTGCAAAAAACTAGAAATATGATAAAACTACGAGTATTTGAAGGCATTAAGACTCAAGCATAATGTAAAGAAAAATATATTTGCTCAATTCACAACCTATTGTAAGTGTAGTAGGTCGTCAAGCAGTACAATAGTTGTAAAATGTTGTAGGTAATTTCCATAGAAAAGTTTGCTTAAACTTATAAAAGTGCTAATGTTTTTTAATTAAATTTACCTTAATTTTTCTTTATTAAATTATTAAAATTTATCGCAATTATATATGCAAATAAATAAAAAAAATTCGCAAAATGAAGAAAATTGGCAAAAAGCTACTAATAGCAGGACGATAACAAAGTCTAATAATGTTTTAAAACCTTCAAATTCTTAAGACGCAAAAATCCGCTTTTATTGCGAACTTTGCAAAAAATCCGTTAACAGCGGGATGATATTGTTTTTAAATCGGCAAAACTGCCAAGAATCTGAAGACATGTAAAAAGTTGCTTTTATCGCGATATTTTCAAAAAATCGCGAGGAGTTGCAAAATTTTAAACAAGCTATAATATTGATTTAAAATCGCAAAAAATGTATGGAATACAAAAAATTCAATGAAAATCGCGAAAATTTTCAAAAATGTACTAACAGCGGAATGATAACAAAGTTTAATATTTTTTTAAAAATTGGCAGAACTGTAAGGAAACAGAAAGCATGCAAAAAGTCGATTTTATCGCGAAATGTGCAAAAATTCGCGAAAAGTTTCAAAATCGGAAGGAAGCTGGAATAAGAGTGATTAATTGGCTTCTTTAGAATCTCCTCAAACTTTTTGGTTCTCTATGAAATTGTAATTTTGCTTATTTTTTAATCACCCGAATCCACCAGTATAATTTTCTCATAAAGCCGATTTTTTTTTGTTTTTTTTTTTTGCTTATATTAAGTTCAAACTATTTTCTTTATTTTTATTCTTTCTCTACTTCTTTTTAAATGTTCGAAATTTTTAAAAGTCTAACAACACCTACAACAGGCCGCTCACAACTATCATAGTTGTAGCTAATACAATCTACAATCTACATTAGGTTATGAATTGGGTAAATATATTATTTACTTGTTAGTTGTAGGCAAAGATGTGTCCTGCTGGCTAAAGTAGGTAGTCCATTGACTACAAAAGAAATTACAGCAACCACATACATTTTTCTGATATGCCATAGTGTCTACACTAATCTATACCACAGTGTCTTCCTTGCTACTAAGCTATACAGCAGCGCGGCTATACAAATTAAAAACGCACAATAGCAGAATTTTAAAAATGAAAATCAAAATTTACTAAAAGTCGCTTCAGACTGTAATATAAGTATTAATACTTTTGTGGAAAATCCAGCTCTGACATGTTGAGTTGTTATTGCTTTTTTTTAATTTTTTTAAACAAATATAAAACCAGGGATGAATTTTCGTCAAAAGTATTAATACTTGTATTATAGTCTGAAAAAGCCTTAAGCTTTTCTTCTACCCCCACAAAACCTGTAACTTCACCGTCTTTACTTGCATTTTCCCTTTCCTAATCTCAGGTAACACAAAGGAAACTGCTATTTGGACACAAGTGAGCAGAAATCTTACTCTTCTAAGCAAACTGTTTGTGATTTATCTACATGAAGGCGTGTGATTGATATAAGTTACTGCAAATAAGTATTTTTTGTACTCCTTCAAACATTTTCTATTGATGTTGTTGGTATTAGAGCACAATCAATTAACAATATACCACGCTGCACCTGCGCATATAATAAAACAAATACATTTTTCTATTTGTTCGTTTGAGCTTCGAATAAACTTCATGTCATGTTGGTTCATTGTAAATATTAAAAAAAGAAATAATTCAAATTGATCAACAAATTAAAATGATGATATTTATTAACAAACTTATTTATGTGTGCAATTTATTAAGGCTTTATAAAGGCTTTTTAGAACAAATGTTTATACAAAATTTTTCTTAAAAATCATTTATAAAACCTTCATAATAATTGCACAAAGCAAAAATTTTAAAGAAATTAGGGAATGTGTAAAACCAATTTAATTTATTGTGGCAGGCGTTTGATTAAAGAATTTAATTGAATTTACCACGCTATTAAAAAGTTGTACAGCAAAACTTACCAACAAATTAATATAACCTATTTATAGGTTTGTTTATCCTCAAGCTTTACAAATATAAATGCATATTTTCCCCTTTTTTTATAACAAAATATATACATATGCATGTATATCGATGTTGGAATGTGGAAAACCAAACCACATTTAAAAACAAAAGTGCAAATATAAACAATAACATTGACATTAATTAAAATAGATTGAAAGAAAAAAAATAAAATCAGACACAACATTTCATGATGACAGTGACAACCATCGTGACGATTGCATGCCATACCACAATTAGCAATAACATTTAACATTAATGTGTATCTATTTACGTTTAAATATTGAAAATATACTAATCCGATACTCTAACCTTTTTCTCATCATTTACACCAAAAGAACACAAAAAGTGGCTTTTTATTCAACAAAAAAAAGAGAGAAAAAAGATTAACGAGACATCGTACACTTGTACTGGAATGTTTGCAAAGGACTTCTACACACACATACCCACACGTACATTGTTGCATAAACACAAACATAAGAATAGCTAACATTTGAACAGAAAAGGAAAATACTATTGATGGAAAATCAATTGAGCGTACAAATGTCAAGCAATAAATAAACTGGAAATCTAAGGGAACAGATGAAGTACAAAATAAAACAAACTCATTTAGTTTGCACGTTTCGGTATTTGTAATAAAATGACTGTATTCACGTTATGCGTGTGTCAGATTTTATGTGTGTTTGTATGTATGTATGTATGTAGCTTTGCATAGAAAAATTTCTTTTGAAATACAAATTATGTTAATGTCAAAGGTTCAGTGAATGTAATAAACCATAATTAAATATATGTATAAGTATATTTATTTTGAAAGGAAGACTTATTATACATAAGTGCGATTTATATAAGCTTTTTGTTCCCTAAATGGCAATAAACGCATTTATTTCCAAAACTTTTTAAGCCCAATATTTAAACAAAATATTAATTTTTGTCAGGTGATGTAAACTTTCGGCTCAAAATACTCAGATGTTTTATATTAAATGGCCTTACAAAATAACGCTTTTACCTGCAGTTGTACAAGGCAGTTTGTACCAGCAATTGTACTGTTTCTATTATATTTTTACCTTCTCCTGTAAAGTTACAATTATTTGAGTTAGGGCCTTTTACTTAAGACCAACGATATATGTTTATAATGCAGATTCGATATATACTTGATGGTTTTGGTTAAAATCAAAATTATATGAAAGGTTCTCAGGGGAAGAAATATGCAAATGTTAGTGCAAATTATTTGATACTAAAAGAAAAATAAGTAGAAAAGTTTTTTTTTAAATTTCATAAAATAAATATGATATTTTTTTTGCGATATTTTGCTAATCTCAAAACAAAAAGGAAAACAGCAACAAAGTAAAAACATTTTAATTTTTGTATTGCATTCGCCTTTTAGCTTAAAAAATCATTTAGTTCTTAATGTCAAATTTTTTGCTGTAACGAAATATGTTTTTAAGTAATAATAAAAAAAGGAACACACAACAAAATCATCTCCTTCCATCTAAAGTATGCTCGAATGTTTCGAGTATCTCATAGTCGCCATTTAAACTTCATCATTTCAATTATTTGTTTGTTGCACTTCCTCAGGACCAGCAGTTTAACAACTTTCATCATGAGTGAATGACTGTGTAGTGAGTGAGTGAGTGATTGTATTTCAGTTCGTGTATCCGTTTGAAGAGACAGTATTAATTCAAAGGGAAGGAAAACTTAAATAAAATTAAATGTGCTTAAATATTGTTAAAAAAAGGAAAATACTCGTAATAATAAAATAATATTGCTGGATAGCAATTGTAAGTATATCTGTTGAAATTAAAAGTTTTAGTGCAAAATGAAACTGCAGTGCTTTCCAATCGTATTTTAAATGGATTGAAGCTTTAAAGCACTTTCCTATGAATATTAGTTTAAAAAATTAATTAAATCAGTAGATTAAACAACTATAAATTTAGAATCTGGAATTGTGAAGAAACTTCCCAGTTTATTAAGTTATAATTATCCTTAATTAGAAATTTCATATATGGTTTGCAATATTTGGAAACTTTTTTTCTTTCTTATACACTCAGGGAAAATCAGCAACTTAAAAATGATTAATTTAATAATTTTCAACATAAAAGAAAATGTACATTAAGATGAATGAATTGAATGAATGAATGAATTAAGTCTAGCGGGAAGCACAGGACATTGCGACCAAAGTAGATCTTTTTTATACTCTGCCAGGCGCTAGAGCACCTCATCTAGACCTACTCCCCAGGTGAATCTCAAGATTTGCCAGTGGGTCCAGAGTTGGCAGTTCCAATCTTCCAATAAGTTTTGACCCAATTGGCTATAACTTCTGTGGCAGAACGCTTCACAGTCCTTCAGAATGTGCTCTGGAGTTTCATCTTCGTAGTCACAGAATCTGCACAGGTTGTTACTCTCAATGCCAAGTCTTGTGAGGTGTTCTGTCAGTCTACAATGGCCTGTGAGGAAGCCTGTGAGCATTCTTAGATTGTTTTTACTCAGGGACATGATAGCTATGAAGGGATTTTGTTTATACGTTCCAATCATTAGTTTAGCATGCCTCAATCCTAGGAGATTGAGCCAGAGGTTTTCTCTATTACTCTTGATTTCCGTCGATATATCTTTCCACATTTCGTCCAATCCGAGTCCACAAAACAATTCTGGTCCGTCCATGGCTGTACTAGCCTCCCTTCTGACAACTTTGTCTGCATTTTCATTTCCTGACATACCGGCGTGTCCACACAGTGTGACCTTATTCAGTACATTAAGATACATACAGATAAAATTAATAAATTCGTATTGTAAATTAATAGGTCTGTTCAATTACTTTCCCAGCAGAAACTAGCAACGAGAGAGTAAGGCAGAAATTTACAAAATTACTCTCCTAAATATGAAAAAGTAAATGAACGCTTTACTTGTAAAAACTTGCAAAGAAATTTTATTCATATCAGAACCATGGATGGAAATCATGATACAATTTTACATTTTCTGATGTATTTTGATAATATTTCAAACTGCAGTTTTTTAGAAATTGACATTTAATATGAAATTCTTTACACAGTTTTCATGTATTTTACAATTTTTATGCGTATTTAAAATTTTTTAAATTTTTTTAATTAACAAATACAAAAGTGCCACTTTCCATCTCTGATCATATATGAGCAACAAACAAAATTTTTTGACATTAAAATTTAATTTATGTGGCTTAACGAAAGAAAAAATAATAAATTTAGAAAACATGATTTCTTTTTACATACGTATACACCGAAAGAATTTTGCTTCCTAAATCCAATGAAACAATTTCATTAAACATTTTTCACAAATGATAATTTCACAAATCCAATAAAAATTTCATGAATATTGTGAAACAATTTCATTGGAATTGCTTCCTTGATATTCCGGTTTCGTTAGAATATTTTATGGGATTTATGACAACAATATTTTCTAATTGTGTATTAAGAATCCCCTTTATATTTAAGTTATTTTATTCTTTTCTTCATGAAATTATTTTATTTCTGTCTTTTCATGAAACTATTTTATTGTTTCGATGAAGTTATAGCACTGCATTAATTACACTGTTAAATAAATTTGATGAAGTTTCCAATAAAATAATTTTAACGAAACTGGTTTCATTAATCCAACGAAGCGTGACGTTGGTTGCATTTTAATGAATTTTTCATTAGATTAATGTTGAAATTCTTAGAACAGCTGGTTGGCTAATTCTTGCAAGTAAATATTTTACTAGTAATAATTTGTAAGAATTTTTTTGTCTCCCAATTTTATTTCTCTCTTTTGGAGATTTCTTCTTGCAAAATTTTTGAGCTAATTGAGCTAATCCAGTAAAATTTTTTACAAATTCGTAAAAATTTTTAGTAAATGAACAAACCTTATATTTTTGCATATTGAAATAATAAATTTCAACATGACTAGACTTTGGTTAATGTTTTTTATTAATTCAATATTAGTGTTTCGTTCACCAAAGGTGAAAAAATTAAAAAAAAATGGCCAAATCGAAAAAAATCGACAAAATTAAAAAAAAAATTCTAGCACTAAAATAAATCGCCAAATTCGAAAAAATCGTCCAAATGAAAATAAACGCCAAAATGGGAAAAAAATCCAAAAACCGAAAAAAATCGCCAAAACCAAAATAATTGTTTATGTGAAAAAAATCACCAAAATGAAAAAAAATCGCCAAGATTAAAAAAAATCGCCAAAATGAAAAAAATAATTGCCAATATTAAAAAAAAACGCCAAAAACCGAAAAAAATCCTCAAAACGAGAAAAAAAATCACCAAAACTCAGAAAGCGATCATAAATTCAAAAAACCCCAAAACTAAAAAAACGCTTAAAACCGAAAAAACCCAAAAACTAAAAAAATGCCAAAACTTTAGTCAATATAAGGCTAAAGTTCGTATTCAATTACATATCTCGTGTCCGTACGGAACCCTTCGTGCGCGGGTCAAAGTCGCACTTCACTGAATTTATTTTTATTGATTTTAAGCTGTTTTTTCTCTGGCTGTACGTATCCTAAAGTCTTTTTAAATTTCTAAACATGTTCTTATGTTTCCTTGCTTAAAAAATAAATATAGTTGTCAATTTCAACTGCGTTAAGTGGAATGACTGTGATGCAGATGTCAAAGGCTCAGAAGGATTTTTAAAAGTAGATAAATACCAACAAAACCGACTCATTCTAACATTCTAATTTCTAGAAAAAGCAACAACTTTTTCAACGTTTTTTTTCCACTTTCAAATGTCCTTTTTCACTGCTACTGCCATTTACACCTACACATTTTATTTAATGGAATTCTTTTTGCTTATAAAACTCTTCCGGACTTTTGTAAACACTTAACCGTTTTGTTGTTGTTGTGAAGCAATAGATGTTTAAACATCTGAGCACCTTGACTGTTGGGCTAGGAGATGTACATAAATACTACAAAATGCTGGAAGAAGGTGAAAATTATTATAAAAAAGGGGGAATGGCTGAGCACTGAGTGCAAATGCTGGTCCGTATATTTTATATTCCCCAACACAAACCTGGTGTATATATATATATATATATATATATATATCTGTGTGTGTGTGTTTTTATTTGTATAAATACTTCGGCTGTCAGTCGATACATCGGCTGGCAGATAGATGAAGTCATTTTACGTGAATGAGTAGAAAGAGAGATGGCAGCAGATTTTATTGGTTCGGTTTGAGTTTGGGTTTGAGCAAGATGAGGCTGTAAGATGAATGATGGTCATTGTATTTTTGATGAGGGATTGTATTTTTTGGCATCATGTGTTGCTATAACAAAGAGCGCTCATATGGATTTTTATAGATAAATTGCTACGAAACATGTGCATATTCGAGAGGTGCTTGCTCGTAGCACCTTTCGCAAAAATGGTTTTTATGTTGTTGTTGGGGTTTTGTAATGTAATCGATATGATAAGAATAAATATTATGGTATATTAATGTGAAGAGGTTGCATACGAGTATACACTCTTTGTTTATATTGTGTATATAAAATATGCAGTTTTTTGCTCTTATTCGTATTATTGAAGTGATTTTAGTTCTCTATTTGCAGTTGTTTGTCAAGCACATTGAAAGAAGAGTGAGTTGTTAATATTAACTATATTTTTTTTTTGCTACCAAACCTTTTGTTTTGTTGTGTGTATTGTCTTTTGAGTGATTTTAAATTTTTGAACATGAATTTCGTTAGATGTATGTACATGTATTTTATGCATGTATTGTACCTCGTATTAACAACAACACCAGCAATAAATTGTATCATCAATCTTTTGAAGTAGTTTTTTTTTCGATCCTGATTAGATGTCCGCTTGTTTTCCTCGACTGAGTTTATCTGTTGTGTTTACTTTTAAATAAATGGATTTTGGATTTAAGTTTGTATTGAACACTGAAAAATTTTATTTATTTCTTGCTGAATAAAAATGATTTTGCACTAGAGTGGCTAAATGGGAACATTTTCATTCAGTTTGGTTTGTCTTAAAAAGAAAAATCAAAAATAGATAAGTGGAAAACAATGGGCTATTTCAGTGACTTCCCTTTTACTTTCCTCTGCGATGTGGGTGTATGTGCATGTGTGTGTGTGTGTAGCTTTTTTTTATTAAAAGCTATTGGTTTATTGTGTTAACATTTACATTACAAATTTGTATTGTTTGTTTTATTTTTCAAATTCCTCTTTAGTGGCAATATAAGCACACATGGTTCTATACACGTGTACACATGTGTGTATTTATACATACATACATACATTTACAAAGAAAAATGAACTGAAGTGTAGATAAAGGATATACGTTGAATGCTGCTGCTGGTGTTGTTCATGTTGTTATTGTATCTAAGTAAAACAAATGATTTGTTATTCAGCTTTAAATGACGCTTTCAATGGGTGTTAAATGACACATTATTATACAGACTTTGACTTGACTTCTGATGTGATGTGTTAAGATTTGCTTTTGTACTCTGACATTTTTTGTTTGTTTTATTTTTTCACTCTATTACAATACATTTTGATTATTATTATTATTATTTCGTAGGATGATTTGGCCATTGTCAGTCAACCTTTTTGCTTTGCTTTCTTGTGTCATTAAATTATATTACTATTAAGATGTGTTTCTAAAAAAGTGATTTCATGGTTAGTGATTGGATTATTGAATACATTAGTCAATTGCTATTGTAGATAATAAATACTTATATTTTGCAATAAATCAATTTGATCAATTTTATAAAACATTTGCATTGTAATTTTTGAGGACGGTAAGTATTATTGAAAAACGTTAATAATTTTGTTGAATTGTAGCCAATTTTGTATTATTCATTCATTGCATATTTATTAAAAATATGAACTTGTTATGAAGTTAACCTTGATTTTGGCAAGCAACTAATAGAATTTCAGCATGGATTAATAATTGAGACAGTTTTAGATTTAATTGAACTTTAGTTTCAATAAAAGTTCATGAATGTCATGTGTCTGCTTTTTTTTAAGTGTGATGATATTTTTTAATTTCATGCGAACGTTTTGTTGTTATTTCCATTCTTTAACAGCTGAAGTCCTTAATTTTTTTAAAATACACAAACAAATGTATATTTGCCTGACTTTCGATGTGAGCCATTGAGTGTCCTTTTAAGGAAATTAAAAATCTAGATAACTTGAACGTTTTTAGATAACTTTTCTTAATATTATTTATGATTTATTTGATTATAGTGAATAACTTAATAAAACGAAAATACTATGCAGGACAAAAAAATTTTCCAACAATACCGCAGTGCATAAGTCCTTTCGATTTGTCGAAGTTTGTTATTCTTTTTTTTAATTCGCAAAGCAAAAGATAATTCAGAAAAAGTGTTAATAAATTAAATGTTTATGCAACGATCACTTAAATAAAGCGATTTATTACAAGTATTTAAGCATGAAATACACAGACACTCTTCGATATGTATATGCATGCTTATGCATGTGTGCATAAACATTACGAATTCGCACATGCAAATGTAGAAAAAGCAAGAGGAAAAAAACAAAACCATCAAACAAGCATTTATTTTAACGCGGAGCTTAAAAAATGAGAAACAAAATTTACATATTATGTGCAACTTTTAACACTAGTAATCAATCACTTTGAATAAAACTTTAATTTTATTTCAGTGCCATGATTGCTGTTGATTTTATTGTTGTTAGTTTATTTTGCGGTATTTACTCGTGCACCCTACAAGTCACCAACAAAAAGAAAAAAAAACACACCCAGAATATAAACAAGAAAACCGATGTATGTCTGTATATATGACAAAAGCTTTTCGAACGTGCTGGGACATATTTGTCCGTATAAACATACACATATGTGTATGTATGTAGGTGTGTATGTAAGCGTGATGTGCCGTAGTTGCAAGTGTAAACAGAAAAAATATCAACTGGTAACATTAAGTAAATAAATCAATTTTTATCTTTTTTTACATTTTAATGACAACTGACAGTTTTGAAAGTCTGAAATAAATAAAATGCCAACAGTAAGTAAAAACTGTAGCACTCGCAGTGAGCAAGAAGACAAACAGGTTGTAAATTATATTCAAAATACGAGTAAGTAAAATTGTTATTTTCCTCTTTTGGATTAAATACATTTGAGGCAGATAATTTGGACTTATATGTACAATATATTTGTACATGTATATATACACGTGTAAATGTATGTATGTATATACGTACATATATATATTTACGTGTATGTATTTGAGGTTAAGAGTCAAACATTGAAGACGAAATTGTATTTTTAGCTTGGTTTATACAACATTTCAGGAATGTATGTGTGTGGATATCGCTCATGTATTGTAACGCAGGCATATGTATCGCAACAAATGCGTTTTTGGAGTTAATTATGTAAAAACTATCGTTTAATTTTTTGTAAACATTTCATATAAAAGTCTTGTACAAATACCTCTTCTGAAAATAATATATTTTTTATATTTAATTAGTTGTATGTGAATTGAAAATTTATAAAATATTTTTTGGAAAATTAGCTTTTTTTTAGTTATGCCTCTCTTGCAATAAAGGAACAATATATTCATCGGAAAAATAATTAGCATAATTATATATATCGGACAATATACAATAATTGGTTAAGTCGAGTTAAGCAATATGTTTTGACGCTAACGCTAAGATATTAAAAGGCTCTAGAGCATGCCACTAATTTTGTGTGATCCTTTCTTTGCATACATTCAACTGGGATGTAATAAAGTTAAGTTTTCCTAAGTCGCTTTAAGCCAATACCGATTACTTCAGTTGACGCAAGGAATTTCGAGAGCAATGTGTTTTAAAAAATTCCCTGTTGATGATGGACGAAGTTGATCGAAATATTGTAAAATAAAAATTCAAAAGCAAATAAATAACCAAAATTTTTTAATTAAAGAAATTCATTATTTGACATATTGTCATTAGTTTATTTTAATTGATTTTTATTTGCTGTTGGGGTTAAGCATTGTATTTATATGTATTTCATTGGTGCTTAACCAAATCATTAATAGACTTCAACCACCAGCAAATAAATTTCAATTAAAATTTTTAAATGTTTTGAAAGAACTGAAGAGAAAGAATTACGAACTAATGCAGAGTAATGTAGGATCACAAAGTAATGCATTAAACACATTCACCACACCGACTGCAAAATGTCAAGGATAGAATACACATGTTCATATGAGAATGATTATTTTGAAGGCAGCAAGGCAACAGGGCGACAGGTTGTTTTCTATGCTGATTTTGTCGTTCTACTCCAATTAAACTAATTTCTATTTCTTTGGCAAATGCAGTGTTGCCAGTATAGATAAAATCTTGAATGAATGATATCGTACAATTATTTCATATTATTTACTAGAAAAAATATCCAAAAATTTATGTCAAATAAGTACATTTTAAAAGAGTAATTAGTTTTTATAAATGCAAAATTTATGAAAGTGGCAATACTGAACTATTTATTTGTACTTGAATATCAGATGGATATGGTGTTGCTGTTGTCTCCAAAAGAATTAAGTAGGTGGCTACGGGGCGACAAATATAGCTTTGCGACATTTAAAGTCGTGTGTTCATGTAGCCTGCTGTGGTGAATGTGTTTAATGCATAATTAGGGACGCGGACGCGAGTGTAGCTGCCCCTTATTGACGTCACTGGCTCCAGTGGTGTAGAAAGGCAGCTGAATGCCTGAAAAGAAAATGAATGCTTTTTAGTGAATCAATTATGCTTTTGTTTTGTGTTCAGCTAGGAGCTCTTTGGACACCAGTTTGTTGGTTGATTTTAGTTAAAAATTTTTTCAGCTTATATACTAACTATGAGAAGAACCTAGATTGTAAAAATGTCTTATTTCTATATTTAGAATTGTTTATGGGAAAATAAAATGTTATAGGATCTGTTTAAAATAATAAATTAGTTTTCCATAGTGGAAAGTGACGTACACTGCCTTAAATTCTTTTAAGTGTTAAACCAACCGTCTGAGTTTTTGGGTGACATTGGATGTCTGTAAATCAGTGCATTCACGCTATGACGAATGGTTTTGAAAGAATTAAATCATGCTACACTACACTAATGAGTATTTGATTTAAAACAAGCTTACAAAATTTAAAGGCATTCATACGCAGAAGGGCAAAGAAAACTCTGATTCAATGTACTAAAACTTAGATTCTAACTATTTAGAAAATTAATTAAGCTTAAGTTTAAAATTCTAGTATTTGTGAGGCATCTCTTTTCTTTCTGTTTCATGAAGATTTAAATTTATGTAGATAGACACAAAAAATGTTGTTAACTTCTGTTATTTTATTATTCCTACGTTTGAAGAAAAATAACTTCATGGATATTTTATAATATAAAGAAAAAGCTATTAAGAAACAATAAAAGTCAACTGAAGAAGTCGAGGATTTCCCTCCCTTTTATTTTTTGTTACTTAGTAAAATTCTTAAAGGGAATATCCTGTTGAGCATCCACCAGTATAATTTATTTGTATCAAAGTTTTGCTTTTATTTTATTTTACTTAACCAAAAAGAAAAAGTTTTTCTCATGCATGCAAACTTTTTCTTTTATCCTATTAATGTACGAGTAGTCCTATAATGTCTGGAAGATATCTAAATAGCCGTGATGGATTTTTTTCCCTACATAATGTGATTAGTAAGTACTTATATTATGTACATATTTCCTTATTTTTAGCTTCAATGTCTTACTTTTCAATTCATTTTTTTACGTTGTTGAGTTCCGTCACTGCGCTGAAGTTGTCGCTCTAAAAAAAGTGTCAAGTTTTTTCTCTTCTTTTTTTCCTCTTCCTTGACGGCTTTTATTAATTGAAACTAAACGTTTTCTATTAGTTGTAGTATCGTATTTTTGCTACTCATGTTTAGCTAAAGCGATCTATGGCTTTGTATAGTTTATGGTTGGCTACACGCACACCTTCCTTATTAATGATACCCTTTTAGGAATTGACTGTGATAAATGATGGGCTATAATACGTTGAGGCAGGAAAGGAAGCCTGAATGCCTGAATGCCTGAATGAATGTGGAAACGAAAAATTTACCGAATTAGAAATCCAAACCATATGATGACGATGGCGATAAAGATAGTGCTGTCATTTGCAAAACTTGATTGCAAACATGCATTTATATATACGAGTACATACATAAATACATACATACGTTGCACATACAAGTTGTTCTAGAAAGTGTTAAAAGTTAATTTGAACAAATTGCGCTGATTGTTGTGATGTTGATAGAAAGTTAATTTTTTTAATAATTTATAGCATTTTGCTTTTAATTATTTTGTCTGGTATATGGAGCTATTTTTAGATTTTAAGATACTGTTTAAATCAGGGACCGTAACTGTTATAATTTTTATTTTAAAAATTACTTTTTAATCGTTATTTCATGATTTTTATTTATTCTTCACAAAATAACAGTTACCTTTTGATTTATATTTTTTGCTTAATTTTTAAAATTTAGAAATCGTAATTTGTGCGTTAAAAATAATATTACCCGTTTTAAAATTGAATTTATCGCCAGAGTGTGTAAAAAAGATTATTATATGTTTAATTAAATTTACTTTTTTATAGTTTATTCATTTAAAAAATTCAAATTTTTTTAAGCAAAAAAAATTAAAATCAGAAAGTAATTGTTATATTGTGAGGAATAAATAAAAATCAAAAAAGTTAAAAATCATTGCATCTATAGGTAGTCCATGTAACATGGAGTACCTTGGTACATTCCTTCTTCTTCTTCTTCTATTAATGTGATTTTTCCAGTTTAAATTTAGAAAATAATCGTTATTTGCGGCCCCTGGTTTAAATTATTGCTACAATTTCGAACTTTAAAAATAATTATGGAATGATACAACGTGCATAAGATTCAGATATGAGACATTTTAAGATATGGACTTTTTGCATTTTTGGAGGTATTACATGTTATTTCTTAATAAGGATGGCTCAGGGATGGATATTGGCTTCTATTTCCTAATACATTTTGCTTAAAAAAAATCTGAGGGTGGAGTTGGCTGAAGTAGTTAGCACGTTTACTACAAAACCAAAGATCCTGGGCTCAACCTACAGGGGTTGAGCCCTGAAAGTCATTAAATAACAACACCATGCATTTTTCTGATGTGCATTAGTGCCCCTTTTTATCAGTTGTTGTAGGAAAGTTCAAGTGATGAAAACATAGTCACTGGTCACTGAACTATACCGACTTCGGCTAATACTAATCCTAATGTTACATCAGAGAGCCCTCCTTTGTCGGTATTGTGTAGCAGAATCACCGACGAAGTAAAATAACGAATAAAAATGGCTTCTAAACACATTGAAACCAGAGGCGCTGCACCTCTACATTATAACGTGCAAAAGGTAGAGTTGTAAAAAAAAGGAAATAAGCTTTCCTCTATCTCTTCCTTCACCACCTGTCTTCTCTATCACTATCCCTTTCCTAAAGAAAGTAACATCTATAAGTAGTAGTAGGCATTCATTGCCTGAATGTTACTTCTCTTTATAAAAAAAAATCTAGTATCAAGTCTATTTTGTGAGAAAAAAAACTGATTTTTATTGTTTAACAAATGTCTGTTTTTTTGATACAAGAGATGTATTTTTATCTAGAGTTATAAATTTTAAAGTTGTTCGTATTAAATATTTGTTCTTGAAAACGTCCCGTGTTGAGTGTCTGGTAACATTCCACAGTGTTTTTTTTATTATAAAAATTAAAAATGCCGAAGTATTTTAAAGACATAATTTTGTTTTTTTTTTTAACTCAGTGATTTGATTTAAGCCTGATGTAGCGAAATCATATTCTCGTGTTCTTTCAAACAACACATACACTTCCCAAACAAAAAAACCAAAATATTAATTTCCAGTATTATTTGTCGTTGTCTTTGGTTTCACACAAAAATCCATTTGTATGTGATAATTTACGAATTCAATTATATCTCCTGTATGATTAACATTATTTCATATGCGGCTACAAGTATCATTGAGATATTAATATACAATCAAGTGCAAAAGAAACAAAAACGTGAAGATTAAAAAAAACAAGTAAGAGTGCTATATTCGGCTGTGCCGAATCTTATATACCCTTTACCAAAGTGCGTTTATGTAGTATAGAGATACATACATAAGCACAGAGATATGTATGTAGGTACATATTAATTTTGTGAAAAAATTCATACTTTTTGTGCAATTTTCAGGTTTTAGGCATTATGTTTAATTTGGTGCTTTTTCCGATTTTTTTTTCATATAGGCAATTTTTTTTTTGTTTTGGCTATTTTTTTCAGTGTTTAGAGTTTTTTTTTATTTTGGTGATTTTTTTCATATAGGCAATTTTTTTTGTTTTGGCGTTTTTTTTCGGTTCAAGGCGTTTTTTTAATTTTGGCGATTTATTTTCGTTTTGGCGATTTTTTTGATTTTGGCGATTTTTTTTCATTTAGGCGATTTTTTTTTAATTTTTGGCGATTTTTTTTCATATAGGCAATTTATTCTCGTTTTGGCGATTTTTTTCGGTTTTTTGACGTTTTTTTTTAATTTTGACGATTTATTTTCGTTTTGGCATTTTTTTTGATTTTGCCGATTTTTTTTTCATACAAGCGATTTTTTTAATTTTTGGCGATTTTTTTTGATATAGGCAATTTTTTTTTGTTATGGCGATTTTTTTCGGTTCATGGCGTTTTTTTTAATTTTGGCGATTTATTTTCGTTTTGGCGATTTTTTTGATTTTGGCGATTTTTTTTAATTTAGGCGATTTTTTTTCATTTTTGGCGATTTTTTTTCATATAGGCAATTTATTCTCGTTTTGGCGATTTTTTTCGGTTTTTGACGTTTTTTTTTAATTTTGACGATTTATTTTCGTTTTGGCGATTTTTTTGATTTTGCTGATTTTTTTTTCATACAAGCGATTTTTTTAATTTTTGGCGATTTTTTTTGATATAGGCAATTTGTTTTTTGTTTTGTGATTTTTTCGGTTTTTGAGGTTTTTTTTTAATTTTGGCGATTTATTTTCGTTCTGGCGATTTTTTTGATTTTGGCGATTTTTTTTCATTTAGGCGATTTTTTTTCATTTAGGCGATTTTTTTTTTCATTTTTGGCGATTTTCGTTTATATAAGCATTTTTTTTTGTTTTGGCGATTTTTGCGGATTTTTGTCATGGTGTGAATTTTTTTTCATTTTGACACTTTCTCGTTTTGGCGATTTTTTCGGTTTTTGGGGTTTTTTTAATTTTGGCGATTTTTTTTCGTTATGGCGTTTTTTTTTTGATTTTGACGATTTATTTTCATATAAGCGATTTTTTTAATTTTTGGCGATTTTTTTTCATATAGGCAATTTTTTTTTGTTTTGGCGATTTTTTTAGTGTTTGGCGTTTTTTTTAATTTTGGCGATTTATTTTCGTTTTGGCGATTTTTTTTATTGTGGCGATTTTTTTCATTTAGGCGATTTTTTTTTTAATTTTTGGCGATTTTTGTTCATATAACCATTTTTTGTTTGTTTTGGCGATTTTTGCGTTTTTTTGGCGTTTTTATTTAATTTTAGCGTTTATTTTTATTTTGGCGATTTTTTTCGCTTTGGCGATTTTTTTTTAAATTTTTGGCGATTTTATAATTTTTGGATTTTTTAGTTTTACCGTTTTTGAAAATTTCAACAGTTTAGCTCTTACGGTTTCCAAGATATAGCAATTTGTTAAAATTACATAGTCAAAATTGCATTAACTGATGGACCACCCTTTAATTTAAATTTTTTTTAATTTTAGTGTTAATTGTTGCAGCATATATAAAAATACACTAATTTTACAAATTTCAAGTGTCAATATGCATATGTACATACATAATACAATTGTATGTATATTACATGGGATTTTAAAAGTTTTCGTCACTCATTTTGGAACACCCTTTAATTTTTAGCTTTTATATATTTGTTGTTGTAGCGACCAAAGTTCTACATACACTGTCCAAATTTCAGACCCGTAGCTTTTACCGTTCCTGAGAAAATAGCCTTCTTCCTAAAACATGAAATATGTTTAATTATTAGGAAATAAGTTAAAGTTTTCCAACCCTGGAAACGTTTTTTTTATTTTGTTAAATTTTAAAATTTTTTTTTTAATTAGAAATACCAATTTTATTCATACCGAAGTATAAAATAAGTTAATTTAATAAAAAAGTAATGAAAACTTGTTTTCGGTAGTTATTTTCTATGGGAATATTGAGTATGACGTTTCCAGCTCTGAAACCGTCTGCTCGATTTTGCTGAATTTCAATAGCAAAATGTTTCGGAAAATTTCTGACACACCAGTCCAAGAACGAAGTCTCTAGCTCTTCTGGGAGCTTGGGAAAACCGATTTCACGTACAGACAGACGGACAGACGGACAGACGGACAGACGGACAGACGGACAGACGGACAGACGGACAGACGGACAGACGGACATCGCTTGTTCGTCTTCCCTATGCATAAGGATCCAGAATATATATACTTTATGTGTCGCTTATTAATATTGTAGAAATTACAAACGGAATGACAAACCTATATATACCCTTTTACCATTTTTTGGTAAAGGGTATAAAAACAAAAAAGTATTCACATACTGATTGGTTTTAAGCAAAAATTAATTTACCGTAAACGATAAATACAGGGCTTCTTTAATGAGTTTCAATGAATATTTGTTTTCAGCAATTCAGACGGAATGAGAATTATATTAATTTTCATTTACTCTTTCGTAGTTAAAGTTAAAACCAAAAAAAGGACGTTCAATAAAAAACAAATACATCTATCTTGTAATCGGGAAATTTAAATTTGTGTTGTGTGCTGCTTAAAAAAATTCTGCAGATTATATCAGCAGCCCAGGCCTTTGAAATGAGAAATGGCTGCTTCGTATGGCCTAAAAAAATTAAACGGATGGAACTTAGATGCCCATGAGTTTTAAAATAGCGCGGTGTACTGTCAACTGTCGTTAAAATAAAAGCTGTCATTGCACGAATATCATGTAGGAGATTTGTACTGTTATGCTAAAAATAACTAGTAAACTATTTTATGGCCACAAAGAAGTACACTAAAAAAAAATTAACCAAAACTTTGGAAAATTTTCTAAATTTGAATAAAAAAAAGTTATCGTGTGGCGCCAAAGCTGTTTTTTACTTGAACCCTGTAAAATATTTACTAAATTTCTAGTTCACTAATGAACTACTTTAAAGTAATTATATTTTCATATTTAAGCAAAATTTTCCTAAAATTAAGTAAAATTTTCCCATAAAATTCGGAGCCTTGCAAAAAAATTTTTTCGTCCTTGATCTCAAAGTTTAAAAAATTTTATTTTATGTACAAAAAAATAAATTTCAAGTTCAAATATTCTTCGAAAATATGAAAAATTTACTTAGATTTTTTGCTAAATGCAAATTAATAATAAATTCTATAATTCAAACAAAAGAAAAATTGAAACTGGTAAATATTTTCCTAAAATTTGGTATACCTTTTTACATTTTTTAAGTAAGTCAAATTTCATGAACTAATCAGGAGTAATTCATTTCCTAAACTTTAGATTTTGATTTAAAACGAAATGGACTAGTCATTAATATAAAATTTCCTTCAGTTTATAACCATTTTCCTACTTTTAGTAAATATTTCCTTTAAGTCAGTAAACATTTCCTGAAATGTGAGAAATTTATTGAGTATTTTTATGAACTAGTTTTGAGGATATGAACTTTTTATTTTTTACTCATTTTAAATAATTTTTAATAGATTTTTGTAAAAATTTACTTAAACTTAGAAAAAATTACTTAAACTTAGATTTTTTTTACTTGATTTTAGGAAAGAAAATTTCTTAATAATAAAAGTACATGTCTTTTTTTTTAGTGTAGTTTAAAAAGAAGTAATACTCTATAATGTTTTCGGATGACTTTATACTCGTATCCAGTATAACAAAAAGCGCTGAATTCCTTATAACTGCAAACAAACTTTGGTAAGAGCTTAACGCGTATTGTTCAGGGATATTTATTGCTACATGCGCTTATTTTTCAAATTATAATAATAAAATACAATCAATTCATATGATATTCATATAATTTCAAATAATTACGTGTGTGAAAAATATTGTGGGCTTTTTATTTTATGTTGTTATTTGTATTTTAAAGCAGAAATAATTAAAAGAAAGAAACTCAATTAATTTATTTTATTTTTGCTTGTTGCTTGTTTGCTGGTTTGAGCGCCGCGAATTGTCATTAATGTCTTAATTCCATCAGGGCGCAATTTTATAAAATTGTTTTTTTTATATTTATTTTGTCAATGTCCGTTAGTTTCTACGTTTACGTTGCTGTATGTCCAGGATAATGGGCTTCATTGATGTGCGTTGTTGTGTCACTAACTTTTATTCATGTTGTTGTGTCATAACAAAGTATGTACTGGGTATTATGTGTAGTTTGTTACTTTTTTTTATTTTTTATTTTTTTGTTCTATAATCTAAAAGTGTTTTTGTTGCAAAAATTGCCATTTTTCAGCTTGGGAAAAATTTGAATCTTTTTTATAAAAACTTGCTGCTGAAGTTGTTGTCGTTATTGCAATATAAATCGTTTGTTATTTTTAACTAAACTGATTTTTTACAGTTGACTTGTTGTTGTACATATTAGCATTTGAATGCATTCTGTTGTATCGTTCGGATATTTTTTGTTTTGAATGTTCATGTCACATTGAGGATGCACCAAAATACCTCCCGCTCGTTATTACTGCTGCTATTCCTGCTGGTGTTATGGGTGTGTTTATGTGGGCGTGCGGGTGTATGTGTTTGTGTTTGGGTTTTTTGTGGAAATTCAGTCACACGACAATAAATTTTAATGTTTGGCAAAACACTTTTCATGCAGAGTGCTTTTTTATTGTTTTGTGTATTGCAGCAATCGCATTGTTCGAGTTGCTTGTTGATGTTGCTCACCGATTTTTTTGCTATTTCTTTGTTTTTCTATTATTTTTATATGAAAGTATTATGAAAGTTTAATGGAATATTTATTACTGTCCCGAGAAGAGATTTTAAATAAATAAAAAATAATAAAACTAAATTAAATTGATGCTCATTCATTTTTTATTTATGCAGGTATGATGATATTTTATAAACTCATTGTTGATTTCGTGAAATTTTATAAAATTCATTGATGTAGATATAATTAAATTCTTATTTATTTATCAAAAAAGGTCAAAATATTTAAGAATTAAAAAAGAAAAATAAAATTATTTGCCAGTTGTCTAATTGTTACAGATAAAGTTAGTAGATAAATAAATTGATAGCAATGAAGGTGCTTGGACGCATCAATATGAATGAAGAGTGTAACTGACCTGAGTGTAAGTATGCCATAGACTTTTCGTGTGTTAAAACAACGTTATATAACTCAAATGATTTAATTTTTTTTGTATTATAATGTGTACTTTTTTATTTATAATATATAATTCTGCAAAGAGGACACATCTAAATTTCTTTAATATAATAAAAGAAAGTTTTAGTACATACATACTACATATGTATACATGTACATACTTGCAACAGAATACAAGAAAATAATAATAAAAAATAGTTTCTTCTCTATATATTATCAGTGGTATAAAAAGATTAAAATATCATAAAGGCTTTCCAATCTCTCTATGAGTTCGAACAAATGGAAAATACTTTTTAAGAAAGAAAAAAAAAGAAATAAATGCACGAAAGAGCTGATTTTATCTTATTTTCTGTAAAAGTAATTACTTATCTGTGATTCTGTTGTTCAGTGAATTTTTCTTGTTGCAATAAATAATTAATAGCAACTGTTCGGGGAAGCATGCCTTTGTGTTTCTCTCCAACTAAAAGGAACTTGTTCAACAAGTTACTAACGTCTCTTTTTCTTTTTTGTTTTATTTTGTTGCTTTAGTTGATTTTAGCCGGAAATTAAATTTTGTGTTTTATTTTTCCTGTTCCGCTGAAAAGTATTTCATTTATTTTATAGTTTTCAATAGAAAAAAAAACGTGTAGGTTAGAATTTTCCTTTACTCTTCGCCGCCAAATTTCATTAATGAAAGAAAATCATTTCTTATTAAGTTCATTTAGTGTTATTTGTTCCATTTAATGCATCTTTTATTTCTTAGAATATCACACACCGACATACACACTTGCTGTTTAAAAATAATTTACTCGCAGTCTTAAATAGTTCGCTTTTTGCTTAAAAAATAAAAAAATATGAAAAATGCCCACGGATTTTCAATAATTACCATTGAACGTTTAAGCTTCATATTTATTTAATTTTTTTGTGCATGGAAACTGTTTGCTTTATTTTCAAATATTAAGGGTTTTCATGAGAACTCTTAAAATTGCCATTTGTGCAACTGGGCAAACTTGCAAGAAGCCCCTTTTGAACTTTTGCGCAAACAGTTTATTTAAATTTGCAACAAACGTCAAAAATGCAGTTAATAAAAATAAAATAAGAAAATTTCAAGAAATTTTTAATTTAAAAAAATATTTATTTATTTCTATAAAAATAAGAAAGTGTGTGTGTGTGTGTGTGTCTAAAAATGCGTAAAGAAAGCCAAAAAATGCAAGAAGTTGTTATTTACAAAATGCTCAATTGCTCAGCTTAACGGCCAAATTTTGTAAAAAGAAACGTTTTTTTTCGTTTTGAAATTTGTATGAAAAAAATATTTTTTGAAACGAATTTTCTATATTTTTCATACAAATTTGAAACGTTTAAAAACGAACATTTTTAAAAAATCTGCCTATAAGCTTACAAGTGAAAATTATTGGGCAGATTTAACAGGTTTGTGTAAATAAATTCCCCTAAAATTTTTGACATTTTATTTACGAGACTATACAAATGCACAATTGCACAGTTTGCAAGGCTTTTGAACTTTATCATAAGAACCCTTATTATTTTCAATCAATATTCACATTTGGTAGAGATGAAAGCGAAATGAATATGGATATCCAATGAAAAATGTTTATAGCCATAGGATATTCTATCACAAAAGTATTTTTAAATAATTGCTGAAAAGAAACCACCAACGAGTTTTTTCCTTATAGCAACTAAGGGCTAATAAATCAGTCAACGCTTAATCGCTGGCTTATTTAAACTAAAATCAAATTTATATGTAGTTTAAACTCAACAGGAGTAAATCAGTGAACCATATCTTATATGTTGCAACATTTATAATAAAAAGGACTTTTATTTAAAATTAATTTTAAAAATTTATTTGGTGAGCGACTGTAGCACGCTCTGAAATTATAATTTAAAATGCCTACTTACTACAAAAATATTAAGGCTTATATACTACTTATGAGAAGATTCTAGATTTAGAATTAATACGAAATAAATGGAAAATTACAAACCAATTGAAATATGATAAATGTCTTAAAAGCTAAATGCCTAAAATTAGTATAAACATATGGTGGGAAATTAAAGTGTAATACGATCCATCCTTTAAATATTATTTCATTCCCACAGCAAACAATCACCGCTAGTATGCGTTCAAGGTTAGTACGATATTTGACTCTTGAAATTATGCATGCAGGCACTTAAAATAATGAAAACAATTAGTGCTGTATTTAAAAGAATGTGATAATGCTACACCTCCACTTTTCGCAAGAATGTTCATACAACGTTAGTTTTATGGACATTCTTTTACATTTAATTTATAATATATTTTTAGTTAATGTATGTTTATTAATATTATTGTTATTACTATATACTGCGCAGTAAAATATTAAGTTCTATTAGGTAATGTATAGCTTAAGTCTATTTTTATGCACTACTTGTTGCTTATTAGTTTTCTTATCAAATATTGTTATATTATTTCTTATATCTATGTTTTGAATTTCGTATGGTCCTTTATAGTTTGGCTCTATTTTGTGACCTGATTCATTTTTAAGTAAAACTAAATCTCCTATATTTAAATTACAATCTATAATGTTTCTATCATAATATTCTTTTTGTCTAATTTTATTCTTATCTAGTAATTGTTGGGCCCTCTTATAAGCTACTTCTAACCTAAACTTTGCTTCCTTAGCGTAATTATCTATATTATATAATGGAGTTATTCTATCTACTTCAGTAAATTGCTTAAAGATGTTGGGTAGTTTTGCAAACACCAACTCAAAAGGACAATAATTATGTACAGTTGATGGCGTCGTATTGAAACAATACGTGAAATATCTTAGCCATTCGTCCCAATCGTTTTTGTCTACTGATATGTAGGAACGTACATATTCGTTAAAAGTTCTATGACTTCTTTCAATTGTACCTAAGGTTTGGTGATGGTGTGCAGTGGAAGTTAGTTTTTCAATTTTGAGGAGATTGCATAATTCTGCTAATATAGAATTTTTATATTCCGTACCCATGTCCGAGATGAACGTCTTCATTGGACCATAGGTAAGTATAAAATTTTCAAATATCGCCTTAGCGATTGTTTTAGCGCTTTTGTCTTGTATTGGTATTGTCACTAAATATTTAGTTAAATCACATATTATTGTGATTGCGTATTCATTTCCGAGTAATGATTTCGGAAACGGTCCTATTGTGTCCACGTACACCGTGTCAAATGGTTTTGATGGTGTTGGTGTAATTGTCATTGGGCTTTTAGAATGTTTTAGTGTTTTGGCAGTTTGACATTTATGACATTGTTTTACATATTTAGATATGTCTTTTGACATATTTTTCCAATAGTAATATCTTTTTATTTTTTCTAATGTTCTATATATTCCGCAATGACCTCCTTCGATGGGATCATCATGATATTTCAGCATAATTTCAAGAATTGCCTTAGCATTCTTATTATTAATTTGGGTCACCTCATTTAGTAGCGCTACTATTATATTTTTTAAGTATTTATTGCCCATTTCTTTAAAATTAATTATTGAGATAAATTCGAAAATTTTCTCTGTAGGTGCCACTTGTAATTTACTAATATTGTATTTACCGGCCACTTTTTCGAGCCTAGGGAAAAACTGTCCTAAGTCAAGATTCCCTTTAGTAAATAAATCATTAATTTGTACATGTGCAATTATTGATTTTCCTCTTTTGATGTAACATCTACCGGGAATAATTTTTAATTTGCAAAATTTTCTGACGTCAGTATTATTTAATGGTACAAATATATTGGGCTTATTATTATTGTTTATTTTATGCTGATTGTTTATTTTATTACTATTCTTTTTTATTTCTTTATTGGTCATCGATCTTGTCGTGACTCTCAATATAGAACAAATGTTATTATTCATGTCTTTAAGATCTTTTATGGTAACGCGCGATAGTGCATCGGCAACATAGTTATCTTTTCCCCTAAGGTATTCAACCGTAAAATCATATTCCTCTAAATCGAGTCTAATTCTTGTTAGTTTGGAGCTTGGATTTTTCATTGAAAACAAATAAGAAAGTGGTCTGTGATCTGTGCGGACAAGAAAGTGTTTTCCATAAATGTATGGTCTAAAATGTGTTATGGCCCAATGTATGGCCGTTAGCTCTTGTTCTATTGTTGATTTGTTGCTTTCACCTTTAGTAAATGTTTTTGATGCATAAGCTATTGGAAGGTGTTTACCCTCATACTCTTGTGTTAATACTGCTCCACAAGCATATTTGCTTGCATCTGTTGTAATGCAAAATTCTTTAGTGAAATCTGGGTATTGCAGTAAAGTAGGACTCATAAGTGTCTTTTTGAGGTATTTAAATGCAGAGTCGCACTCTTTCGTCCATTCAAATGGTGTATTTTTCTTTGATAATTTTGTTAGATGTCGAGAGTATTCAGAAAAATTTTTAATGAATCTACGGTAATAGTTACAAAACGCTACGAATCTTTTGGCACTGTCCGCATCTGTTGGTGTAGGATAATTTTCAATTATTGAATATTTATTATCATCTGGTAGTATTCCTTTGTCTGTGCATTTGTGACCAAGGTAAGTTACCTCTTTCCTGAAAAATGAGCACTTTTCTGGATGAAGTTTTAAATTGTGTTTGCGACATAGATCAAAAACATTCTTTAAGTTTACTAGCATATGTTTTTCCGAACATCCCAGAACAACTAAGTCGTCCATATAAAGGAAAGCTTGATCTGGATTCAATCCACTAAAAGCAAGTGTCATCATTCTTTGGAAAGAATTGGGAGCTATTTTTAAACCGTATGGTAATCGTGTGAATCTATATGATCCATTATTTGTTGAAAATGACGTTAAGTCTCTTGAGTTTTTATCCAAACTAATTTGATGGAATCCTGACATTAAATCTAAACAAGAGAAATATTTTGCTCTGCCCAGTTGGTCTAGAATGTCATCTATTCTGGGTAATGGGAATTTGTCTGCTATCAATTTCTTATTTATTTGTCTGTAATCTATAACCAATCTCCATCTTTTGTTTTCAGAATTAGGCAATGATTTCTTTGGTACTAATAATATTGGGCTATTGTATTCAGATTGTGATGGTTCGATGATATTGTCGTCTATGAGCTTTTTTACTTGCTTATCAATTTCTTCTTTGTGTGAATGTGGTATTCTATAATTTTTGATGTATACAGGTTGTGTATCTTTTATTCTCAACTTTTGTTCATAGAAATTATTAGTAGTTATTGTTTCTGTTTCTAAACCGAAAATATCACAATATGAGGTACATAGTGCTGTTAAAGTATTTTTAAACTGTTCCGGAAAATTTTTCTTTAAGATTTTTAATACTTCTTCATTTCTATTTGTATTTATTTTAGGATTACTTTTAAATATGCTGTAGTTTGAAATGTTTTCGGTTTTTATTTTGTTTTGTTTGATTTTGATGATGTTATCGTTAGTGTTAAGGATTCTGATAAATGCATTATTTGTTGTTACCAATGTATTTGCTATAAAAACACCTGGTTCTATTTCTTGATTAGGGATTAATAATTCATTGTCTGATGAAATTAGTTTTATTTGTCGTATAACTTCGGATCTTGGTGGTAAAATTATGTCATTACCATTATTTGTGATTGGTATTTCTATTGGATGTGCGATATAAAATGGGCGTAGGATAAGGTAATCAAAATCATTATTGAAATCTAATATGCAATTATATTTTTTAATGAAATCCATGCCAATAATGCCATCGCATGGTATTGGGAAATTGTTTTTTACTACTTGAAATTTATGAGGTATTAAAAAATTTTTGTGTTTTAAATCGAAAAATATACTACCGATTGACTGTATTTTACCTTGTCCTATTCCGCTTAATGTTGTTGTTTTATAAGTATTTATTTGATTTATGTTGAAATGTGTTATTTTTATTAGTGAAATATCTGCTCCTGTGTCTATTAGTAATGTTATTGGGGTGTTAGTATTGGCTATTTGTAATTTAACGCAGAAACATAAGTTGAGATTGAGATTGTATACCTTATTATTTATTGAATTGGTCTTAGGGGAACATCCTGGTTTTCCGAATCAAATTCGTTTGATTCTGTTGCTCTAACATAGTTTGTATTTCTACTGTTGTTGTTAGATCTTCGCCTGTAATTGTTATTTGTATTGTTGCTACTTCTGTTATTATTGTTATTGTTATTATAGTTTCTATTATTATTAATATTTCTATCTTTTGGGTAATTATTTCTTCCACGAAATCTTGTGAAATTTCCACGGAAATAGTTATTCCTGTTATTTGGTCTTTGACCAAAGTGAAGTATGGCATTTTGTTGTCCAGTTGCTTCTGTGCAACTGTTTATAAATTTAGTAACAGCTTCGTTCATGCTGTTAAATTGGCCTGCTTCCATGATAAGTTTTACCTTATCTATGGTGCAGTTTTTAGTGAGAGCTTTTACGGCAACTTGTGTTGAATATTTTGTTGCTAGCTCATTTGTTAATCCGTCAGATATGTAGGCTGTTTCCAATGATTTTGTAAGAAGTTCTATTTCTTGGTCAATTAAATTTCTAGCATTACCTTTTAGCTTTGTTTTGATGATAGAAATGGCTATGGCCTCGTGTGTGTCTTTTATTGTGTCTATTAATAGTAAGGAATCAATAAATGCTCTTAAATTTTCTGGTTTGCCATCAAAATCTATAATTAGTTTTGAGGCTGTATTGAGGAATTCTATTGCTGTCTGTGGCATTATTGTGTTTGGTTTTTCTTCTAATTGCGAAAGGTAACTGTCAACTTCTATTATTGTATGAAGACTATCTGTTATGTTAAGTGAAATATTTTTCTTAATTAGCAAGTTTGAAAGTTTATTTCTAATATCCTGATAGAAAGCGTCTGCAGCTATTTTATGTGGAGTAGCTAGTTTTTCATAATTTTCATATAAAGTTTTTCTTATTTCTTCTAAACTCTGTAAGAGAATTTTAAGGTGTTTTATTAGAGTTTCTTGGCTAATTTGTCTGTCTATATTGAGACATTTATAGGATTTATCAAAGTTTATTTGGATTTCTCTACAGTATTTTATGACAGTTAACCAATCCATAAGTTATAAAAAAAAATATTAAAGTTTTCTTTTTTCTTTCTCAATGCGTTCAGACCATTTTATTGCTGCTATTGTTTCCTCTTCTAATCTTGGAGCATTTTTAATATCTTCTTCAGTAGGTGTACCTTCTAAACCTATTAGTTTCCATAGTTCAGCTAACCAGTTAATTTTTTCTTCTATACTTATTTCATTTTCATTTATGGTTTCGGCCCATTGTATTGGGTTTTTAGATTTATTTTTGTTTTTGTTATTATAAAGAACCATTTACAATTTATTTTGCCAGAAATAATTTAAGGAAAAAAAATATTATAAAAATTTTATATACATATATTTTGAAGATTTTGCAGATTTCATGTACTTTTACAGTGATTTTGTTATAAAACAAGTTTTCTTGTTAATTATATATTATTTTGTTAAAAATATTTTGTATATATATATTTTTTTTTTCATTAGTATTTTTAGACAATCACAATTTATTAAAACTTAATTAAAATATTTATTTTTTTTTTTTTATTTTTTTTTTTTTTTATAATAAAAGGATTTTTTTTTTTTTTTTTTTTTTTTTTTAATTTTTTTTTTTTTTTATATTTTTTTTTTTTAATCTCTTTTAATGTTTGTTTAATATTTGTAATTTTATTTTTAATGATTTGGAGTTCTTCTCCTTTTGTATAAAGTTCTTGATGTAGGAGTACCCTCAGCTCTACCTTCAGTTTGTTTCTGCGGCCTCCTCTTGATTTATGGACGTTTGGAATTGGAAATATAGGATATGTTGGCTCCTCCGGCCTTTTCTTCTTGATTATAAGCGGTTTTGGTCCTTTATTTAAAATTGCTGGTTTCTCACTAGGATGAGCGCCCTCTTCTAGTAGCTGCTTCCAACGGACTTCCGCCTCTGCTATATCCTTGAGGATCTCTTCCAAAGATTGTTCCATGTATTAGGTTCTAAACAATTTTTTTCACAGAATACGACTGAGCATAAGCTATGTATGCCGTATTCTAGTGTCCTTTTTCTTTAAAACTTACAGCAAGAAGGATAAGCAATAATTGCTATGTAGTCCTTTTGCTTTACCGTTTTTAAAGTGGCAGGATCGCCATGCAACATTTATAATAAAAAGGACTTTTATTTAAAATTAATTTTAAAAATTTATTTGGTGAGCGACTGTAGCACGCTCTGAAATTATAATTTAAAATGCCTACTTACTACAAAAATATTAAGGCTTATATACTACTTATGAGAAGATTCTAGATTTAGAATTAATACGAAATAAATGGAAAATTACAAACCAATTGAAATATGATAAATGTCTTAAAAGCTAAATGCCTAAAATTAGTATAAACATTTGGTGGGAAATTAAAGTGTAATACGATCCATCCTTTAAATATTATTTCATTCCCACAGCAAACAATCACCGCTAGTATGCGTTCAAGGTTAGTACGATATTTGACTCTTGAAATTATGCATGCAGGCACTTAAAATAATGAAAACAATTAGTGCTGTATTTAAAAGAATGTGATAATGCTACAATGTAGTTTAAATTTAAGTTTTGCACAGGCTATCAATTAAAAAAAAGGTAAAAAATTTTAATTAAAGGTGGCCAAATTTTACTGAGAAGGAAACTATATTTATGCTTGTCCAAGTATACAAGAATAAAAGAGTGTAAGGAAAAAAGTTAGAAAAAAGTTGAGTTCTCTTTTAATGCAAAACATATGGTCTGTAAGTAACAAAACCATATGGCCTGTATTGGTAGTTTAAAAGGTCAATTTTATGCATTTATAGATGAATTAAATACTGTATTGCCCAGAAAAAAATATAAATCCTAAAAAAACCAAAAATTATAAAATCGCCAAACGGAAAAAAATCGCCAAAAACCCGAAAAAATCGCCAAAAATTTCCAAAAAATTCCCAAAACGAAAAAAATCGCCAAAACCGAAAAAAATCGCCAAAACGAGAAAAAGGCGCCAAAACCAAAATAATTAATTGTATGAAAAAAAATCACCAAAATGAAAAAAAATCGCCAAAAGCCGAAAAAAATCTCCAAGATTAGAAAAAAAGTGTCAAAACTAAAAAAAGCGCCTAAATGAATAAAGTCGCCAAAGTGAAGAAACGCCAAAAACCGAAAATCACCAAAATTAAAAAAAATACCCAGAACAAAAAATCGCAAAAAATAAAAAAACGCCAAAAACCGAAAAAATCGCCAAAGCGAGAAAAAAAATTTAAAACTAAAGAAATGGCCAAAATTAAAAAAAAATCCAAAAACCGAAAAAATCGCCAAAACAAAAAATGTCGCCAAATTAAAAAAATCGCATAAATAAAAAATCGCCAAAAATTAAAAAAACGAAAAAAAAAAATTCAAAAACTTTATTTTATATAGGCTACCAAAGTTCGTACGGAAACGTTCGTGCGGAGGTCAAAGTCGCACTTTACTGAATTTATTACTTATTATTAACGTGGCTTAAGTTCTTTCCATATGTTTTGATTTTTTTGATGCAAAAAAACTTTTAACAACTTTCCAATACACCATATTTATTGTGTAAATATTGCACAATTTGAAGAGAAAAAACAAATTATATATTTTTTCCTAATGCAAATACAACACATTCAACACTTTCGGAATACTGTCTTGATAAGTTGCACAGTAATTGAAAAAGAAAGTCTTTTAGTGCTAGAAGAAGATATTAAGAAAGTTGTTGCTTAAAATCCCATATAAACCTGTAACAAAGCATTTGTATAAATAAATGTTGCGTAATAAAGTAAATCATGTTGTTGCTCTTGGCCAATTACTAACTCTGTTCCAGCTTAACAGTTTTCTGTCTGACTCTTGAGTGTTTAGGAAGGCTGCCATTATAAAATAATAAAACAATTTGCTTCCCTATGGGTGTTTGAGGAAGGCAAAGAGAAAAGTAACTTAATTCAAGCTGACGTTAAACATGGTGAGTGCTACTGACAGCTGGTGATGGATTATGTGGCTGGTGCTCTATTAAGTCGATGTTTTAGCCAAGACAGCAATAGGCCATTTACATTTGGGGTTTCATCCCTGGTGCGTGAGTCAAGCGTTAGTGTTTTCATGGCAAAAAATTTATCCCAGTACAAAATTGCTTCAATATGTGCATGAATATGTTTACATTAGCTAACTTTCTGGCTTTGAAACCTGCGTTATTATGGCGCTATTAAATCACCTTTTTCTATAGTTTACTTCTTATATATTCACTGCTTCTAATCAAGCTCATAGTTTGAAGCGCTTAATGACCTTATTGCTTAAAAAAACATAAATTTTTTTTACTGGGATGTTCTCTTAAGTATTCTTCTCATATTACGTATAAGTCAAGTTGCTTTGGTGGCTTGGCAAATTACAGAATGTTTTATCTTATATCTAAAAAATTTTGCCACAAAACACCTTCAGTGTAACTGAACGAGGTTTGTCGACAGAACATTAAATAAAAGCTGCAATGAGTGTAGCAGGGACAAGAGCCTTAATGTAAAAACCACCAACATAGCTGGAGATTTGTGTAAAGACCATACGTTGAGGTTATGTTTTAAGTGATGATTAAGGTGTCAGAGCTTGTCACTATGCTTTTAACTTTGCACTTTAAAAATATTTATTATTCATGCAAAAGTAAACACATTCTAGAAGTTTTAAATTTTTAAACATAAAGCTAAATGCTTTGTGATTTATTAGACAACAAGTTATTTCATTAAACAAAAAAAAAATATATCAAAGACTCTGTTTCATTAACTTGTGGCAATTTCAAGAATATATAGAGATGGCTTTGGCGTTTATTTAATTAACTGGTTTCACTAGTCACAAAATGTTAATAAATTAACTAATGCAGGGTGTGATATTTTTGCAACTACATATCTGTCAATATGATAAAAGGAATGGACACAAAATTCGCTTCTTTGTAGGTAAATGGTTAGATTGGAGATAAATTAACAAATTTGTAAATTTAGTTTTAGACTGAAAGGTACATGCACTACAAAGCATGTGTATATGTGTGAAAAGTGAAGTTACATCATTCATTTTACAATATGACATTGTCATATAATTAAGACAATCTTGTTGTAGTTCTTGTTAAATACATTGAAAGTTAAATTGGTTAATTTTAGAACAATAATGTAAGAGACAAAGGAAGAAAATACACATGTTTATATACTCTCATTTAAATAATTATTTACTAATTGAAATTATTTTACTCGAACAAAGCATTTTGTTTTAATAATAAGATGGAAACAGTTTGTAATATGACAAAAAGGAAGAATTAATTAGAACTTTAAATGTCAAATATATACATCTGTGACAATATGCAATAATAGTTTAAGTTGAATTAAGAAGAATTTCCTGTACTTTGCAGTATTATGTCCTAGTTGAAAGCTGCAGTAAGAAGGGATTAAAAAAAAGTAAAAGCATGCATTAGAGCTTTTCTACTTAAGCGATCATTGCATATTGCCACAGATATGTACTCGTATCAATTTAACTGCAGAAGCAAAAAGTTTTACAATTTTACTATTCTCATGAAATTATTATACTATATTTATATGAGGCCGGTCTCAAAACAAGCTGACCTGACTAATAAAGGTGGCAGTAATTAAAACGAAAATTGCTGTGGTGAAAAAAAAACAAGCAAACAAATGAAACATGTGTTTTAAGTACAATAAGTCACTATGTTTGATATTCAATACTAGGTTCAACTCTACATGAGTATACGCCTTCGTATGCGGTTATAAAATACCATATGATTGGCAAAAAAAAAAACACTGCATTGGTCCACCAATTGAGGCGTCCATATGCAAGAATGGTGTAAAAAGTTAACGATGATGATCATTGGCCTGATGATCTGATCAATTTGCTTTGTTTTTGTGGGAAGCATAGTTGATACTCTATTCAAATTTTTTAAAAATGTTTATCAACATTGATTAATTCGTACAAAAAATTTGACATGTAATAAAACTTAAATAAAATATTTTTACATATGTTACCTATAGTGTTGTTTGAACCAAATGTGTTTGCTAGGTTTCGCAGCAATCAAATAAGTAAAAGATCGTAAAATCAAGTTTAAAAATTGTGGATCTGTCTCCAGCCACTTTTTTTAGAATGGGACTAATAAGTAGCTAAACCCTCTCAGAAAACAAAAATTTTTACAATCGGTCACAAATGTACCAAGTTATGAAGCTCCACACCTAAAAAAAAATAGAGACGAATTGTTAACCTCCTTTTCTTGAAGTCGGCTAAAAAATATTAACTGGCGCTTGAAAATATGCTTAAATTTTTTTATGTTTTTAGAAACACCTCATGTATTTGTTGTAAATTCTATTGCAAAACAAGTGCCACTATTATATATTATTTCCCATTAAAACTTAAAATCTTGAAGATACATTTCAAATATTTTCCCCAAGAAAAACAGGGTATTATTGCTCAAAATTTTTTCATGAACCATTCGTGCCAATTTATTGACATGTACTTTGGCTGCATTTCGCTTGAAATATTCCGCCCTGTTCTCTAAACCAACCATTTTGAAACCGCACGATTTTAGAAAGCTAACTCCGGCAATAGAAATATTTTTTTAATTTTTTTTAACTTATTTTATTATATAGATTGACAAGTATCATATCTGAAAGAAAATTATCATGCATGATTTTAAACACGTCTGCAGGGCCATTGTTAATTTTTTGAAACCAAGAAATTTACTCGGATTTGGTTTACAGAACAGGGCCGATTGAACAGATTACCAGGCTTAATGCGAACCATTTTACGACGCGAGAAATACAGCAACAAGCTACAGTATACATAAAAATAATTATTTCTAATTTTTTTTGTTAAACAGGCTGGCTTGCATTTTCGATGGCGATATGTATGTGGTCCATTAGGAAATACATTTTAGTCATGTATTGGCGTATATTGGGCAATTGCAGGAAAAACTATAAAAACTAAAGATGCCACATAATTGAATGCGCCATTAGTTATGTGTATTGCAGTATTTAAAGTTGGCTTTAATACAATTCTATACACTTTTAATAATATTTTCATTCAAGTCTCACACACAACATGAAGAAAATGAAGTTTAGTAATAAAAGGCAATAGCCAAGCAACCTACTTTCTTCGTTTACTGCGGAATTTTGGTACCCGCATGAAATGTGCCGAAATTGTTTTATTGTGTTTCATTTGGAAACAGTACGTAAAGTATGTGTGTAGCCTTGCAGAGAATAAAGGTTTTGATGTGTCTGATGTTCGTGAGAATTTCTCAATGTACACTGGTCGAATTTACTTATTTGGGATATTCAAATGGTAGTCTTAAGTGTCGTAATATCTTAATATTTTAACAGTTTAAATTTTTTTTGTTGTGGCTCAAATAGAAAAGTTCTAAAATACTCGTTATAAGATTTTCTGAAGTATGTTTATTGTTTTGTCCTAACAGCACGTATAAATAAAATAGAGTTCGCGAGAGTGTTTTTTCCTAGTTTGGCACTAACGCTCAAAATTTGGGGATTTTGAGTCTTCGAAAAGCACTAAATAGTGCTTTTAAGAAATTTGTGTATTTCCTAAAATTACTTTAATTAAAACTTGGTGTATTTATTTTTTCAGTTTAAAGAATACCTTTCTCGTCCGATATATATTATAGTATAGCTTAAAAAATATTAAACATTACCAATCTTCACTCGTTTTCACGCTTTTCAGATCTCAAAATTGCGCTTTTTAATGTGTTTTTTAAATCTAGATGTGCTCTTAGAGTAAAAAAAGTTGACATCACTGGTAATCAATGTACAAAGCAGGGTTGTCAAATTTTTTCTGAACTATTTCGCCAAATTGATTTTAAAAATCGCCAAAAGTCGCCAAAATAAAATCGCTTAAAATTATTTCTTGTAAATTTTTCTCATGCAAATTCAAAAGTCATTCATTACTTTAATTAATATATGAGAAATCATTAAAATAAAATTGTTTTGATTTCTTGCAGACGAGAATATATTTTTTAAACTACCCCTACAACAAACTAATTCTTTGATGTTCAATTTCGTAAAAAAATGAGCTTAAATCAAAAATTTAGAAACCAAACAAGTTCAAAAATCACAAAGTTTGGTGAGAAATCGCCATATCTGGCAGTCCTGGTACAAAGGTGCTAAAGCAAAAATACAAATAACGGCCCTTTTCACAGTGTACAATTAAAAACTAACAGGGACTCTAACGGCAAGCTTTGTATGAAAAACTGTCAGTTAACTCTTAATCATACATTGTGAAAAGGGACGTAAGTACAATATTTATAGTTGTAAATTATAAGGGGTTGCTCACAGCAGTTATGTTTTTTCGTGTTATCATTTTAAAACATATTAATTTATGACTACCATTTGAATACCCCCAATTCTGTATATGAGTTTGTTGTTGTCGTTTTGAATTACTTGTTTGTATGCTAACTGAATATCTGCCGCCTGGCCTGCCAGTTTGTCTGCCTGATCGTTTTGTTCAACGTAACATTTATAAAAATTAAAGCGGCGATTGTAAAGAATGATTTTTTTCTTCAATAAAACCGCATTCTTTCGTTTCCTTAATAATAGCAAGAACATGTAAGATTACAACATTTACGTTAATCCAATACACATGCTCGTACATAGGAGTATGTACAGTATATAAATACATATGTACATGAGAAATTTAACCTACAATCGTTAAATGAATGAACCTTTGAGTATATATGTATGCATGTATGTATGTTAATAGTTTTTGGAAGCGTGCTGCATGCAATCCTTTACAAGAAACGCTGTACTCGTAAATTGTTGAACATTGAGGATTCATTATTACATTGTGTTTTTTTATCACTTTGTTAAAATGGTATACAATTTTGTTTTATATCAATTTTTTATTTATTTATATGCCCACCGATTAAACAGGAGCTTAAGAATTTCTGTTGATGAAAGTAAAAATTAATAAGAAAAGATTTATTGCTTTTTTCCGATATTGCTTGTAATTAATTTAATAGAAACAACAGCAGGCAGGAAGGGAGTCTGCCAAAAGAAATAAGTGAATAATAAATGAGCAGAAATGACAATTCGTTGGTTGGTTGGTTATTGGTTTGCGCCACAGTATATTCAAAACACATTATGTCTGCAGCAAACCAATAACCAACCGACGAATTATAAAGTAAAATGTTGGTTAGTTTCCAATAGTTTCTAGTTTACAGTGTTCTATCTAGTTTATAATAAAAATATAACAAGTAAACATTTTTCCACAATAGCATAAGCAGTCATATAGATTAAAGCTACACACGCAGCACTTTTTCATGTGGTTTTACAGGAGCTCTTCGAAATTACTGCATTATCGATTGAATAATTATGACAACAATAAGAATATTACAAAGAAATGTTTCACAAATTTCTATGAATTGCTTGAGCTGACAAAGGCACTACTTACAATCTCTGGAAGCTTAAAAACTACAAAAAATTATTTATTTTGTATATTAAATGAAAATAGATTAAACAAAGTAAAAACTTCTCTAATGTCTGTAGTAAAATAAATAAAATAATTCCCAATTACAGCTTGCTGCCAGTTATTGAATCAACAGCTTGATTGCACAAGACTTTCTATTTAAAAAAAGTTAAAGTGAATACTAATCGCATTACAATAGATTACTTAGAAATCTTTATACGAATACTTATGTAATTCATTACAAAATTATATTGCTTTGCAGTAAGTATTGTTTGCTTAAAGTAAATAAAGTTTTTATGAAGTTGCAATGTGAGCACATGAATCATCTGCATATGTGTGTACATAAATAACTTTGTATGTACATACTCATATATACTTATGCCGATTACATTGCGTAGATGAGTTTTCTTGAGTTAACCTCAAAAAAAAACACAATTGTCATTGACTTACTCGTACTAGTAAATGCTGTTATCATCGTTATGATTGTCAGTTTCATTATGTTGTTGTGGCAAACAACACTGAAAGCCCAGAAGCTCTCACTCACACCAACACACTTGGTTATTCATTTTTAAGCCATGAATGGCTTTTTAGTGCGAATAGACGAATAAAGGGCAAAACCGAAATAATCATTTTAAATATAGAGCAACTGCTGCACTCTACCAGAAAATGGTACCAGCAGAAAAAGTGCAAATTTTACCACCGGCAATATTTAGCAGCAAGTGTGGATGTAGACAACAAGTTGTATGAAGGAGTTTACTTTTAGTGAAACTACTACAACACTGGCGTAATCAACTTTTAGTAACAAAACGTGTCAACTGCAGCTGTGTCACATGTACATACACATACATACACACACATCGTATAATATGTAATAATAGTACATGGCAAATTTGAAACGAGCACACAAGAGTTTTTATGCATTGGAATAGAATTTCTTATTCGAAAGTCAAAAGGATGGAAGAAATTCTGAAGGTCTGTTACAAGAACCGCAGCAACAACAACTTCAGACAGCAGCAATACAACATGAGCTAAATGAGCAAAAACAACAACAACGACAGCTATAATGTGAGCAGTTTTAGAAAACGTACCGCTCAAATGAAAACATTTAACTTTAGTGCCAGACTTAACCCGGAACACATGCACAAACAAATACATACATACATATGTATACACACACACACAATATCTGCAAATACACAAGTGGGTAAAATGTGATATCGTATGTGCGTATGCTTCTTTCTGATGGTACTAAGAAATTCAGCAATTTACTATTTACAATTTCCATAAAGGAAAGCTAAAGTAATAGAGAACTCTTTAGTTTTTCTTGCTTTTATCTTTTCTCCATAAATATGCATGTCTGTATTGAAATATACTTATAACGTGATGAGTAGTACAGAATACAAATATTTGCACTTTTCCTAAGCAAGAGAATATAGTCAACAAGCACTCATACAATACGCACAGACTGATTTAATACCTCGTAGAGGTAGAGGTAGAGGTGGATAAGTGTAGAATATGGAACTGCATTATAATACGCATGATTGCTTAACAAATACCTGCACTTTTGTTCAATAATAATGATGATGTTTCTCATTACATAAATTTATTTCTTCATGTCTATTTGATTGGTTTTGTTGGGGTTTTTTTTGCTTTTTTGTTTGTGCACCTGTAATTTGATCATCATTTATTTGAAGATTTACTCTTTAATGGAATTCAATATTTATATTCATTTTGCCTTCTTTATAATATACATATATATTTGCAATGTGCGAGTTTATCGCAAGGTCTTGAAGACTTTGCTTGAAGACTTTTACATTTATTTTTCTACAAGTAGAATGAAATATTTATCATAAGCTAGATGTATTTGAGAGGTTTATTTATTGCGAAAGCATGTTTCGTTTAGAATTCCTTGGAGAAATTATGAAAAACTGTCCATATGCTTTGACGTAAGCGCACTATGCGGCTTAATGTTGGTAATTTTAAACAGACATAAAGTTGCCCTGGCATCATCATAAAATGCACATAAAGGACAACTACTTACGTATATATATAGACATTCAGTCATGAAGAGGAAGGTATGGAGGTATAGTTGTTTGTCACAACCTTTCTTAAATAATGTAATCTAAAATGCAAAAGGTTAAGTAAGCTCAAACACACATAAAGATGTATGAGTTTATAGTACGAGTATGTATCTATTTGATAGCAGGGAAGCCTAATAAATATTTTCCAATAGCTGTGGGTAGATTGAGCCTAAAGAGGACAATTTAAAAATGTTGCAATGAGGTTTGGGAATTAAAACATTGAGATCTCTCTTGTGTACCAAAAACTGCAAGCTAAATGAATCACTTTCGTTTTAAAGAATAAAATATTTTGAGCCGGGCTATGAAATTATTCCTTAACCTTAGGAATCATTTACTTCCCAGCAGAAACTAGCAACGAGAGAGTAAGGCAGAAATTTAAAAAATTACTCTCCTAAATATGAAAAAGTAAAAACTTGCAAGAAAGTTTTATTCATATCAGAACCATGGATGGAAATAATGATACAATTGTACTTTTTCTGATATATTTTATTTTATAATATTTTAAATTGCAATTTTTATTTAGAATTGACATTTAATATGAAATTCTGTACACTGTTTCATCAACTTTAAATATTTTTATGCATTTTTCATAATTTTTTGATTTTATTCGTTATCAAATAAAAAAAAGCCAATTTCCATCTCTGATTATATATTAAAAACATACAAAATTATTTGCCACTTAAAGTTAATGTATGTGGCTTAAGGAAAGAAAAATAATAAATTAAGAAAACATGTTTTCTTTTTACATACGTATACAAGTTTTTTTTTGACAAAGAAATTAAAATTTTTCAGTTTTCCTTTTTCAGATATTTTTGAAATATTTAATTCCACAACAAAACACACAATTGCTGTTTGGATAATTCTTGCAAGTAAATATTTTACTAGTAATAATTTGTGGGAATTTTTTTGTCTCTCAATTGTTTTTTCTCTCTTTTGACGCTCTCTCCTTGCAAAATTTTTTAGCTAATGAAAACTTTCCAGTAACAATTGTTACAAATTCGTAAAAATATTTAGTTAATGAACAAACCTAATATATATAAAAAACTCATTATAGTTCAATTAAAATAAAAAATATTACACAAGTCATCCTAGTGCCAGGACATTTCAAAAATCATAGTTGCTTAAAAATCTGTTCTATTGGCAACACACTTTGATTGACTCGAAAGGAAAAAAAATTAATTGTTGAAAAAAGTAACATAAATCCACAACAATTCGATCCTTTTACGAAATGGTAAGCATGCTGGCAAATTGTTAAGTCAATAACTGAAGTTAAGACATAAACTTCCCAACTTTTATATGAGAATATTTCTCTCTCTCTCTCTGATAGAATCAGTCTTTACAATCTTCTTTTGACAGAGCAAGTGTCAGTTATGTTTTCATGGATACGAAAATAGGGAGCAAATTAGACACTTTTGTCTCTTAGTTACAGATCCGGGGGCAAATTACGGCATCCAATATGAATTGTACTTCTTAAATTAATTTAAGTAAGTAATTTTTAAATTACCGTACCGAATGCCGTAATTTCCCCCCGAGCTATAAAATCATCTGAAGGGGACATGTTAATGTGATGTTTTTGTACAATATTATAAGTTTTTTTCACTTTTAATAATATAAAGTTTATTTCTTTCTTTTTTTATAAAACAAACAATAAAAATTAATTAAACATATTAAGTTTTTTTTACTATTGTTACATTAATTTGTTTTGTTATAATTAAATAAACATTTTGTGGTTTTATTTCAGTCAATGTGTGGTAAATTTTTTTATTAATTTTTATTATGAAAATGAATATATGTATGTGTATAGTGCAAATAAATAAGTTTTAATCAGTTCAAATCATTATGAATTTTTTTTATGAAAATAGAAAACATACATAACAATGGAAATGCATGTCAGTATATTAACTACTCGTACGAGTATTACAATTAAAAGATTATCAATTTATTCGCTTTACATAAATTTTTTTTTGTAAGAATTAAATTCAATCAATATTGTAAGAACTTTTTATTTCTCAATTTACAACACATTCAGTATGCAAACACTACTGCCTGTTACATGCATAACAGAGAACAGAAATGAACAGTGAAAAACTGAATAGAGTTAAATATGACTTATAATTTCTTGCTCATATTTATTGCAATGTTGTCTATGAAACATATTCACTCGAAAGTTTGAAGTGAGCATGGAACTTATACATAGCAACATTTATGACGTTATTGATTTCGACTCTCTTAACTCAATGCCTATGGACGATGCAAAATAAATAAGTATGACTCACAATGCGAATTTCGCATACGAGGTTATGTGTTTGTTTCTCTGTTGGTTATTGTTGTTTGTTTTTATGTGCTATAATTGAAAAACAACCCTGTTTATTACTATTGTATAGTAATTGCAAACTGTTTAATGACTAAACTTTTAAATAAACACACATACATGAGCTAAAAGAGTGAAATAAATGTGAGTAGTATAAGTTTTTTCCTGAAATTAGAAAACAAACTGAGGCGCTTTGTAAGTGTGAGTGTGGTATGAATATTAATGTCAACGTCGCATTGATATTTATTGCAACTTATGTATAAATTAATGTCATTGAGAGTGAGTGTACATCAGAGTAATTGAATTTAAACGATAACTTACGCATTTATATTTAAAATTTAAGGAGTCAATATGAATAGCAAAAACAAGATTCATTGCTGATCTCTGATGCATACATAAAATGTACATGTGGGCGTTTGTATGTATTTACTAGAGATGCCATATGGCGCTGACTTTTTGTAATCCCGAGATGTCGGAATTCTAAAATTTCCAATTTTGTGAAATCATTTTTGTAAAACCCAAATGAATTTTATAAAAAAAGTATTAATTTTTTAGTCGTACAGCTAATCAAATGACATAAATCATTATAATGTGTAAAATAAAACACATCTGTGGCTAAAAAGAAAAAGTGTTTAAGTCGGGATGAAGTAATTTTGAGCTAATGACACGAAAGTACCCTTGGGAAAATACCAATTATTTGGTGCAATTTTTCAGGAAGTTTTGGAGCAATGACTTTTTTTTTTCGACTTACTTACTTATCATACGGAACAATAGCTTTATTTAGGTTATAGTTTTATATATTTTAAAATTAAAAAAATTTAGTCAACAGTATTTTCCTAAATGAAATAAAAATAAATCCAACTTAACTGCAAAAGAAATAAATTGGCAAATTTAAAAGAGCCTTCTTACCAGACAGTAAAAAATTACTCAAGCAATTTTTCCTTGTTGCCACAGATATAATTATAGTAATATTATAATATTTTTGTTTCAAAATAACTTAAGAACTGAAAAAATTTACGTTAATTTCCCACCCAATGTGGTTGGATCCTTCGAGAGACATCGTTGAAGAAAAATTTCGTAAAAAACCTTAAATTTTTTTCTAAAAACTGCAAAAGTTTTTGTCGAATTGATTTTAGGTAATAAGTTTAATATTTATTTAAGATTTTTTACTATTCATTTATGCTAGAAAATCATAAAATTTCAAGGACCAGAACCCTAAATCAGGCATCTCTATAATCAACATACAAATGTATATTTATATACATACGTAATTGATTTTAAATGCATACATTCATGCTTTTTCAGTTCTCATTAAACAATTTCTTGTTTTCAAAACAATTTTATTATAAATTGTTAGAAATTGTTTGCATTGCTAACTTTTTTATTTTGTCTGTGTATGTGGTTATGCATGTGTTTGCGTTTATTTGTAGATGCATTTTGTTTATTGGAAATTCAGTTTGCTCCTTTTTCGAGAGAGCAAATAATGAAAGTAAACAGCACTTGGTTGTGTGAATAAAATTTGTATCGAAAACAATTTCCAAAACTAAAATTGCATGTCAACCACATAAATAAATAAATTTATTTCGTTTGTTTTTAAGTTTTTATGCTTTCATTTTATTTTTTGTTTGTCTATTTTATAATTATATTATTTCCTTTTTTTCAATTGAACTACAAAAAATATTTTTAAACACATACACACACACACATACATAAATATTTATTTACTTAAAATTGGTTAATGAATGCAAATAAAACAGTTGGGGTTGTCGTTTTGTGCAATGATTTAGGGAAACAATTATTTGTATCACCTTCATAATGATCGTATAATTTAATTATTTTTTTAAATATTTATTAATATTTTCTTTATTATAATTTAAATCTATTTGCTGTCATTTAAGCATGTCTGAACGCGTTTCGTATTAATTTTGACTCGCGTTAAAGAAAAATAAAATATTTTGTTAGTATTAACTGAAAGTATGAAATAATTTAGCTAATCTTTCAAAATTAGCATATGCCAAATAAATTCAAAATTAATAGTAATCATTATTGTGATTTTAATGAAAAAAAAGTAATTTAACATATATTAGCTCGTAAGAACGGTGTACCTTTTTATGTTCCCTGCTCAAGTTGATTAAAATCATTGTTGACTGGTCCAATAGCTTATGCCGAGTACACACTATGACATTTTGTGACATTGCAATAGTGTGTTCTAATATCAACGTTTGTCATTTTCGATATTTTTCGTTGTGTGGAATTTCTTTCCATATAAAAAAATATAATATGAACGGCTTTGCATACATTTTGAAAATGACAACACAAAAACTGCCAGATGTGTACTCAGCATTAGGAATTGAATAATACGAGTACTTATGAAATTATGTTTAATTTTACAGAGACATGAACAGATTTTTTTGACGATTCGTTTTAAAAAAGTTTTGTTTTTATTCCTCGCACATTTACATATGTATAAATATATTATGAAATTATGTTAATATTATTTCATATAAAAAATTTATTTACATAAATTATTGCTTTGGCGCTAAAAGGCTTTAATTATAGAGCACTTTGCAAGCTAATTTAAATTTATATATATTTATATCTCACTGATGTATGGCAACTGGTAGTAATTAGTAAACTATTTTATATTTCATATTATTACAACAAAACTATTTTAAAGGAGCTTTTATATGTCGATATTTCAAAGGAAAAATATGTTTTTATATGAGAGTGTTAAATTTTAATACCTTAATGCATTGAACACATAGACCACAGCAGGCTACATAACTGCATGACTACTTATTTCATTAACTGCTATCATATCCGTATAGTCAACTGCTTAATTATGTACGTATATTGACAACGGCAGCAGTAGCTTGAGGCGAAGTATAAAATAATATTTCACTGGTGTCAATTTCAAATATTTAAAATTTAGAAAAATAAAATTGATTGTTTAAATGATCAAACAGAATTGTGGCATAAACACATTTTCCATGCAAATTGATACAAAAGAGCAATCCCAAAAAACCGTCGAGAGATAGAATCTATTTTATTTTGACAACGCTTTTTCTCATGCTCTCACATATAAATACTCATTCTATCAACAATGCTACCATACTTTCAATAAATTTCCTAAATTTTCTGAACAAAACTACAAAAAAAAAATTAAATAAAAAAAACATGCCGAACTCGGTATGTTTATCTACCAAATTTGATATTAGATGGCGGATTATCGGAATATCGTTTCAAATTATAGTAAATCCTGTTAGAAATATAACGCATCACTCAAAATACAATATTTTAAATAGAAGAAAAATAAATCTAATTTAGTTATCACAGATAATATAAAGTGCTCCTCCAGAAAAGAAGCTTCCAGTAATTATTATAAGTTACCCCGAAATTACTTATTAGTTAGTTAATATATAAAATGTTTGCTTATTTACTTACCCAAATTCAATACGACATAAAGTAAAGTACAGAATATGCAAAATATTTTATTAAATAAATGCATTTTGCATTTGCTCGTTAACTAGATGCCAAAAATTGTTTCCAAAAATTTTGCTGCTTTCTGTTTTATTTGATTTAATTAATTATAGCATGATAAGAAATCTGTGAAAAAGAAAGTATTTTGTTAGTAATCATTTTAAGTTGACATGAAATTCAAAGACATTTAGTATTAATATATAGATACTTATTCCAGTAACATGTAAAATGCATTATTATTAACGTTTTTTTTGTTTTATAATCTTAGATGACAAAAATTTGTTTTTTTTATAAAATTTTTTCTTAAACCATTACATATTTGCATATTTTTGAGATGCTTTCTGCAAGAATTTTATCTGGTTTTTTAATATTGTAGTAATTGGTCCGAAATAATTTGAGCTCTTCTCTTATCTTTTGTCTGTCTTGTTTTGTCAAAATTCGTGAAATGTTGCAAACATTTATTGCACTTGCAAAGGCGTATGTAATTGTATTATGGTGCTGAAAATATGTCTGTTCTCATAATATGTACTGAAAATACTTATTAACACATAAAGAATTATGCCTTGATTTTTTAACGATATCACTATCAAAGACGTCCTGGCGACGCTTCGGTGTCATATATCTTTGGCCAACCTCAACCGTTTTTATCAAAAAGATGACATAGAGTCTCTTATTAAGCTCTTACTATTTTGATATTAGAAAAAAGCATGTGTTATGTGTGTATCATCAAAAGCTTTTATTTGTTAGAATGGCCTATTGAAGACCTTTTGCATGGAATACATATATGTAGCAAAGCTGATATGTAGCATCCTGGCTTAGCTGTATGGACTGCATCTAGTTACCACCTCATCCACGAGAGATAATATGAATCTCAAATCGCTCGTGTTAAATACAGATTCTGCTATGAAACATCATGTCGTTGGTGTCTATATTATGTCTTTAAGTCTGACACCACCAGCCCACCAGCCCAAAATCGAAAATTTTTCCGTTCTCGTCGTTGAAGTTGATGTTTTTGTGAAAATTATGGTTTGTGTTCAACTGCTTTCTCTGTTCACCGGAATTACTTGAACATTGTAAAGGGAGACCCATTTGATTGTTTTTTAAAATTTTTGGTTTTATTGGAAATGCTGAACTTTGTTATTTAAGAATGGAACACAACATCATTCATAATATGACCACATCTAGCTCAGCAGTACCCCATCCGATCAATCCAATTTTTCAATACATTATCGATTGTATCGGCTACTAAAACAGTTCGATACAAGTCTAAAATTATCAGCTGCCAAATTTTTGAACTTTCTATTAAAAAAAACTTTGCACTAAAGTAATAGTATTCCGTAAAGTTTGTATTAGTGTTTTTAGATATCTGCAAAACCTTTGTACATAGAAAAAAATTTTATTTTACCCCTAATTACTTAATTCAAAAAATCAATTTATATATTTGCTGAAATAGAACCCACCACAGAATTCATAAAACTAAATACCAAAAAATACGTAAAAATTAAATAAAATGAAAAACACATTTTATCGTTATTAAAGTAATTTTATTTAATTTTATTTAATTTCAGATCAAATGAAAAAAATTACGAAACTTAAAATCAGTTTCAAAAACAAGTTTGTTTAAACAAAACCTGTCATACAATTTTTTGTAAAGGACACCAAATGAAAAAAGTAAAATTAATTTATTAGCGTTCCATTTATTATAATTATAGGACTTTATTGTAGTTCTAATATTTTTTGACCCTTCTCTCATGTCTCTAACTAAAGTTAAATGCAATTTTCATTTAACTAATTATCTAATTGATTTGTCAATGTGTTTCAAAATGTGCACAGAATGCACAAGACCTTCCGACGTAGCAAATGTACGATTTAACAAATATACATTATTTAATGAAAAAAAACTAATGACTTTTTTATGGATTTGATTTACTTCAAATAGTTGAAAGTAAATATGAATAAATAGAATAAAATTAGTTTAATTACAAATGAAAATGTGCACAGGCTATAGTTAAGTCTAAAGAGTAATAATTAAAATAAAACTATTAGGAACATTAAAAATTACGTTTCTTGCTAAACTGCAACTTAGAACCTTATATCTGCATAACTTTAGTTATCCACTTATTTATGTTTACATATATTTGATTATAAGGTGTTTTCTTCTTCAGTGAACTAAAAGACAGTTTCAAAATGAAGATTTCATGGATTAATGCTTGAGTATTATTTGGAGGTACAATTTTGATACCTGGTGTTAGAGAGCATCAGGAATTAATTCAATAAATTGTGGTATAATCGCTTATACAAATTCAAGCACTTGAGACGTTTTTAGAGAAATCAGTTACTAAAAATTGTCTTTGTGAAATGTATCGCTTGTGTTGCAATGATGCTTAAAACTTGTAATTCTATTGCGGTATAAATAGTTTAACCTCACTTAAAATGTTCTTAACTGGTTTATCTTTAACAAATCTCCTAGCACTGAACTACAAATTTAAAGCTTTCCATATCTAAAAAAGTCACCAGTTATGTTTAAGCTTCTGTAAATAAAAATATTCCTTATTCTATCGCTTCTGCTTCTTTTAAGCAGTTATTATAAAATAGAAATTTACTTTTTTCCCATTACCATCATCCGCTTTTGCCCAGCAGCTATAAGTAATTAGAAAATTCACCTAAAGACTAAATTAAAAAACTAAAAGAGAAGTAAAGAAAAATTATAATTTACAGAATATGAATGAACAACACTTTCTTCACTACAAAGGCAGAAAAAGGAGTGCAAAGTAGACGTATTACAGCAGAAAAATACAATCTATAGAAATGTTAAATGGAATGCCTGCACTACGAGTCTTACACAACTGCACGATAAAACAGTATCTTCTCTCTACTCGAAAGTAGCGAATGGATAGTAAATGTTAAAAGTTATACATTTGCAAAGACTTTTTAAAGAGGAAGAAAAAGGAGAACAAAATAGAAAGAGCCCTAATACAATTTAGTTGTTGTTCTTCAATTTACCTGTAGCTCTACTCCTCCAGATAAAAAAATAATATTATTTGTAGGATTAAAGTTTTTAAGCCCCGATATAAAGTTAAAATTTTACTATTTCTTTCTACTATTTCTTTTTTTTTCATGTTACTTTTGTCTGATCAAACAGCCAGCTGACTGGTTGGTTGGCTGTTTAAGAGCACTACGAGAAAAAAAAATAAAAAAAGAAACAAGAAGCAGGCATTTACATTTATAAAAAAAAATAAATAAAAACAAATCAGTGTGTTAAAAAGTGCTTTACAATAACAGCAACAATAAAAGCAACAGAGGAAACAAAATTTTATAAAATTTCTATATGCAGCAGCAGAGAAAAAAAATCAACTATATATAAAGTTGTTCAAGTACTTTGCTGATACAAATGAAAAGATTTAAGTGCAACTGTATAGATTAGTTTGTGTTCATTCATTCAGTGCAGTTAAGTTATTTAAATGATTAAAACAGAATTTGTTTTTGCAGCAAGTATAACTTCGATAGTGTGACTAAGAAAATCCTGGTGTTTTTAGAGTCTGGATTGGATTATAAGTTAAATGATTATGAGTTATACAATTTAACATATAATCCAATTCATTTAAAAGGTAACAAAAAATATTTGTTAATAACATTTAAATAGTCTTTGCTTAGAATCCATTTCCTACAAACAAGGGCTTAAATTCGATTTGATATCTGATAAATGGAAAATCCTGGGGGTTTATACAAATTATAAGAGAGCCAGTTTTTTATGAATTTATTTCTCAACTATAACATGAATATCTAGTTTTGCTAAGAAATATTATGCAGACGTATTCTTGACAAGTTATATTCTCATAGATTTAGTGATGAGTCAAGACGAGTGCGGTATGAGGTAGACTTCTCTGAGCAGCTGATTGTCAAATGAATTTACCCCATCCATCATACCCCATATTAAGTAGCATAAAATCTTAACGCGACCTGTCAACAAACAAATAAAAATAATACTTCAACAATTTTGTACATATGTATATGTTTTTGTAATGACAAGACCACTTGATAGATTGTCAGTTGCGCAAAATTGTTCATGAGATCGAGTAAACTATCCCCAATTTTTTGGTATTGTGTTAAAGTGATGTCGATGACAACAACTGGAATAAGGGTGAATATGAAGAAAAGAATATATGTAGTTTTGCAAGTCATTCATAACATGTCAACAGATCAAAGTCCAGCTTGGTTTCTAGCAGAGGTTATTGTCTTTGGCTGATTGCAGTGATCATATAATACTTTGCAACAGTGTGCCACAAGCCACTGCTTTATACTCCTATATGATCGTCTAAAAGATGTCAGAGTGCGAATATGTGCCATAAACGATGTGTACTATTTTCCAGCGTGTTAGTATTATTTTTTTATCTACTTTTATTTAGCAGTATTTTTAATTTTGAATCAAAATATTTTATTTTTTCAAACCCAAAATGTATTGAATTTTCTTTGAAATATAATTAAAAGCTCCTATTGACATTATGGAAGAACTAAAAAAACTCTGAGATGTTTTCTGAGCTCATTATTTAAATTGTGAAACTCACCAATGAATTTCTTTGAAAAAAAAACTAAATGCTCCGTTTATAACGCGCACGCTAATATCAGCCTTATTACCGTTTACTACAGCTAATGTTATAGGCAAAATTAACAAAATCTCAGCTAAAAAAGTATTTTAAATACATTGACATTTGCATTCCGTCTGTCAAAGAATGGATTATCTTTAATATAAACACATGTTTTTGTGTTCTATTCTTTTGTATATAATTAAAAAATAATAAATAATGTGGAATATTATTAAATAAAGTTTATCTGAAACATATGCGTATGATTTATATTTCTTTGCATCACTAAATATTATTGCGTATACGCCAAATTAGAAGAATATTGTGTTTGGCCTTGAAAGATATTAAACACACACACATACATACATACATATACATATATGAAAATTTTTTTTAATTATGCTGTTTGTTTTTTCGTATCAATCAATCTTAAGCTAGCCGAACAGAAACAATTTTATTGTGCAATAGTTGTTATTGTACAATTGTGTGTAGTGCATTTGAAGGTAGGATAATATATTGGATAAAATTATCTCTAGATTTATATTGCGCGAAAAGGAATAAATTGTAATATGTTGATAATATTGTACAATAATTCTTTTCCACCACAGTCGCCAAATTTGCTCAAGTTTTAATATATTTAATAAAGAATTTTTTTTAGTTTTTTGTTTAACTTTATATATATGTATATAAATTAATTTACAAATAAACACACATTTTTGTTTCGGTTTCACTTAATTTTACCTAAAAAATAGCGACATATGGTGGCTCCCGAAACGTGTTACAATAAGAAATCGTAATACTTTTGTGTGTGTTATCGATTTATTTTTTTTAAATGGCAGATTACTATTAAGATTTATTAAAATCAATGCTAAGGATACTATAAAATACAGCAATACCATACATCTTTTATTTTCATCCAAAGTGAATTTAAGCGAGATTTTGGTGGAAATTCCCTGAGTAAATTAACCAGTATGAGGCTGAAATCTGAACTCATTGCACGAACACTGTACCATTAAAATTTCTGTGTTTGAATTCGAGACATAATTGTGAGAAATGTCAATTCAGGAAAATCCAAAGTTTTTGACTCGAAAATTATCGTCGCAAATTTAACTTAGCAGACAGTCATTACAACCGACAATTGATGATAACTTAAACTTCTTTTCATACAAAGTCCAAATTAAAAGAAAATAAACTAACAGGATTTAGCTAATTGCTTAAAATTTCACTAAAAAAATTTTTAAACGATTGATTTGTGCCGCATATGCATGAATGAGCATGGACATCATTTAGAGTTTACCAGCTCCAGAAAAATTAGTTAAATAAAATTAAGTTGAAATTTCTAAACAATAGAAAAACAAATGAAATACAGTGATTAAAAAAAAAAGATTATTTGAATTTCTGATTGTAGTACTATTAAATATTGTGTTATTTATTGAATAGTAAATTCCTTCAATCATTTGAAATTTTTATAGTATATAACGCCTTTTGTGGTTGTATTTCTTTGATTAAAGTTTTTTTATTTTAAAAGTTTGGTTTGGGGTTGCATTAAGATAATTTTAAAGAAAAAGATTTATGTGTTGAGTGGAGTCTTGATATCATGAAAAATTAAAAATCAGAATTATTGGAATGCAATTTGTATCTTACTGTACAAAAACAATTACGTTCAGATCTAAGAATCCGGCATGAGATTCTTCTCTTTTGTCTTTGTCTCTAAAATTATATAATTCTGTCTATCTTTTTAATTACTTGACAGGCTACCTTACAAATTATTTAATACGAAAACACCAAAAATAATACGAAAAAAATCCCAAAATATGTCATACTAATACAAATAACATTTATTTCTAATGAAAAAGCCAAAACAATTTATAAAAATTTGGACATAGTTTTACTTGAAACTTTTCAAAAGAAATATTTTGAGAAGTCAAATGAACAATGAGTATGGCTCATGACCGAAACCAGGGAAGTTGTTCTTAATTAAAGAAAACCCCATCGGAAGAATAATACAGCACTATTAAAATTGTGTTGCAAAAATACTTGGGTAGAGTGAAATCACTTAATGCTAACTTGAAAATTTATATAAATTAATTTAATAATTTTTATATACTTTTCAAAGATATATTTGATATTTCGAAGCAAAAATGCACATGACTTAGACCACTTTCATAATTAAGGGCATATATGTAAATTGCACTAAAGCTCCATAAAATAGTTTCATTGAAGTAAATAACAGCATAATTGATTACACAAAAAATTAAAAAAGCGAGCTCGATTCGGAAATTATGCCTTTATTAAAAATACAATTTATATATTACAAATGATTAATGACAAAAAACAACAACCAACCATCAAGAAAAAAGAGAACATTTCAAAATTATTTATCCAATGTAAGAATCTTACATAATTTTCTCTACTATTTAGCAAGAACAAATGTAATAATATAAATCTCCTTACGGCAAAAGAGTATGTATATTAAAAAAATTGATTTTTGCCTATACTGAGATTTTGAAAAATGTTGAGTTCAGTATGTTTTATTTAAATTGGAAAATGTCATTTAATTGGTTGAGAACACTTTAGTGACGGATCTACGACTGCCAGACTCATAGTGTAGCACTCAAAAAATTATATGCACTTACAATTAGTCGAAAAAAATATATAAAAAAGAACAGAAAATTTTACATTTTTCATATATTTCTGGACCAAATTTTTTTTTCGTAATTTTCGTTTTAAATTTAAATTTTTCGTGTTTGTGATTCTCTTCACATTTCCTCTCCTTAAGGTGATTCTTCTGAATTTTTTTTGCCTTGGCTGATTGCAGACAGAATGGTACATCTACCGGAACATGGGCATTTCCACGGAAAAGTTCACTTTTTTGTCGCGAGCGACAGCAAGCAATTAAGCTGGTATTTCACAATAATGTGACTTGATATTTCTTAAAATTTTACTTAATATAGAGCTGTTGATGGCATATCCATATACAAACATACATAACGAAGTAAAAAAAATTCGGTTGCTTTGAAAAAATAAATATATTTGTGTGGTGTAGCACGCTACAAAAAGTTGAGATTCCTGTGGAAATGTCAATATACAAAATCCTGAATAAGTATTGCTATTACTTTTTTAATGTGCATGCATCAGCATCTAAGTGTTACATTCAAACTCGATAAAATAAATCCTTATAGACAACATTCAAGCCTTTATTCGATGAAATACGTGAAATACACACATCTCGATGAAATACATTTCAAGCGTTTTATTCAAATATCTTTAAACTATATAATAAATTTTTAAAATTACTTGAATACTTACTCTTCAAAACAAATTATTCCGCTTTTTTTATTTTTGTTTATAAGTATGAAGTTTTTCTTTTAGTTAATTCTTCTCAAGAAGTTAATTTTTTTACAACTATTTCATATATTAATTAATTTTATTTTCATTTTAAATCTTATAAATATTAAACAAACATTTTTTTGTTTAAAATTTTATCGATAGTTGTAATCATGACAAGTCAGCATAAAACTGATTAAATAAGTAAAAACATGAACAATGTGCAAAAAAGCCACTGCTGCCACTCTCAAAAAGAAATGCCAAGCTTACTTTAAATGCAAATTAAAAAATAACCATAAGGTTTTTCGTTATTTTTTATTTATTTATTTTTTTTATCAACAGTAAACATTGCATGACATTTTTAACTGAATTTTCTTGATTATTATAAGATTTTATTTACGGGTTTTGTTTCGTGAAAAGGTTATTGCACTTTCTGTTTGGCAAAACACTTTAAAGCTTCAAATTTGATTTGTTTCTTTTTTTATTACTATTTAGGTTAAAATAGCATAAAGTGGCATATGGAAAATGTCAAAAATTAATGACACTGTTGCAATTCAATGCAAATTGTATTTACATATTTATAATATTTTTTAATCCTTTTTCATTATATTTATTTATTCTTTTATTTTATTTATTTTTGTCAAACATTTTTGCTGCATTTTGTGTTACATACTTTATACGTTCGTTTGCTTATAGAGCAAATTATAAACTAAAGTTTTCCTTCAACTGTTTGCACTGAATTGTTTTCGTTAAAGGAAAATTGTGTGTTTTTTTGCTCATTTCATACACGAACTTGTGGTAAGTTTTTACGGTACATACATCTGTGATTCCTTTGGATGATTAATAAATCATTCGTAAATATCTTTACATCCGAAAGAACGTTGTCGTTTGTGTATTCGCACAACATTTACTCTCTCCTTGTATTTTTATGTAGTTGCAGTGAGAGCAGCGTGGTGAATATAATAAGAGATAGATAGTACTTTCTTATTTAGGTTATTTACTCAAACAAAAAATATGAGTAAATATGAGTGAGATAAATAAATTGTTGTACTTAGAAAAATGGGAGAACAAAAACCACCCTTGTGGGTATGTGACGTATGCAAATGTAAGATATTCAACAAGTGACTGTTTAATGGAGTTTTAAAAAAATATTTGAAGTTATATAACAGTTTTACCTTCATTGCGTGAGTTATTATTGAATTAATAGTTGTATTAAGTATAGTTTGTTTCTAAATAGATATATATATATATATATGTATATACATATGTGTCTATACATGTATATAATTGAACAGGTAGATTTCTTATCATTAATATGTTATATAAATAGTTGAACTAATTAAGGGATAAATGGTAATGGAAGGAATTACTCTTTGAAACGTTAGGAGTTATTAAATTTTTTTTAATAATTTTTTTTTCTTCAAGTTCAACCAGCAGAACTTGAAGAATTTAGAAGAGGGAATGTTCTGTGCAGTTTAATAAATTTTTGGTTTCTAACATTTACAATCTTTGTTTGTGATGTTATTTCTGATCTGTTTTTTTGAGGATACAGACAAGTTAATTTTTTGTCTTTTACATCGCCATGCTTTTAATATCACAAAAAGAAATATTGCCCGTAAGTTATTTGAAGTGAAATAGTCTCATAAGCCTTGAAAAAAATTCAGCTGTGCTTCATACAAATAGTCTTCGTTAAACTTAATTTTCTGCATGGATTTGAAGCATTCAACAGAATTTTTGAAAATAGAAAAAAAAATTCCTACTGCAAACCTAAACTTTTTTCGGTATAGTAATTCGAGGAATATTTACTCTTAGTATTAAAAGCTAAATTCATAAATCTTCATAAAGTCGTATAAAACAATTCTCTTAACAACATGATAAGTATGGTTATGCACGACTTAGCACACAATTTAAATATAAATCAGTTACGACAAAATTTGTATTTTATTTTACACATTTCCAGTTTGCTGTATTTATTGGAGATTGAAGCAAACTTCATAGTAATAATACTTATATCATAATGTGTGGCAGCAGGTTAAATCTGCCGTTGAAAATATTTGCTTAAAATAAAAAAATCAATTATCTGACATGTTTAGCTCTGTAAGGTGGTGAATTGCTATCGAAATATAAACTGAATTCGACAAATCTAACCTACAAGCAGTCATACTTAGTCAGGACTTGTCAACAGGTTATTGTTTGTTTCTCATTTCTTTCCTTAAAAACAATTGTATAGAAACATTTGATTTTCCGCTTGGGGGTTTTCAATTTAAAAATTTTTTTCTTTAACTAACTTTATTTAAGATAGAAAATATATATAAAGTTATATCAGATTACCCGAACTTAGTCTATTTATATATTTCCCTTTCGCTGACTCAGCATCGCGCAACGCTTAAACCATAGTTTTTTTTAATAAATATAAAAATTAAATCGGTAAACACATTTTGAAGCAGCAAATATTTATATTAAAATTTATTTCTCTCTTTGTCACCCCCCAGGTTGGAAATTTCCTTAACTACGATAGTGAAACGAGATGTTATTAAATCAATTTTAGGTACTTAAGCTTTTAATGAACTTTTATTGTAAATGTTTTCTTAGTAATGAAATACTTTTCTTAAATATTATACTCACCTTTCAATATTGATCTTATTAGATAAACTGATTGTAATTTATTATTATAATTATGAAAAGCTATTAAGACGACGCTAAATTTCTGCTTAATATTTGTATAGGTATCGTGAAATTTTCACGTGATAATATAAAGGAAATAAATACTATTCATACACAGATAATATTGTATGCAAAATACATACATGCACACATACAAGGCAAATTAATGTATTTGAATTTGTCGCCTGGTGGCATAATATGCTTAACAACTACACTACTTCTTTGAAATTACAAAATGAATGCTTGTATTGAATCGAATTAACAACTTTTTTTAATAATGTATGCAAAATTTTATAAGAATCCATTTTCTATTCGTATGCCGCAACATTTAAATACTAGAAGTGAGCACAAGCCGTAAAATAGTGCACAGTATTGTATTTTTGTAAAGAGCGAATATTGTTTTTGATTATTATTGAATGTGAATTAAAAATAGAGCACAAAGAAACAAAAAAGACACAAAATCATTGTACAACAGTTGAATAGACCGTTGTGTCAAGTGTGCAATATTTTTATTGTACACTTCATAGTGCACAATACTACATTTCACAAACTGAGAATTTCATAAAATATTAAGTGATAATTAAATTTTTTTACAATTACATCCATTCTGAAAGATATTTGCTTAATTATTAAAACCTCTTGTATCTTTGTATCTGTTGTGTTATCATATTAAATACCAGAGTGTAACATTTGTTGTATGAAATTTCCAAAAAAGCTTAAGCGACATAATTTTCGAAGTTAATTTTTTGAACAAAATCGATCATCTGCGATAGTAAATAGTCGATTTTCTTCATAAAAACGTAGTCCAAAAAATGTGTGGCTTAAGCTATTTTAGCGGTTATGGGTCGATATGTTTTTAAAATGTTGTATTTAGAGAGAGGCTCTCTAAGAGAATTTGCATGTACCTTGTTCTTATTTTTTGTTTATTAAAAATACAAAATACATTAAAACACTACACAGAGGGTGTTCACAATTAAGAAACAAAAAGCGTATTTGGTACACAAAATACACGATAAAGATTGTTATGAATTAAGCAATTATTTTTATTTTATTTTTTAGTCTTAAATTAATATATTAAAAAACTTAGAAAAGTATCGCATGCGAACTAACACGCTCAAATAATGTACGTGGGTTCTTGTTTCTTTTGCACATACACATATGTATTTCTACAATTGTGTGCTCATTTTACAATTGTCATTCGGTGTGCACTAGTGCAATATACTTCGACACTACGATAACTAAAGTGCAAAAGTGGCAGATAAAGAAATGCTATTGCATACTCTTGCCGAAAGAGAATAGCAGTTTAAGTGTTCTCATAAAATCAAGAGCACTAAAAACAGAGAACAATTCAATACACCAGTTCAGTGTACACCATAGCTGCCCACAAAGAGAAACACGAGAGGAATGTATAAGCGTTTGTGTATTTATTTGTATAAAATGCCGATTTCTGTTCAACATTTTGGCGCTAATTTTTCTCTTAGTAGCCAGCATTGGTGTACACCATGAAGATTAAGCAAGCAAACATCTTGTGCTCACCTCTGGTAAATACATACATATAAATTATATAGAATTTTGTATTCTATTGCTTGATTCTAATACCTGTTTAATCCGTATATACAAATGATGTTTGGCTAAATTATTTTGCTCTCAAACACTTTAATTAACCATAATTGCTTTAAGCGTTCGATATAATTGACAAGGTAATAAAATGCATTTATTATTTAGTTGCAAAATGACTATAGAATATAAGTCTTCGTCTATATTTTAGTTCTTATCTCTTTCTCTTTGATTATTTTTGCTTGCACGGACTAAATGCAGTAAGGCTAAAGTTTTGCCTTTTAGAGGAAAAGTACAAATGTAAAGGGCAAGAGTTGCATGAAAACAAACTTAAAAGCAATTAGTTTATTAGATTAAGTGACGAGAATTAAATTGATACAAAAATAGACAGGAGAAAAGGTTGCGATAATTGGTTATTTCCGTTAAAGCAAAAGCAAATAGTTTTGAACTTGTTATTTAATGCAATAAGCTCTTCTGCATATTATTTAAGATTTTACAAATTTCTTAAACAAACCCTTTGATTTTTGTTGAATTAGCATTTTACGATTTTATTTCATATTATTTTTTTTTGTTTGAATTTTTATTTCAAAATATTTATTTAATATTTCGTTTAACATGCGAAATATGTTTGTTACGGAAGTACGCTTCACAGCAGCCTGTGTATAGAAGAGTGTAAAATAAATCCGTTGTAGCTTGGTAAATATACTGAATTTGGTAAGGGTAAAAGTACTTTCCTTAAAAGTGTAATTTTTTTTCATTTAGAAAAATTGGTGGTTCAAAATCGGTAGCAAAAAAGTGATCGAAATGATTAAGTTCTCCAACTAATACTTTTATCTATTTGTTTATTATTTGATTTATTGTGTTTGTTGTTAAATATGTTGGTACTTAATAATATTAGTGTTTCTTTTTTTACCTTTTATACAAGTGTTTGTATGATGAGATGAGATGATTGTGTGTGCACAAAAATATGATGATGAGTTTGTACTTGTATTCAAATATTTAAACAACAAATTGTTGTTAAAGAGAAATACGACAAAAAAAAAATCATGTGTAAAAATCAAATATTTTTGAAAAGCAATGAAACAACAACAGCTATGAAAAGAAGTAAGATGAATATAAAAAGATTTTATATTTAGAACTCAGCATCACAATTGCTAGAAGGCTGGTGAGAAGTTGAAATTAAAAAAACACTTTAAAGTATAGTTAAGAAAACTGCTTGAGTTTGTCGTTTTTTAATTTGGTATTTTAAATAAATTATCAATCACACCTTTCACCAAGTCCAAAGTCTGAGATTTCTTCGAATATTATTTCTATTTTTTAAATCAGAAAAAATCTCATTTAAGATATAAAAAGAACTAAAATTTTTTAAAACTAATGATACACAAACATTCTTTTTGTATAACTTCCTAACTGTTAACTTAAAATTAAATCCTTTCGTTGAAGCTTAAATGTTTAAAAATTATTTTGCGTAGAAATAATTTTGCCGGTTTGCACTAAAACACTTTTTAAGTTAGTTAAAAAGAAACTACTTGACTTAAAAGTTTAACAATTTCTAAGCAGAAAAAAAGAAACAAAGTGAAGAATAAAGGAGACAAATTTATGTTGAAGAGTGCCTTAGGAAAATATATATTTTTTTTTGTATTACAAACGTAGTCTTTGAAAGCAAAGCGAATAGAAAGTAGTAGCAAAATTGTAAACAAGTTCGAGTAAAATATAATGGAGTTGTTCAATAAGTCTCTTATATTATTATCTGAAGATTGGAATTTTTTTCGTACCTTGCTTTACAAAGGAACCTTCTTAGCCAGGGAGTAATTTTTTTAAAGTGTATACGAATACAATATAAATATTTTTCTTTGGTCATTTCTATCTTTTGCAGTTTAAATCTAATAATCAATTTATCTCCTATTATTAACTATGTTCTTTTTTTTTTGTTAAATAAAGTGGCAAGAACCCAAGTTCAACATAATTTTGGTAATTGTTAATATTCGTTTGGTATGCGCAATGAACGTGATTGCGAGCAGAAGGGCTTTTCATTGTGCAGTTTTGAGATATTGTTGTGATTCACTTTAATATGGACAACATATTTTTTTTATATAATTTTGCACAAGAATTTAAGTATTTGCTGCATTTAAAATTTTGAGCAATCTGAGGTTTGTTTTCCGCTGACAGCTGCGTAACTATAGAATGTCACCATTTTGTTGCTTGAATTTTTAGTAAAACACAACAGATATAATAAAAATAATGGCAACACACACTTTCGGTGGCTGCAATTCGCTGTCTGACTGACTGACAGTTTTTCATGTGACATTATGTCACTTGTTGTATGGCATTTTGATGCTGTTTTTATTTATAAAAAAAAAATAAAATAAAAATTATCAGATCTTAAAGTTTTTGAAAAATAAAATACATTATTGTTTGTAGGATTTTGATTAAATGTATTTCTGTTTTTGTTGAAAAATAAAAATAGATAAAAAATTTACATATAATTAATTTGATATCAAAATAATTTTCGGAATAAATGTATGCACGTCCTGCCGGAAACAGGAAATCAGCAAAGCACCATGTGTGTTTATTCATAGCTGGCATGTCTATTATCATTCATTTGAATTTGCAATACTCTGTCATTAATACGAATGTGTGAGCTATTGGGAAACTGTATTAAAATTTATACGCTTAAACAAACGTACAAATTATACATTCATGAAATAGTAGCGAATAACAAATATCAATAATAACAACAACTTGCATTTCAATATCAATAGCAGTGCAACAAAAAATATTATTACTATTTGTTATCAACGTCATTGACATCATTACACCGGAAGTGAAATAAATTTGTAGCACACAGCAACGATAAAAGTATGTGCACTTTCAATGAACTATTTAAAGCAAAACATTTGCCACAAAAAATAGCCAATAACAAAAATATTTATTTTCAAATAAATTAAAAAAAAAGAATCATCATCATCGTTGACACATAACAAATATATTTTAAATAACAATTCATAAAATCTAAATAAAATAGCAACATACACATATCTTGCTAAGCTACTCATGTACACACACGCAGAAAAAAATACCAATGTAAAATCACCATGCAAAAAGATTGATTCAAATTCATTAAAATCATATTAAATTTACAAGAAATAATATGTTGTTTGGTGTTTATTTGCCTTTTTAATAGCTTTTTGCTTAGTTGTGTGAGTTATTTTTGAATTGTTGCTGTTTTTTAGATTTGTTAACATGCGACAAACTGCTGCTAACGAGTTCCGAGCTCAAATCTTAGACGGGGAAGCCAATTTTTATACAAGCAAACATTTTTCTGATGTCTGTGTCAACCACACGCAAGTTAAATAATTAACAAAATACAATTACTACATTAAATTAAATTCATGTTGTTTCAACTTGAAAACACTTTGATTCAACATAATTCTTTATTTTGGTTTTAACAGTACGCAAATGTTAAATCAAAGTGAAATAAAGTTATTTCAAAATTAAAAACTTTCTTTAAAAATTACTAAAAATCATGTTAGATTAATATGAAACAAACATTTATACATATTAAGCAAAATCATTGCCGAAAAATGTTAAATTAATCTTGTTTACGTAGATTTTAAATTGAAATTTTTCTGTGTGTACATATGCTCATATTTACTTATATGAATGTATCTATGTGGCAAATTTTTATTACAAAATTAAATAGAATTAAAAAAATCTGTAAATTGCTATAAATGAATAAAAGAAACCTTTAGCACAAATTACTCGTATGTGAAATGATTTAATATTGAAAGGAAATGGAAAATAATCTGAAATAGTTGCTCTAATGAATTTCGATGTCTGGAATTTTTCTAATTTTAATATCTGTTGATCATGAAAATATAACTTTAAGTAGTTGCGTTTTTTAAATCTCACAAACAGTCAGAAATATTGAAGGATTAATATTTGATTTTGAAATTTAGACTGTAAAGTTTATGAAAACATTTATATTGACCAGACAAATCCTTATGTCTTAGATATTGTTTCTCATACTTTGTGTCTGTATGCTCTAAAGGTAGTTCATTTAAGGTGTTTTACTTTTTCCTCTTTATCACTTACGTGTACTGCATTTTTTTGTTTGTTTTATATTTTTTATTTATTTTTTTTTGACTCTACTTAGTTTGGAGAACATGCCATAAAACCATAGTTTTTCCTTCTAGTATTTCAAGACTGAACTCTAACAATATGAAACGTACTTAAGAAAAGTTTTTGAGCATCTTACCAAAAGTATTTGCAACGCCTTTCTTAATATGTTGGAAAATATTTTCTTACAGTTGTTATGTTTCATAACAGTAAACAGTGGTTAGTGTTAAGGAAGCAGAGGTGTAGCTGGTGCTAAGATTTTCTTGGAAATCTTATCGAAATCAAATATACCAGGAATAACATTTTATTTGCCAGTGCAAAAACAAGGAAGTAGCGAAAGGAAAATTTAAGTTCTTCAAGATTTAGGGTCTTATGCAAAAAAACTTAAAAAAGCTTTGCAAAGCAATGTTAAGTAAAGTTGTATTCTAAAAAAATATTATATCAAATTTCTAAAGTATGTCCCCACTTTTGTTAAGACTACTTTAATTTGATATTTTCAAAATGTGTATTTTGTACCTCAAATATTTTTGTTAATATAACACATATTGATTCATGTTACATCTGAAAATGAAGCTAAAAGTGTTAGCTCTTAGCTTAGATTTACTATTTCTGTCATGTAATGGAAAACCTCATCAAATTATCCAACTGATTCAAATTACATCGTAAAGTCCATAAGAATATATTAAAATAAATACAATTGTACGAAAATGTTTTAGTGATGTACGTACAATAAAAACAAATCGAAAAAAGCTGGATATTCAAATACTCATTTCATTCGAATAAAAGAAATTGTGATAAATATTCTTTGTTCTTCATATTTTTTTTTATTTTTACTTCATAGAAATATTTATCTGTTTTCCTTTCTATATCAGAACATCATATTGTTTAAATTATGTTGATTTACTTCAGGATAATAAAAAGTTATTTAATAAATTAAAAAAAATATATTTGAATACCGAATGAAATTTTATTCAATTTTGTACATCATAAGCTGTGAAGTGGTTTGAACACGTTGGTGTTACCAGTATTTATTATTAAATAACAAAATAATTAAAGTTGTGTTTTGCATACAATTTCTTAACAAAGCAATGTTACCCTTAAAGTGCTTGTCAACTGGTATGAACTTTATAAAAGTAAAATATTTTTTTGCATATAATATAATTTTGCTCATTACTGAAGCTATTCATAAGGAAATATTTGTGTCAAAGCGAACTGATAGGTGATAGCAATCATGATACATCCCAACAGACCAGATGGCTGCTCTCATCGCTTGTAATTTGTATATATCTCAGATATCAACACTCATTTCTTGACACTGCACAGAAAAAATTATTGTTGAATATTTTTGAATTAAGTAATTGCTTAGAAAAAATAAGGTTTTTAATTAATACTTTAATTGAATATACAGATGTTTTTATTAATTGAATTTTTTGCTCTATCTAAACTTAAATTCAGAATATTATGAAACAGTAAATTAATTATTACATTCTTTTATCTAATTTTTCGACCTTATTTTTATATATTTAATTGAACTATTTTTTTTTAGCTTTAGGTCTGTATGTATTTGTGCTTTATGCGTTTAATATTTCGTTAACCTTCGATTAACTTCTTCAGGATATATAATAGTTAGTATGAATAGAAAAAAGTATTTGCTTTTTACTTACAAATTTGTTTTAAACCCCCAAAAATTGTGTTCTTAGTTTTTTAAATAAATTTTCAAGTAAAAAGCAAGTTCTTTTTTTATTCATACTACTCATTGGTTTTGGTTTTTTTGATATTTTAATTTTTTTGTTGGAATTTTTGTTTTTTTTTAAATCGAATCTTGTTTTTTTTATGAATATGATATGAATATGTCTTGACAAGTATTTTACAAATAAAATATGTGCCTTTTTTGAAAGACCATATATCATTTTTTTCCCAGATATTTATTTATAACATTTAAATCATTTGACTTTTACTTCGATATCTATGGAAGCAATCTGAACAATTAACTAAAGTAAGTATATAGAAACATTACATTTGTGACAATACAAAATAAAGGTTAGATTTCAAATGCTCGTGTAGGCGCAACTCTTCCATTTTTAACGCACTATTAATACCAAATTATTATATTACGTATTGAGTAAAATATTTTTTTTTATTAAAACTACATTAAAATATATTATTGAGGAGTCATCAGGGAACCTTTACCCACAAATTTCTACGAATAACTAGAGTTATTATGTTAAACTTTCAGTTAATCAAATGAGGAGCTCAACAAATGGCAACGTTGAAACAAGAACTCAATAATCAATATGTTTTTTTGCTTTCTTACTTTACCATTGCTGCATTGGCTGACTTTTTTCAGCTCGAATTGCAGTTGTAAGAAGTATGTTAAGAAAATAAATGTAAATAACAACAACTGTTATTCAAGAATAGAGTAGTGTTACCACACTCGTATTTTTGACCGGAAGTCGTCAAGTTAATAATTAGTGTTTTTTTAAGGGAATTATTAAAAGTTTAAAGCAATTGGCACAATGTTCCAATTTTCGTCGCCTCACTGCATTAAAGTTATAAGTAATAAGCCAAAATGACATTATTACTTAATTAATTCTTTAATAAGAGTTTACATGGCTTTATTACCAATGCCATGTGGAGCAGTTATTTATTTATATTTTAATTAGTTGAGAAATAAGGCAAATTTACATGGTTACTTATGCATTTATTACAGCGAGCCGACGAAAATTGGTACATTTTGCTAATCGTGTGACCCAAGCTTAAGTTTAACATTTATTAACGCACTAACAGTCCCAAATCATTATTTTACTTCCGATTATATTCCCATTGCATGATGCGCTATTTTGACTCTTCAACGAAATCTTTGATTTAAGTTTTAGAAAAATACATTAAATATATATGAAAGTATTTTGTTATTTGAAAATGAGGACAACTAAAAAAATATATATGTACATTCTATAGCTTCCCTAGGTAAAGTTACAATATGTTGTACGTTCTATTCGTATTGTGGCATGTACATAAAATAAAAATTTTCATGAAGGGGTCATTTAATTTTGCTTTGATTTCGTGGCCTCAATTGATCAAACACAATTGCAATTTTAATCAGTAGTGTTTTCATAGCAAACAATAGTTCATCGTTAATTATTTGTAAACCAAATCAAAACATATTGATTCATGTATGCTGCCGCTGTTAATCTGCAAGTCCATTTAGTTTATGTATTTTCTTAAATCTTTGCAAATACTTTAACCACCCTCCTTCCTGCTTACCGCAGACGTATTTGCACTAAAGACAATAATGAATCCTTGATTTTTATTTATTAAAAGCGATAATAAAATCAATATTTAGCATTTACTGTATGAATCACGTATGTGTGTGTGTGTGTGGTATTGTATGGCTGTGTGTGTGTGTTTATGGGCGCGTGTGTGTTCATAATAGAGTGTACAATACTTTGACTCCAAATTAAGTTGTTATTTTATAACGCACAAACAACTGGAAAATTGTTGTCAATGCTAAAAGAGGGGGTGAATGTATCTAACTAAAATTTATTGGCTTATTACGATTAGATATCTAGTTCATATACAAACTAGAGGCCTGCGTAAACAGTCTTGAAATGTAAATGAGTATTGTTTTTTAAATGTATTCTCGTGATATGTATTATACTAAACCAATAATAAATGCCGTCGTATAATAAGAGAAGCATGATAGATGTATTGGTGTACGTGTATATGAGTGTTAACAAAAGATGTCGCGAAAGCTTTTTGTTTATTACAAAGAAGTGGTGTGGATGCGTGTATGATTGTTAATTTGCATATTGTACTTTAGAGTGTGTGTGTAAGATGTAGATGGTAAGCTGTTATGTGTTTAAGGAAGGTTTCTTTTATAGCAAGCGCACACACCTAATGTATATGCATGTGTTTTTTTAAGTGCGCAGAAAAATAAAAGAACATGACATTTGTATGCGCTCCCATGCGTAGAAAGAAGGAACACAAATTCTTCCGTCACGAAGTATTTTCTTCTTTACTCCTACATATACAATAACTGAAACATATAGCTTGCCAACATTGTTGTTTAACGTTTATTTTAAAAGATTTCGCTGTAGTAAAGCATTTGAAAAATCCCTCATGTCTTAAAAGTTCTTGTAAGTAGTCTTGTGCAGGACTTTACTACAAATATAAATATATTTTTAGTTGTTAAAAAATATTAGAAAAATCCACCCTCCATTTGTGGCACGTGTTGTTTAATAACATGAGTATTTTATGAAGTAATTCCTGTGTGTTTCTCCCTACATGGATTTTCTTTTGTCAACAAGGTTGCAAGGGTATTTTCTGTTTCCATAGTACTAAGGAATGAATTTATACTCTTGATATATTTAATGCCTTTGGATACAATAATATGTCTCAAAATAATGCTTTTAGGGTCGAAAAAAATTCGTTTATTCCGATAATCAGTTTGCTTTTTGATGGTTATAGAAAATATGTATTGAGATTTTTTTTCCAAATATTTTAATATGTCTGTGATTTCAACTTAGTGCGTTGAAAGTTGTGTAGCATTAAAACTACTATAGATGTGATTGAAAATCAGTTTATATACTAAAAATAAAATTTCAATATTAAATCACACTTGTGCAAACCTTTTTATAAAATAGCTTAACCACTAAATGTTAATGAAAAACTTTTTTATTCAGACACTTGTTTATTAAGTTAACTAACAGATGATTGCTTAGACTTATCTTTAAGACAAGTACTTCAAGATAAACAAAAAATTTCGACACATCCCAGTTTTGATGTTAAGGTTCAGTTTTCTACCATATTCATAATGTCGATTGAATTCCAACCCATCCCCGGCCATGCTTACTATTTTGCCCCATAGTGCAATCATAAATAAATGCTTTTGTATGCATACATACATATATATATAAGATTGCATTTTATATATACTCATTTTTTTTAATTATTTGTTGGCCATGTCACATAAAACGCGCTTAAAGCAATAAATGAAAAATAATTTTTGTTTTATTGTTTCAGGATTAAATTGATATTTATATTGTCAGAATCCACTGATTTTCTATATGTATGTACAATTGTTCATTTTAAGCATAACTGACAAAAAAATATAATAATAGAATAGTATTAGATATATAAATTTCATGTGTAGTTGAGTATGAAACAATTTGATTGGTCATTTTGTTATTAAGCTATTGCAATATACATATGTAGCTCTACGTTAATTTTAAACTTCTTTTGAAACTGCAATTCAATTGAAATATTTTTAATATTTAAAAAAATTTACAGGCAAAAGTGTTCATTTTAAATATGAAAAATATGCCAGTTGTTCAGGTTGCTCATTGAATTTATAATAATTTTTTACCATTTCAAACGAATTTTGCGGTTTTTTGTTAGTTGTCACAAAAATAAGTTTCTTTAACTTTTAAATCGAAGAAAGAAATAAAGTCTTCCCAAGCTTACAAATAAGAATTTAATATCAAAAATATCAACTGGCAAGGACAATATTGTTAAATTCTTTCATTTTTATATTTTTTAAAAATATTATCAAAAAATAGTGAATTATTTTTAAACAAGTATTCATATTTTTAGAGCAAAATAAATTTACATATAAAATATCCCAGCAAACAATATAAGTATTAAAATATGGCCACCTCATTCCTCAAACTGATTTATTGGCAAACTTTTAATAATTTTATCTACAAAAAGCACAGAAACGGTGTTTTTTTATAGATGTAAAGGTCTTTGAAATGGAATAAAAAAAGTCAGTTGTTCCGCTCTAATATAATCAAATCATAAATAAAGAAACGAATGAAGTGCGAACAATAATAATTATTAATTATAATTTGGGTGCCTCGGTATGAGTGAGTAGTGAGTAGTGTGCTAACGTAGCCTATCAGTGTGGAGGTTGTTAGTTCGATTCCCACCATAGACTCTGGTCTGTTTCACTACAACGAGCGAAGGTCTTTGTTACTATTCTCGTTTAAATTAAGTTATGATATAATTTGTAATTGTATTTGTTAAATTTAATAAATAAATAAATAAATAAATAATTATAATTAAAATTTAATTATAATTAAAATTAACTAATTAAACGAAAAGAAATACGCTTAATAGTAACTAACCAAACAAGTGTGTCTTAAGTACATCAAAAATTAGTAAATTAGCTAATATGTGCACAATTAGTAAAGAACAAACGACAATGGCAACACTGTTGTAAGTTTAGTTTAGATGGTAAAATTGAGCTTTTATTACAAAAAATGCTTTCAGCAAATTGTAATATGATGAATCGAAACAATTCGCATATTCCATTTGCAATAAAAGTTGCGTATATAAAGCAGAATTCTATATCAACTGACATCACACACAGTGCACAAAAAACACAAAAAACGCTGATGATGAAGGTTTAGTGGCCTTCGAAAATGGCAAGCTGTTCCGTTCAATTATGTGTTGTTTTCAGAAAATTTATAATTAACTTTGGTGTTATGTGTTCATTAACAATTATCACATGTAATTTGGTTTACAAATCATAAATATAGAAACAAATGAAGTTCGAACGATAATAATTAAACTTAATTAAAGATAAATTTTTTATTTGATATGATCTTTATTTTATTCAAAAAATAATCTTTTGACAATATAATTTAAATATGACTTCGGGCATATTACCACCACGGCTGGCATGGACGTAGTCTAATCTGGAGGTACAATTTTTGATGACTTTTTCAAACATTTGTGCCCGTAGATCGACACTAACACGGTGAATATTGTCCTTCAAATGGTCAATCGTTTTGGCATTATCGTGGCGTAGACTCGCAACTTTACATATCTCTACATAAAATTGTCTAGCAGTGATAAATCGCACGATCATGGAGGCCAACTCACACGACCGATTCGTGAAAAACAACGTTTGGCAAACGTGACTGTGTGACATGTAGTGTTGTATTGTAGAAACAGCAGCTCCTGCATATCATAGTTGCTCAGTTGGTGAATGAAAAACTCAGTAATTATGGCTCTATAGCCTGATTTATGGACTCTATAGGTTGTCAACTTAGTGTGAAAATGTTCCATAGTTAATCAAATTAATTGCTCAGATGGACGATTATGCTTTTTTATGATTTTCAAAATAAATTTGCACAATTTTGAAGCCTTGGTCAGGCGTTAGTCTATTCATGTTGAACTGCCAAACAATACTAAACATAAATCACTTGACAAAATCATGAATCGAGAAAACAAGATTGCGCCCTCAGACGAAAAAAAATTTCTACTGCGCACCCACATCAATATACAATGCACACGTTTTTTGTTGTAAAAATTGTGTAAGAAAGAGAGAGCACATTCCACAAACAAATCTTTGTATTTTGATTACAACAAAATTTTATATCTACGTCAAGACTTGTTTTCTTGAGTCACGTAACAAAATGGCCGCCAGTTAAAAATGTGTTGCCGGCTTAAATTTGTATACATCTATGAAAAATACCCTTTACAGTTTGAGACTAATAATATAGAGGGAGGTGTTTGGCCTACTAAAGCCGAGTTTTAGCCGCATCAACTCGCAATCATGGATAAGAAATATGTCCACCACTTCACACTTCAGCCAAAGGAACATACAAAGTATGGACCGAAATGACAGAATTGTGTCCAAAAAAGCAGAGACAATTTTTGAGAATTATTTTTATATTGGCTTTAGTGTTGAATTTTCATACAATAATTGAAATTTATTTGCTGCTGGTTTAGCATATCTATATATGCATTTCATTGGCGCTTGAACCAAATCATCAGTAGACTTAAATGACAAATTTTGAATAGTCACAAACCTCTTACTTTATGCACAGGCTTTTTAAAAGTCTACTGATTATTTGGTTCAAGCGCCAATGAAATTCGTATATACTATAGACATGCTAAACCACCAGCAAATAAGTTTCAATTATTAGGTCTGTTCATTTACTTTCCCAACAGAAACTAGCAACGAGAGATTAAGGCAGAAATTTACAAAATTACTCTCCCAAATATGAAAAAGTACATGAACGCTTTAGTTGTAAAAACTTGCAAGAAAATTTTATTCATATCAAAACCATGGATGGAAATCATGATACAATTGTACTTTTCCTAATGTATTTTGTTTGATAATATTTCAAATTGTAATTTTTTTAAAGAAATTAATAATTAAAATGAAATTCTTTACACAGTTTCATGTATATATTTGATTTTTATGTATTTTTCATACTTTTTTAATTTTATTCCATTAACAAATGCAAGAATTAGATTTTCCATCTCTGATCATATATGGGAAACAAACAAAACTATTTCCCATTAAATTTTAATTTATATGGCTTAATGGAAGAAAAACAATAAATAAAGAAAACATGCTTTCTTTTTTCATACGTATACATGTTTTTTTTTAACAAAGAATTGAAAAATTTTCCAGTTTACCTTTTTCAAATATTTTTTAAACAATTTATTTGACAACAAAACACACAACAGTTGGTTGGATAATTCTTGCAAGAAAAATGTTACTAGTAATAATTTGTAGGAATATGATTGCCTCTCAATTTTTTATCTCTTTTGAAGATCTCTCCTTGCAAACTTTTTGAGTTAATGAACACCTTCCAGTAACAATAGTTAAAAATTCGTAATAATTTTCAGTAAGTTAACAAACCTATTGTATGTACACTTCTGACATTATGTCAAATAATTAAATTTCATTTAAGTTGAATTTCAATGAAATAATTTTTTTTTTCGTATTTTATTTCGTATGTTTATATGGTTTTGTCAGTCACCAAAATTTTTTTGGAATATAATTAGCTGTTTCTGACCTTATACACACATCGATAAACTTCCTTAACCTTTGTTAGGAAATAATAATGATATAGCGATCGCAGAATGAAACTATTACAAACAAATTATACAAATTAATAATGTTATATCTAAAAAAAATTAATCCCTTTTTGTACATCATTCCACTACTTCCACTAAAGCAGTAATTAATTAGTGCCTTACGTAGTACATGCCAGTCTGAAGGAAAACTTTGTAATGCAGTGTACCCCGCTGCTAATTTGTTAAATTATAAACTTTGTTAATACGAGTACTTTTCCATAACAATATTTTTGTAGTTTTATTTGCTTTTTCATTTTTATTTTCTTACATAATTTTCAAAGAATTTCGCAAAAAATTCATTCATTGCTTAAAGGGTGTTTGTGTAAAGTATTATAAATATACAACAAAAACAAATTGTGTGTTCTTTAAATACCATAAACTGTATTTAATTGCAGCTCTGCAGCTCTTTAAATATTTTTTGCTTGCATTTCAACAAAGTGATAGTTGCAAAACAACAAAAAAAAGAAAAGGATAACAGTGTAACACAAGGACAGTTGCAAAGGGTCTTACAGACAATACAATACAATGTCATGGCTAAAAATAAAATAAAATGAAAAATGTGCAATAAAGTGTTATTTTGCTTAAATGCAGAAAATGTCGTATTTTTCCCAGATATCACACTTTAACCCTCCTAAAAAATTCTTTGAATTTAGTTTGGTATTTGGTTTTCGGATTCATATTCATATTTTGCTATTTTCTGGAATATTTTAAATAATATAATTTAACAGACAAATTCTGTCAATAACTGTAGCATGCAGCAAAATCGGCTTATGTAGACTTTAAATATGTTCATAAGGATTATTTTTTTTATGGAAAGCCAGCCAAATGATTTTATATTGAAACATTCAAATACTATTAATTGATAAATATTTTTTTTTCTGTTATGAACACAAGCGTTCTCATTAATTATTTAACTGTTATATTTAAAAATGTTTAATGAACCGATATAATTATATTTAAACATTTGTTTTTTGCGGAAAAATTATGTTTCAGAATTCAAAACTTAATTGTTAAAAAAATAAAAGAAAATATAAAATTTATATTTACGAGTAAATAAATACTGGCAAGTGGGGCAAGTTAATATGAAATTTACAAGAGTTTGAGCCTTGTTAAATATTTTTTTTTGTTCATAATAAATGAATAATTTTAGTTACAAGTACAAGAGTTTGAATTTGTGTACTTTAAAAGTTTAATATGCATACTCGTATATGTATTTTTTCTCTCAACTATTTGTTTTTCTTATATTTCTATGCTGACATGTAAATTCATCACAAAAACAATTATACGGTCACTGGTTTATAATATTATTCTGTACGCATTTGAACAAACTTTTGCCAACATACACGGGTGCTTCAAAATAAAAACGTTTCTATACATTAGGATTGCAACATATTAAATTAAAGAAAGAAAAAGAAAAAAATTTAACAACATTTCAAGCCAAGTGGTTCAATTAAAGTTTTTAATATTTTATATGTACGAGTATTATTGCGGTAATTTCAGATGAAAATGTTGAAAGAGCTTGAGCTCGAGCTTGGGATTATAAATATATAAAAATATATTTTTATATGATTTATTTTTACCGTGAAAACTCATGTGCTACATATGCTCTCTCGCTCTCTCTCTCTCTCTTAAACTCAATTTTTAAACAAGTCAATTAAAAAGAATTGTTTTACTTTGCTGAGCAACTTTAAAGTTTAATTTTTCTTACAACAAATGCCTACTTAAAACGTAATATATTAAAAGTAGCCCACTTTAAAACATAAAATTTTATACACTTTATATGTGTCATAATTATTAAGCAAATAAAACTAAATTTTCTAAAGTCCTAAAACAAAAAAGGAAATTAATATGTTTTTGTATACCAATAAATGTATATGTATTAAGGCTAATGGAAATTTTCGCTGTTGGTCGTCAATTAGGTTATTTGATAAGCAAAATGGTCTCTTTAGATTTTCTTGCTATTTACGTCACCTCAAAGATAGTTAAGAAATTCTTGGAACAACACAACAAAGTAACAAATGAATTTGTTTTGAGAATATGAAAATCCCACAATTTTATGTACAACAAAGCAAAATATCACACAGAAGAATACAATAATACAAATATAATTTAGCAGAATACAATTTGTCAATGACATGTCGTTGGTCATGCACGCATGATGAAACAAAGTGCAATTTTAATTAGGTTTTTGGTTGAAAGTGTCAATACGAAAAGACTTACTGCAGGTACACAAGTACTCGTATATAAACCAATTGCATTTAATAGTGAACAAAGCCAGAGCATTATAATTAATTTTTAACTTGCAAGCAAAATGATAACTTTGAATATGTGAAAATGTACTATATATGTATGTACTCATGTATATTAAAAAGCCATGCAACTTCCAATTTCGAAATTTAAAAATATATTTTGAAATACATATTTAGACATTAATAAGAGAAAAATAAGTAATAAACTATTTTTTAAACATTTATATATGTATCTTTAATTTTTTTAATATTTTCTTGTTCTCATATCCTGATTAAATGACTCTGCGGCAGAAGTTTTGACTCCAACTGTGAGATCATCTCATAAAAGAATAACCGTATCGATGAACTTGATAAATCTAATTTTTTTGAGGGAATAATTGAAATTTGCAAAAGAAACGCTACACCATGTATTATAGCGCTCAAAGAAGACCACGTTGTATACCAAATTAGTTGTTGTCCCAAAAAGCCAAGTTTCATTGACAATTTTATAGACTTATAGGGGCGCTTCCGTATGTACACACATTAGAGTCGAAATGGGTTTTTTTATTTATTTTATACAGCAATCAATTACGTAAAATAAATAAAAGAAAATATCAATACTTTACTAAAACCAGGTATAATTTCTTAATCGAGCTTAAGCTCAGTATTTTCAAACCTTTTAAGCTGGACTCACTCCATTGTTTCCGAACAAAATTTTTGTCCAGACAAAAATTATTTTACAGACAGTTTTCTGCAGCACGATTCATCCGTTTCGAGCATTTTGTCTGGAAAATCAAGGCTACCATATGAAATACGTGTGTAAACGATGCGTATTAATTTAACAAGTAGCAGCACATCTCGGCAAATGATTACAATTCGCTGTATCTTTTTAATTGTTCAATCCAATTCTTTCATTTAACTTCATATGTATATGTTTTATTTCTCAATTTTGCCTTATTTCTATTGTAATTATTATTCATATAACATGATTTTATTATTCATATAACATGATGTGGCAGCTCAGTTCAACGTTGGCTGAAAAGTTTAAATACTTGGCAGGTCAGTTCGATTTTGTCAGAACAAAATATAAAATTAAATCAATTCAAACTGAGAGTTGTTCTTAAAAAATATTTTCTCTCTCTCAAGAAGAGAGGAGTTAAACTACATATAAAAAAAATTGGTCCGGACAAAAATTTTGTTCGGAAACAATGGGTGAATCCAGCTTTAGAGTGAAATATTTTTTATTAGTAAATGTGATTTTCTAAAGAGCAGAAGAAAAATTATACTGAAAAATTCTAATATTTCCATCAGCTAAAGTCTAGTTTAACTTTTTATTTATTAAATTTTACAAAGACAAGTGAAAATTATATCATAACTTAATGGTAACAAAGACCTTTATTCGTTGTAGTGGAACAGACCAAAGTCTATGGAGGGAATCAAACCTACAACATTCACACTGATAGGCTAGCACACTACTCACTAGTCTACCGAGGCACCCAGTCTGAATTTTTTTTTAAAGTAAAAAGTTTAAAGTTATGAAAATCGCCCTAAGAATTTTTTTATTATGGAGCGTTCATATTATCGCGAGTTCACTGTAATACGAATTCGCCATTTTGCAGTAAAAAATAATACTACAATGATTTTATCTATTCCATTTTTAAATCCATTATTTGCTTAGAGTTATTATTATTTAAATAATTATTAACTTTTTTTTTTAATTTGCTTTAAAAAAGGCATAATTTCTATTCTGTATATTTTTCATTCGATTTTTAATTTCTGCTCGTTCACTTATAATTAATTGTATGTTTAGTTAAGTGTAAAATTGACACAATTTATTTATGCTATTAACTGATATATATAATTCCATTATTAAAGTTGTATTTCATTTAGTTGAAACAAATTAATTTTTGTTTATAATTAAATATGCTAAAATGTGAAACAAAAAGAAATTGACATCAGTAATTGTTGGCAAATTTTTAAAAAGTCAGTAGCGAACAGTGAAAAAGTTCCAATTTGGACTAATTTAAATGTTTAAATTTGGATATTTGTTTGGCTGATAGTATTAAAAATAATAGTTTTTAGCTTATATTTTTCGATAAATAGCATTATTATTGGATATGGAATGTTTTTTTAAATAATTTCTGAAGTATTATTGTATAAGCATAAAAGCTTTTATGCATTCAAAAATTTATAAGTAGACAACTTTAAGTATTAAAATTTATCAATGGCTTGTTGCTAGTTTTTTAAATTAATTTAAAAAGTAATTTAGACTTTAAATATGCTATACGCATTAGTAGTAAGATCAGTATATAAAGTACGCCGTTGCTTAAAGTTTTTATTTTAAATGTGATATTTACTTTCTTTGTCATTACCCTCTTTTAAGGTTTTGTCTTATCAAATATATTTCTTTCTGGTGTTTTTATTTTGTTTTTCAGTCATTTTAACAATAAACAAAAAGAATTTTATTTTACACCCACTCAGTTAATAAGATTTGTATCACTTCTTTTCAAAAAAACATTCCAGCAAATGCTCTGAGGAAATTAATTAAAAGTAAACATTAGGTTTTTGGTTTTTGCCATTTTGGAAAAAAAATTACTAGACAAAGGAATAATTTCGCTGGAAATAAAAACTAGGAAAACTGGAAATAAACACATACAGAATAAAATAAAAGACATTTGTAAGGTAATGTATTTTATTCCTGAAAAAATACTGCTGGAGAAGAAACAACAAAACTAAATTATAAAAATACCAACTTAAAATGTTTGAAGAATAAAAAAACAATAGCACAAGCCCACACAATAGGCTCAAAATCAAATGTAGTTTAAGAGAAGAATAAAAAGAAAATGAAAATAAAAGTCCAAAAAATACAGACACTATTTTTTTACGTTGCTGAAAAATATATGAGTGTACGTACGTACATACATGCATATATATTTTCCCTATTTTATTTGACTATATTCAAAATATATTTTCCTTGTTTTTTTTTCTCTCTCTCTCTATTTTATTATATTAACTAAGATAGAAAGCCAAAGAAACTTTATACATAAGCATGAAAAAAGTTCACTTAATTGGTCGTTTAGCTGCTACTCAAGTTCTTAGTTAACTGTCGCCGTGTGCGGTCTTATGTTGTATTTTTAAGGAAAATAAAAATATGCAGGGGATATTAAAGTTAAGTGTCAGGTCTAGACGAATTTCGAAAATTCTACTTTCTTGCGACTTTTGGCTTTATGAAATTTATGTGGCCATTGGTGTTGAACATTTTTTTATTTTAATTGGGCTCAAACATGTCCTGAAGAGAAATAAAAATATTTTTCTTTTCTCGATGTCAATAATAATTTTTGAGAATTTTTCTCTTCCAGGCCACGCTATCTAAGTCGGCATAGTCGCGTGTGCGCATGTGTGCGATTTTAACATTTCCAATGAACTAAATTCAGTGAAGTGCGACTTTGACCAGCGCACGAAGGGTTTCGTACGAAACGAACGTGTGTACTTTAGCCTATATAAAATATCGTTTTGGCATTTTGCCGATTTTTCTAATTTTGGCAATTTTTTTTTTTCATATAGGCGATTTTATTTTTTGGTTTTTGGCGATTTTTTCGGTTTTTGGCGTCTTTTTTTAATTTTGTCAATTTTTTTTACTTTTGACACTTTTTTTCTCGTTTTGGCGATTTTTTTCTGTTCTTTGCGTTTATTTTTAATTTTGGCGGTTTTTTTCGTTTTGGCGATTTTTTTAATTTTTGCGATCTTTTTTCATTTAGGCGATTTTTTCTCATTTTGGCAATTTTTTTTTCATATAAACAATTTTGGAGCCTTTTTCGCGTTTTGGCGATTTTTTTCGGTTTTTGGCGTTTTTTTAATTTTTGAAATTTTTTTCGAATTTATCGATTTAATTTAGTGCTAGAAATTTTTTTTCAATTTTTGGCAATTTTTTTCGGTTTGACGATTTTTTTAAAATTTTAGGCGATTTTTTTTTTGGTTTGGCGATTTTAATATTTTTTGTTGCTCGTTTTGGAACACCCTTTAATTTATAATTTTCATGTATTTGCTGTTGTAGCGGGCAATGTTCTACATACTCTGTCCGAATTTCAGGTTCGGTTCCTGGGAAAATAGCGTAGCGACTGCGCAGCGAAAATAATTGGGTTCCTTTTCACTTTTGATGTACTGATGAACACTAAAAACAAAACGTATTAATAGTACATGAAGGTGGATACTTCTTTCTTTTCCTCTCGCCTCTTTCGCTTATAAGTTAGCAGTCTCATCATAGGAGTCGTATTGTGTGAACACAGCCTAATATCGGAAATATACCCTGCAAAAATTACTGTTTCCCATAAGCGTTTTTGTAAGGGAGACAAGGTTAGAGAATCACTTGCTGTTGCGCATGAATAAGGCATTTAAGCAATACATTTAGCTTTCAAGAAGCCATGCATTTTCTGCCTCACCAAATTGCTGTAAATTTCATAGATTTTTTTATTAATTTTTCAGTTACAAACCGTGGGACGAGTCAGGTGTACTTGATTTTTTCTCTGTACAAATGCGAATAAAACAAATGTGTCAGTTTATTCCGCAGAGTATAAAACAAGTATCTATAAATGCTTTGTCTTTATTTTATGTGCAGAGGTTTTTACGAAACTTTATTTCTAGTATCAATGTGTAGTTAGGTTGTTTATTTTAGGGAATTATATTTCTTTTTTCTCTGTTGATATAAAAGTTTTAAAAAAATTATATACAAAACTAAAATATATAGAACACTTGGTATGACACTTTCTCATGAGCCTATTACAGATATAAGGCAAGCAGTTTCTTAAATTTATGTTTTTTTACTAAACTTTTCAGGGACTTTAAATTCCAAACATAATATGCAAAAATTTTAAAGTGGTCTATATAAACACATATAAAGATTAATAAATAGTAAGGGAAGAAAAAACTCAATAAAGTACAAAATCATGATATTATTAAGTACTAATGTATTTCATTGAAAGCTTAAACTACAATGTAAAATACTGATTAATTTTGGAAAACGTCTAAGAGCTTTCTCCAATGAAATATTACATTTCAAAGGAACTTTGTTATCATTTACAACAGCAAAATCACCATGCCTCGCTAAACCTCAGTTGCATACTTCATTTAACAACTAACAAATGTTGCATTTACATATATGATTTTTGTGTATTTTATTATAATTTAACTAAAGTGGTGTTTAATAAGCAAATCATACATTAATAGATAAACACTCTTGTCTACTTTCATTGGTTTAATACTACACTGAAAGAATTCAGTCACGCTTCGTTGGATTAATGAAACCAGTTTCGTTAAAATTATTTTAATGAAAACTTCATCAAATTTATTTAACAGTGTAATTAATGCAGTGCTATAACTTCATCGAATCAATAAAATTATTTCATGAAAAGAATGAAATAGCTTAAATATAAAGGGGTTTATTAATAATTAGAAAATATTGTTGTCATAAATCCAATTAAATATTCTAACTAAACCAGAATATCAAGGAAGCAATTCCAATGAAATTGTTTCACAATATTCATGAAAATTTTTTAATGAAATTGTTTCATTGGATTTATTAAGCAAAATTCTTTTGGTGTATGTTGAAACTTTAAGCTTCATTCAGTCTTGTTTTAAAGCAAACAATTGTCAGAAATTGTACAGAAATTGTCCTGGTGATTAAATCTTTTTTATAGAATTTGATTAGCTAAAATAAACTTCATTATTAATGTTATACCTTTGAATGTATTTAAGTTCCGGTTCACACATTTCAACCTTTGTTGATCAACTCGTAATTCAGCTGTAAGAAAAAAAGAGATATTTGTATTTCCGTCTCCGTCCTTCTAACAGTTGAATAACGAGTTGAACAACAAAAGTTGAAACGTGTGAACCGGCACTAAAGAACATAATTTTTCAACACATTTTTACTTTTACAATAAAATAAAAATTAAATTCCGGAATGTATGTAAATGCTAACTAATAAATAGAAGAACATTAAGAGGATTAAATTATTAAAAAAAATCATATTTAAAATAATCGCCATTTAATAAAATAAAACTATTGCGAGCCAACTTTTCTAGTTATTGAAGTACATACATATTTTTGAACTCATTCTTAATTATTCTTTACATATTTATAATCAAGGGAAATGTATTCACAAACACCACAACACAAGTTTTTATAATAAAAACATCTTCTAAACAAGACTTCATCAGCTTCGAAATAAAAAATATATAAAATGTGTTTTAAAAATTAGCTAATGGCTCATTTCATATTCAAACAAATATTTTTAATTCAAAATTAAAATATCTTTTTATTGGTTATAATAAACGAAGGTATATAATATGTAATTTTACTATAAAATTTTAAAATTTTTCCTTATTTCTGAAAATAATCTCTTTATTTTTTGGAATGAATATGAAATGACTCTTATCTAACGAAGACTAACAAACTTAATTATGTAGACAAATAGCTGCAATAACTGAAGTTCAATATAATCGTGAACAGACATAACTGAAATATATTTACAGCGCATACAAATAATAATTTCATGTACGAACTTGTGTGAATGTGTCATAGTACTCGTATTTTAAGAGGAGCGGGTGAACAGTCACGCCAGAATGCATACAACACTACAGTGGAGATTAATACGACCGTAATATATTCGATTACAGGATAATATTTCGAAGTGTAACTTGTGTAACTGGTCCAAAACTGTACCTCACTCAGGCTTTCCGAAAGTTCAAACTTCAACTTTAAACCGAAATATTCGCTATGAAAAAAGCGACATATTATTTGATGCACAGCTGAAAGATTATAACATGGGACAGCAGATTTACAATATTTAACTTCGGTTGGGAATTACCACTGTCATGTGTGATAAAATCCCAATAAGATACATATCGCTCATTCACTAAAACAACGTCATAACTAAAAAAGTATGAGTTAAAGAATCATCTGACTCGCATGTTTGTGTGTACTGTAAAATTTTTCTTACGGGAATTGCCAGGATTTTTTTCCCAGAATCCCCCACATTTTCCGGTAAAGAAATCCCGGGAATATGTGCGGGAATTCCTGGATTTTTTTTATATTTGATTATGGTAAATTTAGTTTATATGTACGTAAATATTTTTGATGAGTATCGATATCTATTTTACGAATGCGTTGGCGCAGTAATAATAGGACGACAACTGGCGTTTTTATAAGTTTTTATGTGAATTAATTTTCGAAAAAAAAATTAAAATGAAATTTATGTGCAAAAATTATTTTGTGTGAGTGTAAAAGTACTAGTGGCCTTCTTCGCTATTTGAGGCAAAATTCAAAAAATTTGGAATCGAAACACAACATTAGAAAAATATTCTAATAAGGAAGAAAATCTTCTGTCTTAGTTTCCAAATTAATAACAACAGATGACTTTTCTGAAAGGGATATTACTAAAATTACATTTATCTTTTATTTCCTAAACTTATTAGGGTTTATTTGCCAAAAGCGGAATATGAAAAATTTTGTTCTAACGCAATTAATTAAAGTAAAAAACCTAAATGTGTAAGGAAATAAAATATGCAGATTTGTTTAGTAAAATTAATAAACGATTGTTGCCAATTCTTTCTAAAAAGTTGATAATTTCATATGTTAAAGAGTTGCATAACACAATTTTTGAATAAATTCTCAAAATGCAGTAAATACTATTGATTGATGGCAAAAGTGAAAAATTAACAATTGATGAAATAATAATAAATATGCTGTTTTAATTCAGAGAATATGATTTTTAAAAAGTGATTAAAGTTCGTTGAAGGAAATGGTGACTCTCTAGAGATTATATAACGTTCTTTAGACGTTAAAACTAACATCAGTAGAAAGTGAACTTGTTTCTCAATGACAAGACTTTTTTTAAATAAAATTTGAAAAAAGTTGTCAAACGATTCTATTAATGCTTATTCTGAACTAAAGTTAAAGTAATACTTTGTAAATTTTTATTTTTATGTGTTATATCAGTGAATTTGCATTTACTTATAATATATTGTCAGCTGGAATGAAAACCCACCTCGTACAATAAGTCAAATATTTGTCATGTATTAAAACTTAAAATAAATAAACTATACTTCAGGCATTTGAATATTTTTATTAGGTTATTCTCTATCCTATAATATTTTAAAAAGGGAACATACGTTATTTTACATTTCAGCTAACAATATGCATGCATTTTTATATTTAAAAATTAAATCATATAATTTGTTGTATCTGAAGTGCTTATAAAACGTTATTCTTTAATGGATCTCACGTATTTGTATTTTTTTATTAAATAATAAATTCCCGGAACTTCCCGGGAAATTAAAAAATCATTCCTGCTTTTCCTGCAAATTAAAAACTCGGGGAAAACAAAAACTCTAGTGTACTGTCACTGTCCTAAAATTTTGCTTTTGACCGGTGCGCATGATTTCTACAAATACTGCATCTCATCTGATGTACTATTTATCTTATATATTTTTATTTTATTAGTTGATTCATGAAGTAAAAAACTACTCAAAGCACAAGGTTATGAAGCCCGACTTCATTCCAAAAATATCTTGAGTGCTGAGTAAACGTTGGAGTTTGAAAATGTAATATAGATAATGGGTTGCCAGTCAAAGCTAAACTGTAATATATAAAATTTTTTCTGTTCCGTAGTAATACCACAGACGTTTTAAGGAATGGAAAATGATGTTGATATTATTTTGACAACAACTGTAAATAACTCTTATACTGCAAGCCGAGTAAATTTATGCACTTGAATGTGTAATATTTAAATTTGCCGTGAACTGCACTGCACTGCACGTATCCCGTGTGCTCGAATGTAAAATTAGGAACATCATCAACGCTAATAAACTAAAGCAAAATTTTATTGCTTATATTTCGTTACGCAACAATTATTTCTATGGTGATGTTAGAGGTGGGGTGTAATAACTAAGTACACTAACACACTGACACACAAACTTCGTCAAATAACAACAAGAACAGCAGACATTTATGTAATGTACATACATATGTATGTATAAACATATACATATGTGTTAGTATGCGAGTGTGTGTAATGAAATAAATTGATGACATTGAACTGAAATGTATGGAAGCATATTTTGGATTGAGTTTTATTTAAAAGTTATTTCATATGTTGTTTATTGATGTTGCGAATTCTACTCCGAAATTCTCTGATGTTTGCAAGAATTTTAATTAAACTAAACTAAAGAATTAAAATAAAAAAAAGAAATTAAACTGTTTTTTAATATGGCTTAACATAAGTGTATACAACTTAGTTACATATACTATATTTTCCACAGCTTACAGCTATTGCAAATCAATTTTTTAGCAATGAATTCCATAAAATTTAATATTTTAATTACAGAAATATTTAGCGTTGCAAAGTAATAAATTTGTAATGTGTAATGTGTGTATGTATGTATATGTATATACTGTTACCGTGAGTAGTATGTTGTACTGCATATCACACTAAATATTTAAGATGGTCTTCAAGACTTAACTCCGTGTAAGTTATTTATGACGAACTGATTGAGTGACGTAAATAGATTTATCAACGGCATTTCGTAGTTATGCGGATTGATGATATTTCGCTGCAATTACAAATGATTTAACATTTGGTCTTATAATCAATTAGGCCTGAAAATTGCTATTTTGAGTTTAATTAATGCCACTGTAAAGAGATTTGTGTTATTCTGGCATTATCTAAGTTGTAAGCATAGTTAAAACAACACTATGGCCTGCTGTACAATGACAAGTAATTAATAAGAATAGTAGCAATATATTTGTTAAGATATGCACTAGAGATGGGCAAATGAAAAAAATGTATCGATATATATCGTATCGATATATATTTTTTCAAAACATAGATATTTCGAAATATCGAAATTTTTGCCTACAAATGTTGCAAAAATATTCCAATTAATCATTGATTAATGAATGCCCAGTGTGTAACACTTCAAAATTCATCGTTGCGAAATACAAGAAATATCCGCTTGGCATCCATCAATTAACAAGGATTTAATATTTAAAGAAAATTAACTTAAATCTTAATAAACTACATGAGTGAATAAAATGCAAATTGATAATGATATCCATAACTGGTATTTTAATATAATTTCTAAAAAACTGCACTAATTTCGAATGTACACTTCACTTTAAGAACTTTAACACAAAAGAACTTTAATACAAAAAAAACTTCATATGTTAAGTAGTTCCTTAACACTAGAAAGATAATCTGCGTAATATTTACGCATGCTCTTTCAAAATATTGTCTTTTCTCTTTATTTACAATGAATTCGCATTTGTACTCTTTAGACATCCTAGACGTGAATCAGAGCTTTAATGAGACCCAAACGTCGCTGCGTTTGGTAATTCAATTTTTGAAATATAACGCATGATTATATATCTTTAGAGTGACTTTCAAGTTTATTGTTTTTATGGGCATTCTTGTTGTTTGTTTTTTTGATAACCACTTATTGTGCATAAATTGTTAAATTTTATGTAGAAGCTTTTAATTTATCAATAGCCTGACATGAAAAAAATCGCACCCCGGAATTCGGATAAATATGGTATCCAAGCCGCTTTTTTAGAGACTGATGACAAAATTAATTGTGAAGAAACGGATAGCGAGACAGAAAACCACTAGAACGAATATGGTGTACAGTGCGACATTGAAGAAGCTTTCAAACATGTGGAGACCAAAGAACAGCCGACGCCTATCGTGGGCGAGTACATAGACAAAGTTAACATAGAGCAACCAGATTTTTCGTCAGTATCTCTCTGTTGCAGAGAGATATAAGAGGATATGCGAGTCAAACATTGTTGGTTGACATCAAAATTACGTAGCCGCGGCCGAGTCCCAGCATTGAATATTTTTAGATCTCAAAGGGGTCCTACACCGTTGTATTGTTATCTGCATGATCCCCTTTCATGCTTCAACAAGTTTTTAGTTGATGACATAATTACGAAAATCGTAAAATGAACTAATGCCGAGATATTTTTTTTAAATAAGTAAATCTATGACGACTGCTTTATGTCGGGATACGTGCAGAGTTGAAATTCGCGCTTTGATTGGGTTTTTGGTAATGACAGCAATGCGAAAGGTCTTAATAGTATTGACATCTGCCTACTGTTGTTCTAACTAATTCTATAAAATCCTTATTTATGTATTTTATAGAAAATAATTTGTTTATTTAGTATATGCATTGAAATGACTCACTATAGACCCGAAAACAAGTGATAAATTTTTAAAGATATATAATCTGTAAATTTGTTTAATTACTGAAGTTGTTCTTTTCTTTTTGTTTTTTCTGATAATAAACACATATTAAAATATTTTAAACTCAGCTATTTTTAGTTCAGTTACATTGAAAAAAGTAATCATAATTAGTTTATTTTAAATTAATCAACAAAATATCACAATTTTGTTTTCAAAAAAGCATGCGTAAATTTTACGCATGATTATCTTTAAGGTATGTCAGAATATGATTATCTTTCTAGGGTCAAGGCTTTATTAATCTTTACTTTCTGTCGCTGTTCTGTGCTGTGCCGTTCTTTTTTTAAATTTTAAAAGTAACTTTTTCTGTAATAAATGATCAGCTGTTTGTGAGCAGAAAAGTCACGGTCTTTAACTAAAGTGATGAGTTTTGAATCATTTTATATATTTCTGGTAAAAATTTAATTTTTTAAATTCTTATAAAACAATTACAGTTTATTTCAAAATGTTTTTATTTTATTTATGCTGTCACTTACAATTATTTAACATTTTTTTGATTTTCACAGGTTGAACCAAAATACAACAGAACGTAAGAGAAAAACTAACTAACGGCTTGTATAAGATTTCTATAAACAAAAAAGAATCAGCTGTAATCGTAACAGAACAGAAAGTAAAAACTAATTCTGCATTCAGGCTTATACCCACACAAACCGAATTTGACATTTAGCTACAAATAAATAAAAGTAATTTGAGTGGGATCACCTTATATATGCACCTTGGCTGTTATTACGAAATTTATCTCTTTTTCTTCGCATCACTAGCAGAGACATCACTATCGTACATTAAAAAAATAGGTACAATTTATAGAGTTCTAAAAAGTAACGAAACCCGATACTCGTTAATAAGAATCGATGTATTGATATACCGGTTGATATACCGGTTTTTGAAATGTCGGCGATATATATTGATATTTATTTTCATCAGAAATAATTTTCTAATCGGGCTTAAGTTCAGTAATTTCAATTCTTATTGAATTAAATATGTTTATTAATTAATATGAGTTTCTAAAGAGGAGAGGAAAAATTAAACTAGACTTTATTAGCTGGGGGAAATACCGATATTTTTCTGTACAGCCATGCACTTCATCAGCACCTTAGTCTATCTACTTGAGTAGAGATTGATATTAACATATTCAGGGTTTTCATGAAAACGTTCAAAGGCCTCGCAAACTGCGCAATTGTGCGTTTTTACACTCTCGTAAATAAAATATCAAAAATTGTATAGAAATTTATTTACACAAACCTGCTAAATTTGCCCAATATTTTTCACTCGTAAACTTAAGCTGTGCAATTGTGCATTTTTTAAACAATAACTTTTTGTTTTTTGGACTTCTTTAGGCACTTTTAGACACACACACACTTTTTTATTTTTATAAATATGTATGTTTTTTTAATTAAAAACTGCTTTAAATTTTATTATTTTATTTTTATTTAATTAATTTTTTGACGTTTGTTTCAAATTTACATAAGTTGTTTGCGCAAAAGGTTAAAAAGGGCTTCATGAAACAAGTCTCGCAAGTTTGCCCAATTGCACAAATGGCAATTTTAAGAGTTTTCAAACCCTTATTATATTTATATTATTTGTTTATAGATATTTATTTTCTCAAATATCGACATATCGATATTTTTTGCAAATCTCTAATATGCACCATTTTGTGGTTATATGTGCAAAAACTTATATAATCGTCACATTCCGATATATAGAGATCAACTTTTGTTACAAAAATTTGAATTAAACAATTGCTTAAGTCACAAAACCTCTTGTATCTCTGTATCGATTGTATTATATCATCATATTAAATACAAGTGTGTAACATTTGTTGTATGAAATTTTCATATAAAAATGAAATACACTATTACAATTTTATTTCATATGTTTTTAAAATGTTGTATTTAGAGAGAGGCTCTCTGAGAGAATTTGTATGTAGCTTGTTCTTCTTTTTTCGTTAAAAATAAAAAATATATACACTATACATAAATACACGATTGAAATTGTTGTGAATTAAGCATATAACTTTATAATTTTATTGTATTAAAGTTTATTTAAAAAACTATCAGAAGTTCTTTATACAAGTAACAAAATTAACATCATATAAATTTAAAATTGTAAAAATAAAAAACCAATACTAAAGGAAATAAATATTTAATTAACGTTACATAATTCCAATTAATACATAATTTTGATATGTATTAATTGGAATAAAATAATATTCATGTGTGAATGCAAATTATAAAATTGAATTCTGTTTGTACACATTGAACATTTACTACAACAACGACATATTTCAAAAAGGGAAAAAATTCAAATATTCAAGGGAATTAATTCTAGGGAATAATTTTTTAATCCTGTGAAGAATAAATTGGCATTGCCAATTGTTTAGGGAATAAAATAAATATCTGTAGCAAGTCGAATTGATGCAATTTTATTTTGTGCAAGCATTTTTATAATTTTCTTAATAAATTGTTATTATTATTTATCAAAATCAATAGCATTTCGCACCGATTTTTTGTTATTGAAATAAGAAGAAAATTTTTTAGAAAAAATAAAGAGACGAAATTTGGGAGATTCATAAAACCCATGAAATCATCGGAAGAAATGTATGTATATAAGCGGAAATATGAAACAGTTTTGGGAATAAACCCACGGGAATAAAAATCTGCGATGCCATATTTTTTCGAACATGCAAGTTTTTCACGTAGAATGAATTCACGATTGCAACTTTAGGGAAAAGAGAAATATTTCAAGGGAAAATATATTTACGATAGGGATGAATAACACAAAACTAATCGTTATATTCTTATTTATATTGGTAAAACTTTCCTACAAATATTTTGCGAGAAAAGTAAAATTTTTTCTTTTCATTTAATTTTCTCTTTCCATTTAAGCAACGTGTATTTTTTTTTGAGTTAAAACGTTGTTGAAGAAAACGAGCGATACGAACAAATGCATCTATAAGTATGTGTAAGCTTACATTAAAAATATATTTTAATTAACAAATTGCTTTTAGCTAGTTTGAATATTTAGTTACACTAGTTAACAAATTTTGATTTTTGAAATGTTAAAGATTTTTACTGCATTTTTAACACAATTGTATCTTCACACAAAAAAGTAATATGAATGATTTTGTAATATTAATTAAAATATTTGTAGTATCAATTAAAAAATTAGTTAAATTTTTACCTATAAGCATTTTAATAATACAAGTAAGTTTTTCCAATCAAATTAATTAATACAATTAAATTCTTAATTGAAAATATTAATTGGTGAACACTTTTTACTTTATTGCAGATCAAGCGAAATAATTAAAACTATTTTTATTTAAGTTATTCGTCTGTCAATGAATTATTCTGTGTTTTGTTGGTACATCTTACTATAATGGTTTGTTGTGAACCGATAAAAAATTACATCATCAAGAAATTAGTACATATAATTGGAATATTTTGTGCAAATACAAATATAAAAATTTATAATTTTATATTTGGACTGACTGATCCTTTCTCCACTAGAACTAAAAAACCCCTTCAAATTTCCTTTTGATTTTATTTAGATGCTAGTGCTTTCGATTTTTCATTGAATCAAACAAAGTTTTCATAAACCAATATTTTTTTTCTTTTTTTAGTAAAACTTGCATTTCCCATCTTTTGTATTTTAATTTTGTAAATTAATTAATTAACTAATTTTGTAATTGCATTTCCCATTTTTTTATTTTAGCTTTGTAAATTAATCTTTCCTTATTTTTGCACACTGGACTAAAAATTTTTTTCTATAATCTTAAACATGTTTTTTATTTAAGGCAACATGGTTTTAATCTATTTGAAGCTTCTTTTATTTGTTTTTTTTTATTTTGTTGCAATGTAGAATTATTTAATTGATGATAATTGAAAGTAGAACATATTGACTAATTGATATTCGCAGTTTTCACTATTCATCAATGAATGTTTTCGGTTCTCATTAATGGTCTAGCTAATAGACTTTTAATTAAGTTTAGTTTTGTTACAACTAACAAATATTTTTCCAGGATTTATTTTTAAACTGTTATTTTTAAAAGGGATAAAATAAAATGACATAAAAACTGTTTCTATTTTAAAACAATGACAAAATTAAGCAAAATTCCTATTACGGACCGAAATACATATCTTCAAAGGCATGCGAATTTTTTTGTGCAAACATTTTATAGCTTTGTTACCACATTTTAGTATCTAATAACTGTAATAATTGAGGTTGTTATCTGCAATTGTTGAAGCCATTGTTGCATGCCGTGTTCTCTCAATAACAATTGTTTTTTTTTTTGGCGAAAAACTGTTACTTTTATTGTAATTCATTTGGAATTCATTTTTGTTTTCTTTTTGGCCACATTCAAAACCAAAACAGCTAAACAATCGAATAATAATAGTATGAAATTATAATGTAATAAAATTCAAATGAATTAAGCAATAATGGGAGCTGGCAAATAATAACAAATGCTGGCAAAAATTTATTTTTAAAATGCACAAAATAAAATGATTTATAAATTTGCTTTAATTATGGGTTAAAGTTAAATTGGACTAAAGCTTAACTAAAAATTTACAATACTCAGCATAAAATAACTAATTTTATTATATCACGAATCAGCTTAAAATATATATATTTAATTTTTATTTATTAAAATTGGAATTTGGATGTCATTCACACTCTTCTTACAATAATTAGTATTAAAATAGTTATAATTTATTATGCTGATAGTAATTCAAATACCTTATTGCAGCATTTATATTGATATATAAAAATGCATTTGCAAATAAATAATATTAAAAAATAATAAAAGAATAGAGCCAAAAACATAAACGAGGTAATTTTGAGGCCTTTTTTTAATTCTCAAAGATACTCGTTGCCTGGTATTGTAACAACTCATTGGCTTATTGCACGTTTTGTTTTAAATTTTTTCTAATTATAAAACCAAACCACGCGCTAAGCACCAACATAAAGACGAGCTAATATTTCTACTCATGAGATACTAAAGAATAATTTTTGTCTATAATTACCTAAAAATCTTCAACCCACAACAATAAAACACTTCAATCTTAACTCCAAGCAAACAGCCACTGTGTGTGCATTAGTTCCCACAATCTAAATTGTTATACATACAAAAAGGATTTACATAAACACTAACTGTGTGTAATTTTAAAGGAGCATAAACGTTAAAACATTTGCATGAAGTCTTACAGATATTTAAATGATTCTTCGAAAGAACTTGTGCTTGTTCAGGGTTATAGGGATATAAAAAAAGAACAAGAAGTTTGTGTAAATTATTTTTATGAAATGTTTGTTGAGAGAGAAAGCTAAAATAACTTGAAAGTATACATAGACATGTTGAAAGGCTTGCATATTTCTAAACGAACTTAGTTTACATATACATACATATGTACATGTTTCACATAATAGACTCCTTAGAGTCAGTGTGTTGCTTTAAAGGTTGTAAGTGTTTGTAAAGCAAACACTTGTCTTGTTAAGTAATCATTTCACACATGTCACTTTAATGAAAAAATAAACTGTTACTGCTAAAAAAAAGCTTAGGCAGGCAGGCAGGCAGGCAGGCGACCTATTCATAAAAGCAATTACATGAACAACTTAAGCGCCAGAGGTATATGTCAGCCTTTCTTTTATCACGCAGAGCGCTGTTTATTATTTACGAACACAATAAAGACAAAAGTCACTTTTTAATAATTAGTCTTTATTGCATTAACAATAAAGGTGTTTATGAAAAATTAGCAAAATAAATAGGCATAAGTACATAATGTCATGTTGTTATTATAGCACATCAAGATAATTTTTTTTTGTTCACAAACGTTTCCTATATATTAATTTTGCTGTGACTTTCATTTTTATATAAACATTTATGTATGTTTCTACAGCGCTTGGCTTTGTAATCACATATCTCTGTCAGGCATAGCAACCATTGACAGAAAATAAACCGCTACCGCTTTAACCATAAATTTTGCATATACAAATGCAGACAATGTACGAAACCACAAACCGTTTTGAATAGTTTTATAGAATGAAAAAAAAAAATATTATATATTTTTTTTTTATTTGGACTTGTATTTCGAAATCGAAACAAACATTTGAAAAGTGATATGCATGCCTGTATGCAGTTATTATGCATGAAAGTATGAAAACGTATGATTAATATGGAGTTGCTTATATTAAGTATACGTGTAATCAATGTATACGCACATTAGCATCAAACGCATTAATGTCAACGTTAGTCAGTATGTTGTGCATTTCTGGTACATTTTACACCTTCAGTTAAATAGCTTTATATACAAAAGTATTGAACTTTAATCTCTGGGGGCAGTCTGCTCATGTAAAAAAAAAAAAAAAAAAGACATGTACTATTATTAAGAAAATGTTAAAGTTAAAGCAAATTTTTACAAAAATCTGTTAAAAATTACTAAATATGAGTAAAAAATAAAAAGTTCATATCCACAAAAATAGTTCATAAGAACACACAATAAATTTCTCACATTTCAGGAAATGTTTACTGACTTAAAGGAAATAATTACTAAGAGTAGGAAAATGGTTATAAACTGAAGGAAATTTTATATTAAGGACTAGTCAATTTCGTCTTATATCAAAAAATAAATTGTAGGAAATGAATTACTCCTGATTTGTTCATGAAATTTTACTTGCTTGAAAGATATAAAAAGTTATACTAAATTTTTGTGAAAATATTTCCCAGTTTTAAAAATTTTTTCTTTGAATTATAAAATTTATTATTAATGTATATATTAAGCAAAAAATTTAAGTAAATTTTTCATATAAATAAATAAAATAAAATTTTAAAACTCAATAATTTCAATGCTTATTCAGATTTAATTATTAACAGACTGTTAGCTTAAAATATAGCTTTCAGAAGAATGTTGGCAACATCCAGAGGTTCACAGTACACTCAACAGTTTTTCCATAATAACTGTTGGTTTGTGTGTGTGTGCTTCTGGCGTTTGGATTGGATTACGTGTTTCTGTGGTTTCATATTTCTTAAAAAATTTGAAGGTATAACATGTCTTTGATGTTGACTTCAGGAATGTCTGGTATGATTTGTGTGCTTGTGTATCATGTTCTTTAGCTAATAGTATTTGTATCTTAATTATTTATATTGCTAACAAATGTTTTTATGAAAAAAAAAGATCAGTGATATAAGTAACAATAACAGTACTTTTATCAGCTGAAATATTTCTTTTCATGGCTTATACTGAAAAACAAAAAATAAATATAGTTTGTGTTCAATTATTACATTCATATAATCAAAATAAAATTTTACTCAGAAATAATTTTTAGTCAGGCTTAAGTTCAGCAGTAATTTCAATTCTTATTGAATGAAATTTTTTTTATAAGAATCTCTACCCAAGTAAGAATTGAAATTACTGAAATTAAGCCTGACTAAAAATGATTTCTGATTAAAATTCACTACAGTTCAATTAAAAATTTAAGGATGTCTCAATAAAATTTTATTTACTTAGTACCTGCCAGAGTATTTGTAAAACTAAATTTTTAAAAGTTTAAATGAACAAAAAACTAAATTTTTTTTCTTTATTAAAATAATGTCTTGTAATCATGTATCTTTACTGAAATATCTATTGCCAATGAAGTAAAACTAAAACTGCAAATCAGTTCCCAAATTATATTTAAAAAAATTTGTTTGTTCAGTTAGTTAAAGAATTATTTAAATTAAGCAAAAAAAAAGTAAAACTAAAAAAAAACTCATGCATAAATAAACTTTCTATATGTTTTGTTATGATAACCAATAAATATTTTTATATATTTTTATTATTTGATAATTTTAAATGCCCTCATCTTTCTATATAAACTTATTTTTATTATTGTTTTTCCTTTTATTGGGTTTACTAAAGCATTTACTGCTGTTGTAGTACTCATGTTCAATCGAGTCAAGAAATTAAACTACTACTGTATTCTTTGTGGTTTAGCTTTTGTGTTTAATTTAATTTAATCACACAAGAAAAGTCAATTACCAGCAGATGTCCATACCATGCAGAGGCCAGTAAAATAGCATTAAAAGAAGCTGTATTGAAAGCAACTGCAGTAGCAGCAGCAACAGCAGCCACTGTATAAACAGCAATTAGAGATGCAAGGCAACCAAATATATGTATGTAAGTTACTCGTGTGTGTGTGCACATGCATATGTGTTGGTTGTAAAACTGAAGGAAAAATTTTGTAAACGTTATAATTGAGTTTGAAACACAAATTTCATATGCTGCAAATAAAACAACAGCATAAGCATAAATAACACAAATAACAATAACTCATAAAATATTTGTGAGTAAAATATTTTTTTTTCGAGGCAAGGAAATATATACTTATGAATGTTCCAGCATATGCACTTACACGTGCAAATTGGTTTTACATCTGAACGACTATTTATATACATGAATATTTAATTTTTCTGAATTATGCTGCAATTCACTGAACTTTTATTTCAAAAGAATAAAACTTTAGTTTTCCCATGGTGCAATTAAGTTTTGGCAAATCAATTTTTTAGAGTTTTATTTTTGAACTGAATTTAATGCCGAGTGAATAAGGTCAGCTAGCATTATTTAAAACGAAGGTATTAAGATAAAACCAAAAACTTTAAGAGAATTTAATAAAGCTAATATTTCTAGGTCATAAATTAATATTCATTGAAATTATGTTGCAGTAAGTCTGAATGAATAACAAAGATATCGATATGCAGATGTTAAATTCATGTAAATGAAGTCATATAAATAAATCAAAAACAAACTTTTTCTACAGCCTGATATGTATGTATACTCAATATCATAATTATTTTACTTTGTGTTTAACTTTAACATTTTGATTACCTTTTTAATCTTACATAAACCAAAGACAAATATATCACTTATAAATAAATTATATATGTTTGTGTGTTTGTGTTTGTCTTGACTACAGGATTCGAACCAGCGATCCTCCGAATGCAAGACTAACACACTGCCTACCAACCAGCAGCAGTTTGTTGGCTGTTTACGAACAAAAAAAACAACAACAACAACTAAGCACACTTTGTATTGCAGCTAAGAACAAAGCAAATACCCACCAACACACTCAAAGAACATAGTAAATTTAATGTGATTTTAATGAATTTTAATTAACCTTTTTGGCATGTTGATTTAACATTGGTATTTTTTCTGTGTGTAGCATTATTTAAAACGAAGGTATTAGGATAAACCCATAAGCTTTAAGTGCATATAATACAAAGCTAATAAATATTTTTAAGCCACAAATGAATGTTAAATGAAATTATGTTCTAGTAAGTCTGAATGAAAAAATAAAATATCGATATGCAGATGTTAAAATCATTTTAACGAAAGCATACAAAAAATCAATAACAAACTTTTTCTGCAGCTTGATATTTATATATATGTACTCAATGTCGTAATGTTTTTACTTTGTGTTTAACTTAAGCATTTTGATTACCTTTTTAATGTTACATAAACCAAAGACAAATATATCACTTATACATAAGTTATACTTGTTTGCGTCTTGGAAAATAAATTTTGACTTTTGTCTCTAATACCGTTTTTCAAAGAAATTGTTGCACTTGTAATAAATCCTTGACACTTTCGTTATATTAGCCATAAATCTGAAAACAAAATACACAGTAAATAAACAACAAATGCTGCCTCACAAACAATAATAACGACCACATATTTGTGTGCAATTGAAATGCTCATATGTTAAGCAGGAAACGGACAAGGAAGAGCTTATGCATATACGAACATACACACATGACTACAGAAAAGTAAAAAGAAAAAACGCCGAACAATAAAAATATATCAAACAACAACAAGAAACCATTTATGGTTGAGCTTAAATGTGCAACACAAGTTGCAAATAACAAAAACACAAAGACAAAACAAAAAACAAAAAACAAAAAACGAAAGTGTATGGAGAAAAACTTACAGAAAACAATGAAACCATAATAAAAATGTCAAATAAATAAAAGAAAGATTTATGGAATGATAGAAATAGTAACGCCATCACAAGTAGAAATTATTTATAGGCAAAATATTAAAAATTTATCACTAAGTTAGACGCTGTTGGAGCAGAAGATGTTTTCAATTTTAGTAAAACATTTTCTTCCACTTTTACTGATATCTTTTCTATGCCTTTTTGAATTCAGTTGTCTGTTGGTCGAGGTATTGTCTTTAATTCTTTGCTGTCTCAGAGGTTGAGAGTAATAAACTCTTGAAAAACAGCATGTAACTGCCACATTTTACGATCACTGTTGGGGTTTTACTTGATTTTTATTAGAAACAAGTGAATGACTATTGTTTATTGAGTCGTATCGCTAGGACGAAACACAGTCTTTTCATATGAATGTATGTTTGCTTTATTGAACTTTTCCTTGGCTTTAAACTAAAATTTGTTTGCTTAAAGCCTTGTAGGAGTTTTGCGGTATCCACACAGCCAAGCTACTAATTCAGTTTGGTGTTGTTGTTCTTGAAATTTCTGTTCTTTCAATCATTTTATGGTTTCATTTATCTCCACAGATGCTCTCCACAAGTGTATGACCGTGTGTATGCATGTGACTTCAAATTTGTTAAACAGAGACAATTTTACGAAAGACACGTCTAAATTACTCTGCACTGTGACAACTTATTTTGTAAATACAGTCATGTGCTTGTGTAAATGGAACACACTCTACGCCTCTTTTTAATACTTTTGTTCGTGTTGTTGTGTTTTCATGTGTTTAAAAGCGTTTGTTTTCATTTGTAGGTGTAAGTCTTATTTGTTGTTTAGGCTTATGTGTTTCCAATCTAATTGGACACAGAATTTGCCTTGTAGCACATATAAACATATATATGTATGTATGTATTGCTGGAAACTTAAGGCCATCGAGTAAATAACTTACAACAGAACTTTGAAATTTTAGAAAAACAAAAGTACATCTTTGTTTTAGTGCCCCACAGATTTTTCTTTTCATTTCTTATAAAACAAAACACACTCACTAATAAGAAATCTCCAAATCTTTCTTCACACGAATTTTGTAATAAATAATGTTTTAGAAAATAGATTTTTTCAGTGGCCTAGAGCTGCTCTCAGGTAATGTTAATTTTTTTTTGAAATAAAGTTACATACTCCGGAGTAACTAATGCTTCATGCCCCTCCGATCTGCAAGGTAGATAAATGAAACGAAATGACTGATTTTTTCCGTATGTTTAAACAAACTATCAATTGGTTTATTAAATATAAGGGGTTTCGTTAAACTTTGGAATTCATCAAGAAATTTTAATATTTTTCTTGAAAACAATTTATTTTATTTGCATATTTGTTGGGAACACTTTTATGAAGCAAACTTTTTTTTTAATTTTCTGCGTATTTTCAAACAAACTGTTAATTGGCTTATAAAAAATAGATTTTTTGTTCTATTTTGAATTGGAATCCAACACGGAATTTTAGTTTTGGTTTTGATTAAGCTAAAGGTAATTTTTTGGGAAGCTAAATTTTTATTAAAGTACTTATAACACCAAAGTAAATTCTAAATATTCATTCTGACAAGCAATAGCAGAATGGAACAACATGCTGTTGTGGAAGGCCGCCACAGCTTCCTCATAATCGTTCTTTGTTCGAGTTTATCCCACTGTGTGTGGTGTCAGTTTTTGCAAATTTCAGCTTTATATACATAATTTTGAGTGCAAGTGGAATATGTGAATTGTTTTGATTCTTGGTTTTATTTGTTTTGCTAAAAGCTTTTTTGTAATGAAAGCTCAAAAGCTTCACCATTTTTATAAAACTGCTTTGGTTTTACAACTGTCTTGCGATCTTGTAAAATGATTTTTTAAAAAGATAGTCATATGCCAAAAATTATATTGAAAAATTGGCTTGAATGCCAACTTTGAGGGCAGGACGCAACTTATAAGTATAACATTTTTTTGTATTTTGTTACATAAAACTGAACCGATTTGGGGGGTGAGAGTAGAAGAAATCAAAAATTAATTAAATAATTAGATGCAGACTTTACAACTGCATGTCTTAGTTAGTAATTTCCAAAAAATATAAATATATATCTTGGTCCCTTTCCTCAAAGCTACAACATATAATTCTACGAGTAAAATACACACGAAACAATTGAAATTTTACAAACTTTATTGTTGTTTTGTGTTTTTTTATTCGTAGAATTGTAGTTTTGAGAAACGGGAATTAAATGGACGGCGGTATATATAAGAAAATTAAAACTGTTAGATGACTTTACTTCTCATAAATATGAGAAGTGATCCCAAATTTGAAAAATATATAATACAGCTTTTCTGTATTTTATGTGCTTGTTTCGTCGGTAGTACATACATATGTACCTAAATTTTTTTTATTATTATTTTTTTTTTTTTTTGTAAATCAGTGATTCTAGAAGCTGTGCTTAAATGTCACAAATATGTGTTTGAAATGTGTGCATTTGCCATATTCCGCTCTAAAAATATTTCATGTCTGAGCATGCACTTAAAATTAAGTTGTCATAAATGCAGAACTATTAATTTTCTTTGGTCTTGCTCTAAATAAATATATTTATGTATACGCTTGCATGTATGTATGTGTGTTTATGCACATATCTATTTTATGTTGCTTTTTTAGTATTTGTTGGCTTTTCAACAAATCTTTCCAAATTGCTTTGACTCAAGGGAATAATAGTTGCTAATAAAGTTGATGCAAATCCAGTGGCTTTCAACACCAAGATTAGAAAGCTTAATAAATTCAATCACAGAAGCGTAAAAGAGTCATTAAACAATGCTCAAAAATATATGTAAATTTTCAGTGTTCCTTTTTTTTAAATACACAAACTTTAAAATGAAAAGATTCTAGTAAATTTTGTTTTCACACTGCAGAAAGACTTTTAATATGGGAAATGAAAGCATTCTTAAAAATCCCTTAGCGTAGGAAAAACAATCTTTTGTTTTCAAAATATTTTGTGCAATATTATTATATTAATAAATTATAAATATATATATTATAAATTATAAATTAAGTAAACCTCACAAGAAAAAGAAAACAACATATAAACTTTTGAAACGATTGCAAAACAAAAGTGTGTCTAAGAAGAAAAAAAAGAAACAGGAAAGGAAATGAAAACATGATATATCCCAAAAGACCTACGCAAATATTTGAACAAAGAAAGCTTTGGGATGCGCAGGGTGATGAAGGATATTAAAGCACAAAAGTTTCTTAAAGACATTTCAGGGAATTAGTAAGCAGGGAAACTCAGTTTGATATAAATATATATATATATAAAGTTGTATTGATACAAAAAAGTTTTATGGCCCAAGAGCGTTAATTTAAAAAAAAATAACCTTTGCTTATTTAAGATGCAGTAAGTCACAGTGTTCAATTATTTTCTTTAGAAAAAGTGTTCAATTATTTTCCTTGGAAATTTCGTAAACAAACTTTTAAATGTTACGAAATTTTTGGAAATTTCCCTTGTCATGGAAAAGCAAACAATGAAAATCTACAACATGAATTGAAAAGAAGGCAAACTAGATGCAAAAGAGCATCTAAAGGTTTTACATTTATACATATGAAAAATTCTACAAATTTCAAATGTATCTGTGTGTCATTTATGGTTACCCAATGTTACCTGCAAGTTTTTGTAGCAACTCACTGTGAGATCATAAAATTTTCATCATCCCCCAAGATATTTTTTTTACGTATGAACAGATAAATATGTATATACACGCAAGCAAATAAACATACCCACATATATTGTTTATGTCGGTCGCTATTGGCGCCGTCATGCTAGTGTCATTGCCTTAACAATGAATTTGTTTTTATTTGTGTCTGTATCAAAAAAGTTAAATATTTGGCGTCACTTTTTCGGCGTCTGTTGCCAAACCAAATTTCTTTTACTTTGAATTCACATGTACGGGATTTTGAGTAGACGCTTTAATGAGAACTTTGTAAAAATTCGAGAATTACAGTTGAAAACTTTTATTATTTAATATATTCTACTTTTATCATGCGAATCAAAACAAAAATATTTCAGTAAGAATGCATGAAAAATAAAATTTAAGTACATACATACATGTGTTCATATAAAACAAAAGAATAGGGAAATGTGTTTTCCAACGACCAGCATTAAGACAGTTTATGAATATTTTATGAATATATATATAAAATAATAGTGCTGAGATAATTATATTTAAAAAATTAATAGATACAAGTGTTTGATCAAGTTTTGTTTGGAAGCGACACTTGACCACGATCCATGTTCTTGAAAAAAGCTTTATTTGAACATGGAATGCATTCTGTAGCTCAATATAAATCTCCCAGAGAAATCCTTATTTTAAATAGGACAATATATGTTTGTACATATATTTTTAAGCTGGCGAATAACAAACATAATATCTACATATGTATGTATGTGTGTGCCAGCAATATGTGCTGCTATATTTTTAATTAATAAAGGGTGATTTTTTATCAATTTTCTTTTTAGCACCACTGTGCTTGGCAGCTTAGCTGTTTTTGTGCAACGTGTGACTATTAAACATGTTCAGTTTGGTTTATAATTTAACCATTCGGCTTTCAAATAATTATTGAATTTTATTATCAAAATTTATGCTCGGTTAAGAAACTGTATCGTGCACTTGTTCCATTTATGGTCAGTTTGGGCGACATTCCTGAGGCATCTATTCGGAATCTTATGGTCAGACTTCGCACCAAATTTACATTATTGGACATTAAACCACCAACACTCGTACATAGACTGCGGGCAAAGGAAAATATAGCAGCTGTATTTGCAAGTGTTGTTGATGACCGTGAATTATGGGGCAGTAACGTTACTGTGAATTGGAGATGAGCAATACTGTGATTTTTTTATAATGTTGCTCCTTGTGAACGTGATTTCTAAATCGCGGATCTTTTAATCTATGACTGTGATCATAGTTTAGCAGTCTTTTGTTTGTAGCAGTTCTATTGGTTTGAGAAAATCTAATAAGAATAGCACCAGTGAAAGTAAACATTGATTGTGAGCACGATTTAACACATTTCAGTTCTTATGATTTAAAAGTATTTATTAGTATTGGAATAAACAATTAGCAATCAACCAAATTGCAAATACAAAAATCTAAAAGCTGTACTTAGTTTGCCAGAACAGACGACTTGACACGATTTGACAATTTTTACTTGACAGAAATTGAAGGTATAACATAGCTTTCTTTATTGTAAAGTAAGACCCGTTCTACACTAGAAATATTTGTGGCAGCAATTCTTGAATATTTGTGAGGGTATTGAAATAGAAATATATAAATTTTGTTATTCCTTTCTCGCTCTTTGCGCTAAAAAATAAAAAGTTACTGCAACAAAAATTGCAATTCTGGACCGGAATTAAACAAAAACGAACATTCACAGTTTGTATGAAAGAACTATATTTGCAAGACCTGTTACTTGATAAATTAAGTCACAGTTGTGATAGTGATTTTTCAATCGATGGGAAAAAGTAACATGTTTCAAAAAATGGCTCATCTCTACTGTGAATGGCGAGCGTTACCGTGTGATGATTACTATTTTACTTAGAGCTGTACCTGGCTGATATATGATTTCAGCAAGATGAGGCAACATGCCAAACAGCACGCAAAACAATGACCCAGTTGAAAGGCAATATCGGTGCACAATTTATTTTACGTTTGGGGTCGGACGTGCGATTTAACGCCTTTACACTGTTTTTTGTGGGGTTGTGTTAATTATCATGTTAATAGGGACAAACTTGCAACGGTTGACTTACTGAAAGCCAATATTGAAGAATTTTTTCGGGAGAAAATGGCCGAAATGTTGAAGAGATTATGCCCAAATTGGACCTAGCGTGTGAATCGTAGTCGCGGTTAACATATAAATGCTCAGTAAAAAACACTCCAAGAAATCATGAAAATGTAAAGTTTGCAAACTTCGATCAGTTCTAATGATTTTTACATAGGGTTGTCATTGCAAGAAGGTCTCTTTTTCGACGCCTTGTCATCGAATTGGAAGCGATTTAAAGAAAAATTTCCTTTTTTGTGTTCTATGATAATATTTTCATCTAAGAAAAATAATAACAAAATGCCTTTTTTAAGAACTGGTTTCTTTTTGTACGAATTTAATCTCGAAACGCTGTTTTCATGTCGATTAAAGAAATAATTATTAAATTTTTGAACCAAAATTAGTTCATAAATTTCTTAAAAAAATCGATTTTTTTAAAAATCTTGTTTTCTTGGAAGCAATGAAAATGTAGTTTCTTCAGAATGACTTCAATTTTTTTTAATGGGATGAAATCATATTTAAGCATTGTATTATATGGGATTGTTCCATCGACTCAAATAATGATTTCATATACATATTTTCCAAAATTTTATATTTTTTTTAAAATCAAATCCGATATCTCTTAAAAAATCACCCTTTATTATTCCCCTAGTCAATAAATCACATCATACAATATGTAAAACTTTTATCTTAATACCAGTCATTTAATCATACAAATGATTTTAATAATGTACAAGCATGATTTCAAAGAAATAATTCAGTATAAAAAAAACAAAAAATAAAATACGTTTATAATTATAATTAAAAACTTTGAGCAAAATATTTTAAAACATAGAGAAGTATATTAAAAAAATTAATATAAATATAAATAAAATTAAAATGTTTACTCATTTTTATTTTAATAATAACTTATTTATCTGCGTGAATGTATGTATGTGTGTATATTGCTTCTTTTTAGTTCAAATGTTTTGCCTAAAATTTAATATTTAAATTTTTAAAATGAAACATTATCATGTGGTTTCTTTCATAATTGAACATGAATCAAGTTAAACAATGAGATTTTATAAATCAAGTGCCTTAGTTCAAAAAATTAAAAAAAAAATAATAAACAATAAAAAAATGCATAAAACCACACGCAATGCCATCCGTTTCCAGAATCACTTACATAAATATTTACAATTTTGCAAACACCTAGATGAGTATTTATACAAACACACATACATGTGAATTTCATACATACATACATACCAAAAATATACGAAATTTTTACACATTTTAAAAATATAAAAGACAAAAAATAAAAACATGAAGATCAGACCACCTGTGGTGTCATATTGTCAAGTACGCAGAGACAGTTGTTGCATAAACATTTATTTTCATTCTATAAGAAGAAGAGGGGAAGTAATAAAAGCAAAAATGAATATTTTATTTTACGTAATGGATGAGAAACAGGAAATTAAATGATTCTTAATTTAATAATCGTGTTGAAGATGTAAAGTGTTTTTTTTTGGGTGATAAGAAATAAGAAGCTTTCTCCATAGTTCCGGTTTTCTGCACAAATATATTTGATTTTAATAACGCCTCATACTTTTTTGCTTTTACAATTTCCTGACTTTTTTTCGCCTTTAATCAAAGCACACAGTTGTATGTATGTTATTATTGTATTTATATTTGCTGTGTTGAGTGCCCCATATCCGTTGCTGAATGGGTTTTGAAACTAAGTCAAATACTTGTAATGATTGTTACAGGCATGCTCTATGTGTAATACCAGCTTGCACAAGCTAGCGAAAGATTTTCTAGAAGTAAGCCAATATTTTGGAAATTTTCTAGTGTTTCACAAATCCAATGAAAATTTCATGAATATTGTGAAACAATTTCATTGGAATTGTTTTCTTGATATTCTGGTTTCATTAGAATATTTTATTGGATTTATGACAACAATATTTTCTAATTATTAAGAAACCCCTTTATATTTAAGTTATTTCATTCTTTTCATTGTTTCGATGAAGTTATAGAAGTGCATTAATTACACTGTTAAATAAATTTTATGAAGTTTTCAATAAAATAATTTTAACGAAACTGGTTTCATTAATCCAACGAAGCGTGACGTTGGTTGAATTTTAATGAATTTTTCATTAGATTAATGTCGAAATTCATAGAATTTCTGCCGAAAATTCTTTCAGTGTATTAGAAATTTTAATTTTGATGCGATTCAAACATTTTCATAAGGTTACTATTTCTCTAACCAGTGAATATGGTTGTGAAATATCTTCATGCCTCTCAGCACTTTTTGTAACAACTTTATTTTTTTATTGTGCTCTCGAAACGTTTACTTTTATTTTAAGTAAATGCGTGTTGCATCAAACTTTCATGACAACAAATCAATTTCTTTGAATATTTAATAATATTTTCTTGGATTCCATGTTACTAACATTTATTGTAAATGAAGGGTAAGCAAAAAGTTTCTTATAATTCTGTTGCCACATTTTTTGTGCGTCCTTTCTTGCTAAATATTTAGAGCTCATTTACAAATCAATCATCTTAAAGGAAGCTAACAGCTGACCTTCTGCAATACAAACATAATACGTATTTTTTTTTCCTTTTCTATTTTTATTTTCAAATAGAGAAAAACATGGCAAGACAAGACACTTTGGTTAGACAAAATGTGGTAAAAGAATCTAAATAGTAAAGGCAAATTACATTTAGGTATTAATACTTCAAGATGTTTTACAGCAAAAAGGAACTGTTAAGAATGTATAAAAAATAAGATTTGAAAATAATTTCCTTAAAGTATTAAAGATAAATATTTTATTCTTACAGCTAAGCATTAAATAATAGCAGATGTGATGACATAAATTTAATTTATTTTATCAGTACAATATCCAACTGAATTTATTGCACACTTCCAATATTCTATTGAACTTTTGAGCATTTAAAAATTGTATACTCTAAAAAAATATGTTATAACTAAATTTTGCTATATCTTCAATCACAACTGTGTATTTTTGTTTTTAATATAAACAAAATATAATCAACAATCCCTGTCCCTTTTTGAGCGTGTTAAATAAATTGATACTTACAATTATTCTTCAAGAAAATAGAGATATAGAGTGAAAAGGCCAATTTGTTTCTAATACATTTATTTGTATTCAACTGTTTATGTATTCGTACATAGTATATTTATTTATTTAGATATTCTTGTTTGTATTTGCATTAGTTTGTAAATCGTTGAATATCCTATTGCGTTTGAATGACTGTACGTGTGGTTGTGTGGGAGATGATATTTCCTCACTTCTGTTAAACATCTTAAATTTTTTGTGGTCAAATGATAAACTTTCATCATCTGTTATGGTTGCGGCTGTTGTGATGCCATTTCTACCCTAAACTTGAGGTTTTTTTTGGCTCAATGACTTTAAATAAAATATTTATTATGTTATGGCTTTTTGAAAGTGGTCATAAAGTAAATTGACCTTTATGAAATTGTAAGTTGAAATATAATTAAATTACGATAATAAATAAATATTTTTGTAATGTAATATTTTTGATTTTTAAATATTTATTGCTACACACAGAAAAATGTCATATTAAAAACTACGAAAACAGAACATTAATAGTTAACATTATGTTATACTGACTTTGATTCATATGTGTTTCATATTAATTCAACATGATTTGCAGTAACTTTCAATGAAAATTTTCAGTTTTGAATATTCAAAATGAAGAACCACATTGTATCAAATTTATTTAAAGTTGAAACATCATTAATTTAGTTCAATGTAGCTGTTTTATTTTATATTATTTTATTTTATTTTATTTTATTTTATTTTATATTATTTTATTTTATTTTATTTTATTTTATTTTATTTTATTTTATTTTATTTTATTTTATTTTATTTTATTTTATTTTATTTCATGAATTGCTTAACCAACGCCAAATTGCTTGCATTGGCACGACTAGCTAGCAAAAAATTCTGATTTGAAAGCACTAACAACTGAGAAAAGCACTAAATGTAAAGCTGGCTCTCTAAAAAAGTATAAAATGATGACAGAAAATTTATTAAACCAGTAACTTTTGCGTTTGGGTATTACTTCTGTGAGGCGCTTTACTAAGGCAAAAAATGCATGACTTCCAGCTGTCTCATCTTAGTTGTAAAAAGAAAGAAGCTTTCCTCTGTCTCTTCCTTCACCACCTGTCTTCTCTATCACTATCCCTTTCCTAAAGAACTTAACACCTATAAGTAGTAGTAGGCATTCATTGCCTGAGTATTACTGCTCTCAAAAAAAAATATATAATATTTTGAAATATAGCATAAATTGCGAGGCTACTTTGGCTTTTCTGCAAAAATACCAATAGTCTCCGCTAGGATTCGAACGTGCTACACTCAGACTGCCAGACCAGTAAAATTGCTTACTAGCCACTTACTAGTTTTCGCTGATAATGCAAATTTTGTTGGCTACAAAAAAAAAACAAACAACAACAAAACAAGAGCACAAAGGTGCATTATAGCTATGAACAATACTTTTCTCATTTCACTGCTATTTACAAAAAAAAAATTATTACCAATGTCTGATCAGCCAATAAAGCGTAACCCTACGTCTCCACTAGCCATCGACTTGGACATGACATGAACATGACGCCGGCAGAGCAACTACGAAAAATTCATCAACTTATTTTTAGTGGTGAACACGTGCGATGTCCATGTTCAGGCATATCAAAGTATTTTGTGGTATATAATAGAGATGGAATATTTACCAATTTCGTTCTGTCTCTTTTCTTTCTATTGCAAATGTTAACGGATGGCAAATCTCATGGCAAACATTATTGCCACAACATATGCTTGGCCATTGATGTCAGAGCATCGACTAAAGTTGGACACGAGTGGTCTCCATTAGCCATTTGCGATGTCCGACATGATGCCCACACCAAGTTCATGGCTAGTGGAGGTCCCTAGTAATAGGATTGATGAGCGGCCAGGCGGACTGGAAGGTGAGCAGCACACTCACGTTCGTTTCTTTTGAATAAAAAATGCTCTTATGTTAACAGATCTCTACTAAAACGATAATAAATATTTTCTGTTTATGGTAAACTTTTTTTATTTACCCTTTACAAAGAAACAAAGTTTGTAATTGATGGTACAGAGATGTATGTACTTATATTCATATATGTGCCCCTAATTATGAAAATGGTCTAAGTCATATATTTCTCTGTTCGAGATATTTAGTAGATTACATTTAAACAAACGAAAAAATATTTTTGCATTATGCAAGACTTTAATTTAGATTAATTTAAATATATTTAATATTTATTGAAGATTTTTTAAGATTAATTTAATATTTTGAAGCAAAAATGCATATGACTTAGACCACTTTCATAATTAAGGGCACATATTACCAAGGCAGCCAAAATATTAACGATATGATTACAACACAATTATAATGTATTTTGTCTGAGTGGTACTTCAGAAATCTTAAGATCAGCATTATGTATCTTTCATTTCAACGGCTCCTTCGAAATTTGCTGAACGGCCGCATAATTAGAACTAAAATAAAAAGAGAGCAAATTTGTAAGTATATGTGAAGTGAAAAAAGACAAAAAATATCATTAAACAATTTAAATATTTTATTATTGATATTTAATTTATTTTTATAAGATTTTTTGTTATTCATCTCTGATAAAATAAACTTTTAAGGTACACTTTATGCATTTCTTTATGGTAGAAACTTCCAGTTGTTCTTTTATGCTGGCTCATAAAATGAATAAAAATTCATTTTATATTGATGTCAACTCCCCGAATACCACGCTACTTAAAAGAACAAATAAAAGCCAATTGTCATTAAACTACAATGATTTCCGATAAAATGCTATAAGAAAGAATTGAAAATTTTTAGCTCTTTTACTCACCACCTTCAGTCACTGTTTTGTATGATATTTATTTACATATGTATGTATGTACATACATATGTATTTTTATCAATGTTTTCTTTTTGTAATTTGTTCCATTGTATGTTTCATATAATTGCTGTACTTTTGTTCATTATTTCGATTTAAAGCTTTTTTTCTCCTTTTAATGTGTATTGATATCAAACATATGTTTTTTCAAATAGCGATGGGAACGTGAATGGTTTTTCAATCACTATTAATTGAAATGTGTTCACTAAACTACACAAATTGGGTGTATTTACATAAACAGGAGAATTCAAATTAAACAGAAAAGAAAATAAGAAACCCCATTAATATGTTTAATAGTTTTGGGTACATTTACCTTCTAATATTTACGAGTAGATAGATATGATTCAGCGGTCATATACCAGAGAATCATAATAAGTACTGAGAAAAATATATTTAAGTAAATAGCCTTAATTTAAGTAACTGCTTATAATCATGCGTATCAAGCGTATTGACTGTATGTCATACTTATATTTGGAGTATGATAATACTCAGATACTCGGGATATTTATTCATCATTCTTTACCGTATAGATACATGAATGAAATTGAAAAACCAAAAAATTGTTTTTGGAGTGTTTGAAAACATACTTTTTGTGTGTAAATAAAATAGGACTATATATACGCATTTGCAGGGGATTAATACTCAGAGTATTTTTATACTCCTGTGTATAATTACAGCTCACGTGACAATGCAATTTTGTTACAGCCATTTGTGTTGCGTAATTTAAAAAATGTGTATGAAAAATGTTGTTGGTTGCTTATAGATATACGTAGTCAGTTTAAAATTAATGCGTATGTTCAAGTATGTGCATGGCTTTTTTTAACTGACGCATTTATAGTTGTTTGATGGTCATTACTCAAATAGTACTTAAAATGATACCTTAAGCTACGATCACATTTGCCCAAAAAAGCGTAACCAACAAACACTAATTAAAAAAGTTTTGATCTAGACACTTGTTGTTTATCAAATTAAACAGTTTCGAATACAAGTAATATATAATGTCATGGAATCCAACATTATTGGCTAATCTTTAACATGACAAACTATTATCTGAATTGAAAGATTTTTCATTATCATTTAGTCGTTACGCTTTTTTTGGCAAATGTTTGACAAGTTTGACCGTACCTTAAGTCATTCTTTGGTGCACACATGGCTTAAGCAGTCACGCTGACTTGTATTACTGTTGCTACAATTGCAGCAATAATAATTGTAAGAAATTATTTCTCTTATAGTTTTTTCACACAACAAGTGAAAATCATTTTTAAACATTACTCCGTCATTAAGTAACTCTAATTTTTATATCAAACGAAAATGAATTCAAACTTATCAAATTTCCATATTGCTGTAACACATTTTATATTCAAGGAATTATGGATTATTATGAAAAATTAATAGTGAGTGATTAATCATTTTACTGATCAGTCCCCATTTTCTAAAAAAAGCTAAATTCTATCGCTAAAATACTGAGCAAATAGAAAATTAAAAATTTTTAGCGATGACATAAAAAACGAAAATTTCTGCGAATTACATTTTTGAGTCAATGCTTGATTTAGCAATACACGTTTCAAAATTGCATTCGTAGCCAAAAATCGAAAAATCGGCTTTATACATTTTTAGCAATAGAGATTTAGCTTTAGCGACTTACAGAATGCGGGGGCAGAAGTCATATATGCAAATATTTTACTCTATGCATCTACCGATGCATGAATCTAAGTGATCACGTGTAACCGCAGTTCCCGTTTTAGTATTAAAACCAAGTACATGTGTATTTATGTATGTAGGTTTGTACATTCACTTCGATGTTCATGGTTGTATTATTATGATTTTTATTTTTCGTTGTTGTTTTAATCGTATTTGATTGATGCAAAAAAAAAACAGTTCCAGTGTCCCAACACAAGTCACATTGATGATACTTTTTAATGTTGGGGATTTGATTTTTATGTGAAAGCAAAATAAATAAAATGAAAAGACAAGAAAAGAAACAAAATGATGAGCGATACAAGTACATATGTACATACTTATATTCTTGTACAAAGAAACCTACTCGTACATCTGAAAATTCCTTTGAAATATTCCACAGAAACACGTTAAAGTCAACTTCATCATATCAAGTATGAGAAATTTACATCGCCGCTAGTTTCAAATGAAGACTTTGTGTACTACATACATACTCGCACATAGTTAGGTTTTTTACATTTGTATTTAGAAAATTTATTTTCCTTCTCAGTCACTCTTATTTCTGATGAATAAAAAATTATAAATAAATGAGGAAGTCAATGGATTATCGAGATAGGTTAGAGATTCTCTTGCTCTTAATATGCTTGATAAGGCTGATTGGAGAGAAATGACTGTTAGAAACTTTTCAATGGAAATAAGTGAAAATAAAAACTTACTAAAAGCCATTTAAAACAAATCGATAAATAGAAATGTCATGTTGATGACAAATTCTATTGAAGTGATTTGTTAGACAAGATGAATTTGTTGATAAATTGTTATTGATGTATTGGTTCAATTTGTTTTCTAAATGTACAAACACAACAATATATAAATAATGCGGATCAAATTTTGTAGCTTAAATAATATACTTAAAGAAAATTTCGTATTTCGTTCTCATGAGATTTTCTTAAGTGAAATTAAAAAAAAATACAATATTTCATATTGGGAAAACTATTCATGTGATGCAAATGTCGCATAAAAATGTTTAGTGACACGAATTCATTTTTATGTGGGCTTTTTACTATAATGAAAAAAAAATAATCGTAAGACAACATTAGTGTCTGCGAAAATAATGTATGAACTAAAATATTTACTAAAAACTTTAATAAAATCTTATAGATGAAATTGCTGTAATTTTGTGTTTAAATTATTTTTTTACTTGAATGCATATGATACTCGCATGTAATAAATAAATAATATTTGAAAGTGTTGCAAAACACAAATTGATATAAAAAAAATTATTCCTACACAGTAAGACAAATTTTTACTTTTATTAATTGTTGGCAGAAAATTAACTCAATGCCAAACAACCTATAGCCAAGTTGTAGTCAAACTGTTTAAATGATTTTTATTTTCTTATAACTTGTAGATATTTTTATGTGAAACTATAATATTTATTGCCAATAAGGTGGGTGAGGGGTTGGTGACATGGGCTGATGTAGTTAGCTTTTTGACTAGATAACCGAAGGTATTGAGTGCAAGCCCGGTACCAACAGCCATTAAAAAAAATAACTACACAGAAAAAAGTGTTCACCAATTAATATTTTCAATTAAGAATTTAATTATATTAATTAAATTTTTAATTGTATTAATTAATTTGACTGGAAAAACTTAATTGATACTATCAAATTGTTTATAGGTGAAAATTTAATTAATTTTTTAATTGATACTACAAATATTTTAATTAATATTACAAAATCATTCATAATACTTTTTTGTGTGTACACCACGCTTTTTTCTGATGTACATTAGTATTCTTTTGTATCAGTTGTTATGGGAAAGTTCAAGTGGTGAAGGCATGTACATAAATACACTGATCACTGAATTATAAAGACTTCAGCAGATAATAATCCTAATGTAAGATCAATCAGCGAAGTAAAATATCCAATAAAATTGTTAATAATTTTGCCTCATTGACACCAGAGGCGCTGCAACACACCATTATTATAAATGTGTAAAAAAAGCATAGTTGTAAAAGAACAACACCTAGTAAAAGTAATAGGCATGCACTGCCTGAGTGTTACTTTTCTTAAAAAAAGGTGACAAATACATCGAAAGAGAAGATCTTGCAGGAGCTTATGAAAATATTATAGGTTCAAAAAAGTTTGTTTTCCCACTTTGGGCTACATCGTATAAGTTTTGACAGATGTATTGATGGAAATTTTCATACCTGGAAGTTCATATTTTCAAAAGGATGTTATTTTAATTATTTTATTTAAAGGAAGTAAAGAAAATATTTTTATAAAACAGCAGATAAATTGAAACGAGATCGTGTGACACTCCAATATATTTATAGAATATCATATTACCCCTTATTGAGAATGGTGTCGTCGACATCACATCAAGACGACAGTAAATATTGTCACTTGTCTACTCTTTATCGGCTTTTATTGACAATCTCTTACTAATCTCTAAAGCTATGTAAGTTAATGTAAATTGTTAATACTAGTAAATTCTGGTTGACAAAGAGTAGACAAGTGACAACTTTTACTGTCGTCTTGATGTGACGTCCATGATGCCATTCGCAATAAGGGGGATAATGTTTTAATTTGGAGAAATAGTTTTAATCCGGAATAATTTCTTAATCGGGCCTAAGTTCTGTATTTAATAATTTTCAGTCAAATATTATCTAGAGAAGTACTTTAATTTTTTTTTTGATATTAATTGTATAGAGAGTTTGTTATACTTGTTTTTAAGTTGGGCACAGGAATTAAATTGAATTATTTTTTTAAGTTATTACAAAGTAATATTTTTATGCCATTTATTAAAATTTTATTTATTTAATTTTCTTGGAAAAATATTCGCATTCCTTATGGCAGAATATTCGGGAATTGGAATACGAATATTCGATCCTCACTAATGCATTTTACACATCGCGATACAAATATCTTTTTTATTTTATTTTTTATTTTTTTATTTTGAAAAATCCATAAAGAAAAGTTGTTTTATCTGCAAGATTAATTCCCATGGACACAATATTAAAACATAGAAAGAACGTCGTAAGTCAAAAGATGTAATGTTTGAGTTAGTGGAATAGAAATTTATCTTCATATCGTTCCTCATACTTTGTAAAAGTTTTATACAAATGTCTTTTTTATTCAACTTTTGAGAGAAAAATAAAATTTTCTTATTTTCCCTTAAGTTTTGTGTAAATTGAAAACTTCAAAATAGGTTTAATGTAAAATGTTTTTTTTTATTTATTTATTATTTATTTATTTATTAATATTGATATTTTAGATAAATACAATAACAATATAAGAGGGGTAGAAGCACCAGCTACTAAAGCCATCGGCTAATGAGAGATATATACTTGTAGATGAAATAAAACTTCCCAATAAAGCACACTCTTTTTCTTCTGAAAAATTTTGGAAAAATTCACTCACTTGTGAAGCAATCCCATGTGTTCTTAAACTTTAAATTTTCTTCTTTAACCAAAAACAACTGTTGGAAAATAAGTAAGACCGATTGAATGATTTGTCTACAATTCAATTTTAAAAAGGTCTCAACTCCATGACGCTTTAAACTCTCTCTCTCTCTCTCTGTTTTGCACTGTGCGACAATTCGTTTAGAAAATCTTCCGCTAATAGAAAATAGAGGCCTGCGTAAACAGTCTTGAAAGGTAAGTCCGTCTTGTTTTTTAATTGTATTCTCGTGGCATGTATTATACTAAACAATTAATAAATGCTGTCGAATAGTAAGTGGAGCACTATGGATGCATTGGTGTTCGTTCAAATGAGTGTTAACAAGCGATGTGACGAAGACTTCTTGTTCATAACAAACAATCAAACAAAGTAGTTTTGGTGCGTGTATGTGTATTATGTGTTTAACCCTCATACCTATATAAGAGCGGCAAGCGTTGCGTTAGCAGCAGGGTACGCATCTTTAGTACATTTAATTTTGAAAGTATTATTTGATTGTACTCAAAATACGTACCCTGCTGCTGACGCAATGCTTTCCGCTCTTTTTTAGGTATGAGGGTAAGTTAGGTTTTTTAAAGCAAGCGCACACAACTAATGCTAATGCATGTGTGCGTTTGTATATGCTCAGAAAAATAAAAGAGCATCCACACAACTTACGTTTGGATGTATGTATGTACATGCACCACGTTTGTATACGCGCCCATGCGTAGGAAGAAGCAAGCATCACAAAATCTTCCGTCGCAAAGTAATTTCTTCTTTATTTCTATACCTGCAATAACTGAAACAAATGTCTTGCCAACAGTGTTGTTCAGCGTTTCTTTTAAAAGATTTCGCTGTGGTAAAGCATTTGAAAAATCCCTCATGCCTTATAAGTGCTTGTAAGTGGTCCTGTGCAGGACTTTAATAGGAAAAGCACTACACATAAAGTGAATAAAATGTATCACTGTACTTAAACCTTGTTTTATATGCCACAACATGTAAATTCATTTACTTCTAACAACAAGTTGTAGCAAAAAAACGTGTGAGTGTATTGTTTTTATTCGTCTTGCATGTTTCTTTGTCAGTATTGGGATGGGAAAGAATAAGTTTTCTTAAAGAAAATAATCTTGTTTCCTTTGCATAAAACATTGCGTGTCGTTATGCATAAATTGTTTGGCTTGGCATTTTATAAAACATCCTGTTTGTACTTTGATTAGGGCTTGTGATAGTGTATATGTATCACTTTAAAGATGCAGAATTCCATACGTTTGCAAGCAAATACTCTCATACTCAGTTACATTGCGGTGGCGATCATTTTTTATTTTTTCTATTCTCTAAAGTGTTTGTTGTATTTGTTTGTCTGTGTAGCAAAATACTTGTAAGTAACGCTCGTATAGAAAGGACATGTTGTTGCTTATGTAGGTGTGCATATGTATGTATATGTGGGTGAAGAATAACTTTACACTTTAACCAGCAGCTATACACACCCATGTACACACATACTAAATAACACGAGGAAATTGTACGTGTTTGTGTTTAAAGAATTTAGTTGTTGTTAAAACGTGCGTAAAATTTTAATTAAAAACTTTTTCTTTCTACAGTTTCTATAGAATTTTCTTCCCCATTTTTTTTTAGTTTTGTTTTCATTATTTTGCTTGTTGTTTTTATTTATATAAAAAGTACAAATAGTTGCGTATTTGCCTGTCTTCCATATCAGTGTGTTATGATGTTTAAATGTGTTTTTGTATGAGGAAAAATTGCAAAAGCACTCGTGCAGGACAAGTATTGAAGTAAAGTTAAGTTTAACTGAGGTTAGGTAACATCACCACAAGGATATTATTGGCAAAGTACTTCTAGTTTTCGTTACTTGTGTATTTAAAAGAAACTCTACATGTACTTTGAAAAATAGTTTTAATACATGTGTGTTGTTTGTATAGTTTTCTCAAGGATTTTTGCCATTATGTAATTATTTCATAAGAAATAAGTTGGATGGAAGTAGTATGACAAAAGTTTTTTAATTGATTTTAGATCTCTTCTTGTTGTTTTTAGATTCCTTGAAAGCTAAGAAATAATGAAACTTAAAACAAGTTTAATTATTTATAGCCAAAATTAAATTCACCTTGTAATAATATAAAATCTTAACTATAAATATTATTTATAATGTTGTTAGCATTATTTTGTTATTTCTATTTAACATGCAAAGATACAAGATGGCTTAACATACAACCACAACATACAAACAACTACAAAAAAAGTATTTATGTTTTAAAGAATACTCAGTTCCTCGAATTCATGAAGTGCATGAGTTTATGTTAATAAATAGTAAAATAAGTTATTTATAAAAAATCATTATTTAGTTTTAATATAATTAATTCTACTCTTTTCTGATTTTTTTATTATTTGATATGCAAGCAAACATATGTATGTATGTTGTGTATGTGTTCTCCTTCAAACCATTTTTAAATCATAAAAATATTATTACAGTTTCAAGGGACAAACGATTTTTCAAATAATAAATCTTGAACATTGAAATCTCGTTGCATAAAATCATAAATTTATAATTTAATAAACCGAACCATTATTTCTTAATAAACTGACTATCCATTTAATGATATTAACATCCTTCCACACATACAAAATACTCATATGAAAATTTATAAAGAAACAATGTTTGGTATCTAGGAGGTATTTATAAACTGATAGAAATTTTCTTCTTTGCAGTCATTAAATAAATAACTACAAAATGTTATATATATATTTTTAGTCGTCGTTATATTAATTATATTAATGTTGTACGAGTTCCATATTAATATGTAAGACACATAACTTGCAGGTCATAATTTGTCATGGTTTTAATATAATTTTCAAAATAATAATTAATGAAGGACATAAAGAAAACAATAAAAACCAGGAAGGAGTATAAAACTTTATTAAGTTTTTTGCTTTAGCTTACTAACTAAATTAAGATAAGAAGAAATAAATAGAAAAGTGTGGTTAAACATATTTAATAATCTTTTCTATAAGAACAGTGTCAATCATATTTTTTATAGGAATAGTGTGCTGTCATGCATTCGACTATACTTTCTACATGAGCACTCAATTATGTATCTCTTATATAAAAGTGTCAAACATATTTTGAATATTTTATATTTTCCAGTAAGAACATTATTAAAGATATTCATTTCAGGTTGTTCTCGTTGGAAAAATGGAAAAATGTATTTTTTTCGACAACAAACACAGGAAAAAAATTCAAAAATTTTTTTTAAATTTTTTTCCTGTATTTGTTGTAAAAAATTATATTTTTCAAAGAGAAAAAAACTGAAATGAATACCTTTATTAATTATCTTTCTTATAAAAAAAGTTTTCTATTACATGGCAAAATATGTTTTTTATAACAACAGTGTGCTGTCATACAACCAACCATTTTTAATATAAAATATGCTGCTGTCACATATTAAACCATTTTTTCTTTTTTTTTTTATAGAACAGCCGTCAGTGTCTTACAACATTTTTCCTATAGAAAAGTTGGAAAAGTGCTATTTTTATAGAGAATAGAGAGATTTTCTTATGTAAAATTCGACTGTGTCACTGCACTTTTTTTTCTTATAGAAAAGTCAGATGTGTGGCACAACAATTTATAGAAAAGTTGACGGTGTCACCGCACACTTTTTTCTTATCGAACAGCAGACACTTTCAAAAAACACTTTTCATATAGAAAAGTCGACTGTGTCACACTTCGTTTGTTTTAAAATATTTTGCTGTAGTATTTGAAAAATCTCTCATGCCTTGAGAGGTCTTATAAATGGTCTTGTGCAGGACACTAGTATACATACATATGTAGTACATATTTACATTTGAATACAATTTTATTTAATGTCCAAGTGTGTGCAAGAAATATAAAAATAAATATCCTTGCAGACGTATTTCATGTCAAAGTCAATTGATTTTGTAGACATAAAATTTGTTTTTTTTTTGTATATGAAAGAATAACATTTCAGTGCTTTAGCGAAATTAATATTTGCTTGCGGAAAGTTGCTTTTACCTTGTTTGATCTCAAAATTTAATACAATTAATTCAGTATAATTTTAATTATTGTAGATGCTTTTTAAATTTTAAATACATTATCTACTGTAAAAAATATTTTGTTGATTATAAAGCGAAAGTCAGTGCAATTAATAAATATAAACCTGCTTCCATTCACTCCTTTTTGCCAACTAATTCATTATTTCCTTTTATCATAATGAATGAACTTTACAAATTTACTGCATGCATAGATACACATATACATATGTTGTATATACATATGTTCTATATGTATATACATTTGTACATGTAGTATATGGTTCACAAATGGCAAAAACTTTTTGTCAAACACATTGTATGGATGTCTTTTTTATTATTCATATTGCAGGAGTGCATAACATTTACAAATATGGCAAGTCAAACTATGCTGCAGCATTGCTATTAATGCAAGCTAGAGATGAGTAAGACCCAATAGGTGGGCGTGACTTACATTTGACACACGTTGCTCAGAGTTTATGACTGAGGATGGAAGCTAACGTGATAAGAAAATTTTTAATATAAATTGTATATAGAACTCTATTTTAAATCTCCAAAAAATAAAATGCTTCAGACTAAGCCACAATACATATTTAAAAATGTGAGAAGTTGAGTACATGAAAACCTTTTAATGATGCCATCTCTGTTATGCAGTAGCAACTGTTTATTTATAATCATAATAACTGACATCAAAAATACATGGAGGGTGTATGAGTGTTTGAAATATTTTTAGCTGTATGTTCATGTGAAAGTATCTTAATGTTCTCTGGGTAGACACCTGCTGTTTTGTGACAACTTTCAAATGAACTTAGAACTATGCAAGTTCTTTTAACGAACCAGCAAAAAAGTAACTTCAAATTACAAAGAAATTGTAAATTTTATATACGACTATAGTATATAGTATACTTCCTTTTTTCTCTATTCTTGTTTTACTACGAAATATGAATCAGTTTTTGTTTTTCATCCTTTCCATTCATTTAAACAAAGTTTTACATGCAAGCACAGATATACATACATATACATACATACATATGTATTTACATATGTGCATATACGAGTGTATGTAATGTAATGCATGTATGTATATTGTTCGTATGCAAAACAATATTTCATTTTAAAAAGTAATTGCAATTGAAAATTTTAAATATTTAAGGTAAACAAATGGAAAGATATTCTCTCAATATAAAGCCACTTATGAACAAAATGAAAGCTTGAATGTGAAATGCTTCCTTAAAGTGTAAAAAAAATTCTTTATTTATTTTAAGGCATTTGTTGCGTTGTTTACTTTCTATACAACAAATCAATCACTTTTTGCGTTCTTCCTATTTCCTTTTCCAGTTGCACGACCAACTGGTTGTGTACTATGAAAAGTGTACATTTGCATCCTCTCCATTTTCTACATACAAGTATGTGTAGATCTACACCGCAAGTTTGAAAGCAAGAAAAATGCCGTTCGCATTGACACGTATCACTAACACATTTCACAAAATGTGGGCGAACTTTAGTTTAAATCAAATCAATATAATCAGGAGAAACTGGAATTTTTAACTCTAAGCACCAAACAACTTTTTATTGCAAGTTAACAAAAAAAAAAACTGAGAAAATTTTTTTTTATTTGAAACTGACATTTTTTGCTTATACACTTGCAACTCATGTTTCTACACCGAAACTAGTCACTACATAGCACTAAAAATTTCAAAATAAATATCTGTATATGTTTGTACGTTTACATTTTAAAGTACCCATAGGTTGCCCAATATTATTGAGTAGTTTAATGCCATTATTAGCCAGCTTAAAATGAACAAAAAAATAAAAAAATCATTAGTTACAACATTAATGAACGAAGCTCTTTTTCTGGTGAAACATCAACACATGGTTGTCATAGGATGGAAGTGATCCAAATAACTGAACGGTATGCACCTAAAATGTTGTCTAGATCAATTTTTGACATAAACAACACCCTTCGAATATTCAATTCAGTACCTGTAGTGATTAGTACACAGAAAATATAGTCACAATTTAGATTTGATACTATGTGTCGTTTGTTACGGAGATGAATTTTGACAACTTTATCCTTTAATTCAATAATAATATTTATCAATACTGCGTGCTCTCGCATTACAACTCAAAAAAACTATTTGATAAATAAATTATCAAATATATTCACACATTAAAAAAACACGGATTGGACAACAACATAAACAACAACATTAAATTTTATCAAATTCTACAAAAAAAACGATTCGAAAATTCTTTGATTTTTAAAAAAAATTCTCTTTGTTTCAATAACTAATTTTTTAACTAAATATCTAATAACCCCCCAAACAAAATGTTTCGAATTTTTCTGACGTCAGACTTGTCGTACCGAATTCGTTAAGACATTTCGGTAGTTTCTCTGAACGATTTTTTCAAAACATTAAAACTTTGATTTTTGAGTACATAAGTAAAGTCTGTGAAAATTTTTATTATAAATAAATAAATGGTCATAAAAAAGGATTGTAACAAATATTAAATAAATTCAGTAAAGTGCGACTTTGACTCGCACACGAAGGGTTCCGTACGGACACGATATATGTAGTTCAATACAATTCAATAGCCTATATAAAATATAGTTTTGGTTTTTTTTTCGTTTTTGACGTTTTTTTTTAATTTCGGCGATTTATTTTTATTTTGGCAATTTTTTTAATTTTGGCTATTTATTTTTGTTTTGGTGATTTGTTCGGTTTTTGGGTTTTTCTTAAATTTTGGTCATTTTTTTAGTTTTGACATTTTTTTCGTTTTGGCGATTCTTTTCGGTTTTTGACGTTTTTTTTGGCGATTTTTTTCGTTTTGGTGATTTTTTTTTAATTTTGGTGATTTGCGTTTTTTGGCGTTTCTTCATTTTGGCGACTTTATTCATTTAGGCGCTTTTTTAGTTTTAAAATTTTTTTTCTCATTTTGGCGATTTTTTTCGGTTTTTGGCGATTTTTCCATTTGGGGATTTTTCTTAATTTTGGCGATTTTTTTCATTTCGACAATTTTTTCCATATTAACAATTATTTTGTTACTGGAGCCTTTTTCACGTTTGGCGATTTTTTTCGGTTTTTGGCACTTTTTTCATTTTGGCGATTTTTTTCATTTGGCCGATTTTTTCGAATTTTGCGACTTATTTTGGTGTTAGAAATTTTTTTTTAAATTTTGGCGATTTTTTTAATTTTGGCTATTTATTTTTGTTTTGGTGATTTTTTCGGTTTTTGGGTTTTTCTTAAATTTTGGTCATTTTTTTAGTTTTGACATTTTTTTCGTTTTGGCGATTTTTTCGGTTTTTGACGTTTTTTTTGGCGATTTTTTTCGTTTTTTCGATTTTTTTTTATTTTGGTGATTTGCGTTTTTTGGCGTTTCTTCATTTTGGCGACTTTATTCATTTAGTCGCTTTTTTTAGTTTTAAAATTTTTTTCTCATTTTGGCGATTTTTTTCGGTTTTTGGCGATTTTTCCATTTGGGGATTTTTCTTAATTTTTGCAATTTTTGTCATATTAACAATTATTTTGTTACTGGAGCCTTTTTCACGTTTGGCGATTTTTTTCGGTTTTTGGCACTTTTTTCATTTTGGCGATTTTTTTCATTTGGCCGATTTTTTGGTGTTAGAAATTTTTTTTTAAATTTTGGCGATTTTTTTGAGTATTTGGCGATTTTTTTTGGTTTGGCGATTTAATAATTTTCAGATTTTTTAGTTTTACCGTTTTTGAAAGTTTCAAGAGTCTACCTCTTACGGTTCCCAAGATATAGCCAGTTGACAAAATTACATAGTCAAAATTGCATTAACTGATGGACCACCCTTTAATTTAAATTTCTTAATATTTTAATGGTAATTGTTGTAGTCTATACAAAAATACACTAATTTTACAAATTTCAAGTTTCAATATACATATGTACATACAATTATATGTATATTACATGGGATTTTAACATTTTTCGTTGCTTGTTTTGGAACACCCTTTAATTTTTAATTCTCATGTATTTGTTGTTGTAGCGGCCAAGGTTCTACATGCTCTGTCCAAATTTCAGGTCCGTAGCGGTTCCTGAGGAAATACCGTGTGACGAACAGACGGACAGACGGACAGCGTAGCGAAAACAATAGGGTTCCTTTTTTCACCTTTGGTATGCGGAACCCTAAAAATGTGAGTATGTGCAAATTATTTCGACAGAAGCATTAACATGACGGTGAAGTGGTAGTCTGCTATACAAACAAGAAGAAATCGGACCTACATGTCGTTAGGAGTTCGTACCGACATATCGTTACGAAGTTGTGTCAACCATTTCATACAAAAACTGTAACGATTTCGGTAATATTTCTGTTCCGAAATGGGAAGTTTTTGACTACTAGTCGTTACGAATTCTTTACGAATTCGGAGCATTTTGTTTGGTGGGAACCTATTTGTAATTATATTTATCAATTCTGGAAATATTTTGTTTTCACAGGAAATTTAAAAAAAAACTTGTTGAATACCGGCATTTTTGTTATTGAAACTAAAAAGTATTTTTTAGTGTGTATGCAATGAAAGTGGTAAACCTTTGGATTTAGTTCTTATTTTTTTGCTGCGTACTATCGATTAGCTCACTTACTAAAACAATGTCTTAACTCAAATGATGCACAATTAATCCTCATATTGTTATAAATATTGTAAAAAATTTTATAAAAATATCTTGTTTACTTAAATCTTGAGAGAAAAAATAAATTTTATTTTTCCATTAACTTGTGTGTAAATTAAAAACTTTAAACTCGTTTTCTGGCAAACAGGTTTTTTTGAGTTGTGACGTTGTTTGAGTAAATGAGCTATATATAAAAGCAAATAAGAAATTCATAAATTAATTAATTTAAATTGCTGGGTTTTTTTTGTCAAAATTTGAGGAATCGGCAGTACTTTTTACATTCTGATATCGCTCTGCTAGCGACATGTTACTTTAAATTTTTATTGTAATTAAATATTTTTTAATTTTTGTTTTGTTTTTAGGCACTTATTGCTAAGATACAAGTATACTCGATTGTGTACTTATATCAGCTGTTGTCCTATAGTTTGCGGAGAAATCGTTATTGTAAAATGTTGTTAAGATATTACAAAATATTCCTTTTTGCAAAAAATAAAGTAAAAGACATTATCCAATATATTATGCTATCTCCTAAAAACGGGCAATTTTATTATACAATATTAGTTGCTGCGCAATAAAATTGCAAATGTATGGCATTGAAATTTATCTCCTCCGCCGTCAAGTGAGATATGTACAATATTCGGCTTTGCATTGTCTCAATATTTCTCTCAAGTATTCATTGTTTTATTTTTTTTTAAGTTTAAACACGTTTCTTATTCCTGAGGATGATAAAGAAAACAAAAACTGACCGCTTTTAACACTTTGGCGTGTGGCAGTCAAACGTTAATGTTAAAAAAGTTTAAAGTCACATTTTTCTCAAACACTTTTCATGTGCTAGTTATGATTTTAAATGGAACTTAAAACCATGAACGAGCGATACGTGCTTATAAGTTTTAGTAGTTCACGTAGAATTACACAAACATTTAAAGGATTTAACTTGAAATTTATATAGAAAACTGTTGAATCTAGGCAGCAAACAGTGTTTTTGTATATACAGCTGTTATCTAAAGTTAGACAAAAGATATTTATAAACAGTCGGCTATTGATAGTGTTAGTCTCGTTAATTTTCATTGCTCGATAAAAATAATTGCTTCGTAGGTCCTTTGAGATACAATTTGATTTTTCAGCTCTGTGCTCTATAGTTTTAGTATTTTAATGTGATATATATGGCTTATAAAAAAAACCAAAATAAAATACAAACATAATAAACATATTATTTGACGACTCTCTATCATTTGAAGTTTTTTTAAGGGTCTATAACCCAGTTGACCAAGACTTTGGATAGTGATATCGATTTCGAATATATCTCGAACATTTATCCTGTAATACTATCAAGAATCACACTCAAAAATTAATCGAAAAAAATTTCACTTGTCACTCTGTTTTGTTTTAAAAATATTCGATTTCGTAGGTTTGCTACTAATATCAAAAGTAAGAAAACACTGAACTATGTAATTTTGATATTGAAAAAAGGCAGCAAGTTTAAAAAAAAAAGTAATTTTTTTTAGTTTATGAAACAAAACCTTATGATTAATAAACCTTGTATAACATTAAAATATTTTTATGAATTAGGCCCTTAATTTATTTAATATTAATCGTTACACATTTAAAAAACTATCGAGAGAAGTTCGAACTTCGAAGCTTTAGCGAACATTAGAATTTTTATTAGATTTGCTAAAAAATATCGAACGATTTTGTTTTGAAATTTCTTCGCTTTCGTAAACATTCGTTTATATCAAATCTCAGGTCAAGTGAAAATTTGTAATGACAATGTCAACGTGTTCCTGTTTTTAAGACAGCCAAAAAATTAAAAGGTTTGCCTAAGTTTTCCAAGGAATGCCTTTAGCCCCTCCAAACGGATACACGTGATGATTTCTTCTCAGTTTTCGTCACAGTAGGAGCCTTATTTAACAAAATCGCTTTGAAATTGGCTACTTCAACGGACTTTCTTAACTTATTTCATTACAATTATGTACATATGTATGTGCAAGTGTATATCACATAAAAAGGATCTAAGCAAACAATCAAAAATTTTAATCCATCTTGTCTTAATTTTAACCTTAGTTCAATTGAATTTTTGCTCTAGTCCTTTCAATATAAAATTATCGAGAGTGTACTGTACAGATATGTACACTGGTGTACGTGTATGTGAGTATGTATATCTTATATATAATAAAGTATGTATAGATGATTGTGATTCAATTTTCAAACAAATCTTCAATTCTATTTTACCTGCTCGGTTTTGTTTCTAACTTCTTTCTTTCTCTTCTTCTTCTTCTTCTAATTTTTGCATATTTTTTTCTATATTTTTTATTTTTTATTTTTTTGCTTAAAGTTCTTCTTCCTTTGGAGTGATTTTAAATTACAGTGGGAGAGTAGCAGCAAAGGCAACTACACCTACTTATCATTTATTTTACTCACGTACAACATGCATTTGAAAAGCAAACAATCATGAATATCAACTTTGCCATGCAATCTGCATTAGCATTCACAATATAAAAAAAATAAATATAAAAATAAAAAAGCGTTTGTTTGAATACGTATAAAGTAAAGCATTTGTGGCTTTTAAGACCCCTAAATATCGAAACAAGTTTTAAACTTTCTAGTTTCTCTTTGCAGCAAAATATCTTAATATATCTAAAAACAAAAAGTTTTTCAATCTCTAAACTTTGAATAATTATATGTATGTATATGCTACAGTTTAGTCAATCGCAATATATAAAACGCTTCCTCTAAGGCTTAACCTCATGCACAGAGAATAAAATTCTTGAAAAATGAAAAAATTCATCAATAATGTTTACTTACACGTATGCATAAACTAACTATTTGTATATTTAACACATTTGCACTATGAATATACTAAGGAACGTATGTATATGTGCTTGTGAATGCAACTGTATTGGAGTCTTACTTTGAAATACGTACAGAGAAAAAATTAACTTACTTTATTGCGAATACATACGAGTAAATATGTGTGAACATCATATGAAAATGCAAAGAGCTAAAGAAGAAAAAAAACTATTAAGTGCAGAAAATATAAACGAAGAAATTTAAATCTTATGAATGTGCTGAGAAATGAAAATTGTTAAGCAGATGTTAGAAAAATTATACTAATTTACAACAATCAAGCAAAGAAGTGTGTCTTTTGAGTTTTTTTGTTGTTCACTCCCATAGACTCAAGAAAGGAAGATTTCATATTTTTTTGCTTGAGTAAAACCTTAAATAAATAAATTGATCAAGTACGCCGAACAGTATAATAAAGGAATCGAAATATTTCGAACACTTGCAGGGTAATTGAGCTAACAACCATTTTCACTTTTATCTCAATAGGCTGTGAAATATTTTTTGTGCTTCTAATGGTATAGTTTTTGATCTCCAGAACGACGCTACGACTTTTTGCATATAAATTAATGTTTGCTGCAAAAAAAAGCTGAAATGTGTGTTAATATGTAAATGTTACATGGAGCCACTATCAGATTTTTATGTTCTACATAATTCCCAAAATACAGTTTTTTATTCTCTGTCATGACTTGAATGCTGAAAAAACTTTAACTATTATAATTTTTTTTGTTTGTTTATTAGCAGGCCCTAAAAAAGTACACAAATTAACTTCTAATGTAAGTAATTAAGACAATAGCGTTATGTTCACTACTCCTCCTTTTCAAAGCAAAAGCAAAAGCAAAAAATCCTTAATGTTGTTTTGGGAACTTAACATCTTGTTAAAGAAAGAAAAACCAAGCGAAATGTGTAGAAGAACAATGGCAAACATAATATTTAACATTTAAGTATTTTCCTCCCTTTTTAGCGAAACAAAGGAAACATCCGCATTAACGCAAAAAAAAAATAGAAAAAAACCAAGAAATAGTAACATCATTGAAATAGAAATTTGCAAAAAAGGGCAACTAAATTTTGTACAAAAGCAAAAAAAAAGCGATGCCACAAGAAAAACGATACGATTATCCTTGTTAAGGAATTCCCATTTTTCTAATTCTGAAAGCTGCTATTCTTTAAAAAAAACATTTACATGTCACAACTAGAATAAAATTTTATGCTGATATTTCAATCATTCTAAATGGAATTGGTTTTCTTTGCACTATTAGGACCATAAATGATAATTGATGTTTAGGATACACTAATGCATTAAAACTAATTTTCCAATTAATATAGTGTGAAGTATGTTTATTTTATTTCTTAAAAAATATCAAATATTATTTGGATTATAGTTTAATCAAATAAAAAAGCAGAAAAATGTAGAATTTTCTATTTTTATTATCCATTTCGTTCCCTCTTAAGAAACTCATCAATAGAATTCAACCAAAAATTGAAAAAGCTGAAAAACTTCATAAATATTAAATCCTGCGATTCCTAGATGGAATAAAGGGCTATGAAAAAGAGTTGGAGCTGACCGACTTTAAATTGATAAAGTCCAAAACCAATCCTTGATCTTTTAAGCAACTAAGAAGACTCACAACCTCCGACCTTTTGGTTTTCCATTATGCTACTAGCTAATGTGAGCAACGGAGATGTCAGGCTGGAGGCTTTAAGTTGGCAGCCCTAATACCAGCCTTGGATGCAAAGGTTAATCTTCCACAAATTTTAAATCACATGATTGGATTGCATTTTTACAGTTAGTTGGTCATTGGGTAACAATAAGAGTATCCAAAAGCAGAATGAAAAATTAAAAAGTTTTCTTGTAGAGGGTGTTTTGACGCAACTTATTAACTGTCAAATGAACTGTCATGCTGCGTTCGCTTTTTGATATTTTTGCTCAGAATAGTCCATCAAATCTTCATGAATAGATTGACGTTTGAAGAGCGCTACAAAAATATACAGTATTACCTTGGAAATATGTTATAAATTAGCGCAACTTATAAATATTGTGTTCAGCGATCTAACTTATAACTTGGTTAACGGCCTTATTAACAATCAATCCACAACGGACCACAATCAACATCGGCTACTCAGCATGACCAATGATTTTTTGTTTGAAATTATGGATGGCATTGATCTGAGCAAGATGTGGTTTCAACAGAGGGGTGCTACGTACCATACTACGACCGCAACCATCGACTTATAGAAATCAAAATTTGGCGACAAGTTGATTTCGAAAAATTACCCTTCAATTAGCCACACATGTCATTCGATTTCACATCACTCGATTATTGTCTGTGGTGCTACCTGAAGTCACTGATTTAATGCTGATAAATAAACATAAATTCACGCCTTGGAGGCCATCATTTTTATTTATATTTTTTTTAGACAATGAATGCCTATTACTATCACAATGTGTTATTTTTTTTTAAAGAGATACTGATAGCGGAAACATATATACGCAAGCTTCATTCTTTTAAAAATTAGCTTTTTGCAAGTTTTTTCAATTAATCAGTATTGCAGCGCCTCTGGTGTTAATGAGGTGTATTACATTTTCAAAGCTGTGTTAGTAGCACTTGTATTGGTATCCTTACTTCGCCAGTTATTTCTTCTATACAATACCGACGAAGGAGGGGGCACTCCGATGTTACATTAGGATGAGTGTTCGCTGAACCACACCAGGGTTCAGTTATCAATGTCTATGCCTTCACCACTTGAACTTTTCTGCAATAACTGATACTCTTACACTAATGCATAACAGAAAAATACGTGTGGTTATTGTTTAATAACTGTCGGAGACCGGGTATGAACTCGGTTTTGTAGTCAACGCCACCCACATTTAGTCAATGTAGTTAGTTTAATGTTCTACATAAAAGACAAGGCATAATTTTTTTTTGTGTGGAACTAGGTATAAAAAAATACTAACCTAATATTTAAAGTTAAAAATTAATAAAAAAATAAAAGTGTTAAAGGTAAATAAATTTTATATTGTTATGTTATTTGTGATATGCGGCCAGTAATGCTAAAAAATGTGGCAAAAAATTGGACATCTGGAATGAGTTTCGTCAAAAGCTTCATCGTAGTGGCTGTGGCCATTTGCCGGAAACCGATTTTGAAAAGTTTTGTGTTATGAATAGATTTTTTTAATAAAAAAAATTTTGGTGTAAAATTTAGTTTTTGGTGTGGTTTTTTGCAATTCAAAATTCTATCGGGCTTAAAAAATAAATGTACTGAAGCACTTATTTATTTAGACCAACAATAAACAAAAATGCTTCATACTAATTGTGAAGTTTCCAGTTTCCCATTCCTTTCAATCGGACCATGTGGATAAGCTAGACCTTGTATCACATTTCCGAACGATATTTAATAATTTTCCATAGAAAAAAATCACACACTATTGACTCAAAGTATTTACAAACTTTTCTCAGATGACACTATCAAGCCCAGTGTAGGAATTCAAAGCAAAACAATGCAATGCTTGTTGAATTTTCAACAATTTTCAGTGTTTAATTCTTAAGTCCGCTTTATATTAATCATTAAGTCCCATTTAGGTATCCCGACGTTCATAAGCTCCAACTTTCACAATTTTTCCCAACTGGCATCTCTTATTGAAACTAAATGAATGTATTATGTATGCATGTATGCATGTATGTATAAATTGAGTTTGCTACGACTACCTTTAACATAATTGAGTCATAGAGTTTTAATGGCTAATAATGCAACAAACTACTGACATGCTTCTTGTTTTTGGTATTACTTAAACTAAAACAACAAACAACAACATCAGCAACATACACACAAACTACAACAACTGCTTTACTAAATAGTTGTGTAACATTTAATTTCAGGCTTGAGTTTAGCACAAGTATTGGATAGTTAATGTGTAGAGCGGTATTTCCAACAGTATTTTATTGTTTATGGCCTGTTTTTACTTGATTTTTATTTTTGAACCGGAGAGCAGAGTCATCCAAAGTGCAAAAAATAAACGAGAAAGGTTAATTATGTGAACATATCATGTGAAATTTGCACTTTGACTGCCTTCTATGCAAAGGTATAATTATTGCTGTTCCACAGTTTTTACTGCTTGCCGCAGAACAAAATTGAATAACAAAAAAAGAAGGAAAGAAAAAGTTTGTTTAGACACGTTCTCATTACTATTTTTCGAGGTATAATAGAAAAACTAATTAAATGGCAACATTAAATAGATTACGGAATTAAATACTTGTTTGGCAAACATGTATTTATGTTAGTTTTTGTTTTGGGACTTTGGAATATCAAAAGTTTTACTGTGACTTAATAAATATTTTACTTCCATTTAAACTAGAATTTATTTTTTGAACATGATAAAGTTTTAAATGTAACTGCTAGTTAGCTTACAATGCAAGGATTATAAAGAATAACTTTCCAAAAAAAAGTTCACATTTTGTACAGGCCGTATGATTTAATATGCATAAGATATATTAAAATATTTATGTGCGCATATACATACATATGTATGTATGTATGTGTATCTACTTGTATTGCACACGTATTTTCTTTCAAAAGATAGTTTTATTCTGATTTCTTTTTATTTTATTCTACCATAATTGAGTTGATGTAAATCTTTACAGCAATTAAGACATTTGAGAATTTTTAGGAGAACAAAAAACAGCTTTAAAGTATTTATATGCATGTGTGCGTACTAGAGGGCTGCGTAAGCAGTCTTGAACTGCAAATACGTTTTGTTTTTAAATGTATTGTCGTCGCATGTATTATACTTAACCAATAATAAATGCTGTCGTATAATAAGCGAAGCACAATGAATATACTGATGTTCGTGTATATGTCAATGTCGCGAAGACTTCAAACAAACACTCAAAAGAAGTAGTGTTGATGAGTGTATGCTTGTTATTTTGCACATTTTATGTTTGAGGGTGTGTGTAAGATGTAGATGATAAGCTAATATGTGTTTAAGTGTCGTTTTTCAAAACAATCACAAACAACTAATGTCAATGCATGTGTGCATTTGTATGTGCTCAGAGAAATTACAGATCATACACACAACGTGATTGCGTATGTACATTAGAGTGGCAGTTAATTGTATGGAAATATTGTCATATGTCATATTCTTCTAAAATGAGTTTTTAAAAAGATAGTGATATGCAAAAAATTATATTGAAAAATGGGCTTGGGGGCCGATTTTGAGGGCCGGACGCATCCCTTATCACGCAACTTATCGGTATAAAATTTTTTTGTATTTTTTTTACATAAAACTGAACCAATTTGGGGGGTGAGAGTAGAAGAAATAAAAAAAATAACGGCCACCCTAATGTACATGCATGATGTTTGTATATGGGCCCATGCGTAAAAAGAAGCAAACATCACAAAATTGTTCCGTCTTCTTTACTTCTATACCTGCAATACCTGAAGCAAACATATTGCAAACAGTGTTATTTAGCGTATGTTTTGAAAGACTTCGCTAAAGAAAATGATTTCAAAAATCACCTGTGCCTTGAGAGTTCTTTTAAATAGTCTTTGGCAGGGGTCTAGTGCGTACGTATGTATATATGTATGTATTTGCTTTTTTTTCTTTTTCAAACATGTCATTTAAGGCAAACATGTTGTCTCAATTGTACGAGACAAGTTGAAATTCTAGGACAAAGTAAACATAAAAATATTTAAAAAATTTTTACTCCAACTTTGGTTTATTTTTATTTTTATTTTCCTTTGACTCTGAAGAAGACTGTGTGTGCACGACTTCACAAATTTGAATATAAATTAGTAAGTTTACAGCATACTAAACAAACGTTTGACTAATACATTTTAAGCCAACACACAGACATTGTATTCTCTAACATGCATACTCGTACATTCATACCTACTTGTAGAGAAAGAAGCCAATAGCACGGAAGATTTTTTTTCATTTTGCAGAAATGGCAGCAATTCCTTACTGGCGTTAAGTGCTAAGTTTGACAGATTTTTTTTATATGTATCTTTGCAGTATGTTGTTTGTAATGTTTTCCCCCATTTCGGTCTAATATCTCTTGCTACTGAAATTACTTCATTGCAACTCGTGGCTTTTCTGTACTTGAACATATCTCTGCCGGCTTTAGATGCCGGCTTAATTCCCTAACAATTTCAAGTCAATATTGTTTGGCAAATTGTTGCTATTGCAATGGCAATGACAACGGCAACTACAACGTGTTGGTTCTCGAAGTGTTCTTTGTCTGTCTTTGCTGTTCATTCACAGTGCTATTTCGCAATGGAAAGTTTCTTAAGTTTCTGCCTTCTAAACTTTTGTATTCTTAACTTAAGCTGCAAAAGCAACAATGACAACGACCCAAGCAACAAAAACAACAAACTGCTACATTGTGAAAACACTTACACACTAATTTATATATCTATATATAACATTCTGTATATCTACAGAATAACATCGTGTCTTGTTTGCTTGAAAATCTGTTTGTTATTTTATAATTGTGTCAACATGTTGCAGCATCCACGGCAAGAAGCGCTGCTTTGGAATGTACAACAGCAATCGGTAGTTGCTGCTTGTCACGCCAAATCCCTGGTGTAAAGAAGTTGTAAAATACTTATTTAGACAATATTCATTGTATTTAGACAACAATTTAAAGTAATAAAATATGTATGTAGTTATACCTGCATCAAGTGTCTAATCAATGGTACTCGTACTTGAATAAAAGATGTAAATTATATTTCAGTTATTTAATTAATTTTAATATTTCTCTAAATGCCTTCATTATCAAATAATGATTCAGTTTTGTTGGTTGCATTTCTTAGCGAAAGCGAAGAATTCCATGACTACCAAAAGAAGCTATTTGAATGGACGTAAGAAAAGTGGAAATTCCTTGAATGTTTTTTATGACAGTGTTAATTAAGGCATTTAATATTATTAAAATTATATTATTATTATATACTATAAACTATATTGTATGAAAAAATATACAGGCAAATCCCGGTATAACGAATCTCGGTTTAACGAAAATCCGATATAACGGACGTCCAAATTTTTTACATTAACAACCCTATAAAGCCAATAATAGCCTAATTTTATATGAAGAAAAAATCGCAAAATAAAAAAAAAAACAAAAGCTTTCTAGGAACATACCTATTTCTAAGATTTTGTTCTACTTTGTATTGCGAATATTTCGAATAATTAGTGTTCTATATAACCGCAAAAAATATTTAACAAAATCTACAGCAGCAATGTAAATGCAAAAAATGTGATTTCGTTAGTTTGTATTTGGTAGCTTATTTGAAAATAAATGACCCTCATTCTTTTTATTGTATTGTATCATGTCTACAATAATAATATTTCAAATAACACTTGAAAAAAATCTTTGCGATACAACGAATTTTTCGGTATAACGAGTGGGCCTGACATTATATCGTTCGTTATACCGGGATTTACCTGTATTTACCTTTGGCTGCTCCTTTCAAATCGGTAGACTCATAGTGATACATGATTCCATGCATAGTTTTTGTAAACTGCTAAGTAAGATTTGTTGGATAAAAATAACTATTTTAAGGTTAAAGCTTGAAGACAATTTTTAATAAAAAATTAATAACTTCTAAAATTAAATTTTAGAGTATAAAGCTTTAGTATGAAGCAAAAAATATATACAAACAGTCCTGGATATTTCCTTAGAAAAGCCTACTTCCATTAACTGCCGTCTAGATCTAAAATTTGATAGATTTATTTTATGCCCAGAATAAACGGCCACATTTGTAAAATTTTGCCAAAGCAAACTTGTGTGATAAAAAAAGAATGCGGGAATTCAGATTAATACATTTCTCATGTATAAAATTGCTATCAGTTTTAAATATTCTTGCGTGTTAAGCAGGGTCTTTCAATAAGAGCTTTCATTTTAATTTACAAAAAAGTGATATGGAAAACAATATCATCTAAATGCCTGCCATGGCTACTCACGCAAGGTCATATTACTTTCATGAGATTTTCCATCACCAATTTGCACATTTTCGGGTGTATGTCTTCGATAACTGCACGAATTCCATTTTTGAGGTATTAAATCTTTTGTACACAGAAAAAAATATCATCAAAATGCAACCACCAAAACAAATTGTTAATAGTTAACTTAAATTGGAATATATGTTTTGTTAATATAAAAAATTAAGTTGTTGATATGACAAACACAGACATTTTTTTCAATAGACTGAACTAACCAAATTTTATGTTATACATGGCGCAAAAACTCAAAAAATTTATTGTTGATATAACAAATTAAAATTTTTCTAGTCTATTAAATTACTCAACAAAATTAATTGTTAAATAATATCATAACGGAATACGCACATGCAGAAGAAACAGAAGAACTTACATTTTGTGTGTATTCATTATTTTCTTATCTAATAACGATTTGCTCTTTAGCTGACTGGTAAGTACATTAGTCTATTAATCAAGAGCCGGTTCGACTCATCCAAACATCTTTAAAATTTAACAAAAAACAAAATTCTAAAAAAAATATAAAAAAATAAAAACAAAGAAACAACACATTAGAATTTGAAAAACAAATTCATGAAAAAAAAACTTTTTTTTTCTCTTAACAACTCAATTGTTAATAACACAATAATTTTAATTGGAAATAATTGAGTTGATTTTGTTTTCTTATGTTACAAATGTATGTTTGTATTTACAAAAATCATTGTAGGTGCCTTTTTAAATAATATTTTAATTGTATTCACAAATAAATTATTTGTATTTACAAATCTTTTTTTTCTGTGTAGGCCATTGACATAGACACAAAAAAGTAATAAGAATAATTTTGTAATATCAATTAAAATATTTGTAATATCAATTGAAAAATTAATTAAATTTTCACCTATAAACAATTTGATAATATTAATTAAGTTTTTCCACTCAAATTAATTAATATAATTAAAAATTTAATTTATTCTTAATTAAATACTTTTTCCTGTGTAGACATTGCATTTCACGTAGTTGCAAAGAAAAAGTTCTATAGGCGCCCAGCAAAAATTGTGCCTCAAAAAAGCAAATAAAAGTAGCGCTGACAAGCCTGCTGATATCGCTGCGGATTTTTGTATGGCGAGTTCTCGGTTTGGAGCACTACTTGTTTGCTTACTATTAAATTGATTTTTTCCTGTAGTTTGCTTCATGTACGTTCACTGCTTTTTAACAAGCTTGTATTTTAAAGCGAAGTATGATGCGCTTTATTGCCCTATTACTTCAAAAAACATGAACATTTTTTTACTGGGGCGTTAAATCATAAAAACTTAAATAACTAAATAACTTAAATAACTACCGTCCACAGCAATGCCTTCCCATTCCGCATTATGTTCGACAATTCTGCTTGTTAATATAGATTCCGAGATGAAAATGTGGCTGATGCCTCAATATGATTTCTCGATGAAATTTCGGATTATTTTGATGCATTTTAAGGACTCAGTTAGTAAAGACGTGGCACTTATGATGATTTGCAGGCATTACTTCTTGCGTCAAATGAACATTAGAAGACTTAAGACTTAATTGCTTTTCCAATATATCATGTAATATTTGGATATAAGGATTTCTCAATTCCAAAGATTGACGAGAATGGCTACAACAGCGGTTCTACGCATTATTGACTTCTCTTAGCAGCTAAAAACTTCACAATTGTACATCACTTTCACAAATGCAACAAAACAAAAATGCTTTAAGTTTGCAAGCTATATCCGCAAAATTGTTACCATTATTGTAATGCATTTTAATAATTACAATGCGTTGCCGAAGTGTATTTCATTCTATTTTTACTAATTTCATAGTTTTTTCTTTTCGACCCTTAAGTAGTTACAACTTGAGTCATAAAAATTGCTATTGAAAATGAAACGTCTTATTTGAATATTCTGTAGACAATAATATATTTCTAACATATTTTTATGCAATTAAACAATTTTTTCTGCAGAAGTCGTCACATTGATCCGTTCTTGTAAAAATAAGTGAGAATAGTTAGATATGTATGTGAGATTAAAGCATACATCTTCTCCAGTAACTTGAGAGAAGTTCTCTCATCGAGAAAAAAATAAATAATTTTATTGTTTGTCCTATCTTACACAGGATTAATCATATAAAAACTTAAATAAATTTACAAGAAGTAGTATATTTTTTATCTTGTTCACCCTGTATTTCAAAAGATGATAAGAATATATCCACTCGAAAAATTCTTACATTCGTTACAGAAGCGATGCACAGGCTACAAATGATGATTTTTTTAATTTTTTTTGTGTGAATAAATATTTTTATAAGCAAATAATTTTCATGTTTTTTTAGTTGACTTCAAATATATCGGGCGAGTTTAGAAATTATTTCCAAGGTTTGTCACCATAAGTTCAAATGATCTGCTGCTAGTTATCGTTAAAGTAAATTTATTTTTGTGTTTTCTTGTTGTGAAACCAGCATATGTAGTTTTCGTTAATTTACGAGTAGGTATGTAACTATAATTTTGCGTATACTTTATTTTAGTTTTTAATTGGCATAAAGTATACTTCAATTTGTTGATGTATGCACTCGTATTAAAGTTGTCATTAAGTGCACCGCACTAGTGCACGTTGGTAATTATGCGACATTCATACTGCATGCAACTACTTGCATACATACTCGTAGATACATACATTCATTTGAAACATTAACATTACTAACTTTTTATTTTTCTTTGCTTTTCAAATCAACCCAAGTGATTGTTTTTTAATTGTTTACATCAAAAAGTTTAGTTTGTTTAGTTGTCTGTGTGTGTGTGTGTGTGTGTGTATGTGTGTGTATGTTTTCCTTTCTAATAGTTTGGTTTGCAATACAAATTCCAACGTGCACGCATGCAGCTTCGAAAATTCTCCAAACCCAAAGTAAAATATATATAATTTTTTATTTTTTATTTTTTTTGCAAATCAACAAAAGCGGAAATGACAGCCTGTTGAGAATTCGAATTTGAATTCAAGTTTCTATTTCATTTTATATCATCTCTTCCACTCATACTGAATTCAATACAACTGCAAACTGGTTGATTATACAAGTAAAAACAAATGTACTCGTACATACTTTGTTGTTCTTGCGAAAACTAAAATGTTTCAACGTGTGTACGATGCGTATGTGTGTGGGAGTATTCCAGCGAACATTTTACTTATCGAATTTAGGAAGATGCCAAGCTCGTGTTCGAAGTCGGCCGGGAAAATACATATACCAAAAATTGCACCAGCTATGGCCAAGAAATCAAAGCCCTTTGTATGAGAAATAATGCAGATAAAATTCTAAACGAACTTTCGAAATGTCGGAATAATGTCGGACACTTTGCTGGAGCTTCTGAAAGGTCTGGCATATCTTTCAGACTCTTTTCAAAAATATCTCAAGGTCGAACATTATGCAACTTTTTTATTTTTCCTATGCCTTTCAGTATTTACTTACATGCAAAATGTGTATGTTTGTGTGTCCAATAAAAAATCAGGTAAAGGATCCCTTATGATCTCCATTAGCGACAGTAAAATGCGCATAGGATTCAGCTCAATTTCAATATATTTTTAATATAAAAAAATATTTTACTGCATAAATAAAATAATTATTTGGGATTATTAGTTCGTTAAAAAATTTTAAACTTAAGAAAATCAGAAAATTTACATAATTTTTTGACATCAGACATGCATTCTTAAAATATGTTCACTGGGTTATGTTAAAGAAAGTTTATATTCCATGAGTACGTAAAGTAATGAATAAAGTTGGCAGCAAATATTGCTAATGTTGGCAATTAAAATATGTCAAAAGCCATTCTCCAGAAACACTTGTTGTAGTTGCTGATGAAAGTTTATGTTGGCTTTTATCGAATGCATGTTTGCTTGTTTCTGCCTCACAGACTTCTTGATAGTATTGTTGTGAGAAAATAATTTACTAAAATAACTTTCAATTGAATTTTATGACTTTATGCAAAATGTCAAAAAATATTATTTTATACAATATTTTTTTTTTCTATTTTTTATAAATATCTTCTATTGCAAATGAGAATAAAAGTTTTCTCTGCGGACTAGTAATTAAATTTTAAATATTAGAATTTCTAAAAGTTTCAGATATTTTAACTTAAATTTAAATTAATGAAGAGTAAATAAAATGCATTATGAAATATGTAGATGAGAAATTTTAAGAAAAATCTAAAAGGCAACATTGATTGATTTTAATTTGTTTGAGTTTGAAATTATTTTGACTAGTTTAAAAGCAGTATAAATATCTAATAAATGGAATGTTTCATTGAAGTTGGTTAAATATTTACCTTGACAAGCTTAAGCTTTTATTGTTGACACAAATTTTTTATGCAAATGGGATTAAAAACAAAATAAAATTTGGGATTTCAAACGTTAGTCATACGAATTACAAGTATAATGTCATAATGTTTTAAATTATTTTGATATAATTTTTTTTATTTTGATTTTTCTTTAAATTTTTTTTTAACATTATGGTTCTGTATATGAACTTTATCAATACCGCAATTGCCCATTTGTATTTCATTTGCTTATTTTAAATTTTATTGGTCTGAAAATGAAACGAATCCTTTCCTTCGCCTTTTCGAAGTTAAAAGCAAGAAATGGTGCAAGAAATATGACAGAGACGACTTGCTTTAGCAATTGTAACCAGGGACAGTAAAAATTATATTTTAATCGTCATATTTTGATTTTTTTTTATTCCTCACAAAATAACAGTTACCTTTTGATCTTAATTTTTTTTTTGCTTAATTTTTAAATTTAGAAAGTGTAATTTTTGCGTTAAAATTAATATTATCCGTTTTAAAATTGAATTTATCGCCAGAGTCTGTAAAAAAGATTCTTATATGTTAAATTAAATTTACTTTTTTATAGTTTATTCATTTTCAAAATTAAAATTTTTTGAGCAAAAAAAAAAAAAAAAATCAGAAAGTAACTGTTATCTTGTGAGGAATAAAAAAAGTCACAAAATAAGAGTTATTTACTGAGGAATAAATAAAAATCAAAAAAATAAAAATCATTGTATCTGTAGGTAGTCCATGTAACATGGAGTACCTTGGTATATTCCTTTTGCACGTAGGACTTCTCTATTAGTTTGATTTTTTCAGTTTAAATTTGGTAAATAATCGTTATTTGCGATCCCTGATTGTAACAAGAACCATACATACATATTTCAATTTGTATCTAGTTCTTCTGCAGTAATTTTATACTTAAGTTAAGAGATTTTAGGAATTTTATTTAACTTCTCTTGGCTACTTCAATGAAAATGTTTATACTATATTATAAAGTTTTTGTTTTGCAGGGCGAGTATTTCTTAGCTGCTTAAAATGCCAATCAATACAATTGGTATGAATTAAACCAAAACAATGCGGTGACAAAGCTTTGCAATTGGAGAAATATTTATGTATATAAAATCTCAACACGAAGTAAAACATTTACGACGAAGAAAATTTCATGAATTTAATAAAAAACTTATATTTGGCCATGAAAGAGTAGATGACTACAAACCAGGGTTGTCGTTGAAAATTTAAAAAAAAGTATTATAAAAGGGTATTTAAGAAAAAAAGGTCAAAAAGGGTATTTTAAAGTAAAATAGGGTCAAGTTTTTTGTGAACAAAAAAATTACATTTGTTTCAATTAAAAAAAAACAAACCGAATTTAACAATTAATTTAATACATTAGACTTAAATAAAATTAATTAACATGCTTTAATTATAAAGCAATGTTAACCCTCCAACTGGCCAGATCATAAAAAGAATCTGATGAAGGTAATATTTTTTGGTTTTGACTGCATATAGTCAAAAGACCCGTAAGTTTTAATTAAGAAGTTAAGCAAACATTAGGAACTAACGCCAGGTAAAGAAAAGTGAAGACCGTCTGTAGACGCAAGAAAATGAAAAATTGAAAACATATTTTTTTAATGTGATAGTTCCTAGAAATAATTGCATTTGGAATCAGGGATTTAGGTGTCAGATTTTTTTTTTGCAATATTTTTAAAATTTATCGACTAAAACAGTAAAATAAAATGATCGACACCATCTAACTGAATATCACCAACTGGATGCTCTTTTTCCAATACCTGATACGCTTAACTGTGCTTTGTGAAATTTTTGAGTATGCGATTGCCCTAAGGCATACATTTTCCTAAAATGATACAAAGGGATAAATAAAATAAATAAAGGGATAAATAAAGGGATAAATAAATAAATAAATTAAAAAAAGCCATAAAAAGTGTCATTGGCACGAAAAAGGATCAAAATTTATACTTTAGTGTCACAACGGCAACGCTGCTACAAACAACAAAATTATATTGTCCACTGAAGCTGCAGAGCAAAATTTGGCTATTAGAGGTAAAGAGACATGAAAGAACATAAAAATATTAATAGTGTTCACCATTTTAAAGAATGTATACCAATCTACACGTATAATCTCCACATACATACTTCGAACGAATGACTTTAAACTTAAACGTCAACAACAAGTAAACATAAAAGCCAGGCACAATGAATCCGTCATACGTTAAACTTCAGCGTTTTCAACTGACGTTAAGGCAAAAATGAGGAAGGGTGGCACAATGAGTAATTTATTAATGGAAGCATTTGAACATTCAACTTTATTTATTTCTTTTGTTTAATTTTATTTTTGCTGCCACAAAACACATAAACTTAAATCATAACATGACAATAAAACCACTCAATATTTGTCAAACTACTCAACTTACGCAAAAAGTTAGAAGTTGAAAATTGTTTCTAATTTGCATTGACGGACACATACTGTACTTCAAATTAACAGTCAGTTGAAAAAGTCGAACTTTAACGTATGACGGATTCTTTGTACCCTGGCAGGACGCCGTAGTAATTACTTTCGTACTTTTTTTTTTGCGAAAGGTCATGGAAAATGTGTTGAAGAGAGATCATTTGTGCGAAGCAGAAAATGGCCACCACTTGCGGGATACAATTTTTAATAACTAATCTAAAAATATTCCCTATAAATTTACTGTATTTAAAAAACAAAAAATTAAAAAAATATGTCTTAAATAAAAAGTTATAAGGAATTCACACCACTTCGGTCTTTCTGGGCCACCCTGTACAAATCATACGATTTCGGGCAGTTTAATGAAGTCAAACTTAGTTTGTTATTTTAACTGTTTCAAATGGCAGTTACAAGTATTTTGATTAAAGAAAAATATTTCTTGGTTGAAGTAGACTCAGGCCATTAATTCATAAAAATTAAAAATTTTGTAGGAGAGCACTTCAAAACTTTCATTTCTACTTACAGAAATTTATTTCTTTTACTTATAAAATGAGAACTTGGATGTTCATATTATAAATAAAACATTAAGGACCTAAATTTCCTTGAAGGTACTTTTGAATATGACGACTATAAGAGCGCCTTTAACTGAAAATCGGCTTATCTCGACTTAAGCACTTCTTGCTTTTTGCCAAAGATATATTTTTTATTAAAGACCATTCGATAAATCCACTTACATTTTATTTTCGAAAACATATTGCAAATAAACATTATTTGGAAAAGTATACTAAAGGATGTTCTCTTAATATTACTGTCGATGTTTTTTGTTATCTTGTGGCAGCAAAAAAAAAAAAATTATATTTTGCAATATAAAAAAAGAACACATTATTGGTGACTGGCATATTAATAAAAAATTTATAAAATACTAAACATTAAGAAGATAAAAAGTAAGAAGTTACTGCTCATACACACATTTATTTATTCTGCGTAATACTCGACATGTAGCAAACAATGTAAAGTTAAAAAAAGAAACAAGAAAAGGATTTGTACAAACATACTTACGTACTCGTATATTATGTATATAAAAAGTGTTGACGACATCCAACTCTAGCTGCAACTAATACGCAAATGTCAGTCATAGATCATCAACAGTATAAATCATTAAATATTACATATTCTCGTTGTTGTATATGGAAAATTTATTTATACTTGTATACGCCTTTGCAAATTTTTATTTCTTATTTTTTTTTTATAAAGTTGTTATAGTAGCTGTCTTCAATAAGTGTCGTAACGAGCGATTATCTTCTTTTTTTTTCTTCCTTCAGCATTTTATGAATTCAGGAATTTTCCCCTTCACTTTTTCATTTTTCTTCATTTCTTAATACCTTTCTATTGTTAACGACATTTATCTGAGATATTTTCGACAGTACAGGAATTGCTTTTGACATTTATGTACATTTACAACGAATAAATTTTACTAGCTTGTTCATATTGTTTAGGATGCGCTTCAAAATAAGTCTCTAACCACTTTTCAAATACATGAAGCTACTTCGTTCAAATATTTACACATTTATTGACAGTTTATATTAAAAAAGGTACTTGAAAGAACATTTGTTTACCGAGTGATGATAAAAAAATCACTTTACCTCAAATATTGCGTAAAATGGTTGACTTCAATGTCGAGAATATTAAGAAAACTTTAAAAAAAAAGTTATTGATAACATATTTTAAAAATTGCGATTTCAAGGAAACCCACAGTACAGTATACATAAATAAAGTGCCTTAAGTATAGTGTGTCACTAATACAATTCTATTTTTAACGTTAATGTGTTCATAAAGCAGTGTAGAGTTTTTTTATTCGATATAAAGGATTTTATTAAGAATATATTATTACAGTCGACTCTTCGTTAATTTGAATCTCTAGATAATTTGTTTCTCAGCTTCCTTCAAGAATATTCTATAAAATTAAAAAAATATGTTATTTGGTAATTTGGATTTATAGGAACTTTTAGCCTCTGCGCTGATAATTTGAATTGAAAGACTTTTGCACACGCAAAGTTTACTTACTAAAGTCTTAAATTTGTTGGAGATAATTGAAAAATTTCTAATTTTTTCTTTCTTTCTCTATTACAAACTCAAAACTTTTCAAAGTAATTTTTGCATGTGTAAAGGTTTTCTTATTTTAAAGTACGTTATCGACTTTCTATAATTTGAAGTGTGGACAGTTTACACTCTATAATTTGATCCAATAAAAACAAAAAAATTGCAGGTAAAATTACTTATCAATGAATAAATGCACACATTTTCCCACCAATCAACTCGAATTTAGGCAAAAATTCAAGAAAACTTCAACAGAAATACAAATTTCAAAGAAATTTTCTACAAAATGACCAAAAAGGCAGACAGTTAATTTTAGCATATAATAGAATAAAATAGGAAAAATAACTGATTCAAAGATTGGCACTCTGACACCCGATTCGTCTTCTGTGCCACAGATATGTAAATTAAATCAAATTTTTTGTGACAGCCAGCACAGAAACTGGAGAAGCCCTCCTAATATCATCTAAACACAGAAACTAAGAAAGAAAAACACACCTTACCCAAAACGATACACTCGCAAAAAAATGTGTGCCGTTGTCTCGTCATCTTCTCAACATAAACGACACAAGGGTGAACGAACTTGGTTACCTTTCCACAGAGGCCAGTTCATTCCAAAGTGATCAGAAAGAAAACCAATAAGAACCCGTTTTCTATCTAGCATTACCGTGGAAACCTTTCTTTCCTTCCTTTTTCCTCATGTGCGTAATCTAGTGCTTGACGAAAATGGTCGCGCGAAACGTAAAATGCAAAATATTTAAGATTTTTTAAAAATTCTAACGACCAATCTCATGAAAATAAATAGGAAATACTTGAGGAACATTCTGGGCCACATTAACCGGTCACTGTTCCTTCGGAACCCATGATAAGCATATGCGTCTCGCGTATAAAGACTGCTGCAATGACGAGGAAGAGGAAAAAGGTATCCGACAGCTCCTGTGTCTTTGAAAGAATATGCTTCGAAAGCTTGTCCGAGTTATCGGAAATCGGGCTCAAAATGTTAAGCCTCTATATTAAGAATAATGACTGATTCCCCCCCCCCCACTTGCTAAATTTCTTAACCAACTCTCACCTCACACCCGCCTGAACAATATACTATCTCTTTTCTTCTTGTACCCTTCTCACTCTACTCTTAATCTCTCTCTCTCTCTCTCTCTGTCTTCTTTCTATATTAAGAATAATGACTGATTCCCACCCCCCCCACCTTGCTAAATTTCTTAACCAACTCTCACCTCACACCCGCCTGAACAATATACTATCTCTTTTCTTCTTGTACCCTTCTCACTCTACTCTTAATCTCTCTCTCTCTCTCTCTCTCTGTCTTCTTTCAACTTACAGACAGCACAAAGCGATCATTATATTGGACCCAAGTGAGCTGGACTCTAATTTTCCACTTTTCTTTGCCAACAGCCTGCTAACCTAAGCTAACGACCAATCTTTATGCCTTGTAGTTCGAGTTTAGGATTTCTGCGATATAAAATTTTTCGTCACTGTTTCGTACATTCGATATCAGAAAGCTCGCAGTGTTTTGCGTTTTTTAAATGCTTGTGTTTCTAATTAAAACAAGCAAAAATGAAAAAAAATTAAAACTTCGTCTGTGCCTTTACTAACAGATAAACACCCAAAATTGACAAAAACTGATCAACCACCCATTGCTTTAAGCTGCAATTACACTTTTATCTGATCGGTAAAGCACACAACTTTTTTATTATTAAAAAAAAACAAAACTGCAAAAGAGTTAAAAAAGGTCGGGGAAAGTTTTGAGCAAAATTATGGTCCGAAAATTTTATGAAAACCGCAACGAAAGCTGGACCCTAATATATACTATAAACACAGTATTTTTCGCTTAAAACCTCAAAAATATAGTTTTATAAAATTTGTTATATAAATAACACAATCACACTGACAATTTTGATATTATTGGCACTTTGTTGCATGTATTCAACAAACACAAGTGAATAAATAATATAAATCAAATATTTTTGCTTACCTCGAGACATGCCGTAAAATTGAATAAATCTCAAAAAAAAAGTATTTGCATTATTTAAAAAATTAAATATACATACATAAATACGTATGTATGTATGTTTGTATGTATGTATAGTTTTTTATTAATTATATTTCTTTACAATATACATAATTCAAATGTTTATAAAATATTGTTTATGATTAAAATCAAATTATATATTTAGTAAGTTTAAAGAAAATAGTTCTATAAATTGGATACGACTTATTTCAATTTGAGCTTCATTGCAATAAATTATTCTTCAATAACTATTATTTAATAGTAAACCATCAATTACCCTACATATACATATTTTATATATAAATATTTTTTATAAATATTTTTTTACTTATTTCACTCTATACATTTAATGCGTTTATTTTTTATACAATAATTTATCTTGGCGCAACAACAAAAAAACTTTATATAAATATATCTATATCCAATAAATATAAATATGTATTTAGGTATGTATGTATGTATGTATTTATGTCTTTATGGAAAGTGGCACTATGTTTAACTGAAAATCTTATAAATAAATCAGGTTTATATTTTTTGGTTTTTTGTTGAATGTTGAAGTTTTCGTTGAAGTTTCCCTCCCGTCTTCACAAAATTTATTTAATTTCTTATTGCGTTTGGTATGCAAGACATCACTTTGAGGTTTCTCTTGAAAAATTTAACTTTTGAGAAACATGTTTTGAAGCGAAATCAATAATGTTTCATGAGAAGTAAAGAAAACGGTTTTTTAAATGGCAACACGCATAAAAGAGGGACGTTACGAAAAAGTTCAAGGAACAAGTAGTCAATTTCAGCGACGCCGTTGAGTTTGAAGCTGAGGCCCATGCGGAAATTTCAGCATCATTTGAGGGCATAAAATTATAAAAGAAATCTGTTTAAGAATAAAATTTAAAAAATGCATAAATAATCAAATTGAATTTATATTTTTATTTAGTTAATGGCTTTACCTTGAATTTGTGTCAAGTAATTATTTTTCTTCTTTAACATTTCATTGTCCTGCAAGGCGTACTGATCGTAGTCCTGATCTGAAGGTATCATATTGACTGTATGTGTACTCAAATATTTATGGTGATAATCCATATCAAGTATAACTTTTTCTGAAGATTTGTGGTAAATGTCACCAATTTGCGCTATACAACGAATCTGCGAGTGTGTTGCAATAAAATTAATTTAAGTATTTTAATCAAGTGTTTTGATGTTCTCACCTTTAATTTCCCATTTTCGAAATGATAGTCATTAATGACAAAGTGAAGGCCTATTATTGAAGTTTGCATTTCATTGCGTGTTTCCTTATGAATTTTGTAATGTCGCACGTGTGATAAATGAACCTAAAATTAAGAAGAAGAAAATACAATAAAATGAGATTTCTATGATTTTTTGAGTTAAAATTTTTTTTTCTTTATCTTGATAAAAGTGACAAATGAACGAAATGAATGCCAAAGGAACTGCATTCACTTTTTGACATTTATGATCAATACACTCTGGCAAATTATCATGAATAGATTCAGGCTTCAACAACGCTATAAGACTATTCAGATTTATTTTAAAATTCATAAATTCGCGCCCATTTTGGGCTTAACGGGATTGCTAATAGGCAAAGTTACAACAGACTACCGATTCTATAACATCCAGGCAAAAATCACCGTTTGATGCGTTTTACACGCTTGTGACATCATTGCAGTTTATTTCTTCAAAAATTATAGCACAAAAGAGAATTAAAAAAATTCTACAATAAGCTGGCTAATCGTGTGGTATAATATGTACTTATATACTCACGCAGCAGTTCTGCTTTTTTGGGAGAAATTTTCCACGAAAATATGCACTGAGATATTATTGTCTTTATCGATACGAATATAAATCTGTTTTTTAATTTTTAACTTATTAATATTATAATTCGACAAAATTTGCCTCCAATTGAAATACTTCTAAAATAATTAGGTTGGGAAAGTTGAAAGTTAAACAAATATTTTTTCTTTTTAAATTTGAGTTCTACCGCAATTTAAATTAAAATTAAAAATTTTCCTTTGATTTTAGTGCACATACTTAGCACATGCATTTTGTTGTTGTCTTGGTAACTCATTATTAGTAGGCACACATTACATTAAAATAAGAAATTTAAAAATGTGCATTAAGAACTTAAAGAAAATTATTGATAACGTGTTAAAAACAAACAAAAAATAATCCGTTTTTATTTTTTTTTCAAATTGATTCGTTTCTAAAAATCGATTTCCAACACACACCTGATAGACAGATTTTGCAAATGAAAGCGTTTAAGTCTCTTGGTTGAACTCACGCTCGACTCACGCAGATGGTAGCAATTACGATTACACTCTTAAGTCGCTACTAAGCAAACATCCCAGCAAAAAAATAGACATTACCATATGAACTACTGCTTGCCATATAATGATTTACTGTTTTGATTGCCAAATTGAAGTACTCGCTTACAAATAACATTACGTAAAAATTTAAAAAATAGCAAGCAGAAGTTTAACACATTCTTTGGGTTTTAAAATAAATATTGCCAAAATATGTAGTTATTTTAAATAAATTTTATATGTTTCTAAATTGACTACTTATTTATTTTAAACTAAAAAAGAAGTACATTCTTTCATTATGGAAAATTATTATTTAAATATAAGTACTTCAAAATAATATTTTTTTATTTTCGGTTTTAATAAAAATTCAGCAAACAAAACAATCTAAACTTTTCTAAATATACAATTTTAAAGTAAAAATACAGGCACGGATATAAATGAAATATAACCCAATTCGATTGAGTTTAAAAAAGAATTTTTACATAATATCGTCTTGCGTAGTAAATCAATAGTTTTTTTTAATTTACTCATATTTTTCTTAAAAAGTTATTATTTATTTAATCAAATTGAGTTTTTAATCAAGATATTCCCTTTACTCAAGCAACGGCATATTTGAAAAATAAATTAATTTTTTTTCGACCAATAAGTAGTTCCTTCGTGACCCGCGCACGAAGGGTTCCATACGGACACGAAATATGAAATTCAATACGAACTTTAGCCTATATAAAATAGAGTTTTGGCATTTTTTTTCGTTTTTGACGTTTTTTTTAATTTTGGCGTTTTTTTATTTTGGTGATTTTTTAATTTTGGCGATTTTTTTTTGGTTTTTGGCGATTCGGTTTTTGGAGTTTTTTCCATTTTGGCAATTTTTTTAGTTTTGAAATTTTTTTCTCGGTTTGGCGATTTTTTCGGTTTTTGGCGTTTTTTTATTTTTTGACGATTTTTTCGTTTTGGCGATTTTTTTCTAATTGTGGCGATTTTTGGTTTGTGGCGTTTCTTCATTTTGGCGACTTTTTTCAATTAGGAGTATTTTGTTGACACTTTTTTTCTCATTTTGGCGATTTTTTTCGGTTCTTGGCGATTTTTTTAAGTTTTTGGCGATTTTTTTTGGTTTGGCGATTTAATAATTATTTTAAATTTTAAAAATAAGTAATTTTTTTGACTAAAAAAAGTAGTTGCATCAAAAAAATAACTATTTCTCACAACGAAAGAGAAATAATTATTTCTTTCAATAAACAACATGACTACTTCTCAAGAATTGATTATTTTTGTCTCACGCTTTTTTGAAATCACCACCAAAAATGCTTCATTCCAAACTCGATTAACTTTTTTGAAATTTTTTGCTGGGATATTTTCAATGTGCAACGTTTGTCTTGTTTGTCAGGTTACTTTTTGTGTTTAATATGCGCATACAATATAACACATACGCACTTGTTTTATATATGAGATAAAGTTTAGTTGCAAGCTATAATTTGTCATAAAAATTTTCTTTATATACACACGCTTACACACTCGCACATTATTTTGTGCTTGCAAAGAGATTTTTAGAAATCTAAATTCAAATTTTTACTAACGATACATCATTTGCTTTCACACGGATAAGCATGCAGCAAATACACACATTTATATTCAGATAACTATTCTTCATACATCTGAGGATGCAACTGAAGCAACGTAGACTCAAATACAAATACAAGTAATAAATGCTCACCTCTTCATTATTCACTGTCCATGTGAGATTTGCTGCTGGTTTCGAGTGTCGCGACGTACAATTGCCGCGTAATATATCACCAGTGTGGTAACGTGGTCGTATACCAATGATAAGCGGTGGATTGTGTGGCAGTTCTGAAATGAACATAAAAAACATACATTCATACATATGTACTCGTACACATTTACAAATTAAAGGCAAAGGAAATTAATGAAGCAGTGTTTGTAAAGTGAGAAGACATTAAACAAAAAAATTGCGTTAATTCAAGGAAATGAAAAAAATGTTTTATTATTTCCTGCATCACTTTTTGTAGCCGTACTCACCTACAACATCTAATTCGGCTGCGGCTATTAATGTATGAAAAGAAGGAGCATCAGCCGACACTTCACAGGAATACTTGCCGGCAGTAGCCATAGACGCCGATTCCAAAACCAATTGAGTTTCATTTGATGACAAACGCTAATATAAAATACACACAAATAGAAGGAAATATGCAAACAAAAATATATTGCTATGGCTTTTAACATTTTTCAATACAACTTGTTTGCATTATTGTGCCAAAGAAAAAAAAGTTACTGCACTTACATCAACTCTAACACCTGGCATTTGGAAAACTTTTATGGCAGGCTTCTCGTTTGGCGTATAACTGTAAAATTCCCTTCGCCCTTTGTACCATTTCACTGAATACAACGTATCATCTTCGATATCGTAGTGGCACTTTAATATGATTTTCTGTCCTCGACGGACGGCATGCGGTACTTTAACACGAACATCACGCAAAGCAAACGATTCTGTAATTAGATGGTGAATAGTAAAAGTGGAAGTATTAAAGGCATTTGTATTTATAAATGTTATGCATCTGTTATAAACTTAAATAAATTTCAGCTGGAAACATTTTAATTTATATCAAATATGCACAATAGTGGAATTTGAAAAAAACAACTTAAAAATTACTTCCCAAACAATTAGAAATTAACCAGAAGTAATTTTGATGTTTCCTTAGTAAACAAATTCTTCTTTCCAAAAAATTAAATGCTTTAAAACTACCTTGACTGAGTTTATCATTTTTAAATCAATCAAACTGTCAAACAATTCTATACTGCTTTTTCCACTTTAAGCACGGAATATAATCTCATTCATTTCATTATACTCGTATGCTGTTGTTTTCTTTTTCTTTTCTTGGTTTGTGTTTCGTACCTTAATCCTTTTACTGAAGCACACAAATGAAATTTTACACTACACGTGATTGTTTTGTCTTAAGCAAAACAAAAATAAGCTAATAAACAGACGTGTTAATAATTAGTAAATATTAAGAAATGGCAAATTTAAGCTTTCGTTACAAAAAGGCAAAACAATTCACATATTCTATTTGCTTCGAAAAATATGCTGAAGCTTGAATTAAGTGGCACCACACACAGTTGGATGATGATGAAGTCAAAATAAGTTCAAATAGAAAAAAATAAAAAATTAGCTAAAAATATTTTCAGTCAAATGTATTGAAAGGAACAGAAAAACATTTTTGCAGATTTTTTTGTTTAGTTCATCACTTTTCATTTGATTTTTAAGCCCTGACTAAAAAATGGGTGTTATAAGTTTGTAGGCAAACTGTGTGTCTGGCCGTGTCCATGTACAGACCAAACGGCTGGGCCAATTTCCATTTAGTTTTTTCTGTTTGAAAGGTGACTTGATCAGGAAGGTTCTTAGATCTATTTTAAGAAAATTGGTCTAGCCGCTTAGACGATATCGCACCTTCTCTAGATATATTCGAGGGTTTTTTAAATTTACAATTTTTGTTATTTATATAATTTTGAAGCACATTCACTAAAATTTTTCGTATTATCAGAAAATAAATTAATTGAATCAATAACACTCCTTACATATGAATATTTTTCTAAAATAAATTAGTAAAAGTTTTATTTGACACTGCAAAAAAAGTTTGCAAAAATTACTTTAAATATTTCACAAAAAAATAACTGCATCAAATACAGTATATATAAATAAATTTAACTAAAAATAACAAAATAAAGCTAAGAACCTTCTCGATCAAGTCACCTTTCAAACAGAAAAAACTAAATCAAAATCGGTTCAGCCGTTTGGCCTGTACGTGCACACGGACAGACACACAGATACACAGACACACATACGCACAGTACAAACTTATAACACCCCTTTTTTTAGTCGGTGGTTAAAAATAAATATAAATAATTTTCTTGCAAATTTTTCTTTATAAATATTGTACGAATAGGAATTTTCGCTCTATTCAGTTTTTTTACATAAAATAAAATTGGAAGAAATAATTTACGGGAACAGTAAAAAATATTTAGTGAAACTAAATTTTATTTCAAAACACATGTTTGTTAGAAAATTTGTTGGGAATACTTTTTCTGTGCAGTATAATGAGGTGAATTCAGGTTTATTTAAATGTCGAACAGTGTAAACTGTATTATTTATAATACTTTTTTTTACCTTACACCCCTCTACACTCTACGACAGTTTTCTTCTACTTCTTTTTGGTGTTGACACATTTTTGTCAAAAAAAAAATAATTTATCTGCCTTACTGTGTGTGTCTATCTATCCGTCTATTTGCTCGTTGTCAGTCAGTCAGCCAGTGAGACATGCATTCATACAACCACTCTGTTTCTACTACCACAGAAGACCAACCCCTTTTTATATCTTGCATTCATTCAATTCATATGAGCAAAAGTACAATAACTACACTATTTTCCATACATCCTTAACAGTCAAGTTGATGTGGGACTGTGAGAATTCAAAGTGAGTATTCCTTGTTGGTTTGATAATTCAGTTGCATTTCATTTTGTGGCAATAAAATGCGATTTTATGTTGCGCCTTCTTACTGTCAGTTCTGTTGAAGTTCCTTTTAAGTTATTATTATTTATTTTTTATTTCTTATTTTTTGATTCATTTATAAATATATTGCATATACACATATGGATGTAGGTATGTATGCAAGTATGCATATGTTTATTAATTTTATTTGTACTCTTGTGCATTTTTTATATTTTTTCATCTACCATGTCCTGTGTGATATTGTCAAGAGCATTTACGGGTAAATTTCTCTTGGATTCTTTCATATGGAGGAATTAAAACGCCAAAATCATGTGAAGTATAAAATACTTAAAACATACAGCGTTCATATGTCTAACTATGGATATTTATAATATCAGTACATTATTGTTAGTTATAATATAAATCAAAGTAACTGAGAAAACATTGAAGGTAGTTTGTTTCTTTATATTTATTTTCACGTATTTACCTTAACTGTCACCAATCTTGCAAGTGTGCTTTTTTTCTCCTCTTATTTTTAAAATTGAAGGCGGACTAAATTAAGGCTTATACATTTTTTGATTTTTGCAAAATTTATTAAATTATATCTTACTTGATATTTAAAGTCTGAAATATGTATACTGCTGTCGCATAATAAGCGAAGCAAGATAGGTGCATTGGTGTTCGTGTATATGAGTGTTAACAAGCGATGTCGCGAAGACTTCTTGTTCATAACAAACAAGCAAAAGAAGTAGTGCTGATGCTTGTGTGCTTGTTATTTTGCATAAGTTTAAGTGTGTGTGTATGTAAGATGTAAATGGTAGGCTATCATGTGTTTTTTTTAAAGCAATCGCACACAACTAATGTATATCCATGTGTGCCTTTGTAAGTACGCAGAAAAATAAAAGAGCATACACACAGCGTAGTTTTTATAGGGTTTTTTCTAATTACGAACCGAGAACCTCAACTTTTACTACACATTTTTAGCTTGGGTGTATATCTTAATATTGTAAGTGAAATTATTTTGAAATCTTTTATCCATCAAATCATGTTTTGTATGAAGAAAACTTCAATATTTCACTTTAAAAATATCTATCTGCCCCTTCAAACTCACCGCGTGTAAGCAGTTTATTATTGTTTTCGTTACTTAAAACATGAGGTAATAATGTCTTGTGATAACAACTGTTAACTAAATTGGCCAATTTTTGTTGTTGTCTGTTTGATTTAAAAGACCTTACTGACTTCCTAAATGTGGTCTGTTTTTTTTATTGATTTCGTCCTTTATAAATCTTGCTATATCTTTGAGTTGCTTTTTCTAATGCTAATGCCTTGCACTGTGTGGCAGAGCTGAACAAAATAAATATATCAGCTGTGTCAAAATTTAGCAAAGCATTCTTTTTAACTAAACATAGTTTCTCCATTGAACATCTGCTTTGTGCACACAAAAAGAAGAAAACAGAAAAATATAGAAATAATTTTGTTTATTTTGAAAATTATTTGTTCTCAGAAATTTTTTTATATACATAAGTAAAAATATGCACGATATTTCAATACATGGCAGCTATGATAAAAAAAGTAGAAAACAATAAAAAATATGGCAAATGATTTTTTGTCTATTTCAAAATTTTTGTCTTGTTAACTTAAAAGGGAGGACCAATGGGAAAGAGATGCGAATACAAAAATACATTTGTATATACTGTCTACTGCCCACTGACCATCCGAGACTTAGTGTCCTCTGTCACGCTAACGAGGCTCTGACGACCGATCAGGGGCCACACACAGAGTAAATACCTGCAGCAACTTGGCAAGCCTGGGTGCATAGTTGGCAGCCCCAATACCAAGATCGGACCCTATGGCCTAATCAGTCATTTGTCTTAAACCAAACTGATTACTGAAACTGTTTCAAGAAAAATGAAACGGCCCTATGCTCCCTGTACGAGTTAAAAAAAGGATTGAATTATTATTATTAACCTAAAAGAGACATGAAATTGTGTAACAAAAAAGTTTTTCTTATTTTTAAGAGGCACAAATTAAGTACAAATAGGTTATTGATCACTTGAAATATTCCTTGAAAATTTCTTTAATGTAAATGCTTTCCAAATTATTTTTGAACGCATGCAACGTACTAAATAAGTTTATGCGAAACACCCGTATACCGCAAAAATATAATAATGTGTCCGTTGTTAAATATGTTATGATTTGTTGTTTTAATTGTTATTGGACACTGTACCGTGCTGCTGGTGCTTATGATTAATAATTGGCTGATTTTAGATAACCGCCAAAGAAGCTTATGTGACATCATTTTCGAACTTAATTTTTTATCAAAATCGATTATTTGCTATCGCAAGATATAATAAAGGGTCCGCATCTAATGTTTTTTTTTCAACTAGTGCTTATTTCGTGAATGGTCTGATTTGACAGATAATTAGTTTTATCCTCCCGCTGAACGAGCGAACTGACTATCCAATGCGTTTTCGCTTCACTAAGTGGGCCTGCGATCGACTCACAGAAGGTGCCGATTTTGCCAAAAAAAATGATCTTTTCAGATACAGCTCGTTTTGATCTTGGCGAGTATTTAAACAAATAAAATTGTCGCATTTGGGGCACAGAAAATCCGCACGCATACATTGAAAAGCCGACGCACCCAAAATGTGTCACTGTTTGGTGCGGATTTTGGTCTCGAGGCATAATTTCGAAAATTAGCAATTAGTGGCCGTTACAGTTAATGGCGATCGTTATCGGGCCATGTTGAACGAACTTTTGTTCACAAAAATTGAAGAGGAGGATATTGGCAACATTTGGTTTCAACAGGACGGCACTGCGTGCCACACAGCCGAAGCTTCAGTAAACTAGTGCATTATCAAAAAAAAAAAGTTATCTAGCGCACCCTTTAGATTTTCGTAAAAAAAATTGAGGTTCAAAAGATATTTTGAGCTTTCAACAGTGTATTATTCACATTTTGTTTTGGTGCCACTGCTCTCCGGTCTTAACTGTGTGTGAGTTTTTTTTATTATTAGATTTCAAGTATTTCATAATAATTAATTAATGTTTAATGATTGGTTTTGATAACAAATTTATATACACACATATGTACGTACATTTATATGTATTTTTTTTTTACCAAAAGAAATTTTTTTAAACACAAAGATTTTTGCTTTCAGATAAAAAAAAATGAAGAGGGGGAAATACGAAAATAATATTTTGCCTTAAAGCTTTCAAAAATACCCACTGTTCTAAGGCTATTAGTAAATATTAAGGTATAATTTATTATGCCTTCTGTCATGAAAGAAATTTATAATCTAACCTTTATTGCTTTTGAATTACTTTGCTCATTCTTCCTTCATTCTAACAGGCAAAGTTTTCCAAGCTTAGCAAGAGCATATTAAAACAATTTTCAAGTATTTCTTCATAGTAACTCTTAAGGAATAACAACAAAGTGAAAAACAAACTCAAGGGTCCACTTAGTTTTAAGTTATTAAAACATACATAGATACATTTATCCATATGTATGTACATACTATATGTTTGTTTTGAAGTTCTTGAAGGGGTTAGTGTATGCATGCATGTATGCATGCATGTGTGTTGTTGAATGTTTTGTGTCGCTTAAGTTGGCCTCACCTAAATACATGTACATATGTAACTTTATTTATGTGCGTTAACCACTAATGTAGTGTTTTGTTTATTAATGTTAACAATTTTCGTGAACTCTTAGCAACCCAGCAAATATTTTTATTTCACCAAGTTAATCAGATGAACTTCATTAAAGCTTACATATGTAAGTGCACAATGGCAATCAAAATTGTGTTAGGATTTTGCATTTTATATCACGATATATCACAAATATATGGTACAATACATATATGAAATAATTACACATACATGTATGCATATCTATATGAAAATGAATGAATATACATACATATATTATCATACATATATGCTCTTATACCCCCATTTTTTTTTTATCTAAAACATGAACTCATGGGATATCACATTTGCTCCAGACATATTTTTTAGCTGGTATATTAAAATATAAATTTCTTTATTTGCGTTTGCAATTCAATTTAATAAATTAATTATTTTAAATTGGAAACAATCAACCAGAAAATGTACACTACACAAAATGATATGTTCACTGGGTGTACACTACTACTTTGATATTAATACAACAAAGTGACATTTACGTGGCACTAAAAATAATTTCACATGTTGCTTCTTCAGTGTTTAAGAAGGTAACAAAAGAAAATTGTGCACACGATTTTTGCTTTTCACCTTGAAAAGTTTGTTAAAATGATTAATTACTTATATTACAGCTTAAAAAAAACTACATAGAAAAATTTAATGTGTGCCATTGAGCTTTCGTGCAGCGGAAAAAAATTAAGACAAAAGTTTGACAACTATATGTAGTGCGGAAAAGAAAATTAGTTTGAGAATGAAATTGAATGTTTGGTACGAGGGTTATCATAAGTATCAGATACCGATGAAACTGTTTTAATTATTGAAATATGGATATGTAAATATTTCAAGAGCTGAAGCCTGAAATAAAATAGTGAACGTGAATAATGAAAACTATTTACGCCAAATTAATAATAAAAAAGTCAAATTTTCCAATTAGCTGTTATTGTGCTTAGTAAGCCTCTCACAGGTGTATCAGTTGAATTGGAAAATTTTGGTTTTAAAGAGAATATTTTTAAAACAATAAAGATGAAAGTTTTGTAACTCATAGTGCTATGCAAAGGAAAGTAAATTACAAAGAATTTTAATTTAATTTTTAAAAAGCTCTCTAATTCATTAAAATTTCCATAAATCTAATGGCTACTTTGATATTTTTATAAGTTCATTTTATGGTAGAAATCGTATTTTAAACATACTTTACGTTAAGCAAACATCATTAACTGTTCTAGTTAAAATCTTTACAATTTCTAATAATTTTAATTTTACTTTCGATCTAAGTCGCTTTAATATTATCTAAGTGGTGTAATAAGTAAATTATAAGTAAGTGTTAAATAGGAGGTAACTTTTCGATGACTGAGCAATGAAAATATTCTTCATAATATAGTGCGCGATGTAGTACTAATATTAAACACAGATACGGTACAGAGTAGCAGTCATCGTGTGTCACTGCCCTTTTGGCAGACATGGTAAAAGAATTACTGGTTAGTGTGTCTAGATAACGTCTTCATGCTTCCGGAAAGAAAGCTTTCGGTGGCCCTGTAATTCTTTGTTAGGAGAACTGGATGGTTCTATTGCTTGACCTCATGCGGCTCGTCGTCATCTAAGTTCCTATCCATCTCTCTCTCTCTTTCTTCTGTAAATTGAAATTCCTATAATTATCTACTACTTTTTTCTTCCTCTCCTGCAGTTAACATAAAAGTACCTAAATAATTGTACTCGAAAGAGGCGAATACTTTTCTTATGATTTTCTCCTAATGCTAATATTTTCCATTTAAAAGGAAAAAATTAAAGGGCCAACTATAATATGAATAAGCTGGCTTAAGCTAATGCCAGAATTGAACGATAAGTTTGTCAAATACTTAAGCAATTCAGATGTGACTTTTAGGTGGCCACAATGTACTTACATGCACTTAAGTATTCCTTAGCCACAGCTGCACATATAACTACTAAACGAATGTAATTCAATCAAATTAACTTGTTGGAATGTCCTAATCTATTAAAAATTCACATATAATTATATCAACCACTTTATTACTTGTTTCATTTGTTTTACTACTAAAAATTACAACAATGAACATACATAAATAAACTCATGTGTATGCGTGGATATGTGTATTGTTAAACAAAGAATGAAAATAAAAATTTTGCTTTCTTTTCTGAGTTTAAAATAAGAAAAAATAAAAAATATATAAAACCAATGAATATTTTCTGATGATGTTTCTTTGAGTTTAAAAAATGCACAAACAGTGTTTTCCGTACGGAATGTGCGTTCAGTTTGGCACTTAGCTTAAGCAAATGACATTTAACGAAACTTGACGAAAAGTTCCATAAGTACATTATAGTTTGCAACATACGTTTTATATGTAACCGCACAGTTGCTTAAGTTCGCTTATTCATATTATAGTTGGGCCTAAAGTTTTTGCTAACTGGTGTTGTTAAATTAAATAAGTTTATTTCTCTCCCTAAATTCCTTAAGTCTACATAAAATTTTAACAGCATTATACATTAAACACATTCACCACAGCAGGCTACATGAACACATGACTTCAAATGCCGCTAGCAGCATTTGTCGCATCGTAGCCAGCTAATTAACTATTTTAGAGACGGCAGCAGCACCATCTGCTTCTCATATTTAAGTATAAATACATAATTCAGTATTGCCACCTTCAAATATTTCGCATTTATAAAAATTAAATTACTACATAAAAGCATAAAAATCAACCAATTAATGCTTTACATCAATTTTTGGATATAGTTTCTGTTAATTAATATGAAATAATTGTGCGATATCATTCATTCAATATTTTGTATTCTACTCAAAACACTGAATTTTCTCATTGCAGCCAAGGAAATAGAAATTAGTTTAATTGGACTACAACGACAAAATCAGCATTGACAGCAAAATGCCGCCATGTTGCCTGTCTTCAAAATAATTATTCTCATATAACCATGTGTATGCTATTTTTGAAATTTTTGTAGTCGGTAGCTTGCTGTGGTGAATGTGTTTATGCTTTACTTATTTAACTTATTAAGGCTTTGTAAAGGCTTTTTAAAACAAATTTTCATAAAAAAATTTTTCTTAAAAAGCCTTTATACACCACAATTTTTTATCTTATATATTATATAATTGAAGTGCGATACATTTTTGTGCAATTAAAACTCTAATCGTTAGTATTGGTGTATGTTATCTAACTTTAAACGTCTTGTGAGTAAATGCAAGCAACTGTGATCTGATGGAGTTTATAAAAACTTTCATAAGATAATAACAATTCATTATACCAGATTATATAGGATAGTAAATGCCAGCCTCTACACACAGACACTGAAAGAATTTTCGGCAAAAATTCAATGAATTTTGACATTAATCTAATGAAAAATTCATTAAAATTCAACCAACGTCACGCTTCGTTGGATTAATGAAACCAGTTTCGTTTAAATTATTTTATTGAAAACTTCAGCAAACATATTTAACAGTGTTATTAATGCAGTGCTATAACTTCATCCAAACAATAAAATAATTTCATGAAAAGAATGAAAGAACTTAAATAAAAAGGGGTTTCTTAATAATTACAAAATATTGTTGTCATAAGTCCAATAAAATATTCTAATGAAACCAGAATATCAAGGAAGCAATTCCAATAAAATTGTTTTACAAAATTCATGAAATTTTCATTGGGTTTGTGAAATTATCGTTAGATTTGTGACAAATTTTTAATGAAATTGTTTCATTGGATTTATGAAGCAAAATTCGTTCGGGTGTAAAGCCCTAATAATTTTTATAAATAATGCTGTTAGTTTCTTCGATTTATATTGTACAAAAAATTAAACTTAAATTTCACTTTACAAAATATGTCGTGGCTCCACAAATAGTGAAGATATATTTAAACATATAAAAATTTTAATGTAAATAAACAGGGTCACGTTAAATTAGATTTGCATTTAAACTTAAAAATTTTAAGTGTTGTAGAAATTAAAGAAAATGTAGTTAAATCAGTAATCAGCCCTTTCCTTATAGCTGCATAAAAATAAAAATAAAAATATACACTTTAAATCATCCCCAATGACAGATATGAAAGACTTATTAGAAAAAGAATTTTCTTTGTAGAAATAATAAATGCGGGAAGGCTTAGTTGATGGGGTAAGTAACCCACCATAAATAGCATCACAAGTTTTTGTATATTTGCAAAAATTATGAGGGTGAACTTTAATGTAAATAGTTTTTGTTTGCTGACAGAATTTCTTAAGTGTATGCTCGTGTGTGCCATGAGTCATTTTTAATAATTTTGTTGAAATTAAATTGTATAGAAATCAATTGATACGTAAATATTGATTGCTTACTTTTATTTCTAATCCTGAGTGTATTTGGACATGAATGACTAACAACTGGCTTACACATTACACACATATCTATACATAGATAAATGCATACATAGATACATACATACATACCGTTGTGTATGGGGGTGTTTCATTAACAAAATGTATGTAGGGATGTATGTTTGTTGTGAGTTTTTGCTTGTGTTTAAATTTCTTGTATCTAATATGTACATACAAATGTGTGTATTTGTGTATGTGTGTGTGTGTGTATCCTTTTGTAAATCATCTCTTCTAATGCAGGGGAGGTTGCAAAAGATTATCCTTTTGTTTGAATATGTTGTTGAGTAACTTGCTTCGGTTTTATATCCTTTGACAGGGTGGAATAGTTTTTGTGGACAAACATTTGCCAACTAGCAGATATCTTAAATACGCACACAGAGTGGGCAAGACTTGAATAAATTAGTCCAAACACGCTTTATCAAGTGTTGCCAGTTTAGCCTTTTGGAGTTTAAACTTAAATTCATTTTTGTCTTAAGTATTATAAATTTTTCCCCCTATTCATAAACATAAAACATTAGAGAATATGTTTAATTACTACATTTCTGAAAAAGTATAATAAATGCTCTTAACGTAACACTTAAACACTCTAATATTAGCTGTAAAAACAAATTACCCTAAACAAGAAAAAGCTGGAAAGAAATTAAACAACTAAATGCTAGCAATTAAATATAAATCAAATAGTACTCAGACACAATTAAAAATAATTTAACGAGCAAATAGCCATACAACGAACCAATCAATCCCACAATTGTATTTTTAGATTTACACGAAATCAGATATGTACACACAAAATTTAAAAAAATGGTGGCTAGAAAATAAATATTTGGAAAAACTATTAAAATAAAAGGCACACTCGCTTACACAAAGTGTTAAATATACTCGTGTTAAAATAATAATAACACAACACAACATAAAACAAAACAAAACAAAATTTACCATGGCACAAACATTAAGGAAATACAACAGGAAACCGTGACAAATAAAGCAATTATCTACCATGACAAAACTATTATAATATTAAATTATTAAATAACGACATTAACTTCATTTGTACATTTATACATTTGTACATATAAAAATTTTAACACAAACACGTTGCTTTTATTATCACTGGCATTGATTTATGATCAAAAACACACAGTCACAAATTCCAAGGCTAAATGTTTACAAAAGTAATTAAAAAGGTGAGAGTATTTGTACGAATAAGTGTCACCTTACACCGTGATTTTAGTAGAAACTCGATCGACATGTTAGTTGTACACTGATACCTTCGTCTACTTCTGATTGTTACTTAATTGAAATAAAAAAGAAACATTACAGTACCAAAAAATAATTATCGAGATTAATTTTTATGCTACGTGATACATTTAAGTAACAGAGAACTACAACACGGCTCTTAATAATTAATCAAGTAAAAATGTTTTTTTTTTATTAAAACGATTAATAGATAGCAATTCGAATAAAACGTTAAACGGACAAAAAATACTGCTATAAGTTATTTCTTTTGGATTTTATTTTAAATACAATTTTAGTTACGGTTGCACTTGGGTAAACATTTGCCCAAATAAGTACTACGAACAATGAAAATTAAAATTAACGAAAATACTTTTGTTTCTGACACTTTTATTAATTTAGACAGTTTCTTATAATATTGGATGTTATGACATTATCTATCAGTAAATTAAAAAAAACTCATCAAATTCGACTAGGTACTCAACTTAAAAATTAATTATGGGCTTATTTTGGATGACATTGCAGTTAGCTTTTAGTCAGTCTAAAAAAAGTTAACTATAAGTTAACTATGTTTGTAGTTAACTACTAAAGGGGTTAAAACACCCCTTTACTCGGTCAGGGTCCCGCGGGGGTTAAAAATAAAAAAAATATTTTGAAAAGTTTAATAGAGCTAAGAAGCAGAATTTTTTATTTTTTTTTTCTTAAATTAACTAAAGTGAATTTTTTCGAAAAAGGACTTAAATTTTAAATACATTCATTTCAAGCAATTTTAGTGGAATAATTTTTTTTATTATTTGATAGTGATCAATCACAAGTAATTACGAATATTTTGATGTTATTTGTGGTCGTAATCACATACTAATCAAACATTTTTTATTAGTAAATTATATAATCTTTACCAATGAAAAAGTTGTATTTAATGTCTTTTCGTTCAATTCTTAACCGACGTTTAAAAAAGTTTTAAACATAATAACAGCCTTATTTATAAAACTTAAAAAGTCTTTATAAAGGGTTTTTAAAACAAACTTTCATACAAAATTTTTCTTAATAAGCCTTTATAAAGCCTTTTTAATTTTTAAAAAGGCTGTAAATATTTAGTGACTAACTTACTTTTCGTATTCGAAAATTTATTCTTTTCACAAAAGCTCTTTTTAGTCGCAACCCACTGTATAAAAATCGCACTTTTTATATCCGATAATTTCTGTTCCTTTTAAAAATGTATTATGTATGTGTTATTTTCGCTTTTATGTTTAATTTCCACGCATTTCCTTAACACTTTGTGTTTGTTTACTTTTTCCTGGTCGTTTCCTTAATTATTTTCCCCGTTTTATTCAAGTCTGTTTACTTTCATTCAAATTTTTTTAGCTCCACAAAAATATTTGTTAAATTTGGAACTTCTTTTTTGCAGGAATATAAATGTATCGCTGTTCGACTTTTTTTTATTTGTACTCTTGTCAGTCAGCCCGCTGATTGTTTCATCTGTACTTGTATTAAAAAGTATTCTAATTTCCATTTCACTCATTGTTTTTGCTCTTTCTATGCGCTTTTCCCTTTATATTTTTATTTTATGTCTGACTTAATGTGTTTATTTTTCCAAATCTTATATACAGTTCTTCTTTAAACAATATTATTAAAACACTTAAATATAAACTCATGTAGAGTAACTGTGTATGTGTTTGTGTTTATGTGGGTGTGTATGAGAAAAAAGTTCCAGCGTTTCAAAACGGAAGTCATTCTTTTAACGTGATTGTACTATTATGTGCCTTGAAATGAAAAATACTTTCACAATTTCGTACTAAGTAAACAATATCATTTTCACTACGTTATTTTTTTTAAGATTACAGAGCGAAAAACAAAAACTTTCTTACGCAAGAGCAAACAAAGAAAATTTTAAAGAAAAACAATGACACAAGTTAAAGGACGACGTAGAAAACAATAAAAATCTTTCAGAAGTATTAAAGGATTTTGGAAATGTAACTAAACCAAAAGTGTGTGAAAACTTAAAAAAGATTTTTATGAATCATTGTCAGGAATTTAGCGATATTAAGTTTTAGAATACAAATTTGAACTAAGAATATGTTTGAGATAAGTCCTTTGTTTTTTTTATAATAGTTTGGCAATTTTTATTTTATTAAAATACTAGTCAATTCAAAAATTCAAAATTCCTTATACGCTACAACTTACCTTTTGCAAAAATTGTCATAAGTATAATCCACATTATATTTGATGTACAGTATGCAGCACGCATTTTGTTGTATGTGTATCTTTTAATTGTGTTATCAAAAACTATCTGCAAAGAAACAAAATTTAAAGGAAATTTAAATAAACGAATAACAGGAAAATATAGAATTTTTATCAATACATACATATGTATATGTGTGTATATTGCTCTTTTATTGCAACAGTTTGCATACAACTCAATATATTCATACAAATATTGTCTCTCCTCTTACTTTTTCTGCAATATTAACTCCAAAAACAAATTTTTTGGGACTTGTCTGTGAAGGAGTGACATTATTAATACATAAGGAAAAGAGAACCGGGGTGATACATGACTCGTTACAATTTCCTGGTAGGCTAGGACTAGATCATATGATTAAAGTCCTTATTAAACTTGAGAGTTTTACTGATGCTCCTATGATTCCTAACAAACTATGACTATCAACTGACCATATATTTTAGAGTTCTTAACATGCATGTTGTTAAAGTTATATAAAAAAAATCTTATGATAATACTGTAACTTTTTCGGTTTGAAGATCTTCGTGGATACGAGTACATAATGCAAAAAAGGATAATGAAAGCCATCAGTAAGCATTGCTAAAGGTTAAGTCCATTCTGAATTACTTCACAGTTTCCCGCTTTCCTGACTCGATGAGAATATATGCATTGCTTGATTGATAGAGTAACTTGATAGTCATGACGAATCCACTGGTGTGTCCTAGTATTTCTGACTTCCCTTCATCCTCAATAACAACTACTTTGTTACATTATTTCATGAATTTGATAGAATGCATCATGACTATTTTTTTCAAAAAGTCACAAAATTATCCGACGTTGCTGTCCAGTAATATTTGGCTTACATGCAAAGGCTGACTTCCACATTTCCAATTGCTTTGTTTTCGTACAAAGTAACGTGCTTCATACATTGACAATGCACACCTTTTCAAAATGTCGTCGACAAGTATTAAAAACCCCGCAAATTAGCAATTTACGCTTCAGTTTCTTCAGAATTGCTTATGAATGCAATGTTTTGCAACTTTGTATCTGTAAAAGATATAAATACCGCACCCGAAAAGTATATAAACTTTGCATAGATACGTTTTGAAAGTCTTTGGACGTTGTGACATGCCACCATTGAAATCTTCAAACATATATTTACTAGGATTGTCGACTTTCACCAATGTAGTTTTTTTCTTTCGAAATATTGCCGCCATATGTACGTTGCGTTGGCCTGTTTTGGGATCACTCTCGTAGCATAAATGTGCTCGTCCTCTGGTGAAAATAAAACATCTCGATTGGAATATAAAAAACTCTATAAATACTATAGTGGCATATTAGATATTGTTATGGCATCTTTGAATTTGCATGCAGATAAAACAAGAATTTCATATCTTACAATTCATGCTGCTGCAGTGAGTGTTTGTTTCATTTATCTTTTACACTCACTTCAATGGGTCTGTTAACAAACCAAAGTTTTCTGAAACAAAAATGTACACCTGAGTGTCTTATAATCAAAGGTGTGAAAATAAACTATTTTATATATAAACTTATGCTTAATGCTTAATTTTCTCATATCGAGCCATATTCGCCAAACAATCTTAAGCGACACATATGTTGGACCTAATTTTTTTTGACAAAATCGATTATTTAATATCTTAATATCGCTTAAGCTCTTTTGGTAGTTATGGCACGACATAATATATAATAATAAACAATTTTAAATTTCCAAGTCTAGTATATTTTTTTCTGAAAATTTAAAATGCTCATCGTTGCTCGAATTAAATATAAAAATTTAAAGTTTTCCATCTCCTGAACTTTTTACCATCTAATTTTTTTTAGTGTATTATTTTAGTCTTTTGAACAATAAATCAGTATAAATATGTGTGTATGTGTGTGTTTGCATGACCAAATAGTAAACAAATTTATATTATTTATATGCATGATATGGAAACACAAAGTAAGTATAGATATGATAACCTGGATAAAGTATTAAGGATGTTATTTATTACTTTTATTACTATTTGCAGTATAAGACTGGTTTGAAAAAGTTAAGCCATATAAAAGCTTTCTTAAAATTTCATTAATATTTTAGAAATTATTTTTAATAATGAAAAGTTTATTTTTTATTTTTTTGCTTGTGGATATTCAACATATGTGTGTATGGACGTATTGTGTTTGATTTCCTAATCCCAATTGCATTTGCATATGTGGAATGACCACAGTAATATAATAACAAAATCCAAACCATAATTACGTTCGAATGTATCAATAAAACTTTATAGTAATGAATGCAACAATTTTTCTGTAACTAAAAGCACATGTGACAATGTTAAATAATACTTTCATGCACAACTCCACTTACTTTCAGTTTATACGACTCCTACGACAAGTAAGTAGCTTGTTCAAATAGTATTGGTGGCGATTATGGTATAAATTATTGCAAATTTTATTATATCTTCCTATTTCACATTCCATAAAAGTTTTTGTGTTCGCTTTTATTTCTTTGGAAAATGTTCATTTCATTTTAACTCAAGGGAGGGACTACATACATATAAACATTAAAGGCTTTATTTAGTTGGTTTTCTTTTTCATCAATTTATAAAATATTTTTATGTATTCCAGCATCACATTCACAAGCGAGCATTTGTATCATAATTACAATTTGTAAAGAGAAATTCTGTGAAATTTTTGTAATGAAAGACTTGATGTGAAGATTTTTGTTCTTCTATCAAAATACACACACACACGTACATACACATGTATGTATAATTATTGGGAAATATGATTATGATTATATGAGAAGAAGCCAAATATAGACATTTGTGAGTGCACAATTTTGCATAATGCAGCAACAATAACATAAAAATTTTACAATCATGGCAGATACAAACATATGTAATGGGTGTTTTTTATTGAGGTATAGAACTTTAAGTTGGCATCACTTTTTTAACTGGCGGCCATTTTGTCAGCTGTCAAGTGATTAATATTTAGTTTGGTTTGCCATTTCATCATGAACAGGTTGACAAAAGAACAACGCTTGCAAATCGTGCAAACTTATTTCGAAAATAATGGTTCAGTTCGCGAAGTTTACCGCAAGCTCCGTCCATTTTATGGTCGACATAATCGTCCATCAGAGCAATTAATTCACTACCACTACGCACTACGTTTACTCTATGTGATAATACGCATCCGCAGAGACGTCGAACAGTACGCACCGAAGAAACAATTGCCGCTGTAGAGCAAAGTGTTGAAGAGAACCCGAATGAATCGATTCGCCACCGGAGACCGGTATAGAGCCATGATAACCGACTATTTTGTTCCCGAATTGGATGGCATAAATGTGGATGAGTTGTGGTTCCAACAAGACGGCGCTACATGCCACACAGCGCACGTCACAATCGATTTATTGAAGGAAACATTCGATGAGCGCATAATTTCGCGGAATGGACCTGTCAATTGGCCACCAAGATCGTGTGATTTGACACCATTGGATTATTTTCTTATATGTGAAGTCGCTCGTCTACGCCAATAAACCAGTAACGTTAGGGGACTTGGAAGCCAACATTCGTGGCGTTATTACCAACATACGGCCCCATATGCTCGAAAAAGTGGTTGAAAATTGGACCTGTAGAATTGGCTTTATTCGAGCCAGCCGCGGCGGCCACATGCCCGAAATCATATTTAAACATTAATGGCATAAAACTATCCTTCCAATAAAGCCAAATTGATGGACATTAAAACGATTTTCTTGTGTTTTATTTCAACTCGAAGTTCTATACCTCTAAAAAAACACCCTGTATTTATGTATTTAATTTCATATCTCAGATATAACGAATATTAAAAAAATATTCATTGTTTTTATATGGTAAGAAATTTTTATTGCTCTAGACAAGATAACAACTTTTTTTAAACACGTTTATTTATTCAGAATTTTTAAATTTAAACTATAAACTTCTTATATGGAGTATAATGTATGAATACACTGTCCCCTAGCTCTCAAGTATACTACATATCATGAACATGTTTTCAATAATCATATTTTTTGATATTTTATATACAGCGAAACCTCCCATAACCGGAGAAAAATAACTCAACGGTGAGTGTTCGGATATGAGAGGTTTCACTGTAATCTTTTATACAAAATATAATGTATATTAATTAATAATTTTCTGGAAGATTGGCGGAGGTCAAGATCGTACGGACATTAACAAATTTTATCAAAATTCTTAAGAGAATGACTCAGATTATGTGGTACCCAAACGGAGTTTGATAGAACTTTTAAAGTCCTTCTGTCATCCAGACAAAAATGGAAAAAGAGAAAAATAACAAATCACTATCACACCAGAGTCTACATGGATGGATCAAGAATGATGTGAGGTGTTGGGTCTAAAGTTTTCTTAAGTGGTCTGCGCGTAGATCTATTGTATCGTTTTCCCGAAACTGCTAGTGTATATAAGGCTAAACTATTTTTCATTAAAGAGGCAGGTAGAACACTGTGCGAAAGAAATTCCTGGAGGAAAATCAGCATTTTAGTCGACATTCAGACAGCACTTAGTGCGCTCATATTATTAAAAACTTCCTCAATATTAGTCAGCCAATGTAAGGATGTGATATCCCGATTTTGTCGTCAGACCGATATCGTTCTCATTTGTGTTCCTACACATAATAACTGGATCGGCTAGCCAGGGCTGGATCCTATTTCATTGCCAGTCATAGTGCCATTTGGCAAGGTTAAAAATTACACCTCAAGGACAAACTTCATTAAACAGAAGCTGGGTACGTGTAGGATAACAAAGAAAACCTGGCCACACTACCGTCACAAAGGCTCAGAACGACTAGTAAGCAAAAATAGGAAGAGAATTTTGCACTTCTTCGCTGTTTTGATAAGCCACCGAGCGATTGGCAGACATTCTAGTAGGAAAAAAAAAAGAAACGATAGTTTTTCACCTGATTTGTGAGTGCCTGGCGTTGCACACTACACGATATAAATTTCATGGAAGATACATACTAGATGATCTATTGAAGGAATCACATATTGGTATAAGGACTTCATGGGGTACAGGGTGGATCTTTTACGATTTATCACTAGATCTAGCATCTTAGCCGTATCTTTTGCATTGGTTAGGTCTCGTATGAGTGGAATGATATCTATCAAAATAGAATCCAGTGATTCGACCAAATATTTAGTATACCATATTAAGAAAGTTGTTTGTTAATTCATAATTGTTCAATAGATGTTACTAAATGGAGAAAAGCGTATCGGACTGAAATGAAAGCTTCTTTCTCAAGAATACTCTCTGCATTTCTTAAATTTTTTCTCATTTTTTGTAATTACGAAATTTAATAAAAGAATATAATAAATAAAGTATAATATATATATATATATTATATATAATTTTTTTCTAACATCCAAAACTTTAAAAGTTGTTCAGGAAAATTGATGTGCAATTCACGTAAAACCCGTCACATTAATGTGTATTGAAAGGCTAACAAGAATTTAACATTAAAACAAAAGAACTGGACATACTGGCGTTGTTAAAAAGTAATACAACAAATATGTAAAACAATTTAATAAAAACATTCTGATAATTTTTAAAGTTTGCTTTTGAAACTTTGTTGTTTAAATCTTTAAAATATTTCAAAGAAACTAAAAGCAAAAAAGAAATAAGCTTGTACATAACAAAAGAAAATTTTAAGTTTCTGAATCAGGTTACCTTTATACAAATAATATTATTTTGCTACTCATCTCTCACACCTAAAAAATTTAGGAAAACTTTTACCATCAAATAAACGAAACTAAATGTATTAAAAAAATCCAGACCAAAGAAAAAAAAATAAACCACAAATTTCTAACCTAAAATACGCGCTAAAGAATACTAACAAATAAGAACAACAAATGGAAGTATCACAAAAATCAAGAGCAGTGAATATCAGAAAAAAATATAAAGAAACATACTGAAAAGTAAAAAGTATTTTTTTTTACACCGCAAAGTATAACAGCAGCGGCAAAGTGATAATATTTTCTTTAACTAAAATTAATTTATGCAGAAATTGTTAAATTTCTATGCAGAGTTTCTGCCAAATTTAACAATTCATTTCTATTTTCTCTTTCCACGCATAATTTCTTTTAAAATGGCTTACCCACTAAATATTCAAATTTTAAAATTTATTTCGGTTGCACATATTCAACTATTTTCCATTTTGTTGTGTGTTGATGCTACGAAAAATTTTAGTTGAAAGAAAGCAAAGCTTTCAGAGAATCTGAAATTTTAGCTAAACATTTTCTAACGTACATACATACTTAGAAAACAGTATTCACCAATTAATGTTTTCAATTAAAAATTTAATTGTTTTAATTAAATATTTAACTATATTAATTAATTTGAGTAAAAAAACTTAATTGATATTATCAAATTGTTTATAGTTGAAAATTTAATTAATTTTTTAATTGATATTAAAAATATTTTAATTAATACTACAAAATTATTCATATTACTTTTTTGTGTGTACATTTTATACATACGAATATATAATATTTTATAATTAAAACTAAATTTTAATTTTATAGAATAGTTTTGGTCATAAACTCATTTCTATATCATTCAAAATTGTTATAAATCAAATACGAAACTTAAAGAAACTTTCACTTTTTATTTGCGTACTATACATGTGCACATGTATGTGTTTATACGAGTATGCTTTTTATAATCGCGTCTCATTCGAACGGCGACAGCTTCATGCCTAAAACCATTTTGAAATATTAAATTGAGTTTCAAATATGCAATTTTTTTGTGTTATATATCAATTTTATGCTTTGCGTCTTTAGATAAATCCATTAAAAAATTGCATATTTCAGACAGAATTGAGGAAAATTTAATACTCTAAACTAGAAGTTATAGTAATTTATTACTCACAATAAAACTATTGGCTGAAACAACAAGATGAGTATGGTGGAAGTTTTAGAAAGGCCTGTAAAAATTCTGTTAATACTGTTTTTATTTATTATTTTTAAAGATTTCTTAGTTTTTCCAAAAAAAAAAATGTCAGTCTATGTTAGTAATCAAAGCCATAAACTATGTTTAATATTTAAATTCATCTGTGTACACGTACATATATAAACATTAAAATATATATACATATGTATGTATTTCCGACTTTCAAAAGCAAAGACACTACTTCTGCTTTTTCTTGCGGTAGTAACCAAAAGCAACAGCAAATCAAACTCAAATTTTTTAAATCGTCGACTGTTGAACGTACTGCGCAATTGTTCATAAATCATTTTCTGCTTCTGCTTCGACTGCGACTCTTGTTTATATTCAAGCATAAGTAAAAGCATTAGTTCATTTTAAACAGTTGGAAAAAAGTCAAAGCAGCGAAAAGTAAAAATTTTACTACTTTTGCTACTTCGGCTTAAGTTTTTTAAACACTAGTACTACTACGTATATGTGGTAAACAGAAAAAAGTGCTTAAATCAAGATAAGGTAATTTTTAGTTAATGAGAATTCTATAGTCTTTATGGCCAAAAGTAACCCTGAGTTAAAATTTCAATTATTTTATGCGAATTTTCAAGAAGCTATACGACAATGATTAGCTGCTTACATTTGGAGTAATTACTGAATTCAGCTAATATGAGAACTTTGGTGTATTTCAAGTTGAATATATTAGTGAAGTGTCTAGATGCTAGAACGATGGTTTTTGATAAAAGTGAACACTTAAACATTTTTTCTTTATTGCCACAGATGTATGTATCTAAATGCATGCACATATTAATTTACATGAGCTTTCATACATCCCTCCGTATGTATGTATGTATGTATATGCATTTGTAAAAACCACCACCGTAATATATTTACCTTTATTAAGTAAAATTTTGTAATAAGACGACGTGCAAGTTTCACCTTTTATTATTTTTTCGTTACGCCATTTAAAGCGCAACAATTTTAAACATACGCAAACGATGCAAATTATTCCATTTAACTCGCGACATTTATACTGGATGATTCTTCGTTCAAATTCTTTATGCAAATGTAAACTTTGTTGAATTACTTATGTTACCGGCACGTAGGAAACCACCACATTATCAAACAGTGATAGAATATAACTACACATGCAAGACATTTTGCTTACTATAGAAAATGAGGTGCAATATTATAAAAATTTGGGTCAACGATTTGAAGGAGAATAAATGAACTTTAATACTATTATATTTTTTTTTGTTAACAGGCAGCTAAACCGTTTAAATGCAATTTTGTACGATTAACACCCGGCTTCATTGGCGGCAAAAACACAACCTTTCCCATTTAACTTTTAAATAAAACTGATTTTGTAAATCACTGACATAAGAAAAAGATGCGAGCAAAATTTTAAACAACTGTTGGCAAAAATTATCAAGTGGTGAATTTATTCTTACAAACGATTCGGGGAAGAAATTTCTCAACTCAGAGAATGTGTGATATGAGATATTGAGAGTAGTGATACTTTTCCAAAATTCAGAGTTGCCAAAAATGAAGATTCGTATGTTGTTGGTTGTGCAGTTTAATGAGTTAAATTTTTGTTTAACACTTGTCAAAACGAAAACGAATTTAAAAAATTTATTTGTTTTTGTATTATTTGTTAATGATTCACTATCCTACAAAATCGTGTGATTTTTGAGAAAATACAGCCCTGTTATGGTGAAGTATATGAAAATTTTTAAAAGACAATAACAATTCATCACATTAGTTGAGCATTGTGAGTCATGGCCTTTAGCAGCAACAAACTGCATCTAAACATTGCTAAACCATCAACAATAAAAATTTTGGTTTAACATTTATTTTTTTTTAAATACATTGTAATTGATTATTGAGGAGCTTAGCTGGATTCCATGCGCATTTCATTGTTGCTAATACAGATCATCAGGGAAGGGAACCTTTACCCAAAGTTTCTTAGAACAAACTTTCATTTAAACATATGAGAAGCTCAATAAATAACAAATTTGAAATAAGAACTCAATAATCAGCATGTTTTTTTATTTTCTTACTTTAAAATTCTGTTAAATTCGTAAGAGATTTCTTATTTTAAATTTTTGTTAATATTTTTTTCTCCTATAAAATCTTGATTTTTTTTGTGTATGTTTATGGCAACACTATCTTTACCGTTAGAATTAGCGACTCACTGAGCACAGTTTTAAGGGGATAGTTGTCATATTCAGGAGAGTGAGTGAGTTTTTTCTCTCAATTTTATATACATAAATTTTTATTTTTAATTTGTTTTGTTTTGATTATTTATTATTCCCACGTGCTTTTATGTCATTGCTTTGTTATCAACAGGTTATTAAATGTACATATAACATACATACATATAACGTCAGCTAATAATTATGCTTGTGGTATTCAAAGTTGTTGCACGTTGACGTCACATCAATATAGTACCAAACAATTGAGGCTTTCCTACCCGTTGTCGAAAACAACTGACCCCTAGTGACAGGCTAATGATACTTTCTAGACCTTAGGGAACAGAAATGGACGAAATTGTAATTGAATCGAGAGCGAGAGAGACTATCCCCAATTCTTTGGTATTGTATTGATGGTACGTTGAAATTCACAACTGGAATAAGTGTCATTCCTTTTTTGTAAAAACAGTGAACTGTAAAAATGTTCTAATAATATTGATTAATCAATTATTAACCATATTGTGACAGGTGAATTAGAGAATCGCTTATACATTTTAATAACCTTAGGCTACGCGTTTGGCTCCTTAACTTTCCGCTATAGAAAATTACTGATGTGAATCAAATTTGCAGAATTTTAAAGAAAAGTCAGTGAATCGACTCGCTTCGGAATGTTTCGAATTACTTCAAAAGTCTTTGTTAAATCGATTTTAGTAATTCTGAATTTTATAGACTTACAAAGTTTATTGAATGCTCCAAATTTTAACAAAATCTGTAGTTTAGCGGGAAGGTTCAGGAATTATTTGCAAATTCAACAGATTCTAATAAGATTTTACAAGTACATATTTATAACAAAAGCTTTAAGTTCCAGCCAGCTGTTAAATATATAAATTTTAAGCTTGAATTACTTGTTTTATTTCAATTAAAATTCTCCGGCATATAAAAAGAGTTATTCGTACGATATACATATACATATATATAATGTATATGTCGTAAGTATGTATTTCTATTTGGTGGGTATTAATATTACAACCTTGACTTGCAAATTGATATGGCAACTGTGTTTCTTTATACAGAAAAAAATATTCCTGCAACAAACAACTTTTATTGAAAGTAAAACAAAAAATTCAAATGTAAAAATGTAACTAAGTCAATTAAATTTTGTAATTAATTAAATTCTTAAACAAAAGTTTAATTGACTTATTTAACTAAATTTTTAAATTGATTTTTAGTTTTATTTTCAATTAGAGTTGTTTATTGCAAATTTGTTTTAAAAACCCCTTTATAAAGACTTTTTAATTTTTATAAATAAGGCTGTGGAAATATAAATTTGTAAGTTAACCGGATATGATCATTAACTAACGCACGAATGTAAGTCATTTAAATTATTCCTGGCCCGACTTAGTTCACACTAATTTTTTCCAATTCTTTCTTAGATATTTTTTCTTAATATACACATGTACATATCTACATTGCACACAGAAATTGCCTTTTGAAAGGATGTTATTTGACATCTGAATATGTAAATTTATCATATTTACGGATTATTTGAAAAATTTCAGAAGGAATCACGCTTGGTTAATCTCCTATTCAGACTTAAGTTTATTAATAAACTTAAGTTTATTAATCGCATTATGCATTGATGGACTGTAGTTTTATCCTCCCATTGAAATAAAATCTGGAAATTCTTTCTGAATAATTTTTTTTATTTCTTATGAACTGCCTGGATTGGACTATAAATCAATCACTTTCATGCGCACATGCAATTCACGTTCCTAATATTTGAAGAAAAAAAGAGTATTTGTTCTGACATTTCATTATTTAAAAATATTTTCAACTAAACATGTTTACGTTGTACATTTTATTTAATATCAAGTTGTATAACATCAAATTGTTTGAATCTCATTCTACCGACTTCCGTTTAACACTTATTGCCACTTTACGTGACATAAACTTGCCATTCGACTTGTGTACATTCGAACGCATTATATTTGCTTGGTTTAATATTAAACAAAGTGAATATAAAAAAGAAGGTAAATAAAATAAAATAAAATAACATATTGATGTTTATCCTTGTGTTGATAACACAAATTGATTTGATTTGGCAACTTTTTTTGCTGCTCAAATTTTTTGTCGTTTGTGTCATGTTTTTTTTTTGTCGGGCCCAAGGAAAATATGAAAGGATGGAATATGTCTATATGTATACCTTAAACGTGTGATGTCATTCAAATTATATTTACATACATACAAACACACATATAAACATTCAATAAAGAAATGAAAAAGGTGTTACCTCTAAGTATTTTATGCTTATTTTGCCAAACGACATTAGGACATACACATATACAGACATGCATATTTGAATGCCTTTCTATATTGTATTATTGTGTACATACTAGGGTTTGGGAAACGAACAGGCTAACTAAAATTTCCGGGAAATCATTTGTGAAATTTCCAGGAAAGGGTCATTTGAATATTGCGCTGCATATTAATTATAATTTTCTTCTTTTACATGTAACGAGGAACAGAAACTAATCTATTTTCAATTAAAGATAATACCTACTCTGAAATTTTTCTTGAGCCAACATTTTGAGAGGATTAACCTTGGTTGAGGGGATCAAAGGTTATTTGTTGTAAGAAATCATAATAAATTTTTATTTTGTAGGATAGATTTTGCCTTTTTATCGTAGTGTATTATCCCAACCTTTGAATCAACAACGAAGTCCAACTTCTTTTATTAGAAACATTTGTAGGTATTCCGACAAACATTATTAGAATGAATCTACATGATTACTTCAAAGGACTCTACACCTTCATCATCAAAGTGACTGATTCACTATTTGTATTTCAGTTTAATGAATATGTCAGTGTAATGACATATTTTTTAAATTTAATTATATATTTTATTAAAGTTACATACCTACAAGTTATGTAAAATTTACTTAATTAAATCTTATAATTTTTTTATATTGTATCTGATTTATTGTATTTGCTTATGCTCAGTTCCACACTGCAATATAAAACTTAAGTCTTGTGTATGGGACATCGAAAAAAAATAAATAAATAAATAAAATGACAAAGATTTTTTTCAATTAAAATAGAATACGAGAGTTGCTTTTAAGTTGCCGCATAACAGCGTATTGTACACAAAGCCGAAATTTAAGCCTTACCACAATATGTATTGTTATTGGTTCCTTGTGGTGAAGGCTGTTTTTTCTCGTTCATTTCTGCCAGTGCTTTTAAATATTTCTGCAAAAATTATTACATTTCAAAGTAATTTAGCTTTCTTAGCAAATGATATAATTTAATTTGCAAAAATAAAGAAACTAAATGGTTTGAATTAAACTAAAACTAACGAAAAAATTATTGACACACCGGAAGCTCTTTGCAAATTTCTCAGTTAATAAATGGAGTTCGAGTGTTTTTTTTAAATCCTTAAGGGTTCTAAGATCTCTTTTAATTCTAAAACTTCCTAATTTTATTTGCTTTAAAGTATTTGTTTGGTGCAATTCTCAAAAAAAAACTATGAAATTTCACTCATTACTTGAGTTTATAAATTTGTTTTACTTATCAAAAAATTACTTATCCCTTTTCCAGGCAAAATAAAGATTTCATGTAATCACAAACTCTGCAACGTGTACATATTTAAGTATGGGACAGTAGTTCTGATTGCAAACTTTTTGTTTAAGTTACTTATGTACATACATATACATATCTAGTATTTTTGATTTTAAAAGGACTTAACACGTTCCACCTTTAGAAACCCATGTTTAAGTTGCGTTATTTTAGTGTTTATCCATTTAAGAAATTTAATAATTTAAGTAATTACGAGTATTTACAAACTATTTTCACTAAAGAACATTAGCATAAATGTGAGTTTCGACATCAACAACTTAAGGACTACCTATTAATGTATCTTACGTATTAATGTATCTTATAGAATAAATACCTTTCCATATATTCTCCAAATTTATTTATTGGCTATTCGAATTCTACAGTGCAACACTGACAATAAATGGTGCTACTACAGAATTTAAACCTGCCTAAATACAGCAGTGCGTAACCAGTGTGCATATTGATTGAACAAACATACCTTATTGTAAATTGTCAGTTGATTTCTTGTGTAACAATTCAACACACAGCCGCATATAATTTCTCCCACTCGAATCAGGTACGAGTTTCAACTAGAGGGAATAAGTACTTGAAAGAAATTTTGCAAGACAAAACGTTGGGGTTAATAAAAAATATATAAATATAAATATGTATATACATATGTATATAGTATATAAAATATATCGCACATAAAAGCCTTAACGGGTAAGTGAAGACGAAATATGGATGGAATAAGGGTTGGGGAGGGAGGGGGTGGAATAACTACGGCTGTAGGATAATAATAAGAAGAGGGTCTATCTCATCACAATACATAGATACACACATACATATAAAAAAGTCGCTGGAATGTCAGGTAAAGTTAATATACAAGTTGATTGAATTATATTATTTTATTAGAAAATTCTTTCAGATTTGTCATCGTTGCTGTCATGCAATTGTGGTAAATTAAGTTTGCACGAAGCAAAAATTTGTTCGCATTTCATTTTCCTTTTTTTACTACATACTTACATAAATCGAAACGTAATAAAAAGATTTGATTTGTTTACGTGCCGGCATTAAAAAATAAACCTTTTATTTTGAAATTAAGTTGTAAATGCAATAAATTTTGTGCGCAATCTTCGCGACGATTCCAAGCCATCTATGTGCATATGTATGTATATACATATGTATATTATTGCTTGTAAATATGTATTAAATTGAGAACACATGAGAGCAATAAACCTTTTATTTTTATAATGTTGAAGTTGTAATTTAGTTTTATGCAAATTTAAACTTCCTTAATTTATCATTGCCCTCCTTGAAACTAAAACAAGATAAATTATGAGAGATCAGAGAATAATGTGTGATATTTTAAAATTAGGATTATACACACACACACACATATACATATGTACTACATTCATTTCAAGCACGACTATTTATAAGTCAAGTTATTTATAATCTTGATGACATTATTGGCTCGATTTTATAGTCATTAAAATAAGTTTTTTGCTTTATATTTTATTTCAGTGATATCCCAGTATTATATCAAATAAACGCATATAAGAAGATACATACATATGGTTATTTATATGTATATATGTATGTACACATATATGTATATACCCTATAGGAACTCAAACATATTTGTAAGTACCTTCAAACTGGTTTTTTAGTAACCACAACTGGTTGATTAAGTTACTATTTTCCTTGTCACCGAGTCACTACTTTAACATAGGCATGTCATAGGCAGTAGTCAATTGGCCATATATGCATGACTTTTAAATTGACTACTAACTACTTATTTTTCAACTAATTTGTAGTTAATTAATATTATAGTAAAAAAAGATATATGTATATTTATATTACATACTTATATTATATACATATATACATATGTACATATATGTGTATATTTATATATAACTATGTAAATATATAAATACATATACATATGTACATATATATAAATATTTATTATTATTTTATTCACTAAAAATAAAAATACGAACCGCCCATAGAAAATATTGAAATTATATAGTTTTTTTCAAAACAAACATTTGGCATTTGATTTCATGGCATGCTTCTTTTGATTTTTTTTCTTTTCATTTACTTATTTTGCTTTTATTTATTTCTTACGTGTGCTTCTATTCAATATGTTTGGTTGATATCTGCATGAGATTTAAACCAATTTGTAGTCACTTGCAAAATAATTAATTTATAAGTTAGTGTTTTTTGTCAATTGATTATTTTATTTACTACAGGGTATTTACATATACATATACAAATGCACATGTACATATGTATGTACGCTGCAGGAGATCGAACTATTGTCCAACTAGTATTTTTTGCTAGTACAGAAACCACCACCACTAGTTCCCAACTGTAAAATTTCCTATAACATCTTAATGCTCAAATTATCATTGAGTGTGTTTAGAAAATTACTGGTGCCATTGGTACTAGTTTAGGACTAGTTTGCTACCAGTTATTCTAAAAAATTGGTGGTTTTATTAATTTGTTACCCAGTGACAACTGCTACTTAGAATTCGATATTATTTACCAAAATTTAAAAATACAAGTAATTATATTTTTTTATAAATATTTTTAGATGAACCTAAAATTTTGATAATTGCATGAAACCAATTTTCATACAGTGCAAGGGCTCTGTTTGACAGTCAAAATTTATTTTGCAATGTGATGCCTTGGAACTACTCCATATACTAGTACTCGTCAGCACTAGTAATTTTACATAACAACTTTAACCCTTTTTGCACTAGTGTTTGCAAGTCTAGTAATTTAACTAGCAGCTTTTAGACAATTATCTTCTACTCTCCTGCAGGGTATGTTCTCAAGAGTCTAATGGAAATATACATACATAAGTATATTAACGTAAATATGTATCTTCTATGACGCCATATAGACTATAATTCATATATTACACTACGCAACAAAATTTAAAAAAAAATTCTTGTGAAGGATCTGCTATTAGAAAAGGTCCAGCATGTACAGATTTGGAGTTATATCAGAAAAAGTTTTTCCCCCAAACTGTAAAACATTTTGCCCTAGAATCACAAAATATTTTTGCAGATTCGTAATCTAGACATTTCCTTGATTTTTGTATATTTTTTGTAGTTTATTTGTGGACAAGTGAGTTTTATCGCAATGAAATTAATTCAGTTGTTTTTCTGTGTTTATTTTTTATTTGTCGAATTGAAAAAAAATAAAATTTTAATTAATTTTTTGGCAATACAAATTATACACTAATTAAAAAATATTTTAAACTTTATAATAAAAAATATTGTAAGGATAAGCAATAGTCTCACATCACAGCATGGTTTATATATGTATACTAGAATTTTTTTTAACCTCATTTACTGGAGCTGAAACTGACGTATCAGGGTTTACCTTCTTTTAAAATAAAAATTGTTATGATGCAGTTTGATATTGTTTGTGTTATTTTATTGTATATCATTTAATAAAATGAACAAAAAGTTTAAGTTGCTTTTTTTCTCAGGAATTACTTCATGGATATTATAATTCTTAGCCCACAAAGTGAGGAACAGTAGTTCTAGTTTGTATGTGGTTTAACAATTGAATAAGTTCTTTACGCATATAAAATTTATAGGGTCAAAATTAAAAGATCTCAAAACAGACATTTCGAACTTCCTTCGGAGTGAAACTCAGTTACAGTTACAAAGTACAACCGAAAAAGAACTAAGATGAAAGAAGTTTTTTTGCAAATTAAGAATATATAAAAACATTTGATCATTTTGATGTCGAAATTCGAAATATATGTTTGTATTCGTGTATGATCAATCATATGGCTATAATAAAAAGTCAGTGTACTTTTAAGTGTCGTGTAGTGTTATCGCACTTGTCTGTATATGGAAACATAAAAAGTTAATGTAATAGATAAATATACATACATATGTTTACATATATGTACTATATGCATCCATACAAAATTTACACAAATAATATTTGTACAATAACTTTAATTTGATTTTGTAAGTTTTTTATTGAAACTTTACCGTTTGCTTTATGTTTATCCTTTTTTTTTGTGGCCCATTTGTTCATTCACTTATCACATATGAATATTCATTGAAATTATTTATTACAAAAATAATCTAAACTACATACATAAGTATATACATATGTATATGTATGCATGTACCTACCCTGAAGGAAACGTGAGGTTAAGTGTCCCCAAGTCTCCACTTTTGTCGACTATTTTGGTGACATTGTCAACAGAGTGTCTATTAGTATTGTTCTTAATGCGTAGAAAACATTTTTTCATATACACACAACTATGCTTTTTGTTATTTTATTGGTTTGTTGAAAACAAAAGTGACGTAAAGCAAAAATTTAAGTATTTATAAAAATTAGTTTAAGAAATCCTATTAAAAGGTGAATTTAAATAAATTGAACAATAATTTAAAAAAATACACAAAAAGAATTTGCAAAAAAGATATCAAATCCATATTGTAAAAAATAGAAAATGTTAAAATTAAAAATTTTAAGCGAAATTGCCAATTATGGAAATTGTTTTACCATGTGGAAGATTTTGTGTCATCAGTTAAAGATTTGTCATACTTGCAGATTCATTCTTATGTGTTTGATTTTACTAATTCAGCGAAACATAAAAATTTTGATTAACATATGTGTATTTATTTAATGGAAATGGCAAACAAAATCCCTAGTTGCTGGTGATATGCTGAACGAATAAATGAATTAATCCCGGTTATTGCTTGTTTTTTAATTATAAGCTCTATTTTTTTATATTTGTTTAATACAATACCAAAATGTGAACAAAATAAGCAATTTCATTCTCAAAAGAGTATACTAGAATAACTAAAATTTGCTAGCGACTATCTGTTTCCAATGTGCTCATATGGTCCATAAAGAACTATCTAATCAGTAGTTCCAATGTCAGTAGTTGCTTTTCAATGACACGCACGTGTTAAATGTCTATAGCAAAAATCATTGAGTGGGGTATAATTAGTCAGTAGTACTGGCGACAAAGTCTATAGTGAATCAGTACTGATTCACTAGTGACATTTCCTACAGGGTAATAACTGCATACATAAGTATGTACACATTCGTACATTACTTTTTATAAATGAAATATATTCTAAATCTATATAAAGGGCCTTCCAATAGGAAAGCACAACATGGTGATAAAATTATTTCATAAAAATAAGTTTTTTCTGTGCAGAAAACGCTTCTCTAATTTTGCGGTCACTATCAATGTACCATGTATATTCTATTTAATTTTTCTATGTGAAAAATAAAACATGCATGGCCCATTAAAGATATTTACATAAATGAAAAATATACCATAAATATATGGCATCATTGTTCAATATTTTCAACTTTATAAAAAATTTGTTTTCTACAACATTAAACAAAAATTTTAAAACGCACTCTTTTCTTACCACTTCGACAAGCAACACACGTAAAAAATAATCTTCAGTCCCAGAAAAAATAAAACCTGGTTTTAACACCCAATCAAAAAAAGTTTTGCTATAAGTTTGTAGTATGTGTCTGTGTATTTTTATCTATCTGTAAGAATATGCGAGTCCACGTACAGACCAAACGGCTGGACTGATTGTAATTTAGTTTTTTGTTTTGTTTGAATCGGGGGTTTTTAAAATATTTAATTTTTGTTATTTTTAATAAAAATTACAAATAATTTAAATAAATATAAAACATAACAATAATTAAAATTTATTTGCTGGTGGTTTAGCATGTCTATATACGTATTTCATTGGCGCTTGAACCAAATCATCAGTAAACTTCAACCACAAATTTTGAACAGTCACAAACCTCCCACCCTATGAACAGACTTTCGAAAACTATATAGGGTGGGAGGTTTGTGACTGTTCAAAATTTGTGTAAAATAAAATTTTAAAACTCCTTAATTTAAATGCCTGTTCAGGCTGCCATGTTAGGCAATTGGTTAGAGTGCCTGCTTATCAATCAGAAAGTTGCTGGTTCAATACTTGTCTCCTCTCAAGGAATTTATATGTATGTATGGTGAATGGTGAATTATAATTAAGAATATAATATGAAGATATAATAAATAACATATCATTTGGTATAGAATTTAATTAAAAATTAAAATAAATACAAGAATTAAAGACAAAAAAATTTTAAACTTACTAAATTTGAGATCAAAGACGAAAAAATTTTTTTGCAAGTCTCCGAATTTTATTGGAAAATTTTACTTAATTTTAGGAAAATTTTACTTAAATATGAAAATATAATTACTATAAACTAGTTCATTAATGAACTAGAAATTTAGTAAATATTTTACTGGTTTCAAGTAAAAAAACAGCTTTGGCGCCACACGACACCTTTTTTTATTAAAATTTAGAAAATTTTCCAAAGTTTTAGTTTATTTTTTTTTTGAGTGTACATACATACATAGATGCAAATTCTTGTGGATCGCATTCCCATTAAATATTTGCTGCACACTGTATTGTGCACGAATGTTCATTCTTCCTTGCGTAACCCAAACTTGGGGGGAGGAATAAAGCTTCTGCTGTTAGTTTTTTCTCTTATTTAAATTATACTCGTAGCATTTCTTTGCCAAACTCATAGCATAAAATGAATGTACATGTACATACATACATACATACATATGTATGTATTATGTTTGAAGCACATACCTATGTTATCACATACAAGATGTGGAAGCATTGGACCAATATACATACATACATATGTATGTACATATTTATGTAACTGAAGAGGTGTGTAATGTTTAAGTTATTTTTGAACAGTATAAGCGTGAATGTGAGAGTTTAGTTTTATGCAATTGGCAGGACACATAATAATTGAAGCTAATTTTCTTAATCGATTTATAAAAACGATTCATTTTATACAATGTTAAACTGATACATAAAATATCAGGAGTGGTAAATTAACATACTGATGTATGTATCTATGTATGTAAGTGCAACATGTGTGTAAATATATTTACATACATATGCATATGTATTTATGTATAATATGCATATGTATACTTATAACTAAATACATAATATGTATTACATATGAACATAAATATGTACATATGTACATATGTATGTATGTATGTATAAATGTAGATGATATTCATATATGTACATACATACATACATATGTACATGGGCATAGAAAGGCCATTCTGGCTGGGGGACATTGCCAGAAGTATTCAAAATTGCATGTAACTATTCATTTTAATATTACTCACGAAAGTTAGTAGTAATAATGCCCCCTAAAATAATGTCTAGCTACGCCAATGTGTATGTACATACGTCTGTATGTATTTTCAGTAAAAATTATTTATTATTATTTTTTCAGTAAAAATTATTTATTTCTTCTGATAAAGTGCTGAGTTCAGTGTAGTTATACTTCCCCTGTTTTAATTATTGAATAGCTTTTAAAATATCTACCGTTATTCCTTATTTTTGATATTTTCTGTTCTTCTTTGAGAAATACATATGTACATACATATGTATGTAGATATGTACATATGTAAATGCATATGAATGTACATACATACATAAGTACATATACTTGTATATGTACATACATATATCCCTCAATGAAGAAATATTACACATTTCTGCAGCCAATAAACCTAATTTTTTTTAAATGTCAGTGATTGTCTGTCTGCATCTTTCCTCGGTCGTTCAAAATAAGCGCTCGATCACTTACGCAAAAACTACGCTGAACTGAAATTCAAGCTAAAATTGTTCAGAAACACATTTCAATACAAATCTTTATTATAAAAAAATCCAAAATAAAATAATTTATTTCAATTAAACAAAAGCTGTGTTATAAAAAATATTTGACAAAACGGTTCTAAAAATTTACTAAACTTGCTCCCATATTTTAAACGCGTTGACTCTTTGATTTATTTCGTTTGTGTTATTATTTGGTAGAAGGAATTTTTTCTTTAAAAATTCTCTTGCTTCCCCCTTTCGGTTTCCTCCAATTTTTATTTAATTGACCACAATTGACATTACATTAATTTTGTAATTAATTTTTTATGTAAATTGTAAAAATTTAAAAACATTCAATTACATGCAGACGCGTGTTTATTTTTCGTTTTGCTTAACCATTTTGTAACGTTTCGAGTTTTAAATATTTGTTATTCCGGTAAGTATGTACAATGTACATACATACATACATGCATACGAGTAGATATGTACTTATGTATGTATTTGATCTAGGTACTAACTTAAACAATATTTAAAAATGTATTATAATATTTATGAATGAATGAGTTATACTCAAGTCCGATTAACCTAAAAAGGTATACTAAGGGGGCTATTCTGGAAAACGCGTCGAAGAAGTGAAACTTTACATTCAAACAAAAACAAATTTTCAAAAATTGTTTTTGTTTGCCATGCATTTCATAAATGAAATAAACGTGAGAATTTCAACGCGTTTCTCTTTCTTTCAAAAACGGTTAATTTTGTATGAGAAACAAAAACAAATTTTTTAAATTTACACAGTTTTGTTTTTGTTTTCCATGTAAGTTTCACCAAGTCGACGCGTATTTCAGAATAGACACCTAAGTCTTATACATACCTATGAATGTATATTCTTATATACAAGCATGTTCTGAAAATCACTTTTTGTGAAAGTGATTTGAAATCACAAGAAAGGTGTTTTGCACACAAAACTTTATGAATTTTTGTGATTTTAAACCGGTCAGCTAAATGGCTGCCGATTTGAAATCACTGTTGTTATTTGCTTTGTGCTTTGCATTTGTGATTTTGCATTTACAAAACAAAACATCAGCTGTTTTCTTGTGGTTTTTGAAAGGCTAAAACCACACCGAAAAGTTAAAACTTTTGTGATTTTCAGAACACCATCAAATCACAATTGTGATTTTAAAATCACAAAGTGATTTGAAACCTTGTGATTTACATAACATGCCTGATAAATTCTAAAAATGCGTAAGTTACATTTAAAATATATAGAAGATGCAATACACATTACAAGTTTTAGTGTATTTAATTCTTTTGAATTTCTTTAATAAATTTGATATTTTTTAGTATACTCAAATAAAAATATCGTGGGTAGATATATTTTATATAATTACATTATAATCAATAAAAATACAATTTTGAATTTGTGTAAGTTATGCCCTTTTTGAATTTATATGACGATATGTACACATGCATGTATTAACTAATATAAAAAATTTTAATATAAAAAATTTAAATTTTGAATATAGAAATCAATGCACATGATACAACACATGATATATTCATATGTATAAACAAGCATTTCAAAATCGTTAAAGATATGAGACCAAACGTAATGCAACTGTTGCACATATAATTTCATATAAACATGTGTGTTAAAGATCCCGCTGAATGCCCTTATTCGCCAAATGTTATTTAACATATACAAATTACGAACAGTTGGAGTTTTCAACAGTAAAGCAAGTGTTCTGAAACTGTTTTAACATTCGTTCTCTTTCACTTATTTTCGAGGAAGAATAAAATTTTTATATTCAACGAAAATAAATCAGCAAAACAAACAAGTTTTTCAGCGGTCATCGAACCTGAAAGCCGTTACTTTTTTGATTCTTATTCTCTGAGAGAAGTTTTATTCAGATCTTTTTTTTGTTAACTTATAAAATAGACAGAATTAGTAAAATGTTTTGGCTCAGCAAAATGTTTAACTAGTTTAAATTGTGTGACCTCAGTTGGAACTTGAGTTTTTTTTTTAGTTTTACTTTAGTTACATTTAAGACAAGTGAATTTTGTTCTTATTTTGAAACACATTTTTTCGAAATAATTTAAATTTGACTAATTAAAGAAAACTAATCACACTATACACATATTCTACATAAATGTGTTGAAAAAAGTTTTTTAAATTAAATATTAGTGGATAAATAAATAAATATTTTGTTTCTCTAACTTGCAATAAACTGTTGGAATTTAAGTTATGTAAACTAAAATTTCTCTCATATTTTTAATAAATTTTATTTTATAGAGATTTGAGATTTGCCATGAACTCTTAAGCTATAGAAATTTGTGAATCTATATACATGTGTAATTCATATGCTACATTTACAAGTTTAATAAGCATAAAGTGTATATAATATTTGCTAAAATTAACAAAACCCAAGGTAAGAAATAAGAAAATATTACTTGTGGTTTGATTCTCACAGAACGATAAAAGAAATAAAAGATGGACTCCATATTGTTTATCTTTCAAACTTCCGGTATTGAATACAATGCTGTAAATTACACACTACATGTATATTGTACATACATACATACATATGTATGTATTTATCCACATGCTTATACATACTTGTATTTTTATAAAATATTTTCAGTTTTTCCACTACCAACTGTGAAATAACTAATATTGCACGAGTATTTAACTTTGAAGACAAAATACATATTTTTATTAAACATTAAATTATACTCGTGTATACAGAAATCAATCAAGCACTCACACACAATGATTTCTTGCATCAATAAGCTTGTTTATCCGTCAGCTGCCCTAGTAGCCGCAGCTTCAGCTGCAGCGACCTTGGCTTCTTCGAGCGGAGCACCTAGTGAAACACAAAGTGAAATTTCATCTGCAGAAAGCGACTGGAGTGACATTAGAGCAATAGCAATGAAATTGGGTGTTGCGAATCCCGATGACTTGCATACTGAACGTTTTAAAGTAGACCGCCAAAAACTAGAGCAAATGATAAAAGGTAAGATTGCTGCCATTAAAATTGAGAATAAATCTTGAGTCCTAAATCATTACATTATATTCATTGCAATTTCGCACAAACTTAGCCGAGAGCTCTATTGATGGTATGAATGGAGCAGAGTATTTTTTCGAAAGTGTAAGTGAAATCTGTACAAATAATTTAGACATAAAACGAAAAAACTCAATCTAATTAAAGGTTATGAAAACTACCGAGACTTATATTAGTTGGCCTTGTAGACTAAAAATTGGAGCAAAGAGTAAAAAAGGTACATTCGAATTTTCACCATGTTGTATGTACATTCATTTTTAATTATTTTCAATTCATATTCAACTTTAATTTGATAGATCCTCATGTTCGAATAGTTGGTAAAGTTGAAGAAGTAACCAAAGCTAAAGAACGCATTTTAGCAAATTTGGATTCCAGAGTAAGTCGGGCTCAAAAATCATTAAATTTTCCCATTAAAATTATATGTTTTAGGGGACTCGTGTCATAATGAAAATGGATGTATCTTATACTGACCACTCCTACATCATTGGACGCGGTGGAAATAATATTAAACGTATTATGGATGATACCTCAACCCATATACATTTTCCTGACTCAAATCGTTCGAATCCAACAGAAAAGTCTAATCAGGTTTCATTGTGTGGCTCGTTGGAAGGCGTAGAGAAGGCCAGAGCCCTAGTTCGTTTATCTACACCATTACTAATATCGTTTGAACTGCCTGTTATGGCCCCAGGGCGTCCGCAGCCCGATAAAGATACTCCATATGTAACGTTAGTAGAGCAGAAGTACAATGTCCAAGTAAGACGAAAGTCTGCGCCTAAAAGTTCTAATTTGAGACACTTTAATTATTTTTTTTTTTGGCAAATTCGTAGGTCATTTTCTCTTCTCGCCCGAAGTTACACTCTGCGCTGGTTTTGGTAAAGGGCTCAGAAAAGGAATCTGGGCAAGTGCAAGAAGCAACTCAAACCTTAATAAATTTTTCTTGTGAAAATGTAGCAGTTTGTATCATTAACAACAGCTTTAATTCATTTAAATGAAACATACATATATTTTTGCAGAATCAAATTTTGGTAAATATGCAGCTAGAGATATCTCCGCAACATCATGAAATTGTTAAAGGAAATAACAATAAGAATTTGCTGAGTATTATGGAGCGTACAAGCACTAAGGTATGAACATTAGTTATGCTTTTGTTTTCAGTTACTTCCAGTTTTCCTTCCCAGATTATCTTCCCCGATTTATCGGACATGAATGTTAAACCATTGAAAAAATCTCAAGTGACCATAACTGGGACTATAGAAAGTGTTTACAAAGCACGACAGCAGTTACTCGTGAGTGTATTTTTTTTTAACTGAAATCTACATAATATGAATTAATCCTAATCTGTGAAATATTTACTTGCTTTTCAGGGTAATTTACCGATTGCATTAATTTTTGACTTTCCCGACAATCAAAACGATGCTTCTGAAATAATGAGCCTTAGCACTAAATATGGCGTTTACATAACATTACGTCAAAAACAAAGACAAAGCACTTTGGCCATTGTCATAAAGGGTGTGGAAAAGTTTATTGGTAAATATTAAATCCTAACATCTAATCCTATATAATGAAAACTCATGAAAAATTATATTCTTTTTTTTTGTTATTAGATAAAATTTATGAAGCCCGCCATGAGATTTTACGTTTGACAACACCAATAATTAAACCAGAAATACCGGAGACATATTTCATGCCTAAGGACAAAGATCTCAATTTGGTCTATCGCACCACATTGACAGCTTTGTTGGCTGGTTACACTGAGAGTCCTAAAACTCCAAACGTAATGCCAGCAGGACATATGCAAACTTCGCCCTATGGCAACAATAATACTTTGTTGCTAAATTACAACAACAATAAAAACAATAACAATTGTACAAATAACAATTCAAATAATATAAATAACAAAACTAATGGTCAAAACTTAAATCAGTTGCATAGGCAACAACAATATGGTCCCATATACCCCAGCACTCCGAAAGGCATTTGTTCACCGACACAGAAATATATGCAGATCCACAACAACAATTATGCCATGCAACAACAGCAACAGCAACAGCAGCAGCCACAACATCAACCACCGCAACTAAATCATAGCAACAACTATATGCAGGCAATGCAACAGCATCAAAAACATTTACCGCCGCCACCCCAGCAGCAGATTCAACAGCAAATGCAAGCCCCTCCACCCTTGCCACAACAGCAACAACAAGTTGTGTCACTCACTAATAATATCTCACCACGTAACAGTTTGAGCAACAATACAAGTGGATACCAGAGTTTCAGCAGCAGTACAACATCCTTGGAACAGGCTTATCCTCCATTTGGAAATCAATTATCTGCTGCCACTACCAATGGAAGCGCTAACGGCTCAACCTTATTAACGAACAACAGACCGTCTCCCTTTTCCCCAGATTCTAACTATATCAATGAAGCTGGTTGCAACCGATTGGGTAGACGATCGAGCGATGGTGTTTTGTTGGGCTTGAATACTTCTGGACCCATTGGCTCCTTATTACCCGGGAGCGCTGAAAGTTATCGCAACCTACATTATGACTTAAAGGTTCGTTATACTTTCCCTCCATCCATGTAAATTGTATTTATGTTAATAACTTTTGGTGCTATTTCAGCACAATCGTACTTTTGACTTTGACATAAGGCGCGCCATGGGCTTTAAGGCAATGGAACGTCCTCCCATTGCTGGTGAACTGCGTATCCCCACGCCCAATTGGATGGGTATGGGTCTGAGTCGCACTTCTCCAACTCCACTTGAGACGGTTGATGACTTGACATCCTGGCAACGTGGTCTTGGAGGAGCTGGCACTCTAGCTTCGCCCTATGGTTTGGGTGCAACAACTGGTATTGTTGACTCGACGCCCAGCAATCGTCGATTGCAATTATCCCAATATAAAGACATACACTCATTGTTAACTGCCTTAGGCTTGGATCATTATATAAGTAAGTTCACCCTTTTTTAAAGTCTCATAATATTATTCTTCTCTTTATGATTTATTTTCGCTATAGAAATTTTCGTTTTAAACGAAATCGACTTGGAAATGTTCACTACTCTCACTGAAGAGAACCTTATGGAATTGGGTATAACTGCATTTGGAGCTCGTAAGAAAATCCTAACTGCCATTCATACTCTACAGGCTAATGATGCGGCAACATCAGCAATGCCTTGTGGTTCATCGAACTCCTCGAACTCATCTCCAAGATTTTCCGGATCTGCGGCACCAGGTGCTGAGCGTCGACCTTCAAATCAGTGGTAAAAGTCCAATGCGACTTTTAAAGTTTTGATTGAACTTTGATTTTTTTTTATATATTATTATTATTATTTTTTTATTTCTATTTAATATTTTTAGATTGTAAGTTATTTTGCATGCTAAAACTGAAGTGATTTATAATTACAACTAAGAATTTAACTAAATTATATAAAAAGAGGCTTTCGCATAAATATTGTATAAATTTTAAAATGAAACCAAAATCTCCTCTGCTAAAGTAACTTAAGTCTCGACTGTTGCCTAATGAAATTTAATTAATAAATTTTATTAACTACATACTTATTTTAACGCGAATCTCTAACATGACTTATACTCAAATTTGTACACAAATTTCTTTAACACCAACCCAATCGGGTATATACACACATACACATATTATTTATTTACATATTTTTCCTAAAGTAAGAGATTTTTCATGTTATTTAAGAAAGCTTCAACGCAAAGCTGAGGGCCAAATTATATATATATTTTTAATATTTTTATACTTTTGTTGAATATTTATTTATTAAATTTTTGTTTTTATATTTATTTTGAATAACACTTTGAACTGCATGAATGAAATTTTCTACTTACTAAAACAAATATAAATACTTATCTAAATACGTTATTAAGTTGTAACTAATTTTTTATTTAATAAAAAATATAAAATTTTTGAACATTATTTGAAGATTTTTAATTTCCTTTACTGACTTTCTTTTCGGGTAAAATTATTAAATTTCCATTTAATAGATCTCTATTTTTTAAAGAGATCAGCAGACAGCAAGTTTTGGCGATTTTTTTTCGGTTTTTGGCGTTTTTTTATTTTTTGGCGATTTTTTCCTTTTGGTTTTTTTTAATATTGGCGACTTTCAGTTTTTGGCGTTTCTTCATTTCGGCGACTTTATTCATTTAGGCGCTTTTTCTAGTTTTGACCCTTTTTTTCTCATTTTGGCGATTTTTTTTCGCTTTTTGGCAATTTTACAATTTGGCGATTTTTTTTTTAATTTTTGGCGATTTTTTTCATTTTGGCAATTTTTTTTTAATATTAACAATTATTTTGTTACTGGAGCCGTTTTCGCGGTTGGCGATTTTTTTTCGGTTTTTGACGCTTTTTTAATTTTTGGCGATTTTTTTCATTTGGACGATTTTTTCGAATTTTGCGACTTATTTTAGTGTTAGACATTTTTTTTTTAATTTTGGCTTTAATTTTTAATTCTCTTGCATTTGTTGTTGTAGCGGCCAAGGTTCTACATACTATGTGGAAATTTCAGGTCCGTAGCTCTTACGGTTCCTGAGGAAATACCGTGTGACGAACAGACGGATCGTGTAGCGCAAACAATAGGGTTGCTTTTTTCACCTTTGGTGCACGGAACCCTAAAAAGAGTATAAACAAGTTTATTAAAATTGTAAAAAAGTAGTGTAAATCTATATCGTGCCATAAGTGCCAAAAAAACCTTAAGAGAAATATTTTTTTTGAACATTGTTTTTTGACGAAAATCGAATATCTACAATCGAAAATAATCGATTGATTAATCGAAAGATTACGACGAAAAATTTTGCTTAAGCTATTTTGGCAGTTGTGGCACGATATACATACATAGATTCACAATGCTTGAGAATAATCAGAAATTAAAAGTTAAATAAATATATTGATTACGAAATAAATATGAATAATCTTGGGAAACAATTTTTCTTTTGAGCAATAGAATTTTAAGCTAACGGGCGGGGATATTTATGGAGCACTTATTGCCTGCAAAGCAGAATTTAACTTAACTTAAATTTAACTTTTAAATTTCTTCTGGTAAAATTAATCCTTTTTAAGCTTCTTTCATTCGTTTGTAACTCTACAAACTTTGAAGTTAACCCTGGAATATTATGTATACTCATGTCTTTAAGTTCTGGATGGTGTGTGTCCAAAATACATAAGCGTTCGACGACTTTTATGCAACCTTTTCAACTTTAGTGCCACAAAAATGTACACAGAGCTCTACACAAAATAGTTCCCCTGGCGGTGAATACTAATATTGACATGTCTCGACTATATGCAACAAATTGGTTTAGTTCTTTGCTAAATGGTGAATTTTTATTTAGCGGTAAGTTTAAAATTATTCTTCAAAGTAAATACACAAAAAGGTTTGGACTTTTGATTCATATACACAAATTGTGCCCATAAGCCAAGAAGTGGTGTAACCCACATCAAATTATTTAAGCAATTGCTCTTTTTAATTATTTAATTGCTTTATTACTTTGCAATTATATGATTTGTGTAATAGCATTTTTTCAGTTCAATTTTCTTTAGAATATTACAAGTTGGTTTACTCTATTTTTTTGACCAAAAAATGAAAGTGGGTTACACAATTTCAGCACTGATTCAGCCAACATTATACCCAAAAAAGTAACTTTTAGAAGATAATGACAAGAAAAAAATTATGTAATATAAATCACAGCGATCCTTTGTCAAAAAATATGATTTTTTATTTAATATTTATTATCAAATTAATTTTGCTATCTTACTTATGTTTTGCAAAAATTTCATACAAACCCCTCCTATTGAGTAATCTTACCTCTATAGCACGAACACAAGCATATTCAACATAAAAGTTTAACTACACAAGACAGTGGTCGATAACTCGCTTCGATAACTCGTTTCGACCACTGGGATACTTATCAAATCTTACTACCAAGGTTTAAGGTTAATTGTATGGAGATTTTTTTTTGATTTCTTTCTTCTACTCTCGTAACTTATCCTTATAAAATTTTTTTATTTATGTATTTTTTTTACATAAAACTGAACCGATTTGAGGGGGGGGGAGGTGGGTTAGAGTATGAAAAATAAAAAATAATAACGGCCACCCTAATGTACATATATGCGCATACAAATCTTTTCTTTTGTTTTAAAAATTGTCAGTCATTAAAAATACGTTATTGTAAGCCGTTTGCTAATCATAACTTTTATAAATAAGATTGAGGTGCAATTGACACAATATATTTTAATATATAACCGAATCTAAAATTGCCTTACGGTTTTAAGTTGCGGCAGATATTTTGAATATCCTAGATTTGCTCCGAAGTTAAACAATAATTTTTATTTTTGCTGCTGCCACCCGGTAATCCCATTTGTAAATAAGCTCCATTAAATTCTTGTTTCTCATTATATTGTTATCTTTATTTATATTTATTTGCAAAATTATGTTTAATTCAATTTTTTAATAAGTTTTTGTTATATAATTATTTTTTACTCTCAATTAAGATATGACTATTTTAAATTATTTTTTTTTTGTTGGTTTTTTACAATACAATAATACCTTACTTATACTATAATTATGTTTGATATTTTGTATATTTTAAGTAATTTTTTTGTGATGTTTTTAAATATTTGTATGTATGATTTAAATTTTAAAGTTTTCTGAATATTTATACTTTAACTATTTATTTCTTTGCTTTTAGTGTGTCTGTTTATATGGATTTATTAACATATACTCTTTTAAACTTTAATTTATATATATTTTACGCTGCTTTAATTTATTTCAACTTATTATATATTCATTTATTTATGCATTTGTTTATTTATGTCTAGTTATATTTACAATACAATTTTCAATCAATCAAACCAAACCAATCAATCATTATGAAACTCATAAATATACATACGCCAACTAATTAACTATAAATTTTGTTTTCCTTTTTTCTTTGCAAATACATACATTGCATTATGTGTTTGTTTTAATAAAATAAACAAAAACTTATTTAAATGCTAAAAATTTTAATTAATAATGGGGTCACTTTTGTATTTAATAAATGTAATGAAAGTCTTGCTGTTTTCATTGAGTTATACATACATATACATATATAAATATATATATAATATATATATACATGCATTGGAATTTAAATTTTTTAACATTGTCGTGACTTTGTGTGCTTTATTAAGAATACACACATCCATATATCTTTTTCCATTTTTGTATGATTTTTTTGCATATTAATTACATCAAGTACATTATTCAAATTTTAACGAAAAAAAGTATTTCTGTTTATTTATTTAAGCTTATTTAATTCTTTTAATTAATTCATAACTTAAGGAAGACAATTGGCACAACACTTTCGCTAAATACTAGATAAACTAAATATTATGTTACATTTCCAAAAAAAATTAAATAAAAAATAAAAATAAAGAATTAATAAAAATATATAAAACTTTTAAATTTAATGAAGTTTTATACAAAATTAGGCCTTTCATTTCATACAAATTTAATCATTTCATAAAGAGACATTTAATTCTTAAAGTTGCAATATACAATGATATCGAGCCTTATTTTCGATTTTATCGTAAGCGAGATGTAATCGTAAATACAGGCAAATCGCGGTATAACGAACGATATAATGTCAGACCCATTCGTTATACCGAAAAATTTGTTATATCGCAAAGATTTTTTCAAGTGTTATTTTAGGTATTATTATTGTAGAAATGATACAATACCATAAAAAGAATGATGGTAATTTATTTTTAAATAAGCTACCAAACACAAACTACAAGAATCACATATTTTTGCATTTTCATTTCTGCTGTATATTTTGTTTAATATTTTTTTCCGTTCGTTATACAGAGCACACATTTATCAAAAGCTTCGCTATACAAAGTAGAACAAAATCTTAGAAATATGTTCCTAGCAAGTTAATGCTTTTTATTTTGCGATTTTTTCTTCATCATTCGTTATATCCAGTATAAAATTAGGCTAGTATTCGCTATATAAGGTTGCTAATGTAAACAATTTGGACGTTCGTTATATCGGATTTTCGTTAAAGCGAGATTCGTTATACCGAGATTTGCGTGTACGAGTATACTTTTTTCATTGAGATTCAAATCAAAATGTAAAAATTTTAAGATACGGGCCAAGGCCTATTTATCAGGTTAATGCAATCATCTTGATGATATTCTGTGTTTTTGTGTTTAAACTGTCAAAAGTTGTTTGCACCATACACTTTATTTATTTATTATTTTACCACCTAATAAATAGGCCTTGATACGGTCTGTAAAATTTTATCGTAAGCGATAGTTTACTTATGTTAAGCAAATTTGAATATTATTAAAAGGCTTTCTCATGAAAACTTTAATTTTTGTCGCTTACGATTAAATCGAAATTAAGGCTCGATATATGTATAAGTAATGTGCATTTTTACTTCGAAATATTCAAGAAATTTTAAAACACTTCAATAAGTAGATATTTAATAAAAATGTTGTTCAATAAAAATCTTGCATATTTATAAAACGTCCACTTGCTTTAAACAGCCTTTTATCTTTTCATTGTCTATAGTTAATTGCCCAATGGAAATTCTATGAGTTACTAAATAAAATAAGTTAAGAAATTGATAAAATCAAGATAGAATTTTAAACGAACCTAGACTTTTGTATCATATTAGGGAAACTATTAGAACAACCTCTCCTTTTTTCAATGTACATATGTATTTTCGTTTTGTATCTATGTTTTTTTTAATTTTATGTTAAGGCTTAATTTACTCTAAATAAGTTAAGGTTTTTTTTAAATAAAAATAAGTTTATTTTACTTAATGCTATTAACTTCCTTTATTATGCAACTATCTGGCGACGTCACGTTCATACAATTCAATAATTTGGCGCTTCACCTCTCATTCTCGGGAAAACTTGATAGGCTTTTCTTAATCCCTAATGTTTAAAAAATATCATGAGCCTGTCAATATTTGTTTTCGACAACGGATAGAAAAGCGCCAATTTGTTGTTCTTGTATGACGTTACATCGACAAGCACTCACAGCCTTGTGTATAAGAAAATACTGGCATAAAGTTAGCATATACAATTGACAATTAAAAATGAAGTTTTGAAGTGTGAAATTTTATGGATTAACTCGTTAAGATCATTTTCAATTCTGCCACTTATGCTAACTTCATGCCAGTTTTTTCTTATACATAAAGCTGTTACAGAATATGGGGGATTCCCCCTTGCAAATTTATTACAGTTAACATAAATTTAAATTTTACTGTATTTCCTTCTGTTGTATTTATTTCTTCGGTTCGATTCTTGTAAAAAATTATAACATTCAACACTTAGAATCTAAACATATAATGAATATGTATTTTTTTTGTGAATTTTATTTCCCTTTTAGCCCCTCCACTAACTCGTAGTGTACGTCTGTTTTTGACACATCGTTTACTTTTGTCGTTGTAGGTGTTATGAAATTATTACAACAACATTAAGAGTCAACATTCGAAAACAATTAATATGTATTACAGAATGCAAAAATTTCATATTTCACATTTCTCGTTAAATATTTTATGTATATACAATTCGTATTTATTTTTATATGGACATATGTAGATATACATTCATACATGCATACAAATATGTAAGTATATGCATGTCTGTATGTACAAAAAAAAAGAGGGAAACGTTTTAAAAAATCATTTTATTTCTTCTAGCGTTTGTCAAAGATGGACGACGAGGGTCCTGAAAAGGAAGCAGCACATACACACATACATGCATTTGTACATATGTATATATATACCATTTATCATAATTTTAACATCAGCACTGATGCAACAACAATTCGCCAATAAACGCCATTAAATAGTTATTCCTGGAAAACATTTGTGATGGTGATGAGTTCTTCTCTACTGCTGGCAATGAGGCACGCACAGATGTGTGTAATAACTTTGACTCTAAAACTAATGCTCTCACTGATGTTGTGATGACTGTGATGGGGACGAAAGCACTTGGTATATTACAAAGTGAATTTGAAGTAGCGATAGCACCAACAACAACAATAGTGTTTGCAGCAGTCGCAGTGAAAGTCATCAATAATGTTTGATCCTTTGACATATACTTGGCGTTATTGCTTTTAGACGCATATACAGCACATAATGGAAAACTATCATGTGCATTCGTTTTCCTATGACTCAGAGTACTTGACAACGATAATGATGATGATGATGAGAATGATAATTTCGGCAACGTCGATGTCGATGTCGATGAACGCAATGATGAAGAGCTAAACGATGAAGTTGGTGGCAAATGATTTGGGGCGCAAACCGTAGGTGGCAATGTAGCAAAATCAAGTGCTTGTGACATGTGATGTTGGCAATCAGTGGCTGTTGTTGTACTTTTGTTTTTTGAATTCTTGTTTATTGTATTAATATTAGTATCATTTAGAAGGACTTTCTCGTTGACGACATTTTGATTTGCTGCTAAACAATGTTCCTCATGTTGGTATTGTTCCCGCTGTCCACACTTAGACTGACAGTCATCATCGTTGGCATCTTGATAACAACATTCATTTGTTTTTTTCTGTTCTTTTTCATGCCATAACTTTATTGCTAAAAAATTCTCTTTCCTTAGCCTCGCCAGTCGACTAAACATTTCAGTGCAATTAAATGCCAATTGCTTGTCGTCTTGTGTCCGTTTATTTCTCAGATTTTTTTGTAGAAGTTTTCGTTTTTTTACTTGCAAAAATGCCATTATCAATAATATGACCAATGTTGTTGTTATTATTGCTCTTAATACTATGACTTGCACTACAGTATAATACGTGGTTTTTATTTTAATGAGATTGCTGGAAGCCAAATGATTTTTGAAATTATTGACAAACGTGGTTATTAATACGTATTGTGTACAAGACTTGACTGAAGAAATCAATAGTTGCAAATTTTTCCAAATTGTATTTTTCATCATTTTGCTCACAACAAAGTCAGCACTTGGAGAAGCAGCTGAAGATTTTGGAGCTATAATGTCATGGACAAAGGAAATAGTTAAATTGTGTTGTAAATAAGAAAAATATTGAGAAAACAAAAAACTAACTAATAATACTAACCCGAAAAATATGTCAAATACGATTCGTTGTGCTCATAACCATCGCTATCGCCATGCACACCATAGCCGTGATCCGGTGGATAGGACTGCCCAGAAGCCATTATGCGTGGACGGTCTTCTTCGATAACGCTTTCGATTTCCTCTTTAAATATGTCGAAAATGCTTGCTGTACATTTAAGCTGAAAATAAATATGGACGTATGCATATGTGTTATGAAATTTTCTGGCTTAAAAATTAAAATAAAAATGTTTCTTTTAAATTTAAAATTTTTTGTTCGAGGCTGCTTAACTTATAATGTTTATGTACGTTAGGCCCTTTTCACATTAGGCAACTTTACTTGCGCAAGTCTTGTGTTTGTGGGTGTGAGAGGAAAGGTCGGTTGAAGGGGAAATAATTGCCGAGATTTGAGTACAGACTTGCTTGAACTTGGCAATTCTGCCACAATTCTGTTTCAGTTGTCATTGTTGGCTTGGGATATTGATTTGTTTTTGTATATCTTTAACTAAATTATTTTTTTCTTCAACTTCCATTATATACATCAAATTTCAAATCACTTTCAAAATTACAATGAATACAGAAATGAAACAAAACGTCAACAAATTAAGAAAACTCGAGCATAAGAAAATTAAACTTGCTCAACAAATGAACTGAATGTGAACATAGAAGCAAGTTCAAAAGAAAATAAATAAAAATGAAAATTATACTTGCGCAAGTAAAGTTGCCTAATGTGAAAGGGGCCTAATTGCCAAAAATATTTTGAAAGTTTTTCTATAAACATATGAATTTTTTTTTGAAATTTTTCAAATTTTTTTTTGGTTAAAGTCTGTTAATGAATTTCTTAAGCAGAAAAGAAATGCTTAATCAAAAAGAAACAAAAATTTTCATAATAAATATACGAGTTAATAATTGTACACAATTTCAAGAAACTTACCCTCATTTGTCCTTTCACGAAGTGATGGTTGGTCACCATAAAATGAACGGCACTCATTACGGACTCCAAATTCGTTTCGTCGTACTTTTCAATCTGATAAGTTTTAATGTGATGAGGTGGAACCTAAAACAAATTAAAAAATTGAGTGGAGCTCTCATTTAGTTTTAGTTTATTTGTGTTTTTACTTATAAACTTGTGATTGTTTTGTGGTCAATCAAAGAATACCTCTTATCTATAGGAAATTGCTTTTTTTCGAAAAAAAATACGAATGATTGTGTCTAACCGAAATTGTCGCACTTTTTGAGGTTCATTTATTTAAAGTATTTATATGAATGTGCAAGTAATAGCATTTCGCTCATTTTTTTTCAACAATGTCATAACTCAACAAATCCTATTTTTGGGTTAATAATGTAGAATTAATTTTAATACCGTTGTTTATATTTTAAAAAAATATCACACTTGGGATAAAAATAAAACCTTTAAATGAGCAAATAGTAGTAAATGAGCAATAAGTATTTTCCCCTTCAAATATTCAGCCTTATCATGAATGCCACATGTAAACATTTCCGAATGGTATTTTTATTTCACATAATTTTCGAACTAAATCTTTTGACAAAAAACGATGGTAAATAATCGATTTTCGTCATTCGAAAATTATGTCGCTTAAGCTCTTTTTGGCGTTTATGGCACGATTTACCAAGCTTTCAAAAGAGTCAAATCGTGCATATAATTTTATTTATAAATTGTCAAAATATTTTAAAATCGTATGAAGTTTTTTGAAAACTATTTGAAAATATTTTCACAACACATTTTATTCACGATATAAACTTTTCACACGTTTGGAAATATTCATGTCAGATTTTATTTATGAGAAGGCTAATTAAATTATTTTAATTTTACAATTCTAACATTAATCGAATGATGAATCGAAAATGAAAAACTTAATGCACTTTTTTACAAGATTTACAATACTAAACTTTTCAGAAATTTAAGTGTTATGAATATTCATAGTTCCTCAAGTTGTAAATTAAATTAGTTGCAATCATTCTTTATTTAAATAAATACCGAAAGTATAAAAAAAGTATTAAATTTTTATATTTTAGTTTTATATGAAGTACAAAAAATACTTTTTCTAAACAAATTTTATTCTGTTTTCTATTAAACAAATCTCTGTTTATTTTATGAAACAATTAAATTCATTCATTGTTGTTAACAAGTTTAGGTTTTATACAAATAATACTCATGGTACGTATGTAGCCGCTGACTATTTTTAGCAAAATATTTGAAAATTATAAATAAAATGAAAAACAATTTAAAATAACCAAAAATTTATTCATAGAAATCCGTTCTTAATAGATTATTTGAAACATAGGAAAATAAACAAAAATGTTTATAATTTGCTCTACATGATTCGCAGACAATAAAAAACTAAACTCGGCTCGTTTTTTCTTCAAAAATAACACTAAACATGACAAATAGCGAAAAAAAATTGCAGTAAAAAAATTTCAAGTTTTAAAAAAAAAAGAAGAATTAATGGCTTTGACCGAAAAAATAGATTTAGCATGATGTGCAAACAAAGCAACAAAAACTACAACGAATCTGCACCAAAAATGGTCAAATAAACTACACAACCCAAAAAAAGCGTTGCCAGTGTTTTTTTTTGTTTGCTCTATTGCAGATTGGAAAATCTAAAATTTAAATTTAAAGAAAATAATTGCATGAAAAATTTTAGTTAATTATCAAAATTTTAGTTTGTGCTGTAGGAAATTTAACTAAGTCAAAATTTTTTGTCTGGAATAAATCAAATTAGTTTTGAAGTTTTATTAACTTGGTGGTCTAATATGAAAATAAGGGAAATTTGAATTGAATGCAATTTCATACACTCTTTCGAGGTTAAATTTCGGCAATAAAAATGCAAAACAGGGTAATACAGTGGTTTCCAAACTTACCATATACTTCCACCTTCTGTCTTGAATAGTTGCTGTTTAAGCTCCGTAGGCTATTTTTTGCTTATAAGCAGGGAAATCGCAAATATGCAATTGCATGTTTTTTCTTGTATGACGTATTAACGTAGATATAAGTGCTCTAATGCAAAAAAAAAATCATTTGTTAAACCAACTTTAAATTTACCATTCGTTTTTGCATAAGGCGGAAGATATTTATCCGTTTCAGAACTTTTTATGCATTTTGTCATTTGATTTGTTGCAGCATATTTTTGCATATATTAACCTTTAAAGCATGTTTTTGCATATTTTAGTCTTACTCTAATATTTGCTCTTGAAAAATTGAAATATTTTTAAGAGCATATTTGAAGTTTGTGGGGCATATTTTGATGCTTTATGAATTTTTTTTAATTTTAATATGCCTGGTCAAACATTTTATTTATTATATATTGTTTTCGTCTAAATCTCATTTCCAATGTATAGTGTACATATTTGGATTATTTATTACGTCATACAGTATAAGTAAGTTTTTAATAAACACAGTTACTTTTAATAAAACCAATCACTCCACATCAATAAAAATATTGAACGTTAATTTCAATAAAAATTTTATTTTGCTAGCTATGTGTGAGTGACGTTCCACCGATTAACATCAGTAGAAGTTGAAAGAAAATTTTCAACGTATAAAATTTTATTTAGATGTGACTAGCAACGATTTTTATTTGAAAAACTATGTGAACATACAGTTCTACATATTTAATTCTGATATAGGGATCTCTTTTGAAGTTGAAGTAAAAATTTTTTTTATTTTTAATTTTTTTGTTGTTGTTTTTATTAATTTTATTTTTGTCTTATTTTATATTCAAAATTGATTGCAGTGTTTAATTAAAAATATATCGAGGGTTTATATTCAAAAAGTGCTGTCTACAGTTCAATTAAAATATCTAAAAATTTCTCAATAAAATAAATTTTTTCAAAAAAATTAAGAAAATCGTTTTTTAAAAGACTCATTAAAATTTCAAACTGAAGAAAATTTTATATTTTATTAATAATTGTGATACCTTTATATGTTGTTAATAAAATGAGCGACAATTATTTAAAATCATTCCATTAATTCTGAATTTATTCACAATTAAGTGGACATATATACTCCTATTACAGCTTTTCTTAATTTTTATTTATTTTAAAATGAAAAAAAAATTAAAAAATGCTACCACTGAACTGTGAATAAATTCAGAATTCATGAAATGATTTTTAATTAATTTGGCTCATTTTATTTATAACATATGAATGAAAAAATGTATTTTTTTGTATAAAACTTTCTGAATTTCTCCTCAAATATAACACTGTTGAAAAATTAATAAGGACGTTATTTAAAGGTCAATTTGTTTTCCTAGCCTTCTATGCATTCGTTTATTTAGTCAAAGAACTGGTTCTCAAATAAATGCAAATTATGTGATGCAGCATCCTCTTTTTTATTAATAACGAAAAATCTCGAGATACAGAGTCAATTAAAAAAAAGTAATTTATAGGCATTGGAGATCAGTATCATATGCACGAAAATTTACTATAAAAATGCCGTCCTTAAAAATCCTGTTGACTTGTATAATCAATTACACATTATTTGAAGTATTTCAAAAAGTGTAGCGTCATTAATATTCAGTTTTTTATGGAGTAAAGAAAGTATGAACCATTTTGACTATAATTAGTCCTTTTAAGGATATTTATCGCATCAGTCAATAAGCAATTTTACATATTTCAAAAAAAAATATGCGATCCGTTTTCCGATTACCACTTTAATTTTCCTGCTAGTTTATAACTAAAGTCGAGTTTGTGTCACAGGCTGCATGCGATGAGTTTGTCACTCAAAGTTTGATTAAGAATAATATCTACACATAATGTGAACACAGCTCGTAGGATGTATACATGTAAATATGTACATATGTAGGTATCAATAAGTGTGTACGTCTGTATATGTGTATGTAAGCATGCGACTGCATGCACTTAATATTTTAAAGAAAACTTGATGTAATAGCTTTTCATGTCATTTATAATCATAAAATCTTTTAAATCCCAAGCACTTAAACATTTTATACTGACTCATCCGAAGTCATAAATATTCCTTTTTCTTATGTATTGTATTTTTCAGTTAACATATTTAAACTACTTACACACATACAAAGAACAATGTATACACAGATAAACACAAACATACATATGTACGTGAATAAATATTCTCAATTTCTGTTCAAGTAGTTGCTGTTTTCTTTTTATATTTTTAATAAACCGTAAAATATGAAATCAATTTATAAATGTTTATTACATATTGTATCTTACGAAACAAGACGAACGAACTGTTTACTAAATTTTAAGAGAGTAAAGAAATTAAATTTATTCACTTTTATACATTTAAAAGAACACAAAGAAAAACTGTTCGAAGAGAACGCTTATTTAAGCGGAAATACATATTATTTAACAAAAGTAGATAAGAGCTGAAAGAGGAAATGAAAAATATATTATCAGTAAAAGTACATGCACTCTGTATGTACGAGTATGTATGCATGTATATTTATTTACTATTGATGTTTCAAAGATACAAAAAAAAAACAGAAAGCAAAACAATGCATTATTGAGTGCGATGTCCAATATGTTTTTTAAACCAAACACCTTTTAACTCCCATTTAAAAATATTCCAAATTCTTTCGCCATAAAAATCTTTCGAGTACATTTTTTATGATAATATTTTCGTTTAGTTCTTTTTTTTTCTCTCTTCCTTACGACAAATAATTTAAATACTCAATAAGGGCAGTCGTGACCATTTCATGGTGGGTATCTTCAATATTTGGTTTACTCTGTTCTGTACTTTCCCTCAACGAAAACGTTAAATTTTTTGTTGTCTGTGGCGTCTCAAGAAAGCCATTGAATTTGTTATTCTATACAACTTCTTTGAGTTGTTTTGCTTTTTCTAATGTTTTAACAAGAATAGAGATTTACAGTTGAGTGATTAAGTGGAGCAAGTAGTAGTCACTTTTTGATTTTTTTTCTTTCTTTCTATAACACGAACAAGGGGAGTATAAACGTTATTGTGGGTTTTAAGTAAAACTGCTTTAAAATAGCAAATAACTATAAAGTAGGGAAGGGCAGTGCTGACGTGATTCATGGTTGACCATAATTACATTTTATCGTGAACACAAATAGGCTGATGTCTACATATAATACCTAATAAAACAGGCGTGAGTAAGCGTTGAAGTTTCGTAATAAGAAATTGATTTGTGCTATATTTTTTCATGCATGCGGAGTAACTCTAACGTGGCTGATTTTTCAAGAGCTAATTCCAATATTCAAGAATTTCTAGTAATAAATTGTTTCAAATGTACCGTTGTTGATGTGCTAATTTTGAAATACACCACAATTTTTTATCTTATATATTATATAATTGAAGTGCGATACATTTTTGTGCAATTAAAACTCTAATCGTTAGTATTGGTGTATGTTATCTAACTTTAAACGACTTGTGAGTAAATGCAAGCAACTGTGATCTGATGGAGTTTATAAAAACTTTCATAAGATAATAACAATTCATTATACCAGATTATATAGGATAGTAAATGCCAACCTCTACACACAGACACTGAAAAAATTTTCGCCAGAAATTCTATGTATTTCAACATTAATTTAATGAAAAATTCATTAAAATTCAACCAACGTCATGCTTCGTTGGATTAATGAAACCTGTTTCATTAAAATTATTTTATTGAAAACTTCATCAAATTTACTTAACAGTGTAATTAAGACAGTGCTATAACTTCATCAAAACAATAAAATAATTTCATGAAAATAATGAAATAACTTAAATATAAAGGGGTTTCTTAATAATTAGAAAAAATTGTTGTCATAAATCCCATAAAATATTCTAACGAAATTTTCATTGGATTTGTGAAATTTTTTTAATGAAATTGTTTCATTGGATTTATGAAGCAAAATTTTTCGTTGTAAGGACGAATTGTTCTATCAACCAAGAGATACACATTTCTTTACAAATAATCTAAATTTTTTCTTAACAAACAGAAACTGCGAAGCTTCTTTGGTTGGCTTATCTGCAGAAACAGTTTGAGCCTTTGGCAGGAATCGAAACTGCCACCCTCCGACTATTAAACGAGCATACTGTCTACTGACCAAGAGGACACTTAAATGTCATATAAACTGTAATTACACTGAGTACAGACGTTTCTGCTTATTGGCAAAACCATTAAGTCATACGTGAGTCAATTTGAATATCAATAGCGACATTTCTTTGGGTTGCGGAAATTTTTATTTCAAAAGCTGTCATGCAAAGCTCTTGTAAATACATACAAACACACGTTATATCTAATTTGCTTTATGCATTTTTTAAAGAAATTTGTTGCACAAAACCAGAAAGAAGCGCTCCAGAAAGGTGTGATATGTAAAATAAGATGGAGCATGAATCTCTGAAGTAGTTTGGGAACGTTTCAATCTGATTTGCTTCTCTAGGCCACCTATTGATAAATGAAAAAATGTTCATGCAGATAATTTCATGAAAAATGCATAACTTAAATTACTTGTTTATTGTGACCAAAATGCAGTCAGTTGTAAAAAACTTTAGGCTGCTTTCCATATCGCTCTTTTATTGCCACGCAGTCATGCATTAAAAAAATGCGTTTTCAAAGTTAAGAAAATTGCATATAAAATGCTTGTGCATGCACCTTTTGCGAAAAGAAAATATTTCCATATCAAATTAAAACCTTAAAAGTTATTTTCTGCAAAATACGCATTTTTGAGTTATGCATCTGTTGCAATAGAGAGGAGATATGTTGAAAACTTTGAGAAAGTGTTTCGCTGGAAACAAGCAATTGTTTGTTTGTTCAAGAAATTATCGTGAGTGAAAACTTGTTCACGTTTCCATCTTTAGTACAAAATAAATTCATTTTGCAATGACTGCAGTCACTAAACAAAACATCCTTTTTTCGCTTTACTTCGTTTACCATTGGATGATTTGACTTTGACTAGTGGCGCTGGAGATAAGAAAAGTAGTGTAATGTGGTGGTCTTCTCTACAAGATTTTATTTCAGATTTTTATATTTCTCATTTTTGTAATTTTTAAGTTTATGATGAAAAAGTACTTGTCAGAGACAACTAATGATTAAAAATATATTTGCAAAACAATGAAAGTGTGGTTTTTAAGAAAAAAGGAAGATTATTAATATTAAATAATATGTTTTGTAAGTGTATGATGTATGTATTCAATAATAACTCAGTGATAAGATTCAACAAAATATTATCGATTTTTAAATAATAAATCAAATAATTCTTATGTCTTATTTTGCAAGAAAAGCTAACAAAATGAAAACACAGACAAGTCTTCACAGTGTTTCTTATATATATTATGTATAAGCTTTAAATGTTTCACGAAAATTAGCAATTATCCTTAATCGCCCAAAACAGAAATTTTTTTCTTGTTTGAGACCCTTAAACTTTTATTGTAGTATATGTAAGTGTGTGATTCAACGTTGGAAATTATTCTCATTGATTTTAATGCCATCATGAAATGTGTAATAAACCTTTAGGAAGCCCCATGTAGTATTATAAAAAATAAAAAGGGTTTTTGTTGTTATTTTGCAGGAGCTTAATTCTTACCACTATGCCATTAATAGTCCATGTCAAATTAGCAGCTGGTTTAGAGTATTTAATTGAGCAATTGCCGTCAACCAAATCACCGATACGATAACGTGGCTGTATGCCCGTCACGGTAGCCTGCTCCTCGGGCAATTCTGTGTCAAATTGAATTGAGACAAAAATAATGATTAAAAAATTTATATATGTAGATGCGACAAGACGAATTAATTGCGAGCTATTTATGTATGTTGAAATTACTTTTTGAAGAAGAGAATGAAGAGTGAATACTTTTTCTTTCTAAAGTAGGGTGTTTTATAGAAAGAAAAATAATAAAATTTCCTTCCATTTTTTGCAGTTTTGTGTATGTGTGTGAGTGAATGCAAAAGTAGTACATATTGAATTTGTACAAAAAAAGGAACATAACGTTTAATCAAAATGAGCAGCAGTAAATGCTTCACAGAATAATTGTGGTTATTGAAAAAGGAATAAGGAAAAAAACATGAATTGGTTGGAACAAAAAGTTTGAAAAGAAATACCACAAAAATTCATTTGTATAATTAATTTGTTTTTTTTTTGTTCTACTCCCTCCTCAGTTCTCGTACATTCATAGTTTAGTTATTTCCTCTTAGTTTTTAGTTAGGCCACTTACATTTTTGTTTAACACATTTTCGAAATTTTTTATGGGCTTCTAACTCATTCACCATTGAGTTGCACAAGCACAAGCACACACAATCGCAAATGTATGTATACTTTAATATAATTTGATAAAAAAAGAGATGAAAACATTATACTCACCTACAACTTCCATTTCACCGGATACCATTGCTGTTTGAAATGAAGGCGCTTCAACGGATATTTCACAAGTGAATTTGCCTGATATATTCAGAGGTACTGCTAGCAAAACGACATGACTTTGATTGGAAAGATTTCGCTGAAAATTGCCAAGCAACAAGAAAACATAGATTGGTTTCAATAGCAAGAAATATCATTGTAACAAGTTTCATATATTAAATATTTCTACTGCCGGCACATGGCAATCAGGGAGGGGTTGGATGGAGTGAAAGGTGCACAAATTATTCACATAAATAAAGGTTTATTTCTTTTATGCATTGGTGTTTTTTTTCAATAATTCTGCTTTACGTTATAATTTTCATAAAATGCAAATTGCAAGTCACAGAAATTAGTATGCTGATAGTTTTTCCTTTTCTAACTCTGGTTTTGCATTCAATTCATAATAATAATAATAAAAAAAATAGGAATACCATATTTCATTTGTATTTTTTTAAATTAGATGAGTTTTATGAAGACTTTTTCTCTTCTTTCTTCTGGAGATTTGGGTGCTGGGAAGGAGTTTTGCAAATCATTTGGTAAGAATCGCAGATTCGTCATTTCAAACGTGTTTGAAAGTTACTCTTACTCATGTACCTAAGTGTTGGCGATGACTTGCAGAAAACTATTTTTTTTTGTTTTTATTCATCTGAATTCATGTATATTTGTGGAAAGTAATCAGAGACATGAATGAGCTTTAAAAATGCATCTTGATATTTTTTTTCGCTTTTTTCACATGATATAAATTGTAAGTTTCCCTTTAAAGCTTTTCAATGGCGATGATGATTTAATTATGATGATTTAATTACTGCCCTTTACTAACTTTTTTAAAACATAACAATTATCCGTTTTTTGATATTCAATAAATTTTTACAAATTCGAAAGAAGCAACTTGGGTTGTAAATTGAACTCGTCTCTAAACTTTTTACTTTAAATAACAAATTTTAAGACCTTAGAGCTTGTATCAATTTATTATATGTAAAGAAGGCTTCATGTCTCTTCTCTCTCTCTCTATCTGTACTTTGTCTATTAGGCTAGCTTATGTTTATTAATAATGGAACTTTGTCCACGGAGTTTAATGATCCGAATTTTGCAAGCTCTAAAAATACATCGGACGAAAAAATTTAACTGTAATACACTCTTTTAATATATCTTTAACACTTTACGAGGGCAGCGGTAGTTCAAAAAAAAAGATAAGCGAGCTTTGCGCAATATGGGAGCCACGTTTGTTCACAATATAATACAAAGTGCGTTCTGAACATTATTCAATAGAATATTTGGTAATGTTTCGCCGCAATAAAGCTGAATTTTTGTGCCGATTCATGACCATGTACGATCTGAGACCAACGAACAGTCAAAACAGTGAGCTGAAATGGGAGAATCGTTTCCATCCATGCAGACAAGAATCATGAGCGTGGGCTAATTTTTATTGATCAATGGTGAGTATTATGCTAACTCATTGCAATGTTTAAGTGATGAAATTAATGAAAGAACGCCGTATTTGGTGAAAATTAAAATATGTGTTTCACTAAGACACTGTCTCAGTTCAAATATCCAGTATTGCGATGGCCAACATCATTTAATTTAACTTCAAATTGCTTTAGCAGATTTATCTTCCTCTATCGAAGCTTTTGAGTACCGCTGGGAAAAATGTATCGAGCTAAAAGGAGATTATGGTGAAAATCACCCCTATCATGAAGAAAATGTGAAATTTTTGATCCCATGAAATTTTCATTCCCCATGAAGGGAAATTTGCAATCGTGAATTTCATGGAAATGTTTGTTCCCGCTACCAATGCGTAGTGAATATTAAAAACGGGAAGAAGACTTGTAAAGCCTAAAAAATTAGTTGAAAATCAAACAAATTAAGTTTTAATAATAAAATATACACATATTTTGGGTTTCAAATTAAATGTTATTGAGTGTAAAGTTGTGTTTTTAAATATTTTAGGTGTCGTGCAAAAAATTCTTTAAAATTTACTGCATGTGAACCCAAGAGATTCACGTCATGAATGAAAAAAGTGTTGCAAGAAATTATTGGTATTTATCGTGGACATAAATAACTATTTATAACTTTTAATATACAATTGATAGTATAATATTGAAATTACGCAGTGTATTAATTCAGTTCGCCTGTAAAAATAAAGTGAGCAAAACCAAGGGAAAAGTGAAAAAATCCATGTGAAAAATATTGTTCACGATAAGGGGAATCAAAAAAGGGAACAAATTTTCATCGAAAAATTATTCACAATTGCAATTTGGGTTAAAGAAAAAATATTTCGTGGGAAAAACTGTTCACGATAGTGGTGAATGTTCCTAAATTTTTTTTTGTTTTCTTTGTTAGATCAGTTAGTTCTGGGACCGCCCTCTTTTATATTCCTGGCAAGATTTCTACTTCTGTCTGCATGTAAAACATTTGTTCCGATTACATTCATAAGTTTAAAGTCTGGTCCACAATGTCACATAAAACATAAACCTTATACACAGAAAAAAATATTCTTGCAATAAATAACTTTGAATAAAACTAAAAATCTAAAAATCAATTAATAATATGATTAAGACAATTAAACTTTGTAATTAATTAAATTTTTAAACAAAATTTTAATTGGCTTGAATACACTTTTAGTTGATTTTTAGTTTTATTTTCCATTTAAGTTGTTTATTGTAGCAATATTTTTTTCTGTGTATATATATTTAAAACAAACGGAAATTTTCTGATTTTATTGTTGTCGATCAAATGTTTTCTGTCAATATAATGCTAGGAACACGACTGGGACGAACGACAAATTTTTCGGTGCGAACTTTCGTCATAAAAAATAAAACACATTTGTGCATATGAAAATGAACACAACAGCACCGTACAACGAAATTCGTCGTGCGTGACGAACTCTGAGATAGATTTATTTCTATTTTTTACGCCGACGAACGACGAACGACGAAAAAACAAAATTTAGAGAAAATACTCTCCTTCTCTCTCTCTCTGTTTGTGTACACACAACAACCAACTTTATCAAATATGAGAGAAGAATTCGATGAGTAAATTCGTCGTTATTGTGCCTCACACGACGAATTTACGCAGCGAATGCTTATCGACGAATTCGTCGACTTGTTCGAAATTCGTCGTTGGTCCCAATTGTGTTCCTAGCATAATTCACAAAACCTCAAGTATATCTGTATCGATTGTATTATCATATTAAATACTAAAGTGTAACATTCAGGGATCGCAAATAACGATTATTTTTCAAATTTAAACTAAACAAGTCACACTAATAGAGAAGTCCTACGTGAACAAGGAATATACAAGGTGCTCCCTGTTACATGGACTACCTATATGATTTTTATTTTTTTTTTTTTGATTTTTATTCAATCATAATTTTACATATAATAATAATTTTTACCGACTCTGGCGATAAATTAAATTTTAAAACGCGTTATATTAATTTTAACTCAAAAATTACGCTTTTTAAATTTTAAAAATTAAGCAAAAAAAATAAAAATCAAAAGGTATCTGTTATTTTGTGAGGAATAAATAAAATTCACAAAATAACTCTTATTTTGTGAGGAATAAATAAAAATCAAGAAATAACGATTAAACAGTGATTTTTAAATTAAAAATTATAACCGTTACGGTCCCTGATAACATTTAATTCATATGATTTTAAAATGTTGTCTTCAGAGAGAGGCTCTCTGAGAGAATTTGTATGTAGCTTTTTCTTCTGTTTTCATTAAAAATAAAAAATACATTAATACACTTCATACAGGGTTTTTACAATTATAAAACAATTGCAATTGTTAATTGTTAATTGTTTCTTTTTTAGTTACTACCTGAAAAACGTTTAAGATATTTCAATAATTTATTATTTACTTATATCTACTTTAATAGTTTTCTTTTGTTAAATTAATTGATTTTTCGCTTTGAGAATGAATCATAAGTTTTGCCTTTAATGAATTAATGCTCACCATTCATTCATTTTTATACACTTGCATCAAAGCGATATATAATTTATATTGTTGTTGAAAATGTTGGTCGTTAATTGTTGCAATTCAAAAAAAACGTACTTTAATATTAAAATATGTGGGAAAATATAAAAACAGTGGATTATTAACACTGATTTTATCTGCTTTTTGTGCTTTTTCCAATACCTGTATGTATGTACATATATACAACTAAAAAGTATTGAATTGTAAATTGTAAATTTCAAAAAAAAAAGGAAAAAAGAAAATGCTAATGATAATTTTATCATTATTGCTGTATTGCTGTATATTTTATTTGTTTGCATAAAAGCAAGTTTCATTGCAATTTATTGAATGTGAAAATTATAAAGGAAAACATGAAAAACATAATTATGTGCATATTTTTTCATAACTGTATTGTTTATAAAATGTAATCGATCGATAATACATTATTATTCAATATATTGTTAATGAGTTTTTATTGTGAAGTTGTTCCTATTGTTGTTGTTGCTCTACTCGTTAAACAACAGTTGCTTTAATTACATGTAATCTTTGTGCAACGTGGAGAGCGATTGTATTTATGTTCGTTTGTTGCACTATTGCAACTCGTTTAAAACGTGAAGAAGGACAAGTTTTTATGAAATATTTTGTTATGATTTCGTTTGTTGTTTTATTTTTTTTTTGTTTCCGCAATATTCTACTAATTCTTTTGTACTACAGAAATACTTTTTACACCGGGTTTGATGTACTGAGAAGTTGTGCGTATTTGTTTTATTTAAATTATACTCCATGCAACACAAATGTACCGGCATATTTAAATTTAAAAAACGAAATAAAAATAAATAAAAGAGAACAAAAAAATAAAACTTACTTACCTCTACATTTAGACCACTTTGGCTAGGAAAAACTTTCATTGCCGGATTTTCCTTTGGTGTATAACGATAAAATTCACGTCGTCCTTTGTACCATTTCACTGAATATAAAGTATCATTTTCCATATCGTAATTACATGTTAGCATTGCATTACTACCACGTTTTACAGCTTGTGGTATCGTCACAGAAACATCCTTGAGTGCTGCAATGAAATCTGCAGCAGAAAAAAATAAATAAATAAATAAAAATAAATAAAAAATATAAAGAAGGAAGAATGACTAAAAGTTGCCATAAAAGAGTTATAATGATGGTTGAATTTGTTGTTGTACTCGTTGTTATTTAACATTTAAACATAAAATATGAGAGTAAAAACTAACTAAAGACAAACAGGAAATATTGTTTAAAAAGTTATATCTTTAAATGGATATGTATTTTTGAAAGTATCTTTCCACATATAATTTCATATTTATGTATTTTTTTTTTTTGTGAAAGTGTGCGAATGTATGCATACATGTCGTTATTCGAAAGATATAAGGCCGTATGAAAATTGTAAATAATTCTAAAGGATAACAAAACTTTCTTACCATTACAAAAGTCTCTTTGTAAGTTAAGGTATTTTACATTATTTTACTTATAATAACTAAAACGGATTAAGTATTTTGGCGCATTCAATCATATAATATTTTTCCGCGTTATGTGGCGATATGTTTGTTTTAAACGAATAGTTTCCATACATTGTTGAATGTGAAACTGACATTAAAAGTTGTATCTTATTGGCAGAAAGATTCATGTATGTACACAAGTACATCTTGATAAAATATGTACGCTACAATTATATCAAATTGTTCTTGTTTTTCTTGTTAAAGTATCTTACAATTCCTTAAGTTTCGGCTGTTTAAGGCAAAACAAAAAAACGTTTCTTTTAATTTTCGTAAAGTAAGATTGAAGGGGATTATTTGCACTATATTCTTTTTTTTACACTGAAAGGAAAACCTTCATTGGATAAAAGACTTTTTTCATTAATAACGATTTAACATAAGAATTCATTGTATTAAAGAAGAATAATTGCTTGAGCTTCATATCTCACTTGATCAACAAGGTATTAACTGAAAATTCAATGAAACTATTTTTTTAAGCTTTAAAGAATAATCCTGAAGAAGTTAACCAAAGGTTAACGAAATATCGATATAAAAATAAAAATGTAAAGAAATTTATGAAATTTACTGACCTAAAGCTTAAAAAAATAGTTTCATTGAACATATAAAAAAGGTCGAAAAAGTAGATAAACAATTTAATTAACTCAAAATTTTAAAATTTTCAGTAGAGACGAAAAACTGTTTGTGGTTAAATTTTAGGAGAATTTAAAAATCCAAATACATTATGATAAGCAAATTCCATTTGAAAATATATTTACATCACTTTTATTTTAAAACCTTACAATTATTGGATAAGAATATCTGTGCTTTAAAAAGAGTCGCAAATAAGAAAAAATTTGAGCAATTTTATCATAAAAACACTCACATTTTGTATTAAAATTTATAAAATAGAAAAAATTTTGTCAACAAAAGAGTGGTCAAAATACGCTGACATTTTTACAGTAGATAGATGTTGCTGTTGTTAGTTGATTTCTTGCAAAAGGTGAATTTTAAAAAATGTTGTCTTAAGTGCGATATGTATTATGAAATTTCATGAAAACTTTTAAATGAAGTAACGAAAAATTTCATTCATACAATAGAAAATTATTAATAATGCTATTTCATTAGCTGAATGAATGTTTTTTCTCTCAGTGCACTTTAAATATAAAAATAAAAATTTTAATTAATACTCTGTTTCCACAAGTCAGGCAGGCGACCCGTCTAGAAAATTTGTACGACAATCACTCAAAAAAGGATTGTGCTTTTCATATAATTTTTCTACTCAAGTCGAACGTCCGTGTTGTGAAAACTGGGGGTAAATTAAACGTTGGGAGAATGACGTCAGAAAACATTTTGTATTCAAACTTATTTTAGACGTATAATGTTAAAAATAAAAATTTGGGTTGTCGTATCCGTACAAAATGCGCGTTTTATGTTTATATTTTATGCTTCTGCTTAATGTTTTTATAATAAACTTATTATTTCTAGTTGCCCACCATTATTTTCTACGAAAAAGGTAAATTTGAGAGCTTGTATCCTAACATGATTGCTCAGACTTGTGTTCGAGCAATTATTTCCAAACATATGTTTGAACACTAACATTTACGGTTTACACTCTAATTTTTTATGTTTGCAACAGATTTTGACAATTTACAACATAAAAATGTCTAAGCTTATGTCGCGTGTAATCTCACTGTTAGGGCTATCGTTTGGTTACAATTCTAGAGTTATAGTGCCAATATTAAGTTCAGTTCATCATGTATCGTTCTTTCGAAGCACGTACTCATGTAACTTTTCAAACTTATTTACCCATTTTTTAGTATGCGGTTTCTTATATCACAAGGTTTCGAACCTATTTTTGTGCTCACATACAAAAATTTTATATTTAATTTAATTTTCAATATTCTTTAAATTTTGTATTATTTTTTTTAATCAAGTTATTTATTTTTTATGTTTTACGTATCGAGTCTCTCCACTACGTCTCCATTAGTAGTGAACAATTCTGTTGATGTCATATTTTTTGCGGTTCTGTATTATGTCATGTCTAGTGAATGTATTTACATGAAATCTGTCTTTTTTTATGGAGTAAAAATACGTTTTAGAATATTTTTTTTGTGCATTTTGCTTTTTTTATACTCTTAACAAATCATAAAGTTTCCGTTTCCGTTAAATACACACACACATACTCTTGTGTATGTTAGAATTTATGCATGTTTAGAGTGACGATAGAAAGATACAGGACCATCTAACATTCAAACTCTTTACAGAAATATTATGTATGCACATGCACACACGCACACACACACACACACACACACACACTTTTAATAGTACTAATACATTTAAATATGTTTATGGAGATTGTACGTGTATGGAGTAATAACACACAACATTGTATTTGTATTGAATATAAAAAAGGTCTGACACAGTGTTTAGTGACATATGCATGTGTTTTTGCACACACAAACATGCATTTATACATAGATAGTACATACATACATACATATGTTGTAAATTATGTGTTGTTGCCTCTGCTACTTTAACTTATAGACTTAAAATACTTTATGCAAAACAACTACCAGTTGCATGGCGTTGGAACTGAAATCGTTTTTTATTTTAAATTCTTTGCTTTTTTTCGAAAATAGAATATTTACTATTCAGTAATCATGGATGTGTGTAGTGATAATACTCGTATACGAAATGCAATTTAAGTAAACAATTTCCAAGACGGATTATAAAATATTTCGATACTGATAAGCTGAATTCACTTCTATTTCTCAAAATTTGTACAAAATCTCTTCTGCTTTTTAAATTTATATGTCCCAAAGTGCTTCGCGGAAGTAGATAACGCATAAATAAATATCAAATATGGCTACTGCTAAAAAAGATTGTCAACTAATATAATGCAAAGCAGTGATGCGTTTCCGAATAGGCCCATACCGTTTCATGCATTCTCTATTCTATCTGCATGCATTGATTCCTAAGAATCGGATGAGCGCAAGTAGTTCATTTATAATCTTAAATTTTAATTTGCTTGACACCACCCCTGGTATTTTTCGGTGAAATATTCTGCCCTTAACGACCAAATCCGAAGCCATTTAATAAAAATCTGATGAATTGTGGAAGTACTTAGCATATAATACCACGAATTGAAATTTACTTTAAGATATGATGAAATTTTATTTCAAAATTTTTGAATTTTGAAGTTTACTGAAATCGCACAGAATTCCTTTTAAAGTCTTTGTTTTGGTATAATAAAATTTATGAAATAATTTGTGTATTCCACTTTGCTTTGTAAAAAAATGTTAGTCTGGTGTTTCTTACATTTGTATTTTATTTATAATTTGTAATTCTAAGCATTTATCAACAACTAATTAAAAAGACACATTAAACTAAAACTTTTCTTTTGGCTAGAATAACAAATTTTCCTTCATTACATTTTGCTACAACCATATAAAACTTTTTTGTTATCCTTTAACAAGGACTGTTGTTGCTGTTTATGTGTGTGTGCGTGTTGTTGTTTTTTTTTTTTTTGATGTTGCTCTTATTATTTTAAAACAAAGTATCATGTGTATGTATTTATTGAAGGGGAATATAAAAAAGCAAGAGAAAAATGTGTTTGGTTTGTAGTTTTCGTTGGTTCGTGTGTGCAGGAGTGCTTTTAGTTTTCTTTTCTAAGTTTTATAATGGTTTAGTTGGTCTTTTGGTGATGACAGTTTTTGTATGTATGTATGTTTGCAGCCGAGCAAAAGAAAAAAAAACACGAGCAACATAAAAAATGTGTACTACAGATGCAGTAACGACATTTTGTAATTTATATACCAAAAGAGTTATTCCTTTCTACTCGTACGAAAAAAGCAACAATAACAGCATATTTAATTCTTTTTAAATCACTAAACTGTTTATTATTGTTTGTATGGATTTTTTAGTTTGAATTTTTCTAGACTTTTTGTTTTGTCCAGTAACTCTTTCCTTTTTTTTTTGAAAACAAAGGAAATCATATGGGGTATCGGCAACTCTTTATTGCTTAAATGCAGAATATAATAAAATGTTTTGCATTTTTTAAACAATATTTAGATAAAGTTTATCAGTTTTTTATGTAACATTTTCCTTTTAGCTTAAAAAAAATGTTAGTTTAGTTGGCTTTTTAAATCTCTTTTCCTTTTTCGACCAGCATTTGTCCTTAGGTTTTGAATTTTTATCTTGTTGGCAAAATAAATATAAATTTTTCTCTGTCTCTTGTTAAAGTTGTAACCACTGGCTATCATTTGCAGTTAACCTTCACCTGTACATATCAATTTATAACTTTTTTCTCCTGTTGGTTTCTGTCCAAAGTTTGCAGTTATTTATTATTGGTTATCAGTTGTAGCTTTTTTTCTAACAGTTATTGTTGGTTTTTAAGGTGAAAAATACCAAATATTGTAGTTGAGATTCAGCTAAGGGAACTTTTTGTAAATGGTTTTAACGAATCTGAGACAGAAATATGTACCGCCTTGTAAGTATGTATGTGGATTTATGTATGTGTAAGCTTAAGTTGTAAGAGTTTTGATGTAATTTTTTCACACTGAAATTTAATATACATAGATATTTTATTGTAATAAAATAATTAAGGGGTTCTTTGAATTTGGTTTAAGGTTTATTTTTGTTTAAATGCTTTGATAGGTACTGATACAAAAATACAGTTTGTGTCTTATTTAATGAAATATTTGTATTAAGTAATGTGAATTTAATAAAAAAAGAAAAGAAAAATTAAACTAGAATTTTTAGCTACGCACTTCATCGGCACCAATGTCTCTCTACTTCGGCAGAGCTTTTCATTAACATCAGCTACTTAACGTTATTTTTTTTTGTTCTTTTGCAAGTATGATGTTTGCATTTCACATCCTTTAAATTATATGTACATTAGGAGCGAATAAAAGTTCGTACTCCTGATAAATATCATAAAATATTATAAAATTGTAATTTTAAATTGCAACTGCATACAAACGGAATTAAATATGAACAATTATCTTGAATATTTCTAAGTAATTTATTTGCAAGAAGATATAGCACGTAACTACAATTCTGACAAAAAAAATGGCCTTCTGTCAACAACAGATTTTTTGTGAATCATGAATATGTAACATGTTTTAGTATTTTACATATACATACATACATATCAGTACCCTGATATAGAAAGGCCCTAACTCATTATTTTTTTGAAATCGAGTTTTTTTGTATATTTTGATAGAAGAACATCTAATAACATCTTATGAGATAGAGCCATTCTATATTAAGGTAACGATATATGCTTTGGCACGTGTCATCTTCTATTTTTAATACTTTAAATATGTGCTTAACTAAGAATTTTCACCTACAAATAGACACATACATACCTACATACATATGTAAAAACGTGTCCTCATATCAATAAAAGTAATTGGTTTCATAAATTTCATATCCTTTAGGACTTTTTGTTGAATATAGTATATAATTTTCACTTCATTTTCAGCACAAAATTTTCACTTTATAATGTGTTCACAATAATCAAAATATAAAATGAAAACTTTGTTAAACTTAAACTTTTTGTAAAACAAAACCTTTGACCAATACACCAATGACATGTTTATAAACAGACACAAACACGGAATACTCATATAAAAAAGTTTTTGAGCAAAAAAAACAAAAAAAAAGAAAACTACAAAAATAACAGTAGCTGACTGAAGCCACTTCTAAATGACAATAATAGCAGCAGCATCATCAAAAACAACAACAAGGGTACAAATAATAGCAATAACAACAAGAACAACCACATGGCGCCATATGTATGTATGTATGTATAAAGCACAAAAAATAAGTTTGTAACTCTTAACGAAAATAAACTGAAAATCAAATATTCACATAATAACCACACAAACAAACAGACAAACACACACATATAACTACAGATATAAATGTATTCATACCCAGCAAACATTTTTCTATTAAAAGAAACACAAAAATTTTTCTATTAAAAAAAAACACAAATAAATTTCAACAGATATCAAAAACTAAGGCTGAGTTTACATCTGGCATTTCTTGTGTGCCATGTGCCAAAGAAAGCGTAACCACTAATTACTAATGAAAACCTGTATGATTCAGATATTTAAACTGTTTCCAATCATTTTGTATTCTATAAAAGTGTCTATTAATTATGTATGAAACTGTTTAACTTAATAAAAACGTGTCTGAATCAAAAAATTTTTCATTAGTAATTAGTGGTTCCTTTATTTACGCTTGTGTGACACATGACACACAGATTTAAACCCGGCCTAAATAAAGTCGATTTAAGGTGTTGTAGTTGAGAAATTCCACTCTTTCATGATGTGCTAATTCGAAGAATTACAGCAACAGCAATCCCTCAAGGATTTGAGATTCACTTAGTCTGCACATTATAACGTTAGGTTAGTTAAGCGTGACAGTCAGAATAATGGACTCACTTAGAAAATTTTGGTACCCTGTGATACCACGGATAATCGAAGCTTAATCAAAGTCTCCGAAGTTTAACCAATCAAAAAAAAAAATATAAAGTTACTAACACGATGAAGTTCTACCCTGGCAACGTCAGAAGGCTCCTTGAATTCATTGCGGCCATTCTCTTTCTTGTTAAACCAGGGATGACACAGAAAATGCTACACTTTCTCTTTTTCGTCTGTATCTTAGTAACTGCGATAAATTCATTACATTTAACCCTTAACCTCTGTAAACGCCCTGCTAAGAGACTATGTCCGGTCAACACGGACATCAAAGCCGTATTTCTCTTAGTTCATAACTGCCTGGTAATCATGCAGTAATTTTTAATGTTCTCCTTCTATTTGTTTCTTTCTTAGTATCTATAGAGCAATATTGAGGAATAAGTTCTTTTAAAATTTTTTTTATTGAATTATCAATAGTTGTTAAATCTTAAATACTATGTTCTATACTAACGCTAAACACATCACATTGAACACATTTATTTGTGAGTAGATTATTTCTAACGCGTTCCCATTTAAATTAATGGGAATATTGCAAAGTTAATATTTAGGCTTTTAAAGTCTTCGGCATTGCCATTTTTTTAATATATTTTTTAATTGTTCTGCTTCTTAATTTCTTATTTTGGAAACAAAACTCAATTTAAAAAAATTTAGAGATTCGTGTGTTTGAAAACTTTGATAAAATTTTACCAGTTTATTATTGCATCTTAGGACTGCTTTAAAATATCTAGCAATTAACATCAAAAAACTCTTTAAGTTGAAAATGTTTGCGGGCTCATAACAGTTACTCACACATACATACACACACACTCGTTCTCATGCATTTTTATGGAAATTTAATAAATGTTAAAAAAAGGAAAACATGAATACATGAGTAAGAACATGTGCGTATAATGTTGTGTGTTGCTCCAACATACAATTTGATTTCATTTTAGATGAAAATTTAAAAATGTAGTTGTGAGTTTGAACTGAGTTGTGCTTTTATATGAACATTCAGCACACAGAATTTTATAGAATTTTATACCATTTTAAATCCAGATGGAATGTTGTTGCATAAATGTATGCTTCAATGCAAGTGTAATTTGTTCTGAGCCCGGCAGACATTTGAGATCAATTTAACCTAAGAATCCTTGATTGAGAGACTAACTCCTGCTTATAAGCTTTATAGTATGCTTATAAGGAACATGCTTCGCTCTCTATTCATGCTTCACACTCCAATCATGAGCGAAGCAACTTGCTACGCCATAAAAATTCGTGAGTGCGAATCAAGTATATTCAATGTGAATTTAGTTGCGAAACACGTAAAATTTGTATATTCACTAACTTATATCGCAGTTTATCGCCTGTTTATCTTTACTAGTTATAAAAACAAAAAAGGTATATGTGTCTTAGTGTAAAAAAATAATAACAAACCAAACGCACGTGCGTATGATACGTATTTATGTTTGAATATACATAAAATAATGCCGAAACGAACCACGAATGCGCAGTGTAAACGGCAAGATTCATAAACATGATTAAGAAAGCGAAGCAAAGTCTAAACATATTATTAGTTAATTATTGTAATCATTAATTCGATTGGGAAACGCTTATATACAGGGTGATTTATTCTTCTAGAATTTGTTTATAATTTTAAAATATATTTTAGATGTTTTAGTTTTAATCACAAATTAGATTGGGTAGAGATTTTGTACAGGATGGTTTGTAGTTTTGGAATTTGTTTGTATTTTTGAAATAAACTTAGCATTTAAAAAATAATGCTTTGTATGCGATCATGTGACGTGATTTGATTATGAGCTGCTCGTTATGTTAAGAGCAACGGAGTGGCATTAACATTTCCAAGAGCAGACGTAATATATTTAATTGAGTTTATCTTTCTAAAAATCTTTTTAAAAAGCCTTTTGTGTCTGGATAATAAATATGCATCCATTGGTAAATTTAAAACAGCATTGTTATCAGTAGATATAGAAAAGACCGATCAGTACCTGGAGTCAGTAACTTTTATTGCGATAATCGTATCGCCATAATAAATATAACAAATTTTTATCGACTTTGCTATTCAGTAACATATTTTAACGATATTCGCTGTCGGTTGGAGAAAAAAAATTAGCTCACAATATCAAATTCATTAAGATTTTCTTTATTATTCTTTATGCTTTTCGCTTATTTTCCCATTTTCTATACAGAGATACCACATACTATTGAATTAAATTGTGAGCAAGAAACGTAAGCAACAATATGTCGATAAATATTATGAATTTCGGTTCGCAAAAAGTTACAGAATTCAGGCAGAGTATTTATTTTTATTTTTTATTTTTCAAAAAATAAATTCACTCTACTTCTTTGAACTTACTTCAGGTCAATATGCAATATATATCATAACAACCTGCATTAAGGACATTTTACAATACCTTTACAATACCATATGACTTTAAATTAAAGGGCACATCTTTTATGCAATGCAAGTTATGTATGAACGGTACGTTTTTTTTAGGAAAGAGTGGGTAAAGAGAGTGCAGATCATATTTTATCGTTGCAGCGCTCCTGGTGTTAAGTAGGCGCAGTTCTTTTTAAAGATAAAGTTATCTTATAATTTACTTTACTTTGACGATGATTTATAGTTATAAATATTGACGAAGGATGGCGCTGTGATATACATTATGAAAAACACTAATGTACATGTGTATAAAAGAAATATCTATGATGTCGATGTGACTGGATCTGGTTAGGGATCAAACTCGGGCTTTCGAAGACCATCATTTGTTTAACTGTCGACACACTAACTAGTTTAGCGAAAAGCTTCCTCTTAGATTGATCTGTTACACTCACATACTGACGTAATCGGTTCTTACTTAAGTATCACTGGACATATTCAGAATATTAGATTTGAAGTTTTCATTCAAAAGAAAGAAAGTACTTTTCCCTTCAACTATTTTGAAGTTCGGAAACCTTGGCCTAAGCAAAGTGTATTTTTTACATAAACTTTTTTCATGCCACTTTTTCCATGCTTTTCTCTTTAATACTAATAGCGAAGGTAAAAGAAAATATAATTACGAAGGATTGCGTTGAAAAAATCCTCCAAATAAATTTCGTACAAATTGTCTGAACTTCCACTTCCTTCTCTGCACAACAAACTAAATTTTAATGCAACTGATTTCATTAAAAACTTTAGAATGCTAATTCAGTTTGTTATAAAATTTTTTTCATAAACACATTAATTGCGTGAAGTTTTGATACTTTGCTAACCTCCTTTGCCATATATGTTATGTATATGTAAGAATTCTAAACTAATGATACATCTACGGAAGTACATAGTTTAAAATTAGCAAACTATTCCTACTGTCATCTAGTGGAAATGTTTTCTGGGTGATTGTTCATTTGTACAAGTAGGTTGTGCAGATAATCTGAAAAAATAAAGTTCCAATATTTCTGTATTATTTCTTTTTTTATTTTATCTCACAGTTAAATTGACATAAACATGAAACATGTAGTAAATAGTTTGTTTATTTAAATTTATATAATAGTGTTTTATATTTTTTTGGCAAGTTCTTTCTCTCTCTCCTACGTATATATGTTATTTTAATTTAAAATTTCATTGTAACAGGCCGAAGGGTGATGTTTTGCACAATGGCTGAACGAGATTAATTAAGATCGACTGTCATTTGTAAGGAGTGCTTTGTTCAGGTATAAATTAAACTTTTTCCCAACAAAAAAAGAAAACAAGAGAGAAATTCCATTAAAAGTTTTTATTGTGTTTTATGTATTTTAGCCGCTTTTGTAATGTAATAAATGGAAATATTGGACATGGAAAAAAATTATACGTATGTCAAATGAGATTTTAATATCCGCTCTTTCTTTGTACTAAATACTTGACACTGAGCAATACACTTGCCCCAAGGATATGCGATATAACAAATTTATTTGTGCTGGATGATATGGAACCTTTAGTAGATTTTGAATGTTATTTTTTAAATATTTGCACTTCGTCGGAAGTATTACATTATATCATATAATAAGTTTCTATTTAATTTTAAAACTTTACAACTTGTGTATGGAAAATTGCTGCATTGCATTGAGACACACACAAACCTTTGGCAGTGTGTCCCGACTGAAGATATTCATCGGACAGCGCTTCAGATAAGCTCTTGTGTCTTGTGGCTCCTGATTTACTTATGTTCTAAAAGATAAATTCTGCGTATTTAAATGGACATTTTCACATGTACGGTAGACTAGAATCAAATTAATTTAGTAGGTCATTGTAGACACAAACCTTCTGTAATACCCATCTGATCTAAATGGTTTTGATAATAGTTTTGTATCTAAAGTTACCGATTATAAGGCGTAAACAAATTGCAAGTCATTAGAAGCATTTTTGCCATTTCATAGTTGGAGACTAAACGAACTGACGAAAAATTAAATATAGATCCTTAAGTTTACGTGAGATTATGATTTTAAACAAATATTTTCAAAGGTGTATTTTTGGGCTCAAAACAAACACAACTGGCTATTTCTTTAAAAAGTTTACAGACTTTTATATATAAAACAGTTTATATTGTTATAACAACTATTAGTTATATTTAATGATAAATAAATTACTCAAAATAAAAAATCTGTATATATATAAGATTGTGCTTTTGCTTCCATAAAATTGACATTTCAAATTAACATGTTGCATTCATAATAAATGAATTTGAGTAATGAAAATGTTGAAGGAATAGATTTCAAGTTTTTCGTTTCTTCAAACATGCGTGCGTACGCTTGTCTAGACAGAAGCCATAAATTTTCCAAATATATAACAAGAGATAAGACACTATGAACTCATACTTGCAAAAAAAAAAGACATAAATAAAATGAAATTATTCCTAAAAACAGGGTTCAAGTTTTCTTGTTTTAACAAACGAATAAAATGGTACATTTACATAATTATTTTGCCATTTTGAATTTGTTTGTTTGGTCTTAAAGATATTTTGCCAACATTTTGTAAACAAAAATTACTTCACCATCAGGAAATATGACTATTAACAAAATAATCAAATTTATATTCGATTTTATCAATGACAAAACTGTTTTGTTTATTTGTATTACTTTACTGTAAATCTCAATGTTTCCTAATTTAGTTATGTAGTTGTTTAAATTTGTGAATTTTTGCTTATTTCTTTGTTTGATGTATGTATCTACAAATCTTTATTATAAGGATATCAGTCATCCTTTTTAAAAATTTTAATCTTAAGGCGATTTATTTTTGTTCTTTATTATACTTGGCTGCCCTTAGGTTGATTTGTTCTAAGACTAAGATTAATGTACAAATTTTAAAACAAGAAATACATTAAAATAAATTGGATTGAAAGATAATTTTCTTCTTTCATATAAAAGGATCTTATAATAGTGCGTAAATGAATTAAGTTAATCATGTTCATGAGCTTGTGATGCAATTAATTTGTAAAGCAAAGACATTATAAAAAGTATTTGGAGTTAAAATCAGTTTAATTGAGACCAAAGAATGCTTTAAATGTGATTATAAAATAGTTTTATTCCAGTAATTTAAAAAAAAACTGCAGCAGTAATATGTTAAAGTACTTTGTTCAATATTAAATTTAAAACTCTATGCTTCTGATTTTAGAATGGTAAATTAATAAGCACACTCATACATACGAGTACATAAATAAATGTTATTTAAATTAAGAAGCAATAGAAAATAAATTGAAAATCAAGTATCCATTTCAGTTATTTGTCAATCAAAATAAATGGGTTTCGTATTATTGCATACATATTTGCGTTTCATTTCATAAACCTTTCCTTGTCAGATTGATGATAGTTCTGCGTGACCTCCATTAAGTGTCCTAACACGTTTTCTATTTTAACAACGTAAGAAATATCACTTTACTATGAAAATAATCATGATTTGCATACATAAGACATGAGTACGAGTAGAAGAAAACCCATTATTAACAATCGCATGAATTGTTTGAATAGCAAAATAAATGCGGGCATAAGAACTATGTATGTATGTACATTGCTATGAAAAACAATTGCTATGTAGGGGAATTGTGTGTATGTAAATTTAAAAAGTTTTTGGCAAAGAACAACTTGCTTGACACCACAGCTAAAGGTGAAGTTAGAAAATATTATTTTCACATTTTCAACGTTGACACATACACTCATCAGCAAAAGAATGTCACGTGTTGATGAGGCGGTTATGGTAACATTAAATGGTTTCATGGTACTGTAACCAGCAACCCAACCATCCCTCCTCGTTTTAAAAGGAAGAGCAACAAATGCAAAACGTATGCAGAGATCTTTGTACAGAAGAAAAGCAATCAAACGTTCATTTTATATGGCGACATGTACAAAGTTATCGTAAGCTTTTAAGTTTGAATGTGTGTATGTATGTATGTATGTGGTTACTACAAAACAAACTCAAACATCAGCAGCAGTTGCATATGCAGATAAATGTTAAAACGATATAAATTCCCACTTAAAAGAAAGTAAACTCCCTTCTCAAGATTTAATTCAAGTTAGTGCTGCGAGTCGGGTGCAAAGAAATTGAATTGCGAAACAAAATATACTGCAAGTGCTAGAATTAGACGGAAACGGAAGTTCAATTGTAAAGGTGTGCGAGTGTTAACCACAATATGTGTAACACATGGCAAAAACTTTTGATATTGTTTTTATAATACGCGTCTGCAGTTGAATTTATGCATATTTTTGGGGAAAATAATATAAAAAAATTAGTACAAAATTTAAAGTCCGAATTGCAAACAGGGGAGTTCTATGCAAAATAAATTGGATTTTTATTAAAAATCGACTGCAATAGCAATTGCAATATGTAATATAATAAAGTGCAAAAAATCAATACTATGATTTGACCTTAGAACTAATTCAATGATGATCATGCAAGTCATTTTTTAATTCGGAACGGTTGATCAAGTGGGACTTTTACAAATTAAGTATTCTAGATCAATACTTGTATGTTGCGTGTTTAAAGTTTTATTGTTGTAAATGGAAAAGTAATGTAATAAAATGTCATTTCGACAATAGCAACCGACAAATTTATAAAAACATATTAATCTACGCGAGTTTGCATTCTTTTATACGTTTTTGTCAATGAGGAAAGAATCTAGATTTAAAATTTGTTTTTTACTCTCATTTTTTCATCATTTTTCAGCGCTGGCTATTCGGGCTATTCGTACATTGCACAACTGTATGGAAAAAGTTTTTGCACACTTAATTAAAATTTTGTTCACTAGACCATCACGACGTGTGGTGGCAACCCTGATGGCTGCATGAATACAAATGAAATTGCATGTGTTAAATAAAAAAAATACAAATAATAATATAAGAAAAAAAGGGAAGCAAAAGCGAAACAATTTAATTTCTGAAAGTAAATGCAAGATAACCTCCCACTGGTGAATTGCACAAAACAAAAACAAAAAAAAAAATAAAAAAAAAACTAGTAAAAGTTTTTTATTCAGTCATGTCGAATGTAACCCAAATAATTATACTTGAAGAAAAAACGTCACAAAAAAGTTTTGCATTTTCTGTAGACAGTGTTTCTCTTGCTGGTAGTTGCATTCATCTTATGTTGTAAATGTAACTTTGTAGGAAGTCTTCCGTCCACTGGACTGGTTGGCAATATCGCCAAGTAATGAATCGGTTAACTAAAATAACAATACATATGTATCTCACATTAAGTCTTCATCATCACCAAGAAAACAAAAATTTTTTCGTAAGTTTGACTTTGCTGAACTTATTTATTTTGTGTAATATAAATCTTTTACAAAATTTGCAATACATAAATACTCGTAGTTTGATTTATACACAGCAAAGTGCAAAATATTACTTAATCCTATCACGTCATTGGTTTTGAACACCTTTCATTCTATCTTGAGGTCGATTTGAAAACATCATCGAACAATTTAACAATCATTTATAAAACCTATCAAAAATTGCTTTTATGGTTATCAAGTTTTGACAGTATTATTGTAGTTTATTTTTTTTCTGTGTGTTTTGATTTTTAGTTTATTCAAAGAAATAGTCAGTTTTCTGTTTGTAAAATATAATTTACAACAATTGAATAACATTTTGTGATCATAAATCATTTGTTTTTGAGATATGAAGACAACAATAGTCCTGCAAATACGCATACAAACAACAAACAAGTATGTAATTATTTCTATTGTGTGCTTACAAATACTTATACAGGTATACTGACATGCTATTGATACACGTACATACACATAATTGAATAAATATATACCCTGTAGGGTGCTTGTTCTACATATAGAACATAGAAAATATTTTGTCAGATACACACTCTCTTGGTGATATAGTCTCGTTTATACAAAGTATTTTTTTATTCAATTAAGCTATAATATACTTTAATACTTATTGCTTTATATACATAGTATATAGCCTTGAAAGAACTACATATCTAGTCAATAGTACCAACGTCAGTACCGTAGACTAGAGTTACTAAAATGTACTAGTGAGTCCCTGTTTCCAATGTCTACATATGGTCCTAAGAGAACTATCTAGTCAATAGTAAAATAACAGTAGTAGCAAAAAGCATTGCCTGAGATATAATTCGTCAGTAGGACTGGTAAAAAAGTCTACAGTAAATCAGAGGCCAGTACTGTTTTTACTACTAGCACTTCCTAAAGGATATGCGTATACATACATGTATATAGATATATACCCTGCAGGAGATCGAACAAGTGTACAACTGGTGTTTTACTAGTACAGAAATCACCACCACTAGTTCCCAACTGTAAAGGTTCCTATACCATCTTAATGCTCAAATTCTCATTGGGTATGTTTAGAAAATTACTAGTGCGATTGGTACTATTTTAGAACTAGTTTATTACCAGTCCTTTTGTTAAGAAAAATTCTATAAATTTGGTGGTTTTATGCCTTTGTTACCCAGTGACAACTGCTGGTTAAAATTCGTTATTATTTATAAAAATTCAAAAATATAAAAAAGCAATTACAATTATTTGATTAAATAAAATTTAATCTAAAATTTTAATAATTGTATGATACCAATTTTTATACAGTGCAAGGGCTCTGTTAGACTATAAAAATTTATTTTGCAAAGTGGTGCCTTGGAATTACTTCATATACCAGTACTCATCAGCACTAGTAATTTAACACAACAACTTTAACCCTTTTTGCACTAGTTCTTGCTATTCTAGTAAATACGAGTATACTAGTAGCTTTTAGACAATTTTAGCCTACTCTCCTGCAGGGTACATATTTATATACACACCCATATGCATATAAGTAAAAACAGCAAATATGATGTATGTTTATACCTGGAAAATGTATGACAAAACATATTGCTTGATCATTTGATAAATGATGATTATTCTATTACAAACGGCAAACAATTCATTCTTCATACACACACTTGTATGCATGGGAGTCTTACCTACATACATACAACAACATAAAGGCATGAATTTGCACAAAGGCACCTTTTTGGAAAATAGTATAAGCAACTACATACTCGTACATACATCGATGCAAAATAATCAAAAACTGCTATCAAAATCTTAGATAAACTCATGTGCACATATACATACACTTGAAATATGCGAAATTGTGCGTACTAAAGGTGTGCAGTGAATAAGTCGAAAGTCATTTCAAGACATTCTCATACTCACACATTAGTTTGGATTATGTCTTAAAACCGTATACATATGTTCTGGCTTTCACATCGTTTTTACATGTTTTCTTGCAAGTTCGGATGCTAAAACACATGCTACACCTGTTTATGTTGAGATTTAGTAAATAAAAATTAATGGTATGTATTCTACCATCCGAATTCAGAAGAACAAAATTTGGAGATCGACGATTTCAAACATTTTCACTTTTGAGCAAAAACCAAAGGTATTCTTTTCACTTAAAAAAAATTAAATGCATGCCTTTTTTAAGAAGTTTTAACAGTTATTCTCTTGGTGGTTATCAGTTAGACACTTTCTTAGATCTTGCAATTTTACTCGATCTTAAGTTAAACTTAACTGAGGGGATGTTAGCCTTTATAAAACGATGGCCGACGATGAAGTTTTCTGATTCTCATATCAAAAATCAACTTTATATATAGTTATACCGATTCTGCCTCCGTAATATAGAACCCATACTATAAAATTTACATGAAACATATTGAATCAGTTCAAAAGCAGTTAATGTTTATTTATTTAAAAGGACTATATATGAGTCGTATAGCTGACAAGTTTAATGTTTAATACCAGCAGTGTGCAACCCTTTAAAACTCTCATCGAATATGAAACATTTGAATGAATGTATTTTATTTAATTAAGTGCTTCCCAATAAGTGCATGTCTTGTGCAACCCTCTACTATGCAAAGGTAAACGAAAACAACAATCACCACTGCGGCAATAATAATTATACAACAATAAATACTTCAACAACACAATAGGAATATCCAGTACAATTTATACAATTTTGTGCATAAATATTTTAATATATTATTTTTTGCGGTTCTACTATTTTGTTTATGAAATTCTATTGTATTTAAAAAACAGTTACGCACAACATAACAGCACTGTTTAAATTAAGAAACGAATTAATCAAATGCAAATTAAGCAGAGTCGACGTTAATTTTAGGCTACTCTAAGTTCTACCTGTTATTATTCACCGATATAACAAGGCTTGAGGATGGCAGTAACTTATTATTACTCACTAAAATTTATTAGTTTGACTTGCGTCTAACCATTTAATTAAAGCAGAACTACATTAATATAGACACACTCATGTCAAACTTCTGAACAATCGTATTGATATGTGAAGGAAGTCATGAACTAGTCATATGTGAGTCTGTATGATTTAAACAAATCATGCGAGCAGTGCTTGTTCGTAAATAAAACCTACATACATTTTATCAGATATTTTGGACCGATTTAGCATTATCCCATCATCATTTTCTAGCAACACTGGTGTCGACAATTTTATGAGCATATGTGCGTATATGGAAATAAATCTTAAATTTTGAACACAATTGAAAAGTTAATACTCAGCCTTTTGTTGTTATATCTCATTCAGGTGGTTATTAAAGTCCAGTATAAGTTATGATGTCTTCTTATTTAAAGAAAATAAATTGCATTTATTCATTAAATAGTTAGAGTTTTATGTCGCTTTGATTTTTGCCAGAATTGTGAAATATTTTACAAAATATGTAACACTTAACACAAATACACAAATAGACGTGGGCCAGTTGTAATGAACAAAGATTATTTAAATAATATGATTTAATATAAGTTAAAGGTTCTCTGAAAAATTTATGTAATGCTCCAATATAAAACTCAAATAAGAAAAGTAAGTTATTCAAAGTAAATATTTAATATTTGATAAACTTTATAAATTTTAGCTTGCATTACAAAAAATTTTCAGCATGAATCAAACCAATTCTTACATTTCCCTGCACTGAAAAATATGTATTTAGGCCTGAAGTTTGCATTAACTGACACCACACACGGAATTGTGCTAGAGTTTGTCAAAACTATGTCCCCCATATTCATAAAAAAAATAAAATGAATTTGAAATCCATTTTAAGAAAATTTTATATGAAAATTTTGAAATAAAATACATTTCAAACTAGTTTTAAATTTTATAAATATGGCGGTGTATTTATATATATATTTGTTTTATTAACAATTTTGTTTTCATGAAATTAGTTAAATGAAGATTTTCCATTTGTCAATAGGCCTGGAGGATTCACTCATATAAAAAAAGTTGCCAAAAATGATTCAGAGATTCATTCTCCGTCCTTTTGTTTATCAAATTATCTGCAATTAGCAAATAGAAAGAGTTTCGTAAATTGGGTATAAGATAAATGTTTCGATTTATACTGAAAGTCATAATTTATTTACAAACAATTATTCAAAGATAACTTAAACCATTTACAATTTATGTTATGCAACGTAAGCTTATTCATAAAAAATATTTTCCATTTATAAGAGGTTTATAAAACAGTTTTTAATTCATAAATTAATTTTTTAAAAACCTTTATAGGACGAAATTATTTTTATTCAATAAGGCAGTTTACAATAAATACATTGTAAACTGCCTTTATAATATTATCTGGATTATTTTTTTAATTACCTAATTCTTGTTTCCCATATTACTCTTTGCTTTTAGTTCATAATCTCAAACTAACTAGAATTTATAAAACATTGGAACTTAATTTGAAAAATTTCTAAAAATTCTCCTGATGCAAGTTTTGCTATAAACACTGCAATTCGTTGCAAAAGCAATACCTGCACAAGTTTTAAAATATTCCTTATAATTTAAATTACGAGTAAATCATAAATTGCTCATTCGTCATGACGCACTGCATGCCGACATTACTCATACTATCGAATAACCATAAGTCGCACAAAAATCCACACTTTCACCCTAAACACGAATATAATCTCACACAATGTAACAATTAATATGTGCATGTACATAGTATGTAAATATTCAAAATAAATGCAATAAATACAACCGAAGATCCCAAGCAATACAATAATATTTTATTAAATCATTCACCTTTACACACATACCGGCATACATTTACATATGTATATATATATGAATGTGTAAATTCCTACACAGCTTATCGCAACTAGAGCTTTCATTTCATGAGTTGAGTTTCGAATTCCGAGAACAGAAACTAATCATGCAAACCGCATGCAGCAGCCGTAATTCGTTGACGAGTTTCAAAAAATTACACAATAAGGCTTTTTTACAAAAAACGGTAACAGGTTAAGAATCTGGAAACGTTCAGTCTCGTATGTTTAATATATATTCTTGATTAATTATTTTTTTTGATTTCTATAGAACTATTTTTTTCGAGCACATATTACGACCTCTGCTTCCTTGCCTATATACGAATATGTATGATATTGAATGTATCCTTAGCTTTAATTAGGCACATCGCCCTTCTTATACATCCCCATTTTTAACAATAAGACACAAGTTAGTTGTAAGCAGGGCATCCAAGCGTACACAGCCATGACTTTACTCATAAGCGTTGACCCAAAGCGACCTGTTACATAAATTTGATTGGCAGTAATTTTTTATTTTTATTTGAGTATTTCTTTTTATAGTATTTCGTGGTGAATTAAACAATTGTTTTTAAGAAAATGTTTATATGTATATAAATACCAACAACGTTTGTACGAACTAAGACTCCTACAATTGGTTGTGAATTGAGCAATTGTATTCTCTACCTCTCAGCTGATACTCGATACGACCAATTGAGTAATTTTCTTAATGTTTCTAATTAAGTGTTGAAATATATATTTTCTATAAGATATATTATTTAGGATGGATCATTTTGAAACTTTATATCTAATTTATTCAGAATTTGAAATTTTGTTAGCTACTGACAACCCTTCTTGTACATTGCGAATTTTTTTCAATTGCGATTAAAATTTTTCTTCAAATTAGGCTCGAATAAAAAATGTTGCTGTTCTAGTGTTATAATTGCTTCTTTGAAAAAAGAGCCAAAAAGTAACAGGATCTACTGGCTGCCGTTGATTGAAATAGTTAGAACGTTGACTACAAAATCAAAAGTCCTGGGTCCCACAAAGTCAGAACAAAATAAACAATCCATTTTTCAGAGTGCGCTGGTTTGTCTCTGTATCTATGCTATCGGACAGCTTAAGGGATGGAAGCAGCGTCCCTGGTCACTGCAAAGTACCGGCTTCAGGTGAGACTAAGGCTAATGTAAAGAAAGAGAGCCCTCTTTCCACGGTAGTGTGTTTTAAACCATCGACGAAGTAAAATATATAGTAAAATGTTAACTAAATATACACACAGAAAAAAAATGTAGAATCGTTAAAAATTAATCGTTAATTTTAAATTTTTTGGCAATGATTTTGCTTCATGTGTGTTTAATGTTAATTTAACATGATTTATAGTAATAGTAAAAAAAAATTATCCTTCTGGAATAACTTGTTTATCTAATTTTTCGACCTTTTATATATGTTCAATGAAACTATTTTTTTAAGCTTTAGGTCAGTATATTTGATAAATTTCTTTATAATTTTATTTTTATATCGATATTTCGTTAACCTTTGGTAACTTCTTCAGTATTATTCTTTGTTTTTATTTTTTGATAATTAGTTTTCATCTTTTTTTCTTTTCAATCAAAAAAATTTTTATAATTATAAATAACAATGTGTGTTAAAAAAATTATATTATATTGTTAAAAATAAAAATATAAAGAAATTTATGAAATTTACTGACCTAAAGCTTAAAAAAAATAGGTTCTTTTGAAATAACTTTATTTCACGTTCAATTAACATACAAGTACTGTTAACATCAAAATGAAGAATCATGTTGAATCAAAGTTATTTCAAGTTAGATCAACATGAATTTAATTTAATGTAGTAATTGTACTTTATTAATTATTTAACTTACGTGTGGTTGACATAGACATCAGAAAATTTTTTGTATATAAATTAAATTGGCTTCCCCTGCCAAGATTTGAACTCGGAACTCATCGCGTGGTAGTCAACGTGCTTACCCCTGCAGCCACAACAACTTTAAATATTCTTAAAAAATACACTAAATATGTACAATCTTGAATTAAATTATAATTTAACATTATTTCCTATCATTTAACATACAATTTATTTGAAAAGTTTTAGTTAAAAAAACAAAATGCTTTGACTTGACTCCAGGATTGGAACCTGTGATCCTACGTATGCAAGACTGCTACACTGCCTACCATCCAGCAGTAGTTTGTCGGCTGTTTACAAACATAAAAAAAGCAACAACAATAGAAAAACAACCTACACAACTAAGCACAAAAGTTTATTGCAGCTATGACAAAGCAAATAAACACCAAGCCACTCAAACAACATATTATTTCTTGTAAATTTAATGTGATTTGAATGAATTTGAATCAACCATTTGCCATGTGATTTTACATTGGTATTTTTTTCTGTGTGTAGCTTTAAAAGTTGAATGCCCCTCTTCGACATCAGAGGCGGTGCAAAACTGCAAAAAGCAAAGAACGTGCAAAAGCTTTTCTTTTTCTTTCAATTCACCACCTGCTTTTCATATCACTGCCCTTTTCCTAAAGCAACTAGCATCTGGTAGTAGAAGTAGCCAAGCATTGTCTGTTTTTTAAGCTCTATTTTAATAAAACTCTTGTATGGTTATTTAAAAAAAGCCATTAAATTTTCCAAAAACTGTCAAATTAATACTTAACTAACACTGGCTATGTGTGGTAAGATTTTTCCTGAGAGGACCCTTTGCCTGGTTCCTTCGAAAATTATTGCTTTTGTAGCTTTGGGGATATGTTTTAATTTTGCGTTTACAAGACACTTTTTCATTTTACGTAACGATATGTTTACTCGAACACATTTCCACATATATTTATGTACATATATGTATGCATTTATATGTGTCAACATATAAGTTTGCATATGTATGTATGTATGTTTATGGTTTATAAATGCAGTAATTTTGTTGATTGAATTTTGCGTAGTTAGTAACTATTGAAGTTGTTGTTTTATATGCAGCAATACTTCAATACTCGTACTACCCGTATTGAGTTTTGTGGTTGTTATGTTTTGGAGTAAATTTATGGTTTTTCATTTCATAGTCTACTTATTGCTGCAACAGAGCTATCAGCAGCACCAGCATCAGCACCAGAAGCTGTATAATAAATAATATATATCATATTTAAACATACAAAGCAAAAAATGCTGATGCGGTATTATAATTAAATAAATAGTACAAATGCCTCATTTTCAGTTACGTGCAAGCATGTGTGTGTACTCTTATGTATGTGAAAGTAATGCAAAGAATGTACATACATACATACATTCTTAAGTGCGGATACATTAGATGAAGTTGTCATTATTTGTTGCAGGGATTTCTGGTGTTGTCATAACTAAGAAAGCAACATTAATTACATTGACATTTTACTAATATCACTAGCTTTATTAGTATTTATGGTTCTTTTTTTACATAATTTTTAAACATTGGACTTAAAATTTATTTGATACCACTATGAAATTAATTTTACTTGAGGTATACAAAACCATTTGCTCATCTATCAATAGAAGAAAATGTGTTGTTCGCAAAGGCAATAAATAAGATTTGTATAAAATTGATTAAAATTTCTAATTTATTAATATTTTGCACAAGTAAGCATAAATATATATATAAGTGAAGTAAGTATTAAATAAATTTGTATATTGCCGACTCCCTCTAACAACTTATTAGTATTGAAAACCTAAATTTTGGTGTTTTTAATAGTCAAAGGAAGTAAATCAAATCGAACTCTTATCTACACGCAAAGAAAAATATGGTTTACACAACTTTAATATAAAATTAATTAAACATAAATATTGTTGAATTACAAACACAGTTTTGTTACATATGGCCACAAAGTTGTTCATAAAATTCATTAAATTTTTTAACAAAAAAAGCGCAATATTTGCTCGGTAGACTCTTAACTATATTATTGCTATACATAGCTAAGCGCTATCACTAAGTCTGATTTAGCTGTTGGCCAAAAACTGATGACACCATTTTTTGAGGATGCACAGATTTTCGAAATCCTTGAAGGCAATTAAACAAAAAAATTTTCACCAAAATCGCCAAACTGCACAGAAAAAAATAAGTTTAATTTTTGATAACAAAAATCCGGGTATTCAATCATTTTAATTTTCGAATTTCCTGTAATAAAGAAATCCGCTATATCAATAACAAAAATTGTAAAAGAATAATATATATTTTTTGCAATGACATAAATATTTGAATTAATAAAACATCTTATCAGTAATTTGTAATTTTGTCAATAAAGAAATTTAATGAATCAAAGAAAAACGTTGTTGACTGAAATTTTATTTTCAGTTTCACAATTATTATTGTGTGTGTGGATGAATGTCACATCTTTAACCCCTTTTTGTTTGCTTTTGCCTGACTGCTTTTAAAACAAAATGTGTTTGGGATGAGTCGAACCGGCAATCTCTTGACTAGTAATATAACGTACTTACCGCTCAGCTAAAGAGCAAATCGTTTTTGGATACGCAAATAATGAATACACGCAAAACATGGTTTCTTTTCTTCTGCATGTGCGGATTAAGTTGATATAATCTAAAAATAACTTTGTTTTATTAACAAAAACAAGCTACGATGTTTTTCGGTTTTTTGTAAAAATTCACACGCACACAGCACCATATTTTTAAATGCGCGGAATCGATAAATACAATATTCAAGTTAATCACAAATATTATTGAAATTAAACATTTTATTCAATAACTTGGTTTTATTGAAAATAATTCTTGTCTATTTTTTTCTGTGTGGGTATAGGGTTTTACTACACCTCAGTAGTACTATTGAAGTTGTACTGTCAGGACTGTGTGTTTTTCCAAAAGTCTCAATTGGTTGCCTAGTGTAATTGAGGAGCTGGCAAATAAAACAAGTCTAGTCCCACTAACTATTTTTTTACAAGAGAGTCAAGGAAAATTAAGTTTTCGCAATTTTTTCAAGGCAGGATTGAACTGGTTTGGAATTAGAATATTTCGTGACTTTATAGATGTGTACGTACTTCGAGAGCCCGAAAAAGGTAAAAAAATAATTATTTGTTCGCCTCCTTCCTCAATTGCAAAATATGTACAACTATACTGAAAAAACATGATAGGTTTTCTTTTTTTTTTAAAACATGTTTTTGAAGCTGACACACAAAAAAGTAAAGTGAATGATTTTGTAATACTAGTTAAAATATGTGTAGTATTATTTAAAAAATTAATTAGATTTTAACCTATAAACAATTTGATAATATCAATTAAGTTTTTCCAGTCAAATTAATTAATACAATTAAAAATTTAATTAATACAATTAAATTCTTAATCGAAAAAATTAATTGATGAACACTTTTTTCTGTGGATGAATATATAGTTTACTATATTATTATTTAAATTGTTGTGAATTTTGCTATTTGGTTTTACGATTTCTGTGGTAGGTCCTATTTCATAATATTTTTAATACTCTCTGATTTTAGTAATTGAATACTAAATTTTTTTTCTGTGTTGATGAGTTAATTGGCTACACGAGCTGTGTACTTCCTTGCGCTAGTTGTTTATTTTGTTTAAACACAAAAATTTTAAATCAGTTATATATATTGTAATTTAAAAAAGTAGCCAATTCATTGAATACTCATTTGAACATTTCTATGGGGATTGATGCTGAATATATTTTTTTTTCAATTCATCTAATATTTGCTTTTACATCCGACATGACTAATTTCGACTGCCTGTCTCTAAAAATATTTCAAAGACTTCAAGCTTCTATTATCTTAATGAGTTGACAGGCTATGTTCTCATTTTGTAAAACATTGAATAGTTAGAGCAAATTGATGTAATAAAATGTCTCAAAAACTTAGATTATAATAACAGATAAATAAATAATAAAGTGGATATTGTAGTACGTACGAGTATTTGCATTTGTAGCTATTTTGTATTCAATACATTTTCCTATGAAAAATATTGTCTTTGTTTTCCAATATTTGAATATAAAAAAAAAACTAAAAGCAATATTAAAAGTATTTTAAACATTGTAACACGTTTTGGAAAATTGATGTGATAGAAAATGAATTTCAAGACAAAAACAAATTGGGGGAAGCAAGAATGCCATAGAGCGACATAAAAGAATGTTTATAAAATAAACAATAAAATACTGTCACTATGTAACAAATTGGAAATTCGTGCGATCAAACGAAATTAGACAGCAACAACAATAATATACAACTTGTGCCATAGGCAAAAACTAAGTGAACACAAAATGCGTATTAGGGATGGTCATAAAAAGTATACAATGAAATATATATATATTAGCGTGGTCGTTATTTTTTTTATTTGCTATTTATTTGTTATTTGTTTCATGTAAAAAATACAAAAAAAATCCTTGGCGATAAGCTGTGTTTTAGAGAGTGTGTCCGCCCCTCAGAGTTGTACTTTAAGCCTATTTTTCAATGTTATTTGTTTGAAAATCTCAAAAAAGAAAAATTTTTACAAGAATATGATATGAGGCAATATTTAAGTTCTTCTTGTCAACAACATTAGTCTCAAAGAAATTTTTTGTTAAAATTAATATTTTAGAAAATAATGAAGAAAATAACCAAAACAATACCAAAAATTATATATACCAAAATAATATTTATAAGAAAATTATTTATACTAAACATTTACAATAAGAGCTCATATTATATCTTTTAAATTTCATACATATATTACTTACGCATTTTAAAAAAATTACATTTAAATATGGTCATATTTGAGGGGCAGACGCACCCTCTAAAACACAACTTATCACCATGAACTTTTTTTATATTTTTTTTACATAAAACTGAACCGATTTGGGGGGAGAGAATATAAGAAATAAAAAAACTCTCCATAAAACTAACGGTCACTCTAATGTATGTACCTATAGGAATTTTATCATATGTTAGCAGTAACATTACATAACATCTTACGTCTTCTTAATTAAATACAGTTATAATCAACAACGGAATATTTTAATTAAGTCATACACCTGGCCAGCTCTTGACAATGTTTGGTTGAAGTTAAACACATTTATATTTTTTTTAAGAAAGGCATATATTTATTTTCTGCGTCGCAAGCGTTTGTTCTACATTTTTTCTTATATTTATTTAAAAAATCATTTTGTTTTTATTTTCATTGAATACAATATCCATCCATATTGTGTTATTAACTTCATTACCAAAATAATGCCAAAAATTTCTTGGAAAAACCATTTACTGGCGTAGTTTAGGCAAAATAAAATTAATTCTACCGTTTGATACACACACATATGTATATCCACACACACACACACATATTACTTTTACCTAATCAATTTTTTATTCTCAAGCGTTTCCCTTTAACTGTGTGACTTTTATATTGACATGAGAAAGGACGTGTTTTTTTGGCCCACCTTAATGCGAATACTTTTGTGTAAAAAATTAATAAAGTTCAAGAATTTTTATGTGTTTTCATTTAAATTTCAAACGAAGTTTTATTTGTTATAATGATATTTTAAGACCTTACTTAATGTTTATTTTGATTGGGATTTCAAATCTAAAAGCAAATGGGTCCTATTCTGGTTAGAGTACTTTGACTTCAGATGTTACATGTTGGCCCTTGTTCTTTAATCTATTACAAAAAAATCGAAATACGCCAACTACGATATCGGGAAATATTCACTACTTAATTTCCATAAAGAACTTTTGCTTTATGCCCTAGTTCTGTTCGACGATTGTATCGTCTTGTCTATGGACAAAAAAAACCGTAGTTGTGATTCTTTAAAACAATTATTTATTTATTGTCTATGCTAAAAGGTTCGTGCATTTGCTTTATAATTTTGTTTGAAACATAATATCCAACACATATACATATTTTCATATATTTTTCTAACTATTGTATAATAATTTAATTTAATTTTTTATGTTTTAAAAACATGACAATACTATTTTTGTTTTTTATTATCAAAGACAATAACAATTTTGAAGAAAATAATTTAGAGAATTCAAACACAAGAACTCAAAAGTGTTTTCAAGCAAAAACGTCCGAAATCTTCCTAATTAGTTGGGGCATTAATTTTAAGTACTTACTCCCACTCGTTTTACTTGACTGGAAAGATAGAAGGTACAAATATAGATGTAAATTTATTATTCCATTTACATGTATAATTGTATTTGTAAATATGTCGTCAGCTCAAATTCAAAACTACGTGACTGATATATATTTCAATATTATATTTATAATTAATTATTTAGTATTAGATACATCAAAACATATTTCCTTTCAAACCTTTATCGTTAGAGTCAAACAATTAGAATAAAAAAGCTTTACTCCAGTCACTTGAACAATTTTGTTTAGTATTTACAGTTCCGTACACCAAAGGTTAAAACGAACCCTATTGTTTTCGCTATGCTGTCCGTCTGTCTGCCTGTTCGCCACAAGCTATTTTCTGGAGAAACGTAAGAGCTACGGACCTGAATTTTGGACAGAATATGTAGAGTTTCGACCAATACATGAAAGTTAAAAATTAAAGGGTATTCCAAACGAGCAACGAAATATGCTAAAATACTATGTAACATACATACAATTATATGTATATGGACACTTGAAATTTGTAAACTTAGTGTACGGACTACAACCAGAAAGACTAACATTTAAAAAAAATCTAAATTAAAGGATGTTCTATGAGTTAAAGTAATTTGGACTTAGACTTGCTGTGTCTTGGAAACCGTAAGAGGCAATCTCTTGAAATTTTCCAAACGGTAAAACTAAGAAATCCCAAAATTATAAAATCGCCAAACAGAAAAAAAACGCAAAAAAAAATAAAGAAAATTGCCAAAACGAAAAAAGTGCCAAATTAAAAAAAATCTTCAAAATTAAAATAAACTCATCAAAGCTAAAAAATTCGTCAAAAACTAAAAAACGCTAAAAAATTCTCAAAACCGAAAAAATTTCGGAACAAAAAAAATTCCAAAGCTATATATTATACAGGCTAAAAAAGTACGTATAGTATGACATATTTAATGTCCGTACGGAACCCATTGTGCGCGAGTCAAAGTCCCACTTTACTGAATTTATTTCTATCTGACATGAGAAAATTATTGGTGCGTTATTTCAGGTCTAAAGTGGTGGACCTATGTCTCATTCATGCTGTTAAACATCGCAAAATATTAATTTATTAAAAAAACTTTCATGACTACTGGCGCCATTTATATGTGAAATTGGCTATTTTTGGGACCGCCCTCGTACGTATACGCAACATTTTTATCATTAGCCAATCTTACTCATATTTGTGTGTAAATTATTAGGAATGTATGTATGTAAACCGTTTTTGAAATTAATATTGAATAATATCCAAAAAAAAATAGAATTCAATGGAAAAATCCCAACATTATTTTATTTATTTATTTTTAATTAGATATTAAAAAAACGGACAAAATTAACCAAATTTTATTTATTTTTTATTGATTTTGCATGTTTTGCTTAAAAGAAATTACGGGACAAATCAACAAGAAATTCTTCTATCTCATTTTAAATTTTTAATTGTTTTTAAAGAAGTTTTGAAGGCAGGAAAGAAGATTTAAATTTTAATAGCAATTTGTTTCTTTATTAATTTTTTTATTGCCTTTTTTATTAAGGCAGGTTGCTGAAGTTTTGACGTTTGACACATGTTTTAAATGTTATTTGCATTGTCTATCAATTCGTTTTCTAATTTTGCACGAGTGTTTGGTGTGTGTTTTTGTCTACTTTACTTAGTTTAGAGCCTAGAAATTGAATATGGAAATAATAAGTTTTGTTATTACGTTTCCTGCATACTACGCAATGTTAACTTTTAAAGCTTAGTTCAAAGCATAAAGCTTGGTAATTGTTTACTTGCTAAATTTGTAAAGTTCATCATTTTATTGCCATAACTTATAGAACTAAAAAAAAATATATTCCTAATTTCACAAATTTAATGAGTTCATACATATAAATCAGTAAAAAGAGATTTACTTTTTTACAGGAGGGGACAAAAGTTAATTTGAGCGCCAAGAACAATACGTTTCGTATTTTTTTAAGGAACATTTCAATTATTATTCTTATAACTTTTTAACTTTAACTTTTCTTATTGACGATTTTGTATTTCCTTTTTTGCTTACAAAATGTTAATGTTATGGAAATTACAAATTATGCCAAATAAATTAAAATTATTTCATAACCGTAAGAGAAGAATTTCTTTTCAATGGATTTGTCTGGACCTTTTCGGATTATACAGCCAAAAAATTTATTTTTTTTATTTTTTCTCAATTTAATGAAGCATAACTGAAGAAAATTTGATTTTTTATATTAAATTTTCACTTGAGGGTGATAACATGCTGCTGCTACACGCACTCGGCTGTTGTTTAAAATAAGTCTTCAAAAAATAAACAAGGACTTTTTTATAGAAAACAAATAAATATTTATACAGGAATATAATACTTGTATTTGTATTTCTTCTGTATGTATGTATGTATGTATAACTGCTTCAATTGCTGCACGAATTAAAATTATAATAACATTTTACAATAACTAATAACGATTGGTGCTATCTTTTCTCATTCGTTAATATTTATGTTTCATAAGCAACTGTTATTTGGCACTTACTATACTCCTAGACACAAAGTGATAAGAGTGCATAGAAACAATAAATAAGTTTTTAATACCTTGATATACGAGTATAAATGGTTTGGTTTGCTGTTTATTTTTGTTTAGATTATTATTGCAAATATTTGTCTTATTTTTTATTTATCAACGAGTCAGAAAATTTTTCCAGCTCAATGAAGCTCAAATAAAGATTGTCAGTTGAAAGAAACTAACGAAGGAATAAAAAACATATTTTTAGTTATTTTATATAAAACTTATTTACTTAACGTTTTCCAATGCAATACAAAAAATAAATAAATAAAAACATAAGACACTTTGCCATACGTATAAGTCCATTCATGTACAAAATAATGTAGAATGTACTTTACAGGGAAAACTAAATGCATATTTATAACTGTCAGCTCAGGAAAATAAATAAATATAAAAATTAAAAGGGCGAAGAGCAAAAAAAAAAAAAAACTAAGAAATGGTTCATTGAAATAAATATGTATTTACACTCAAATTTGGTAGCACTTTAAAATAATTTTCCAACCTTTAGCATCTCTATGAATTGTATGTAAGATATGGTCAAGATACTTGTATTTCATTTAGTCGTGGATCTAAAATATTGAATTTTTTTGTCTTAAATATTATAGCTGTGAGATAATACCTTGCACAATCTGAACTTTTTTAAGCAAGAAGCAACAACTTAAGAGACTGTGAAAAAGTGCAAACTGTCTGCCTTCAATTCACATTGCGATGTCTTTCTTTCCCCTCTTGAAATATTGTTGACTTTAAATAAAATACCCACAACATTTCCTCATTTTTCCTCGGTTTTTTGGATTTTTGAAATCGACGCTAATTCGTCAGTGTGATATTTGGTCCGCTTGTGGGTTGTTTATACAAGCAGATCAAAATTTTATCTTATTTTATAATTTTAATTTCAAGATTTAAAATGCTATAATTAGGCTTTTTATAGTTTTTCCTTAATTATATATTTTGTATTTTTTAATTGTGAAGTGGCTAAATAAATAGAGGAAAGTCAATAATTGAGAATATCCCTTGATAAAAATGTTACTTTACTGTTCGATTGAGTTGTAAGTGGCCAAACCAAGGGCAAACCTTTACTCGTCTAGATGTTAACACTATAAATAAACATACACATGTATTTACATACAAATGTATGCATGTATATTTTGAAATATATTTTTAGCAATATTCAGACGAATAAGTGTATACAAAGTGAGTAATAAGTGCGTGTAGATATAGACAGATACTATGCACTACTGTCTTTTAGTACTCCAGTATTTTTTACACTATGCACTACATTATCTTCCCATTTTTTGATTTATGATTTCTATTCTATGTTATCGACTTCTATAATGTGAGAAATAAAATTCCATTCTTTACAGTTCATTATAAAAAACTTATGATAAGTTTGTTTTTTTATGACAGTATCCTATTGTATTTTTTATTATTTTTTATTGTATGACAAATATTTTAAATTATTATATATAACAAAACCAATTTTTATATATGAGTTTCAAACATTTACTACCATTATCAGTTTTTTTATACATCCATTTGTCATATACATATATATACATATGTATGTGCATATATAAATGATTTTAGTTTTTGGCATGTTTAGTTGGCAATTTTTTTTTATTTGTTGTTTTTTTTTCTTTGGACACAAGATGTTTAGCTGTAAGTGTATTTCCATTAACCCTACAAGGAGCAGAAGCTGCAATATGTTGTAAAAAATAAAGTAAATAAGAAATCGCTTATCGCTTCTACTCCAACAACGTCATAACTAAAAAAATCAATTCTGTATTAATAAATATGTGATAAAAACTAGGGATGTAATCGATACCGATACCAATATCGATTCCGATATATTGGCGATACTTCGGATTGGCCAAACAATTTGAACAAACAATTTAATTTTTAACGCTTTTTTTGCATAACAAAAAAGATAAGTAACATATTAAAAGCTTTGCACCATACTAGTGAAATGTTCTTCAATGCTAAATCATGTACATACATATCTATTTCTTTAAAAAAATAATTTGTTTTTTTAATTTCTGAAGGAATTCAAATATCAATTTTAAATATTAATAATCTCTTACACTGTAATTTTAACTTGAGTTCAATATCAATATGTATATCGGTATCGGAATCGGTATTGGCTATATTTCTTTTTGAGTATTGGTATCGGTATCGGTATCAGATCGGCAAAATGGCGTATATTAACTTCCCTAATAAAAACCTTTACTAACGAATTTGAATTTCACATTGGGTTTTAAGTTCTCATCTTGAAGGTGAATATTTCTGTTGATATGTTGAATCGTCCATTAACAATTTTGAAAGAAAACTCGGAATCCTAAAATTTTCTTAGTCAAGGAAATAATATTATATTTACCAGTACATGCACAATCAATCCATAATATTTCCATTCTTACTATTCGACTATATTCAAGTAGCAAATGTGAAAAAAAATATATATTTTTAGATTTCGATTGAGGGTTAAATTTTGTTTTTTAGATATTTTATATTACAGCGAATTTGACTTTTGCACATCGGCAATAGGTAACAAATAATATATTTATTTCCCTCTATTTTTTTTTAAATAAATACATAAATGGGAAAATAACAGCATCATCCAAAACTGAAAAGAAACAACTGTTTGCAAGTGTGCATGTGTGCACACAAGCTGTCATGTTTGTGTCTCCGTGTATCATCTTGTATGTGTGTATGTACATACATACATATATATGTGTGATTCATGTGGATGTTTATGTATTTGGCCATGTGTTTAACTTTGTAAACTAGCATTAGTTAGTTATTGTTCAATATCTGTTAAATTGGAACATGTCCAATTGTAAAAGAAATATTAAAAATAAAATAAAAACGAAAACAAAAACAAAAATGCTTTATCTAAAAAAAAATATTAAAGAACAAATATTACAACAACTATCGTAGTCCTAATAACGGAACAAAAACTAGTAAAAGGTTATCAAAAATATTCGAAAGAATTGTATATATATTTATAAGGAGTACGATATGCCACATAATATTTACTGCGCACAGTGGTGCAAAATTAAAAAAAGTAATGAATGGTTACAAGCCGCACAGAAGTTTTTACATCAGTGGTAGCAGAGATCCCAACCTGGTTCAGCTACACGAAAAGGAAAAATATGGTTGAGGTAACCATAATCAAACAGCAACATACTATGATTGAATTATATGGTTGTAGTTAAATCATATTATTGTCATTAAAAAAGCACACTTTTAATAATATATCAAACATTACTTTGCTTGCCGTAACAAAATAATGTTTCAAATAACAATAACTTGTTTTCAACGACCACACATTTGTTTCTGAGAACATAATATTGTTTTCTTAACTATTCTACAACAATATATTTTTTTTGCGTGTACTCACTTCACAAGATGTGAAACTCATAAGATAATTAGATCGGAAATGTCGCGTTGTCTATTAAAAAATTATTCTACGTTGGTGTATTTTTATTAGTATTTTTTTCGCGAGATTTTTATATATATAGTCCAGACTGGACACGGCAGTAAAATTTTTTAGTTCACTTGTTAATTCGTAAAAGGATGTTGATATTAGTGTTCTTTTTAATCCAGCTTAACTCATAATACATATATATTGAGTTCTTAACTTTCTCTCCGATAACCCTAAATTGGTAAGATAATTAGCTTTTAATCGGTGTTGCTGCTAGTGACACTCGTTGCAATACAAAAATACAATTTCCTTTAAATGCTGTGACAAAAATTTTGTTTTTAAATAAATTAAATAATAAAAACGTTTGTAGCTGAAACATCTGGTTTTTAAAAATAAATTTCCGGTAAAGTGTTATTAGTGAAAACAAAAACATGGTATTATTAAATTTTACATATGATGACAATAATAGAAAAAACTTAATTTGCATATAAAATAGAAATGTACAAATATTTATTCGAAGCTATTCAATTTTAATACTTATTTAAAAAAAATGATTAAAATCCATAACTTATTTTAAATGCAAAAGAGTCTTTGCATCTAATGCTGCGTTTTCATTAAATATTTAAATTAATTTCAATTATTGTAATGGAAACTAATTTAATAGTTATTGTAAATAAAATACGCATTTGTGTAGCCGCCAATTGAATACGGATTTTGGGTGTCCGTGTTTTTTTAAAGAATTTTTTTGTTGTTTATTTTTATTAAACAAAAATGTAGTGTTAAAACGAAAACTAAAGATAACTAATTAATTGCACTGTGCTAGTTGAAAAATGTAATAAGCAGGAGATCTTGTTTTTAGACTTAATTCTTATACGCTGAATTCAGTGGTGCTAACCGTTTTTTAAGGTTAAGTCTGCTTTTAAAAATAATTAAGATTGAAAAATCTATTAAAAGTACCAAACAAAAATCGTATGCTATGATTCGCTCTAAAGCCTGCTATACATGACATTTTTTTTTTACATTTGACATATAAACTTTTTGTGTGTGACAGGCTTTAGCAGCAAGTGCTTAGATAGCTCGAGTACCTCAGAAAGTTACATGTTCACAGACAGGCTTAACTTTGGTCATAGATATTGATATCTATGTATGTGTTCTTTTCAAGTCACATAGTGCTTTTGAAGAGTGTATCCGATGTTAAAGACTCTGCGAGCTAAGGCCTTAATTGGCAGGTGATCATGGAAATGTGTAACACACTTTGTACCTTACAGACAAAAATGTAGAAAATGATTCCAATTGTAGAACGTAGTTAAATTGATTTGTAAAACCTAGTTTTTTTATAATAAGTGTATAAAAACTTATATTTATAATTGTTTGTTTATCTGTCAAATATTTAAAAGAAACATTTTCATCTAAATTAAATCAACAATCGGGAGGAGCTTTTGCTTATTAACTCCTCTAAGCCGAAGGAAGAAGAAATTCTGCAAAGAAAATGGTATTACAAAGCAATAAAGCCCTCAATGAAATCTTTCGTTACAGAGTGTAAATATGTTTAGTTTACATGTGTGCGTTGTGGTTGCGTAAATGTATGTACATTTGTATGTACGTAAGTTAGTTTTTGTCCATATGTATGTTTGTACATCAATTCAATTGGGAGTGACTCCATCAAGGTTTTGGTTTTTATGTTGTTACTTTTGTGGTTGTGTTACATCTCATGTGTTTCTGTGCAATTTTCTATTTTTGTATTGTTGTTGCACACTACAATGGAACGTATATTCTGAAAAAGTATAATGTATGTATATGTATGTTCATATGTGTGTGCGTATCTTTATCTCTTATTACTTACTAACCACTAGTTACTGTTTTTCTTATTGTTTCTTTGGCTCTTCTATGATTTTGTTTGTATTTTGCATAAACATGAGATGCCATCATACTGCAGACAAAGTGTTCAGTAGTGAAGAAAACAGCAAATGAAATGGTGTAAAACTCAAGGTAGAAAAAATATGAGACCGAATTAACATCCGAATGGAAAAAACTTTACCTCTGATTAAGTTGTAAGAGTAGTTGCTTCAGTTATTTCGATACAAAGATTGCGGGAAAGTTTTTGTTTTAAAACATGAAAACTTGATGTGAAAACTAGAAAAAACGTGTGCATATTAGCGACATAAATACACGCATACATACATATGTACATACATACATAAATTTTTATAAATGTATGCTATATATAGGTTTTGATTACTCAGTATGATTCTCTGGTAAGATTTTTAGTCCTAAATAAAAATATAGCACACTTTCTATTATATATGTAGGCCTTTAGGTAGCCAACGAGTTTTTCAGCGAGTGTGGAATGAGCTTAAGTCTAATTAATTTCAAATCAGAAAAAATTTTGCGATTTTTTAATATACTTATATACAGTTATATGGGCATTTCCTGTGGTAACAAACGTACGTTCGTACGTTCTATAAAAAATATAGAAACCAAAACTTTTGCAAGTATTTTTTGGCGATTTGATAGCATTTTTGAAGCTCAATATTTAGGGCAAAAGATGGATTTCATCGAGTTTAAGTTTTGATATTAATAGTTATAAAAATGTGGTTACAAACGTACGCCAAATAGAAGTAAGCTTTTGGCGAAAGTAGTAAAATGTAAAAATCTGCGAAATGGAACAGAATACTGAAAAGTGATTAATTTAATTTAAAAGTGTATTTATGTCTCTATCAAGAATTTATACAATAAAATATAATATACATATTTATGTTTAATTGGCTTAATTGCCGGCTGCGTACGTACGGTTTACGAACGTACGATTTTTTCACATGTTTTTTTATTATTATCACTATGCCTCTTTCCCTTTTTGAACTTTTGTTTTGTTCTCATTACACTTTTCTCTTCTTACTATTTAGTAATAGAGAAATTTTGAAGAAAGAGTGCAATAGTAACATATTTTTTGCATGTAAAATAATTATATTTGTGTATATAAAAATGTCTTTACAATAAGCTTAAAAAGAAAATATAAAATTTTCCAGCTTCCAGACCAATTTCCTCAACTAATCAATGCTATTATATAAGGATAGACTTTTTTATAATTATAAACAATAAAACACAATGATAATCAACATTTAATTTTTCCATTCTGGTAGACCATTCGGGGGAAATGCCCATATGTTTATGCAAGCATACATCATTCATCAACGAGTAGAGCTGAGAAATAATTTAACTCTAAAATATTTTCTCAAATGTTGTTTTTAAGTACTTGAAGGGCTTGTAAATATATGTACAATAAGCAAAAATAAATAAAAATTAGTGCATTATACAAAAAAAGTTTTAAAAGAAACTTTATTTAATGAAAAACACTTTCGAAAATCCTTCATCAAACAATTTTAGTTTTAATAAAAAAGGGAATAAATTATAAAAAACATTTATGATTTTATAATAATATGTTCACAAAATAGTTTTTCATAAATTTTTTAAAGGCCCTTTATAAAATAAAATAATATTTTTTTATAAATAAAGTAGTAAGAATTTTAAAATATAAAGTATAAAATTATCAGTTGAATAAATGCATTTATTTTTCTAATCGTGAACATTTTACCTACATAAAATGAAGTTTCACATTTCATAAATGTACAATGTGTGTTCGAATGAGCTTCAAAAATAATAAAGTTTGCAATCAAGTCTGTTGCGTGTTGTTCTGATTGTTGCGAGTACGTAAGCAAATAATAAGAGGGAATAATCGTTGTTAATATCAAAATATCCTCTTTTCATCTTTATTTTTCTCCTTCCAGCTTTTGGGCGAAAACGCATTGTTCGCTTGCAAAATTCAATAGTTCACACGTTTGTATATTTATTCCTCGACATTAAAATGCAAATCAAATATTAATGATCTGAATTATATTTTGCCCAAAGTTACAATTATTTTAATTAAAAGATTAACTTTTAAATTAGTTTCAAAATGTCATTACTAATTCAATTCCTTTACTTTTGTCCAAAGCATTAATATTTACATAGTAATTTCTGTCTCAGATTTGCTTAACGCAATACATACATAAATAAAATATGTTACTACATGTTTCTAAAGGTCAATTTTCAATTATTATTATTATTTCGATTATTTGTGTTCTCCTGGACTAAAATTTAATAGAATAATATACATACATACATATTTACTTATTTAATTGATTTTGATTTTAAATACGTTTTCTTTTTTTTCTTTCTTAATTTTTAGTTAACTTACCCGGCACCCAACATAAGACGACTAATATTGGTATAATACTGTACGCCAATAAGTGTTGTGGACACTTTTTTATTCTGGAGTTTCCTCGACCCACTTCTCTTTCTCTTCGTTTCGGCAGAGGAACATGCTGTTGTTGTTTTTGTTGTATTTGAGGTGAAGCAGAAGTTGTTGTAAGACTCATATTGAAATCATTCATGTTTTATTTGTGTTAAAGGAAGTAAACAAAATAAGGGAGCAAAGTAACCGAAGAAAGAAAAACAAACGGAAGTGGCAGTAGTTGTTAAGGGGTATTTATAACTGCAAATGTTTGTTGGGTTTAGGTAGTTTGGCTTCCTTTTGGGTCTTCTCTTTCAATAGTCTGTACAGTTCTATGGCTGTTAGTATGTTTATACTACAATTTATTTATTTATTTTTTATTTTTTTACAATTTCCGCTTCCGTTTAAAGATTTTTAGAAATAAAATTGTACATGCTTTTTATCTTCTTTTTGTGTAGCCTTTTTATAGCTTTTTATTTAGATTTATTTAAACCAAATTGTCAATTGAATAGTCCGTCTGAATAGATTTAAATACATTTTTTGTTCTCTCCTTATTTATTCTTCTCAGCAAGATTATTTGATTTTTCTTAGAAAAATATTTAAATTAGTATTGAGGTTTGGTAGGTGAGTATGTTAATGGAGTCTGGAATAAAACAAAAGAAAAATGTTATGTTTTTTTTTTCTATTAGAAACAAGTTAAAAAATCAATTAAAATATGCAGATTATTTTTTCAATTTACTTCAATTTTTAATATATTAAAAATCTACTTATTTTATTGTTTTGGATTGTACTTTTTTGTAATTATCATTACTAAATCTTTTCCTAAGCATTAAAAAGTCACATGAATGAAATTACAAAAGCATTTTAAGATTTTGATTTATTTTTTAAGGACAGAAAATTATTTAGTTAAAAATTTTTCATTACCGAGTAACACTCTAATCCTAGAATGTATTTTTTATTTGACATTTTTTCATGATAATATATTTAAAACAATTTGCTTAGTAATTAGAAGCTGTCGGTGGAATTTCTCTAAGAAAACTACTCATTTAAAGTAAGAAAAAGTAAATTAAAACTGATTCTTATTATGACTTTAAGGGTAACGTATGGCTACAAACTAGCTATGGTGTTGCTGAGATTTTAAACAATTTTTCGTTTTCAAGATAACTGCCAAAAACCAAAGAATTTGCATCTGAAAAAAACAGAACTTGCTGATGTCAGCAAAACCTGAAGCAATTTTTCAATGTGACTAATTTTAGAATGATGTGCAAATATGTATATATTTTTGAAATGGTTTTGTTTTACCCAAAAACTATTTATTTTTGTAAATTCATTATTTTGTTTATATTGTTTCTGTTGCTTATTGTAGAAAATTTACTTTAAATTTAAGAAAACCGTTTAGCAAAAATAGTTTAAAATTAACTAGACAATCGCAACGCATTTTTCACTTTTTTACAGCTTTTAGAAACGTTTGCTTGCCTTTTGCATTTTTGCGAGCTTTTGTTAACTTTTTCTCTTGTTATTATGCATTTTCTTTTCAATTATTTAACTTTTTCTTTTACCCAATTGTTACGACTTTTTTCTATCATTCCGCATTCTTTCCTTGCAATAATATTTATAATCTTGCTTCAATTCTTGGCTCCACCATCTGCAACTCTCTTAATTTTTCCCCTAATTTTTGCTCATCTAAATCTAAATAATTTAAAAGTACGTAATTTTTTTTAATTTTACAACAAGGATGTCGCACGTGACCAACTTTTTATCAGTCAAGTTTTTTTATTTTTATTGTCTTAAAATGTCGCACTTGATATAGAAATATGCGATTTTACATAACAAAATTTTAAAGTTATTTTTTGCACCCTCAAAAGTCTCTTTCAAAACAAAACGTGTAAAAAAATATTTAAATAATAAAAGTTCAATTTTCGTGACTTTGCATTCGAACATCTCAAAATGGGTTATATATAAATGAAAATGTTTTTTAAATTAGTTAAATTTGATTGCTCTATGACGATGTGATAAAACAAAGTGTTTTCAAGAACTTTTTATTTTCTGGTGGCGGTGGAAATGCCCATCCCTCTAAGGAGCAGGTTTTACTAATATGGTTCATATGTAAGACGTACGTGTTATTATACCATACGGTTCGATCCTGATGTTGGGAATGCCGATATTTCCACCTGGCATGCAATTGGTATTGGTTTTTAGCCCCTACAAATATTTAGAGTAATCCCGCCCAGGGTTTGTCGTCAGAGCCTTGTTAACGCAACAGCGGACACCAAATATTTTAGACAGGTTGACATTATGAAAGTAGTGGCTAAGTGGAAAAAATTTTGATAATTACTCTTTATTTTTCCATTAGACCTCTCTTATACAGCTTCGCAACTTTAAATCTTAAAGTTATTCATAATTTTATAAGGACCATGTGTGATTCCAGCATTCATTTCATTGTGTATCGTATCTTACGAGTATATTTAGTTCTTATAGGATTTTTTTTGGGGGGTTTTAAATACATGTCAATTTCATGTCTGCTTAAATGTCATTTAGACTATTGTTTTTGCTTTTTGTAGTTGCTTTTAATTGTTCTCAGCTCTTTTTTTTCATTTCATTTGAGGGTATTATTTTGTAGTGTTTATTTGTCAGAGTCTTTTGTGTGACAGTTTTTTTATCCCATTTCACTCATTATGTATTTCTATTTGTTTTTGTTTTCAATTGTATGTGTGACTTCAATCTTTTGTTGTTTTTATTTATTTTTTTATTTTACAATAGCATTTATTTTTTTATTCGGTTTTTGTTTTGTTGAATGTACTTTGAAATGTTGTTGCATTGTTTTGTTGTTGCATTTTTAATTACTTTAATGAAAGTTTTAATTGCATAATAGTATCAGCACACTCATTCTAACACACTCTAGCACAAACTCCAAATCCGTAATGAGTTTTACTGTCATGGCTTGTATACTTCCTTTTTTTCCGTACTTTCTTTGCTGCTGTTGTTCCCGTTGCATTGTATACATACGTATACATACATGCATACATGTGTGGATGTGCTTGTATGCGTATATTCCATATAAAGTTAATGAATTTTTGTGTGCATGCGAATGTGCACTTGTGAATGTAGTTGCAGTTGTTATGGTTGGTTTACCATTTGTTGTAGTATTTTGTTGTTGTTTTTGTTGTCATTAATGCACTACAATTAGAAGTTTTATTTAGTCAAAGTATTATTTTATTACAGTTGTTAACAATTTTACAATATCACAAAAAAAAATTAAAAAAGGACTCTGGAGTATACAATAGTAATAAATTTTCTCTTAAGTACGTTTTATCACTTTGTTTAAAATTAATTTAATTTATAATAATAGCCTTATATTGTGTAATATATATATGTCTGAGGTATTACAAAATATTTTTAATGAAATTGATTGCACGAAATTTTGTTCATTTGATAATAGAAGCATAATGAAAACGCACAGTGTTACGGCATCTTTTCTGCTCCAATTTCTTTTCTAACGATCCTTGAATATCAGATAGAAAAGTTTCATGCAACAAATACGAGAATCTTCTCTTCAATTATATGAGGAATGGTGGTCTCTTTACATAGGCAAGGATGAATATGTTAATGCATATAGTATATTTATACTTCTTTTATAAAACTGTTTGTTTTTACTTTAAGGCAAACGTTACTTTTGGGTAAATGTTTTGGCTCGAATTTTTTATAATAAAACTGTTGATTATAATATAATTCCAAAAAACGAAGTTTCATTTACTTTTAATAAAATATGTTCTCTCTCTCTCTCTCAATAAGAACTTCCCATGATCCGAGTGAAGCATCATTACACTTTGCAATAAAATATATTTACATGTCATTAATTATTCTTCTTATTTCATACTCGTACAAACATTATCTATTTTTCATCTTTTACATACTTTTATTTGTTCGTTTATTTGTTGTTAAATGTATCAGTAAATTTGCGTTTTCAAGATTAAAATACTTCAATGGGAGGTTCAGCAAGATACATTACTTTGCACTTTTCACATTTTTGTTCGGCAAAAGTACAGTTTACTTAATGGCTGACTGGCACTGAGCATGGATACAGTTTAAATAGCAAAAGTGAAAAGCAGTCCTTTAAACCACAAATGACTCTCAAAATAATAAATAAAAAGAACAACAACAAAAGCAACAACACCAGCTACAGCAACAATTTCATTTCACTAGTCCTACATTCATACATACAAAATACACAGTCGGAACAGTAAAACGTTAAATAGCCAACCACCAATTCTACAAAAAAGTACAAATAAAAATATCTGGATAAGAGATCGGTATAAAAGTTAAAAACAACTAAAAAACGATGGAAAATTATTTGAAAAGTTAAAAAAAAATGTGAAACGTAATATGGCAATCAATGAACCACAATTTTATCTGTGGCTAAATGTCTATAAGTATGCACAGCACACAGAGCGAAAAAGTAGAAAATGAAATAAACATTTACTATCGTTAGCTATTTATCTTTATGTGGATGTACTCGTATATGAATAATGGATAATAAACCGGAATAAAACAAAAAAAAAATACTACTTTTCATAAACCAAATAAATGGAGAATAGAAACAAACGGCAAAAGCAATTGTTAAGATTTTACAAAAAAAAAATATAATAATAATAATAACAATAACAAAGCGTAAACGAGACAATGGCTTCTGAAATTGCAGGACAACTAAAGTATACCAATACATATTTTGGAGTAAATAATTTTTAATTAAAACAAAATCCCAAGAACATTTTGAAAATGTGTGGTATGTACATGTTAAAAGCCAAATTTTGTAAATAGAAACGTTTTTTTTTCGTTTTGAAATTTGTATGGAAAAAATATATTTTGAAAAGAATTTTCGTTATTTTTCATACAAATTTGAAGCGCTTAGAAACGAAATTTTTTACAAAATCTGCCTATAAATATAATAAACTTATTTTTATATAGGCCTGTAGTACGTCTAGAGCTAAAGTATTAAAAAAATCTTAGGTTTTAGATATTGTCCCAAGAAAAATATTATAAAATATGTGATGAAATAATCCCCTATATTGTGAATGGCATCGTCGTCGTCACATCATGACGACAGTAAATATTATCACTTGTCTACTCTTTATCAGCAACAATTGGCTCTTATTGACAATCTTTTACTAATCTTTAAGGCTTTGTAATTTATTGTAGCATGTTAATAGTAGTCAATTCTTGTCGACAAAGAATAGACTAGTGACAACTTTTAGTGTAGATTTAATGTGACGTCGACGACGCCACATTCACGATAACGTGGAATAAAGTTTTGTATAAATTACGTTTACAACTAGTGAATTCTCTAAATGCTTTTATAATAATTAACCCTTCTTACTCGTATTTCTAAGAAACCATTGTAGATCAAATTATTTACGATATATTTATGCGTGGACTTGGCTCTAGTTTATTCAGTCTGTTTTGCCAAATCGCCAGGACGAAAAGATAATTTTTCAAGAAAGTGTTTGGGACAAATTTGTTTTTATTTAGTACGTGTAACCTACATTAGGCAGTGGTCGAAAGCCATGATTTATCAAAACAATTATTTAGTTTTTAGGACTTGTAAAAATATTTGCACAGGTTGCCTTAAAAGTCCACGATACAAATAAAATTATATTATATTATTATTATTTGCATTCCTTCAAATGTAAAAAACAGTAAAAGAAAACTAAAATTTTAGGAAGACAATTTTTATACCATTAAAAAAATTAATTAATATTTTTTTCTAATTTTTTTTTGAAATTTATCTTTAGACTTTTTGTAGTATAATTAGTTGTAAAAACACAAAATTAATATTTCTGACAAAAATTTATTTTTTACAAATTAAAAAACTGTGCAATCACTTTTGCTGTTAAATTTTCAAAGTTTTGAGTTTAGCTAGAGCTTTTTTCTTTTCTTAACGTATTGATATATTTCAAGTTTGTTTTATATTTAGCATAAATTTTATAAAAAAATAAACGGTGTGCTTAGAAATAAAATCAAACGCTTAGTGAAAGCAAAAAAAACATTTTAATTTGAAAGTTAAACTTCCTTTAAACTATAAAATATATGAAAACAAGTATCTTAAAACTTTTTCCTGTTTAATCTAGCAGAATCTAAAATCATTTAAAATGTGTAAAATTAATCAGTTAGAGGCCGCATAAATTTTTTTTTATCTGACGTAGTTAACTTTCACTGCTTGTAGCCTTAAGTTATAGACTTCACAAAAGATATTATGATTAAAAATAGGAACCCTCCTCTATAATAACAATTTTAAATTTTAACAAATCTATATAGTATTTGAGTACTTCAAGTTCCATAATTTTTACCACATAATTTATGTGCGGCGGAAATTTCACTGTTAAATTCCATACAGAACGGTATCGATAGTTCTTTCAAGCGAATACAAAATTTCGATGATACCTCTCACATACACACACATACGCTTTATTTTATTTTAATTTAAATATAGAGAGCTCATAAAGAAAGACAATATGCCTTTCAGTTCAAATAATTAAAAATCGTATATAAAACGAAATAATTTTCAGTAAAATTATTTACCACCTGTCTCACGATGTCACTTGCAAACGTTCGATCAAATACATATATTGAAAGCAACAACAAATTTTCTAATGTACTTGTTGTTTGCAATACAAGTTGTCGATTGAACTTTTCCTGGTAACATCGTGGGACAGGCCATTAAAATTCCTAAATGGCAAAGCCTTGAACAAGCAAATTTCACTTGAAATTTCTGTAATCTGGTATTGCTAAAATTATATCTATTTTATACGAGCAATTAATAAAAAGCGGCTCACTCTTGAATTGCTATTTAACTGCAAATATTTTCAACTGCAAATTTTACATAATCCTAAGAAGATTTTGTTCATTTTAGGTTTTTATTAACAAATAATTAAATGAATTTAAAATAGCTGGCATTTACGAGTATAATGGTCTACCATATTCGTAACTAAATGAATGTTCTACATTTCTTTATTTATTAGTGTTCATAATATTTTTATATTTTTATTCTTTCTTTTTGGCAGACAAAAATTACTAAACTAATTTGTAGACTACTATTAGGCATTTTAGCTAAGATTTCTTTAAAAGTGTCCTGCATTAAATATAGAATTTGTGTGGCCTACTTTTGAGCTGCAGCAAGAATAAATGTTCAGCAATAAAATTTCCAAAACAAAATTTCTGGTTCAGTGTTGTGCTCCTATTTTACAATAGTTGCTTTTTTCTTGCTTATTAAGCGTTTGTGTTTCATAGAAATTCTGTTGTATGAAGCTTTTTATTATAGCCTCTGCTAAATATGCATGCAAAAATATGTATGTGTGCATACTTTTGTAAGCCTGTGTATTGTTTGCATTGCTTTTGGCAGCTTTTCCTATTTTAATTGCATTTCCATGCGCTCATTAACTTAAATTTGTCTACATTTTATAGGAATTTAATGTATTATTTTTGTTTCTTTTTGAAGTAGTGAAACTTTTGAATGTTACCACTTTTTATTTATTCAAGATTAGTATTACTCTTAATGTGTATTAAATAATGTGCATCCTCTTTTTGTAACCAGGAAGAAGATGTTCGGCTGTTACTTACTGTTTACATTTGCTATTTGGTTGAAATGAAAGATACTCTAAACTATTTAAGAAATATTAAATATTTAAATCCATTTGTTCTTAAGGTACATTAGCATGCGTGCTAATGTTTAAATCTTTATAAATTATACAGATTCTTTCTATTTTGGCCATTGATAAAACGAAATTCATTGGACTGCATAATTGGTTTCAAATTTGCTTGTTTTGCTTGTTCAGTGTTTGTTTTTTCTTAGACACAAATACATATATACATACATATGTATGTATGTACACATATCCATCTTTGTATGTATATAATGAAGATGTGTCATGGGTGTTAGCTATTTCCTCAAACTATTTTCCAATTTTATTTTTAACAAAACAGGAACAATTATGTCGGTTTGATCTTTCTTTGATGCTGTTGCTATTCGTCGTTTTATATGCCGTTGCCAACACACACTAATGCAGCGTACACACACACACGCACTCGCATACATAGAGTCATTGTTAATGCCAAACTTGGCAACTTATTGTTCTCTAAAGACACTTTGTCGTTTTTGTTTTTACCGTGCTATTCGTTTTTTCGTTAGAAGCTTTAAGCGCCAACAAACTTTTTGCAAGTGTAAATTTCTTTCAGCTAAAGGATTATATTGCTTGCCTGCAGTATAATATACTTAATACCGTGAGTAGATACTTCTACATACAATCATATACCCAAGCAGTCTTCGCTTTTGTTTATTGGTGTGTACTCCGTAGTTGTATGTATATACAATGTACTCGTACATATGTATAGTATATGTTTGAGTGTATATCTGCACTACATACATAAGAATAATTCTACGTACGGTGTTAGTTAAGGCCTTTTTGTTACTGTTGAATTGTTTTTGATTTCTCAATGCTGTTTTATTTTTACGTATATAAGTATATGAGGACGATGATGATGCCGTTACATTTGTTTTTCTTTTCAGATTCCCAAGTGCGTTTTTTCCTAATAAATGGTAAGTTGGCAAAAAGTTACAAATGGGTGTATACAAACTAACGTATCAGAAACACGTACATACATACATACATATGTAGGAACGTTCACAGATTTATTGCGACTATTTTGAGAGTGTGATATACATATGTGTCTGTGCAACTGTGTAAATGTCATGCACACAAACACACACATAGACAAATGTAGTTGTGCTCTTGCAAGCTGTAATTAAATGCGGATTAATGCTTGTGCAACAACATAATGAAGAAACAATAATACTAAGTAGAATGAAAGACTTCGTTCGTTAGAATTAGGATACAATAGAGAACGCTGGCAAAAAAACTAAAACAGCATTGCTGAAGTAAAACAAATTAAGACTAAGCAGAAAGATAATTCTTTAAAAGACATTAAGTAGATAGAATTTTAAGGAAAAACTTAAATGCGAAAAGACAATTGCCGATTCAGAAAAACTTATTAAAAACTATTATGTGTACTTACTTGTGTAACTGTAGAAAAATTTAGGCTTAAATAGAAACATTTCATATTAAATTGACTTTATGTCTATTCGTTGCATAGACCTCAGCTTTTATATGGGTCATGAATGCTTCAGTAAAGAAATCCCTGGAGGATATATGCCTAATGACGTGCCATAAACACTGGTAAAATACGGCAAATAAAATCGCAAGAAATAAATATCACAACGAATATAAATTAACAGGCATGTTCTGACACTCTCAGATCGCATAATATTTGCGATAGTGACTTGAACTCACAAGAGAGGTGTTCTGCAACTCGCAATCCCAAGACTTTTGGCCAGTTAAAATCACAAGAGTATACTGAAGTGAACTGATGAATTTAGCCCAAACATAAGTTTAAAGAAACACTAAAATGGTTAATTAATGAAATTTAATATGTTTTCTTTTCATTTTAATCAAAAATATTAATAGTTTTTATTATAATATTGAAATTTATAAAATGTTCTTTTATTTTGTTAATTTTGTCTTCGCATTGTTTACTTATACACTGACGATTTCAACAAGCAGCTGACCTAAATCAATATGGCAAGTCGCAAGCAAAACGCATGAGTTACAGAACATGTAGAAACAAGTTTAGCGATTTGCAACTCGCATGCAATTTGAAAACGATGCGAGTGTCAGAACATACCTGTAGGATTTTTATTATTTTGCACTCAATTTATATTTAAATAAAGTATAGTTTTGATAATCCGATCACCCGGAACATATGGACATGTCTCTTTTACTAAAACGTCCACATTATATAAATAGATGATAATTTTTGTTTTTTTTACTGTAAATATATTTATACATATGTGCCCTTAATTATGAAAGTGGTCTAGGTCATGTGCATTTTTGTTTCGAAATATCAAATAAATCTTTCAAAAACTTCAATAAATATTTAAAAAATATGAAATAAATTTATATAAATCGAGACTAGTACAGGTCTAAATTAAAATGCTGCATAATATTGAAATACTTTTTAATTTGTTCAAATGTAATCTACTAAATACCTCGAGAAGAGAAATATATATAAATATAGACCACTTTCATAATTAAGGGCACATATATGCATTGTGCCAAAGCACCCATTTTAATAAATTTTTGTTAAAGTTAAAATTAAATGAGTCTTACATTTGTCTATTTTTTATACTAAAACCAATAGTTCAATAAATAAATAAAAAATACATTTATTCAAGTCACAAGCTCGTATTAAAGTCGTATGCGTCTAATAATACAGCAATGTGTTTTTGTTGTTGGTAATTTTCAAACAGGCGTGAATTCGTATATGCTTTTCAAATAGTTGTACTGATACCAGGTATGGGAGTATACTATTTATTAGATACATTTGCAAAAATATTTTAAACAAACGAACACAGAAAAAAGTATTCACCAATTAATATTTTCAATTAAGAATTTAATTGTATTAATTAAATTTTTAATTGTATTAATCAATTTGAGTGGAAAAATTTAATTGATATTATCAAATTGTTTATATGAGAAAATCTAATTAATTTTTTAATTGATACTACAAATATTTTAATTAGTATTACAAAATCATTCATATTACTTTTTTGTGTGAAATGAATTCAATTTAATTTTCAAATTATTTTAAACAAAATTGCTTCTCCTGAAACATTCATTTTCTATATGCAGTCATGTCACAGAATTTAATTCCGTTCGGAAACTTAATTCACCCACAACAGTAAGCATACAAGGCAAGATTAAAATATGCATATAAAGAAATTAACCTCCTAAACATTATGATTTAATACAAAATTTTATTGCCGCAAATGTAAAATTAAAACATTTTAAAATTAAACTCGAATTGAAACAAAGCCAATCTGAGCGAAATCTATCACGCGGCTGATAGTATCAAATTAAAATTCCCATACATGATTTAACTTCATGTCACTTCAAACAATTTCAATTCACAAGAGTATAATGCAAGGTCATGTTCTAATGTCTAGAGAATCCAACGAAGGCAAAACAAACTTTTAAGGTTAATAACATCTGATGCAGGGTACATTAAGAATTCAAATATACATCGTGGTCACTAGTCATTGAAGAAATACGCAGGCAAATATTTAACAAAACTCGAGTAACATCCTAATCCACTTGCTCGTAATACTTTGAACTTTACTGAACACATCCGCCTAGAAAAGAGGAGCACAAGGGCTATTATACTCAACTCTCCAGATGGGATTTCTTGAAAATACTTTTTTTTCCTTTTTTGATTTTTGTATTATTTATAATTATCACTAAGCTTATCTCCAACAGTGGTCGGTCCTATAAATTATATTTTAAATTTAAGATTTGAATACTTATTATTAGTTCCCATTTGAAGATACAATAAATAAATACATGTATTTAAAAAAAAACGATAAAATGTACGTGTAAACTTCTGAATTCCAATTGCAACACAATCGGTTTTTTTCACTAAACTTGTATGCAAGCAATACTCAACACTTGTTTTTTATTGTTAAGATTTTATGTTACAATGTCCAAGCTTAAACTTTAAGAAGTAGGAAATATTTTGAGACCTTATCTACTAAGTCAAACTAAATATAGAAAAAATTCCAAAAATCCATATCAATTCCATATCCATTTGTGCACAAAAGACAAAAAAACAAAATTTACTCACCGAATTATTTAGCAAAAAATAATGCTGCCCCGTTTCTAGCAGAGATTCCAGATATGTCCAGATTATCGGAATAGTACTGTTAATATTTTCATTAATTCCAGTTTAGATACAATCACAAAGTTTATTAAAAACTAACTGCTGCTCAGAAATGATAAGAATTTTTTCAGAAAAAAAATTATTATCATGAATTCAGCAGTTTAAAAATATCATCTTAAACTAACCAGAAAAATGCCATGTGCTCACTCACATCTACTTCAACGCACGCTTCGTTCCTCTGACAGACTTGTAAATACCACAAAATTATAAACATGTACATATGTCTGTATGTTTATAAGAAATAAATACAGATGAGTGTATGTGTGTGTGTTCGTTTGTTTCGTACACACACCATTAAATCTTATACATGATTTTAAAATATTTCTTTTCTATCAGAAATAAAATATGTACATAGTAAGAGTAGAGAATAGAAAAAAAAGAAACCGAAACAAATACAAAATGGAAAAGACTTAAGGCCTAAACATTTTAAGTTGAGCTGCAACACAAGTTCACACACAAAACAAGTACATAAATAAATTTTCCAAGATTTTAACTAAACAGAGCACAACAGAACAGAAAAAGCAGCTACTGGAAAATTCACTGAACTTAACAGCAATATAACAAGCACAACAATACTAACAACAACAATATTATGAGTAGTTTTTAGATACACACACACACACACACACACTCATGTACTCGCAATTCTGCACATACTGGTACATTGAACACACAGACTCACACATGTATTATTATGTGTGCTAACACGTCTACAGCAAGGATGTTCAAGTATAGATTAAGGCTCCTCTAAAAGGCAATTGATTAAGTTTTTTGATGAAAGAAGGGATTTTTGTGAAGATGAATAGAAAACAGGGTTATGATATAGTTCAATGTCCAGTATGAAAGCAAAATCGTTTGTTAAAAGGATTATTAATTTTGCCTCTCCATTGATCCAGTCGTTTCTATTTACTTTAGCACAATTTTCCCAAAAGCTGCTAGAGCAGAAGTTAAAAATTACCAACACAAAGTACGAGAAAAAAAATCATAGTCTAGTATTGAAAAATATTGATTAAAGTTTAAATATTAGTTTAACATGAAATAAATTATGTGCTTGAATAAATATGTATCTCTACTGTAGCAGTGATTAGGATTATAATGTATTGTTGAACAAGTTCACCCATTCAAATGGGAAATTAATCTAACTGTACAAAAATACATACATACATACATAGATACATATAACAAAAGTTTGTGCTTTAAATATGAAAATTTTAAAGCACTTGGGTCGTTTTTCTATGAAATTTGTTGAGAGATGATATTTTTATTTGCATTTGATTTCTGTTTATAGGAAAATAACTTGTATGAGTATAAATGCTGTGATTCTTAAATTTAACTTACACTTATAAAAATTATTTAGTAATATATAAATAAAAAAAGGCGCAGGCCCATGCTAAATAATATTATTTTTATATTCATGATTTGATTAGGCTAAAGTTTACATTGTCCAGCCAAATTAGATGTGATATTTTCTTAATAACACCAAAGTTAGTTGTAAATATTCTGAGCAGAACGTAACAACCAATATATACTGACCTGTTCTGCAAATCACGACATGTCAAATCACGGTGATTTCAAAAAATTAATAAAAACGAAATCATTGCTTTTGCAAATTTCGCGATTTATAGTGATGAAAGTTGTAATAAAATATTCTATTATACATAAAAAAACTTAAAATACAATAAAAATCCACTAACGAGTTAGCTATTAATAGTTTGTTCTTAAAATCACGTGATTTAAATCACCGTCATTTACAGAACAGGCCAGATAATTTGTTTTTATCTTCCCGCTATAGAAAGCTACTGAGTTTACCAAAATATTTATTATGTCCTGTGTGTGTGCATGTATATAAAGATATCGTAACGTAACAACGGGTCAGGCGAATTCGCCGCATTCCAAAGATTTTGCATTCATTTTGATGTTGTAAGATAGTGAATCGATTCAGTTTGATAGAGTTTTAAAAGTTTCGAAAATAAAGTTTTCTCAAAGCTATTGTTTAAAATAAATTTAAGCTACAGTACACCGCTCAAGTTCTTAATGTAATCATGGGCTCTGCTGTAATTGAAACCAACTAAAAATATTTTTAATTGAACCCGCCAATGGTGACTTCAATTTTACTTTGATCAATGGTGACGCCGACCTCATGCACCACGATTTTCAACCGAAGATTTTTCCAAATTTGTTTTTAATATATCATGTTTTTTTTTTTAACTTATACTCTTTGAGAATAAAGCAAAGATATTTAATCAATTTAAGCTCTTTTATTTCAATATCAACATTAAAAAATATTGTTTTATTACATTATTAAAAATAACAGCGACTTAGGTATACATTTTTCAAAATCAAGAAAAAAATAAAAAATCACATATTTATAAAGGAAGATAATGTTTTTTAGTCTTTCGACATTAGGAGCTTTTACACAATAAATAAAAAAATATAGAAAATAAATAATGAAAAATGTATACTTGGTTATTTTATTCACATACACGATGACACATGGTCTCACGCACCAGCTTAGTAAAAAAAAAATACAAAAATGTTGCTCACGAAGCAGTTTCGTCATTAACTAAATGTAGGAGATGTGCACTGAGGCAGCTACTTGAAATTGCAACCAAAAATAATAATAACAGGGAATAATGTTATTTGAATTTCTTAACACACCCGATCTCACAGACAAATAGGACTCAAATGGCGGGTTAAGATAAAAATTCGAAAGTGTTTTTATTTGTTTGGAATTACAGAGTAGACCCTCTGCTCTTAAGTTCAAAAAAACAAAACGTTTGCTAATAATTTAACTAAAATCAAGTGATTCGATCAAAAACTATCGTTGACGAAAAATATCTAGAACATCATTTTTTTTCCAATAACTTTAAAATTATTCTCTTGCTTTAGCATAAGCTTTAGGATTTGTATTCTTAGTAACAGAAGTTGTTTTAGCTGATTCATCAATTGATATTATTCTAAATGACAAAAATGACTAAAAAATACGAAAAACTTCAGGGAAGGCCTGCAGGACCAACTGATTCCAATCAAAACTTAAACAATTTTTGAATTTTAACTGCAATTTAGTGTTTGCATAAAATAGTGTTTTAATGATTGCATTGAACTGTATTAAAAATGTTATTTTCTACTTAAATTCCTTTTTTAATTTTTTTTAATGGGAAATAATACTGAAAAAAATATCATCGAAATGCAACCAACAAAACAAATTATTAATATTTAATTTAAAAAATAATAATCATCATTGTACATAAATACAACCGATTTAAAATTTTGTAGTCATTTAAATTTCTCAACAAAATTATTTGTTAAATTATATCATAAGGAGATGGACACACATATAGAAGTAACATAAAAAGTTATGTTTTGTGTTTATTCATTATTTGCATATCTAATAAACAAGTAATACTGAGGTTGCAGGTTCAACTTCGCCCAAAAACATTTATTTATTTATTTATTTTCATATTTATTTATTTCAACAATTCGTATTGTTAATATAACAATAAATTTAATTGAAATAACTTTGAAACCGAACAAAAATATATGTTGAAAAAATAAATAATTACTGAACTTGAGCCTAACTATGAATTATTTCTGATTAAAATTCACTACAGTTCAATTAAAAAATCTAAAAATAAATAAATTGCAATATATTTATTTGAAAATAATTTTCAGATTTTTCTTTAACTTACAATTTCGTTAATTGTATTTACAAAAATTTTTGTAGGCTCAAAATCAATTAATTATTTAATTGATATAATTAAATTAATCGTTTTTACAAAGCTTTGTATTTATGTGTAAATCAATTATTTATATTTCAGTACGTGAAATGTGAATAAATTTTTTTTTCATATGATTTTAAGCAAAACTGCTTATGTATAGATATATAAGTTTCCATAGTTCCTACAAGGAACATAGGCCCATAACAAATGTTTATTGGGATGAATTAAATTATTATAAATTTTTATTTGCAATTATTTCTCTGCCAAAAGTTTCCTCAGCCTATTAAATGTTTTCTTGCCAGTATAAAGAACAACATTTAAAATTCCAGCACATGAAAATTAAAAAAAAAACTGCAAAATCATCACAAAACCATAAATAAGCCTTAAAAAGCTCACATTCAGCCGTTATCACTTTCTTTTGTTTACTTTCTTTTTCCTAAGTCATACTTATATACACATACAGTCTGATATTTCTCTTCTAAGACAATTTTGTTTGTTTTTATTATCAAAACTTTTCCAACTGAGCGTTTAATTATACAGTTTTGTTGTGTTTGTTTTGACACTTAATCGGTTTTCAGACTTCAAGACAAACGCGTGTACATTTGTTATTTTAATAATTTTGTCAGTCTGCTGCCATTTGTTTTTTATTAGCTTTACTGCGCATTAAATATGAGATTGAGATCCGTACTTCCCCTTAAAGAAACCTTATTTTATTTTATTTTCATTGCGTACATTTTATTTTTGTTTATGACATATTTTAATTTTATAAGAGATATTAATTTTTATTTCAATTTCAATGCAAAACGTAAGACTAAGATTAATATATGAAAAAAAGTTGCTTACGCATATATAATTCTATTGCGAAAAATTAAATTTGGAACAAAAATATTCGATAAAATTGTCTGCATAAATTTTCATCTGTTTTAATAACAGTATGCAACAAATGAAGACTTTTGGGTAAAAACACGGATTGGATAGTAAAGGTTCGATAGGACTACCAAAGAGTGTAGAGGTGACCAAGAGGCTTTATAAAGGGTTTATAAAAAGATTTTCATGCAAAATTTTTCTTATTTTAAATCCTTAGTAACTTTAATAAATAAGTTCTCTATTATTTTTCATTCGATGTTATGTCAATAAAATACAAAAAAATTGCCGCTTGTCTAGTCGCTGTCGAAAGCAACTATTTTCACTTCGAGAGGATACGGGTAGCATTAAGATGTGTTCTTAAAATGTGTTATTATGTGGCGTTTTTTTATTGCGAAAGGCATAAAGTTAAATTTACTATAGTTTCTTATAAGAATGTTTCTTTTTCGTTCTTTCTTTATTGCTTATGCAAAAAAGCAATAAACTTTTCAATCTTAAACTCCAGCGATGGAAAGCATAACAATGACGGTATTTTAAAATGATTTTTTTTATTATGCTCATTGTTATCGAACGTGAAATAAAAAGAAAGCACTTCCTCATTTAAAATGAAACAAATCGAAAGTTATTGACTGAAAATATGCAGCAAAAAGTTTGTTTATTGAAGTGTGAATGTATAGAAGATGACTTGAAAAAAAAAAACTAAAATGTAAGTTATGTCTAATTTGTTGATTTTCATTGCTGAACATGATGAATTTTAATGTGAAGCTGGGTTCTGTGGAACTTTGCATGCAATTGACGAAATATAAAATTTGCTGATTTCCATATTAAATACAACATTATTTTTTTAATATAAAGTGCTTATCAGTTGCAAACTTTGGAAATTTCCAAAAAGTTTTAGGGTCTTATTCAAAAAAACTTAACAAAGCTTTGGCAAGCAATATTAAGTAAAGTTGTATTCAAAAAAAATATTATATCAAAATTCTAAAGTAGGCATCCACGTTTGTTAACAGTACTTTAAGTTGATATTTTCAAAATGTGTATTTTTTACCTAAAATATTTTTGTTAATATAGCACATATTGATTCATGTTACATCTGAAAATGAAGCTAGAAGTGCTAGCTCTTAGCTTAGGTTTATTATTTCTGTCATCTAATGGAAAACATCACCAAATTATCCAATTGATTCGAAATACAAGCAAAATCCATAAAAAAAATATTAAAATAAATACAATTATACAAAAATGTTTTAGTGATGTACATTCAAACAAAACGAATCGAAAAAAGCTGGATATTCAAATACTCATTTCGTTCGAATAAAATAAATTGAGATAATTTTTCTATGTTCATCATATTTTTTTACTTTTACTTCATAAAAATGTTTATCTGTTTTGTTTCCATGTCAGAAGCTCATATTGTTTAAATTAGGTTGCTTTACTTCAACAAAATAAAAATTAATTTAATAAAATAAAAAATTATTTGAATACTCGAATGAAATTGCACTCGATGTTGTACATCATAAGCTGTGAATTGGTTGTTGAACACGGTGGTGTTACCAGAATTTATTATTAAATCAAACAATAATTAAAGTTGTCTTTTGAATACAATTTCTTAATAAAGCAATGTTAGCCTTAAAGTGCTTGGTAACTACTATGAACTTTAAAGCTCATATAAAAAAATTTTTTGAATAAGAGGGTTAATCTTTTCTTTATATGTAAGAGAATTTGCTATTCTCAAACATATTTTGAAAATAAATGGTATCTTAATATTATTTTGTGGGCAAGGAGTTAATTAACTTTAGTTTGGGGGTTTCCCTGAGATGATTTTTGATAAATTTTTATTTTGTGTTACAATCAATAACTTTTATTTGTATGTACATTTCTATGTGCATTTTTACTTTTATTCAATTGCTCAACGTTTTGTTGGCTTTTTACAAATTTGTTAATTTTATATTACTACTCGTATACTTTATGTTATTTAAGCTGAAACTATCAAATGTAAGATCAATTTTGTTTAAAAAAATTAACAAATGAACATCAATACATGTGTAAAATAAATACAATTTGCAATTAAAATAATTACGGCACAAATACAAACAATTATAACAGTTTAAGTTTCTATAACAGATATAGTCTGATATTAGTGTTGTCTTTGTATTATTTAGTGTTCATAGTTTTTTTTTCGTTTGCCTATTCCTAAATTAAATATTATTGAAATAAATTGCTCACTGGGTTCTTTAATATTTTTTTTTTTGAGAAATAAGTTGTTTTATAAAAAAATTAAAGACTTACTGACGTATTCATAAAAAATAATTTAGATTTACAAACGTTCATTGAACAAATTTCCATACAAAATATATTTGGCAAACATAGAAAAATGTTCCATTAGTTAATATAATAATCAAGTATTTAATTCATTAAATTAAATTTTTATTTGATTTAAGGTGAAAATTTAATTAATTTTTTAATTGATATTACAAAATTTTTAATATATTTTATATTCATTGTCATTATATTCTGTATTCGACAAGTTAAATCACACGGAAAAATTAAGAAACATAACAAAACAACATCACCGCATGTGACTTTTCAGAACAGGCCCGTAAGTTACCAAGTCTTTACTTTATATAGTTTTTTTCTATATGTTTTAAAATTTGTAATAAGATCTGGATATTCCTTTTAAGTTTACAAATTTTCTTGAAGTCCATGTATGCTGAATTTCAACCTTGCTTATGAAAAGCATATCGTGCAATAAATTTAACTGAAATTTTAAACTCTCCACATTATTCTTCGGCTTACTGTGTTTTCTATTTAAATCTAAAACTTCAATTAAGCATTCTAGTGGCATAAAATTTATTGTGCTAAATAAAAGTTTTTAATTAATTCAGAAGCAAACTTTTAATTGCGCATAATAAAAAACCTGTCTATTTTAAATTTATTTGCAACTTAAGTTTTCTTTGTATGTATCTATGTACGTATCTGCTCGTTGTGTCATGAAATGAGTTTTATTTTATTCCTATTATTCAATTTGCGTAAACTATCGAGACGCATGATGAATGTTATTATTTATTATCACTCATACGCAACCACACACCTTTTTCTGCTACAAACTTCGTAATGATTGGAGCGAGTTTGATGTGTTTTCGTGTACTTTATTTTATTTAAGCTGCTTCTAAACTTGTTATTGTTGTTTTATTTGGCATAAATACGAGAATTCGCTCATGAATGTGAAATTATTTAAAATGAAATTTTAATTATTTTTCCTCAACTATTTTGGTTTAATTATGGTTTATTATCTCGATGGCTGTTTTATTGAGTTCACAGTTGAGTTGGAGTTGTTCTTGTTGTTGCTTTTTCACTCATTTTTATTGTCATTCGTTATTTGCCATTATTGCTGTCCTCAGTTAAACAATAAACAATAAATAAATGAAAATAAAAAGTTATATTGAAAACATTAAAAACAACGGAAAATAATAAAAGCAAATCCTACAAAATAACATTGCCAAAGATTGACAGACAGACAGACATTTATTATTTCTGTTAAATCAAGCAAATGCAAATTTAAACAAAAATTAATTTGTTTATTTGTTTGTATATTTTAGTGCTTTTATTGTTTTATTTATTTAATTTTCGTTTCCATTTAATGTTCATGGTGGATTTATCGTGAAATGTGCGAGTATAACAAGTATAAAATTAAAAAGAGAAAATTCAATAAACTTCTGCGAGCTTGAAACAAATTAAAGTAAAAAAACAAATAATTAACTGTGTGTATATACGAGTAATTTTATGGATTTCGTAAAGAAAGCATTTTAAACAAGTTGTAGAAACTTTTATATAAATTTTTGTTTTATTGATTATAAACTTCTGACAAGCCACTGAATTTCAATATATTTTATATTATGTTACAACAATCCGAAGAAGATTTTTTTCTTTATATATTAATAAATCAATCTAAAAGAAAATCATTTTGGCAACTGGTTTTTTGCGGACTTTGCAGCAAAATTAAAAATATTAATTAAATTGTAACAACATTTTTCAGATGCAAAAGTTATAAAAATTTAAACTTTTTTCTCATTCGTTACTTCATTTTGTGTCCAATGAAGTTGAACGTGCAATTAATAGTCTTATATATGTATAACATTTTTTCCAAAATCAGAAGCATCGATTTTTTTATAATGGGTGATTTCTAAGTCCGATAGATCTTTGAATTGTAAAAGATAACACGATATATAAAATTTGTATCCAAACAAACTATTTTTTGCTACGAAAGATCAATACATGGAACTAACATTAAAAAGTGATTTCGGGCAGCTTTTTTAATGATGAAGAGCATTCTGGATGTCCTAATTTGGGACAATTTTTCGAGCATCGCTGGTCTTATGTATGAATTGGTTGTGTGTCACAAATTGCAGCTTGTATCTTATAATAATAAACCAGTAACTTCATTAGTCCTCATGAGAAATGTTACAGAGGTGTAAAATCGCAACACCTTGGAGGCTAATTGAGAAGTTTTTTTTTCTCAAACTCAACTTATCACCAATCCTGTTGAAACCAAATCCACCCCGGCTCAATGACATCCATATTTTCAAACAAATAATTACTACTAATGGTTTGGTATCGATCTCCATTGACCGTAAGGCATCATGAAGTAAAGCGCACCAAATGTTGCATTTTTCGGAACGTAATGGAGTAAGTAAAATCTGTTGTGGTTTGGTTTTACTCCATATTGTTGATCATAATTTTGAACTAAAATATTTGGTAGCGTTGTCCAAGAATCAATCTATTCACGATGATTTTTCAAAGTATACTGGTCATTTCTGTCAAGAAGTAATTTGAAGAAGAAGGAGCTTTTTACATAAATCACAGATCCGGATGCAAGTTTTAACAACAACAAGCTAATTGTTTAAAAAGTACACAGGTTTATTTAACGAACATGTTTTTGAAAATTATTTAAAATTTTATTTATCATTTAAGAAATTTATTATTCGACATATTGTCATAATTATATTTTAATTTTAATTTTATTTGCTGGTGGTTCAGCTTGGTCTATATGCATTTCATTATTGCTGTAACAAATCATCAGTAGACTTCTGTATTTTATTTGGTTAGATTTTTTACGAATTTTGGTATGTATTTAGTTTTATGAATTATATGATAGGGCCTACTTAAACAAAAATTTTATTAAATTTTTTGAATTTAGTAATTGAATACAAATTAAAATAGTTTTTGGGTATCCAAATATTGCTCAATTATGTACATTTTACATCCCAGCAAAAAAAGAGACACCAAAAAAGTCATGAAAATGTAGAGTTTGTGATCTGGAAGTAGTGAAAATTTCGATCCGATCCAATGATTTTTACACAGGGTTGTCATTGCAAGAAGTTCTCTTTTCCAATGCCTGGTCACTGAATTGGAAGCGATATTAAGAAAAATTCTCTTTTTTATGTTCTATGATAATATTTTCATCTAGGAAAAATGGCAAATAGTTACATATATTAACAATTAGTTTATTTTTGTACAAATTTAAGACCGAAGCAGTGTATTCATGTAAATTTAAGGAAATAACTTTTAAATTTTAGACTAAAATTAGTTCATAAATTTCTTTGAAAAAATTAATTTTTATTTAATTCTGGTGAGTATTTTCTAACACTATGGAGGAGTTACAAGGTTTTGTGTGACTAAAATAAGCTTCTAAATGGTTTTTTGCTCACTCTCGGCAAATTCAAAATATCGAATTTTTGGAAGCAATGAAAATGTAGTTCCACTAGAATGACTTCCATTTTTTTCACTGGGATACTTATTTTATATCTTTTTTATAATACATATTGCATATGAATTTAATTTTCTATGTTTGTTTTTTTGTGGACTCTGTTGGCCTATTTACGCGTACAATTGAAATTTTTACGAAAGTTTTATGGCTTAAAATTAATATTTTTCTAGAACAAATCTATTCTATTTTTGTTCTTATTTAAAAAATAAAAAATAAAATAATATATATATTTATTCTACGATAAAAGTATACATATGTATATTTTCACCGACTATTAGAAAAAACGACAAATAACATTTTATTTGTTTTTACAAAAATTGAAAATAGCATGCAGAAATAAAACAACTTGAAATGTTAAAAGCTTCTGTAGTCATAATAGCAACAACTGTATGCATCACCATGACTTTAAAGCAATTGTTAGGGAAAAATATATTTTAAAAATATAAAGTTACTTTCGCATTTGTAATAGAAATACAAATACATACTTCTCTGAGTCTTAAACTCAAACTAAGTACATACATACGTATGTAGTTCACACACACACACACACATACTCACTTATTACACATATGAAAATTATTCTACATTTGAAAATGGTTTGTGTGTTGTAAATATTACAGCTACGAGTAGAATCATTTGTGCCGAAATGGAAAAGCATGTTTAAAATAAGAACAAGAAGAAAAAACTACAAGTTAATTCTATAGCAAATTGTTAGTAGTTTACTATTGGGATTATTTTCTAACACACACTAACTTATATTCACACTTTACTCAAACAAATAACAACAAATGCACCAACACATACACACTCTCAAAAATATAATAAATGTAATGGCGTCAGGTATACATATACATACATACATACATACATATGTTCTTACACTGTTGATCAAATGATTATAACCGCTTGAATTTCTAACATCAATTATTATTTTTACGATATAGGAGAAGCTATTTTTTTAAATAGCCATCACAGCAGAGAGTTCAGAAAAATGGTGTGAGGGACAATAATATATTGTGAAGCAATCGATTTAAAATTACAAGATTCTGTAAATGAAATTTTCGGACCAGTGATATGAAATCTGCAACTTATCATGCCAGATTTGTAAGAGCTAATTTTAAGTCATAGTCTTCTTAACTTTCGACCTAAGCATAGTTGGAAATCATCAACCGTATATTTTAAGTTAATTTAAACAAAGACGTAGCACCCACAATTAAGAAATGAAAAATATTATTAAATTATAAAGTATTAAATTTTTAATTAAAATAAGTTAAATAAGTTAAAATAAGTTATAATTATACAGAAGACGGTTTATAATTGGTTTTGCTGCAAACCAATTGGTTTGTGGTAAAAATGAACTCGTGAACGAGTTCGAACCAAGTCTAGTTATAATTATAATATATAAAAATGATTTATTGAATTACCTTGTGGACGTACAACATCAAAAGATATTTCAACATCGAAATAAATAAAAAAATTCTTGATTAGTGTTTACTGAGATTGAAAGTGAGAAATATTATAGAAGCCATATGTACCTTTTTATAATCGTTTGGGTATGAGAATGCCTTCCGCAAGACGACCACCAACTGAAGTGTTTGATAACTTTGCAAGATTATTTGGTGTTGTTCAACTATAACATGGAAGAGTTTTTGGGCATTTTCGTAACTGTGGGCAAAATATAGAACAACCACAGTACACCAAGAACTAAACAGCAGATAAAACATTGGGTTTTTCTTATAAAAAATAGGAGTCAAAGAAAACCAAGTCAGTTTTCTCACTCAATAAAGTAATGGCGACCGTTTTCTTGGGATGCTATTGGTTAGCTTAAAAAAGGTAAAAAAACTAAATAGCGTAGACTATGCCAATTTATGAGATCGATTAAATAAGAAATTGAAAACGAACGACCGTATTTGGAAAAGAAAAAAGTTATTTTCCATCAGGACAACGCAAGGGAAAATTCGTTTTTAAGATTCGTTATCTTGGTTGGTACCCATTTACACGATTTGTCTCATTTCAAAGTGCTGAAATTCTCGTGGACGATTGATAAGTCGGTAATAAATATTTTAAACTTGGCACTTTTAGGAATACGCGGACTTTAAGTTCACAATTGTCAGGTCTTTGCGCTCTTCTGAAAAGTTTCAATTTGCATATTGTATAGTTTGACGTGGTAGGGACAACATATGCAGTTTTTATGGTAAAAATAAATGAATTAAGCTACAAGTTGCTGCCTCTATTCCCCCTTTTCAGCTGATTTATCATCAAGTAACAATTTACTGCACATGAACTTGAAGAAAACGCTAGACTATGTTTAAAAATAAAATGATTTTTTTTCGAAAGAAGAGTGTTTTGTTCAAAAAGTTGGATACTTTTCGCGTAAACGAAAAAAAAATTATAGTTGTTTTCTGGAAAAGTGACTGTTGAGACAAACTTTTTTGTTTTTATTTGATATTTTTGTGATGTGCCCTGAACTCTTTTTCCGTCGATGAACCAATGCAAAAAAAAATTAAAAATACGTGACGTGCTAAAAACAGAGATTGAAGTGGTTCTAATCATCTGAACGGGAGTGTATTTAAGAAATATATTTTTATAAATATTGCACTTGTAGGTACAGTGGACAAAAAAAATATCACCTGAATATGTTACTCGGTAAATGATACCGAACCATAAAATAAATATTTCTAAAAAACTAAACAAAATTCTAAAGTAATAGTATTTTAACTAAAATTGTATATAAATATTATGTTTAGTAAGTTCATACTTGATTGCAGATTGTAAGACGCTCTTTTAAGCACAGCAGCGAATATAAATTTAAGATTAGTTACTGCCATGGTTATCTGAATGAACTGAATTTTTCGACGAAAAAATACGAATTGTTTTTCAAAAACATAAGTGTTGATAAAATAAATTTCTAAACTTTTGCAAGAAACTCAAAAACTGCCACCATTTTTCACTTCAACTGTATATAATTCATACGTTGGTTGTATTTTGAAAAATAATGCGTTTTTGTTTGTGGGTTACTACTTTAAAGAATTCCAGCACTAAAAGGAAGAAACATAAGAAAAATTATTACAAGCAAGTACCACCAGCAAGAGTGTATGGTATCATTCTGAAGTTGAAAAAAACATCTATTGTGTATAAAAATAAAAAAGCTGGAATGGTTTTTGCAGCTGGGTTATAATATATGAATTTATTTTTAAAATATATGTGTAAGTACACATGAAACTTTTGTCTCACAAACAATGAAGTACACACAAATACATTCATACATTCATACACACATACACTGCTTTCCTTCTGGCATCTACTTCTTTAATAGTTTGAATGAAATTTTTCTGCAACTAAAATCTATCACAATATCTTCAAGTTTCTCCTTGCGATTTGTTTATTTGTTTGCTTTGGCTGCAATTTTTCGTTATGTTTCTTATTTGCTTTGCATCAGGTGCATTGAAAGTTCAAAGTTCATTAAATTATTTAAGTTTATATTTTAACTGAATAAGTAAGAATTAAGTATGATTTAAAATTTGTCTCAAGCAGCTTCAGTTCTTGCTTAGATAAAACTTTATAAAACAGTAATTAATGTTTCTACATATTTTGATCGTAAATGCTAAATTTAAAAAAGGAAACCTTGTTTGGCTTAAGTATTGATAAAGTAATAATTAAAGAAGTTCGAGTAATCTTTCGCAAACTTCTTGTAATTAAATGTAAAATTTCAGTTCCACTTTCATTTAAAATTTTACTCTTAAGGCCATCGGGGTTGAATAACTATAAAATAAATATATTTGTACATAATGATTGTAAACACAACATAAACACTTATTGTTGTTGCTTTAACTCTCTTTTAAAACTTTTAATTATGGTCATACTTTTAAGTCAGTTGCACAAACGAAATTCAACCCTTCGTGAAACTTTTATTACAAGTTCTTTTCAAAGTCATAGCAAAATATTTAAAAGCATTAATTAACTTTGATTTAAGGACATTAATCATTTTTATATAAATGACAGTCAATAATAGGAATAACGAGAGGATGATAAGAAAAGTCAAGAATGTTCGTAAAGTGTGATATTTCTAAAAGAAAGAAGTAAAGTTTTTAAGCTACTTACTTTCTGTACAGAATATTTTGTGACTTACGTTGATAATAAAGACATTGAAGAAAAATGCAAAATGATTGTTTCAGCAAATGTAAAATAATATTTTTTAAATACCTTGAATTGGAACCTAAGTAACATAAATTTTTAATTTAAAAAAGTCTTCACTTAAGTGTCAGTTAGAGTTGAAAATCTCAAACCACAAACATAGAAAACTATTAGGCAAGGTTATAAAGAACACTGACCGGTTATATCAAGTTATCGCGAATTACCAAAAAATTATTTTGTTTCCAAAACTTTTAATAAGTTGAGGTATGCTTTCAGCGTCTTTCAGTTATGGCGAGTTCTTGCTTGCAATGAACTCTTTTTTGGAGTCCTATGAAGAAAACTGTATCGGTATTTACATGCTTTTATGAACAAATAAATATCGCACATTATTTTCTGATGTTTTTTAACAAGATTTTTTTATATCACGTTTTTTACAGCAGAGCCTTTTGAAAAATTATTGCTTTCCTACACTGAAAGAATTTTCGGCAGAAACTCTTTGAATTTCGACATTAATCTAATGAAAAATTCATTAAAATTCAACCAACGTCTCACTTTGTTGGATTAATGAAACTAGTTTCGTTAAAATTATTTTATTGAAAAGTTCATAAAATTTATTTAACAGTGTAATTAATGCAGTGCCATAACTTCATCGAAACAATTAAATAATTTCATGAAAGCAATGAAATAACTTAAATATAAAGGGGTTTCTGAATAATTAGAAAATATCATAAATCCAATAAAATATTCCAACGAAACCAGAATACCAAGAAAGCAATTCCAATGAAATTCTTTCACAATATTCTTCAAATTTTCATTGGATTTGTGAAATTCTCATTAGATTTGTGAACAATTTTTAATAAAATTGTTTCGTTGGACTAATTAAGCAAAATTCATTTGGTGTAAATTTATTGAAAGTATTTTTGCATCTTGATTGTATTTACTTTAAACTGTAAATACTACTCCAGTTAAACTGAAGAAAATTTCAAAATTCTTCAGAGTTCATTATTGCCGAACTTCAATAAGTTACAAATTGGACACCGTATTCAAGAGTTTTTGATATATTCAAAATGAATCATCAATAAATATGTATCATTAAGGAATAATCGCTAAGAGCGCTTTCGCTAAGAGATTAAAAGGCTTTAACGCATGATGTTACTTTCTTATAATCTTTTCTTTGCGTGTCTGGCATTGGAGCCACTGCATCTTTCAATTGGAATATAATACAGCATAGTAGAGTTAAGTTTTTATTTTTAAGTCTACTTCGATTTTCCCACAAAAATATGTGTTTTGTTCTTGAGTGTATTTAAAATTTATTTCAATTATTCCCGAAAGAGCGGAAAGAAAAATATTACAGAAATTGGTTGTTACTAAACTATGATACAATTAAATCTTCATTTACTTACATTCGCGTTAATAATTAATTTGCGACACTTTAGGATTTTTTTCTTTCTGCCATATATACTTCTATTATAGTTTTCTCAATAAATATTTTTGGACTAGTTGTAGTATCTATTAATTTAAAAGTCCTTTAATGAAAAAACATATATGTATCACTGCAAGAAAGCGTCAATTTAAGTTTTTCTAGTCTATTCAAAATCAGCTCCATCATTTATCTAAGATTTCTCGATATCTTATAACCGACAACTTTGATGGCAACAAATTTGAATTGATCGTGGTTATAATTATTTTTTCCTTCCTTGGCATTTTCTTTTATAGCTAATGAGTAGACAATCATGGGTAGTAAATTTATCCTATTGGCCATATTTGTTTCTAAATGTTCTTCCTTGCATATAAAATGGAGTGACTTTTCAATAATTTGCAATTTTCCACCAGGACCTAGTTAGTTTAAAGTATGTACAATCCTTTAAAGTGGGATTTGATATTTTTGTATTTTTTACTGTTAAAACTTTCATCGTACATTCCATTTCTCTATTTGTGTGTGTGTGTTTTTGTATTTATGTTTGTAGGGGTTTTAGTGTACGTGAAGTTTTTACCTTTGGGATAACAAATCATAAAGTTTATGATTTGTGGGCAGTAGGTTTGTTCATTTGAGAAAAAAAACCTTAACTCTTCGGTATTTTGTTGGTTTATGTTTTGAGTTGATGTTATTTTTTCCAATGCTGTTGTTGATTTTTATACTGAAGGCTCTTTGTTTTTTACGTCCGTTGCTATTGAGGATAATGATGTTTACTGAACCATTATGTTTGATGCACATACAAATATATTTAACCAACTATTGCAATTGTACAATTATAGATTTTCAACATTTGCTTTGAATGGGTTTTGTTTACGATTTTTAAACACTAAGTCTTATTTCCAAAAAAAGAAAACTTTTCTTTAATTTTTTATTAATTTTCTAAAATTATTTAATAATTTGAAACAAAATCATGCCTGCACATGTTCATGACTTTAATTATGCATCCATTTATATTTAATTATTTTTTGCACTCTATATGTATGTATATGTTAATAAATATTACCGCAAAAACTTTTTATTGCACTACCGGCTTAAAATACCACACGTATGTATGTTGTATAATATTTTCTGATATATTTTTTATAAAAAGATTAAAATTTTATTTTGTGTTTAAATACATTTATTTCGTGTTAAATCCGTGTTTAGTTCAACGTCTTTTCGTTTTGGCATTGTAATAAGAACTGAATATTGTATTTACTTCGTGTTTCGTTTTTTCATTTTAAATTACTAAGACGAACCGTATTTTGAGATGCTGCCACTTTAAATACTCTTTTTCAATGTTGGCGTTTCAAAAGCAAATAATAATATTTAATGTTTTAGAACACTATGATACACTCTCAGAAAGAGAAGTATGTGTCAACATTTTTTCTTTTTTCTTTTTAAATACAAGTGGGTGCTGAGTGTTAAAAATAGTTCTTAAATTTTTATTACATGGGAATATATTGTTATTTTTAGTTGTAAACAGCGTGACCATAATTGATTTTTTTTTTCATTAGATTTATTATTTTTGGTCTAGCTTCAAAAAGGCATTTGATGGTCGCTTGCTTTTTCTGTATTTTAAATCGCATGTAAATCACGCCAACTTTAAAAAATTTGATTATGAAATGATTCACTAGTATGTGTAATTGGAAATTTAATTGTAAGAAATTACTAACAAAATGCTTGAAGTTTGTTTAATAGTGGATTTGAAAAATCTGATGTTTAAATTGTGAAAATATTTTATTGGCAAGCGAAAAAAGAAATTTTTCAGTTTTTTGCTTTGAATTTCTTTTTTTGTTCAGATTTTTTTAACATTATATTACTAACGATTTTGATTTATATTAATTTAAAATATGGTCACACTGGCTGCAAAGGATAAAGGACACAAGTGGAATGAAATGTAATATTTAACGAATGTATGAGTGTGTTGTATGGAATTAAATGGAATTGAAATTGATAAACATTGGGGTGCGAAAATATCCTTAAATTATTTTAGTTAACAGTGAGCTGTAACAAATGTTAAAGAAATTTCACCGAATGTTACACTTTATAGCATCTGTTTTGACTCTGTGACATTCTGTCGAATGGATGGATAGACATTTTAAAAATGCGATACGATATTCTTGCTCGCCTGCTGAAGTTGATTTAGTTTTTCCTTATTTTTGCTTTGATGCAAGGAAAAAAATATTAAACAAATGGTTCTTAAAAAAGGAGAACTACGAACGATTATAATATATTGTTAACGACATTATATTAAGGAAGAAAGAAGTTAGAACTGATTAAAATAATTTTACTTTTGTTTATTTTGAGTACTCCAAGACCTACCGGCCAAAACAGTTATTTGCATTATAAATTTTTAATCAATGCCACTGGTGTTAAATTTATTTATTTTGATAAGTATTTACACTTAATTGAACCAAAATGAGTTTTGGTTTCCGTTTCCTCTACGTGGATTACACTACAATGTTCACATTATATTCGACTGTTTGATCATTTTTTTAATCTTACAATGTGTTAAGAGAAAAAAATATTATTTTAAACTCGAAACTCCATGAAAAAAAAACTAGTTTCATAGAAAAAATGTAATTTCGTCAAAAATATGCTAAAATATGTATTTTAAGATTCACAACTTGTCCAATAAATGTTTAAAATTTTAAATTTTATTGAAATTTTAATTTAAAACTTCTTAAATTTTTTAATTGTTTTTACATTCGGCAATATGTACAACAATTTACCATAACATTACTTTTGTTTGTGCGTTAATCTTAATTTGAAAAAGTATTTTATTATTGTTTTTTCTTTTATCGTCGCAACAAATTGTAATTTACTTCTCATTATATTGCCTTAAACTGTTGCGGTCTTTAATAGATATTTTCCCTTTTTTTTTGTTTGTTAATTTCGTCTGCCCATTGTTTGTGTTAAAAGTACCAAAGTGTAAAATAAAATTACAATTAAAAAACAATCCTTTTATTATTCCCTGATCACATAACAATTACAATAGCAACAACAAAAATGATTGGTTGCATTTTAAGCAGTGTTTCATTCATACTTCTCTTCGAATCAGAATGAATACAGACAGAATTGGTCAGCAGAAATTGACATCGAAACAAAAAGTACTCGTACTTGAGTAAATACAAAAAAAAAAGTAAAATAAAAACAAAAATTAAATCAAAAAGGATTTGGAAATAAAAAATATATGTCCGTCTGTATGTATATAAAAAGTATCGCTTGTGCTGCTGGCATAATTTGTGGCAATGTTTTATTAGTCCACTGGGAAGCATTACATTTTTAAATGATTTATATATTCGTGGTTAAATTGAGAACCGAAATGAAAGATGCCAACAATAACAAACACCAAGAAAACGATATTATAATACAAAAAAAAATAAGGTTTTCAATAGGGACAAGTTCTAGTAAACACAGGGAAAAGAAGAAGATTTATAGCAAAATTATAACATTTTCATATTTAAATATCAACATTAAAGAAATATTTTAGTTAGGAGAAGAAATAAAATTATAAATTTTAATAGAAATCACAGCAAAAAATACGTGATGCTTTTCATCTCCGAAATAAATATATGTGATGAGGAAAGTTAAAAGCAACCTATGGTCAAAAAATAAGTTTTGAAGAAAATGGATTTTGAACTAACATTCATTTTGATGCGCCTAAACGTTTTTGTGACTTGAAACTTGTTACCCGGGACTGTCAGGGTTGCTGATTACGAATTTGGTAATAAATTTGGGAAATTAAAAATGGCGGATCCAGAAAATTACAGAAACATTTTACTCATCGGATTCCTTTTACTTTTTTTTGTCAAAAGTATATTTTGAAGCTAATTTATGACGAAACTAATGCAGATAGAAATCGGTTTGCAGTATTAGAAAGAACATGTTGTCTATTATAGGAATCACAGGAAAAAGGTTAAAATAGATTTAGTCCACCCATAGGTTCCTTTTAACTTTCCCTGTTACCTACATATATTTATGATTTTCATTTGCAATATATTCAATTGGTTATAACGTATCTAACATTTGAGAAAAACGGGATGGTTTATCTAGATTTATGAGAATTTTGATACACCCGCAAATTAAAGAAATTTATATATTTATATATTTCTTGATAATAAAATCTGTTGCATAATTTTTAATTTCCAGAAACTTAACGGCAAGATTTTTAAATATTATATTAGGAAAGATAGTGGCAAGTTCTAATAAGAGTTAAGAGTTGTGTATCTCTGAATATGTAAAATGCTTTAATTCTTTTGCTTTACGACCTCAAAATAATGTCTACAATGTAAAAAAGATTACGTGTTTTTTGTTGTGATAGAATGAGCAAAATAGTACAAACGTTTTTGATCATTTTCCTTCTTACTTTCTCTCGATTTTGTTTTAGAATAGGTGCTTACTATGAGTTTAAATACATCCCATCTTCGCCTGCTATCGAACTTGAAATATTGATTTTCCAATTCGAATCATGATGGCTTACAGTTAAACATAAAGAATTGCTCTTAACAACGACCAACATTTAAATCTAGACTCATTTTTAAAAACTATAATGCAATGTATTGTAGATGTAATTTGGCGTGGCATGAACATTCTCATATTATATTGAAGAAAATAATGATCATATTTGATTTTATTATAGATAAAAAAAATAAAATAGTTTAAACCAATTAATTTTATCTATTTAACTTTCAGTAACTAAATGCATGGGATGTCTTTATAATCCTCTTAGATGTCTTAAATATAATTTCTAAAGGTTAAGGCTTTGTTTACTATTCCTGCTAAGAGAACATAATATCTACTGTTCATTGACAAGCTGGCTGAACAGATATCAATGCAGTTTCTACAAATTCTTGAAATATATTTTTGCCTTCATTTTGTTGAAAGTTTAATGCTGCCTAAGTAATGTTACTCTTCCTTAACGATGATGCATTTATATCTTATATTCTGGTGCATGTTGACTTAATTAAATTGGTTTTAAATTAATAGAATTATCTGGAAAGAGAACGAAAGCAAGCAAGCAAGCAGGTCCTAGTCTTAACTTTGTTAAAGTATATTTGAATCTGTGTTGAAAGACTTGCTTGTCTTTCAAGTTGCAATCAAAAATGAAACAATATTTCTTTTTGGGGCTTAGTATTTTCTTTATCTTGGGAAAACCATAGCGCACAGTGATGAGCTTACCCTTATACCCATTATATACAAGGAAACAATGAAAGTGAGCAATGATATTATTATTAGATTTTAAATTCCTTAGATTTATAATGCTGACATTGTGTCGTCATGCTGTGAAATTGAATTACTGCGGATTTTGTTTTCTTATTGAATTTATGTTTTAATGCAATTAATATTGTTTTGAATTTTCAGTACAAGTCTTTGTTAAAATTCTTTTAGTAGCCTACAAGCTGCTTGATATTTTAACGTTATATGAATTTTTAAAAGTCATGTTCTTAAGCATATTAGATGAGTGATTATACTTGAATTGTAGTTTTAAAAGAAGGGATTCAGAAATTTTATTCCTCTTGCACTCACATTTATCTGACTACATTTCATTTCAGGTTTTGTTTTCCCACTTTTGGTTTTATTTTAGTTTTGTTTGAAATTTTAATCTTCTTTATTCACATATCCAATAACATCAATTTGCAATCAATGATGTTTTTGTGTGTGATGTGCCTTTTACCGCAAAAGTGATTCTTTTATATGACGACAAAACAACAGCAATGTAGCAGAGGCAAACAAAAACAGAAAGGGATAAATGAAATACTGCAACAACTGTGTTTACAGCTTGTATTTCTTTTCGGCTATGCCCTTAATACTGTTAGCATTTATTACAATGCAGACATGCAACTCACACCCCAATATACACACCTCGTAAAACAATTAACAGTTTCAGTTTTGTTTCAGTTTTACATTACACAAAAGATTTTCTGCCTGATTTCGTAATCCTTAAAGTACAAATTTTCATTTAACCAAATTCAATCACTTACATACACTCAAACATCCATACATCCATCTACATACATATGTACGTAGATGCACATTTTCATTCACAATCAAGTGTAGGCATTAACAATCAATCGGCTCTATATATATACATATGTACATGCCCATTTACATATCCATACAAAGAAGCACATGTATGTAGGTTTGTTTGAGTATTTTTACGTTTTTGCCTTCATTTCTATTGCAATCACTGTACGAGAAAGCATACATTCCTGTTGCGTAATAACAAACATGATTATGTGGCAGAATCAGTGAACACTATGATTTGTTTTGTGCCAATAACTATTGGAAATGCTTCTGTAAAATCCAACTGTTATCTTAGTTAGGATTCATTTTGTGTGTGACAACTTTATTCTCCTTCATTTCAGCGATCAATGACTAAACCATTGAGGAAGGATGAGATAATAAGTTGTTGTTATGATCATAATGGGATAATAAATTAAAATATTTAAAAAATTGCCAAATGTATCGGAAGAAGTTTGAAGCTTTTTCTCTCTTTAACTTGTTTGTAAAACTTTCATAAAAATTATTTAGTGTATATTCCTTAATGGTATTTTGATTTTGTTCATAGTTTTCACACCTAAAAACAAAAATATCCTATGCTAATACATTTATGAATATTTAATGAATTTATATACTAGCTAACCATAGACGCCAAACTAAATCCATACATATGCACAAGTATGCAAGTACCCACAAACACAGATGTACACATTTGTGTATGTTTATATGTATGTATGTATGTATGTATGGATATGGCTAAAATATGAAATTCCAAAATATACCAATTCCAAAATGTGAAAAATAATCCTAAATCACCTTTACAATCCATATGTATGTATGTGTATATGCAATTTTAAAAACGGCATAAACAATAACAACAAATGCCTTCCCCACGAACAGCAGACGCAACGTCACATCTACCACAGGCACCATTATCTGTATACAAAATAACAAAAATCCCGCCATCAGCGGTGGCCACCAACAAATTCTTTGTTTTTTTTAAATGAATCAATGAATGAAATGGTGAATAAGCAAACTGAGTGAATGAACGAATGCATATAGCATGTATAAATGTACATTTTAATGTATATTTGTGTGTAAAAATGTACGCATATTCATTTTGCACACATGATCCTCAGAAAATCATCAAATTAAAATCTCATCATTTTACACAGAGTTTATTTATACCATATACATACATACATTGCATTGCATTGTTATGTACCAAGTGTCTATATGCGGGCTTTAGAGCTTTTAAAAAGTGCAGAAGTTATGAATGAGCAGGGCATTTTTTGGCACTTTATATGGTTTGTGGGCTATAGAACTTTTCAAACTGTGGGGCCACAACTGACCACAGAAAACAAAAACAAATTTTTAATTTTTATATGTATGAGGGCCTACTGCTTTGCTGCCAATTTTTGGGCTAAAATAAGTTTTTGTTTTGACAAGGGAATAAATAATTTGCATACTTATTCATATGTTTTTAAATACTTTTGTATTTATGTACGTGTAGGTGCATTTTTATTTCAAATTAATGTAGATTTTACATGGGAAAAATTAGTTGCTTTATTGTGTTGAAAGAAAATATAATATTTGCCAACAGAGCGAGCAGCAGCATCTGTTTTACCTGCACATATTTATGAATTAAGAAATATGTATTAGACACAAAAAGAGGGATACTTATACCTGATTTACATTAAGCATTTTTTTCATGAAATTAGTTGCATGAAAAAATTTTATTTATCAATAGGAGGCCTGGAAGAGAAATTTATATCAAAAACGTTGCCCAAAATGCATCAGAGAATCATTCTACGTCCTTTTTTATATAAAATTATCTTTTATATCGCTACAATTAGCAAATAGAAAAAGTTGCGTGCAACAAAATTCATGAAATTTCATGAAAAAATGCTTAGTGTAAATCAGGTATTATTCTATATTCGCACTATTTCATAAATAAAATATTCGTAATATGAACGAAGAATTTCCTTTAGATAATATTATTTTGTTAAGTAAGTGTTTGAAAATATTTTTGAATGCTAAATAAAATTGGAGGTGAAATTGTAAAATTATGTACAACAAAACAACAACATGAATATTTTACATTTTTTTTCTAAATTGTGAAAAAAGGAATTTCCTAGGGATATTATTTCACTAAGATATTTGAGGGAATTTATTTTTATGCTTATGTATTTATTTTTCTGCCTGCTTTTCATGCTCTTCATGCTTGATATCGGAGTGATATTCCAAAATAAAACCTTGAAAAAATCGTAGGCATACTTAGGAAAGGCTTTGAGGAAATTTTTCATCAGCTTTGGTCATCATTCGTTATACTACATTATGCAATTTTTCCAATGTTCTTTTGATTTTTTGTGTGCGCTAATTTTCAAAATCAATCAAATGCTCAGATTTTCATTCACTAATAATACCATTACAATTTTATTTTCAAACAATTTATACACCCAATCACTTTGTTTTGTGCAATTGCTTAAAGAATTTGTTAATTTATATTTTGCTGCAGTATCTTCAAACATAATATAAATGAAATGTGTGATCTCTTTCGATTGGTTCAGTCACCATAGATGAATGACGTATATGTAGTTGCCTTTGTTAAACTCTTTGAGGCAACGCAGTGTTGCACAGAGACATATTTCGAATTTTTTTTTTAGAAAAACAAGTTACTTTCTGTATTTTAGTCATATGAAAAATGTGTGGAAAAACTCGTAACAAGGCACTAGCACAAAGCACGCATATGAAGATGCGGTATAGCTCAGTAGACTAAAGCACTATAATTTGTTGCAGTGTTTTATACCGAAAAATTTCCGTATGAATTCATATGCTGTGGTTTAGGTATTGAATTTTAAAATCATACGTTAATTTCATTTTGAAAAGGCAGGCTAATGAAAAATCCTAAAACACCAAATACCTGCAACAGGATGTTTGATAGCTGGCAATTTTGTGTATGTTTATTAACAACAAATTCACGCATCCGCATACAGTGATATTCGTACATGCACACGGTTAAGTGGAATGGAAGCAAATATAAATGTACAACACATACACACACATCATTAGAATGATGAACATGAGAACGTTTAATAGTGCTGCTGCTTGCAATCAGTGGCAATGATGACACAGACGATGATAACTGCAGTAGCAACATGCATCCATTGGTTGAGCATAAAGCAGCCACAAATATGAAAACACTTGTGTGCGAATACGCACATAAATAGTACGGGCAGCATACCGCAGAGTGTTGTTTTGAAATATTCCGTATTAATTATTTTATAATGAAATTCATATTTGATTATTTTATAGGACTTTAGTGCAACAATCTTAATGATTCATAACAGAGGAAAACAATTTCCCGAGAATAAATTCGAAGGAAAAGGGAGAATAGAATGTTCGATGTCAGCTGTTCAGTTTGGTGACATAATTTTTTTTTTGCTTGTTTAAATTCCAAAATAAGATTTATTCCATACTTTTAGGAAAGTACTCAATTTAAATTAGTATTATTGCTCTTCGATTGTATTGCTCTTGTATTGTCTTGTCTATGAACAAAAAAAATTCGCAATTGTGAATATTTACAACAATTGTTACGAGTATTTATTGTCTATGCTAGAAGGTTCGTGTATTTGCTTTATGATTTTGTTCGAAACATTATATCCAACATTTATTTTTTCATGTATATTTAAAACTATTGTATAATACTTTAATTTAATTAGTTTTAAAAACATGGTTATAATTTTTTTTATTTTCCATTATCAAAGGAAACATTTTTTTTGAAGAAAATGATTTAGGGAATTGAAAACTAAACGCTCAAAAGTATTTTCAACCAAAAACGTCCTATTTTTTTTTACTGAATTAGGGCATAAGAAAAGCAATGCTTCTTTATTTGATTATTAGGAAAGAAATTTGTTGCTTCAAATTGCTAAAAAAAAAGACATTTCTAAGTTAATAATATCTGCTTCTACCTTTCCTTAGACTTTTTTTCCTTTCCGATGTTCATAAAAAGAGAAAATAGCACAATGAGACAGCTCAGGCGGAATTATTGTTTATGATCATTATCACAAAGTATTTAAAATAATTTCCCTCTCAAATTCTTAAACAATATTGTTTGTAAGCAAAATTGTTACTCTTTTTTGGAAAAATCCTTGGGAAATATTTATCATGCTCTTAAATGGAAAGTTATAGAAGTTGCTTACTACTAAAATTTGATTTTTTACTTTTTGTCTAACGATATCATTTTGCTTTTGCATCGATCAACCATGATTTCCTTTTTTTATACGGGATTGCAAGCACACAACTATTTTCAGATAAAATATTTGTTTCCTTAAGTTTTCATTAATTACAAACATAAAATCCATAAATTTTTCTTTTCTTACATGTGGTATATAAAATGATATGTAAGTGAATATAAAAATATGACTTAAAAAATATGAAAAACCTAATGAAAGATTTTACCCTCTTACCCGGGAAAATTATATATTTAGAATGCTCCCGCTTCCGATCATTACGACTAACTGAGGCTTAACTGTATTTCCTTTATTAAATGTATGTAGTTTGGATAAACATTGCAGAATAATTTCATTGCTACTTGATTATGTAGTAATCCTTCGCTTTATTAAAATTTATAAAATATATTCACATTTAATCTGTTGTCATTTTGTAATTCCAGGTAATACGAATAATAAAGACCATAAAGAAACCCTTATAGAAAAAATTAGAGTAGACATGTATTTATAAAATTTTCAAACTGTTTATGACAGCAAACAGTAATTAAAATAATTGTGCATAAATTACAGATTAACAAATCGCAACAATCAAAAGTTTATTTAAAGCAAACCAACAATAAAAACATGTTAAGTACCGGCAACAGATACTCCTGCACACAATACTCAATTAACACACGCACACACTCATACGCAGTGACGTAATACATGCATATGTACATATGTACATATAAACAATTTATGCTAATAAATAATAAATAAAAAGAATGAGAAAAAATAAACAAAATTCAAAATATTGAAAACGTATTCATGGATGCACATGAATGAACACAACACATAAACAATTTGACAACAGTAATTGACACATCTGAAGCAGCGCAAAGGGGAGAAGACTAACCGGAGTGAGCAGGACTGCTGCTGCTACTTATAGCATTATATTTTCAATTCTAAATAAAAACAAATACATTGGAAACAAGCTGCTGAACGAAATGAAAACAAAAAACAAAATATTATATTCCTCTGCAAATTATAATGGTTAGTGTTGACAAAATATTAAAAAACAAATATAAAAATAGCATTGGAAAAAAATTATAATAAGTAACAAAACATGAATAATTATTTGTAGGTTTCACAGTTCAATATAGCTTGTATGTTCGCCTTTAGTATTTATATATTAAAGTGATGAAAACCAACACAAAGTGTGAGTCTCTCTCGAACACATTTTTAGATGCCATTAAAAATATTTTATAATAACAATAATAATAACAGCAGAAGAGATTGGAAAAACCATTTTAGATATTTGCAAAATTATCACTATTACTATTATTGTTTTCATATTTTTCGCAAAAAAAAAAGAATACTGAAATGAAAATTAGGAATCATAAAAACTAAATGACAAAAGAAAATACTTGTAGGAAAAAAAAATAATAATAAAGAGATAGCAGGCTGGAAAATATGCGAACATTTTACTACTTATTGTATGCAGCAAATAAAGCAATATTTGGAAGGAAACTAACAGTCAAAGGAGCGGAGCATAAAATATATTTTAAATTGTTGAGTGCTAGTCTTTTTATTATTGTACAATAATTATTCCAGTTACACTTTAACTGAACCAGCGCAACATTTCTTTAATGAAAATTTTATTAAATATATAAAAAATACAAAACAGTACCTACATATGTAAATCTATTTATTTGACGTTAAGATTTTTGTTCGAGACCTTTTAGATTATTTTCTTGGTGTATGTAATTCTCAATAACATTTTGAGAGTTTTTCCATAAACATGTGAAGTTGTCTTAGGTTTCTTCAACAATTTTTAGATTATCTACTGACGACTTTCCTAAGCGGAAACGAAATTCAAAACATGTAAATTGACGTGCTTAACCAACAAGAAGAAAAAACTATTTTATTTAAAATATTGAAATTGGTTAATGAATAAATACTTTGTTGAAAATACAGACAAAGTTTAGTTAAAATATTGTGCTATATATATAGAAAGGCAACAACTTATTATATTTTTTAAATCGAAAGTTTTGCATTTTTCTGATGTCTTGAACTGGGAAATCCGTACAGTGGGATGACATCATACATTTTGGTGCAAAAACTTAAGGAGTCATCCAAGATTATCAAAAGTTTGCCCCGACTAAAACATGATTAAATTATGAAAAAATAAATACTTTTTATTAAAATTGCTCACGCATAGTTATACATACATACTAGTGATGTAACCAATGTCAATTTTTGATATTTGCGAATTCGAATACGATTACGAATATTTCCCTAATACGAATATTTGAAATGATATTCGCGAATACGAATAGGAATACGAAAATTATATGTAATCTAAAATATAAAAAAATTGTTATGAAAAAGGACATCACACTCTTGTTGTCGTACTATAAAGTTAATGAAAAGTACCCAAAATTTTAATGATTGCCATTGAATAATATTTGAAAATGATACAAAGCACAAATTTCTATAAAAAAAATTAATGTATTTGTACAAACTAAGATTTTTAGTCATTTATTTAAATTTCGTTTAGGATTTATGCATTTATTTATTTAATTTCTTTGGAAAAATATTCTTATTCGTATTCGACTGAATTTGGCTAATACGAATACATTCGTATTCGCATCCGCCTGAAATTAGTGAATACGAATTCTCCTGAAAATGGCTGAATATTCGACAATTCGAATACGAATACGAATACGAATATTTGTTCATCACTTATACATACATAAATATTTTTTATAACATAAGAGTATAGCAATATTTAATTTATTTTGAATAAAAAATTACTAAAAATGTGTGTTAAGCTTCAAGGGATTTTCGAATTACAAGCAGCGAAAACAGTCACCTCGATTGGAACTAGAACAGAAACAAAGTTCTCTTAAATCAGTTGTATCGTTGGCCGTATAATACACAGGAATTTAAATACTTTAAATTGGAAATATGATTTTTTTTGTATTTTTTCCATTTTCTAGAATTATTAACTAATATTTTGCTATTCGCTCTGTGTTCATTCACATTATGAGTCAATTCAATGTAATGATTTTTTAATTTTAATCTTTATTCGAGCAATCAACTATAAACATTCATCAATGTAGTTCTGAAGGGGGAAATTTGCTTCTTCAACTTTTTAAGTACATCAACAACATATGAAATAGCATAAGAGAATTTCCATGTGCAAAATACATATACATACATATACTTCTTTTACAAATACACACATACATAACTTATACAAACATATGGATATTGTCATTCATGTACGTTGTGTGTATCATTTGTTTATGTTAAAAAGTTGTATTGCATACATTAAGTGGACTTTAGTTGCCATAAAATATCTAAAGTCTTGCTCCTTCAGTTTTGTGTTTTTCATTGTTGTTTTTTCTTCTTTTGGAATTTCTGTTGTCTTGTGTAAAATGTACTTTAGAAAAAGAGTAAAAGTAAAGGAAAAAACGATGAAAAACAAACAAATTTAAAACAACACTTTTGTATATTATGCATATACAGACATGCACACACACACACGTACACATGTATGTAATTCATATACAGAGCCTTTGTTTTATGAACGTCTGTTTGAATATTATCGTTGTGATACATGACCCTTTAGCAAGGAAACAAGTATTAGATGTTCACTACTTACATTAACATACTAACACACGCGCACACACACACATTCTGCATACAAAACTATGTAGTAAATGTATCTTTTATACAACCAATAACATTATGCTGCTAACGCTCTCTCTCCCAGCATACCAACAAGTTCAACTTCCAACTTGCAAGGATTCGAGGTCGAACTTTTTCTCAAGTATAGAATGCTTCCTGGGTGTGTATATATGGTGTATAATGCTAGAGTTCCTCTGTTTCTACGTACACAAAACTTGACATGATGAACAACATAGAATGCTGCTTCGTTCGTACGTTTATTAAAAAAATTATTCATTGAAATATTGAAAGTTTAGAATTAAGTGTACAAGACACACAAGAGACACAAATTTACGTGTTTCAAAGCTCGAACTACTTCTCTAGCAGATTCAACTGAAGAAGCCGGCATTATAGTGACCGCAACTATTGTTTACACTGTACCACTTGTCAGTACTTTACAACGAAAGATTTTGTTGAAAACGCAACTAATTTTTTTGTTCTTAAGAAAGTGTTGCCACTTTCGTTCATGCATACTGAAATTGTAGTAAGCACAAGAACCAGATTTTTAAGAAATCACAATCTGCTTGAATTCGCAACAAAAATCGTCTTTAGGTCGCATCTACACTGTGCACTTAAAATTTCAAATCAAACCTAAGTTTTCTCATACTTGCATATGATATAAATTGGAAATTCAGATGATGAAGGAGCTGATGATGTACTTCAATTTGAGCTATAAAATAAATAATATATAAAAGCCTGTCGAGAGATTTATCTGCGTCGATATGTACGACAAGCTTTTATATCATATATAAAAAAGTTTTAAAGAAAACGTTTAATTTTATTTTAAAGTGCACTTTTAATTTATATTTAATCGTTTTAACAATAACAAACTTAAGAAAATAACGTGTAAGGAATAATTACTAGAGGCCTAATTTATAAAAAATATTTTGATTTTTATGAGGTTTATTAATCGAATTTCTATAGAAAATTTGTTTCATAAACCTCTTACTAAACAGAAATATTTTTTATGAATAAGGCAGTTAAGGTGGATTCACTCATTGTTTTTGAACAAAATTTTGGTTCGCAGAAAATTTTTGGGTACTCCTTTCGAGTGAGATAGAAGAGGAAAACAAATTATTTTTGGAACATTTTCTGCTTGAATTTTAACTATTGTCTGGATAAAATCAAACTGAGCTGTCAATTATTTAAATTTTTCAGTCGAAGTCGAACTGATCTGCCACATCACGTTATACGAATTATAAAAGCACAGAGTATACTTGTATTTTTTGAATAGAAATAATAGAAAAGGATATGAACAAAACAATTGCATTAAACAATTAAAAAGATGTGTGTGGCACAGAAAATTTTAGAATTTTCCACTGTTCTGCCACTTGTAAAATTAATACGCATCGTTTATGCACGTATTTCATATGGTAGCTTTGATTTTCCAGACAAAATGTTTGAAATGGAAGAATAATCTTGTAAAAAAGCTCTCAGCAAAAAAATTCTCCAGACACACATTTTGTTCCGAAACAATGGGTAAATTCACCTTTAGGGTATTCATATGTTAAATTTTTTTGCTTTAGGCATTGCTGTTGTGTTTTATTATATTTGATTCTGTTGGCAACGCTGGTTTTCGTATACATATGGAAGTTAATTGAACACGTACTTAAGTATAAAAGAACATGTGTGAGTGGGTGCGGCACGCGGAAATGTATGCATGTGTATGCGTACGATATGAAATGAAACTGTCCAAATTTAATCCGAACTGATGTTTCTATTAAACTTTCACATATGCTTTTTGTTAAGCTTACTTCATATTTGTTTCTCCTCACTTTTTCATATCAGTTTGTTGTTGTTAGAGCTTAAGCACAAACATAAGCATGCTGTAGCTGTTTATTGCTGTTGATTTCAGATGTTGGTTTATTAAATACAGTTTTTGTATTTGTGTTTAAGCTTAGTTTGGCAAAAGCCACTTGGAAATTTAATATTTTCAAATATGTTTCTTACATGAACTGAAAAAGCAATGTAAGTCTCAATAGCCATGCAAAATTAACTATTTAAAGATATTCTCAAGAGTTTTATAAATCCATTTATTATTTGATTTTGTTTTTAATTTCGTGTGAAATAAAATAAAAGTCTCATAAGTATTTCATTTGGTTGTTTTTATATCCTACTCTCATTTTTGCTTGAAAAAAACAAAAACAAAAACAAACGAAACATCATGATGAAGTTTGTATATTTATATGTGCGTTCGTTGTTGCTGTTGTAGGTTTGTTCTTATAATTTTGCGAAAAATTTTACAACTTTTGTTTATGTATTTATTTGTCTATTGCTGTTTGTTGTTGAGAAATGTTAAATGAAAATAGTTGCACCCTTAGTGGAGGCAATAAATTTTAAACTTGACTTTTATATAAAACGCGTTTTTTTTTGTTCTTGCATCATTTCAACTTTTTCCAGATTTGTAAAAATAACAAAGTTCTTGTTTCATGTCCTTGGAGTATTTGATATGGCACCAGTAATAACGAAAAAGCAACAAAAAAACAACAAAAACAAGGAAACAGCAAACATTGAAAACATTATGTAGGAGTAGCTGAAAAACAAAGTTCAAATGGTAACAAATTTCTCACTTTTTGTTATTTTCTCTGTGTGTTTGAAAAAACCTTTTTGTTTTAATTTTTTACTGGAATTTTTCTTTCCATAAATAACACATTGGAACTACAAAAGCAAACAAAAAGTGAAAATAATTGTTGTTCCTTTGGTGTTTGTTGATTTTCGCTTAGGATTGAAAATTGTTTTCACTTCTAACACAAATCAATTTACTGGCAAAAAAATTGGCATTTTATGGTTTCAAATGAAAATACACAAATAAAAACTAATGACAATTTTCTAAGAATTTTTCGTTTAGTTTTGCGGACCGCTTTTAAATTTGTTATTTTTTTTCATAGCAGAAATCTAACCCGCGAATCTTCGTCTATTAGAACAGTAACCAGTACTTTACAAACTAGTTAAGGGGCAATCATAAACATTATTTTTTTTAACAAACACAATCCCTCAAGGCGATTAGCTTGTCTGAGGAAAACACCCAGGTTCTATTGCGGGAATCGATCCTACAACATCTGGACAGACAGGCTAGCATAGCTAGTACTCAACTACAGTGGCACCCAAAGTAATAAAAATATCTTTTGAAAGGAGGAAACATTTAAAAATTTAAACTTATTCAAAAAGGAATTATCCAAATTCTAACTATACTTTATCAGAGAGCACATTTTCAAAAAAAAATCCTTGAAATATAATTTTTAACAAATGCGAATTTCGAAAGCATTTAAACAAAGTTAAGTCTCTCTGATTCTTCTTCCATATATTGTGTTCATAAGTACCAAGCCATAAAAATCTTACAGCATTTTCTCTTCTCTTACCCGAAAAAATATGGTATTTTTAGCATTAAAAAATGTGTTATTTAAAATAATTATAAAAAAATCAATAATTCTAAAATTAAAATGCAAGAAAGTATTGAATTATTTTCTAATATTATATTTCTTAAACAAATTTAAATATCTTATTTTTTAGAGCATACAAGTAAAATACTCATTAAATATCTCTTGTGCAAGTTGAATTTTTACACACAAGTTGAACAAACCACATTACACTTAAATGCCAGAAAGCAGATGACGTAACTAAAATTTAGTTAATGATTTTTGTATTTAAGTTCATCACTTTTACATCTCCACACTGCAGTTTCTTCTTTTAAAAATTTGATTTGAAAATTTTTGGAAACAACTCTTTGCTATACATTTATAAATTGCAAAAATCTCTACCTGTTTTGTTGCAAAATTAATCAAAAATTAATACTAAATACTAAATAACTAAATATACGCGCACAAGTCCACTAAAATATCGTACAAATCACAAGTAGTTGAAATTTTGGCGCTCACAGACCCACTAACTTTTAACAAGACATCCATCACGTATAAATTAAAAAAAAAGCAGACACAGAAAATTTTATTTCCGAAACTACTTTTTTCCGCGAGAAATAAATACCGTGAACATTTTTATGATTATACCATGTTTTTCTGTTCTGGTAATTGAACAAACATACAAATTTGTTCAATGCTAAATTTTTAATTAAATAGGACTTGCAGGGGGCGATAAATTTCGATTATGGATATTAATTTTATACTTTATTTGTTTTAACTTTTATGTCTATGTTTAGTATTTTATAAAATAAATGCGGCACAAATAAAATATCACATTGTAATTCTTTAGCTGTTTTTACCCATAAAATTTCAAGTTTTGAGAAAGTATCAATATTTAATTAATATTTTCACTGCCAAGATATTCAGTGAAAGTGTAGAAGATATTTTCGTTTTTTTCTCCTGACATATCTTTTTCATTTTAATTAATAAATTCACGAACTAATTATTAGTAAATACATCATACTGCTCTCCTTCGTACAGATATTGCAGTATAACACTTTTTTAACACTTCCTCCCAATAACCTGCAATCACTGTATCTGACAAGTACCTGAAATGAACAATACATCACCGAATCGAAAAAGAAATGAAAGAAAAGTGAAAGGAGGAGAGAAAATATCAACCAACATCTACATTTACTACACAAAACAATGCCAAGACCACCAGCGCCGCTATTTACTTTAATTGTTTTACATTTTAATTTAATATTTGTATTTTTTGGTTTCTTTTTCACTGTCCTGGTTTTCTTGCTAGCAGTGGAGAAAAAAATTCACATTAAATCAGATGGAAGTTATGCAGTGATTGGGCCAAACATCGCTGATATGTAGGCTGGCTGTTCTGCCTTGTAATTGCTATTGTGGGTTTTTTTGTGCCAAAGCGGAAGGGGACCAGTTTCTACATAAAAATATTTATATATAATATTATTGTTTTGTTTGGACTTGTCGTTTATTTGTTTTTTTTTCCACAAACAAAATTTTCATTTATACAGAAATTTGAAAAAATCACGTTCCAAGTGCCCTGGGGACTTAATAGAGTTTAGTTAGAGTTCAACTTTTTTTCAAGTTTTATTTTTATTTCTCTTTTTTTTCGCTTTCTATTTACTTTATCTGTGGCGGGAAATTCAGTTTATGATGTTGTGTAATGTTTTTGTGTTTGCATTTTTAAGGTACAAAAATTAAGCACAAACAACAATGGGGCACATAAAATGAAAAGCAATTTGAAATAAGTTGTCATTTTATTGTTTTAACGTTTTTGGTGTTTCTGAATTGAATATTTTTGGCGGAGGTTTTGTTATTTGCTTTGTGTTTGCTTAGAGATATTTTACCTCAAAACTTACCCAATAAAAATGTGAATAATAAACAAAATAAGTAAAAAATGTAATAATCTCTACTAATTATTAATTTCATTTGTACTTGCTACTTCAATATAAACTTTATAATACTAAAATAAGAAATTTAAATATATTTTCAAATAAGATTATTTACAAAAAAATAAATTTTTTTAAGTAAATTGGAAGCAATTAAATTAATTTGTATTTGCTGTAACATTAGCATCGATTTCAAATTAGAGACACTTGAATAATTTTAGAGTAATTCCAAGCATGTGATACTTTTTAGGGTCTAATTTTTGTAACAATATTTTAAGTAAAAATAAATATTTACATGTACTGTTTGCTGATTTAACCTTCTGGTTTTGGTTGAAATTTCTATTTATTATTATTATTTTTTTTTGGAATCTTAAATTTTAATCTTAAAAAAAGTAAAACACTATCTTCACAGGAAATTAAATAACTTCTAACTTTGCAACTTGCTTTTTAGTTATGCGCAACCGGATGTTAATTGTTATGGAAGATACAAATAGTTGCAGTAGAAAAACATGTACCAGCATCCAACATTGAAAAGCACACAAGACTTAAGTAAATATGAAGTTAACATGCAAACACAACCAAACTCTATTATTGTTATACTTTTTTAAATAATTTTAACTAAAACTTTTCAACGTTTTTTAGTTTTATTATTTGGGGGAAGGAAACCATACAACTCTTGAATAGCAACTTAATTTATTTGTTCTTTTTGTTATTTTTAACTACGAGTATGATATGATTATTATAATTACATATATTAAATATTAAGTATACGTATAGATCTTGGCTTGTTTTGTACAGCCAGGGGAATATTACGGCAATCGGTATTGAATTTCTTATATTTCTAATTGTATTTCTATGGACTCGATCGTTTCGATAGATATCGAATGCCGTAACTTTTCGAGATTTTTTAATGTCTGGTAAATTGTACTCTCCAAATGGTTTACAAAGTAATGAGTAGTAGTTATTTATCCAATTATTTTACATGCATAATAATGACTCCCGTTTAATGAATAAAACAAGCACATATTTATATACTTATGTAAATTTACTTATTTTAGAAATTACTTTCTACTTATTAATGATATACAGCAAGGTTCTGCTTATAGTCTATAAGGGAAATAAGAATTTTAATTGTTTTCGTTTTGATCATCGATTTATTTATTATTTTTTTGCAATCTTGGATAATAGAGTTACGATAGATAACTCTATTATCCAAAATTGCTTATGAAACATATTTCTTTACATATATATACAGAAATATGAATAAAAACATATAAAAGTAAAACAAACAAAAAACTCTAGGAAGCGATTTCGTAAAATATAAATTAACAACTAATACAATGGGTACTACTTTTTTTTACTTAAAAATTTTTTTAAAAAGCATAAAACACATGCATATTTCGGGTTTTAAAACAAATTTTTTAAGTAAAAAGCTCATACTTTTTTTTCATATTACCCAATCTCTGCGTTAAAATATAAAATATGTATATATAAATATGAGACAATAATATTAAAAAACATTCGTCCTTAAGCCTAATTAACTAAGACTGATTTGAAATTCTGAATTTTAATGCTGACGTAAATCAGCAATATGCTAAATGAAAGATTTTCCACATTATATAATAAGTTTATAAATTTTATAAAACTTAAAATTTTTAACTATTTCAGCTTTCTTGTATGTCAAAACTAATTTCAAACTTTACGGCATTTATATTACAACACAGCCAAAGTAAAAATAGATTAAAATTTATTGCCATGTATATATACACATTTATACATTAGTGTATGCGAATGTACACACAAATATAAGAATACAAATTCATGATTGAAATTATATGTGTGTATGCATGCACAGTATATTTAATGAAAAATATGTAAAAGAAGTATTAGCAATTCTTAAACTTTGTTAAAAACAACATAAATATCTCAATTGAAATATATAGGCAAAATATGTGGATAGCCCCCATAGAACGATTTCCAAGTTTTTATTTCTTTGCTCGTTTCAACATTTAAGGTAAAAAAAAACTCAGCAGCTGAAGCAAAAAGTTGCTGCTAAGTTTAAAGTCGATAACACACACACTTATTTACATTAACTATAACGAAAAATTTTAGACTTTTAAAGAAAACTTTACGAAAACAAATATTTAAACTTATACAGCAATATTTAATTTTCAGAAGCAGACAAACGCGTTGTAAAAATAACCACATCAAAATGTTATTAGGAAATGAAATTGTTGGGGTGCGCCGAACTTTTATGGCGTGAGTTTGAGGTTTCCTTTTTTTAACAAAAATAAGTAAATGTCACTGCTGTCATTTCATTCTGGTTAATTTTCACCAACTATGAGACAAGATGTTTAATAGTTAGAGTTTATTTAGTACCAGAACTCCCAATGCCTTTTAAGTTAAACGTTTAATAGTTCCCACTTGGGACTGATAACTTATATAGATCCATTAAAATGCAGAATATAATTATATTATGTATAGATGTAACAACAAAAAATATGCATTAAATTTTACAACAAAAGTTAGATAATTTTACAAATATTTATTAACTATGAAATTTTTATTTTTAAGAAACTTGTGTCTATAAAAAAATACATGCACACACACACACGCATATATTTGGCATTTCATGTATTGACTGATAATATTTTATGTAAAAAATTTGTTCCATGCAATTTACAACTAAATAGATAAAAATGTTTAAGAACTTTTCTACAACAATAAATTTCATATGATTTGTTTTCTCTTATTCTAACATGTGCAAATACATAGTACATATCTCTGTCGTACCATAACCACCAGAAAAGCCTAAGCGACATAATTTGTGAACTTAGTTTTGTGAACAAAATCGTAAATAATCGATTTTCGTCAAAAAAAACGAGGTCCAAAAAGTGTATCGTTAAGCTTTTTTTGGAGGTTATGGCTCTATATGTTTACACATGTATGTATGTTGTTCATTTATTTCAACAAAGTCATAACTCGAAAAAAAATAGTTTTACAGAAAATGAGTTCAAGGCTTTAAATCTACAACAACCAACTTCCCAACAAAAAAAAAAATGACAAAAATGGGTTTGAATCATGGGTGCAACTCATGACGCAGTTTTTGATTTAGGGGAAACATTTATAATTTTTACAGGAGAATGTCATTAGACATCATGTGTTTGTGCAAAAGTTAAAAAAATACAGCTCTTCACTTAAAGTCATGAATTGTTACGTTATGGCGTTAAACATAAATTAACTTCATGTAATGATTAAAAATGCGTGAAAACGACAAACTCCATGAACTACTTCAGTTCGTTTTTGCTGGGTCCATGAAAAAGGAATTATTTTTCCCTCAATAACTGATATTTGCATGAAATTTTTAGTTAAAAAATCGCATTTTTTTAGCTAAGACACTGTTGAAGTAAGAGATCGATATGTACATAAAATGCCCAAACTTTCCATACATTTGTTATTTAATCTCACATTTTAATATTTAATCACACATGAGTATTGATCGTTCATAAATTGATATGTGTGTATGTATATCCAAGTCCATCAACCAGCAATTGTAGCTTAACATTTTACAAGAAACGAGCAAACTGTATTAGGAAAACGAATTGAAAAGTAAATATATGTACATTTTAAAAATACATACACTTGTACAAATATGTACATATGAATGTGTTTAGTATACGGCAATTGAAAACACATAAAAAAATTTGACAAATAGGCAGACAAATATGCAATAATATTAAATTTAATGATGTGCACATAATAAAGTGTCAAATATCAACAATACAATGACGATAATGATGATTGTAAATTTAAAAGGCAATAAAGAGAAAAGAAAAAAAAACAATCATGAGCAACAACAAAAAAAAAACTGCGAATATTCATCCTGATGGCAGCTTGTTCTACTACTGTTAACGCCTGAAATGTTCATTGCGACGACAATAGCAACCATATGATTGCCTGTATAATCATCAGAAGTATTGGCACACCATAACATTTCATATTTGTTCATAAAAATAAAAATGTATGAAACTGCTGTACTATCAGTACATTTGTCGGTATGTCTGTCTGACTGCCTATCTGTTGTGTATCTTTGTTATATTTACATATAAAATATATAAAAAAAAAAGAATTCTCATCAATTTCGAACATTTTACTTACTTGGTTATGTAAGTGCATGTGTGCGTATGTACATACGAGTACTGACAATAAAATGATTTCTACAAAAACAAATGTAAATGTCATATAATATTTAAGTGGTTTGTGAATGTATGAGCAGCAACTCTGACATACACACTTACAAACATACTTACAATACGTATGTATAGATGAACATATCGCTCATTTGCTTCAATAGTGGCACAACTCAAAAAAACCAGTTTTGCAGAAAACGCGTTTTAAATTTTCAATTTGCATACAACTCAATGGAGAAATGAAAAAAAAATCTTCTCTCAGGAGGTGATGGTACAAGCTATTTGCATGAAATTTTTACACAAGATAAAATACGAAATGCCGAATCTTTCTGCATTATTAACTCAAAAAACCCATTTTTTGAGTTATGCCACTATTGAAGTAAATGAGCGATATAAATTTTAACAATAAATTTCATTCGCAAATTGTGTCAAATATTTGTTATAAATATATGTATATGCGCCCAGAAGTAAAATCTTAAAGGCCTGTATACTAAAGACCTTCTTGCAGGACTACTTAAATTTCCTTTTCCGTCCAACTTGCATGACGATATTTTATAGATTCAATATTGTTTTAAGTTTCCCTAAATGAAGTCCAACCTCACAAGAAATTTTAAGTGGATGCAAAAAAAATGGCCAAACTAATAAGATGATATTTTTCAATTCAATAACAAACTCCAGTTTTTTGGCGGCATTTGATTTTATTAAGAAAAAAAGAGAGAAAAGTTTGTCCAACCTATAAACATCTTTGTACAAGGCTACGCAAAAGTAATGTCATAATTTAAAATGGCTGGTATTTTTCGTAAACGGCAGATAGAATATATACCGATGATGCACACAAAGTAAACGAATTTCGCTAAAAGATACAAAAATTTTGATTCCTGACTGGAAACTGGTTTGCAGGCTTACTTACTAAAATAATCTATTAAACTTTATGCAAAAAAAAACAAGATTTGGTAACAAAAATTATAATGCGTGACGCAGCTCGTTTTTAATTAAGTGGTAATGTTAACAAACAACATTTTTGCAGACCCGTTGCATCTCTTCAAAGTGACCATTTTCTATGGTATTTGCAGCAAAAAAGGTGAATGGCTTCCAATTTTTTAAAAACGACGAGCAGGCAGATGCTATACGAGTAACGTTTTATGAAAATAGAAAACAAATCAGTAGCTTGTTCCAATTTTGACACTACTTTTGAGTCACCTTGTATATTATTAAACAATAATGCAAGTGCGAAACGTTCTAATGAAGTTTCAGAAAAATTTATCAAATAACTCAAATTGAAAAAGCGCTGCTAGAGTAGTTGGAATGAAGCATCTAATTTGAACTGACAAAGTGTTCACAAAGGCATAAATATTGGAGGTAGTCAATGGTTCGAAATATATATTTACATATAAGGCCTTTTTAGAGGCCCATTTACTTATTATTTTCAGAGGAAGTCTAACTCTGCTCGGAGTAACTTGGTTTGAGTTTTTGATAAGGAATCTGAAAATTTATAAATTGTTTTCTAATAAATATTTGACATAAATAATTTTAGCATTGAAGCAAAAGCAAATTTTTATGGTTAAATAAGTTAACAACTTTTGAACGAATAATTTAAATTCTTTCTTAAAATATTTTACGTACGAGATGTATTTATATATGTACATATATATTTTTTATCTTTTATTTGTTATGGATAACAAATTTTTTAGTTGCTTAGATTATTTAAAGAAGGCATCAGAAAGCAATTATACGACAACTAAATATTATACATGCATGAACATTTTACTTACTTTTAAGCATTTAACGAGGTCACTCACTTTCGATAAGCTTGAAACTAATATATAAAATTATGTTTCCATTACCTTGTTGACATGTTGATAACAGAAACCAGACATCGAAGTCGTTAAGTAACCCTGCACAGACACATTCATACTGCAATATTTTCTTGCTGGTAATGCAGAATTTTAAGGAGTAAAGAAACACTATCTTTTTCTTGCACCAAAAAAACACAAACTCCAGAAACAATGAGAAGACAGAATGAAGGTTATTGTAGATTTTTGGTGTTACTGCAGTAGGTCATAAAACACTTCTTATTGCTTTAATTTTTTTCCTGCACTTTCTTGGTTATTATGTTGGCATTGTACTTGTAAAGGATCTAAACTATATTTTATTTTTTGTAGAGATATCAGAATAAGTATGTGACTGGGGATGGTTGGGGCTGTTGTTGTTTTTTTAATCCAATTATCTTAAACACAAGATGGCAAGCAGATGTCTGAAAATAACACAAATATTTCTTTATGGAGAAATTGTTAGTTTAAAACCATTTAAAATGAATTGAAAAATTGAGTGCGAGTGCACAACGGCATCCTGTAAATGCGAATTATTCAATTGATTTAATTGTATGCATAGTGGTTTTGTTGGACTTTAACTAAAACATGCACACAAAGCAAAGAACACTGTATATATTAATCAGCAATTAACAATTGATTCAAACTTGCCCTTAGCCAACTAAATTTAACTTAACAACATGCTTTAATTCCTCACACATAAGAAGTTGTAAGTGCTGAAGAGTAATTGCTATTCAGGGCGATTTATAATTTCTAAGTTAATTTTGCTAATTAAAAACTTGTTTAAAATAGGCACTAAGTTTGCTGAAAGTACTCGTTCAATTTGATACACAATTTTTGTAAATAAAATTCGAATTACCATTTATACACTCATACAAAAAAAATTCTTCATCTTGCTAAACACTTTCGAAAATGTATTTAAACTAACTTTTCTGTTGAAGCAAATATCTTTTCAAAGCGCAAATTACAATATTTTCCATAAAAATGTCAATTGAAATGTAAAAGAATGCATTTGCTGTATTTAAGATTTATAAATTCAAACAGTTATTTAACGTTTGTTCAAACAGAACTGCAGTTAGTGTTTGGCGGAAAATATTCCTACAGAAAAAACTTGAAGCGTGAGCTTACGTTGAATGATTAAATAAGCCAGACAATGTTGCACTTGAAAGAATTTGGCAAATACAAGTTTCCTCCCATAACCAACACACACACACACACCTTAAGCCAGGGAAATCATCACACTGTGGAGCAGAGTAAAATATTCGTGAACTGTTGAGATTTACATATTTAAAACTAAAGATACCATTGTGGAGGATTTAACAAAAAAATTTATTGTGTAGTTAGTTGACTTTCAAAAATCAAAGTATTTCTGTAATTTTTTTTAGTAGTTATTAACAATATTTAATTGGTAGGTGACGTTCACCTAGAATAAGGAAAGGCAAAGCCCGGTTTAATTTAATTCTCTTTAATATTTTTTAAGGTTATGATCTTAAAACTTTTTTTAATAAACAAACACAACCTCATGAAACGATTCGTTTGTCATGCTAGTATTGTTTTGGACGTAAAATCATAAATTTAGCTCGTTTTTTTTCTCACCTTAGAACGAGTAATAACGTTACGTTTTTCAGAAACGTTTTGGTCCCACTATGCACCGGCAATATCCACATCAAACAATGATTGCACAAAACCTTTTTTGAATTTTCAGCAATCTTTTAACACGTTATATTTTTTCCATCCTGATGTCATTGAATTATTCTTTGACTAGAAACTATTGATATTTCGGCAAAACCAAAAATTTTTCAAATAAACAACATCATGTTTCGAAAAGTATTAGTATTTGTTCAAATGCTAGACATGGTGTGTTCTATTACATACTACGTATCATATAGTTTTTTATGTATAAATTATTGGGGAAGTATGAAATGAACTTTATGCACATCAACTATATGAAAGAGTTAATTGACATCAAATTTGTAATCAGAAAATAAAGGGAAATGCTTTACCGTAGTGGGATATTGCTTTTAATGACCTTATAATTACTCGTATTTCAACATTTTAATTTGTAATTTGATTCTTCATCACAGTTTTATTTTACATGGAACTAAATAAAGCAAATAAGAATATTCATACAGTTAAATTTTATTTTGGGTAAAATTGTTGTAGGCGAGACTAAAATGTTTCAAATCTGCCCATTAGATATTTCCTTTTAGATATAAAAAGAAAACTACACAAATTTACTAAAAAATAAGTCCGTGGTTAACACATCCAACGCTTTTTCATCAGATACGATTTTACTATGAATGGATTTATTTAAAAACTCGACTGAATCAGTCGATTATTTAGGATTCGTGACGAAGGAAATTTTTCAAATTTGTTACACTGTTTCCGTCACATTTTTAGTACAAGACCAAGGTAGAAAAATATTAATTCACTTAAAAACATGGCGTTTTAACAAACTGGCAGAGAACAGGCACATACGCAAAGTTCGAGCATGAAATTAAGACTAATCGTGACATCGCGGCGTGATCAAAAAAAACTGTGTATAGGTTGGTGTGATGTTCTCTGATATGCCCTCTGACTCTGGTTGTCTATTGTATTGTATTACGTGAAACAGATCAACGATTTCACATCTTCCAAAGGCCTCAAGATAATATTTTTGAAGCTGCTATTGACTGGAACCCTCAGCAATACTCGAAGAATAGAATAGAACTGAATAGAAGTAGTTTGCCATGGCACTTTACTTCTAATAGGAGCCACGAAGTAAAACAATGTCATGATATAAAAAAATTACTTCGGAATTTTTTTCTTTGTGTGCTTTAAAGGACTGAAGCAACTGAAATGCATAACTAATTTCTGTTATCTTATTCTTTTGCAATTTCTTGAAACAATATTATCATGATTTTATCTAAGCATTTAACATTTTCTCCCAAAAATCAAATGTTCTTATTTTTTTATTAATGGTATTTAGAAGAGCAAAGCAAACACGAGTATTGGCGGTCAGGACATTTTGCAATGACAATGACATCATGCCAAATAAACGCAGCATAAACATTTCAAATTGCTATTAATAAAGTAAAAGGACAATAGCTGGAAAATATTAGAAACAGTATTATTTGGTTTGAAATGTTATACAAACACTAAAGTTGCAACTGCACTGCAAATGACATTTGCGGTTTGCTTTTTGGCAGTGACGGATTGCCGGAAAAAAATAATTCTTAAATCTAAAAATGTTTGTTCATATTGAATTTTAAAATGTTTTATTTTTCACATGAAAAATATGTTTACAATCTATACTTTGATGTCCAATAGCATTTCCCTGGAAAAAAAATATAATGAATAATGAGTAAAATGGGAGTGCGAAACAAAATAGTTGCATAACAAATTGTTTAAAAAATTTAAATATCACATAATGGTATGTTTTTGGTCAATATTTTAATGTTGAAGTATCTTTTTGATAGTTTCTATAACGTTTCATTGATTACTTTACCTTAATTAGCTCCACAGTATTATTTTCAGTAATTTCCAACATAATGTGAACAATCTTTATGTTCTGATTCAACAAATAAATCGTGAGTAATACAAAAAATATTCTTAAACATAATGTACTCGTACACCGCAATTTTTGTAACTAAAGATGAGTCTAATATTTCACTCCAGAGAAATATTTTTAGGGGCAGTTTCTACAAGTCAGACAGATGGCTCGTCTAGTAAATTTGTATGAAAATCACTCAAAAATATGAGTGCTTTCCATATAAATTTTATACTCAAGTCGTCCGTCTGAGTTTTACATTCACACGGTGATTTTTAATTCAAGTATATTTTTATTTCAAGGTTGATAGGTTATTGATAAAATTTACTGGCAGTAAAAAAAATATTAACATATCTAAATTTAGAAAGACCATTCAACTTGTTTGTGTGACAGTGTGACACCAGCAACAGACTTTTGATACGATTTTTTTATAGTGGGACAGAATTCCTAGATTTATTTTTAACATTATGGTACAGTTGTGTAGGAAAGCGAATCGTGTTATTAATATACAGAAATATATCGATAGTATACATTTTAATTTTTTCGAAATAGCGTTCTTAACGTTTTCTGGGAGACAACGTATAATTGCATCTTCGTTGAAGATCTTAGTACGTTACAGTTTAAAATCAAAGACTTACGGCCACTTAAAAAATTATTTCTGTATGTAAATGTTTTAGATTTTCTTCAGTTTTTTGCTTCTCTTATATAATATCGAATAGTCGAGTTCTTATATTAAGCCAATAATATGTATATATGTGTTTACTTATGTAAATGTTTCAGATTATATTTCAATCAATATGGAAATTGAAGAACTTAATTGCAAATATTATGTACATATTTATTTACGCAGAACACGAGGGTGATCACAAAACTAGCCAACCTAATAAAGAAAATATAAAAAATTTGAGAAAAATTTTCTTTACTTGTCGACACGATGTTTTTGGCAAGAACTGTCTAACTCCTTAAAATTGTCAGCAACCGCAGGCTCCACTACTTCTTCATTTTTGGCAAATCTTTTACTATCGATTAATTTTTTTAAGCCTGGAATTAGAAAATAATCATATGGAATTATTTTTGACCAATGAGGCAATTCGAACTGTATTTCATTGATATTGGCCATTGCAATAGCGGATCTATAAATTGGTGCATTGTTTTAATTTTTTCCATAATGACATCACTTAAAAGCTGTAGTCAGTTAGCATAATATCTGCCGTTGATTGTGTTTCCATTTTCAATATAATCAATAAAAATTATGCCACGCGCAGATGGAACTATATTCGCGTGTTTTGGATGCGATTCTTTCATTCGAATCAGTCCACTACTCTGAATGTTCCTTTGTCTCAGAAGTAAAGTGGTTAATTGCATTGGCAGCTGCTACGGCCTAGTTTAATCTCTGGCACTGAATTAAATCACCTTTTTTAAGCTTGCCACTTTTCATTAAAACAAGTTTTTTTTTCAAACTACTGCCAGCCAGCATCTCTACTTTTGGTTCCTCCCTCATATATAGAAAACCTAAAAGTAAACTTAATTTTTGATCCCAAGAAGAAAAATAAATAAGTTGAATCCAATGGAATTTATTTAAGCAGTAAGCTAAAAGGAAAAAATATTCTAAATATTTTTATTATTTGCTGTTTTATTAGAATAACTGTGAGTGTGTGAATTCACATGTCTCTGTGTTATTTAATACGTTTTGTTATTAGCACTTGAAAATTAGATTTTTCTCCCATTTCCTTAAATTATTACAATGAACTTAACTTGACTTCATTCTCATACTCACAGTTATTTGAAGTAACCTTATATATATATATATATATATATATATATATATATATATATATATTTTATTAACAACTTCCCCTATCCCTTCATTACATTACAAATAATACTATCATACCCGCAACTTTAATAACGTATAATTCATAAGATCGAAATTCATGTGCAGATGAGATGTAGAATTTTATGAAAGTACCCCTATAATTAACAGATAAACGTTTGTATCATTGACTCGGTCATAATAAACTTTAATAACATATATAATGCATACGGAAATCTAGAAGCGAATGTCTAAGTCATGTAATTATGATATGCTGCTTGGAAATAATGCAATAATATTTAATTGCCTTTTTTTTCTATTTTATCTATTAATTATTTAGCTTGTTATGTAATATAACAAGAATAAAGATTATCTTACATATCACAGAGTTAGAGAATGTATAAAAATAAAGCAAAAACAACAACAACATCTTTGAGTTTAATTAAACTGATTCATAAATATGTAGATTTGATATAAAAAATTAATACAATTTATTTAGGGAAAATAGTACGAGTAATTAGTCAATCACAAATATATTGCACCCTTAAATATGTATATACTCTGAGTGTAAAATGAAACTGTGCACCTGAATCTCTTTCTTTTATCTTTGCTTTCTATCTTTCATTCTTATTAATTAATGAAAATATAATTGTTTAAGAAATGAAAAAGAAAAACAAACAAAAAACAAGATGCTAAAAAATCTGGCTCTTTGAGTAACTTCAGAAAATACTCTATAGCAGGCAACGAATACAATTAGACATATAAATTGGCTTTCCTTCGTCAGTATTGTGTAGCAGAATAATTGGCAAAGTAAAATAACCAATAAAAGGACTACTAAACACAGCTTCGAATTTATTAGGCTTCATTGACACCAGAGGAGCTGCAACCCTGTATTATTTAAAAAATCGTAAAAAGCAGAATTGTAAAAGAATGAAGTTTTCTTCTATATCTTCCTTCACCACCAGTGATAGAGCACACTGTCCCTTTCCCTTAAAGAAGGTAACACCTAGTAATAGTAGTAGGAGTGCTACTTCTCTTTTTATTAAAAAAAATTAAAAGCAATCCTAAAAATTGTTATACTTCATCAATACTAAACGTCGAGTTTCTGTCTACTTAAAGTATCTGAAAATTTTATCCCGCTGTGCTGATGATGGCTCACAGTTTTGCAATATATTTGCTTTTTTTTGGATCTCATGGAATATTTATTTGCATTCTCAAAAATTGTGCCAAGTCCTTATGCTGCTTAAAAATTTAAGTAAAGTTTAATTATCAAACAACAGAGAAATTTAAGAATTCATCCTAAGCTACTAGACACATTTTAAACTTTTACGCAAAAAAGCAATGGTATTGTTAATTGTATAGCACGTAACGCCGACTTGAAGAAAATAGACGTCGGCCAATTCCGGTTGTGCAAAATCGTTAATGGATTACGTAATTCCAAAGATTGTCGAAAGATGGACAAGCTGCATTTTTCTCAACACTATTGGCTGCAACAATCAACACGAGTTCGATTCTGCACATCACTAGATTGTTAAAACAGCTCGAAATGCTGCTTCAGGACAACCGAAAAATTTTTTTATTTTGCCAACTATGAGCGCAAAATGGTCACTATTTTTGTTACGAATTTTAATTTGTTGTTGCCATTTGTCAACCAGATACAGCGTGAGTAATGCTAACTGTTGAAATGGCAGCCTATTCAAAATTAAGCGTCTTATTGGAGCACCATACCTATATTTAAAAAAACTTTTCATAAGATTAGTTCTGTTAAAGTTCTTTTTCTTTAGATGATTTTGTTTACTAACTGGAAAAACTTTTAAAATAAAGCATTTACAAAATATAACCACAATAATTTTAGGCTTTCCGGAACACAAGCTACAAGTAAATTTGTAACGTCTAAAAGACTAACTAACCATGACAGGTTGCATTTTGGAATATATTATTTTACCTTTATACAAATAACGACATATTTATATTTAAAAACATTATAAATTTTGCTTCCGCAACAAACTGTTCTGTGTTGTTTATAAAAGAGACAAAAAATATATACATACATATGTACATACATCTTATGTGTCACTCACATATATTTAAGCAGCATTTACACCTGAATTTTTTTTTTTTTGGTAAGTAGCAATTTTCAACTTTGTCCTTATATCAAATTAAGGATTATAAATATTTCAGCAGGTGAGAAATATTGTCAAAATAAGTCAACGTTTAAAGCTTCATAAGAAAATGTGTTATCTTGTCATCTCAAAATCAACAGGGTAAGCTCCAGAATCGCAGCTGTTGTACATTTTATTCGGAATTTATTAAAGTATATATGTATGTTTTTTTTCAGTAGAGTCTGCTGAAATATTTTTTATGTGTTTTATTTTTTTATGTATGTATATTGGATGTGTGTTTGTATGTGGTTGTGTTCAAGCGCTAAAATGGTTTTATAATAATTTATGCGTTTGTAATGGTAACATGCTACGGCCAACAAGAATCAACATCTGTACACACATATAATAAATAGTCCAAAGTAAGCATTCGGCGCAACACATTGAGCGACACAACCAGCCAACAAAAAAGTACATGTATGAAATAATAAATAAACCAACTCAAGTGAAGTTGGTTTTGTGCTCTCTGGAGGATGCCAGCCAAAGTAGCGAGAAGTATATATTATGGTATCACTACTACTGTTCATGTTTTTGGTTTATGTGTTACGGACTTGAAGCCAAAAGCAATAACTAAATGACAGCGTACAAATAAAGCCGGGGGCATTACACCGAATTTCATATAAAATGCAACAAAAAAAATCCGGAGACAAAAGCAAAGAAACAATTGGAAGCAACCAAATAATGTAAAGCTGAAAATTAAAAACAATATCAACTTTTGCTCATACAGGACATGTAAACGGATGCGTGTTAAATGTTTTTTTATGTGTTTATGTTCTCATCACCATCATTCTCAACACATACAAATACATATGAGCATCATCATCTTCATCAAAATGATGATCGTCAACGTCATCAACATGTCAGTGTGAAATGAAAAAGATGAATTTGTGCGACTAGTCAGTCAAATAGAAAATGCGTAGACAAATTTCCGTTTGACATGGTTTATATTGTAGTCATGCATGCATGGTGTGTGCGAATTTTTTGCTTTATTTATTATTTTTATTGTTGACATTAAAAGGAAATGTCATATTGAGTGTAATTGTGCGATGACTACTTGGATTATTAAATTTCATTAATTATTATTTTAATTAGCTGAATTTTAAATATTTAGGCTTATCATAAATAAAATTTTACATGGAATTTGGCGAACGTGTCAAAAATTGGTATTAGTGATCGGCAATGAATCGTGTTTTTCCTATTGATGCTGACTCATGATATTTTAAATATAAATGCGTAGACATCGTTTAAACTCAACTACTCTGATGTACGCACACTTGCAATGACATTGATTTATAAATAAATTGAAATAAATATGAATGCGACTTGGACACTTCTAGTACTCGCATTGATTTAGCTCATTTAACTAATGTATGTTTGTTTATTTAAAAGTTAAGTCATAAAACAGTTTGCAAGTAGTATACAATAGTAGTAAATAGAGTGGTTTTTTAATTCGTGCAAAAAAAAAAAAAGCAACAGAGAAACAAGACACAATCTCATAATAAAAACTTTAATGTTCGTATGCGAAGTTCACATTGTAAATCATACTTATTTATTTTGCTTCTTCCATAGGCATTGAGTTAAGGAGAGTCGAAATCAACAACGTCATATATGTTGCTATTTATGAGTTCGATGCGCATTTCAAATTTTCAAGTGAATCTGACTCATAGAGAACATTGCATAAGTAGGAGTGCGAATAAATAAAAGAAATTATAAGTCATGATTTAACCCTCTAACCTTGTCACTGCTCATTTCTCTTCTCTGATTGGATCAAAAACTTCATACGATTGCGAAATATTTTCATGATATAAGTATGAAGAAAATTATACACAAAGATTTGTCTGTTGGACAAAGAAATATGAATGTAAGTTTTTAATTTTATTGGAATTTAGTGGAATTAATGATAAGTCTAATTGACGTCAAATCGGGTATGAAAAATAACGGAAAAAGAACAAAATTTATAATATTTTTTAATTAACAGTTCTCATTCAAAGTGAAAATTGGTATAGATAACGCCTGTATATAAGAGAAGCTTTGTAATATATGAGCAAGCCCTGAAAAATTTAATTAACGTGACTGATTTTTCTTTTTTTAATTTGAGATTTTTTTCTTTCATATTTTAATTAAATACTTGTCACTAATTATTTTTACATTATATTGGAGAATTTTTAAGTCTTCTTATGTACTTTTCTCATTCATGAAAAGAAAAACGAAATATTTGACATATTTATACCAAAAAAAGTTTGTCTATTATTTTCTCCAACACTGTTTATTTCAATAGAATTTAAACAGAATCATTTTAAAACTACATTCGATATAAAATGCCGTTATACTTACACTGAAAGAATTTTCGGCAGAAATTCTATGAATTTCGACATTAATCTAATGAAAAATTCATTAAAATTCAACCAACGTCACGCTTTGTTGGATTAATGAAACCAGTTTCGTTAAAATTATTTTATTGAAAACTTCATCAAATTTATTTTACAGTGTAATTAATGCAGTGCCATAACTTCATCGAAACAATAAAATAATTTCATGAAAAGAATGAAATAACTTAAATATAAAGGAGTTTCTTAATAATTAGAAAATATTGTTGTCATGAATCCAAAAAAATATTCCAACGAAACCAGAATACTAAGGAACCAATTCCAATGAAATTGTTTCACAATATTCATGAAATTTTCATTGGATTAGTGAAATTATTATTAGATTTGTGAACAATTTTTAATGAAATTGTTTCATTGGATTTATGAAGCAAGATTATTTCGGTGTAGCAAACTTCTTATATACTCCAAGCTTACAAAAGCATAAATTGATCATATATCACCACAAGAATAACGACAAAAGATGCAAGTTTCAATTAAAAATCTAAATAAGTATTTATAAAGTCAAAAGGTTTGTGAAAAGTTTGAGTTTGTATCACAACATAACGTAAAAACCCAGAAGTATTAAAATCAAATGAATTATTTTTAATTTAATGCATCTTTGCAATAACAAAAAAAATTAATTTTGGAGTTTAAAACTATTTTCATAAAAAGAATAATTTAATAACAGCACCAAAGCCAGAGGAACGCACTCAACCATATTCTCCCACACATATTTCTAAGAATAATAGAAACCTCTCTTAAACTCTAAAACGTATTTGCATAAATAAATACTTATGTAAGTCTGTAGTAGCAAATACTGTAACATACTTTTAAATTTTGAGAAAGTAATCTACTCGTTATGTACTTACTTTACACACAAACACATACATACATACACATAGACACACATATACATGTTCAAATGTACTATAAATACTCACATTTTTATATAAAGTTGTGGAATATTCTAAATAAACAAACAAACATACAAACAAAATAGAACCAGTAAAGAAAGAAGCAGTCAGCCATTAGAACCTACTGAAATTCAGAACCCAAAAATAAACGAAACTATCGGGGGAATTTCGACAATTTATTTACAAACTCGAGCGCATAGTTATCTAAAACTGTTTATGCAAAATAATGTAACATTATATTTTTATCGCAAATACCATGGAGCTACGAGACTCACAAAATCCAAAAAATACAAATACAAAACAGCTTGTGAACGAAAAGAAAAATACATTAAAAAATATGCTTCAACAGCAGTGGTATTTTTCCTTTGGAAAAAAGTAACTGTTTCTCAACCTCTCTTATAGTTGCAATCGCACACACACACACAAACACACACACACACACAAACATTTGTAGTCTCTACCACAGTTTCAAGTATAATATCTCTACTGAATATGCTTAAGCTTCCAGCTTTTACTTCTGTGAATGGGTTGCTGTTTTTCTTGATGTTGTTTTGCTATTTTTATTAAAAACATGGTTGTTGCATAATTAACAAATATTCATTTTGAAGTTTGGAAAAATATTCATGCATTTTTGTGGTTACTCTTTTTAACAATTTTGTTTATTTTTGTAGCTAAATTTTGTTACATCTGTTTTTTAATGAAGATTCTTTAGAGCATAAGAACGTACTTTAATTGCATTCCAAATAAATCAGTTCAATGCATTTTGCTTGGAAGTTTTGCAAAATATACTTAAGCGAATGCAAGTAAGTAACTTGTAATGGATGATGCTTTAAGCCAATGAAAGACAAATTCAGGCCGCACCGGAATTTAGTACACTCTTCTTTTTGCATATGTATGGGTGCATAAGATCTTCAGACAGAAATTATTTAAAGCAGCGTTGTCCACAAAGATAAACAGATTCAAAATGTGTGTGTAGTGGTGAGTGCACTGCGAGAAATTTGCTGGTAAATGTATTGAATAATGTTTTTGTATACAAAATTTTTTATGTTTAATTAATAACATGAACTATGTTTAATTAATAAGCTTATCTCTGTCCTCCCCTGACAAACTACACATTTCTAAATGATGACTTTCATAATGACGCTTAAAACTTTATGCACTTATTCTTTTTAATTTTTGATTGCATACAAGGCACTCAGCTTCATTAAATGTGTTTAGTGAAAATAAAAAATTGTTCTCATAATATACCTTCCACATTTCAAAATAATAAAAAATGGTTAATATGTAAACATAAAATTATTCCAAGTGTATTCAAATGTTGGAAAAAAAAATTATAAAAATACTCAGTTGTTCTTCTCTTTTTCTCTAACTTGTAATCTCAACTGTGTATTTTGTTGTTGTATCATAACAAATCAAGCGACATCAACCTTCTTGCTTAAAAGTTGGCATACAACTGAATAAAATTATAACTTTTGTGCTCTTTGTTCGGCCCCCGGGGGCATTGTGTGCGCATCATTGATTTAAAGTGAGCAATAATATCAGTATGAAGAAGTAATTCTGTAGATATATACATTAGGTTGATAACTTTTCAAAAATTTTTTAAAATATCAAACGCATATTTATGTTTTCGCTAAGGTCAAAAAAGCTCCCACACCAACCGCAATGGAGTTTTTTTCTTTTTGGTTAAGAAAAATTAATAATATGTTTATAATTATAAAAGAAAAAATAAATAGAAAAACACCGGATAAAATTATGAATATTCAATATTACATTAAAAACGTCTCGTAATAATTTTAGATTATGTAAAATAATATTTTTGTTAGTTAAAGTCCGTATTTTAAGGGTTTAGAAGAATCAATTGGTGCGTGAACTTTTTTTGAGATATATTACAAAAGATTTTGGTTTTTTATGGTTGCTAAGATATGGTTGACCTCACGATACTATGCCAAAAAAATTGTTTATACCCCTAATGTACATAAGTATACATCCAAAGGCAATTATTAATAAAACGTATTGAAGGTATGAGTAACAGAAAAAATCGTTTCACAAAAAGAAATTTAGATTTTTTAAAGGGATTTTCTGATTTTTTATTACCCACCATTAGATTTACGCCACTATTCTTTTCTGTAAAAGAGAAAACTATATATGTGCCCTTAATTATGAAAATGTTCTAAGTCGTGTGCATTTTTGCTTCAAAATAACAAATAAATCTTAAAATATTTTCAATAAATATTAAATAAATTTTAAATAAATTTATATTAATTAAAATGTTGCATAATAAAAATATATTTTTTGATTTGTTCAAATGTAATCAACTAAATGTCTCGAATAAAGAAATGTATGACTTAGACCACTTTAATAACTTAGGGCACATATATCAAAATTAGATTTGCATTTGGAGATTTAAAATTTTAGATTGGGTATATGACACGAAATTTTACTGGATCAGAGAAAGAATAAATATGTATACTTCATACAACCGCAAAATGTTATAGTATAGTCTGCATATCGCTGTATCAGACTAAATAATTTTTTATTTCTAAAATTTTACACTTCCTTAAAAATAAGAAGTCCCATTTTCTTAAGATTATAACCAAGCACTACTCCCACAACCAAAAACTTGAGTCAAGAAATAAAAGGGCAAGTCCAATGCAATATAGAAATTAAACATCATTTTTCATTTAATTTCACAATGTCGTCCTAATTATTATTTTTTTACAAAATAACATTCTGATATAGCTACTACGAGTTATTATCAGTTTTAAAATTATTTGTCCTAAAATGTCTATTTATCTTTCACACTCACATGTTTTCAGCGTTGGTAAAAAAAAAACAATTTGAAAGTTAAAAATAACACTAAAAGGAGGAATAATAAATGTACACCATACGTAATTACACTTTCTGAAATATGCTGGGTGTGATTGCTCGAAAATAATGCCTGGTTTTACTATTTGTACAAGTACTACAACTGAATAAAATTACACACAACAACAACAAATACGAGTATTTATAAAATGTATATGAAAAAAAAGCTTGTAAGCCGAAGTTTCATCTGAAGAGGTGGAAGTGAGAGAGTTTGAGAGAGAGAGATAGAGAGAGAGAGGAGGGTAATAATAGTTGTTTTTAATAATGGGTGGCAATTTAAATGATAATTCTGCTTGTGCCACTGAATTCAAAGCTGAGTCGGATCCTGATGCTGGTGGCAGAATCGTCTGTTGTTATATGCTAATATACTCAAGTACAATTCACTACTATACGACACCATACAAAAACTTTTATGAACTTTTTTTTATAAAAAAATTACCAAAAATGTGCACATATACACGTACATAAATATTTACATATAAAAATTGGTGCGGCTGCTGTGCGAACGAACACTATACATACTTCATATTTGTATATTATTGCATTTTTAATTTTTTTTTATTTTCTTAATTTTTGTTTTTTGTGAACTTTTATTATTATATTTTTTTTCGTAGTTGTGAGGTTTTGTGATAATTTGTAAATTATTACGAGTGTTGGCAATTTATGCACAAACAACATCCAGCATCATTGTATTATAAACTTATTATGTTTAAGGATTATCTGGTTTCGTTGTTAACAATGAAACCGGTTAAAAATAAAATGGGCTAAGGGGGAGATGTGCCAGGATATGCGACCGAAAGAGGTTAATAAATTGAGTGTGTTCTTTATATGAAAGAAAATCTAATAAAATGAAAAAAAATTTTATAATTATTAAAGTGAGAATATTATTCAGCAAAACAGCAAAAGAAAACAAACCAAATGAAACACGGCAGGCTACTGACCACATTTAATCAAAAATATAATACATACGCTTAAGTGCATATAAAAAGGTTTAATTTGATGCAATAACATCTACACGTCTACACGACCACCTCTGTGATTGTCGCCAGCTCAGGCTAACATTTAATATACACAACGAAGGTATTATCAAACCTTACTTGTGTTACTATTACGCTTTAAATTCTATATATTTTGATTAAGGAACCCATAACGAAATATAGATATTGTCAAATAAGTAATTGTGAACTTTATTTTGCATTATTCTGTTTGTTTCACATTGCAATACAAATACAACAATTTAGTTTTTTTTTAAATATTTTTTAAAATGAAATATAACAAACTTCAATCCTGCAATACAGTAAACTTTAGGGTTACTTACTTGACCTCTTTAATACTCCATACCCTTAATTCACCAGTGAACAGCCGCACAATCAATTCTTTCAGTTCATTCCTTCTTCAATTAAATAAAATTTGTATACTCACATACAAAAAACATAGATGTAAAAATTCCAACGGTCTACTAAACACATACCGCCCACAAAAAAAAGAACAATTTTATATAAACAGTGTCTAAAGTACGATTTTGCATATTGAAAATATTTAAACACCTTCAAGCAAATTACTCAAAAAAAATTACTCATTTTGAGCAAAAGGTACATTTTGCATGCATAAAAATATTTACTTGTGCTGGTTGCTTGAGATCGTACTGAGCAGAATTAACTTGAGCTTAAGCTGAGTTTTTATGCATTAGACCAACTGTGATAATTGAAAACTCAGTCCTGACTCAGATTGACCATACCAAGTACTAAGGATACAAAATTCTTCTTTTTTAATTAAAGCTAAATACAGATATTATGATTTTATTTTAAAATTAAATGAACATTTTATTTAATAGCTTAAATGACAACGTTAACTTTCCTTAATTTGAAAACTTATTCTCGACATACTGTATTTATATAGAGAAATTTTAACAAATTAAAGTGATGGCCATCATCTAGACAAACGGACAAACGAGTGAGTGTGTTTGGTAAAATATTTTGCAACTACTCGTACATTTTCCTACGAAAACAAGTATTATTTTTGAATTTATTTGTTGTGTGAATTTTAATAAAGGAAGAATTCTGAGGTAAAAAAAAACAAAAATTGCATACATGTTTTTGGTTTCATTTATAATAGACTACGATTGCAATATCGAATATTGGTAACAACGATTTGTACATTGTGTATTGTTGAACCTCAATTTAAAAAATAATTTTTTTTTAACCGAAAAAAAAAACAATATTGTAAACATTGTAATTCATCTGAAACTGCTACGACTAGTGCATGCAAACTCCACAAATTGGTAAAACTCATGAATGACCACATCAAAAAAAAAAAATTAAATAAAATAAAAGGAGCAAAATAAAAAAAAACTTCATGTATGCTGAGAGCATAACAATGCATTGATCTAGAATATAAATATGAACTGGTATACCCGTTAAAATTAATTTTGATTCGAAATTTAAGTATCTTTGATACATGAACAGCACTCACAATCCATGCAAATTTCGTTAGCAGAGAATTCAGATTTCATATGAATAATAATAATAATAATAAAAGTATCTAGTTGGTGGAAAAAGAAGTTAAAGTTCAATCAATGCAATTATAATAGAATTCCGGGTGAGATTTCTCACTTTTCCAATTAGAATTTTTGTTTTTCCTACTACTTGCTATTGCTTGAAATTGTTACCCAGGAGAAATCTCATGCGGAATTTTATTCATACTTGCCCTGAATGTGTTTGCTGGGATGGCTGCACAAAAAAAAAACCGGACAAACGATTACCTTTGACCGCATATAACGAACCTGTGTACGACTATGTTTCAATTGACGTGCACATGCAGATACAATTAAAAAAAGCAAAAACAAAAACAAATAAATATTTACAAATACTCGACTTACTCAATATTTACTTGATTTAAAGTTTTTACTTTTGTTGTCAAGGAATAGTAAGGGGTCTTCCACCAGAGACTTATGAAATTTGACATTTGATTACTGGCATAAAGTTGCAGCTATCTGACTAGCAGTCATTTATTCGATCCATTGTGATCCTACAGCGACTCTGCATAAGCGGACAAAACATATGTCAATATAAAGCCAATAATAAGCTGGTAACATCAGAACTCAAAAGCTCTATAAACTCAAAAGCTACCATGATGGCCATTATGTTTCTTACTGATTCAGAGTAATGAGATAGACAATGTTCTCTTTTTTTTCTTCGTCATTGTGAAGGTAATGTAAACTTGATATATCGGATAATTGCGGTAGACATTTGCACGATTATATTCCATACATAATTTCACTGGTAGTTATTTCAAAGGAATAAAAACTTTGTCATATATAAATTTAAAGATAGGAAGCTCTTACTGAAAGACGCTATAATTACAACAAAAACACTTTCTTCGCCTGCTTGAATTCCTAGCCATACCAAGTTATTATTAAATGATATAAATATACGAGCATTTATTTGTTCGTTTTCGTAATGGCAATTGTTTTAAATGACCAAAACGAAAAGTATTTTTATTATTATGGAGAGAGTCAGATATAATTGGATTTTGCACACCATATTTATTTTCTAATTTATATATTATAGGGTACTTGCACCTGCAGAAAATCTAGCAGATTTTATTTAAAATCTCTATGAAAATCTATACCATGTACACCAACTTTTTTTTGGCATTTATCAAATTTTTATCCAAAACACAAACCATTAACTGAAAAATCTCAAAAGCTGCAATCAAACAACCGCAACGTAGCCAATTAAAACACTTTTTTAAGCTAGACCGTAGCTAATTCACTCATCTTTTTTATAAATATTTTGTACAGGGTAGTAAACAATAAATAAAAATCTTAGATTTTGAATAGATTACCTACAAATCTACTGACAAAATAGATTTCGTTTTTTATGGGAAATCTAGCAACACTGAGTAAGATTTAGCTCGAAATCATGTTAGTACTAGATTTCAAGATAATGTAACTGTTCTATTTGATTTTTTGTTAGAATTAGAATAATTTTGGTAACATACCAATATATTAATAAGAATAGAAAAATATTTATTAACATTAAATATTCCTGGTATTGTGTGAAAGGTACCCTACAAGAACACTACCAGTCAATTGACTGCTCATTTGATCGATAGTCAGGCAGTATATATTCATCATTGCGTAGAACAAAGTTTCCATCACTTTATTAAGGGCAAAATGAAAAATGTGATGGAAACTTTTGTGTACGTGTGATCTTGCATCTCTCTCTAACTAACGAATATAACATATAGTTGAACTGCTCACTCCAGTGCTTTTTAATAATCAATGATAGCATAAATATTACTCAAGTTTGACTGATCATAATTGATTTATATATCCCCTAAAATTGAGTAATCATACATGATTGATATAATGACAATATAGTTTTTATTATTTTAATTGTTTTTTTTATTATAAAATGATGTAAAAATAAATAAATAATTTAAAATAATAGATATACTTCAGCAAAAAAACAATAAACCAGGCGGTATATTGCCCTCCTTACACCTTTTCACCACCAACACATCTTGCTTTTTACAAGTACATATCTAACATTTGGAAAAGAAGTATAAATTAATTAAATTTTGTAAAATTCTTTATTAAATATTGTTTTTACTTATCTTTTTTTAACACTTTTAAATTTTACTTTTCACAGACAGAATTAATTTTAGTTTTCTTTAAATAAAACTCGATGTAAAAGTTTTGGCATATGTACATTAGATGTTCCACTCTAACATATATGCTAGAGGAGAACAACTATAATTAATAAATAAATCCATCATCACTTCCTATCAAATGACTAGTCAATTGACTATCAATATTGAATTTAATGTAAATTGCTGCAATTGTGTTAGTGTTAGTTAGTTAGTCTTTGTGTTAGTTTCAGTCATTCATTTCTTGTAGGGTAGTAACATATTTTTAAATACATCTTTTTTGTCTTTTAATCATACATAGAATTGTAATGCTTTTAGAGAGGACTGAAAAATTCAGTTTTTGAAGCCTTCCTAGTTTTTGATTTACATGTTATGTTATTCTAATTCAAACAAATTATAAGAGAATTACTTCACGCTCTTACAGCATTTTATTATATTTTTAATAATAATAATAATTACGACTTGCATTGCACAAGAAAATTTTACAGTGATATTGTGCTGAAATGTCAAAGTCCTCGTCATCTTTGAATACGAGTTTTGTTGATTTGAAGCAAATAGTGATTAAAAATTAGAATAACTTTTGTAATAGCTTCAGTAATTGTGGAGAAATCGGTGAATATAAAAAATATATATATATACATGACGAACATATCACCTCCTCTTTTTTTTTTTGAACTGCAACCTAACCTTAAAAATTAGTGCAACAGTTGCAAAGGAATCCATTTTTTGTAGTGGGATTTCGAACTACAGTTTAGGGTGTCCTGTTAAAAAATCTAGCTAATAGATTATCGGGGGGAGAACATGTTTCATTGACTGAAGTATTAACATCTGAATTTATTGTGTCTTCCATGGAGTCGTAATTTATGTTACAAATAAAAACCATTTTGAATTTTATTAAATTATTATTATTATTATTACTATTTTGTTATTCAAACAGTAAGAGATGAGTATTTAGTATGTTGACATTAGGGATAAATAAAGTGATAATTTGTTATTGAATGTTGAAGTTGAAATAAAGTAATTTTGAAACAAAAAAAATCACGACGTTCAGTAGTCGTAAGGATGACTGTTTGCAAAATTACTTGGTTTAAGTTGAAGTCTTTACTTTTCGTTTTAAATAAGAATATATTGCAGTTCAACAAAAACAGTTTTTGTCAAGCACAAATACATATAAAGAATTTTTTTTTTGAAGGAAAAACAAACCTAATAGAGAATCCTCAAACTACTACCTTTACATGGCTTTGGACTTTTCCTTGCCGTTTTAATCAAATAAGTCACTTTGTGTTTTTTTCTGGTAAACACTAACAACACTAAGATTTTTCGTAAAACCTGCATTATTAGTCATTAGATGCCATTAGCGTAATGAATATATTCCAGCTGGGATTTTATTTGTCAACCGGCACTTATACAAACGTACGTACGTCGGCACGCGTTCATAAATGAGTTTCATGCAAGGTTGCACACTATTTGAGAAGATTTTTAATTATCATAATAACCTCAGCTTCTCTGAGAATTTTTGTAAGAACTATTGTAAAACTATAACAAGGCTATATAAATAGATGTATGCAATGACATCCTTTAATTTTGAGCTCATACATACATATTAATTTTTATGTATGCTAACGTATTTATTTAACATTTCATTTAGTATTTGTACATGTTAATTCTGTTGAAATCTCAAAGGTAGTTTTTAGTTATGCTACTGATAACAGCGAAAATTATTATTATAAATTATTTCAAACAAAAATTATTTGCATCAAGTTCAATCTAAATTTTATTGTCTTTTTAAATACGAGTATGTATGTCAGTATATGTATATATTTCTATGTATTTCTTGCAATAATTTCAATTTCAATATCATGGTCGCAAAATTGCTTAAAATTATTTTTGGTCTGCTTATCTCTAACGATTACCAAATAATTCTCATACGTTTTCTACCCTGTAGAGTTATTTTATATAGACGACATTTCGATTAAAAATACCGACAAGGTTGTATAATTTATTGCTTTACAGAATTCAATTAAGATAAGATAAAAGAAATATGTACTAAAAGGGCTTATTGACTGCAAGATGAGCGACAACTGCATGATGCAAAATGGCGTGCACACAGTTTTATTGCAGAAGACCTTCAACTTTGAACAAAGTTGCTTTTTTATGATTTAATTTTATAAAGGAATAAGAAATCCAACAAACTGAAAAATAAATTTAAAATATTTATTAAGATCATGATAGTAAGTCCTTTAAAAAGTTTCTTCAAAAAAAGTTCAAACAGAGTAACTTTTTCCGATAATCATTTGTATACTTGCAATAAAGTAAAAATTTAAAAGTTTTTAAATAGAACTTAAGTCGAGTTGGTATCGAATCTGAAAATATCGTTCAACTACGAGTATTGAGAAAAAATTTAAAACAACAGGTTGGCAGAAAATTAGGACAAGATATACTTAATGTACCGAAGCTCTAGAAAAATTTCTTCAATATGGTCATCAGCGGCAGTGTACACAGCAAATATTGTCATAAACGGCTTCAGTGCCATTTGTTCAAAAAAATAGCTTGCATAGATTTTTTGCAGTGTAGCAATTTGGTGACAGGCATATGTCACGCACTTATCACCGAAGAATTTTCGAAGACTTGAACTATGGTATGTTCGGTTTACATAAATAGACTTACATAATATTATATTCATAAACGCACATTAACTAAACTCAATTGAAAGTAACTCACATGTTTACCTGCAAATCTCATACATACATTTATGAAGAAGTACTTACTCATAACTTTAATAAAATTAGTAGATAGAATGCAGAAAGTAGCAATAAAAAATAAAAAAGTTTAAAAAGTATTTATTTAGAAAAAAGTTGAACATATGCATGATGAGTGGCTGCTGCTTTTATATTTGATTATCATTCTCGTTGTTTTTGTTGCGCGCTTGGAAACGTATGGATGTACATTTTATAAATCGTAATAGATTTAAGTATTATGTAATAAATTTCGCTTAAAATCACAGCAATTTCTCTTGAAAATTATATATGAAGCGGAAAATATAAAAGAGGATTTATTTTTAGTAGAAAAAAAATATAGAAAGGATATCATACTAAGAACATTTAAGTCCAAATATGAATGATGGCAATATTTATTACATCCTTGAATGGATGGTTCAGAGACAATCTCATAATTTAATTTTTTTATTGTCTTGCAGAAAAAGTTTTTTCTCAAATTTTTATCATTTACGGATTTGAAATAAATTTGCTTTATATTTAATTTGAGGCAAATACAAACTTAATAAACGTCTACAGAATTTTTATTGCTTTCGGTGCTTGAGCAGCAACGAAATGTATCTGTGTATATGAATAGTCTTCGGCCCAAAAAATCTTCAAAAACAAAACGTGGGATAATAACTGTGGAAATTTTCAAACTTAAGCTTTGTCAATCAACAAAAGCTTCATTATTTTCATGCAGTAAATTACTTTTAACCAGATTTTTGCAATAATGAAGAAAAAGAAAAATGCCATTGCTGGTCAATAACATTTTGTCTTTTGTAATTTGTATTTGAAAGTATAAATGAACTGAAAACTTTGTGATGTGAATCTTTTATTTTTATTGAAAATTTAGTATTATTTTTTTAAAACTGAAGCACTTCACTAATATTTCTACGAGGTTAAATTTTTTTTGATATATTATGCAAAGGAAAGCACAATCATTGAAAAATAAGACAGTCGTATGTATTTAGGAAACAAACAAAAAATAATTTTTTTACCAGTACATTCATGGATAAATTGTGTAGACAAACATGTACGACGGGAAATCGAGGAGAAGGCCTCAATTAAAAGAAGATTATAGACAAGAGTAAATATCAGTTTATGATTGCTTTATGTTTATACATTTGCAATTAAAAGAGTGGAAAAACAAATTTACATATAAGCCTAATGTATCCTGTGCGACTTCTTTTGCATTTGAAAAATTACTTTTTCGTAGCAATTTTATAAATTTCTGAACTCAAATCTTGAATAAAAGCTCAAATAAATTAAAGCAGATTGCTTTGGTATTTTTAAGTGTTATTTTAACTTGTCGAATACTCAAGTTTTAATAAAATAAATAATTGCTTTAGAAAATTAATAAATTATATATTGAGTAGCTTATTTGACCAATTTGAAAACGTTAAAGACTTCAAATTGAACATTTTTAAATCACAAAACTGCAAAAAATAAAATATTTAGTATCTTCCAATCACTTTGATGAAATGCGATTTTTATAACAGCCTTCTTATATTAAATATAGTTATTATGATGAAGTTAAATGGACAAACATTTGGCTGCAAAACACATTTTAGTTCATACAATACATTCACAAGGATATAAAAAATATATTTCCTTGTGTTATGATTAATAAAAAAAAGAAAAGCCCTATTTTAAGGAATGCTGTAAAGAGCATGATGACACTGATGATGTTGATGACGCTGTTAAAAGTTTTATAGAATTATGAAGAGGAAGGCAAATAATGCACTGAAATATATTTCTATTTGCAAAATACAAAGATGAAATTGAATGTAAATCCGATATAAGATTACGTACCAGATATGTCCAATATTGTTTGCCGCATTGAACATATTATTGAACAAATATATAAATATATACAATAACGCTGATAAAGCTTTATAATTTCGCCAATTACATAAAATATCGAAACAAAATTTAAGTAGATAAGTTTTGTAATTAACTGCTTATTGCTGAGGTCATGCTAGTTGTAAGTTAAGGCCAAGGCGTGAGCTTAATTATTTCTTTAAATATGAAAGTGGTCTGAGTCATATATTTCTTTCATCGAGATTACACTTGAACAAATCAAAAACTATTTCTGTACTAAGCAACATTTAATTTAATTTAATTTTACTAGTCTCAATTAATATAAATTTATTTAACATTTATTAAATATTTATTGAAGATTCTTTAAAATTTATTTGATATTTGTAGGCAAAAATGCACATTATTTAGATCATTTTCATAATTAGGGGCACAATTATGCTGGTAACTACAAATCATTTAATTATAGTGTGTTTTAGTTTGCACAGTAATGTAGAATATTGCTTGCTGGCCCCCTTAATTGCACAGTTTTCACCATTCTGTACCATATTTTATCTTTACGTATCAGCATTTGTAGATATTACTTTTCTAATAGTGCCACTTTGTGTGTAATTTTACTTGGAAGAGAAAAGTAAAAATAACTGAGTAGCAAATAAAGCAAGTAAAAGCAGATTTAAGTCGACAAAGATGTAAACTCAAAATAAAAAAGTACGAGTATATGAAAAATTATGTAGAAAATTATTATTTATCCACTGATCAACCTTAAATCTTTCTCTCATTTTACTACGTACTGCTTTCTTTGAAATACAAACAGAAAACGTGATGTTGGTTGAAAAAGTAGATAAAACGATTCATGTATAATAATACTTAAATGAAATGAAATAAGGATGAAAGTAGAAGGGAGTGGAGGAAACTGTTTCACTTGGTAGTGGAGTGTTTGTACAAACTCGTACTATTTAAGCTACTTTTTGCTTATAACTCATGTTTCTGTTGTGGTTACTGCTGCTGCAGTTAATACAAATTGAGATTTTCATAATGATGGTCGCGCTGACGATGATGAAAATATATTTAGCAGCGTAAATATATACTGAAAAGTAAAATGCTCTTCAGACTTAAACCTTTGTCGCGCCTTCAATGCCTCTAGAAGATACCATTTCCTATTGTCATGTGTGCAAAATGATAGCTCAATACTTCTTGATGTAATGAGTGCAAATATATATATTTATGTACTTGTTAATTGATTTTTGGCTCTAGTTTTTTTTAAATTAATTTCTTCCCCCTCTTCGTTTTTTGTTTTGTTTGAAGAGTAACATTCTTAAGCCAACACAAATCCTTTTGTCATCATTTAAAACAGATTTTCAGAGCAAACATTAATCGTATTTTTAAAAACATGTTTGACTTTACTACTTTTTATGTTTGATTTAACAAAATAAAATTTCAAATAGTTCCTCTCATGAATAAATTCATTCATTTTTTCCTACATATTTTTATCCTTGATGCATACAAATGCAGTTCTAAATGACGAATGCAAATAAAGTGGAAATCCCTAAAGTACACACATATGAAAAAAAATCATACATAATGAGAATAATATGACACAAGTATTTGTTGAATACTATAACGACAGAAAAAGAAAGAAAATTTTAAGCAAAATTCAAATATTTAGAAGAGAAATCGAAACGAAATGTTAAATTATAAAGTAAAATTCTTATTCAAAACCTCTCATATGGAAGTTCAATGTGCCATAAACTAATGCCAAAGTAAAACGAAAAATAAATATTGAAGTAAAAAATTTATAAACTTAACCCATTCCAGGCCGCTGTATACCAGAATAACCTTAAAAGTGGCAGACTGGTTTGTTATCAAATGCTTGGCATTGACGTTCATATCAACTTTCATTATTTTTTAGTTTGTGTTGGCACGACTGCGTTCTTCATGTGATTCAATACGAGAAAAAAAAAATAAACTGTAAATTACAAAAAGATATATTGACTTCATTAAGTATAATTAACACTTTAAAACTCTTTCAGGCTATTCCTAGACCTATGTCGCAGTTAAAAAACCAAATGAGTCCTGAAAACTGATTCGACAAAAACTTGCGAAATTATTAGTATTAATTTTCCTTGACGATATCTCTCACAATCCATATTATAAAAATTTGCAGCAGTGAACTTTGTTTTTGAGCTTAAGAGCTGATTAGATTTTTAATTCGGTAGGTTTAGTAGTTTATTTGAGATTTTTGCTTGTTCTTTGTTAAACAACATCTATTAGACGTGTATGTTCCTTTCTGTAATAAAACTATAATTTACAAACTTCAATGTAAACATTGATTGTGGTTATGGCTATTGATCGCACAATTTATTTCTGAATTGTCATTGCGCTTTTTTCGTAGGCTTAGTTATTGATATTTTTACTAATTAAATAATCATTATTTCTGTTATTTAATTTTTAATTCGATTGGTTAATTATTAAATCAGCTACGTACAAATATGCCAAACAAGTTATTTTATTAATTAATTTTTTTCCACAATCATTTGCTGTGATGTTTTCATTCTTAAATTGCCAATCGCTCTTAATCACAGTAATTGAAAGCTAAAAATTTAATTCAATCTGTTTGGTAAATCTAGTTTAACGTATTTCAAATGTTATTAACTTAATATGAAAATATTAAATATATGCAATTTAAATGTCTAGCTTTATTAAAAAGCGACATTATTTTCGAATTTGGTATTTAGCTTTTGACATTTAACAAAAAAATAAATTTATAAAAAATAAATTTTAATACGTGGCATTATTATCTATATCCAAAAATGCACATTGAATGCCACATAAATAAATATTTGTGGTCAGAAGTGTTTTTTCACATTTACAAACGATGTTAGAATAAAATAATAATAAATAAATAAACAAAAAGAATTAGTAATAACAGAACAATAGTTAGTCGGTAAATGTTGAAACGGAAAATTTTAAACTAAATATAACGGAATTTTAAAGTTTTGACGACTTATGGCCAATTTTGATTTGGAACTTATGTGCCATAGGAAGCAAAAAATTTGATTTTTAATACGTACAGATCACAAACACAATACCATGCAAGTTCTTAATTAATTAAATTGGTGTTTGATACGTATGAGTAACATTATTGGAATACATATTACGTATACCCAACGAAAGTATGTATGTTTGGATTACTCATGTAACGAACGTCAATTTTTGATATTCGCGAATACGAATACGAATATTGGAAACGATATTCGCGAATACGAATATTATATGCAATATGAAATATTAAAAAATTGTAATGAAAAAGGGCTTCACACTCTTGTTGGCGTACTTTAAATTTAATAAAAAGTACCAAAAATTTTAATGATCGTAATTATGTATATAATATTTGAAAATGATAAAAAGCACAAATTTCTATAAAAAAAAATTAATATATATGTACCAACTAAAATGTTTAATCATTTATTTAAATTTTGTTTAGGATTTATCCATTTATTTATTTAATTTCTTTGGAAAAATATTCGTATTCGTTTTCGCCTGAAAATGGCCGAATATTCGACAATTCGAATAAGAATAGGAATATTCGTGCATCACAATATGTATGTTTGTATGTAAGAAAAGTTAAAATTAGCATTGTTAATAGTGTGTGTCCAACCGAAACCACTTTTTGAGATTGTAGAAATTTTATGAATTCCGCCGAATAGAATTAAATATTTAAGGTTGCTTTATTCATCAAACAAACAAATATTACAAACATTTCTATTATAAAAAAGTCCCATTAATCAATAATCAAGGCATATCATATTACTTCTACTCGAAGAGTTTTAGGTCCATTGTGAATTCCTACAGAAAATTAAACTATTTAAAAATTTTTGTTAATTTTAATTGTTTTCCTTTAAATATTATAAATATGATACAAAAATAAATATTCTTCAACATTTCTGAGCAGATATATTTACGTACGTTTAATGAAAATGCTACTCAATATACGAGTACATAAATCTATATATTAGTGATATAACTTTTTTTACTAAAAATTTGACAGGCACTACGCTATGGGGAATAATGTACTGATAATAAGAACCTAAATTATGGGTCGGTTTGGAACCAAAAATTTCCACACTGAATGTGATTTTTAAACCTTCCGAATTTTTTTTAACAATTTTAAAAAAACATTATAATTTAACTAATAGAAAATAAATTTTAATGTTGCTATTTGCGTTGATTTTCATAACGAAAACAAATTTGAAAAATTATTTTTAAACATGGCCATCAAAAGAAAACTCATTAAAAATTCAACGCATTTGGTGTCGATTCCTTTTTAAAAGATCGTGAAAAAGTAAAAAAAATGTATTCTTATTTTTCCATAGACTTTTGAACCATACCAAAAAAATTTTGATTTTTGGAAAAAATGCCAAAAGTTATTTCCTTAATATACATATGTAAAATTGTTTATACGAGAAACCTTGGAAAGCACCTTGGTCGTTATATTCAATTAGAATTTAATTATTTCAGTTAAATGCATCTTTAAATCAGCAACAAAATATTAAATTTTTATGAACACAGAAATCAAACAAAGCATTTGCTAATTCTGTCTTTATCCATGGTTAAGGGTAACACTAAATGAATTTTTAATATCTTCCTTATGGTTTTTACAACAAAAACAAATCATCAATTTGCTACAAAAGAAAAACCAAAACATATATTCCGTATTTACTTCACATAAAAAATTTCAAATGAGGAAAGAAACAAAACAGAAAGTAAAAATAACTTACTTACACACATACATATACATATATATATATATATTTTGAAGGATATACTCCAATAAGAAAACATACAAGCATACAAACATACGACCAAATACTACATGCATGTACATATTAATAATAAATTGACAAATGACATGATGTTTCGAACCCAAATAAAAAGAAAAATGCTGAATAAACTATTTGTGCCACAAATACACACTTACTACATACATATACACTTGCCAATGACGCAAAGAAAGACGTTCAACAGTCATTGTACATACACATACATATACTCGTATACCTTTACAACCGCTAAAGCAGAAATATATATATACAAGCAGTGGACTTTATTATCGTAAACGCATCTAAAATTTCAATCACGTTTTTTATTAACGTTAAATTCATTACATTATAATTCTTAGTGGCATTTCCTCCCCATAATCATACAAACACAATATTTTTTTGTATGAAGCAACAAAAAGGTGTATGTACACATTTGTATTTTCCTCTTGTTCTTGATTTCTAATTCAATTTCCTTATATTTTGAAATTTAATTTTTGCCTTGATGATAAAGTGTCAAATGTTAACAAGTGGCAGCAATAGCAGGAATATAAAATGATTTTGCTGTATCCAATTATTATTTTTTGTCCAGAGGAGTTACAGCACTAACAAACAAAAATTGTTTTATTAAATATTATTATGTAACAGCTTATTTTTTCACTAACATTTTTTACTTCATCGTTCGTCTGCGGCTTGATTTTATTTATTAACATGCTTATTCACTTAAAATGTTACCATCTTTTTAATGTTTTAAAACAATTTGTCATGATTTTTTTGTTTCTAAAAACAAAATGGTTCAAACCAAGGAAAACTAAGTGAAGAAATAAGTTTCTTCCGAAAGTTTTGCTTGGGGGCTTAAAAGTTTTTCAGTAATGGGAATGTTGGTTGAATTTATTTTTGCGTTTTCAGCGCACTTTTACACAGTAACAATGAATATTTTTGCCTTTATGAAGCCTCAAGCTACATTCTATTACTAATAAAACAATATTAACTGATTAATAAAAAAAACTTTTTCAGATACTTAACAATTCCCTTAAATTAAAAATAAAAAAAATTAAATAAATATATTAGCATATTTAGCCAACAAAAGTTTAAGTAGCTGACAATTTGCAGGCTTATGCACATACATAACTACATTGCTATAGTTGTTTGCAATTTAAATAAAAGATAAAAATGTACATTCGTATGAACATCTATTAACATAAAGTAGAGCTGCTGTATTCATATCATATTATTAGCCACTCAAAAACATTTTGGCCATATTAGCTTGATAGCATTTAAAAACCTCTATACCGCCAACTTTCGACACAATATTTTCACCATATTTAACAAAAATATGTACATCTAGATACTTAGACACATAACATTTTATCGCTTGTGTTGTTTTCATTGCCAAAAAAAAAGAATATATATATATATATATATTTAGTGAAATAACACACACAAACATATGCCATTAAGAACAATGATGACAACCTTCACAATTATCTAGATTTAAAAATGTTCATCACACTCCTTTGCTTGTAGAGATTCTAAAAAATTTTTTAAAAGTTATATTTTGTGTTTTTATGAGAAGTGCAAAATACATACATAATCATACATACATACATTTGTATGTATTCCTGCCTTTCCTACAAGGAGCATAGGGTGTTAACAAATTTTTTCCTTTCAGATCTATCCATCGCAATACTTTTAAATTCGAGCCATGTTTTCCGTATTTTGCTATTTTCGGTTTGGATTTGTCTACTCCCTTTATAAGCTCTTCAATCTTGTCTGCGCCTTCACTACGGATCCCGTTCGATATCCTTGTTAACAAAATCCAGTGGTCTTTTAGGGACCAAACCAATTCCAAAAACGTATTATTTTACGAAGGCATATCTGTGCAAACACTTGTAAGGGGCTGAATATCATTTCGAGTTCCAATTCTAGTACTCACATCCACTAACTACACATATATAGGAGTTGAACGTGATTTTTTATAATACCATGCCAAATTCATTATATTTTCCACACCCTGCGATTGTGAGGCCTTTTTAATTTGACTTGAGGTGTCTGTGCTGGAGTTTGCTGATATCTACCACATCTACAGATTGGTTATTAATTTCAAAATTACTTCTATTTTCTGAACGAATTTTCATAATCTTTGTCTTGTTGATTTTAATTTTTAGGTCATATTTTGTAGGTACTTTCTATAATTTTTGATTTTTCATCAACATATCACAGTAGCTGTGGAAGAGGAGACAGATATTATCTTCATACTCGATGTCCACCAATATTTCGTGCAGCCCTAAATAATACCAACCTCGAAACAAAAAAATAGTGTTGACGTCACGCATCCTTTGGAAACTCCTGTGGCCACCTCAATATTATTAGAAATCTGGTCATCGTGTAGAATTCGACAAAAAGCCCCTTTCTACAGTTGTACCAGATTTGGTGGAACACCTTTATATTTAAGAGCTTTTCATAATCTTGTGTGATAGGCTGCCGAATGCCTTATCAAAGTCGAGAATTATAAGATCAACACATGTCATATTTGTTTAAATTTTTTCCTTAACGATATGTCATGAATGAATTAATTAATTTTTAAAAAATTTGCATCAGTTTCGAAAATTCATCAAATCTACCGAATTAAATCGGTTCCTTGTAGCACGAAATCTAAGTGAGGACAATGTCTTTAGAATGCAGTAAATTTGTTTTCGATAGGTTAAGCCATCCTTAAGTTATGCCAGACTTACATACATGCACACACTGACACTCACGCACACACACACACTCATTCATATATGCATCCTTAAAAATTCTGAGAATAGATTCCGCTTGACCTCTCCACGATCTGATGAAAACTCCATTTTTGAAAATCAAGCTTAAATTACTAACGTCTTATATATTTTTCATAGCGGGAAGTTCAATAAATATACATATTTTTAAAATTATAAGTAAGGAGTAGAGAAATTATATTTATATTATTCAACTTTATTTAAAATTTTAAATAAAACCTTGTTATTTTTTTTTGCTATAAAATCGCTAAATTATAATTAATTCGTTTGCAATTTCGGTGCCTTAAATTTGCTTTAACGCCACACATGTACATACGAGGAAAAATTTAACAAACCAGTTGTTTGAGATGGGTTTATATCGGAAAATCCATTAATTCTTAATATTTCGTCAAAGTAGTTTTAAAACGTGAACTTAAAGCGTCATTGAAGAGTAAAACATAAGGAAATATATATGATTGTCTACCAAATTGCATACATTTAAACTAATTTAGCCAACCTTTTGTATAATATTTTAATTCACAGAAAATCCTGAATTTATAGGCATGTGTTTAGCTACTCATACCTAAAACTCTAAATTTTTTCAAATATTTTCTTTCAGTATTTTAATTGTATTTCTAACGCTTTTCCATGTGCATTCACCAATATTGTCATTTGCTACCTCCAGATTTAACGAAATGAAAAACCTGGACATGTTTGGGTAAACAATTTGGAAAACATGTTTTGTTTTCCTCATCTTTTTTTTTTTATTTTATGCAAAATTTACTCTTACAGTGTGCATATGCGTATTTGCTTGTTGTATAGACGATCGTGTGTGTGCGTGTTTGTGTGAGTGTATTATGTATACATGGTGCATTAGCTGCAACCACAGTGATGACAGCATAACGTAAACAACCGACATGTGTTTTGATGACCATGTTTTACATTTATGTCACACTACACACACAGAAACTCACACCCACACAAACATTCACAAAGTCCCAAGCACATAAAGTTTATATGATTTTTCCTAAAATTCCTCATTTTTTTATTTTTATTTTATTTTTGGTATCACTTGTACAACAACAATAATGTTTTGATTGTCCGCGTATGTTATCGGAAGTAGCAGTTTTCCTCGTACTGCAATGGTTTAAAAAAAAATTAAGTCAAATACAATCCGCATTTAAATTTGAATTCAATAAAATTTTTGATAAAAAGTTTACAACATTGGTATTTTGACAACATTGTTCTGAAGTCCCTAAACAACCTATACATTGAAAACATGTAATCCCAAGGCATTTGCCTGAGTGCTATAGAAATAAATTTCAGGAATGGACATACATATTCTTTATATGAAGTTTGAAAAATATTTAATTCCAATAAAAAAGGAAAAATAAAGTTAACATTAATGTTAGTGTCACCGAAAGCAGCTCCAGATTAATCCAGCCTTTTGGGGCTAAAATAAAAATTTTAAAAATTAAAAAATGGCCACAAAGATAAAACAAAAATTTCGGAGCAAAATAACAAAAGCTAAATAGGCAACGTCAGTAATAGGTTAGTGAAAAACCAAGTCTCTGTTTATCGTTACATTGTTTTGTTAATATTTTGCAACTCTAGATTATATTTTAATGATTACATATATATTAGTTTATAAAACCATTTAATGTTTGAATAATTATAAAAAAAAATCAAAGAAATGGCTTAGGAAATTAAAAAAAGGAACATTACTATAGAAACAAGTGCAACTTATGATTATTTTATGATATCGGATAGTATGATAAAAATAAACAAATAGTAACGCAAAAAGATTTGTAGTGAATTAAATTTTCATTATTGGTTCTAAATATTTTATACTTTTCCAGTACAGCAGTTGAGAATGTCAGAAAAATTAACGATTATTTGTCCATGTAAGTGTGTGTGTGCTTTCAGTTATTTTAATATTTTATTTATAAATATTTCACTTTAGAACATAATTTTTGGAAATATTAGTGGAAAATGTTGTCAACACAATAATGAATGCTAGTGAATGCAATTTTATGTGCATGTATTAGTTAATGGTTTCATAAATATTACAGTGTTTGAATTTATTTAAATTAAATATTGATAATTTATAAAAATGCGATTTCCCAGTAAAGAATGGATGAAATAGTAGTTTACATGGACAGTCGCTCCAGACAAGAGAAGGTTTTCGTAAAAAATGAGGCGATCTTGAAATTTCTTATTAACATTCCTAGTTAAATATATATTTGAAATTTTGTTTTTCAGCATTAACTTATGCATTTTAAGGGAATATGCAAGTTGTTAACTATTACATGTAAAAGATTTTGCTGGGACTTACATGCATAAGCAGATAGCGCTTATTTTAAAAAGTCATAAAGGCTGTCAATTGCTTTCCTCCCAGCAAATTATTGCGCATTCAATTTAAAATATGTATGGAAACAATAAAAGTTTACATAAATAAAATATAACTATATTTGTATTTTTAGTTGTCATTATGCGAATTCATTTGTTGTTAGAATTGTTATTTTATATATTCTAAAATGAAATAAATAAATTTGCATCTATTTATATCTGCTATGAGGAAAAATACCAATAAAAGCCTAAATGTCAAATTCATAATTGTAATAAGCAAATAAATTGTTTATTTAAATTAAAATATAAAAATTTGACTTATTTGATATCGATGAGAGTACATATCGTCAGCTGAAATAACTGAAAATTCAAAATTGCATGTTTTACTAATACATGTCCCTACAAATTCTAAAGCCTTTATCATAACAATCAGCTGAATTAAAAAGTAATATAAAGAAAATTTACATCAGTTAGTTGAATAATTTTGTTTAGTTTTTTCTCTCTTCAATAAAATTTTAAGAAAAGTAAGTACGTAATTTTGCATTACAGCTAAGGATATGTACATATATATATAAAAATAAATAGTTTATTTATTTATTCTATACCCTACTGTATGATTCCTTTTTTATCTACTGCTCAAGTTTTGACTTAATAGCTTTTAATTATTTTCAATTATTCCCTTCTTTACAAAAACTGTTAAAACTGCTAAAAAGAAATTAAGTTGGGCAAGCATTTGTTGCCAGATTCTATTAAAAATATTATATTTTTATAAATTTTACAAATTATAGATATGTTGTCTGTACAAGTCAAATGATCCTCCACTATTCCAATTTTTAAGATATTTACGCATATATGCATTATTTATGTATATGCAACTATTTCTCAATAGCTGTTGGATATTTCATATGTCATACATTTACACGTTTCTGAGTATTTTTACATAAAAAAGCATGCATTCAATTTGAAAAATATTTCACAAATTTAAAACTTTCCGTAATTTTTCTACCTGCCAAGTTAGGTTGGACAAATTTCTCAGTTCGATTTTCGTTTTGCTTTGTACCTATTAAAAATTTAAAAAAAAGACAAGTGTTTATAACAAACTTATTGGAAAACTGCCAAAACCATTCAGTGTTGAGAATATTTACAAAATACCGAAACCACTTCAACAACAAAGACTAGAGACAGCATTTTTACAAAAGAAACAAATACATCTAAATACTCGCACTTACATACACAACTACATATTTATAATAACAAAAACTTGAAAACGTCAACTTGCTTACATTTAGCGTTCAATGTCTTGGAATTGTTTGGAGAGACGAAATTTTTTAAAACGACACGAAAGCGACAAAATACAAAATAAAAGTAAGATTTTCTCAACAAAAACCAATAAGTAGTGATACAATGACCAACTAATATAAAGTAAAAATAAATGGCAGAAAATAACTACTAAGCAAACAGAGGAGAGGCAATTCCGTGTTAAACAGACAGGTAAAAGGAATATTGATTCCCAGCCTTGGCAGAATATAATTTTCTTATAAAGCGCCCTCGTTACAAATTATTTATTATTTCGCATTGGAGAGCTATATATATATAGAGCTAATGCAACCCCACTATCTAACGAGCGAGCTTTTCTTACGCCCATTATGCCTTTTGGTTTCAAATATCTCAATTTAGCATAATACTACCTGTATTTACTTTATTTTACATACAGACAATTCCCGATATAACGAACGATAGAATGTCAGGTCAATTTATTATACCGAAAAATTTGCTATATCGCAAAGTTTTCTTAACTGTTGCTTTTATTATTATTATCCCTAGATAAACATAAATTATTAAGTTATTACATATTACAAAAATATTTTTAGTTTTAACATTAAAAGCGAAAAAAAACAAACCAGGAATAAAAATTATGTACACGCATACACATATCGAGCCATAAACATCAAAATTTATTATTTACTATCGCAAGCAATCGATTTTCGCCAATAAGTGAAGTTCTAAAATTATGTCGCTAAGCTTTTCCTGTCGGTTGTGGCATAAAATATTAATTTATAGGGTTCTATGTTTAAAGATAACACTGTTAAAAAATTAATGATTAATAAATTAATTTCCTGTTGGTTGTGGCATAATATGTTAATTTATAGGGTTCTATGTTTAAAGATAACACTGTTAAAAAATTAATGACTGATGTTAATTGATTGATGCTAATTTGTTCACTTTTAGGATCGCTTTTTTCTCAATTTTTTCAAAACCAAAGGCGTACAAAAAAAATAAATATTGTTCTTCACACACGTTTTTGTATTTACATTGCAGCTGTAGATTTTGTTAAATTTTTAAATCTTTTATTTTATTTTTAAATTTTTCTTTTTTATTTTGCGATAGATTTTAAATTCTTCATATCCAGTATAAAATTAATATAATGTATGTTCGCTATATAAGAGTGTTAATGTAAAAAAAATTTGGACGTTCTTGATATCGGATATTCGTTATACCGAGATTTGTCTGTATTTATATAAGTTTGCAAGTATAGGAATATTTTTATATGAAAATCTATGCAATTTTGGTTTTATTATAAATTTTTATATAAAAATTAATTAGAATATAAATATTCATCTACATGAAAAGTTATTAAAAAATTCGGTACCCTCTCTACTTTGATTGCATGTTTTAATTAGAATCTTTGAAAATGTAAGAGAACTTTAGAAGCATGGTGCTGTGGTGTGCATTAGTACAACCTCTATGATGTTGATATGTCGGACTCAGGATCTCTAAGATAGTTAATATCTTTATAGTCGCTAAGTACTTCAGCCAAAAGCACTTTGAAAATTATATTAAGTAAGACAAAACTATTCCCTTAATGATATGGAACAAAACAACATATAACAAAATAAATAGTAAATAAATACATGGCTTAACCAATATAATTTTCAAACAAACCGAAAATAAAATAAATAAAGTTGCGTGTAAGAATTTTTCAATATACAATATTAAATTAATTCTGTTTTGGTACATTTTTACTGCATTTGCTTTTGTATTAGTTATCAGAATATTATTACTCCAACATTTAATATTATTATTATTATTATTTCATTGATGGTAAACATTTGCAAATATTTACATTTTGTTTTCAATAAAGTTACAAAATATGTCAATAATATACAAAGCGTTTCCAAACATATTTCCTACAGAAGTATTCAAACTAAACAAACACTTGCAAATAATTTAATGAATTTATTTTTCATGCGATTTATTTGACTAATTCCAACATAAATGTTTATGTTGGTGCATAGTTGTTCAAATATTGTTCATAATTATATTTCAATATTTTGCTTTCCCAGTTAATACTTAATAACTGGGAAAGCAAAACATAAGTTGATACAAAAAATAATAATAACAATAAATAAGTAAAAGTAAATAGAGATTATGATTAATATTTAGCAAACACTTTCATGTGTAATTAAGTTATAAATATAATGGCATAAGATTGAAAGAAATATATATTTGAATTCAATGATATCTCATTTTGTAAAAGCCATTAGCATTGCAACCCAAAAGATTTTTTGTGTGCAGACAAAATCTTCACTGCAGTAGATTAAGGCTACACATTAACCAATTATGCGAGTACTAAACGCTGAGAGATTGTATACTTTTATTGTATTCATCAAATTACCTCCAAAAAACTTCATTTGAGGCGCCCACGCTGTAACTCCACGTGTTTAATTACATTAATATGAAATATGTACCCACAAAAAGTTAATATGAATGATTTTGTAATATTAATTAAAATATTTGTAGTATTAATTAAAAAATTAATTAAGTTTTCATCTATAAACAATTGGATAATATCAATTAAGCTTTTCCAGTCAAATAAATTAATACAATTAAAAATTTAATCAATACAACTAATTTCTTAATTGAAAATACTAATTGGTGAATACTTTTTTTGTGTATGTATGTATACTTGTAATATTGAACAGTTTCCAGATGAATAATTTACAAAATATGTCAGCAGAAGTAACCGATTAATAAGATGAAGCAACTTCAACTGGGTCTTACTTCTTAATATCTATTATGGAGAGCCAAGATATACATATTTCATTGCATTGTGTTGTTTCCTGAAAACAACGTTAGAATCCTCATTTTATAGCTGTAATTAGCAATATTTGTCTATTTATTTAACTTCTTCCTCGCTGTCTATTTTCGCAACCAAATCCGAAAACCATTATTTGTTAAAAATGTAATTCAAGAGCTTAATCAAGTTTGTGTGTATATGTAACATTATAACTTTTTTTTCAAAGTGTTGTACCTTTCAAAATCTTGACAAATCTTTTAGTTAGCTAATACGTGCATCATTTAATTAACTTTTAAAAAGCATGTTCTCCAATTTACACCTCCAGCTAAAGTTAATTCTCACGCACACACAAAAACTTTAACTTACATGCGAATGTGTCATTAAAATAAAACAACGACAATAATAAGAACAACAAAAGCAACACATCCCCACACATATTTAGTTTCGTTAACATTTAGATATTTTGTAAGAGAGCTTAGCACGAATAAGGAAAATTAAAGAGACAATCTTATTTTTGCCATTTAAAACAATCGGTGCGAAAGGAAAAGACAATCGCAGTTTCAAACTTTCGCAAGGAATGGCAAGAAATATCAATCAGTTTTCAAACTGAAACTAAAAAGAATATAAATTTATTTTGCTGATTTAAACTGAACATTTTCATTTAAGTTTAAATTTTTATTAGACACTTGAACAGAACGTGGGATAGAGGTATGTTTGTGCTACTGTGTGTTAAAAATTGTGTTGCAATTGTTATTGGATACATGTATGTTATGAGTAAAAGTGTGCACATATGTATGTACATACATTCCTAAGAGTTTAAAATAATTTTGCATAACTTAAGTACACCACATACCGCATATACTACATCACGTACTTATTATGAAAAGTATTTCAAGCAGGTGGTAGGTATGACATTAGCACAAGCGTCTGTTTGTTAGCTGGCTTCAAAAAATACAAACTTTTATTTAAATAACACCTCGGGAGTATAATACAAACTAGAGCACGATTCAGCATAACTGTGCAACAACCATACTGTACTGTTATTGCTGGGGCAAGATAGAAAGCAAATCTAACTGTTCTTACATTTAGAAGTTATTAATTTTTATACATATATACATACAAACATATGCATACATATATTCTTTTAAAATCGTACAAACTTAGCACAATAACATTTCTTTTCTTTGTTCAGGTAAAGGGTGTCTTTTAAAACTAACCCACGCTCCCAACCCTCCCACTCCTTTTTAAATTTGATTATTTGAAAGCATTGTTATAACAATATTTTTCACTGGATATTACATATAACTTTTTTTTTTTTTTATTTGTAATACAATACCTTTAGTCATTTATAGAAATACCACTGTACCCTTAACAGCATATGGATTGATTGGTTTATCTGCTTAATTTATTAAAAAAACATACAATTTTAATATACTAAATCAATTAACAAATTATTGCATAAATCATTTGCTAAATTAATTTAATTATAAATAATTGAACAGTGTGCTTTTGGCTATAAATAACATGATGGCATGATGGAGTTCAATCCCTGGCCAGACGCATTAAAATTATTGATTTTTCTGATTAGTACATTAGTATTAGTGTCTATGCTAATGCATATTATAGCGCACTTCTTCGTCGTCACCGAAGAAAAATAACTTATAAAATAGCTATGTAATATGCCTACTTAACACCAAAGGCGCTGCAACGATGCCTTATATATTACCAAAACGCAAAATAGCAGAGTTGTTAAACGAATAAAGCTTAATAATTTAATACTTCACCAGAAATACTCTGTTTAATATCACTTTCCTTTTTTACTTTAATTGCTTGAGTCTAACTTCTCTTTGCAGAAAAAAATCAGGAATTACTGTATGACTTTTTTAAAATGTATGAAGTAATTATGAAAAATCAGCAGACTCTTTTCGAGTCCTGGGGTAAAGCTCCAAGAATTTTCAATAAAATTTTTACAAAATTTATTTCTCCTAATTAGAGCAGTTGGAAAATATTTGATAAAGAAAATATGGCCATAATTTGGCTTAAAAAGTGATACGAACTTTAGCCCGTTCAAATCATAAATATAGAAACAAATTAAGTTCGAAAAATAATAATTAAAAAAAATGGCCATGGACATTTGTGGTACATTTGGCAACTGGTTTTTAACTGTCTTGCGTTCAGTCTAAGTTTATTTTTATTTTAAAAATTTAATTGTTGATTCAAGACTGCTCTTTGTTAAGTATGTTTTATTTTAAAAATAAGATATTTTTATATGATATTGAAAGAAATACTATCGTTGTCAAAATAGTTTTAAAACAAAAATGTAAATCTTTTATTTTAAGTTGCTCTTTTGGATCAAACCTAATAATTAATTAAATCAATTCGAAATCGGTTCATGTCAATTGTTCAAACACTAGACTACATTACAGGAGACACTTCATGGGGCAAAACTCTCTGTAAACCGAATTTGCTGAAAATAGCATCACTATTTTCAATACACTGGACACATTGGAATTGGAATTTGTGATTTGTTTTTTCTTTGATGAGAAAGTATTGCATATCTTCTTGTAATGAATATGGATTTTTACACAGCTTCACTATTGTTTTAACTTTTTTTTAACTATATTAAATAACAATCCAATTCGAATCATCTTAAACACTAAGTGCTTGCAATTTGAGAGCATCTAATGTTTAGGCAATATACATTCATACACCCAAAGGAAAAACAACTTAAAACCAATAAAAACCATATTGAATTAATAAGAAACATTAACGAAAAAGTAGTCATGTTGAAATTTCTTATTTCAATATGGAAAAACACTAATTTACAGCACTAAATAGTTTATTAATTTTATTTATTTTTAAGTATCTCAATATATATTTTCTATTACATTGCGCGTTCTTATTTTTAAGTTGGTGCTTTTCACGAGTAGTAAATTCAAAGCGATATGCAAATATTAAAACGGACACAACCCACCTTAGTTTTATTTACCCAGAGGTAAAATAGATACGCTCTGTTAAGTAAAAGTTTTATCGAACAAATTCAAAATGTTCTTTTAATGAAAAGCCCTAAAATGAACTCTTTTCAAAATGCATCTTTTTTAATTATAGATTTTACTTGACTCAGTTGCATATTTTATACACGCATACACTTTGGAGTCGAAAAAACTTTGTCTTCTTTCGCTACGAGTTCTAATGATTTTGTGCACTTGTTGTTTTGTTTATTTGTAAGTTATGTACTTTTATATTCAACTACCTATTCAGTTTTTATTTATTTTATTTTTTTGCCAATAATTTCAAAACAGTTTTAACATATGTTAAAGCAGGGTATCCTTGTATGTAAATGTGGCCAAAAATAACATTGTTCAAAGTAATGCAGAGGCATGAATGCATGTATGCAACAAACTTTAATAAAAAGTTTAGTAATATGATTGTTCATATAACGCTAAGTTGGAGTACCAGCTCCAGCCCTAGGACATCGCAAATATTAAAAAGAACATGTTTCCTTCATATATTTGAATCATATTTGGACTCGTCCTGGTCCTTTACATAGTATGGATTAGTGGTAAGCTATTACCAGTACTTTTGAAAAGCAGATACTAGAGTAAACGTAATCATTTAAACATATACATTTGTACATATGCGAGGGTGGTCCCAAAACTTTTCCAATAATTTTTGGGGGAGTAATGGCAGCCTTAGAAATAATTTTGTTTTAAGTTTCTAGGCGTTTAGTTTTTTTTTTGAGCTAATAAAATTAAACTGTTGCAGTTAATTTCTAAACATTGAAAAAATTATCACCGTTGTGTAATTTAATACTTTTATTTGATATGTCTTAGTCCAACCGATGTTAAGGCCAGGATGGATTATACTTTGGAAGAGCCTGCTACTTCGTTTATAGCTATATAATGGTGGGTGGGAGAGGTTGAACGAGGTAGTATGAAATGCCAATACGAATACCGCGGTCGCGCAATTGAGGTGTGCAGGCAAGAAACTGACCGCAGAATAGCTGCAAAAATAGAAATTTCACAAATTGCTATCAGGCATATTCTGACACTCTCATAACTCATAACATTTTCAATTGTGACTTGAATTCACAAGAGTGGTGTTCTGCAAATCGTAATCGCAAGGCTCTTGGCGAGCCTAAATTGCAAGAGCATACTGAAGTGAAATAATGAATTTAGCCTAAACCATACTTAAAAGAAACTATAAAATGGTTCATAAATGAAATTAAGTGTGTTCTTCTAAGCAGATTATCTAAGCTATTAAATATTGCTGGAAATAGTGTATGGAGCTAAAAGATTATGTTGAGAAATAAAGAACATTTATCACATTTTTGTTGTGTTTTTGGCTAATTTTCGTACCTCTCTCGTGTATCACATTTTGAATACAAGATTTGTGCAAATTACTTACGTTTTGTTAACACACGCATGAATGAGTATTTTCACATTTTATATGAATGTACTTTTCGAAATATCAAATCTGTTCAATCTATAAAAAAACAAATTTTGTAAGGACAAAATGCACATACATACATACATACATATATAAATATCTATTCCATTTCCATCTTATTTGCCTCAAATTTATTTAATTTCTTTCTCCATTTAAGCTTTTGCTTAATTTTCTTTACACAAGCTTAAGAGCAATACAAAAAGTCATATTATGCAATTGCATAGCTTTGTTATCTGTTTGCATGAGGTAAGATGTCTAACCCACACCCGCATTGTTTTAGAGTTTAATAAAAGACATTGAATTGAAAATAAGCCCCTATTAATGGCTCACAGGCACACAGAATAACTTTTTGGCAAAATGATTTATCTGTTTGTAAGTTTTTTTAGATAAAACATACAAACAGCAAATTAAGATTTCGTAATATTACATTAATATAATGTTTTTTCAAGCTAAAAAAGCAGTAATCTTACTTAAGGCATGAACTTAATAGCCACCAGCTTACACTGCATATTTTTGCTTCAATCAAATTTTTTCTGATACATTTGGTAAAACTTTTACTAGTAAGATTGCGAATCAAATGTTGTTTTTAAGACAAATTTCCTTTTTTAATGACAGATATTAATTTTTGTATAGTGATAGATATTGGTATTTGCTAAAATTTTTATTCATTTTGACACTCGCAAAACAAATCTCAATCGAATTACAAGGTTGGTATACTATATATCTCACTTCTTCCCCTAAAGAGGATCCACTAAAAATTTAAGAATTTAAAAAACAGGGGTACAACTGTATGTTTTGTTGAAAGAGTAGAGAAAATTATGTAAAATGTTTACAGTGTTCAGATATTACCACCCACTGCGTATCAATTTCTTGCAAAAATGGAAAATTGGAAAATTGAGTGGACGACCCCCTTTGCATGAACATGCCAGTGTTATGTTCAGTGGTTTCCAAAATTATTCAAATAAAATATACAAACGAAGTGTTCTTGTAATTGTGTTGTTGTTCGAACTGAAGTCTTAAGAACATGTTAAAAATAAAAATACATCTACAATCACACACTTGATTTAAGTTGCATTAAACAAGCAGCAAGTGATATCCAAAAAGATGCCAAAACTACTCCAGAGACTGAAGCTACGCTATTTTTTCTATGACACGCTCTTCTCCAGCGCTGCTATAAGCAAATAAAGAAAATGTTTCATGAAAAACTAAATAAAGCGCGATAACAATAAGTCCATATATCTAAATTTAATGCTACCAAGTGCAGAGTCGACTGCTTCAATCAAACAAATTTGTTCAATTTATTCCCTCTTGTTCTATAATTATTTCTCTAGGTTGCGTCAATACAATAACAAACAATTGGACTGTCAATATCAAATTTTGCAAGATACCTAGTAGACCAGTTCCAACTTTTTGGTATTGTATTTTTATGTGACGTCTAAAGTGTTATATATCTTTAAACTATTTTGCAAGTGACTGCGTAAGTCTTTAATATATTTGAATACCTTAAAAGAGTTGTTTGTTTGTAAACTAAACATTTTGCAGCAATGTTTCATATGAACAGTCTGCGTCAATAGTTTGCAAAATTATAGGAGTGCTTGTGGCATGTTTGTTGAATGAAGTGTTTCTTTGATAAGCATATAAAGGATGCAATAGAGTAGTTTTTGTTTAATTTGTCACAGTTTAACGTCAAAGAATTTAATTGAAAATTAATAGTTAAACTAAAGTTTATGTTACATGAGCGTAAAGAGTTTCTGTGGCAAAAGACATTGAAACGATTTATTTAAAATGTTTGCTTTACAATCTTAACTTTCACATATTAATTAAATTTAAGATAGTTAGAAATTTATCTATGGAACTTTTCGTTTGAAATGTTGATAAAAGTTACAAGGAGTTAAAGTTTATATTTCCAAAAGGCTTGAGCAAAAAGTTTTACTTATTAAAGATTTAAAAATTACAAAATAATTTGAGTGCTGATATTTTATTTAAAAACCATCGTGTATGAAGACTAAAACAGTAGTTGCTTGTTGACTTCGTTCCCTCCTGCCAAAATTTGAGCAACCTGTGTCATATGATTGATGTATGTGTGTAATTTTTAGCGGTAGGAAGTGGTTAACTGAACTTCGTTGCCGCCGTTTGTGTGGCACCAACGATGCCGAAGGTTTTGGAAGCCCATATCAGGTTTTTACACCGGAAACAATTGAAAAGTTCACGAAATGCTGTCTGCCGATCTCACTTGTCGCAGTGGTTTCAATTTTGAATAATTTTGTATAGTAAAGATTTTACGCCACCGGTGAAACCATCTCACAAGCAATTACCTATTTAATAACAATAGGCAAATCTTTGTTTTAAGGCATAAAAATCGGAAAAATGTTCGAGAAAGTGTATAGAGCTCAAAAGAAACTACGTTGAAAAATAAAATGATGTTTTATCTAAAACCGAATTATTGGCCCGCCCTCGTATCTCATAAGGATTTAATAGTGCAATTTCAAGGTTACACATCCATTAACATTAAATAAAAATACCAAAGAATATAAAAATTCTGCATTGACAAACCAATACAAACAACTGCATTTGACTTTTTGCTTCTACATTTTCAATTTTAAAACAAAATTAAACCAAATTGTGGGGCGATGAAAACAAATACATACATAAAACAGTATTTATATAACATACATACGCATTCGTATGGATTCAGCCTCTTGAGAACTGTTCTGACTTTCATTAGTTTGCTAAGCAATTGACAGGAGGATTTGCACACAATATTTACATACATATGTATGTGTATGAAGTTACTTATTTATATGTCCATACATATATTGCTGTAAAGATCGAATCCGTTATAATATATTTTAATATCATAATTATTCTGCGAAAGTCATAAATACAAACAATATATTTGGTGAAATCTTACTTCATGTACTCAATTGTTTTTTCTTTAATTTAGTCTATTCTAAGAATATTAATAAAGATAAGTGCTACACAAGGAATAATCTAGTATCACACCCATTTGAAATTAATATTTTTTTAAAAAATAAATACACAATAACATACAGACACAATTTAAAATAACTATTGGTAACAAGAAAGGCTTAATGAGGTCTCATACTTTAAATTAATTTTGTCTCATTTTGTGCTGTGTATAAGTTAACAATTGTTTCCAGTGTGTAGGTGTTGTGACATGTGTCAAAAGTGGGTGAAAAAATATAAATAAAAAATTTCAAAACACGCTTATTATTATAATAAACTTTTTAGAATTGGCAGAAATGAAAAAAAATTATATTTACATATGTATATTCTATGTATGTTATTTTCTTAGAATTTTTTATTTTTTGGCAATATTTAAAATATAAAAGCATAGTTTATCTGTATTAAATATCAAGCCAATTTAAAAATTACTTTTCCATTAAGGACCTTTTCGTTTTGCAGAATTTATTTTTCTAGAAATATTTGATTTTACATGAAAAAAAATATTATCGTAAGTAGATTAAAGCAAATTTTGTTTATTTAATTGTTTAGCTACTTTTGTTCTACGGGTAGATGTGTCAAATAAATAAAAATAGACTTATTGCTCTTTTATAAGAAAGCATTTAAGGTTTTAAAGTATTGTGTGATGAAAATCGCATAAAATGTTGCGGGTAGATGGATTTTCAAATTTTATATGACGACATGACAATTTATTAATTTAACTGACAACGACAATGATGATATTTATAAAAGGAACGCCACGCCATTCCTAATAGATTTGAGATTTTAGTTATTTTTTTTAACGCACATACAAACACAGATACAATGTATGTATGCACATGTGTGCAAACAATCATTTTGCGTCGCGTTAAATTAATCTAAAATTCTTGTTCATTCTTCTTTCCACATCAGTAAACTTATCAGAAATTTTTGTACTCACCACCAAAAACAAAACAGAATTTTCTGAGAATTAAGATGAATTGAAACAGTTAAAAACTCTGCTCTGAAACAGAACGTGCATGCACTCAAAACACTGCGTTCCATATACATAAATACATACATACAATGGAGCAAGATGAATAACCGACAAAAAATTTTAAGAACATTTTGTACAAATGACATCAAACGAACAGTTATATGCAACATTTAACAAGAGTTATTTCACTTGTTTTTTTTTTTGCACTTCTTCTCAACTTGCTGACAAGAAAACAAACGAAGAATTTTAATGAAAATATGTTGGAAAAAGAAATATTAAAATAAAATAAACAGGCGAATTGATAACCTCCTCCTTCTTTTAAGTCTGTTAAAATTAAAAATAAAAATAAAAACTTTTTTTCCTGTTATAATTACCCAAAATACCGACCATACATACACTTAGTTATCTTGCTGACAAGAATTGAATAGACAAACAGCTAACATGGAATCGCATTCAATTGGCATTACTTTCATCACTTTAATTGAATCGCAGTCGTTGTCAAATTTTCGAACTATTATATGAAAACTTTAAGTGCATATAATGATCTTATTTTCCTTCCTTTCCTGTTAATTTTATAATTTTTAAAATGCAAGAGGCCATTAGCTCTTTTGCATGTACTTGTATATTATTGTTATTTTATTTTATTTTGAGCCTAAAGAAACGTTCTTATTTATTAAAGTTTTGCAACTGAAAAAAGTTTTCAACATGAACATCCATCTTCTCTGTATTTTTATTTCTAAGCGACACTTGATGACCCTTCAACTTCAAACTGCCTGCTGCTTGGGAGTGTAGTTTTGAACATTTGTTTAAATTCTTACTAGTTGTTGCTGAACAAAATGAAGCACAATAGGTTCAACAGCACTGATAATACCAAATTCAAAACTCTTCAAACCGAACTAATCAGACTCTCAAAATCCTACTCGTAATTGTACACTTTTCCTACAGAAAATTTTATATGTTATGAAGTTATTTATACACATTATAAAATATTTCAAACTTAATACACGCCCAGCAATGTTCAGCCTTGAATAAAAACTTGCACACCCACCCATAGTGCAAATGAAAGAAATTACAATTTAAATGTTTCTAAATATAGGCACAGTTAGCAGTTTTGTTTCTTTTCTTTTATGATTTTAGTTTTTCCTTGAGTTTCTTTTATTGAAGTTGCTGTTGTTTTCGTTGTTTTTGCTTGATGTCCTTTGTAATAATATGCATAATGCACATTTTGGTTGTTTGAGGGTGAATACTGACAAAAGTTTCTAGTTTACTTCTCTCATTTTTTTTCATAAACATTGTCTCTGTGTCAACATAATGTTAGCTAATGGGTTTTAAGTGTTTTTGACAACAATTGTAATTTCTAGTTTCCTTGTGGTATCACCAGCAACTTCAACAAGCAAATATGAGAGAAAGAAAAACTGGTCATTAGGAAAGTTTTTCTTTTCATCATTCTGCATAATACGTTACTAAACAGTTTTCAAGATTTTTAAGCAAAAAAAAAATCGAGTTTAAAGGTTAAACATTTTTGAATAATTAACGTAAAAAGTTGAATTGTAATTCTTTGCCATCTACATTCTTTACACACAGAATTACCCGAAATTCTTTTTTCAGAAGTTTTTTATTAACTTCCAATTGACTTTGTGTATCATACACATTTAACCTTAAAAATTGTAGTCCTCCTTTTAATCGGATATGCAAACACACACATTCGTACTTTCGTTTATTAATACATACAGTTGTTTGAATTATTTTAATCACTAAGAAAGAGTGCATTTGTATGTACGTATGTAGATAATTATGTCAACTATTTAGTTAAAAGGTCAAAGGTTACAGCACTAAATCAAGTTGTTAAATATATTTTTGCACTTTAACGGCAATTACAAATACACAAATACTTAAGTAAGCCCCAACTTTAAAACCTTTAACCCCAAATGTACGTACGTATGTAAAGTGAAAGTTAAAGGAGACTCCGTATATGCATATGCATGTATGAATGTATGTAAACTGAGAATACAGAAAATTCTTTAAAAACATCATAAGAAATATAAAAACTCATCCCTTTTAGAGAAAAAATTAAAAAAAGAAAAAATACACACAACAAGCATTGGAAACAACAATAATAATAAAATTGGAAATTTTAATAAAGTAGAAACAAAAGCTGAGCTTTAAATGGAAATATAGTCAGATATTAACAGAAAAATTAAAATTAATTATTAAACAGAAAAAATTACCCACAAAGATTTTCAAACAAATTTTTGTTTGAAATAAAATTTAGTTTCAGTAAATACTTTTTATTGATCCAGTAAATTGTTTGTTAAAATTTTATTTGTGGTTTGTCGGCTACTTTTCAGCAAATACATGTATACAACACGATCAATCAAAATAAACTACAACAATTGCACAACAGCATGTTGAACTTATCGACAAGCAAGATAAACACCAACACAATTAAACAACAAATTCTCTCAGCCAAACTCAGCTAGATTTGAATTTTTAAAAAATTCTTATCAGAATTTACAAAATTATGTGTAGGACTGTATTCATACAAAACATTTACTGATTCATTGAATTTGGTTACTGAAAATGATATTTAGTTTTTTCTGTGTATGATTTAACAAATTTTAGAAGGTGTAGTGACTTTAATCCACAAATTCTTCAAGAGAGAATTGCATTTAGTTAACTCGAATAACATTGTGGTGTTCAGTTTCATAAAGTTGTATGGACTGGGCCATACTTTTTGTGTGACTTTTTGCTGGAATTTTCCTTCCCTGAACTACGCCGAAAGAGAATTCATTTCAATTCTATGTGGTTTCAATAAGATGGTCACATAATGGCAGAGCTACACTAAAAATTTTCAAATAAAATTATTTCAAGTAAGTCAACATTTTGGTGGCCTTCCCATCCTTCAGATCTAATGGCAGAAGATTTTTTGTGGTATAACCATTAAGTTTATAAATTATTTAGGACAGTCGATTCACTCGATAATTGAATTGATTTTGCCATTCATCCTTCAGGCAGTCATAAACAAATTTTTGTTTAGATGTTACAGATGCGTTTCTCAGCGTGCAGCCCATTTAAAATCAATTATTTATTAAAAAAAATAATTAAAAATATTAAATAAAATAAGACTATCTATCAAATGAAATAAAAATCAATTGTTCAATTCGCAAGACTTGTTGTTTTGCTTAAGCGTGCATATGAAAAGAAAATTGCAATCAAAATGTATATAAAATGTTATTTTTTCTGAGAGATTTTGTGTGAAATTGTCTTTTTACATCTTTCATGTCTTTTGAGGGAAAAAATTCATAATTCACAGGTATGTTTATTTTTTAAAAAGTTTCTCAAGCCCTTATATGAGCAATGAACGCCAATCATTTAAAGTAGTTGCAAATTGGCATTTGCAATATCACATGAAAACAATACATTTGCATAATTTGTTAATTAATATAAAATATTTGCAGGTTTTGTCCTTAAGCAAGGCACACATAAATAAGTTGATTAATGTTAAAAATAAGCAAAATCCATTAAAATTTTAATAACACCCAACAAACACAAAATATAAAAGTTTAATTCGTTATATTCTTATCTCTGGTATTGGTCCTAGGATTAGTTAGATTATAGCATTAAAGAAACCCCTATTGCCAAGTGCGATCTCAAGACTGTAAAGTTTTTATTATTTAGAGCTTTTAGGGGCGTTTTAAAAGGCGAAAGCATAAATATCCTTTCCTTTTTTATGCATGCAAATGCATTTCGTTAACGTACACAAGTATATATTTTGCATTTGTACGTGTATATCACTGCCAAATATAGCAACAGTCAATAAGTTGTTTATTGCTACTGATGATAAGCATATAAAACTTTATAAGCAAACAACTAAATCCATTATAATTTCGTAATTTGTGCATCACAATATGTAAATTACTGGCTGTGTTGTTGTTAAAACGGCTTATAAATATTTAAGTTCCTTCTTTTCTCTCCCCCATTATTTTCTGTACCACATGGGATGCCCCTTATTCCATCCCATTTATGCAAATGTTTGTTTGCGATAAAAACACCTGTATATACAATAATGGATTTTTGTTTTTAGTTTTTGTTATTATTTCTGTTGCAGCTTGTTGCTCTTGTTAAAAATATAAATTTTTGGTTACGTGCTGACTGTTGCTATTTGACGTACTGTGGGCGTTTTAATTCCGAGAATAAAGTGAAAAATATTGTTATTTCAGATAAATTACATTGAGCTTATTGATTTTAAATATTAATATTAAATACATATTGATAGGCTGCAGCAACAGAGTGCAGCATTAGAGTATTAGCAATAAATTTTCAACGTTAGAGCTTAAAAATATCACTACAATTTTCAAACACACACACACACACACACATATATATACATATGAATGTAAATTTTACTATTGGTAAAATGTAGAAATCGTTGCTTTGTTGTTATAGTAAATTTTAATATTTCTTACAGGCTGTCCCACGATGTAAACAGCAAACGTTCGAATGCTGTTTGCAATAGAAGTTTTTGATCAAAGATTTTATGTCGTCATCGTGGACCAGGCCGTTAATGTTTATAAAATCGTAACTTAATTTATAAGGAATTAACACATGCACAAAATATATTAGATGTCAATTAAAATCTTTATGAAAATCGATACCGCTTACACCAAGTTTTTTTTACATTTAACACGATTTCTTATCAAAAAAAAAAACACATCATGTGATAATGTTCCTAACCAATTAGACTTGGGTCAACTTGGGTCAAACTTGGTCACTAGTTCATTTTTGACACAAACTTATGATCAAACCCATGTAATTTAAATGGGTTTGATCATAGGTTTGTTCGACCCAAGTCTATCTGTAATGTAGCTAACTCACACACCTTTTACAGAGGTTTACTTTTTAGTATAAATTTAAAAAAAACCAAGCTACATCAATAGATTTAAAGTAGGTTTTGAAGAAATCTAATAAACGTGGCATGTTCTTTTTTTAAGTTTAAATTTTTTGAAAAAGAATAACAATAAAAAACTGGTATTTTTTTGGAAATAGTTACAATTAATGCTCCAATTCAGTAAGAATATTTAGAACGTTTTTGTTTGAAAATACTTCTGAGTTCTTGTGTTTCAATTCTCTAAATTATTTTCTTCAAAAATGGTTGCTGTCTTTGATAATGAAAAATTAAAATAGTATTGCCATGTTTTTAAAACATAAGAATTAAATTAAAGTATTATACAATAGTTTTAAAAATTTATGACAAAATATGTGTTGGAAATAATGTTTGGAACAAAATCATAAAGCAAATACATAAACCTTCTAGCATAGACAATAACTAATAATTGTTTTTAAGAATGACAACTGTTGCTTTTTTTCGTCCATAGACAAGATGATACAATCGTCGAACAGAATTAGGGCATAAATTTCAGATTTGTTAACGCTTTAATTTTATTCATTTACATAGAAATAAATAATCGAGGAAAAAATCGAATACCAATTAAAAATATTATTGTATCAATTCAACTTCCTGTTCAATTTAATTTTTAAACAAAAGTTTAATGGACTCAATAAATTTGAATCAATTAAAGTTTTAGTTAAACGTTTAATTGATGTTTTTAATTTGTGTTAGAATAGGGAAAGGACCTAGTCCAAGGATCGACACTGCACTAATTGGAGTACATATAGGAAAATATTAATTACGGACGGGTAAAGCTAATTCTTATGCGCATTTCACTCCTGCTAATGCAGATCATCGGAAACACTAGATATATCTGTGGTTACAAGCTATAACACCTTGAGTCGACAAAACATACATAGCTTAGAAAAAACCACTTATAATGTAAGTAAAAATAAAAATTGGAAAATCAAAACAATTTCGTCGTGAAGTAAAGATTACAGTTTTAACAAATGTAACCAAGATTTTATGAAAATGCAGTTTAAAATTTTATTAAACCTTATTTAAGACTTGGGTCATATTATTTTATTTAAAGTAAGCTTCGTTCGAGACATCAAAATTTCACGTACGTTTATATGAATCTTTGTTTATAGAACTTTTAAGCATATGTAACTCGATTTTGTCTCAAATTATATGCTTATCGCACAGATATTAAACTTTTATTTTATATAAGAAATCCATTTTAAATCACAGTTGATACCAAAAATGCGCTACGCATATACATATATAATCCAATTCAATATATTTTTAATATGAATAATATTTACTGAATAAACAAATCTTATGTGTGTGTGTTTTTTTTGTATTTTATATTTTAAATTAGATATTTTTAAAATTCTTATAACTGCGCATATTTTTGCACAGTTAGTTAAATAAAATTTATTATAAAAATATGTGTAATTCCCAAGTACTGTACCCAACAATAACAATAAACATTTTTCAAAACAAGTAGCATATCTAACTACGAGTAAAATACCTTATCACAAAGGAAAAACAAACAGCATGAGGATTAAATGAAATCAACTCTTTTGTTATTCGAAATTAAATTATCATGTGAAGACCATAAAAGATCATTGAATAGCGCCAGTCATAATATGTTCATACACACTAAAAAGCACACATATAATTGTTTGAAGCACTCGTATTTCTGTTATATCATGCCACAAATGCTACACAAACTCACTTTCATACATGTGAAACTAAGCCAAGTGTGCTGCGAGATACTTTTTTGTTTGCTGTTGAACTCAAGTTATAAAAATATACAAAATACAATTCTCACGGAAACGGATACACAATGCAGTATGAGATGAACTCCTCATTACTTTTTTCTTCTTATCATTAGCATTTATGATGTGGAAACGTAGTTGTATGACTGTGCATAAAAACGTGGCATTTGGGGGCATAATGTAGTCAAAGGAACTTAGTCTTTTGAAGATTAAATAATATAAAAAATACAACTGGCACAGGCCTATATAAAGTGCAAATGCATTTTGTAGATGAACCCAAATACACATACGAAAATGTAATAATGAAAAGAGTTAGACGAAAGAAAAATTAACATTTATTATATTTTTAATATGATAATACACTCATACAAATGAACACCTTTTCTAATTTTCAGTTGCGTAATACTCGTATTCAACATTTGTTTCTACTGAAAATAATACTCTGTACATTTCCTATTTTATTTGAATTAGGGTCGTATAATCAAATGTTTGTTTGTATTTGTTATATTTTTATACTTGCAGTGACATTGCCACTGTCTTATTAACTATTTTAAAACTGTATTTTGTATATTCTGTTGATAGTATTTCAATCGTAAGCTGTTTCCTTAATTTTTAAAGGCAAAATATTAAATTACAACAAATGAAAATAAAAATTTTAATTTTACAGTTTAAATTACTACCGGATTCAAAGTACTATAACAACAACAAAATTAGTGTGAACTTTTACTCTTCAGTCCTCGGCACTGACTTTTGTTGCCATCACTATCAAAAACAGCTGATACTGTTTTTATTGTCATTTCATTTAGTTTGGTAGAATGTGAACTAAAACGTCTACATATCAAAGAAGATACAATACTTTGCAGATCATTTTAAATCTGGCTTTATAGTACATATTTAAATAGAAACGGTGTATTTTTAAACATATGTATGAAGAACTTTCATAATCAAATTTTGAGCCAAATAAAAATTATGTTCTTGCCCTTCACTTTATTGCGATGGAGTTCGCGAGAGCAAAAAAAAAATTCCAGGGGATCTGTGAGAAGGAGTTTGGTGTCAACTTCTGCTCTAGACCACGATACAATTATATAAATATTGACCCACATTTGACATAAACAAATAATTTTGACTTTAGTATTGATTATTTGATTAGTGATATTTTGTAAACAGGGAATAAAGTGTTGTCACACACACGCAAGTACAAGGAATATTTTTTATCAATGTTTTTGGGTATGTGAATTTGCTCGCTTCAATCATAAATGTAATTGTTTATGCTCTGAAGGTATTTTAAAAATTTTTTTAATAAAGCTAAAGCTGAGTAGTAGTATAGTAGTAGTATTCTACATTTTATATTTGTCAATTTTAATCTCATATTTTTAGCGTTTGATAAATCGTGGTGAGAAAATCCGCTCCATACATACATATTTTGATTTTGTAACTATGCTTAAGTGTGAATAGATATCCATGCAACTATTTTATTTCACCAATTAATTATTTTTAATATACATTTATCTTCTAATGAAATGTTAGCAAAGAAATCAGTTTAAATCTTTAATAAACTCAATAAAACACTCATACATCTGTGTATAGAAAAAGCAGCCACAATCAATTACTTTGATTAAGAGCAGAGCATTAAATCAAAACATGAACGCTTGCTCCTACTCCTGGTTCAAGTTTCCCATTGGAAAATCTAGAAAACACGCACACAATTCCCAAACAATCGCATACACCCGTAAAAATGTTTGTAAGAAAATATCGCATATGTTTCCTCAGTTATAATAATGAGTCTTCAATGGCTTTTCTCTAAAGCTAATAAATTTTTATGTTTTAAATACCCATAGAGTGCGTGTTAAACACTTTTGAGCACACAACCAAACAGACGCATATTGACGTAAATTCCACATACGAAATTTTGTTGTAAAGAAATGCTTTGCATCAGTAGACTGTAACTCTGTTTGCTGTGTTAATTTTTTTCTTTCTTTTTGTTTCTTTATTTATTCGAAAAGGAGTAGGTACTCGTATTAAACAGTTGGTCTGAAGAAACAAAGAAGAAAAAACGAAAGAAACATTTTGTAATTAATTCAAGGATTAATTTTACCAAGGGGATTAATTCGCCAACAGCATTGAAAATTAGTAACACAAATACGCGCTGGTTGTTTGTTTGCTTGTTTGCTTACACATAACTTTTAGTACGTATGTATGTATGAATGTATGTGTGTGTGAGTAAAATTGCTATAAATCGTAAAATGGTGGCATATTCCATATCGTAGATAATGTTCTGTGCCATTGATTAAATTTTAAAATATCTTGCAGCAAACAAATATGACAATGAAACGCCCCCATTATAAAAATATATTTCAGAGCTAAATGTGGATAAATAAGAGGGCAACATGATGATTAAGTGCCAAGTTTTTTTATATTGTTTGGGAGTGGGAAATGGGATTTTATATTTATGGTTATTTTTATTTTACTTCTTTTAGATTTGCCGAGATTAGATATTAAAAGCCACATTATATTATATTTTTTTATATAATTTTTTCATTTAAGTTAAACTCTTTTACCAAGCCTATGTACATAGAATAAAGGATTTGGAAAACAAAAATATACAAATTTAATTAAATAAACATATATTTATTTGCTTATAAATAAGATGAAGACTTAGGAATGGATGTTGAAGTTAAAACTTAATTCAATCAAGCATCCTAAGAATATTAAATAGAATTCTATGAGTTTCTCATCTGACTGGTAAAAACCATTTATGACTTTATATTTATGTGCATAAACATATATCTAAAAGCAAAATTATTTGCTAATATAGCATCAATTTATCAAAGTTTAATTTCCAACTCATGTATATATATATGTATGAACTAGGCCTCTGCAAAAGAACATTTAGAAGAATTTTCAAGATAAGAGGGATTTTCCAAATGCTTAACTATAGCGAAGTCTTCTAAAACAAATGCGAAACAACACTGTTGGCAGGACATTTGTTTCAGTTATTTCAGGTATAGAAGAAGTAAAGAAGAAAATACTTCGTGACGGAAAAATTTGTGATGCTTGCTTCTTTATACACATGGGTGCGTATCAATGAAGAGCAATGAGTATTGAAAAAGTGAATAGAACTAAATCATGACTTATAATTTCTTGTATTTATGCGCACTCCTACTTATGCAATGTTGTTTATGAATCACTCGAAAGTCTGAACTGCTCATCGAACTCATACATAGCAATATTTATGATGTTGTTGATTTCAACTCTCCTTCACTCAATGCCGATGCAAAATAAATAAGTATGACTCACAATGCAAACTTCAAATACGAACATTAAAGTTCTCATTATAAGGTTGTGTATTTATTTTTCAGTTGCTTATTTTATCTTTTTTGCTGGAATTGAAAAACAAGACCATTTACTACTATTGCATACTACTTGTAAACTGCTTAATGGCTAAGCATGAGCTAAATCAATGCGAGTAGTATAAGTACTTTCCTGAAGTTAGAAAACAAACTGAGGTGCTTTGTATGTATGAGTGTGGTATGAATATGAATGTCAACGTCGCATTTATATTTATTTCAACTTATTTATCAATCAATGTCATTGCGAGTGCGCGTACATCAGAGTAGTTGAGTTAAAACATCAGCATGAATAGCAAAAACACAATTCATTGCCGATCACTGCTGCGTATAGATCTTTTATTTTTCAGAGCACATACAAACGCACACATGCATCGACATTAGTTGTGTGCACTTGCTTTAACGATTCAACGTTACTTCTTTTGAGTATTTGTTACGAACAAGAAGTCGGCACGACATCGCTTGTAAAGACTCATATACACGAACATCAATACATCTATCGTACTTCGCTTATTTATTAAACGACAGCATTTATTATTGATTTAGTGTATAATACATGCCACGAGAATACATTTAAAAAAAAGCGTTTTTACATTTCAAGACAGTTTACGCAGCCCTCTAATATGAACCCATTAGTTTATATAAACGCCTGGTACAAAGTTATTAAATCGTTAATACTCGTATATCTAATAAAAATCAAAGTCTGCTTGTATGCTTCTACCAACCGAACGAACACACTCCCTCGCAAACGCGCACAAGCACGCATCTGTCCATACAACGTATTCATTCAGCAGTTTTATTTGTCGTTTTTTTTAATTGATTTGTGACAATTAATTATATTTATCCAGATTGATTGTTGTGTTTATGTGTGTTATTTTGCTACAACATGCTTAAACTAGTTAATGGGATAATACGGAGACAATATTTATTTATCATGGGCTCGGTTGCATGCCACACAGTTTTCATACAAGCAAACATACATCCATACATATGTACATATGTATGCATGCATGATTGTGCGTAAATTTGTAAATATTTGACTGAAGCTTGGTAGTAATAAATGTTTTATTTGTTTAAATATTGTATGTAGTAAATTCATATACAAACAAAAGTGACAATTTATTTTTCTACTTTTGCTTTATTATAACAAATTTAACGTAAAAGTGTTAACGACATGTCAACGCTGTTATTTTTAATTTTGCTGTGATTGTTAAAGGGTTTGTTTAAATGTCACTCTTTGTCAATACCCAAACCAATAATTTAATAAACTATTACCGGAAAATGAGAAGAAGGTTTTAAATGAAATTAAATATGTGTAATGAAGTAAGTATAGTTGCACACAAGCATCATGCATATGTATGTATGTACATTCAGTTAAGGCTGGTTGGTACTGACTATGCTTATGAAAAAATACGATCCTTTTTTTTATAAAGAGAAGTAACACTCAGACAATAAATACTTACTACTACTTATAGGTGTTACCTTCTTTAGGAAAGGGATAGTGATAGCGAAGACAGGTGGTGAAGGAAGAGATAGATAGAGGAAAGCTTCTTTCTTTTTCAACTCTACGTTTTGCACGTTATAATGCAGACTTGCAGCGCCTCTGGTTTGAATGAGGTGAATTAAATTTTTGAAGCTGTGTTTAGTAGCCATTTTTATTCGTTATTTTACTTCGCCGATGATTCTGCTAAACACAACCGACGAAGGAGGGCGCTCTGATGTTACATTAGGATAAACATACGCTGAAGTAGGTATAGTAACCAGTGACTATGCCTTCATCACTTGAACTTTGCTACAACAACTGATACAAAGGGACAATAATGCACATCATAAAAATGCGTGGTGTTGCTATTTTATGACTGTCGGATACAGGGATTGAACCCAGGATCTTTGGATTTATAGTCAACGTGCTAACTACATCAGCCAACGCCACCATCATCTAATCAATTGTTATTGTCTTTCGATCATTTTCATAAGCTCCATCATACCACGGTTGTATTTTCTCAAATATCCACGGTTGTGAGTAACAGCCTTTAATGATTGCTGTGCAACCGACATTGAATTACTGCAAAGAGATAGTACTAAAACTGTAATAGAAGATCTGTGTGTGTACTTATGACTGACATACTGTATCAGGTTCTTTTGTTGTTTTTATTGAAGTTATTTATATTATTTTAATTTTTTAATATATTCCATTCCATTCTTATTTCACTCTTATTATTATTTTCTCCTTCTCAGCAGATATACATATGCATATAAATAAATATATAAGTATGATGTGCAACAAATTTTGAAAAATCTTAATGTAATATTGTTGCACTTATTAATTTATTAAATTGTACAAATATCATTACTAGGTACATTTGGTAAGTTAAGCAACAAGGTTGGAATCGAACCCACGACCCCCAGCCCTTTTACTAACATGCTTCCCGCTGGTCAACCTCCTGATAAATATTGCTTTAGAAAATACTTCAACAAATCTCAAAGTACATTTTTTATTATTATTATTATAATTTTGCTATCTGTTCTCTTTTATATTACAATGAGTTGTCTGGTTTTTGTTTAATCAATGTCTGTATGTGAATAACATAGTTTTTTTTGCAAAAAAAAACAAAATAAAGAATTTATTTCTTTGTTAGACATTTTCACATTTTCCAACAAAAGAACATGCTGAATATTTGGATCTTAGACAAATTCATACTTGTAGTACATGAACGATTTGTTAAATGTCTGCAATCAATGCAAACCTTTTTTTATTACTCGTATAAAAGACAAGAATAATATTCCAACTAAAAGCCAATCATTGTTAGTAACACAAAAAATGACTGTGAAATTGACTGCAATGTTTTTATTTTTATCATTTTTAAGTTCTCGACAATAAACGACAATGAATGTGTGAGTTTCTGCACTTTAATAGTTGTCACTAAATGTCAAAGCAAAACAGCATACAAAGGAAGACAGCTATTGAAGACAAATAATAAATTATGTGTTCTTTTCTTTTATTTTTTGAAAACTAAATACCTAAAAGAATCATTCTTTCAAATGTTAAATAATAGAGACATTATTCATGAAAAACGTATTTGCCTTACAGAAGATTTAGCACACAAATTTTCATTAAATTCGTATAGATTTTGACACGCCTTATATACAAATTAAGCATTGAAATATTAATTTATTATATCAATCAAAAATTAATTGTTTAAAATTACTATACTAAACTTGGAGATTTTGAACTTCCGCAACTTGCATGCCCATAATATTTTCAAGTTATCTCAAATGTTCGATATAAATCATATGCAGTGTAATTTTTTGAGTGTGTAATTTCAAAACTAAGGTATTAATAAAATGTTAGAAAATCAGAGGAGATATGTAAATAAGCAAAATTCTATGTTCAAACTATAATCAGTGTTACAAAAGTAATTTTAATTAAGCATAAAATGCCATAGCCACAAACAGGTTTCTAGATTTTGGTTCCTGTTATATTGAACATTCTTTTTTAGTCAAACATATTTACATATGTGCCCTTAATTATGAAAGTGGTCTAAGTCATATATTTCTTTGGTAGAGATATTTAGTAGATTACATTTAAACAAATCAAAAAATATGTTTTTATTATGCAATAAATTAATTAAGAGCTGTTCTATTCTCTGTTAATATGAAAACATATAATATAAATTAAATATTTATTGAAGTTTTTTTAAGTTTCATTCAATATTGCTTAACAAAACTGCACATGACTTAGACACTTTCATAATTAAGGTCACATATTTACATTCATTCTCTGAAATGACAAACAAGAGTACTGACTATTGGTGCTACGAATTACTTGACTGTACCAGCACCAGCAGATTTATGTATGCTTCCATGTAAGTATATACATGCATATGTATGTGAATTATCAATATTCGTCACTAGAAATAGTTACAAGAGTACTGACTATTGGTGCTACGAATTACTTGACTGTACCAGCACCAGCAGATTTATGTATGCTTCCATGTAAGTATATACATGCATATGTATGTGAATTATCAATATTCGTCACTAGAAATAGTTACAAAATGAAATTTAAAAACTATAAAAAAATTTGAAGTGTAATAGAAGCTGCACGGATTATTTATACTAAAACCGAAAAATATTTACGCGTACAGAATACAATTACAACTTTGCAAAAAGCACTTACACATGCACGTGCAATCTCCGTTGCTTTAATACATTTATTTTCATCTATGTATAAACGTATATACAACAAATCACACTAAAAATTTTAAGCTGTAGTTTTAAATAATATACGAGTATAAAGATATTTTTTTCTGAAGTGCATATTTTTATTGTTACTTTCGTTATTAGTATACACGTACCTACAAGTCAAACGGAAACGGAAACAGCCGCTATAAAATGTAATACCAGCATGGCAGCATGTTTCCTGCTTGTTGCACATGATGTAAAGCCACTCAAACAAGAAAAAATATATAAGAGGACACACACACACACACATACACTTACACATATCAAATCTTTTATGTTCTCTGCTTTAAAAATGAATGACATTGTAATTTTGTTAAATCGTTTCCCTTGGAATATTTATGTGTATGATACCGTAAAATTTTCTCCCAACTTCTTTTCCTTTCAGCGCAACTTTTGACAACAAGTTTTTTTTCTCTATCCTTTTTTTGCAAACTGGGCGTTTCTCTATGAATGTGCATTTTTCTGCTGAGGTTTTATCATTTTGACATAATTTTGCTAAAGAATTTTTTTCTCTTTCTCCACTTTTTGCTTTGTCGCCAGCCAGCCAACCTTCTTAACTGATGCCACAAAATTAGTTTCCTTACTTTCACAATTCACCGCTTTATTTTCTAAGTCTAAGTGCGAAGCAAAAAGTTGTTGCCTAATTTATGTCTTAAAACATTTATGTATATAAAAGTCATAGAGTATAATTAAAAAAAAAATTATATATAATGTTTAGAGAGAAAGCTGAAAACTCTTCCATTTGGTTTAAAATCGGTTTTGTTTAAAGCTCCAAGTTATAAAATGTATCCATTTATTTATTGTTTTGGGCTTTCATGTTTCGTTTTATCGCTTTCACTTCATTAACAGTTATATTCTAAATAGTTTTAAGGCGATATCTACATACATATATACTGGGGCTTCATTGAAGAGCGTTGTATGCAAGAGCTGTCTTTATTTATATGCGGCTATAAGGTTTGACGTACTCGTATATTGTAAAGTGATACACTGTGCATCACTTAAATAAGGAATTAATTTTATACCAATTATGAAGGGTTATATTTTGTAAGTCAGATATTGTCATGAGCGAACGAATACTCGACAGATGACAAGTAAAAGCTATCCTGTTCATAAATATTTAACGATATACGCTTCAACAACGCCTTGATATTATTAAAATTCACTGCAAAAACGGTGAACATTTCGCGGTCACAATTCGCGAAACTAACGCATTTTATCTAGTAATTATGAAATTGGTGTAAAAATTTTAAAACTTGACTGCGAAGACGCGAACTTGTGCACGTCGCTCAAGAAGTAGTGAGAATATTGCTGTTGTTGGGGTAAATCCAGGTTTATCCATTTCTCGTCGATCTTTTGAATTGTGCATTCCCCAAAAAATTTTTAATGGCTGGAATTGGAAGATATTGGTGAGGCTCACATTTTTTGCGTGAAAAGTTTTCTGATTGTGTGATTTCTCGAAGAGACGAACGCAATCGGCAACCAAAATCACATGATTTAACACCTTAAGACTTTTTTATGTGGGGCTATGTGAAAGATAAGGTATATTCCAATGGCCAACAATCTTAAATCAAATCGAATCAAAGACGGAATTCATGAAGTTATAGAAAGCATATAGCCGCAAAATTGCTATAGAAAATTTTATTAAAATAATATGGTATTGCAATCGTAGCCGTAGCGTGGCGGTCATTTAACTATTACTATTTTCAGTAGTTTAGAAATTAAGAGTTTTTTATGGAATTGAGCGGTAAGTGGTTAGTGATGTTGCCCACTTTATAATTATTATTACGTGCTTTATATATTCTTTTGCAGCCCTATACTCGTACTTTTCTTCGAAGCCACCAAAGACACTTTTCATTATCTTAAGATGCGGACAATATGGGAGCCAATTAAAAAGATTTATATTCTATTAATTTATATTATTATAATTCGCTCACGAATTCATTAACTTGCAGCTTTGATAGTGTGAATTGTACTATTGTTTAAGTAAGTTTTTAAATTGTGGAAATATTCCCCCTTGTTTACGTGGCTGCCCACTTTTCACAGGCATTCAAGTAAAATATATCTCATTCCTTCTTGGAAATGCTCCCTCTAATATTTTTTTGTCCATTAATTTTTTCTATATGTAAAAACCCATGTGGATAGTTCCATTACAAAATGTGGCAGCACATATCACTACTCAGCCTTCCATGCTGCATCTTCATGGCAAAATTGTTTCTTCTTTTCTTAAGTTGTCGACATTAAACTTTATCTGCCAAGTCCATCAATATTAAACCTTTTTTTTGTCAGAAAAGTGTTTGCTCAAAATTGGTAAAATGAAATTCTTTACCTAAGTGATTTGCAGTGTATGTTCAGGCAAAGAAAACCATGTGGTGGTAGCTTACAAGCTTTCACACTCAATTATCAGCAAGTATAGTATTCCATGCTATAAATGACTTCATCAAATACATGAATATTTAACACAATTACTTGTTTCTATTTCTCGTTTCCTATTGAAGTAGAATACTTAAAACTTATAACGATTGTAGCCAAATTGTCAGCTATTCATATTAACCTAGTTTTTTTATGTAACTCTACATACTTATTATGTTCTTAAGGTATTGAAGTTAAAAAATCATTTTAAATGTACCTATTTGTATTTTAATATGCTTTTTTCAAGCTTTTACTATCTCTTTTTCGTATCAATTATGAGCTGTAACCACCTTGAAGATAAAATAAATTTATTTTGTTTTCCTAACAAAGTCTATGGCACAAATTGCTGCAGTTGAAATAGTAGATTAGCATATAAAACTATAAAATTGTTGTGGTAAGATGTTTTTAAAATTATCTTGGCATCAGTTTTTTATGTTTTACTTATTGTCGTTGAAGTTCACAAAGTGTAACAATACTAACACTTGAACAGATATACATGCAAACATTCATACATATACATATATGTGTATATGTATACCTATACATACTTATGTATATACTTACATACGAGTTTGTAAGTTGTATTAACAGAAACCATAGACTGCAGCAGCTATTACATTTTTGCCATCAACTTGTATCAACCACTTGCATTTTTGTGATGTTATTGCTGTTGTTGTTGTTGTTGATATACGATATGAAGCTTGTTGCACGCCGCCGGAAACAGGAAACCAAAAATTGCTCTATTTTGTGTTTAAGGCAGAGCAGTCGTTATACTTAGTTATTGTCTGTTTTCATGTTGTGTTTGTTGTTTTGCTCTTTTATTTAATATTATTTCTATTCTCTTTATTGCAATGGTACGTTATTGTTGCATTTTTATATGTGTATGTGTATGTGTGTGTGTGTGTGTGTGCACTTGGGCATGGTTTATATTATTTGCACTGTTGTTTTCTAAAGATAATGTCAGTTATTTTTCGAAATTAAATTGTCAGTAACATTGCAAATTACCATTTTTATGGTATGTTGCCTTCTTTTATTTGTTTTCCACTACCAAGAAAGTATAGAAAAGGAATAAGAAAATAGTTTTGAAGAAAAAGACAACAATTTTTTAAACCAAATGCTATTAAAGACCAAAAGTCATACAAAAATACTTGTTGTTTTTTGATTTTTTAATAAGCGAAAAACAAAAGTTATCAATTTGCTTACATGCTCTCATGTAACAAAACTTAGCTAATAAGGAACACCAGAATTTATTTTGACATCTATTTGTCCACATACAATTTCTATTCTTCTAATTGCAGTTGTTTGTAATATATTAACATTTCTTAAATTGGAATCTGTGAATAACATGAAATATACCTCAAGGGAGAGGTAGACTAATATACTGGGACCTTATTCTGTCATTCAAAATAAAAGAACTTGTTTTCGAGTAGTCAAAAACACAAATTTTAAAAGTTCTATCTCTGATTTTATCATAACAAAAACTATGTACTAATATAACTTTTGACGGAATTAAGTAATTATCTAGTTTCATGCCATAGTACTAAATAATATTCACCAAGCTTGATCGTAGAGAAGATATACAAATATATTGTGAAAATAATTTGCATCTTTCTGTCCAAATCCTCTTTCTCAAACATAGAAATGGACTATATGGTTTATTGTAATGAACTGTCACCCAACGTGCAGTAGTCGAACAATATTTAAATCGTTTAATGAATTTATAACATAGTTTAGAACATTTTACACAAGACTACAAATACAGATATTCGTCCTTTAGTTGTTTCCCAATATTGTTGGGAAAGTATTCAAAAAAATCTTACCACAACTCGATTAAACAATCAACAGCCAACAAGAATTCGCATTCCTGACAAATATTCTTATGCAAAAACGATTGTTAAAGTTAAAGCATGCATTAAAACCGGTTTTGCCATACAAAATTTGTTTTTTAAACCAACTTTAAATTTACTAATAGTTTTTGCATAAGGGGGGAAATCTCTACACAGTGCAACATTTTGGTCGCAACTGTTCTCTTTATAGATTATTTTTAATCGAGTAAAATCTCTTCTTAAATGTAGATTTAAAAGTCATTCAAGATTCTTTTGTGTCCTTTTAATGGTCACACTCAACATAATGGGCATATTGAAGGGATGTACAGAGACCCTTTCATTCAAAACGAGCAGCGATAACATAAAAATCTCATACACAAATAAAATCTATAATAAAATATACAGCTTTTTACATACACAAGAAGAAGAAATTATCATATTGATGTTCAGTGGTTTACTTCTCATACAAAAGAAACGAAAGAAAAGACTTTCAAGAAAGTTACAAAAATATTTTTTTTTTGAAAATGATAAAACGGCTATTGTGGATGCGTGTTAAGTGTTTATCAGTGTGACCATTTTAGTTTTTCGTTTTGGAATTAAGGTTTTTCAAGTTTACGTTAAATATTTTTGGTTTATAACTTGTTCATTATAATTAATAATTAATTACGAAATTTTCAGTCGAAAATTTATACTCGTACTGAAAACAACAATAAAAAAATAAAAATTTGTAGTCGAAAGTTTTATTTCAACATCGTGAAACAGACCATTTATTATTTCTAAATTTGAAAACGTAAAACAGAATATTTTATTTTTCATAAGAAAATAACTTTCACATGAGAAAATTAAAAGGTATTCACAAAAAACCAAAACAAAAATTTCAAATGAATCGAAAGTGCTAAAAAGCTTTTAGGAACAAGTCCTTACTCTCGAAGATAAGGAAATGCTTTGGAAAGAGGCGAGATAGCGCAAGAGAGAAAGAATGAAATTATTATTTATAATCTTATTTTATATTAAAGGTACTCATTTCAGTTTTTTTCCTCGTTGGAAAAATGGAAAAATGTAATTTTTGACAACAAACACAGGGGAAAAAATTCAAAAATTTTTTAAAAAATTTTTTTCCTGTGTTTCTTGTAAAAAATTACATTTTTCCATTTTTTCAACGAGGAAAAAAACTGAAATGAATACCTTTATTATATTTTTCCAAAAATGCTAAATCGGTTCATTCAAAGTTTTAAGAATATCTCCAAAGATCTACATTGAAACACATAAAAATAAACTTAAAGAGTTTACTATGGAGACCCTGATCTCAAACGTAAAGGTCTGAGAAAATCGAGAGGAAAGCAGCAACTGCTCTCTATTCGATAGTAATAAGTGAAAGTAATATACTTTTTGAAAATATTTAAACACAAAATTTCAAGTATCTGTGAGAATTAAATATTTCATTTAATTTTCCGTACACTGTTGCGCACAGTGAATTATTCAATATTTTTGTATAGATCAGTCAATTTTAAAATAACAGGCTTAAAGTTAGCTTTAAGCTTAGCTTTAGCTGCGTGCAAACAAACATTTACTGATACTTGCATTTGAGGTAAACAGTTTTGAAAATTCTTAAATTTGAAGAAATGAAATATATTTATTTAACATATTGTCAGAAGTGTTTTGTTTCTTTGCAAAGTAAGAGCAATCATTGTTGTCTGTTGTGTTATTGTTGTTGTAACTGTTGTACTCTCATCGGTGTAAAAGCACAAAAGCTCCCTTGGAAAATTTTACACATTGTGCATATGGCTTAAAGGTATCTGCTTTAAAAATAATTTTTCTTCTAACACATTACTTATTTTACGGCCTGTCCCACGATGTCATATCACAAATTTTTTTTGTTTTCAATATAAGTATTCGGTCGAACGTTTGCTCGTGACATCGTGGGACAGACCGTAATGTTTCTTTTGAATAATTGTAACTTCAGCGTTTTTAAAAGTATATCAAGAAATTTTCTAATTTTCCGAACCGCTTCAAAACAGAACATATGGTGACCATGATATATTTATTTATTATACTTTAATTTTTGCAGGTCTCCTATATTTTAAATTTTTTTTTTTGTTAAGTTATCGCATTACATAAATATTTATTCCAATTCTTTTTGCATTTTAAATACTCAGCCACATCTTATGAAAGTTTTTTTAAAATTTTCTCTACAAACTGGTCACACTTGAGATTGTATACAATAGTTTAACTGTTTACGTGATGTGAAAGATTTATTAGATGCTAATATAGTTCGGGAGTGAAAGATACAAATGCAGAGGAAAAAGAAATATACAAGAGATACAAAGACTACGTGCTTTTTATATATTTTTGTTTGCTTATTTTACAAATTATGGAAGAGGGTTACGGTTCCTTTATTTACTTAGTCTTTTTTAACTCTCCTGAAAAAACTGTGCATAAAGATAAAAAATGATAACCGGGCTTATGTGGATGAAGCTAATAAATTATAAATATATGAAATTATTGTTAAAAGTATTGAGATGGAGATTAAATAAACACTATTAAAATGGAAGAGATAGAGTTGGAGGATAAGGTTCATTTGGTATCTTGCGCAATCAATTGAAAGAAGTATTTGCTCATACATTTCACTGCTTCAGCTATTGCAATATATTAAACCTGAATAAAGAAAGGAAAAAAACTTGTTTAGAGTTGAAATCAGAAATTCGTAAGAATTTCAAGCGGGCATAAAATTATATAAGAAATAGTTTAAAATGTTTTTTTTAAGTGGCTTATGATATAATTTCATGTAAATAGTAATGTTATAGACACATAGACCACAGCAGGCTACATGGCTACAAATGGCAAAAATCTTGCCTGCTACTTGATTATTTAAAAAACGGCAGCAGCACTGCAAGAATTTGATATTGAGATTCACATTTATAAAAATAAAATAGTTTATTCAAAAATATAAAAACAAATCATAATTTTTTCCCAGTTTTCTACCATTTATCAATTTAAATTTCGCCTTTTCTTAAGACAAAAATTTAAAGTTTTTAAAAGCAACATGCTTCGATACAATACGCAAAAATAAGTTACTTGGTTTCTCTTTAATGTTAGCTGCTATAAAATACATATACATATACAGATGTTAACAGGCTGAAATGCAATTTAGTTTTTCTTTGTTTTTTATTATGAGCGACTTCACGCTGAAACAAGGTAATATTAATGGCCGGTCATAAAATTTGATTAACGTGTAATAAAAAATAATGCAAATATTTTTTAATTTTTATATGAAATGAATCATTTTTACACTCAATTTTAAATGTAAAGCGAAAATGTTTCTTTTCAGACAGCGAATATATTTTAAAATTTTACAAGGTATAGAAAAGTATCGTATACTTTTTTACTTATTTTCCTTTTCAGTATTTAGTGCGTATCGGTTTTTCATGATGTATGCAAAATATTGTTTAAATTTGTGCGTGTGTTTTGCTCAAATTAATTTTATATAAATTTTTTATGTGCTAAAATTACAGCATTTAAAACAACTTCAATGTTTAAAAGATATAAAAAAAAACTTTACTAGCCACCATTAGAAAGTATCCTTTCGGCACTTTTTCTCTCTATTAACTTGTGATTTATTTTATGTTTTATATTTTATAATAATAATGTTACAACACTGTGCATTGTTATCTGCTGTGCAGAGCTACTTTATGGCCATAATGTTTAAAGCCCAATGTTACGCTTCGAAACAATGAAGCTGCTTTGGCAATTTCACATTGAGTTTGTGCTTGCACTCGTATTTGTGGCAAAAGAACCACCTGTTGTTTTATGTAATTATTTTTAACGCATTTTTGTTTTAATATATTTTTTTCTCGTTGGCTCCTTTAAAAAAAATTGCCCTCATTGTACCCCATACAGGTGTGTATATTAAGGTCGTGTATAAATAAAATGTAAGAAAAAAATATTTTGATAAATGGTTCCTGCTAAATTGTTGATGGAGGCTTTTTTATTGCACTTTCCTTTTCGATACATTTTTCTTTCTTTAACTTTTAAATTAATTATAATGCTGCTTGCTTTCTTGTGTTGCTTGTTAATAAAGAACAGGAAAAGTGGATAGCAAAAATGGATCAAACTTTAATAAATAAACCATACCAGAATACCAGATTCATAAATTTATGAACTTCAATATCATAATTACATCGGGAATCGTCAATTTTTTGCATAATTTTGTGCAAAATGTTACAAAATCTTGCAAAATGTTGTCAAAAAGAGAATTTTTTGACAGTTGGAAGTTAAAGAACTTGCAAAATGTTGCTGGAGAAATTTCCGCTTGCAACATTTTGCAACTAGTTTGAACAGCTGTTTTTATTACTTTTTGAATGAAATAATTTTTGTGAAATGAAAATAAAAATTTAAATTGAACAATGGCAGAGGTAAATAGTTAGAATTGTGTTGATTTTTAATGTTTATAATAAATTATAATAAACAAAACATTTTATTTCATGCTAGAAACGTCCAAATATACAGTGCGACAGTGGGGTAAAGGCAGAACCAATTATTCCAATAATGGAATTTTTCTGGCTAAAATTCTTTTGCTTTGTTATTTCAATTGCTTACACACCGATCAGCTGTTTTCTTGTAAGATTTCACTGGATACTGTCTGCGTACTATTTAAGATATTTTCAGCTGACAGAGTAAAATTGGTCTTACTCTCCCAAAAAAGTTTACTGAGTATTTGCTACTGGAAAAGTACGCAGACAGACCTTATATTTAATCAGAAATGCATGTTATTTCCAGAGAGAGAGAGAAAGAGAGAGAGAAGCCACGACATTCTTTAACTTAATTCAGTTTGATCACGCAAGGAAAACGTGCATGCTGCATGGAGGTGACTGTAATCGTGGATCTGTATCTGAAAAGTTTTCCGTTTTCTTGGTGAATTTTTTCGTTAAAACCCATAAAAACTGCTTACAAACATATCATTAGTTCTACAAAGCAAATGATGGTTTTCGAGAGCTCACAATTTCGTACCTTGGCCAGATTAAATTATATGAAAGTATGATATATTTTTTATGATATGCACTCGTGTCTCTGCTAATACATATCACATTGCATTTTTTCGTCAATATTTGTTGCAATAAACCGTTGGCTAAGTAAAATAGCTAATAATATGGCTTCACAGCTTAAAATAATGGCAATACTTAACTCCAGGTAAAGCACATGCATATGCATGTAGGAAGGACTTTGAGTGTAAAGTCGCTATTGCATAGAGAGCATGTTTGCCATTCGTGCACTTTTATATTGTAGAAGATATCAGCATATATCGGCAAATATAAATATTCAAACAAGCATGCATTTCTGGATGCATTGGTTATAAGTGAGTTTATGTTCACAAAAAAAAAACAAAAATCTTACAATTTACAAGTTGTGAATCGAACGTCTTTGTCGGCATCGTGGGCCAAGCACTAAATTTCTATTATAGAAAACTTCGGTTTGTATTCGCCATATATCAGGCAAACCTTCATACAATTATAGTTAATTCTTTAATATACTTCCGTTTACCAGTTGACATCTTTTCGGTTTTAAATTTTTAATGAAATGTATGTGATGGGCCAACTAGCAATTACACATATTCGAAGGCTCAACGGTCAACTCACATGTTTTTTTACCTCATTACATGAGCGAATTTGTTCGTCAAACTTAATAATCCGACAAAATTATCAAAGTGTAATATGCTTTACTTCTCTTTAAAAAAAACTTAAAATAATAATAATAGGAAACAAAAATATTTTTATTTTATTTTACCAACTGATATGATTGTTTTTACCATTTCTTATCATAAATATGAAAGATATAAGCTTGCACAAAAGTTTGTATTATGTCAATTTCACAAATTAACTCATTTAAGTTTTGAAAATGAAATTAAGAACCTAAATTATTTCTTATTTCATGATATTTATTATGTGAAATAATATCCTAAGCATTTTATCGCTTTATTGTAAATGTAAATTAATATTTTCAAGAAATGAAATTTTGTTATAGCAATTAAAGAATTTTTATTGCTGCAACTGTTATTTGTACGAAACAATTTGTTAAATTGATTAGAAATATTTTTGCTCCCTTCTCTAACGATACGAAATTCTCTTTCCTTTCAAAAATTCTAATTTATGTGCTTAATTAAACTACCCATAGGAAAATTATAACCTCAGAAGGAAAAAGAATGAATAAATATATCAGAAACTTTCTTTTAACTTCAACAATGAAAAAAAAATACCGTAACAAATTTATTTTTTATTTGCAGAGATGAGAAAAGTAACAAGAAAAATCATTATCCAAAGAAGTAGAGAGTATGTGCGCATATACAAAACAAAAATGGTCACAACAGGACATTTCAAAGATTATTTGTTGCTGTTTGATTTGTTATAGTACTTTATCCAATTTCCTCAAGAGCAAAATTTACGAATTATTATTTTTCTTTCTCTCTTCTTGTTCAATCGGGGCTGGTTTGTTTATTTTATTTTCATACTGGCAGAAATTGTAGGGTAAATTATTTTAATGTTGCAAATGTTTACTTCTTGTTAAAAAGAAATCGGAAACCAATTAGTTTTGAAGTGATTTACAGCAAAAACAACACAAAAATTAAAACAATTTAGATATGTACAATGTATGTACATACATATACTAAGATATTTCAGTAAACCGAAATAAAAAAAATAAAATATCCAGCAAAGAACTATTTGTAAAGTCATGAAGCGATTTAATGGTGCAGTGTGCCAGAAGTATGTATGCTATATACAAACAAACAAAATATCCAGCTATCATAAATAGCTTTTGTATGCCAAGAATGTTAATACTTGTAAAACAAGTTGTAAGATTTACGCATATTTCTCTTTGCGATTGTTTTATCTTACAAGACAAAAAGAAAAAAAAACACGAATCTGGAGGTGGAAAAAAGTTTTTTGGAGTAAACTACAGTCACCTCTGGATAATTTAAAATTCAAAGGGAGGCTTATATATGATCTTACTGATATCCAGTATGCGTATGACTGGGAAGGAAATTGTAAAATATTTCTGATTTTATTAATATCGATAACAACGAGAAAAAAAAATACTGACCATTAGTTGAAAATTTGGCGCATGTTAACTGCATGACATAGAAACTGAACCGAATGATTTGAATTTATTTATTTTTTTACATTAAAATAATTAAAATTAAAGAATTTAGAGCAGAAAATTTCAAAATTGTATAATAAATTTCTACGCTAGTCCGCAGGGCTAGTAAAATTTTATTCACCTCAACAATGAAAAAAATTTTACTTCCATGAGTACTCTGCTACCGTTTCACACCCACCCTTTGTTATAAAAAAATTAATTGTTCTTCAACATTTCTGTTGTTATTTATTTGTTATTATTTTTATGAAAATATGTAAAATTCATATGAGTGTATGAGTATTGTCAGTATTTTATATATGTATTTTGGTTCATTGTTTTCAACACGATTATACATTTTTAATCGCCCATCTTGACGTTTACAAACCCTAAATACTTGAACTTCAATAAAGGTTTATGAAATCCAGTGTTAGAGTTAATTTTAAAATTAACAAGAAATTTGGGTAAAAATTTTAAAAGGTTAACTAATGTTAAACTTAAGAAAACATAGATTTGAAACAGAGACTGATATATTGATAAGTAGTTGAAACCATAACAAACAAAAAAAAGAAAACAAAACAAAACATCCATAAATTTTTAACAAGCGCTCACTCTCATAAACACCAGAACATTAGAACATGGCATCAAGATAAGAACCAAACGAATTAATTTGTGTTCAGTAAATATGTATGTATATGTTCGTATGTCTTTATGTAAAAGAAATTGAGGAGACGGCTACATACATACATTCTAAGGATAAGATGAGATAAAGTATTAAGGATACTAAACAATTATATAAAAATAACAAAACATATTAAAGACTACAGCTTTAAAAAAGTTAAAGAACAAAAACATTCACAAACAGGAATCATATCTAAATTAAAATAATTAGGGAAGTGAAATGAGCTTAAGTATGAAGCAAGAAAGATTAAATAAAAATCCCTCTTTTTTTGCCTAAATGTTGGCGTGCAATATTATCCGTTTTCAAATATAATAACGCGAGTCGCATTTATTTTTGGGGGGTTTTGAGTTATTGGTGTCAAATTATCTCATTTTAAAAGTTATTTTTTGCTTAAAGCTTAGCTTCTATATTTACTCGAATACGACTGTGATATGCGAATTATTTTATTATGAAAAATCCGTTTGGTACAGCCGTTTGGTCTTGACCATTTTTCTGTCAAGTAAGGTGTCTTTATCGAGAGGTTTCTTGTTATTTTCATAAGAACTTATAATTTTTTGTTATCCTTTTGTATTTACATTAGCACAATCCTTATGCAACGTAGTTGACATAACAGTTTATAGAAACCATTTTTTCAACATGCGTCTTTTGTCAAGAAAATCAGATATATATGTATATATATCGTTAACCTATTGGTATCAAGTAGAAAGGCAGAGTGTAATTTTTGTATTCAAAATATAACGTTTTTTGTACATCTCCTTGTAAAAGCCTTATTTTTTGCACTATTGCAAATAATTTTTTCTGACGACGTATATTTGTGTGAAGTAAATTGGAATCACTGAAAAACTCAATTGTGTCAAATAAACGAGTTAGTGTCTTTCTACTTGTCACCATCAATATGTAGATAATTCTAAATAAAAGCAAATAAATTCCTAAGAAGACAAAAGATAACAAAAATTAAAAAATTTAAAAACCTCGAATATGTCTAAAGAAGATGTGATATATTGTAAGCGGCTTGACCGATTTTCTCAAAACATAGCTAAGAACTCTCTTGATCAAGTCACCATCCAAACAAAAAAAATCAAATCGGTCTAGCTGTTTGATCAGACACACTCCAACAAACTTATAACACACCTTTTTTTCGTCGGGGGTTAAAAATACAATATATCAAAACAACTGAGAAGTTTTGGGTGTTTAACTCATTTAGAAACTTCATTAGGGAGAATGGAAAAATACAAACCCTTTTATAAGGAAGTAAATAGATGAGACAAACAATTTTAAAGAGATTTTATATATTTTCTAACATTAAAGGTGATTTCATTCAAATATTTTTGACCGTATTGTATGAAAGTATTTTTATTTGATTAAAGACTATTTAAAGCATTTTTTTCCTCAATGAAAAAATAAACATTTTCGACAGACATAAGAACGATCCTATAAGACAGTTAACAAATCTTACCATCAAGTTATTAAATTTGTTTAATTATTCCTTTCCTAGAAATAAATCTGTGCATATTTAAAGAAAAAACATAAAGCACACATACTATACAATAAATATAAAAACAAGTACATTTAATATTTGTCAAGAGGAAACTAAAAAAAGAAAAACAAAATTTAAACCAACAAGTCAACTTTGACAGAATATTTCAGACTTCGTGCATGCACGTTCAACCATTTTTGTATTTATGTACATATGTATGTATATGTATGTGTTACTTTCTCTATGTTTGTTTTGAAAGTCTAACAATATGTTCTCTTTATTACATGCAGGCAACATACAACAATCACTGGCAAAAACCAAGTTTTTTCTTGCGTACACTAACAAATAAAAGAATGAAATGTTGACTGTTAATCCATGACTGCAAATATGCAGCAACATTCTCTTCCTACTAGACCATTTTCACTCTTTAGACGGCTCTGTGTGCGAGACTCGGTAACAAACAACAATCTAATTAGTATTCTGTTGACACTTTAATCGTGATTACGTCGGAAAACGTACGCGCCAACATGCTGGCAACCAATTTTATACCCTCTCTCACACTTATTCGCTCTTTGATTTTTTACTCTGTTTTTTTTTTGGAATTTATCATTAGCCAACATATTGTGACAGTACACGGTATGTTTGCGTGTCTATGCGTTCCTTTAAAGTGTAAAAGGATATCCGGTAAAGTGAAAAAAATAGAATTGTACGAAAACACAATTTTCTAATAGACCATTATTGCTGCAAGAGCACAGAATACACTGATCAAATGGCCATTGACACACAAAAACAAAGGCTGCACATTTGTCAAACACTGATACCAATTTGATCATATCGACCCCATTCCAAGGCGACATTTAAAAATTTCGCTCATCATTAACATTTTTCGTGTATACGATTTCAATCAAATTCTTCACAAAAATTTCACTAGAAATTTGTATGTGAATTCTGTTTCACTTCCCTACTCGTATGTTTCATTTCATGGAGGAAATTCTAAAAAAAAACATTAAACTTTTTTGTATAAGCAATTTTTTTAAAAATATTTTTAAATTTGAAAATAAATGTGAAATTTAGTTGGCAGTATGTTACAAAAAGATGAAATTTAAAAACAATAATTTTTCGTCAAAAAACATGTTTAGTGCAGTTGCGGACTGACGAATGGTGAGTTTAAGCAAAACTACTCAAAAATTTGTTAAAATAGTCTGTTATAATTATGAAATATAATCGTGTATGAATATGGATATTTTGCTTGTATTTCAACACAATGACATTTGATTACCACCTGTTATGGCAACGACGAACGATAAAGTTTGAGGTTTACACTTGTTCTTTCATGTGTGAGAGTAAAAGAGTGTGACTTAATTTTTAGACAAACTCCACGTATCTATCACCAAGGGTTAATCTTTTCCAAAAAACAACATAAACAACATGTATAATCTTCTTAAGAGCTTAAGTATAAATAGTATGAATGTTTTTCCGTAAATTAAATGAGTTTTAAAAATCACTTTTTGTTTCTGTCGTGTCATACTCGAAAGGACTTCATTGTAACACCACTTAATGTTTCTATTTGTTTTTTTTTTTTTTTTTTGAGGAAATCATTTGTATCATTTCTATCTCTGCTCAAATGACAAACACATCAAAGACACGCATACAACATGAACATTCATCAACAGTTGCCAAATGTTATGTTTCTTGTCTGTTTTACAGTTTAACTTTTTTGCCTGCTGGTGTTGTCTGCCAGTTTGTCGGTGATGTCAAAATGTCCTTAATTTTTTTGGTCTCCTTGCTGTTGTTAGATCTAATATTTTCAAATTGTAGTTGAATTGTGCTTAAGTTTCCAAATTATATTCTTGTTCAATACACATCAACATCTTTTTTTATTTTCTTCTTGTATAACAGTCTTTTGGTATTCGCTCGTATCATGTTGTTGTTGTTAGACAGTCCGTTCGGTTTATCATTAAATTTCTATTCGTCGGCGTGTCCGAAGACCAGTACTTATCACATCTACCTTTCTAGTTGACATTGATGAAATGGTATTTTATTAGCATGTCAGGCATATTTGTGTGGTTGCATTTATTTTGCTTTCCTTTTGAGATTAAGTTTAAGACTGAAACGGAAATTCGTGATTATAAATGGGATTGGTGGAAATAAATGGCAAATTTTGAAATATGAATTGGACTGATGTGCATACATATGTGATTATGTGTGAGAAGGTTTACTGGATTTAAGTACTAAGCTACAAAGTAAATATATTCATATAATTAAATTAAAATAGAATACCCTTTATCCTGGTCGGCGTATTTCAATTTTGACTATCATGTGTTTGTAAGAGATTAAAGAGTCCCGAAGTATTTATTTTTTAATCGAGGTATTCAATATCGTAGTCGAAACTACAACCACAAAGGCTCAGTTTCAATAATTTTTTCTGTTTATTTATTTGGGACGCTGAAAAAATTAATTTCGAAATTTATGTCGCTTAAGCTTTTTTGATGGTTATGACATGGCATTAGCAAAACTTGAAAGGCGTTTTCTCAATTTTGTAAAAGCAAAAATTCACAATTCCACATTAAAATTATCTTTAACAAACATTGCTTCTTAATTTGTCTAGTAGTTTCAGAGATATCGCAGAATCGCACTGAAAAATGATAATATAAAGCTGAAATTTCCTTCAACGAACACTACACACAGAATTGTGTAAACCAAACACCAGAGCCCTGATGATGAAGTTGTAGGGGCGGCTCCTGTTTGTCAGCATATTTACAATTATCTTTGGTGTTATTGGATCCTTAAAAATTATCACATGTAATTTGGTTCACAGAGTGATATGAACTTTAACCTCAAATCAAATCAGAAATATATAAAAAAAATTATTTTTCCACGTATCCATATACATATATGGTAGTATATTGATTGATGTAGTTCATATGTCGAGGTGAGTTCATTTAATCCGTTAATTTTTTTCCATTTAAGAACAAATGAGACTCAATTGGGATCTATCCAAATGACTCGCTGTTGCAGTGAAAAACCCAGATTCCCTTAAGAATATTGACAGGTTAGTTAGCTCTACCCCTACCAATTCGTTCAAATCAATCGAGGTATAAGAGCCGAAATTCCTCTTACTCGCCATACGCATAGAATATGAAAATTAGTTTCTTTTTCCCCGAGTAGTGTGAAAGATATGACTAATGCTCACAAGGTGGGAAGTCAAGTAAAATTGTACATCAATCTCATTCTGATGGTATTTAATTATAGTTCTTCACAAGTTTAATGTTTTCAGAAAATAAACAACACCAACATATAATGTTTTTTGTCACTTGAAATATTATTAAATGTTCCTAAGCATAAAGCCAACATCACATTTAGAAATAATAGTTTGCCAATAGTTTTTCTTGACAGTCTTTTTAAGCCAGTATTTTCTATAACTCATTTGTCCCAATAGCGCAACATGATGATGACAATGACGCTGGCAACAATCTTTCAAAAACATAAACGTAGAAACAAAAATAATAATTTCAGCATGAGGTGCCTTGCGGTAAGGTCGGTCAGTAGTGGTAAACTATTTGTAACAGCGCTAGAAAATATTTTTATGACAACTAAAATTTTACGGTTAAGTCATTTTCTCCACACAAAGTGAATACTTAATCTTTCCCTGTTACGAGTATCATGTGCATTTCTCTAGTTGTATGTGTCATAACTTTTCTTGTTTATGTACACGAGCGTGTCATTGTTGCGGCTGTTCTGTTGAGGTTGTTTTTTCTTTTTTTTTTGCTTTCGCAATCATAACAAAAGCATAAGCTGTGGTCACAACATCAACTAAAATGTCATCAACATTAATATAAGTAACAATGATTTTTAGAGTCTGCAAGATACATCCAACGATAATTATATTTGGAACAGCCGATGCAATTGTTTAATATAACAGCAAATGCAGGACTCGCATAAAGTTTTTGCATTATGCACCAACACCGTCCGAATCTAAATGATCTAAATATGTATGCATGTCTAAAGCGTCTGTCTGGAAGTGCTAGGCAACGTTCTTTGTAATAATTCAATAATATTTCTTGAAATGCAATTTTCTAAGAAGTGAAATATTATATGTTAAAACAACTTTAAACAAATTAAACAACAACAGCTTATTTGATTTGTAAAATGTATGGAAATAACAAAGAACAATATAATAAGTTCTTTGTTATTTCCTCAACTCAATACAAATTTAGTTCGCTCAATAGAATTTCAATTTCAGGCTAAACTAATGCACAAAATTAAATAATAATAATTAAATCTGTAAAATAATAATTTTCTTCATTTCATACTTTATTATTAAAAATAAATCCAAGACATAATTGGTTTTAGCTTCTCTTCTATTCTCCGTCATGAAATTACATCAAACTAAATTGTAACGCATCCTTAAAATAATTAAATCGAGGTAAGCATTTAATACCGAACGACTTAAAATGTTTGCTTTCTCTCCTTTCTGCATGAAGGGTTCTCAGATATTTTAGTTTTGATCGGAAATCTCCAAAATATCCACGTTTCGTTACAAAATATAAAAAACGGGAAATTGCCAAGAATTATATCTTCCCTAGTTCTTTATTTAACATTACAAGGAGTTTTTCTATACTAAAAAACTGTTTCAAAAAATCTCATATCTGTTAGCCCTTGATATGAACATTACGTCAAGCATAACCCAAAAAACATTTCTGTTATAACTTGGTAAAATATACTAAATATACATTTCAATGATTAAATATATTCTCTGCTGTATTCGCTCTACTTTAACAGGCGGAATATATTGCATAACGCTTTCTACCTCAGTAAGTGACTGGGAAAATAGATTTCTAAGATCTGTAATAACATTTTGCACTACAAATTGTTAACTAGGAAAATGGAATCATGTCAACATACACATAATCAGAACATATTTATCTACTGTAAAACACTCTACATCCACGTTAACCTCACTCTCACTCACTAGATTACATACACACACACACACATAAATACACACATGCATTCATACATAAATAAGTACATATTTATATACGAAGCCAACCTCTTGAAAACTCTTCTGTACAAACAAACAGGCAGTAACTGAGTTTGAATTTTACATTATTACTTGCATGTATTATATTGAGATTATATTCCAAGGATCTTATATCTGGTTGTGAGGAAATTTATGTCAAGTGGTAAGCTTTAATTTGAATCTGTTCTCGTGTTGGTAGCAAAACACAATTTGGCTATAAATATATTTTTATTAATTTAATTCCTATTGTTATTAATCTCGTATGTTGCCAGTTCTTACATATGTATATGCCACACACACAAGCATACACACAGGCATGCACACACCCACATATTGTTAAACGGATACAAGTTTAAATATTATTATTGCTTTAATCTTTATAAGTTTGCTCTCGAAAACATAATTCATAAATGGTATTAAACAATATATTATTTAATGCACTACAGATATAATTTAACAATTATGACAAATTAATTAACATGTAATTATTGTTTTTTTTTTGTTTTTATTTTTTTTTCATTGTTGCCTTGGTAAACATTATTGTATCTCCTCAGGTTTATCAAGTCAATCTAATTAAAATGCTTTTAAAGATATTTCCTTAACATTTGTTTAAAAAAAGTAAATAATCTTTTCACAAAAGTTTTCTTATTTTATGCAAATTAAAAACGACTAGATATAAGTTTAACAAATCTACGAGAATAAAATTTACATCAACAGGCACAACACACACTACGCCGATGACGAAGGTGTACAGCCCTTCGAAAACAGACTGTTGTTTGTTTGTTTGTTTCTCTTAGCGTTTGCCCTTGATCGATGGGATAATTAATGATTTATGATTTTAAATCAAGAAGTGTTTAATATAACAATAAAAATCAACATCACATGTTCTTTACTCTAGACTAACTTAAGAATTTAATATTCAAAAACAGTTTAGTTTAATGATACGTTTAAAGAAAAAATTTCAACTCGTAAGGGATGATACAATAATTTCTAATAAAATGTATATTTCAGAAAATAATTTTATTAAGAACTTTCATTGAAAAGAAAATGCCATAAGTGTGATATTATATGTCCATTTATCAAAAATATACATATCCTAAAAAATACGAACTGGTACAAGTTATCAAAAATGCAAATTTTTATCAATTGAGCATTAAGCAAAACATAGAATTTCACCAAAATCGGCAACACAAACCGCCAAACAACGCTTTCAAATCAATTTTTTCGAATACAATTTTTCTTATCCAGGGCAAGTCTTCAAATAAAGCAAATGCGCTTTTTAGCCACACCCAACGCCCATGATACCAATACAAAATATTGATAAGAGTTTTTTTTAAGTTTTTATCATTCGATGAAACCAGTAAAATTCCATTATTTGTCAAAACTCTATTACACTTCCTTTCTTGCTTTCTAACTTAACATGCCAATATGATGCATTTCTGCATCCATGATGTCTTCTCCATGCATACGTATTTTATGGACGGATATTGACGAGCATGAAATATCAACCATATTTTTCAACAAACAGTTTTTTTCCGCATCCCAAGTACAGTTTTTGAACTTTTTCGAATTGAAATTTCAGCCACACATTCTTATTTGTAATATCATTCGGAAATTCACATATGGTTTTACTACTAATAATCTGTAAGTATTTTTCCACCCCAACTGTTAATTCTTGTTATATTCAATATTCAATTAATAGTTTGCCTAAAAATATGCAGTAGTTTTTTGCCAAAAAAATTTTTTAACAAGAATAATAACAAACTTTTTACCAAAGTTTTTCCTGTTCCGGGAAATTTACGATAGTTATTACTCTTACCGAAATAAAACATTAATTACCTACCGCCTTTCATTTTGCTGAAAGGACAGCTTAAGGGAAAGTGGGTCTACATATTTTTTTTCATTGAAAATCAAAAATAAGTTAATTTTTAGAGCATTACATTTTAGGGCATATCTTCTTAACTGTTTATGATATACCCATAATTTTTTTAATTAGGAACGAATATTTTATTTTTTTAAATATATTACAGTCAAGAAATTTTTTACACATATTGGTCACAGAATTGCGTTAAAATATAAGTAATTTTTGCCTTGCAAACTTGCATGGAATTTAGTAACATTTTTCGAAATATAAGGTTTTTGGCACCGAAATCCTACTTATGCCATATTGAACTTAATACTAATAGAACGTTATCTGGTCTATAAAAAAAACTCGATTACTATGCTTCGTTCAAGTTGCTATAAGTTAATTATATTCGTAATCATATTTTTATAATTCAAATTATTTCACTATTTGTGCTTGATCGACTGTGATCTAACAATTTATATAAATATGAGTTTAATATTTGTTAAATTTGTATTTATTTTTACAGTTGTGTTCATCTAAACCAGGTCAATTTGAAAAAGCATATTCTGTTAACATTGATATTATAAAATTTGAATAATAAAATTTGAAACTGTGTTTACACGATAGTGCACTGGTTACATGCAATAAGATATGGCATATTAATTAGAAAATTACTCACGATCCAGAAAGAGTCACAATATAATTGTAACATGCATATTTTGTTTTATTTTATTTATAACAATTAATATTTACCTGTTTGTGAGATATGCTTTAGGAAATTTAAAACATATTTTAGACTTTTTACACACGAGTAAATATATTTTTAATACCTTTGAAAATTGGGGTTCTGTTTTAAACTATTTTGTATGCGCATTTTTATGCACTTTCTCATCGTATAAACACTACTTATATAACCACATAACTGAATCCACACACACACACACAAATATTCGCGTTTGTAAATGCACACAATATATACAAAAATACGTACATATCGTTTACGCATTTTGTGGTTTGATAATAGTTGTGAATCTCTTCTCTTTTTTTCTATTTAATTTCTGTTTTTTGTTCATGCTCTTATTATTCTTTTTGTGGTAATGTGCATAAATGAATATTTACAACCAATACTGTTACTACAAATGCATACAAAACAACCGCAAAATAATATCAACTGGATGAAAAAATAATAATAACAACAATAATAACACACAACAACAGTCACTTTAAATGCGGAGAATAGTCATTGTTCGAGTCATGACAATTGAAATGGCAGTTATAAATGCAGCAGTAGCAACAGCAACAGCAACAGCAGCAGCAGCAGCATCCTATAAATGTTGTACGAAAATCGAAAGAACACACAGATGTACACGTACAGATTTACCAATCACATTTGCGCTTGCCCCCACTTACACACATGTTCAATTTTACTTTATTTATAGATACTGACAAAGAAATGTTGATAAGAGATAATTTTTCGAAATAAAAAATATGTATGTATGTATATAAAACCAATAACAACCTTTTATATATGTAGCTAACAATTCTTATGGTCATTGTCCGTGACCACTGATTTGTTCAAAATACCATTCATTGTCTATTTACCCAAAAACAAAACAAAAAAATAAAAATTGTTTAAAAACTGTCAAAATATGTGAAAGTTACGATGTATAATGTCGAGCCGCAAAGTAGAAAAAAAAAAATTAAAATTAAATTATTGCATTATATAAATACATTCATGAATTTGAAAATGTTTAGTGTCATTTAATATCAATTATGTAAATTTTATGTGATGGCAAAAGCAGAGCATTAAAATACCAAAAATAACTTTCTACAAAATTAGCAGGGCGGGATAAAAAGTTTCAAAGCAGGTTGAGTTGATTCAAGGACCAAGGTATGTAAAATTTTGAACGTAAACATTTATTAGGAGTTCTCAGTTTATAAAAATTATATATAAATAGGTTCCCGTCGTTCCTACAAGGAGTATAGGGCCTGGGTACATCAAATTGAACCGATTACCTCTTTATAAAAGGATTAATTCCATTAAAATACATAAATATGGACATATGTCGACATTTGACATTTTAATGATCGTCAGCTTTAAACTACTTGATATACACTGAAAGAATTTTCGGCAAAAAATTCTATGAATTTCTACATTAATCCAATGAAAAAATTCATTAAAATTCAAAAATGAAACCAGTTTCGTTAAAATTATTCTATTGAAGACTTCATCAAATTTATTTCACAGTGTAATTAATACAGTGCTATGACTTTATCGAAACAATAAAATAATTTCATGAAATAAATTAAATAACTTAATTTCGTAATAATTAGAAAATATTGTTGTCACAAAATTTAATAAAATATTCTAACGAAACCAGAATATCAAGGAAGCAATTCCAATGAAATTGTTTCACAATATTCATGAAATTTTCATTGGATTTGTGAAATTATCACTAGATTTGTTAAAAATGTTTAATGAAATTGTTTCATTGGATTTATAAAGCAAAATTTTTTCGGTGTAGACCACAACAGTTTACAATTTATGGGTTATGGGAAGAAGGACATTCAGTTCGAATTTTTCCACATTAAAAGCACCAGGAGAGACATATGCACGTAGTTTATTCCACATACTAACAACATGGCTAAAAAATTTATTTTGTCTGTAATTAGTAGTGCGATTCCCAGGACAATCGATCACAATCAGGATTTTGGTAGATCTCATTCCATTGAGGTTGCGATAGAACAACGAAATGTATTTCGCATTGCGTCGATACTTCAGTGAATCAATGGAATTGGATATAGTGATGTCACCGGTGCGGTTCTTAGCCTTTTCTGTACGTTGTCCATCAACTTCAAAATAGAATTGTAAGCGCCAGCTTATGCATGACTATAGTATTATTTTACCGTGCGTACATGGTAAATAAATAGTAAGGAGATCAGATGGAGTGAAGTGTCTCTTACACCCTGTCTTTTAGACTCTTTCAAAAAACCCAGGCAGTTGAATGGTTCTTTTGAGACTAAACTATGAGATTAGTTGACCAAACATTACACTGAATTTTTATGACACAAATATCAAGAGCTTCTGATACCACGTAGACTTACAGATGAATCAGCACTTCCTGTCACGCAAATGTTAAAATCAACTCTAATTACATGACTCCATTCACAGATTGTTATTCAATCATAATTCAAAGTGGAATTCAAGCACACACAAATATGAAATAAATTGAATGGTGTCCAACAAAGTAAACAAGTTTTGACAGTTTAAAGATGAAAAGCCTCAACCTCCAGGAGGTTTGTCTATTGCTGATTGAGAATGAGTAGCAGACCAATGCTGCCGTCATACGCAAAAGAGTGAATAGGATTTGAAGTTTGACACAGAAGGTCATTTAGAAAAATAAGAAAAAGAGTAGGAGAAAGAACGGAGCTTAGCTTAGCGGTACCCTAGAATTTACCTTGAACTGGTTCGAAAAGATCGAATCAATAACAAGTCCTACGATGACATTTCACTACCAGCGATATGTACCAATTGCGATCAGCTCAATATTATACTAATAAATTATACCAATTGAAAAATATACTGTAGTGGTAAAAATGCTATATTTAGTTATTCCAGAATTAATTGAGGAGTAAGGCCATTTTTGTTTATTACTTCTGACTTTGTTGCAATGAGCCGATGAAAATTCATACATTTCACCGATAATAGCATCACGGCTTTACAGTGCGACTACTCAGAAAGTTGTATTGACTTTATCAATGCAAATATCAAATAATTATAACTAATTATTCATTATGTGTTTTGCATTCAATATTTATGAATAATAATTTGTAAGATAATTTAATCTCTATCTCTCTTAAAACTGATATTTAACAATAATCTTTCAAATAAAGCATTTTTTAATATTTCCTTTTTTCACTTAACTTCGAAATACTCGTAATCATTATTAGCGAAGTCCTACTTAGTCACTGCGGATCAAATCACATCAATAAATTATTTGAATGACATTTGTACTGACAGGCATTTCTTTTTATGCAAAGACATACTTACGCATACACCCACACACACACCCATGCATACTGATTTGCATTAGTTCACAGCACAAACGAATATCTAGCATTTCAAATAATTCCAACAATTATTCTAATACTTATTGAATTTTTTGCCTCCCATCTATACAAGAATCTACCTCTCTTTTCTGTATACATACGCACAAACATATTTGTATGTATGTATGTATGTATGTGTGTTTTTTCCCCTGAACTTATAGCGAAAAATCAAAGCCGTTTGCTTTTTGTGTCATTTCTTTGTTTAATAATGAATAGCACGCTAATATTGAAGAGATTCTAAAGATACAAGCAGGAGAACTTTGTTTTTTGTTAGCTCTGTTCGATTTGATTTGCTTGTGTGAATGTACGTACATAGATGTTGTCATAGCAAAATTCCTCTTCAACGAAAAGAATGAAATATGGAAAAGCGAATAAAATGGCATTATAAGATAATGAAATTTGTGTTTTTGCATTGTAAGACGTTGTTGTTGTCAACTTTTTGAAATGTTATTGGCACAGTATGCTTTTGTGACAGCAATATTTGAATATTTGTCATAGTAATGGTAACAATAGATGTCTGAACATCAAAAAAAAAAAAAAAAAAAAAGAAAGAAAGATTGAAGAGGGTGTTTGAAATTAAACCTATTAGCAAGTAAGGCCAAGAAATTACATAAAAGTAAAGCATTTCAGCAAAATTTGCTCTTTCTTCTTCTCTTCTTAAAAAAAATTAAATTAAATATGAATATCATCTGTGTATGTATTTTGCAAGAGCAAGGAATTAAAAAAATTGCCCAATTAAGGTTACTAACAATCACTGACACAATATTTTCTTTGGCTTTGAGTTTAAATCGAAAATTTTAAAAATTAATATTATTATTCAAAAATAGTGAATGCAAACAGTACAAAATTTAATTAAAATACAGTGATGTACGTGTGAATTTTTCTTTTATTTTTAACGTGCATATTTTATCTCGCTGCTTTATTAGGTTGTGAGCCAAATTAGCTCATAATGTCGCTCTCTCACACTCACTAATGACAACCAATATTAATAAGCCTACGGCCATATTTTGAAGGTTGTGCAATCGTTGTATACCCAGCTAATATTATTCCACTCACTAGAATGGTCTAGTACAAACATACATACATATCTATAATTAGATTAAGATCATCATTATGTGTTGCGTTATAAAGTGCTAAGTAGTTGAAAATTAGTTATAATTGAAAAGGGATTTTTAACACCCAAAAGACTTTAAGAATCTCTTAATAAGTCGTTTTATTAAACGGGAGCGTATTTATAATGAAATTATGAGTTTAAAAAATATATCAAGTAAACGTCACAAGGCATTACTTGTTTTTTTGCAGTAAGTAAGGGTTTACATCCGTGTGCCAAATGCCACACAAGCATAAAAAAAGCGTTACCAACTAATTACTAATGGAAAACTATTTGATCAAGACATGTATTTATTAAGTTAAAAAGTTTCATGCGTAATTAATAGACAATTTTATAGAATCCAAAATGATTGCAACTGTTTAAATCAATAAATATATGTCTGAATCAAACAGTTTTTCATTAGTAATTAGTTGGTTACGTTTTTTTTTGGGCAAATGAAACACAAGAAATGCCAGATGTAAACTCAGCCTAAGCCAAGTTAACTAATTCTTAGAGAATTAAATTAACAGCAATAAGACATTTGCGCATATCAATTATATTGCTAACGCGGGAGAGTAATATTTTTAAATAAAAGTTTAAAAGCTGTGCAAATCTGAGAAATAGTTTAAATACTCGTAGTTTAGTAGTAGAATCACTTTAAAAAAACTTTTATTTTTAATTAAAATATAAAAATATTTTTCTTATTTTCGAGCTGCGAATTTTCAAAATTAATAATTCTTCAACTTAAGGAATAAACATGAAATGGCAAAGCTCAGCAAAAAGCTTTTTGGGATTTTGTGCAAATGAACTTCGACAACAATAAAATAACCTAACTATAATTTTTGCTACGAAATTTAAGTATTTTCGCATATTATTCAATATACGTACATATTATACATATTTTTTTTGTAAGGTTATGATTTTTAACAAGCCCAAAAAAGCTAAAAGTTTTTAATTTTGTTACAAAATTTTATTTATTTTTATTAGAAAGAATTGCGAATTAACTTTTAAATACTTTTAGGCAGACAGTAATGTATTAACTTTTGGATGTTTGTGGGCAAAAAGTAAAGGGTATCTTATACTATAGACTTCTCTGGACTTTGCATTCTAGTAAGCAGATTTTTTTGCTGGAATATCAAAATGACGGATACAATGTACATTAAAACTTTGAAACCTTTTTACATATCGTGCCGTAACCGCAAAAAACCAGCTTAAACGACATAAGTTTCGAACTTAATTTTTTGACCAAACTCTAAAAACGAAGTCCAAAATATTTATCGATTAAGCATTATTATCGTTTATGGCTCGATATAAATATACATACATAGATATGTCTATGGATCTCATTAGTACCCCTAAAATACTCTCCAACAAGGTAGCAGGCCATATGTTAGTTAATTTATAAAACTCCTATCGCAAATAATTTGAACGATATCTGTCGCATGATTTTTTTATTTAATTATTTGCTTTAATATTTACTTAATTCATAGACTTTGATGCAGATAAATAAAATATGTTTCTTTCTACTTTCAAATTAAATAAATGAATGTTTAAGTAATTACGTATATCAGTATATTTTTAATGTGAACAAATGAGTGTTATAACATAACACAGAATTAATAAAAGAAAAAATGTTTATGAAAAAATCACAGGCCCCTAAATCTCCAACTTTTTTGTAAACTAAAATATACATATGCATACATACAAACATGAATGCATGCATGCATATCTGTGTATGTGTGAATGTTTCCACATACATACAAGTTGGGAAATGTGCAATAGTCTTTATTTCACAGCAAAATGAAATTTTTTAGAGAAAAAAATCTAAAATAAAGCAAGCGAGCAAAAAAACGAGAGAAAAAAATAACAAAATTATAATGAAAAAGCTTTTTATATAAGCACAAGTGAATTAATATATGAGCAAATAATGAATACAACCAGAATGTTTGCAACAAAATAGAAAAAAATATTTCGGGTTTTATAGTTTCTCCTCATATTTGTTTTTCACCACTTTTTTTGTTGATGCTGGATAAATGGATGAATGAATGAATGAATGAATATTGTTGCAAACTGTTTATGTGTTTGTGACATACTTACAACAGCAACATAATGCTGCCACGAATGTTTATTCGTTTGTAAGTTCGTTGTTGCAAACACACAAATAATTTATGATGTTATAAATTGTGAAAAGTTGACATCTTGTACTACAAACATGCAAATGGACATTTCGCAAACAAACTGTAAAGTGCAATCAGAAGTAGCTGACAGAGTAGATGCCGTTTCTCGGGAATGGAGTAGCTTGGGAGTTCTATCCAAAAACTTATAAAAAATAATCTTGCGTCAAACAGTGTACTTAAAGGTAAATTTTTTGTGTTACTAAATTGTGAGTGCACAACGTAACGAAGAACTCCTCAGGTTTGGTTTGATCATGAGAATTTCGGAGGATTATGTCAGTGTCATTCAATTTCATCACCTCCCTTTCCGTTAATTTTTAAACTTCATTTTTACTTTCCCTAACAGTTAATCACTTTGAAAATAAGACAAACACAATAGCACTGTGCTACAATAACAAAAAATTTAATTTTCGACAAAAAAAAATTCAAAAAAATATTAGATTCAGCATACTTGAATAAGTATAACCCCATGGATCCCCGGCGGGTTACAAAAAAAGTTTAGAATTCGATCAACAATCACAAAACGGTACACTAAATAATTGTAAGGTCAGTCTTTTAAAACAATATGCAGTGTTTGTCCTTTAATTTATGTTGACCTACTACTGCTACTGCTACTGCTACTGCTACTGCTACTGCTACTGCTACTGCTGCTGCTTCTGCTACTGCTACTGCTACTGCTACTGCTACTGCTACTGCTACTGCTACTGCTACTTCTAACTTGGTTTCGAAAACTAATCCAACCTGTATCTTACCTCGGAATAGATGATGAAACCAATAAAACCCGAAAAATATATGTACTTAATTCAAAAACCCACTGTAAGAAGTTCACGTAAAAAAAAACTTTATTTTGGAAAAATGAGTTCTTCAATTTTGGAATTAAATGAAAATGCAATTTTTTGAAATTTATCTATTTTAAGTCCACTGTTTGATGTAACTTTTCATATAAAACGATGGCGGTTTTTGTATATTGTAAGCAATATTATTATTCTTCTTTTTTACGAGTAGTAATTTGTACATGAATAATATTTATTTGTTGCTAAAACATACTTTTTATATTCGCACACACATACATACATACATCCATACATACAACAGCATTGTACGAAAATACAATCCAACATGCAATACGATTACACAATTATATGTACTTTAACATAAAAACTACTCGTCCTCACAGCAGACGTACATTTTTCGAGCATGTGTGAATACTTCTTTTGAAAGTATGCTGCTTGTTCCCTTTTTTTCTCTTTCACATAATATGACAGTGTGCAACTTAACTTGTACTTGCATCATGCGAAAATATTTTTGTGCGGTTGCAGAGAATATGTGAAAAAGTATGTAAATACAAGTCTACAAAAGTGTGTGAGTTTGGGTGAGTGAGTGCATGGTGTTTATTATCACGTAAAAGTAATTATACGAAATTTTCATCATCTGTTTGCATAAAGCAAGACACAAACTCATTTTCATATACACGCTCACATTTACCACTGTTTCGAAATGATAGAAGGAAAAAAAATTAATAATAATAATATTAACAAAACATACAATTAAAACAACAGCAACACTTTTATTACATCACTTTTATGAAAACTCGTGCATAAAACAACATGAATACAACTGAAAGTTTTTCATCTAAGTACAAAGTGAACAAAGGAAGCATAGAACAAAAGCTTTAGCAATTTGATGCACATGATTCGTTGCAGAGAAAAACTTAATTAGTTTATATCCTTACGATCATTGAACTGATGTGAAATTGGGAACAATTTCAGTTTATTGCAAGTAGAATAATTAACTTTTCATATCGACTGCGAAATTGCAAAGTATTTATTTTTCTTCTAAACTGTTATTCCTCAAATTACGCAAACCCGTTAAGATGCAAGTCTAAGCTCAATCAATAACTTTTATTCGTACAATATTAAGTGACAAAAAAAATATTTTTCTTATAAAAACAAAGCTTGACGGCACATAAAATAATTCTTTAAAATCGATCAAATTTTAAGCAGCAAATATGAAAACTTTTCCACTCTTTGGTATATGACATTTACAGGAATTTAAAAAAATTTAGAAAAAGTTTATAATGAAAATATATTTTAAATACTTCTGTGTGCCCAAAAATGGGTTAAAATCTCGGGCGCATATTCATAGTCAAAACAAAGTATGCTTTAAAAGTTTAAAACCACTATTACCATTGAAAATACTGGTTTAAAGCTTTTAACCCCATATTCGTAAAAAATAAAATGAATTTGAAATAAATTTTAGGAAAATTTTTTATGAAAAATTTTAAATAAAATACATTTCAAATTCATTAGGGTTCCGTACACCAAAGGTGAAAAAAGGAACCCTATTGTTTTCGCTACGCTGTCCGTCTGTCCGTCACACGGTATTTTCTCAGGAATTGTAAGAGCTACGGAACTGAAATTTGAACAGAGTATGTAGAACCTTGTCGACTACAATAATAAATACATGAGAATTAAAAGTTAAAAGGTGCTCCAAAACGAGCGACAAAAATATTAAAATCCCATGTAATATACATACAATTGTATGTACATATGTACATATATTGACACTTGAAATTTGTAAAATTAGTGTATTTTTATATAGACTACAACAATTAACATTAAAATATTAAAAAATTTAAATTAAAGGGTGGTCCATCAGTTAATGCAATTTTGACTATGTAATTTTGACAACTTGCTATATCTTGGAAACCGTAAGAGGTCAACTCTTGAAATTTTCAAAAACGGTAAAACTAAAAATTCCGAAATTTATAAAATCGCCAAACCGAAAAAAATCGACAAAACCTAAAAAAAATCGCCAAAAATTTAAAAAAAATCGCCAAATCGAAAAAAATCGAAAAAATTAAAAAAAAAATTCTAGCACTAAAATAAATCGTCAAATTCGAAAAAATCGTCTATATGAAAAAAATCACCAAAATGAAAAAAACGCTAAAAACCGAAAAAATATCGCCAAAACGCGAAAAATGCGCCAAAACCAAAATAATTGTTTATGTGAAAAAAGAAATCGACAAAATGAAAAAAATCGCCAAAATTAAAAAAATAAATCGCCAAATTTAAAAAAAATCGCCAAAATTAAAAAAATAGATCCCCAAATTTAAAAAGAATCGCCAAAACGAAAAAAATCGCCAAAATTGAAAATAAACACCAAAAACCGAAAAAAATCCTCAAAACGAGAAAAAAGTGCTAAAACTAAAAAAAATCGCCAAAACCAAAAAAAATCACCTATGTGAAAAAAATGCCAATTAAAAAATCGCTAAAATAAAAATATCGCCAAAATAAAAAAAACGACAAACTAATAAAAATCGCCAAAATTAAAAAAAACTTCAAAAACCAAAAAAATAATCGCCAAAACGTGAAAAAAAGTGCCAAACCTCAGAAAGCGCCAATAAATTCGAAAAACCATTAAACTAAAAAAACGCTTAAAACCGAAAAAAACCCAAAAACGAAAAAATGCCCAAACTATAGTTTATATTGGCTAAAGTTCGTATTTAATTACATATCTCGTGTCCGTACGGAACCCTTCGTGCGGGGGTTAAAGTCGCACTTCACTGAATTTATTTTTAATTTTATGAAGATGGGGGTTAAAGTATACATACTTTGTTTTGACTATGAATATGCGTCTGTATGTTTCGATATTTTTATTACAATGTCAGTGTAGGGAAAATCGAATATTTTATTTTGTTCAGTATGTCGGTATTTTTGCTTTAGAAAGTTTTAACAATTTAAAATTCCATTACATCGTGATTCATTATTTAAGGAACTGGGACTCTTTAAAACAGAAACTAACAATTTAACTAAGAACTCTCTCATTAATCTCATCATTTTCCCAAACTTTCTTTCAATTTTTGCAGCTTTTGCTTAAATTTTTAGGGAATAACATATCAAATTTAAAAATTTGTTCAGCAAGATTCATGTTCATGTAAGATTTATTAAATTACGACTGAAGGCAGCAATATACCATTCAGTATCAATCAGGTGGTTATGATGTCGCTTCCACTTGCAAAAGAATTCAGTAGTTGGCTACAGGGAAACAATTGCAGCTAACATCACTTGAAGTCGTGTAGCCTGCTTTGGTTCCTGTTTCAAATGCGTAACTTGTTTAATTTTTATTAGTAACTTGGAATGCACAAGCAGTCATTTAAAAAAAAATAAAAATGTTGTATATATGTATGTAGTTCTTTAAAGAGCGGCCGTGTACTAAAAATTTTGCAAGTCAATAAACTGCCTGATTCAAATTCGAATGGATTTTCTTAAAGAACACTTTTCTAATGTTTAAGAATTTTCTTATTTTGTTGTTGTTGTTCTTTGCTGTAATTAGGAAAAATTGTATCTCAAATTTCACTTGCTTATAAATCTAACATACTGTTGGATCTTATACCTTTTATCTTCCTAAAATTTCAAAAAACTAATTAGACTGATTTAATTACAATTACATACTTTTAAATTGTTTGCTACAAATATTGAGTATTTAGTTTCAACTTCCCCCATAATTTATCTCACTTCTAGTTAAGTCACATCTAAGCTCTAGTCAAAATCAGTTAATCGTTGTTAAAATTCTATATATTTTATTTGGTACTTTGTTGTTTGGTTGGCTGGTTAAGTATTACAATGGCTTACAAGCAATAATTCATTATGAAACATTAACTTTCATGGCTGCCCGTGTGCGTGTGTGTATGTTTTTAGGTGTTTAATTGAATATAAATATCGCTTTCAACTACTGCATACATACATACATATGTATGTATGTATGTCTATGGAATACTGATGTGTGCAAGTATTTAAAATTAGAACATCAAATACATGTAATTACCAGAAATTTACATTAATAGGCAATTTAAATAATAATACGATAAATACTAAACTATAATCGAATGAAAATTCATACAATATGCTCAAATTTTAAAACAATTTATGCATGGATTGGATACTATGATGGGGGAGTTTCTTGAAAATAAACTAGATATTTTTTAAATAATTTTTAATTGTGCTTTTTTGGAAATTGTTTTAAAACTTTTGCATCTTTCTCTCTATTTCTACAAAAAAAAAATAATTATAATAATGCTCTTGTTGTTTACACTTTTTTACATTATTTATTTGAACCATACCAACTTGTGATCATTCAGTTAATTTTGAAAGACATAACAGCGAGTCATAATTATAAATTTTGAGATACCAGTAGCAGGCATATATGTATGTAGTAATCAATCAATATACGAAAGAATGTCTCGATTATAGATTGCCAGCAAATATATTTTTTATTCTTCCAATACGATGATGAGGAATTAAGACCTAGAGTATCTGCACGGAAAAGCCAATGCGGTAATTGTTGTAAATTGTCCAAATTGGCATTACTTATGTGCGTATGCTAATCACTGCTTCCTATTGGTTTCTTTCGGTCTTCTACTAAAAATTAGTAATTATACAAAAACTACGAGAGTGATATACATACCAACATACGAAAATAATATGGAGAAAAAAAAATCTTCATCTCCACCGACTTACAATAAACGCTTATCCTTAGCCACCTTCAATCGAACAACACGAACAAATATCAGCTCTCATATAAACTAAATTGATAAAAAAAAGTAATTCCTACGCACCTGTTTATGTCGAAGCAGTAGTTTTTGCTCAGATTGTAGTTGCATACATGCGAGTACATCATTCATCCGATGATAAAGTGTACGGAATGAGACGTTTCGTCTTTGTGGTTTAAATCTCTCCAAGCAGTAGAAAATTATTCCTAATTAAACTTAAACCAATTTTCTAAAGAATTTAACTAATTTTCCTTACGCAAACAAAAAGACGAATGACAATCATACGTACATACATACAAATACACATGTTTGCTCACATGTAATTTGTACGAGTACGTTCATCAACAAACAACACAGCGAAATTCTAACTGTGTATGTGTATGGGAATGTTGTCTGTTGAAACACATACAGCATATTAACGCATACAAACACAGTATCAAACACGTCTTCACATATGTCGTATGTCAGCTGCATTGTTGTAAGAAAGTTGTTTTGAAAAACAAAAACAAAGAAAATAGTGGCAGAATTTTTTTTTTGCTCGAAGAAAAGTTTGTCCTTTGACACTTTTTTCCAGCAGCACACGTTCTTTTCACATTTATTTGTGTTTGGTTCTTGCTACGCTGTCTGCTATAAAATTTGATTCTTTATAATCATTTTGCCACATACATATAAATTCTTTTAAATTTTTTCATTCGATATAATATTAAATGCATCTAAGTGCCTCGAAGAAACATATTTAAAATTTATTTGTGAAGGATTCAAAGTGTATATACTCGAATCTACACACTGTACACCATTTTAGTTGAACTGAAAAACAATTAATTACTTGTATGTAGCGTAGGTGTTTCTCTTGCTTAAAGGTATACAAATACAGAGAGAGAGAGACACACGACATAAGTATGCCAAGAAGTCGTTGAGAACTTTAATTTTTTTTGTTGGCTTTTGTTTTCTTTTGTTCGGCATCAGTCAGTGCCAAAATGCTGAAATATGTATGTAGTATAAAAATAAAACATTACATGAGTATGTTAACTAGTATCGTGGTGTCTTAACTTAAACGTTATGACTTTTTCACTCTGCGTACGTTCACAAGTACAGTTGTTGTGTTGTATGTGTGCGCTGTGAGTTAACATTCTGTCTGTATGCGGAGGATTGGCAGTATGTGTTTCTAGCCCAGCTTTGTACTTACATGCACACATACACATCCATACATGCATACACACATATGTATATATGTAAATACATGTGTGTACTTACAGAAGTGTGTATTCTTTTTTTTCTAAAAGTTTTTCTATTCATTATTAGCTTCCCATGGGGTTGTTAAAGAGGAAATCAACTTTTAAATGTCTTTTTCTTTTAGTTGTTTTTTTTGTCTTGCTCCTGGTTTCAACATATGCTTTTTTTCTTTTGATTTCTTAGATACAATTTTATTTCTGCTACTTGGTATGCGGTTGGAAGTGGGTTTTTGGAATGTGTGTGTTCTTGCGTTCGGTTTTGTTCAGTTGTACTGTTTTGTCTCTTATCATTTTGTATTTACTGTCATTAATTTTCGACAAAACGTTTTTCTGTGGATTGTTTCCTTTTTCTTTCTTGATGTTTGGTTTCTTTAAGCTTTGTTTATTTGTTAACTTATTTTTCTTAATTTTGCTTATTTATATTTCTGTGGTTAAAACTTTGTTCTGTAATTCTCTAAACTTCAATTATTAGCTTTGTTATTATTTTAATGGCTTGAAACGAAATAGCAATTTAAGACTTTAAATGTTTAAATTCTAGCCAAATTTGGACTACATTAAGGATGCGTGTATCTATTTAAATGTTAAGACAAAATTTTAATCCCAAAATCATTAGGTATTGTAATGAGTTTCTTATACGTGCTATTTTTAATTTATAAATTATCTACTCTGGAAATTCCTTTGAACTTTTTTTCATTAGCTTTAGAATGAAAATTGGTTTGCTAAACAGGAACCCAGCATGAAACAAGCTCATTCTTAAGTCTATTTATTTTGTTAATTTTTTTAAATCTAGTCCATTGTCACATAAAAATTTTTAATAGGAAAAGCACATCTACCGTATATATAAATGTATCAGAGATCAGTTCATATTTCTCGTTAAGAAAAAGAAGCACAAATCGGCCTACTTTGGGATATTGAAGCTGTGCTCTTTTAAAAAAAAATAAAACTCAAACTTCAAACATAAGCTCATTAGCATCTCCTCAAATGGTGTATAAAGTTATGGCGATTAGACAGCCCGTTTAAGATTTATTTCCACTTTTTCCCCAAATCCCCTACTGTTCGCCACAAACCTTGATCATCTTAACCGTGTATTTTGTCGCATTTGCAAATAATATTTTTTGTTATTAATAATTAGTTGTTGTACAAATCTGGAGACATAAAAAAATAATATTATCAATAAACAACTCAAAACACTTGGTTCCAAAAGAGTCATTGTTTTAAATTATCTTTCGTCATAAAATATAATATCTGTATGTACATTAAGTCAGTTCTGCAGCAAAACGATCAATAAAACAAATTTTATTTAGACTGAGAAAATTTAATGACTCAGATATTTTAAATCCAATATTCGAGAAAAAAGTAGCAATTGTAAGATTTTAACAAATTGTACGATTACAGCCAAGGACATGTAAATTTATATTATTTTTCATCTAGAAGAGTGCTCTTCCTCATCATCTCATCATCTTATTAAAATATAAACATGCACGTACATACATATGTACCATCAGCTTTAAGTATAAAGAAATATTTCATAATAAGTAGCAAAAATTCAGCATGATCTTAACGAGTTTTGCCATAAAATTTTTACATTCACTACGACTTAATAGTGATTTAAAAATACATTATGCACCGATTTTTAATTTCAAATTGTATGGAGGAACTCGTTAAGATCATATTCAATATTACCACTTATGCTAACTGACATTAAATTTTTCCTTATACATGAGGCTGTATTTGCACGTTTAAATACGTTTAATAAATGTATAAGAAATAGATTCGTTTAGACCATTTCATTCATTTGCTGTACATATTCCTATTAATGTTTGTTTGAGTTTTTATGGTGATTGATGAATATGTCAAAAACTTATGACATTAATAGTTATAAATTACAGACTGTGAGTCCTAAAGCTGTAACACAAGTTCTGTCATATTTCTCAAGCTACTTACTTTTATAGCAATTTGTTTCTACTCTCGCTGCTGTTTAATCTATGCATAGATAATAAATAAATTCGTATAGAAATGGCTCGTTTACTTCAACAATGTCATAACAGCAATTACGCACAACCTTAAGGAAGAAGACTGTTTAAGTATTCAGTCAATAGTTGAAGACACAAGATATTTGTTTGAAATTGTTATACAATTTTAATAGAGATGTCACGATTAGTTTTGCATTATTAGCTCAAAAATCTATTACTTTTTGAGTTATGACGTTGTTGAAGTAAACGTTCGAAATATAGTATGTATGTATATGTTGATTACTAGTGAATGTGTTTGTATGTCTATAATGAAGGCAAAACTCGTTTGTCGTATGCATCTAATACATATTAATGAGTTTATTCAAATGTGCGGGTGTGTCTAAGAGATTTTGAAAAAAAATCAAAAACAATAATTATTCTTTCTTCTTCAATTGAATTATATAGATTAAGTTAAAAAAAATAATTTTTTCGAGTATATTTTTTACGAAGCAAAAACTTTCCCTTTTATTTTTTATTTTATTTTTTTTGTAATTCTGTTTTCACCTTGTCATTTTATCTGTTAATCATTTGTTTGCAAGTTAAATCCTTCTTTTAACACCTTTTCCTTTCAACTTTAGTTTTTCTCTTTCAATTGAAATTTTTATTTAATCTGTTGATTTTTTTTTACTCTTCCTTGTTGTCGTTACCTTTAGCAGATTGTGTAAATAGTTGTAGTTACTTAAGCAATCTGTTTTATATTTATTTGTAATGAAATCATTGCAATTTACCATTTCAATCAATTCTAAGTAATTTGTTTCCTGTTTCTTTTTTATGCCAGGCTTCTTATATAAGTAATTGAATGTTTTTATTGCTTATAAATAGTTGGGGGTTTTTTTAAACAGTTTGCATAAAACCACAAATTAAGGAAACAAGAAATAAGAAGGAATGATTATAAATATATTACAAGTATTTTACGCTTTCCGTTTATTGAAAAAAATGGAAAAAAATTGCAACAAATTATCTATTTTAAAATTAGTTTTTAATATTTGTATAGATACGCATGTACTCACATACACTGCGAATCACTCAAATAAGGAATTTAATTTTACCATTTTTACATTCATTTAATATTTTATACGTACCCTGCTGCTAACGCAGCGCTTGACGCTCTAATTTAGGTTGGACTCAAAGCTGGAAAGGCGAAGTTGTGGCATACAAAGAATGATTAGAGCAATTTAAAACTTATTTGAGAGCATACTGTAGATGTACCAACATTTGAATTTGTGTTCCAAATGTAGAGTTTTAAAACTAAAAATTTTAAATATTCTCCGGATCTTTACAGAATGTCTGTTGGTGGCTTGTTAAAGAAAAGTATTTGTGGGCTTAAAGCAATTTAATGCAAATATTACAGACACACGGAAATTAAAAATGATGAGATTTTATAGCATCGCTTTATCACTGAATATACTGAACAGTAGTGTTAAGGAGTTTTTGTTTTGAAATTCAAAATAAAACTGTTTATTGTATGCCATCTTCCGACTAGATTTGCAATATGAGGGTCTTCTTTTTTAAAATATAAATATTCTTCATTGAAGTGAAAAAACTTTTCATTTTTAGAAATAAATAAAGAAAAACAGTATTTTCTTTATATGAAAAAAAAATCCGTTCAAAAATTTCACTAAATTATTAATAAAAATATCGAATTTAATATCCCATAACTTTGTAATTCCCCAATGTCACCAATGTGACCTTCTCCGGGTAAAAAGGACCTAGTGTGTCAAAAAACGGCAACTTAAGAAAATCGATAAAAATGAGAAAAAAAATTTAAATTTTATTTTTTAAATTCGTTTTTCTCAAAACTTCATTTTCACACACTAGGTCCCTTTTCACATTTGCTTAAATTTGTAAGAACTGAATTACTTATTTATAAGTATGTTTCACAGTGTACTATATAAGTACATACACACAAATGCATGTAACAATTTAATAAATGTATGAACAAATATACATATTCAAAAATAATTTAATAACTTTATTAAAACAAAATGGTTAAACAAAAAAATATGAGAAAATAATTCTTTCATTTAAATTCAGTTTCCTAAAGTACTTTTATAGTATCATTTATTTTAATTAATTAATTGGGTATTCGTATTAATTACAGTAATTTGTCTCCAGTCCAACATGACGTTAAAAGTTTTATGACCCAACTTTTATAAAAATTGTAAATACATACTCGTATATATATGTATGTACATACTCGTAAGTACATGTTAATATAATGAACCGTTGGTACGAGTATATGCGAATGTATGTAAGTATGTTTGCATGTATGTAAGTGGGTGTTTGTTAGCGACAGTGTATGAAGTTAAAAAATATTGTTTTAGTTATTTTAAGTATCACATTAAAGTGATGACTATGACTTTATTAAAACTCTTTAACATTCACACATACACCGAACATATGGAATTAATGGTCACACGACTTAAAACTTTAATCTGCTGTACGTACACGAATTTGTTGGCAAGTGTATGATTATGCTTTCATGTTCATGTAAAAAATATTTTAACAAATTACGAGCGCTTTTAATTTTATGTCCCATAATTTAGAATCCTCATAAAATGTCTACTTAAAAAATATGTAAGCACTAGTTAAATAAAATAGAAATTATAGCCCAAAAGCACTTCCTTCATACTTTAAGAAATATTAGCGTTAATATAATATAATGCAAGCAAGGACAATTTTAAATTAATATTTTTATTAAATATTTAGTAGCAGAAAAGTTTTAAACATACACAAAAGAAATTTGGAAAATGTTTCCAAATAATAAACTTGGTTAGTTAGTTTAAAATTAAATACAGTGGAATCTCTCTTGAGCGGACACCGAGGGGACCATTGAAATGTGTCCGCACGAGGGGACTGTCCGCTCAAGAGAAAGCAATGGTTTTCTTATGGAGCTGTCGGGACCTGTCAAAAGTGTCCGTGTCCGACTATAGGAAGTGTCCGACTATAGGAAGTGTCCCTTAAGGGAGATTCCACTGAATTGAAAAATTGTTCGGCTTTTCATGTGGCAAAAAATTAAGTATGTACTACAAGTTATAAACTGAAATAGAACACTAATTGTAAATAATTTTCGAGCTATTGAAATGGACACAGAATTAAGGTTTTTGATACATCAATCTAACTGGCACTGAAGAATCACATTGAGTCGAGGTTTACAACCTAATGCAAACAATTTTAATAATTCTAGTTGAATTATGCATTTGCTTTAAAGTTTCGTAAGTCAAAATGCCTCTGAAAAAAAAACAGAAATATAATGTACAAAAATTGGTTCGTGTTAAATGACTAAAATCTGTTGAAAATAAATGCAAATATGCTGCTGGAACAAATTCCATAGCAAATCGCGCAACTGGTTAGATTGATTGATTTAAGAAATTTATTATTCGACAAATTGTCATAAGTGTGTAAAGGTATAAAAAACTAAAATAGATGCATATCGATATTTACTAGGTTTTTTTTTAAATGCAAATATGCTGCTGGAACAACAACTGCTTAGATCTTAAATTTTAAAATACTGATTAAAATTGATTTAAAAAATTTATTATTCGACATATTGTAAGAAAAAAATAGATTCATATCGAATATAAATTATTTGTTGGGTTTTGTATAAGTTTCTAAGCCTACTACGCTTATTTTTCTTTTGCGATTTTCAAAAATATTATTATTTGAGAATTTTCTAATAGTTTATGAAAGTCTGTGCATAAGATCAGATGTTTGTGACTGTTCAAAATGTGTGGTTGAAGTATACTGACGAACAATGAAATGCACATAGACAAAGCTGAACCATCAGCAAATAAATTTCAGATTACAATTGATGCTATCAGCGGAAAAGTTATGTAATACTCTAAACTATTTAATTATTTAATTGCTCTAGTACTTTGTCAAATCGTACCATAACCGCCAAAAAAAACTTTAAGCGACATATATTTCAAACTTAATTTTTTGACCAAACTAATTATTTTCAATAGTAAATAGTCGATTTTGTCAAAAAACGAAATCCAAAAAAAATATGTCGCTTAACCTACTTTAGCGGTTATAACTCGATATTATGTTTTGTGCAAAAATAATTTTCAGCTCTATCTGCTTTTGAATACCAAAAGGTGTCTTGCTCTACTACAACTACTTTTGTATTGATAGTTGGTAAATAAAGTAATGTAACACCAGAAAAACAACCATCAAAAAATGTGGGTTACACCACTTCTCATTTCTAGAATATGTACGTACATAGATATTTCATTTTCATGGCATGACTGAGCCAGACCACTAAGTTCTCAATATCACATAAATAAATTCTATTAAGTTCATCAATCTATAAATTATATTTTGCTTTCCTTAAATACTTATGCAATATTTAAGTACTTAACCTTTTTTATTAAAAAATCATATTGAAATGGATTTTTAAGTCCAATAAATAATACAAAAACACTCACACACTTAACTTAATAAAATGATGATACTCACTTCTGGCTGGTATGAAGGGACGAAAATCCGAAGAAAACATAAATATTGTTTTTTGTTGAGGAAAGAGTAGAAGTATTTACGTATTCACATGAGTATATGTAAGCCTCAGCCGAAGGAAATACTTTTAGTAAAAAATAGCAATAGAACTCGTGTGTATTGCTTACACTGCACAGTGTGTAAATTCAGTCATATACACGTGTATATGTATGCATGTATGTATGTATAGAAAGGATAAGCATGTGTTCACTTGAGGTCTGGAATAGGAAGGGAATAAGGCAGGCAGGCAGGCAGACAGGACAGACTGACATCGTTTGGCTTTATTGGTGATAATGGCTGTGTATTTGGTTGGATGTAGTTATTGTTTGTAACACTTATACATGTGATGATTGTGCTAATAAAATTTATTGAAAATAAAAATAAAAGCCACATCCCTCAAATTCCATAGGATTTTCTTTCATCTAAGCAAATTTTATTTAGTTATGCGTTTCGTGCGTTTCTGTTTCATTTGTATTCTTATGCTGAGTGCTGCTTCTTCATTTTCTTATAACATTCATTGAATTTAAAAATTGTTATGTGTTTCTATTTATCAATATTGATGTCAGTTGTATTTTTCCGTGGGTGAGAGTGAAAAGTAAAAGACGTATTCAGACACTTTTTATTATATCACGTTACTGAAATAAACGCGCTTTAAAAATTCAACCATCATAAACTCTTCTTTTCGAGCTACATATTTACTTTTTCTCTCCAGGTGTATAATGATAGTCTTTCATTTTTCAACAAGCCAAAGGTGCAAGACTTTTCCATACATGCTTATTTCGGATTGTGAGCGTATAATAAGCATGCTTTTATATGTTTTTTTATCTACTTTTTATTTATTATTTTTGTTAAGCCATTTTCGCTTTTAGTGCTGTATGTGTGTTTTTATCTTACAACGTTTAAAGTGCTTTTGTTGATCCCTTGTTAAATAGTTGCAGTTTTACGATATTCAATTTACACTCCAGATCAGATGATTGGAACTATAGGTACATACTTAAATTTCTGTTTTTAGTACTTCGTATCTTTTATCGATAGCTAAAATGTTGCCACCATTGGAAAGAGCATTAAATGGTCATAACAGAAATATCAACAACAAAAAATCAAAGTAAGTTAATGTTTTTTTTTCGTCCACATGATTAGAACCATTTAACTTCAATTTAGCTGAAAATTTATGATCACTAAAAATTTTTTTTCTGCTTAAGAAACTCATCAGTAGACTTTAACCAAAAAATTCTTGGGAACATAAATTAATTAAAAAGTCTCAAATAAAAACTTCACAACAAAAATCTTTATCCGATTCCGAACCTGTTTTTATTTTTTCACAACCGACTTAAGGTCATGTAAATATTTATTATTTAAATGTTACAAATACAATTACAAATTATATAGTAACTTATTTTCACTAGCATATTAACAAAGAACTTCACACGCTTTAGTAAAACTGACCGCAGTGTTTGGTGAAAATTGAACCCACACACCCCACGTTGATAGTTTATCACACTACCCACTGCCGGGACATCCTCTTGTCCACATCATATAAACATACTTCAGTATATTCATGTTAAATTTATTAATTAATTATTTTAATAAAATAATAATAGTAATAATAATAAATCTTAAAGTGACTTCAAGTATTCCAAGGAAATCTCATTCCAGGAGTTTCGAATTGTTTTCCCAAACATTTTCAATTATGAATTTAAAAAATTTTGATTGTCTTTGGTTAAGCACGTTGAGATTCTGCTTATCAGACACTTCACTGATGATTTGCTTAAGCAGCAACGAAATGCATTTCTTGTTTTTTAAGAGAATGCTTTTCCCATTCTTGTAAAGTTATAGTGGTTCTATTCATCTGATTTGGAGTGTATATTTTAGGACGTCTTTTTTTAAATTTACGATACGATTGGATTCGTTTACACAATTTTCTTTAAGAGATTATAGAAAAATAAAGCATAAGAAGGTAATCCTAATAACAGTAAGCAATAGGTTTTTATCGGTACTATCATTGAGAATTGAATAAACTAATTTAAATAAACGAAATAACTATTTTTGTTTAGAGCATCATGTAAATTTTAGAAAATTTTATAATGATTCAATTACTCGAAATTAACATTACGATTTAAAGTTGATTGGATTTTATTTATAACACTTGAAATCATCTCACTAAACTAATCTTTTAGCATAGTTTACAATTTTGCAAGTTAAAAATTATTCCTGTTTTCTATATTTTTTAATTATTCTTATAGCAATGTGAACAGCATATGCGGAGTCACTAATGGTATAATTACTGAAATCGTATGGTGCTGCTTCGTATCAGCTGACAAAATGCATGACATTCAATAAGCATGTTGATGCTTATTGAAAATGTGTTGGCAACGTTGGCTTGCAAAGAGAAACACAATAACAGCTGATACATTCGATGGCAGCCACACGTTTTTACTAACGGTGCGACAACTTCAAAAGTAAGATTATACGATTTGACTAACCAAGCCATTAGGAGTTATACGATTTTCGTGTTTTACAAGAATTAAATAATATTTTTGTAAGTCAACATTAAAATCTCTGAATTTATTTGTTCCAGCATTTCAAAATTTTACATTTTTCCAATTGAAAAATGAAAAAATATTTATGTTAATATATTATCCTGTAGTTTCTAGAAGAAACATAGGGCCACAACAAAGTTCATCCAATCATCAAATTTTATTTATATTCATTTAATTTTCAATGATATATTGAATTACCTTGTAAAACATTTCTGATTTTGCTTGTTGCATAACTTCAAAAAAAAATTAAAGTACACAATTTTATTTTTTTAGGTAATTGTTTATAACCATTAAAAATATTTAATCGTATTTTAGGAATGCACTTATTCCCTTAAATCATAAAAAACTAAATTTGTTACGTTTATTTCTTTATTAATTCAAGTTAAATGAATTCTGTTTAATGCAAAATCATCCACTCTTTTGCTTACACAATCAAACCATATCGAATATTAAATATTTGTATCTGCTCCTTTTTGTAATGGAACCTTTTTTGCAACAACAACAGAATATTCAAAACTAATTTAATTTTTTTTTTGAGTTCATTTCAATGGCCTGCACTTGCATGTTTCAATTGCATTTTGCCGCTTAACGTTTTATTGCTGTAATTAGAAAATCTAAACCATCTATAATTGAATTTTACTATTGCATCAGTGTAATTGATTACATGGCCGCTGTAAACAAAATCTGCACGAACTTTCACGAGAAAGTATCACACATGAACATAACAGACAGATGTATGCCTAAATGTGTCAGCCACATTTTTTTTTATATTATTCCCCAAATATAGTAAGGGTGTGTACAGACTTGTCACTTCATTTGTAATTTCGACAATAATAAATAATACTGTTAAGTATAAATATTAATGTTAAATATATATATTTTGGGTGCTTATAGAAAGTATAAGCAATGTCCGTCTATCTGTACGTAAAAAAGATTTTCCTAAGTCCCCAGAAAAGCTAAAGAATTCCGTATGGGAGTGATGTATCAGCAAAATGAAAAAGTTGTTCCTAACATTGACATTGTTTATTATAACCCATGTCTTCAGTCAAATTATAATTTAAAAGTACAACTAGGCCTCCGTTATCCACAATGGTTGGGACCGGAAGCATTTTGCATAATCGATTTTCCCGGTTAATACAGCAAGAATTTTTTTGTATTTTTTTTAATTTTTTATTCATATAATTACATGTTTTTATATGATACATGTCGATACCTATTTTTGATTTAAGCGTAAGCGACATGTAGTAAAGGGTGGGCAAAAAGTCACGCCTGCGTGTAAAAATTCAATAACTACACAGAAAAAAGTATTCACCAATTAAATTGTATTGATTAAGTTTTCAATTGTACTAACTAATTAGAGTGGAAAAACTTAATTGATATTATCAAATTGTTTATAGGTGAAAATTAAATTAATTTTTTAATGGATACTACAAATATTTTAATTAATATTACAAAATCATTCATATTACTTTCTTTTTGTGTACCTACCTTTATTGAAAATTATCAAAATGCCTTGATGGATCAATATAATAAAGGAAAAATTATTGGGTTTTATGCTTGTGTTCTATCAAAATACAAGTACATAAATGTGCACTGTAAAGTAAATAATGGTGATCGTGCAAAGGCAATCAAAAAAAAAAATAAATAAATATGCTTGCAGTCCTGAATAGAAGACAATTCAAATATTTTTCTTTCCCGGATAATATCGAGGCTTCTATATACATTTTATAGCCTGCATCTATATACATTTTATGGCCTGTAAAGGGTATTTAAGATTCGGCACAATAGAATATAGCACTCTTGTTTTTTTGTTTTAATTTTTTTTGTATATTTTAATAGAATTACTACTGTTGTAGAAACTGCTGTGAGTTCTGCGATAAAGTATGCTTTAATTGTTTGAATATATGTATATATATATATATATATATATATATATATATATATATATATATATATATATATGTATGTGTGTGTGTGCACTTGTATGTATGTGAATAGATTTTGCATAAACTGTTGAATAAAAAAAGTTCGCCAATCTAAAAATCTTTTAGTTATAAACGATTTTAGTTATTTTAGATACAGCTTATAGGGAAAAGTTATTCATTCCATGCGCTTATTTTTATTATTCAGGTATGAATGTATGTGATAAAAAGCAATTTAGGCACAAAGCCGATTTGAAAACGATAAAAAAATGTGACGTGATTGCTAAAGTCGTTTTGTAAATCATTTTAAAATTTGTTTTCAATAGTTTGTTCAATAATTTTTTTTCACAGCTTTCAATATATTAAATATGTTTTATCTTCTAATGCGCTTTTAGTTTTACAATGCAAAAATTTATTATGAATAACTTCATTTGACATTGTATTTTCTTATTAATCTCTTTAATGATTGCAAAATAAATTTGATTCGCAAATATGTTAACGCTTTGGAGCAAAACAAAATAAAATACTTTCATTATCAATTCGTATAGCAAGAAAATATGCTTACATTTTTAACAAGCATCTCATCACTTACATATATGAAATACGTGACCAGAATCATAACCTCTTGTCCTAGCAACATAAGAATCATGAAGAAAAATTTACATAATTTTTCATACAAACTAGTACTGATATTCAGAAATAAAGAAGCACAAAAAATTGATTTTTTTTTGCCTAAAGGTGATGAAGTTGAAAGTTTTAGCACTAAAATATGTTTACAAGATTTCGGATTTTCTCTCATAAAAAGCCCTTTGACAGTCAAAGTTTTTTGAATGTTTTTCCAAGTTTGTTTTTATTTGTAACTATGAACTTGAAACTACTCATCCCTTCCTCCCAGTTGCTTTTCGAAGACTTCTGGCGTCCTCTCTTTTCTTTTGTGATTATATTGATTTATTACCTCAGCTATTTCAGCCAACTCATAACTAAAGGCAATTTTCAATAGAAAAGCAATTTTACAATAAAACTTTTACATTCCATTACATGTCAGCACTTTTTGTTTTTCCCGCAAATAACACGATGTTTACAAGGATAAATTGTAGTTGCAAACAATAATTGTTTTATTCGAATTGAGATTTATTTTATGATTTACTATGAATGTTTTTCTGCAGTTTTAAGTTCAATAATTGAAAAATTAATAAAATAAGAGAAAACTTGCAAAAAAAAATTACGAATAAATACAAAACTTCAGCTCAAAAATTTAATTTCATACAAGCGTTTTTCTTTAAAGCTATCATGAACTAGTGACTATTTTTGTATTTCCCCTTCCCAACCTCCCTTCTTCCATCCTTCTACCATTTAAATATTTTATTTCTTCTTCTTGTTGTGACAAACAAATGTAACAACCTTTAAACTTTTTAGTTAAAAAAGATATAAAGAAACAAATTTTCGCATAGAGAGAAAAAGTTTTTTCCTAATATTTTGTAACAAAGCAAATAAAGTTTGTAATTTGAAATCAATAATTTTTCTCATTTTTCTTAATTCAACATAAAATATTTTTACAATTCCAAATATACTTACATATATTGAAGAGTATATTGTATGTAAAACAAACAGAAATAAAATAATGTAAAAACGCAAAAGTTTTTGGAAAATAAAAGGAAATAGTTTACAAATATAAAAAATCTCAAGGTTTACTACTCTCTTTGACAAAAACTTGATTGAAAATCACTTTATTCGTTTGATAGAATATAGGGCAAAGCCAAATACACCAACTTGATCATGAAATCAATGAAAAAATTCTTACCCCTCATATAAAATTATAATGTCAGAAATTTAAACAAGAAAATGGTTTAAAACTATAAATAAATATGTGAATATTCATCCTTTGTAGCATATCTCAAAAAAAAATTTTATTGATAAGCATTGAAAATTATCAGTATAAAATATTTTCCCATTTGGTGGACATTTTGGTAATATTTTGAGTTCTAAAAGCAAGCCGATAATTAGATTGAAATGCACATTTGGCCACATTAATGACCGACTAAAATTGCAAACATTTACGATTGTGGAAAGAGATAATTTTTGCAATAATTACCCAAGGACATTAATTTAAAATTTTTACAAATAACATTATAGGTAAAACATTTTCGGCTCTCTGAAAGATAATCATAATTTAAGGGCGAAGTTAAAGTTTAACCCTTGTAGTCTGTTCGTGCAGCATATGGGTATATGAAACTATGTATTTCATACATCTGAGGTGTACGATATGTTGAACAAATTTGTCGAAAATATTAAGGCAAATATGTTTGTGGAATTCATTAACCCTCTAACTCACCAACATAACAAATCGTAAATAACTCTCATAAAAAGGGGAGGACAAGGGATGAAATGTTTTTTTAAAATAAATTAAGGCGTAATTGTGTAAAACGCAACGCCAAGCGTTAACAAATTCTATATGGAAAAAATTTAAATTACAAAAATAAAAAAATACATATTAAATTTCTCAACGCTAAGCGCTGCGTTTTACAAAATAACGCCCTACATGTATTCAATAGTTATGAAGTTAAAGAAGTTAACATTTAATAGATTTACAAAAGTAGAAAATTAAAGCAAAAGGCAACAGTGAGTAATTATTTACTATGGCAGCAGTATAAAAGCTTTTAGCTCGTGATTCAGAACAAAGGAAAATCGCTATTAGAAATTAAAAATCCCAGTATTTTGAGAGAACATAAAAGTCACTTGCATGATTTTAAAATTGTTCGTAATTTGAAATCACAATGATTTCAGAACATACCGGATAGAAAAATAAATAATTCAGTGAATTTTCACTAGTAAATCCAAACTTTCTTTATGTAGTTTCATTTAAATAAAAAAAAAGTAAATAAAATAATTCCCTCTTAACTTTACATCAAGTCATATATTTTATTTGGCACGCTTCTTTTGTACATTTTGTGGTTAATAAGAAAACTTAATACAACAGTTTTTACATTTAAACTTTAAACTTTAACTGGATTTCTTATGTAAAGTTCTCTTCAAACTATTGTATTTAACCACTAGATTCTGTCAAAAGCAATGGCATCAGGTCATAATTTATAAAAAGAAAGAAATAACAGATAAAAAAACACTTGAGGTGTAATAGATTAAAACTAAACATAAAAACACTAAACCACACACTAAAGCAAATAAAGACAAAAACGAAACACTACGCAAATACAACATAAAAATACATGCCACACTTAAAGTATAGAAAACAAATAAGAAGTTGGAATCGGTCTTAGCAATTGCAATTTACCCAACACCAAAAACACTCATGAAATGCAACGGGCCGAGTCCATAAGCTTTCTTCACCGTCGGCTATGAGCCATTGATTCAGTTTGCAAAGAAATGAACTCGGACTGTTCGTAGCCCCCGAATAAAAAAGCGGTATTATAAGTTTGTAGGGTGTGTCTGTGTATCGGTGTATCTGTGTGTCTGTACGAGTCCACGTACAAACCAAACGGATGGACCGATTTTCAATTATTTTCTTCTATTTGAAAGGTGACTTGATCGAGACGGTTCTTAGTTATGTTTTAAGAAAGTCGGTCCAGCCGTACACATCTTCTCTAGATATATTCGGGTTTTTTTTTTAATTTTTAATTTTTCTTATTATAGAATATTTTTCATAAAAGCTAAATTTTTTATTTGCATAAATTTATGTACTAAATGGAACTGTAGTACATAACTTAAATTGAATTATTATTATTATTATTAAGAGCTTGTTTGACATATTTACAAACGCAAAATATTTTTTATGAATGCGGCAGTTAAGTTTAAAACCGTTTGCTCATTGGACAAATTAATTTAAAATCAAAATCAAAAACTCCCGATCAGATGATTAGAATCACTTAAATAGATACTTTCAGTACGCCACATCTTTTTTAAATTATTTGTCGGCAACTTAACATTTTATTTCCAAATCAATACCTGCACTTTGAAAAATTTATACAACTTAACATTTCGCCATGACAACCGACCGAACTTTGAAACAATTTATTATTTTAATACTCCATATTCCTTTTGGGTCGATGTATTATAAAGCGAATTACTCGTACAAGTCAGGTATATTTTCACATTTCATTTAGACTTTTTTTAATATCGCTACTCATACTATGAAAATTATAAAAATATTATAAATGATAAATGACAAGAGCGGAGTTTAGAGAAAAAGTTGTTAACTAGACCAAAAAAATTTCTGCAAATGTTAAAGAACAGTAGACCCTTGAAACCGAAACAAGATAACCGAGATATAAAACACTCGTACCACTAACAAACACTTACTGCACACTACACTAAAAGCTCAATGTCTGTAGCTGCCACTAAAAAAAACGATAACAACAGCACAGCACATACAGAACTTTTGTTTTTATGTTTTATTACAAACAAGAATTGCAGCTCTCTTTTTTTTTGCTTTTAATCCCCATTTTAATATGCTGTGTACTTTTCTCTACAATGACTTTATCCAACAACTTAAATCACCTACCAGTACACCTCGAGCGAGAAGGGAAACCAAAACAGAAATAATGTGCAAATAGATATTGTGTTGTCACATAGTCCAGCAAAAAAAGTGGGGTTTGCATACACACACACACACTTGTGTTTCTGTGTAAAGTTTGTGTTAAAGTATCGTTAGAACTTCTGCAGGCAGGTAAGTAAGAGCGATTTAAAAACACAATCCTATAAATGTGTGCGTAAAGGTGCTTCTTGACATACAAACTCGTACTACCTCTTCATATACGAGTATGTACACATGTACATATGTTTGTATGTATGAAGGGTACATATGTACTAGTGGTGGTCAAATATCCTGTGGTTTTTGGTGGCATGTTTAAGTAGAATATTTCCACTGATTTTACTCTTTGACCAACAAAACCAAATATCATACCCATTACGAGCAAAGCACATCCAAACAAACTGATTTCAGAGAACAAGTGAAAAAGTCATACGCAGATTTTAGTACACCTTGTACAACACATACATATGTTTGTTGTTGGCCACTTTGTTTCCTAAATATCCGCACATTTGCACCAAACACTTACAAATGGGGAGACATATATTTTCGTGGCTAAATAATTTAGGAATGTTGCCATGTAACACAAAAACACGAGTGTTTTTTATTCTTGCAACCTGCGAAAGGAAAAAGTGTTTGCATTATTTCTCCAAAATATGTGATACTAAAGCTTTAAGGTGGACAATTAACGGACTGATTTATTTGTGCATTATTTTCTTACAAAAATAAAAATTTTTGAAAGCGATTCTTTTACCCTCTACTTTTTTATGTCCCACGTAATGGGACTACTTTATTGTATAAATTTTTTTATACTCGCATACATATTACTATTATTAAAGCATTAACATTTAAATAAGGTTTATTTATAATCAACAAATTAAAAAGCAGGCTCATACATAAGTAAATTTACTTATACATATATTCTTGAAGCTTTCTTCGCACACACCTCAGTTCCTAAGCTTAAGCTAAGAAATGTTATTCCTGTGGATTATTTGAAACAAACCTTAACCTAATACTCTAATGCTGCCATGGCCGGTCGCTGTTGCCAATACAAAATACAAAAGACCGTTTGCTTGACAGACTCAGTTCTGATATGCCAATTTTATTGTAAAGCTACTCATTGTTAAATATCACCCAACCATAAACACAAATTAGATACATATGTACATGTATGTATTTTATATGTTCGCCTAAAATCTATCAATACTGTCCTAAACTACATGTTTAGTTTAAAACGACATTAAATTGACACATGATTTCATTCGAATTGCTTATAACCGTAAAATTAAAGGAAACGCATTTTTCATTTTAATGTTACAACACATCAATTCAATTTATAGAGAAGAACCAACTAGACCAAGTAAAATAAAAATATTAGAGTTTGTTTTATTTTTGGATTCGAAAATAAAACATAAAAAATTTACTTAATTTTAACAGGAATGGTGGGGAGGGAAGGGAATAACTTGTAAACCAAATAAAAACTACCTGAATTTCAATAAATGATAAAGTGTATTTTGCTGTTTAATGTTAAGAGCAACATTTAAAAATAACTTCACCATCATTGTTTAGGTCAATATAAATATTTTATTTATTTTATGTTACAGAAAACTATTTAATAATAAACTAAATTTAGCCTTTATTAACTTAATAGTTGTCATAGAAATCGCATGGCTTGGTGAAAACGAGACTTCTTTATACAATTTAATTAATAAAAAGAAATTTTCTGTTTAGTATTCGATTAGGCTGAATAAAGTGCGTGTCGCTCTGTAAGCCAAATTACCAAAGATAATTTTTGAAGAACCAACACTAGTAGAACGGAACAACATGCAGTTTTCGAAGGACACCATACATTCACCATCAACGTTGTTGTTGTTGTTGTGGTGCACTGTATGTGGTGTCGATTGGTGCAAACTTCAGCCCCATATACACACTTATTTTTCAACACAAATAGAATATGTGAATTGCTTTGATTCATGGAACTACAATTTGTTGAAAGCTTTTTGTGTTGAAAGCTCAAATTCTACATCACAGATTTACATAAGTCTTGCCGTTGTGTTTTTTTTTGTTCTTTACTAATCATGCTCATGTCTATTAAATTGCTTATTTTTTGTTACTTTCAAGTATGTATATTTATTTGAGTTCGATACAGGCCCATAACTAATAATTTTAGTGAGTTTTTACAAGCTTTTATTTAGTTTTACATGTCCCGTTGTCTGCAAATTTCCACTTCCACTTCCTGGTTTTCGATTGAGCTGAAAATTTGCATGCATGTATAAATCGAATGACAATGCAATATTATTATGGCATGGAGCTGATCTGATGATGGCAGATAATTTTTTTTGCATAATTTTAATATCATAAAAAACCGGTTTAGTTGATATTACAATCCACTTTACTTTTCCCATTTCAAAACTTTTTTTTTTGAAATGGGAAAAGCTTGTTTATAAAGAAGAATTTTTTCTTCTTTAATTCTAGTTAATTATTTGTTTGGAACGTTTTTTTCTCTATTTATGATTCGATTAGGCTTTGGTTGTTGTTAGTTAGGCAATGTCTCTATGCCTTACATTTCTTCTTCAGAAACTCACTCATCAGTAGACTTTAATTCATAAATGTTATTAAGAATTACGTTCGCAAACAAAATAAATTAAAAATACTTTGGTATTTTTAAAAACAATTAAATTAAGAACTTTTATTAAAAATAAGGAATTTCATTTAAATTATATTCTTATATGAATAAGTTTAACACATTTTTATAAAATCATTTTTGTAAAATCACTCAGTTTAAATTTTTCTTTTTTTATTCTTACAGATTATCATGCAACTTTCATTACATTTCATTTCATTTAAGCGTAAATAAAAATTTTTATATCAGTATATTTTTTATTAAAAATCAATTTCGGTGAACAAAATGTATCCAATTTTGAATACAACTGAGCAAATTTAAGCGAATAAAAACATTCGATAATACTTCCGTAAATACCATCATCTTTTCTGTAAATAAAAGTAAAATAAAAAAACCGAAAGTATATTTAGAACGCAGTTTCCAAGAAAAGGCAAATTTTATTAGTATTTTGTTTAAAAAAATGTCTGTACGCAATCAAGTCGACATACATATGGCTTTTAGCATCAACTGATGTTTAAAGATTATTGCAAATTTTATTGTATTAAATTTTGTCTTGTTTATTTTTAATAAATTTTATGACCACAATATTTACAAAAAAAAAATGTCTCAGTAAATTAAAATATTTCAAATGTCATTTCTTTCCTTTAAAGATTATTGTTAAATCAATAGATGGATCGACAAAAATTCAAAGAAACTAGTTTTTTTTTGTACAGAAGTTGTTAAAAAATGTGTTATGAAGTTAAATTTAGCAAAAAAAATAAAATAAAATCAATTACTCAAAAACATTAAAAGTTTCTTAACTGAATTTATGAAATGCTATCTATAATTTATCATTAAACCATTTCCTGCTTCAGTTGATTAATCCCTTTTTTCTAAAGGGATAGAATATCAGCTTCCCAGCAAAAAATAAATGATCGCAATTATAGTGAAATAAGTGTTTCCATGATTTCCTAAGCACTTGCTTCTTCTGATGCATTCTTAGTGCTGGTTTAAATCTTAATAAAGCTGTAGCTTTTGAACTTATGAATATTGCATTACATATCCCGCGAAAAATTGTAAGTAAGTTAAAACAATTTTAATTAAATAAGTGGGCAAGTCGGCAGACTGGAGGTTCGTGTCTCAACAGACTTTTTTACATTTTTATTTATATTGCGCATGCATGCAAAAATGGTTTATAACCATCGAGTTTTCATCAGTCATTAGCACTCATTTGAGTGACGAGCATTTTACTTAAATGCGAACTCATAATCTGCAATGAGGTTTTTCACCAGAACTTGAACTTGGGTCAGCATTTTTCTCTATCATCTGCCAACAAACGTGTTATTGGAGCAGGTTAAATTTTTTAAAACCAATTTTATATAAATTACGACACCATAACTAATAAACAAAAATTTTAATGTTTCGCATTTACGTAAATTATTTCTATGTGAATTCATCGGGCCATAAACGCAAAAAACTCAAGCGACATAATTTTCGAAATTAATTTTTCATCAAAAATCGAGATCCAAAAAATGTGTCGGCTATGCTTTTTTGGCGATTATGGTTCAATATGTATTTAATAAATTGGGAAGCAGATCAAACAAAAACAGTATATTTTAATGTTTTATCACTGCCATAACCCATATTTATAGATATGACTGTGTTCCAAAAAACGAGTTAAAATCAATAAAAAAAATTAAACATTCCCTTGAAAAAAAGTCCCAAATACAAAAAGTCAATCCAATGCCAGTCATTAATGTTTAATGATAATTAAAATAATGTTTATATGTATGTATATAAAGTTGCTATTAAGTTAAAGTAATAATATGAATTAAGGTGCATTCTATTCAAATTGGGTCATATACATTATCTTTATTACATATGAACATATCGCTCATTTACTCAGAGAACGTCATACAGTGGAATCGGCTTTAGCGCAACACGATTTACTGAAATAAATCGGATTACTGAAAGCGATACAAATCCACGCACTGATTTTAAACGCAGCTAGTCTTATTCACTTCGCTATAGCGAAACATCGCTTTACTGAAAACATCGTGTTACTGAAAAACAAAAGCAAGCAAACAACTACGTTTTATACGAAACTTACTTCGCTTTAGTGAAAAAATAAACAATAAAAAATTTATTTATTAGAAATCGATTGCATAACTTAAGGCTGAAAAAATTGTGCATATTTCGTCCGTTAAAAAATTAAATGGCAAAATGTATTTGTCCCTTTTGCTCTTACGTACTTTATTGTATTTTTCTAATATATTGTACTGTTTTTAAGCAATACGCCTAACAGTAATTTCAGTAATCCAAACTACGTTTTAGAGAAAAAATCGGATAACCGAAAAAGAATTCCATTAAAGCGGAGTCGACTGTAAATCAAAAATAGTATTTTTGACTTAATGATGCAGAGTTAATACTAATTTCATTTCATATTTCATATTGTGCAAACATTTCATACAAATATCTTCAAGTCTTGAGAGTACAATACAAATTTATTTTTCCATTAAATTTTGTGTAAATTTAAAACTTTAAACTCGTTTTCTGGCAAACTAGATTTTTTGAGTGAGTTATGATGTTGTTTGAGTTAATAAGCGATATATAGTTCATCTTATTATCCAAAAAGTATATGTAATCATCTATTCTGTGCAAATAAACATTAGAATTTTTTTATCAAACACTCCTTCATTAGTTAGTTTGGCTAAGAACAACAAAAAGTCTTAATGTCTTTGTCATAATCTGTTGTAATATTTTTACATTTCTTTTTTCCTTGTTTTTTTTGCAGCTTCTTTTGCTGATTGATCTCAGGGGAAATTTATGTAGAGTACGAAGGAAGTTCCTTTTCATTTCGTTTTTTACTTTATACCTTTTTGTTTTTTGTTATTTCTTCTTTTTGCATATATTTTGTTAACCATTTTTCAACATCACACATTCAAACGAAGAAGAAAAAAAGAACTAAATAAATAAAAAGAAAAACAAAGTACGAAAATACTTATAGACAAGTAGTATTAACTTAAATGTATACAGGAATAACACTCCAAACCCCAATTCACACAAACACTGCAACATTCAACAAACTCGCACTCGAATACACACACACACATACATATATAAATAAAATTAACTTAATGTCACTTACACTTTAGTGTTTTGTGTCTGCTTAATTTGGTCAGATTATTGGGAATATCCAATGGGACTTAAGATAAGAGACCAGCATCGCATACATAGAGAGATACGTACGTACGTATGTATGTATGTAGGTATGTATGCATGTATGTATATAGTATGTACACGTGCATTGGGGAAAGAAAACTTGCAAGGAAAATATAACAAGTTTAAACAAAAATGTGGCTGACATCATAAAATAAGCTTTGGCGAAGAAAGTCTACTTTTCATAAATGTTTTGGTATCATAAAAATTTAAAGTTAAAAAAATATATTCATGTAATAAAAAGTACTTGCGTTTTATACCTTCTGGTATTAAAATAAACTGTTTTGTTTAGGCCATAAAAGTTTTATACACTTTACTACCTAAAGAAGTCTTAAGCATCAATAAACTCATCTTCACTTAAGTTTTAATCGAATAAATCATTCTTTAAGTTTTAAATTTACTTTAAAAAAGAAACAGAAATCAGACCAAATCACCATCATCATGCTAATCCTTGGTCATTATTTCAATGATTTATTTAGTGTTTGTATATCACTGTTAGCAGCTTGAATTTCACACAGTCCCCCCATACAATCGCAATCATGTTAAATATTTGAATTTTACTTAACAAATATTATGGACGATTTGCTTAGTTTATAACGATGAGAACTGCAACTACACACAGGACTGATTGATGATAAAGAGGTTTTAAGACATTTTCTTCAGGTCCCTGATTTGATGTATTTGGGTAGTTAAAATTTTGCAACGCACAACTAGAGTCCTTTATGCAATTTAGTTTTCCATTCAAGCATAGTTTAATTTTATCCAGTGCTCACATTAAGATCTCTTTATATATTCCGTTTACCTAATAAACAAGTACACATGTATCTACAACTGTGGATGTAGATTTTATGTCAAGAGGCATACGTATATACGAGTATGTATGCACTTGACGTATCAAATTCAGTTGTGTAAAAATTCAATTTAATACACGAACTTATTGACGACGTAATCTTAAAAAATTCAGAAGTAAATTCAATAATTTTCAAAACTTAATGTTTAATAAAAATGAAAAAATATTAGAATTATAAAAAATTTGTATACTCTTGATTTGCGTAGTTGTGGTTTAAAACTATTTTGCTTATAATATATCGATAATATTCAGTTCATAAGAACTTTAGCATAAAAATATAAATGTTGAATAAAAGATGAAAATCAAATATGTCGGGCCATAACCGCTAAAAAAAGCTTAAGCGACAAATCTTTTGGATTTTGTTTCGAAATTAATTTTTTTTATCAAAAGATGAAGTTCAAAAATTATGTCGCTTAATTTTTTGGTGGTTACGGCTCGATATACGAATACCAAGCTTGAAATAAAATAAATAAAACGTGTATGTATGAAAATAAAATAGGTTTAAATAAGCGTTTTTTTTTTCTTGGGAAAAACCTTAGAAATTAAGTGCAATTAAATATATCGCACTTGTTCCTCTAAAGGGAAAACTTTAAAATTTTCATTCTTAAATAATTTTCTTTGTTTTAGATGAAAAAGTACGGTATGTAATAATATTTTAAATTAATACCGTTAAGATTGTTGGATACGGATTAATAGAATATATTACTGATTCTTAAATTAATCTTACTTTCCGAGAAATTATGTAATTTAGGCATAAATCATATTTTTAATTCTTAGAACATGTATAATTTATGATTCAGAAGAATCTCGAAAAAGCTAACTCGTGTAAAAGTTAATCGCTCTTACAAGTTAACCGAATTTCAACGCTCGTGTGCGACTCTAAAAAGTTAACTTTTCAGTTGAATTTCAGTTTACTTTTCTGAGCGTAATAATTTTTTTACTGTCAGGTGCTATTCTTATAAAATAGTGGGATGATGATCAATCAGAACTATAGTGAAGACGACATTTCATTGTCTAAAGAGGTTCAATTGATGGCACTGAAAATTGGAACAAGGATCAAACTACGGAAGATAACGATGATTTCGAATTGTTCGATAGTACGTAAGCTTTTCAAAAGCTGTTGAAAGCATCCATATCTTGATAAAAATAAATTGAAAAAATGAAAACGATGATAATCAGGTGGCAGACATTGTCAATATGGGCACGAAAAAGGTCAGGAGCTATTACATAAATTAGTATATAGTATTTATGTATTAAGTTTCTGTACACGAAAATGGTCAAGAGTGACTGAAAAACAGTCGGTAAAAATTAAATTTGAGTTTGTATTTAGTAATGATAAAATCTGGGTCATTTTAACAAATTTAGTGAGTTATTTCTGAAAAATCTATGTTTATTATTGTATTTTAAAAATCGCTTGGAAAAATTAATATGTATGTAATTCGGAAAAGTTAATTACCCCTGGGGCATTTTTTAGCTTTTTCGTGGTTCAACTGTATTTTATAATAAATAACAATTCTAAAAATATTTACTTGTGTATTTAAAAAACAGTTGCGCACGGTCTTAAGAAGACCTGCTTCCAAAATAACTTTTTACCATGAAAGTTTTCAAATCATTTTATCTACATATATGGAAGTCTGTTTTTATGTGGAGTTCCCCATCATTTACAGAGGCTCCCCTGATGATCTTTAATAAACAAAAGATAATTTCATTGCTTTCGAAAACGTACTATGATTTCAAAACTAGTATTTAATGTACATACATTTTACGTATGCAATTTTATTTATTTTTGTTTTTTAAGAAACACAAAACTATATTGTTTGTGGTCCTTTTATAAACATACAAAATTCTAAATTCCATTCGTTGTTATTTAAGCAAACATCAAGGTGTGCAATTAGCCAGGTTTATTAATTGCGCTACAACAATAAATAAACTCATCTTACACTCTAAAAGCATTCAGTACTTAGTTGTGTAAATTTGAACGTGTAAAGGAATGTAGGGCGAGAGAATCAACATGCATTCATTCATACATTTGTATGCACGAGTATGTATGTATGTATGTACATAAGTATTCTACAAGTCTTTAACGCTAACTCTTATTCCTTAAAACCATTTTTGCCAATCTCCATCCTCCCGCCACTACATTTCAAAGTCTTAATTAAGCTGTGATTCCGTAATTTTGTTTTGCATTGCTATTGTTTCTGTTGTTGTTTCAGTTCCTGCCATTGCTGCTGAATATGCATGTTGTTTGTTTACGTACGTACGTCTTTATATAAGAAGTAATGTTGTTGTACTCATTACAAATGTTCGTTCAACAAAAAATAATTAGCATAATATTTAACAATTACCAAGATACACAAACAGACATGCACGTTGTTACACGAACACTTGAACCAAAATACGTACATAAATACTATATATTTTAAGCTTTAGATATCAAAGCGTGAATTCATGCTGTTGCTGTTGGTGCTTTGAATTGTAATACGATTGTGCGAAAGCATTTATTCGTTGGTAAGTACTTCTGTCTGTATCTTTGTAAAGCATTTGTGGTTGCGACTTACTTACTTACAAATATATACATACATACAAACTCGTACTTAACTAATTTGTATTCTTCTCTACAAACAAACAACGTAAAATCACAATCATCTTTAATAAATAAAATAAATTAAATATTAGAAATTCGAGCAGAAAAAATAAAACCAAAATAAATACAAAATTTTAAATTAATGAACACTGATTGCATAAATTAACACACAAAAAATAAAACAATAATCAGTAAATGTATTCAAATAAATGAAAAAAAAAATTGATTTATAATTTCAATAAAATTTTTGCAAAAGAATTAATTAATGTTTAAAAGCACACCAATACAATATTAACTAAAATTTCAGAGACCCGCTAAGGATATGATACTCGTACAACAAATACGGGTATTTATAGCATCAATTAAGGATGTGCTTGGAATATCTAATTAGATGCAGTATATAGGATATACTTACATGAGAACCAAAGGCAAACAACACTTAACTTTATAATTGATTTTTTACATTACAAAATCGTAATATATTTAAAATAATCTATGTACATATAAACAAAAAAAATATAATATAATTAGATAAAAATCAAAAATATTCCTCTAAGATATCTGCCCATCAGCCTCAGAATAATGGGAACCACTGTTTAAAGAATTGAATTTTATATATATTATCAAATCGAGTTATATTTTGGCAACAACACACCAACATTCAACTAGCAGTAATATTTGATTCCCCCCCCCCCTAATTTATTAAGAGATAATAATCTACGGATATCACACGGAGTCACAAAATGTACAGCAGTGATAAAAGTGACAAATGAAAAAAGCTAGAATGAGATCTTTAAAATGCATGGAAGGACGATAGATATGTGTGACAGCGCATAGAGAAAGGGACCTAAGGGTAAAAAAATAAATTTTCACTTTTTTTGATGTGGACAACATCTGAGCATCGAATGAGACAGATCCCATGCCCCAAAAGAGTTCCCTCCCAGAGATATGCGCGTTTTATGAAATTGAAGACGACGATTCTAAGCCCAAATAGAAAGGGACCTAACGGTAAAATTCATTTATTTTCATTAATTTATTTATTTTTTTCCTTATGAACAATTTAAAAAAAGAGAAAAATCATTTTAATCGACGGTTCTTGCGAATTGGTTCCTTAGAACTTGATGGTACCGGTCCTTTGTTTTTTTCGATTTCTTCTTAACGTCTGCTGCCTCCACTTCTTGAGGATTGTCTACTTCCTCCGAATCTTCCTTTTCGTTTCCATTTCCAGTGACCAAAGGAAGAGGAGCAACCGAATCTTTTTTTGAATCGTCAAAACGGATCACTTCATACAAGTACAATTGATGCTTCATCGATAGCCCTGGAGACGGAATTATAATTGGTTTGTCATCGAAACTGGTATTGTTACTCAGATGTATGTTTTCATTTATGCTGGCTGAATTCGCAAACAGTTTACATTGCACTGGTGACTGAGCAATAAATACAAAGAGATGATATTTCGATATTCTAATTAAAGTTTTATATTTAGTGGAGAAGTATTTGTCCCATTTTCTCCACTCAACAACAGGCTCACTTGAGTTTTGAAGTCGAATAGGTACAGGAACGTTAAATTAATTACAAGATGATTTTCTAACACAATCAACTACAACCATGAAGCAGTCGACATTAGTTTGGGCATATTTTGATTTGAAAACTCCGAATAAACGATCAGGTGAAAACTTTGTATGTCCGCTTAACAAAAACTACAATTCAACTGACTCCCATCTGGAAGTATTGACAAGGTGCTGTAAATATCGTATAATCGCATTGTTTTTATTTTGTGAAACACAGTTATCAGCGAATATCACTAATTTTTTAGTTGAATTCACTTCTCGTAAAACAGTCAGTAAGAATGTTATTAGTTTTAAATTATTTTCGCGAATAACATAATAAGGTTATGTGAAAAAATGTTCGTACTAACAGAGTGATATTCACGATTTAAAAGAATTATAAATGAGTATTTATTATAATTCACCATTAATAATTTCAGAAAATAAACCTGGATTCGAAAAAACGCGAGCAAAATTGATATTAAACTCATGGAAAAGCGCGCTAGGTAGAAAACAGTAAAAACCAACAACACAAAACAAGAGGTAGGGACGATCTACGCGCGTTTTCAAGGTTGATAAAAACGTTTCTGACGTCATGAGATGTGTCGCTTTCAAACGAAACAAACCAAAGATACACGTGTTTAAATCTTTAAAATGGCTCTCAGGATCAAAACCGGTTTTTACCCTTAGGTCCCTTTCTATTTTGCGTGTCACATATAGTGAATTTGTTATTGTAGACGCAGTAAAATAAGCAAAGTAAATTCGAAGATATATGTACATACAAGAATGTGAAGCAGCAATGACGACATACTTCTTTGCAACATAATTCAATGAGGAAAAGCGAAGCGATCGGATATCCCTAAAAAAATTGAGGGCAAGCGAGTCAAATAGAAAAACGTAGTCATCTTAATTTGCGTGTCACATCTGTGTAGTTGGTGATGGGGTGCTATTAAAAAACTATGGTTTTAACATAGATTTTTTTTGTACGACGAAATGTATCAAGAAAAATCATATGCTTTGTTAAAGACTTTTCCTTTTCAATAAACTCATTACGAACAAGGCAAATAAATGCTTTAATTTGAAATATTTTTTTTTCTTTTATTCGAATAATATAATTTTTTTGGATCTTCATTGGAAGTATTTCCCTTTAGAAGGGTCTCGGAATTCCGAGCAGAGCTTCTACGCAAAGAATTCATGTAAAAATATTGCAATATTCCATGCATTGCATAAACTGGTTATAATTTTAACTAATGAATTGCGATATACATATATTCATACTTTCATGTCTTAAGTAGTTTAACTCTAAAGTAGATTAATATTATAATGTTTGTACGTGTTTTACGTTCTAATAAAACACTTTTATTGCTTTTAAAAAACTAAATATTTATCTTAGCAAATCATTTTTGTAAACAGTGGTTTTATATTAATCAAATTACATGGTACATACTTTCCAAATTTCTCCTCATCAAACAAATAGAGTTCATTTACGTCAGTAACTAATAAGTGAGTAATATGAAAGTAATTATAATTGGAAAGACTCCCATAACGATTTCCTTCCCCTTCAATTTTAACGGCTGCCAAAAAGGAAGTTTAAGAAAATTTACATTTCTGCAACAAGCATTTAACTTGTTCTCTTACCAGTTTTCGCCAAGGCAAAAGAAAATAAAATTTCACTGAAAGCAAAACAAAAACGAATGACAAACAAAACGACAAAAACTAAATGGTTTAAAAGCAACTTCAAACTATGACATGGAGTGCGCGTATTTGATGACCCTTTACTTAACACTTATCTAGACAAGACAGTGTGAATAAATATACATACATACATATTTTCCTACTTGCTACAATTGTTGCAAATATAAAAATAAAAAACTTACAGAAGGGATGAGAAAAATGTTTTACCAGCAAAAGTTATACAATATCATCAGTGCGTGTGTCAGTTCTGGAACTCGGTAGCAATTGTCTGTTGGCACAAGACAGTTATGCAAAAATTACTATTTCAATTTTGTTAAACTCTTAAGTTAAGTTTATAACCCAGTAAAGCGGTTTTGAAATAAGATGCTGCCTTTTATTTTGCCAGTTTCCTGCTTTTTATTTATTAAAATTTTTTTGTGGAAAAAGGCCACAAAAGTTTGAAATTATATATAGTCGTACATACATTTTCCACTCAAGTCTCTATAAATTTTTAACTAAGGCTGTATTAAGGTTTTATCATTACTGCGCTTATGTATGCATCTTTGTGTATGTATGGACGTATATACCAGCGGGAAAAACTCATAAGCTTCTAACTTCAGGCCTTATTAAAGGCCTGCTTGGGCATTATTTTGATTCAATTACTCTATTCTTATCTAGCTGCTAATAAATGCCTTATAGAAGGCCTCCACTCTCCTGTATAAAAGATATGATACCATTCTACATTTCCTTCTACGGGAAGGCATAAAGGATAAAGATAATGAATAAGAAACGAGAAGGTAATGCACAGCATTAATTTAATTTTTTATTCTAAAATCCATTACTATTAACACAGGACATGTCATAGGAAAGTAATGAATTATTTTAATGCGTCCGAAGAATGAATTGTATAATTAATTTTTTAATGAAATGCATAATTCATTGCACTATACTACTTATGTATTCATTATTAATTATACCTTTAATTACTTAACTACTTATTCATCAAATAATAAAATCAATATTTGTTCTTTTTAACTTAAAAAGGGACGCTATAAGTTTTCAGTGTGTGCCTGTAATCTGTGTGTCTATCCGTGTCCACGTACAGACCAAAGGGCTGTATCTATTTTGATTTAATTTTTTTTCTGTTTTAAATGTGACTTGATCTAGTGGATTCTTAGCTATGTCTTAAGAATAACTGTTCAGCCGTTTAGAAGACATCACATCTTTTCTAGATATATTCAGGTGTTTTTTAATATTTTAATTTTTATTATGTATTTTGCTATAAATCTTCTTCCAATGCATAATTATTAAATAATATTTTTGCAAAATGAATGAAGAACTTTTACTTCGATGGTACATCACTGTGACGTGATCAAAGACAAACAGCGCTTTTTAAATAAAAATGACAAAGTTTTTAGGCAGCAAAAGAAATAATGGATTTTTTTAACAAAATTATAAGGAAAACACGAACAATTGTCACAAGCAGAAATAATACATTCCTTCTTCTGCAGATGTGGTAATGTGTGTGATAAGCTTGGATCACAGGATTGGCACAATGTACCGATCTTCGTCGGCTCTCTGAAATTCGTCGATAAGCATTCGCTGCGTAAATTTGTCGTGTGAAGCACAAAAACGACAATAACCGAACTCCTCTCACATATTTGATAAAGTTGGTTGTTGTGTGTACAAAAACAGAGAGAGAGAGATATGTTTCCTTTCGTCGTTAGTCGGCGTGCAAAATAGAAACAAACTTATCTCAGAGTTGGTCACGCACGATGAATTTCGTTCGCCGGCGGTGTTGTGTTTATTTTCATATGCACAAATGTGTTCTATTTTTTATGACGAAAGTTCGCACCGAAAAATTCCTCGCAGTTGTGTTCGTCCTAGTTGTGTTCCTAGCATAAGGCTTTTCAGAATCTCTGAGGAAAAACGCGAGAGCGGAAGTCCTACCCCGTAATGACATCGGGATAAATGTAAAAATGATATGAATATTGAATGGAGAGAACAGTTTTTGTACATTCAAAAAAAAGACTACAGAGGCCTTCTAGAGGCCATACGAAATCCTTCTTTATTCCGTTGGCATGTTTTCGCGAATACATGTTTGTTTTGCAAGGGATATTCTATACGTAAATTTATACACATACACACAAGTATGTACAAAAGTATGTTTTTGTTATAGTATAAGTTCAAGTGTAAAATGTGTTGCAAATGGGTTTTAAGTGTTTTTGACAACATTTTCAAGTATGGATGTGGCTGTACGGATTTGGCGTTTTTTGTGAAGATATTTTTGGACTCTCTTTAAAACTTTGTTTTATATTCGCTCTACTATAATCTCCTCTGTCTAAAATAGTTGTGCTGTCTAAAAAGGCTTTAACAAAAACAATTGTAATATCATTGAAACTAAAAATCCTCAGAGTGTGTTTGATGTAGTAACAAAGCAATTAAAAATCTTTCTTTCAATTGTTTTCGTTTTCTAAAAAAAATTCAAGATCTTAAATTGTCTTTGTTGGCTTTTATGCGTTCATTCTCAAATTAAGTTTCAATAAAATTTTATGCTTCTACCTCATGTTGGTTACTTAAAAATCCATAATACTTTAAACCACATGCGGTTCAATTATTGCGTTATTCTTCCACTGTTTTATTGAATAGTCTTTCTCCATTTAGTCATAAATGCATGTGGAAGCATTTTAATAGAATAAATTCACTAACAACCACATATGAAATTGTTGTTATGACTGTGGCAGATTTCCGTTTTTCCAACAGTTTTATTTTTATTATTATAGTATTTATGATTTAAATTCATATTGCTGGAATGTATGGGAAAGTATGGGTTTATGTGACCTTCTGCACGTGCAATAGTTTAAATAACATTAACAAGAAGGCACTTAGATTCAAGTGAAAATATTGTAATTACTATGTAATTGTTTGAGGAGAAAGTCTACAGTAACACTAAAAATGTGATCGCACAAGATAAATATCTTTTGCGGAATATATAAAAGTACATGATAAATAGACAACATTAATTCATTGTTGTTTATTCACCAGTAAAAAAATATACAAATTCTAACGGTTACCCCTAAGAGAGAATCTTAGTAATCTATAGTTAATGCGGCATAGATTGGCGATTGATATCACATTCGTTCGCGGTAGCGAAAAAAGACTGCAATAAATATTTGACCATTATTAAATAAATTTATTTAAATCGGGACAAGTACATCTCTAGATTAAAATGCTACATAATATAAAAGTACTTCTTGATTTGTTCAAATGTAATATACTAAATATCTCGAGCAGAGCAATATATGACAGACCAATTTCGTAATTAAGATCACACATGAGAGCAGGTGGATGTTTTTTTTTGCAAAATAAAAATTACATAATTGGGCAAGTTCTTTATTCCATGCGGAATTAAATCGTTCTAAATTCCCAAAGCATTTTTGTTATGCATTTCCAGCAAAATTTCTATGGCAATTCCGCACGTTTTAATTTCACGTGGAATACAGAACACACTAATAACTACTCCAATGTACTCGTAATTACTTGTATTATAGCAGTAAGTCTGAAAAAAATTTTATTTCTTTATTTCTTTGTCTTCAACTATTTAGTTTCTTCACCAAATTTCGCAAGTACTTCTTGGAATTTATCTTTAATATGGCTGCAACTAGATTTATTTGCATATAATTGTGGAAGTTTGGAAAATTTTTGATTTGTATGTATGTATTAGCGAAAGTCAATTTGTTCCTAGAAGAAACTGCAATGGGAAAAAATTGAGCCAAGAAGTCAACGTCAACTTAGTTGTTAGTGAAGAGTAGTTGTTGCTTTCATATCAAATATGAAAGTAGAATAAATAAACTCCGAAAGAGAATTTTATATTAAATTTTATGAGACATAAGTGCAGTATGCAAATATTTATATTAAGTGAATGCTAACAGCATAAAAAGTTATACATACATACATGCATACTTACATACATATTTTTTTTATTTGTTTGTACTTAGAATTATACTGTTTATGTACATACATATGTATGTACATATGTACATGCATATATTTATACTAATATAATTTTGCATACCTGAGTCACATTTTAATATTTTTATTTTCCTTCACTTTTATGTTTTTTTAATACATGCATATGTACGCGCACTATATATGTACATATTTATCTTTCATTTGACTGAATCACAAGCTTATGTACGTCCGTACATATTTATGTATGTTTGTGTGCATATACATATGGGCACTTCCACAGAAAAGTCCACCTTTTGTCACGTTACTTTACTTTGTGATGTATCTTGTTTTGCAAAGAAAAACTAATGTTTTATTACTTTTTTGCATGACTTTATACAGCGCAATTAGGTCTACATTCGATAAAAACTAGAAAGCAATCAAACAGCATAGCTCTAAAATACAAGCTAAATTGCATGGTGACGTAACGTGACAAAAGTTTGACTTTTCTGTGGAAATGCCCATATGTATATTTGAACTTCTGTTTGGTAAAAAAGATATTCTACGTAATATGAGTAGAAGATATCTGATGTATTTGTATACATGCATACGTACTTATGTATGTATGTATGTATGTATGTATACATACATAATTTTTCACGAAACGAGCAGGAATTCATAATAAAATCTGTTTCAAAAGATGTTTGTAATTAAAGTAGGTACGTTGATAATCATATCTATGTAATTAGAATTACATTTCGTTATGCAAGTATGTGCGTTTGTACCCTGTCGGAAATTTGGCTAACCTTAAACTAACTTTAAGCTAACTATTTCGCAAGTAGTACTGACTGACACTTGGATTACTTTGCAATGTAATCAACTGACTACTTTAACATAACGATGTTCTAGTTGGTAGTCAATTGGCTCACTCTGCATTACTTTCAGCTAACTTAAAGTTGACTTTTTTAAACCAACTTGTAGTCAGTAAATTAAAAAAAAATTTCTGGGGTTCGAACATGTATGATTACAATTTGTGTACTCAACGCACTACCACTCAGCTAAGCTACCATCTAAAATAACAAAAGCAAAATGTAAACATAAAATGAAATGAGTTTCAAAGTAGCTGAGAATAAGTTTGTTGGCTATCATCAAATTCGACTAATTACTCATTTTAAGAATTAATTTTGTTTAGTTAATTTAATTTGGTTTGTTCTGGAGGACATTGCAGTTAACTTTTAGTCAGTCTAAGAAAAGTTAACTATAAGTTAATTTTTTTTGTAGTCAACTACACATTCTCCGACAGGGTATGTATATTATGCCCATCCTTATATCCTTTCATATGCTTTTCACATTTTGAAGTTACTTAAATATTTGTGTTGTTTTATTTTTGTTTGTATATGTTTATTTCATTAAAAAAAAGATGCATGTTATGGCACATGTGTGCCATGTGCCAAAGAAACCGTAACCACTAAATACTAATGAAAAACTGTATTTATTGATTTTAAAAATTTCCAATCATGTTTGATTTTATAAAATTGTCTATTAGTTATACATATATGAAACTGTTTAACTTAATAAATACGAGTCTGAGTCAAACAGTTTTTCATTAGTAATTAGTGGTTACGCTTTTTTTACGCATGTGTGGCACAATGGGAAAAGCGTTGCACTCATTTTGAAAATGACAAGACAAAATGAGAACACAAGAAGAGCCAGATGTGGTATTCGACATTAGTTTCTATTCAAATGTTCCAGTTTTATTGCACATTTTCGTTATCAATAAAGACTACAGTGCCTATTTTAAAAAAGAGAAACGAACAAAATAAGTAAGAAAGAAAATTTGCGGTTTTAACCTGCGAAAAGTTTTTAACTGGATTTGTGTACATGTTTAGGAAATGATTTCATTTTAAGGCTTCTTAGAAAAATTTTCTTAGAATCAGAATGCTGAACACGACAAAAAAATACCCATTCTAGTATACACATATCGCTCGTTTACTTCAATAGTGACACAACGAATTTTTTGAGTTATTACACTATTGAAGTGAATGTACATATCATGTACATACATGCATACACTCTCGATCAGATGATTAGAACCACTTGAATTCCTCGTTTTTTTATTAGGCCATATCTTTTTAAATATTTTGTCGACAATCATAATGAGCTGACGAGATATCTGTAAACATACAAACATATGTTAAATATATACATACATATATACATGCATATATATATGTATATAAAAATGTATATACTCATATGAACCAATGAATTGGTCATGTTATATATACATGCATATGTATATGTATATAAAAATGTATATACTCATATGAACTAATGAATTGGTCATGTTCACTTAATAGCTTTTCACAAATTAACACAACCGTGCGTACACTAGATATATACACACATACATACACATGTACATAACATTATTTATAACTGAATAATACTAGAATGCAGTTTTATAATAATGCGACAACTGTCATTTTAAATTATTAACTCCGAAATAAAATTCTACAATATGTTGACAGTTTATTTAATTAGTTTAATAACACTGTACATACCATCGTCAACAGCAGCAGCATCTTGCTCCAGATACAAATATTTATTTATTTATAGCTTGTGACGTCTACAAACGGGTTTAATTATTTTTCTGCATTACATACTAGCATACATACAGACATAAGTACATATGAGCAGTTTATGTGGCTGTTGTTTTCCCCAGTTAAAAATGTTTTTATTTTTTATTCTTACTGCAAATAGCAAAAATAATAAGTAAGACACAAATAATTGTTCAATTCACAATCTATTGTAAGTGAACTAGGTCTTTAACCTGTACGATAGTTGTAAAAATGTTGTTGGTAATTTCCATAGAAACGTTTGCTACGACACCTATGTTTCCTATGTTTATTGAACGTCTTAGAATGGCATCAGGAATGCATAAGTTATATATGTAAGTGCTAATGTTTTTTTATAACATTTCGCTTTTATTGCGAACTTTGCAAAAAATCGCGAAAATTTTAACATTTTAAACAAACCATAATATTGATTAAAAATCGCCAAAAGTGTAAGGAATGGAAAGGAAAAAATTCTACAAAGATCGCGAAAATTAGCAAAAATTTCCTAACAGCGGGATGATGACATATTCTAATATTTTTCAAAAATCGGCAAAACTGTGAAGAAGCTGAAAGCCTGCAAAACTTTGCAAATAATCGCGAAAAGTTGCAAAATTTTAACAAACCATAATATTGATAAGAATTGCAAAAAATTTAATAAAAATCAAGAAAATGATAAAAAGTCTAATATTTTTTAAAAATCGGCAAAGCTTTTAGGAGGCTGAAAGCATGCAAAAAGTCGCTTTTATTACGAAGTTTGCAAAAATTTTGCGAGATGTTGCAAAATCGTAAGCAAGCTGGAATAAGAGTGATTGATCTTCTTCAGAATCGCTTGAAATTTTTTTTATAAAATTGTAATTTCCATTGTTTTTTTACACATCCGAATCCACCATTATCATATCTGCACTATATTTTTCGCATACTGCAGACATTTTTTTTTGCTTTTATTAAACTATTTTCGTTGTTTTAATATTTTCGTTATTTTATTCTTTCTCTTCTATTTAAATCTACGACATTTTTAAAAGTCTAGCAACACTTACAATAGGCCATTCACAACTACCATAGTTGTAGTGAATACAATCTACAGTAGGTTGTGATTTGGGTAAATATAAAATAAACTTCGATTCATTTCTAACTTACTTATTTCTTACAGAAGTAAAAAAAATATTTATTAGTACATAATAGATTTTTTTACTTTTAATAATAAATAAATAACTAATATTAAGGATATAAGGCAAATAATAAGCTGTTCACTTGGACCCGTGTAAAGGCTCAGTTAGCCAACTGTAATGGAATGTAAGTGCAACAGCAAAAAACAGCTGAAGGATATTGTTATGTGAAAAGTACACGGAAAAGAATATTCCTGCAATAAAAAACTTTAATTGAAAATAAAACCTAAAATCTATAAAAATGTTATTGGGTCAATTAAACTTTATAATTAATTAAATTCTTAAACACGAGTTTCATTGGTTTAAATACCTTTTTAATTTATATTTGGTTTTATTTTCAAATAAAGTTGTTTATTGCAAGAATTAAATAAAAGTTTAACTGACTTAAATACATTTTTAATTGATTTTTGGTTCTATTTTCAATTAAATTTATTTATTGCAGGACTATTTTTGTCTGTGTAATGAAAATGGTTATAGAGATGTAATGTAACGTTACCTACTTTTCATATAAAAATATCGATCAGCTGCTTTCTACGTTGCATTTACATTACATCACAGTCGACTAACTGAGCCTTAAGCGATACGAACATATGTATGTTTGAGAAGAAAGAAAATAATTAAGAGTTAAATCAAAAAATTTTTCTTTAAGAAGAAAGTTTGAACTAGCAGCAAGTCGTTTTATATAGCCTTTTAATTTTAGCTTCCCTTAGGCCGTACGACTTAGTAGTCACTTTTTGGCCTAGAAACTTGCCGAAAAACATATCAGCATTCCTAAATATTATCTCCCAAATTCCTCGTGCTCCATGTTCTTTCAGCGAAAAACTGATTATTCCGGGAATCAATATCATGGCAGAAGACAATGTTATTATCACGTCCAAATCCTGAACTATCCACAAGGAAAAGATACTTAAGCGAACACAAATTAATCTAAGACATGAGACATGTACATAATAAGTACAGCCAAGACATTTCAGTTAATATTATCGTGTATGCAAAAATATTATTATTTTTATATAGGAATTTAAAACATTCTATATAAAATCTGTATCTTAAATAAATTATTTCAACGTGTCCGTTGATGTACGAGTACATAACTACATGCCAAGAAGACATGTTTTTACTCTATTCTGTCCGTCCCACTTTCTTGAGCAAATCCACTAAAAGCAAAACTTTCAACACTTTCATAGGATTTCCTGTTACTATTGCACATTTTTTCTTCACACTATTCTTAAGGAAATTACAAAAAAGTACATGAATACAAGAATAAATGAGGTGTCGCTCAACAAATATATCCTGCAGCATTTCTATAGGTAAATATAAGAAACCTGAAAAAATAAATTAAATATCTCTTTTTTTAAGTGCAGGCAGTTATTTCTTTGTCCTTTTTTTTTGGACTAGCTAAAGGAAGTCAAGTCTTTGAAACAAAATGTGAAAAACATGCATTTTTTACATTTTATTGCAAATTGAGAAGGACCTTTAAAATTTTTAAAGAGAAAAAATCAACAAAATAAATTTTTAGCAAATTGCACATATTTTATTTAGTCTCTAAAGTCAGTTAATCTGTTCATTGAGTTGGAATCGTAGACATTATATGTTAGGAGCACACACATTTACACATTTGTATCAACTTATTCCGGCAGCGTATAAACAAGCATGTAATATGCACAACTAAATTTTTCTATTGCATATTAACAGCAGAGCCCACAAATACACATGGATACATACATGCACATACACCTTTTCATTTGATGACACTTTCATCCAAAGCAACATAAATTTTACAAATGATTGACTCAGCAAACTAACCATGTGATAGACGATGCATTTTGCTGGACTAAGATCGTTTAACATTTGCCATTTTATATGTACGAGTACATAAATAAACATTTCCATGCACACAGGCTCTGCGACAGACATTTCAAATGGAAAATGAAGAGGATCAAAGTTGCCTTCTAGAAGGCCTTGTCTAATAGAATATTATATTGCAATTGTATTTTTCACGCCTTACATTCCCTATTTAGGAGCTGTAAAGGAAACTGCCTATATGAATGGGTCTAGCTCGATGCTCTTATCAGGCTCTTCGTCAAAGCTTTTTTCTTACATGATGTTTCTTAAAAAGACTGATAGATGAACTTTAATATGTATCAAAATGTTTAGAATGATCAAGCTTTGAACTTCATTCACCTCGAATTACTTTTTCCCTTTAGTTGCAATTTTATGTCCAGAAAATTTTAAAGTTGTAGTAGGCCTAAAGTGGGAGAGCCGTCAGAACTTTGTAACTGGTTTGTGTCCGTGTTATTGCATGAGTCATTCTCAGAATTTAACTAAAAAAGGGGACGAGCGCACAAAAGTTAACAAGTCAATTGACAAAGCCAATTGCAAATCAACAGTATCGAACGCAAACATTTTGGAAATTGGGACAGGTTCTTACATTCAATGGCATTTAAAACTTATCCGTATTTCCCTTGACGTACATACGTACATTCATATGAACATAAGTGTCTCTTTGACAAGATACAAGTTCAGAGTAGTTGAGTGGATAAAACTGTTTGGCATGAGCAAAGTGACCAGTAATTTGTTTTATGAAAATATTATGAATTCGATTATTTTGCGGCAGCAGTTTCAAGACACAAACTTTGTTTTGCATATGCCTTTGCAAAACAAAGCTGGTGTCTTTCCTGCATTGCAACAACTTTTTATATTTTAAATTTTTATAATTGGTTCATTTCATTCAATCATTTTACTTGAATTTTATTATAGATATTAAAATATTATTTTAGAATTTGCAAATAGCAAATTCAGCCTTCAATTAATGACTGGAAAAGTGCATTTTTTCATCTATTTTAATATTGTAATTCTTTTCATTTTTCCATTTTTATTAAAAATTTTTTTGGTTGTAAAAGAAAATTAAATTTTTTATTCTTATTTGATAACTTAACCACAATTTCATTTGTCGCTCTCTCTCTGTCCTTCTAGTATTATTTGTGCAATCGCAAAATATGAAAAGAAAGAAAAAAGAAACATCATAAACTAATAAAATGAAAAAAAACTACAGAACAATAAACAGGAAAATAAATAAAATAAGCGCAATAATGTTGCACAAGCTATTTTTGCCAAAGCTTGTTTTACAATTGCATTTACACCCATCTGCATACAAATTTAGTTTTAATATTGTACATCAGAGCTTTTAAGCAATTAATTGATTGTTACTTTCAGAGCAAAATAATTACCACCTTTTGCAAAAGAGATCATTTGAGCTTTAATTGTACTGTACGTAAATATGTTAAAATAAAATTTCCATAAAAATTTTTACTAAAGCAGATTTGAAGTATTTTGTATAAGGGGATTAATGTTTTTGTAATATTTTTATATAATATTAAAGTAATTTATTCGACATTTTTATTTATTATAATTATATACCAATTTTATTTAAGTGTTTGCTTGGTCTTTTATAACTAAATAAATTTTTAGCTACATATTTATTAAAGGTCAAAAGCTTAAATAAGATATTTATTTTAGTTAATTGTATTATTATTTTTCGAAATTCATTTGTTTCTATATTTATGCTTTGATTAGGCCTTACTTCGCATTGCTTTATTATTACAATGTGTTAGTTCTAAAATGTAACCAGCGGTGGACCTGGTGAGCAAACATAATTCAAGTTTTGCTGAATACAATCCCATTTTTTTAGGTTAGCTCTTGTTGAAAAAAATAATTAGGATTGAAAACTTAGTTTAAAGCACCTAAATATCGCATTTTTCCCAGATTTCTACCATTCATTTATTTTTATTTCAATTAAAAGAACATTTTGTGGACGAAATGCGTTTTTAAGAAAATTTAAAAAAATAAATTAAAATATAAAATAAAAATTGCCCCAATTAAAAAAGCAGTTTTGTGACGGAAAAAAATTCGAAAAAAATTAATTTTTTCTGGATGCAAGTTCATCAATACATGTCTATTCAATCGATATATCTATCGATATAAAGCTAAGCTAGCCTAAAAAATTGATTAACACCATTGAACTCAGCGTACTCGAATTATGTGTGCCCTATGCATCCCCCCTTACTTGTTACAAAAAAAGTTTAGTATGCGAGCACAGTGCTATTAATGAACAAGTAATACCACAGTTAATTGTAAATATTCTGACAAACACTTAGTAGAACCGAACAACTAGCCGTTTTCGAAGGCAATACTATTTAGAGATGTTAAGATTGAGCTTTCATTACAAAAAAAAACTTTCAGCAAATTGTAATACAATGAATCAAAACAATTCACATATTCCATTTGCAATAAAAGCTGTGTATATAAAGCAGAAATACTTACACCACACACAATGGAGCAAACACAAAAGAACGCTGTTGATGAAGATGTAGTAACCTTCGAAAATCACTAGTTGTTCCGTTCTACTACGTGTTTTTCAGAGTATTTCCACTTAACTTAGGTTATATTTATTTTATCAAAAAAATATATCGCTAATCTCTTCCCCTTTTTTTTGTAAAGACTACTATTGAAAACTTTGCATCGAATTCAACCAGTCATAACCCAAAACTTTGATACACATCCTTGTTGTGTATTCCAAGTAGAATTGAAATGTTCGTTAGAAATATACATGCATACATAAAATGTATATTACATCCATGTGGTATATTTCATGCTGATAACGTATTTTTTGAGTTGGAGTTTTAAGGATCTGTTGCAACCTAAAACAGCTACTGCCAATACAATTTTGTATGAGCGTTTTTTTTCCAACAGTATAAAGAAGAAAAGCCGAGAGTGAGAGAGGAGAAGTGTAGGCAGTCAGTGTGGCATGACATTCAATTATAATTTTTTTTCTTTTCCTACAATTTTATGCCAACAAATTTCATGCTCATATACAACAACGCCAACAAAAACACCACCAACAAAGTGTTGCAAAATTGTACGTGTGTATAAGGACATGTAGATGTGACTATGCGTTTGTATGCGTGTTTATTTGTGAAAAATAGTAAATAAATTGTATTTACTTTATGAAATTATAATAATATTTATAAAGAGAAAATAAAGAGGGAAAAGAAACAGAACATCGAAATTAAATTTCCTTAACTAACAGCAATAGAAAATAAAAAACAACTTATTCATTCATCCCACCAACATACAAAAGGATGAAAATGTACTAAGGATTTACTTATGTAATGAAATTATTTAAAGAAGAAATAAAGATGAAATATAAAAAACCATAATGAGAAACCAGAAATGAATTGATATGATTTGCAAAGTTAAAATGAAATTTTCATTGAAAATATTTTTACCAGAAGATAGTATAATATAAAAAAACGATAAAAACGATAATTATAAAATCAAAACTTGCTCTAAAATATTGGCCTTTTTTGGCGATGAGCTGGAAAACTATTAGCGCATCGTAGAACATATCGTAACTAATAAATTGTATTAATTCTCTATATTATTGTTTTTAGCATATCGCCAGAACATCCAAAAATCCAATCGCAGTAGAAAACCGGCCAACTTGTGAAATGAATCGTTTGACATACTGAAACTATTTGCTCATTCGCAATTGTGTGTAGTAGTTGCAACGTTTGTCAATTCCGATATTATTCGTTGCGTGGCATTGCTTTCCATAATAAGATCGGCGTTGCAAATTTTATCTAAATAACCACACTAGTAATGTTAGATGTGTATGCACTCAGGAAAAAGGTCTCAACATCAAGCGCTACAATTACTTTAATATGATCATACGCAGCAAAAAATTAAAGGAATACTTCTTTACGAACAACTTTATATTACTTCGAAAGAATCGAATGCATATTTTTAGATGTTAAAGAAGTTATTTTTAACCACATATCAAATGGAATTATATATCACTACTTTGTTTTCAACAAATTAATTACTTTGTGCTTTTATTATTATACCACGGGCCTATCCTCTTTATAGGAACTTACGGGAACTAATTTACACAAAAAAAATGTCATCGAAATGCAGTCAGCAAAACAAATTGTTAACATTTAATTTAAAAACTAAAGCTATGTACAGACGATTGTCAGGTCTTACAATATTGTCAGATCTGTCAATGTGCTGGCAATGTACTGGCAATCGAAAATTGCCAGTACAATATTCCTTGTCAGTTCACACGATTGTAAGAAAATCTTACAATTTATTGCCAGACGGTTGTATAGCAAAAAATTCATCTGACAAAATCGTCAGTCGAAAAATTGTCAGTTCACACGGTTGTCATATGGCGAAATTGTCAGATCTGTTTTCATGCGCTGCCAGACTCAAAGCATTTTTTAGAAATTGTTAAATATCAATCGTTTGTGTTTGTGTTAAATGTAAAAAGTGAATGTATAAATTATTATGGACCATAAAGAAGCAATTGCAATGATTTTGTGTGCATATATTTTATTATAAATCTTTTATTTAAAATCAAGCGTGAGCAGTGTTGCCCATAGAAATAATTCTCTTACAATGACGCCATTGTCAGATGCATAAACTTTGCACAACTGACAATATTAAAACGTTGACAAATATCTGGCAATAATTTCACAGTGTGTTCACACGATTGTAAGATGTCTGACAATTTGTAGTCAGCTGCTAATAATTCAATGGACTGACAATGCTTTTTCTGGCAACGATGTCTGACAAAATTTGTCAGTTCACACGGTTGTAAGAAATTTTGAGCACATTTTACTGGCAATATTGTAAGATCTAACAACCGTCTGTACATAGCTTAACAATCATCATTGTAAATATAACAAATTTAAATTTTTGAAGTCAATTAAATTACTCAACAAAATTATTTGTTAAATTATATCATAACGGAATGCGCACATGTAGAAAAAACAAGAAATAATTTTTTGTGTATCTAATAAAGAGTTGCTTTTTAGCTGAGAGGTAAGCAAGTTAGCTTATTATTCCTGAGGTTGCGGTTCAACTCCGCCCAAAGACATTTAGTGTTTTTCGCAGACAAGCAAAATTTCGTTTCGAGGATTGTGATTGTGTATAAAAATAATATTGTTAATATAACAATAATGATAATTTTGTTGAAATTTTTAATTGAAAATATTTTTTATATATTTTTCCTTAACTTACAATTTCGGTAATTGTATTTACAAAAATCGTTGTAGGTTCGAAATCAATTAATTATTTAATTGATATAACAAAAAATTTAATTATATTTACAAATTATTATGTTTTTGTTGATTTATTTTTAGTTACTAAGTGCCATTTTCACAACTTGCCTTTAGCTAAAGCCCCGATTTTGTCTGTCGAATAAATGGCTTTGCATTATGCAACCTTTATTTATTACTTTTTTATCTATTTAATATTATTGATAATAATAACAATAAAAAAATTTAAGTTGTAATAATGCAAAGAGATTTATCGGGCAGACAAAATCCTACCTTTAACTAAATGCAAGTTGTGAAAATGACCCTATGAAAATTTAAGATATCTTAATGTTAATTTTAAATTTATTTATGTAATCCTATTACATAAATAAATATTTAACCTTATTCCAGTTGTCGCCATCGACGTCAATTTAACACAACACTAAAAAATGTATGCTCGTATACCCGTTGTCGAAAACAACTGACTCCTGTTGGAAGGTTTATGCTATTTTCTAGACCTTAAAGAACGGATTTAGATTGTCAGTTGCGCAAAATTGTTCTCGAGAACGAGTAAACTAGGCCCAATTTTTTGCTATTGTGTTAAAGTGACATCGATGACGACAACTGGAATAAGGGTGATTATAAATGTGACAGTTTCTTATTTGTTTGGATATCTTTTACTTAATAACAAAAATACCGTGAAAAGAATTATAGCAAAATTCGATGCACAGACTGCTTATATGCTGGATTGAGACACACGATGCATTTCATTGCAATTATGACACAATTTAACCCATTATGGACCTGTATTGGTCATAAAAATTTTAAATGTTCCAATCAGGGGCACATTTTCGGTAACATTGGTCACATTTATATGTATATATATTTAAAATTATGATTTGTTTCGCATTATGGAATTTTTTTAATGAATATTAACAACCTTATGTTTAAAGAAAAACTGGTATGGAGTTAGCATAAGTGCCAAAATTTAATATGATGATTAATAAAATCATTAATTAAAAAAATGACTAATTAAAAAAAATATATAAAAGGCGCTTCATTGCAATTCGATTATAAGCTTATATTATTTAATTTATTAGTGCCTTTGCTCACACTTTCTAACTTTTCCTCTGCTGGAAAAGCACATCCGAATCAACTAGTTTTTTTTAGCCATTTTTAAACCAAAATTAACTGCTGAAATATTTGCTTGTGAGTTTCAATGCGAAATATAACGTACATAATTAAGTTTATTATTTACCAATACAAAAATTTATATGAAATGAAAAATAAACTGATATTTTTTCTTAAAGCTACTGTTAAAAATAACTTTAATCATTTATCATGTATTTAATAACTTTTAGCAATTACTTAATATTTCTTACAGTAAAAAAATTAAAAGAGTTTAAATGTTTTTTAATATTCCTCAGCTTGCAGTACACGTTTGTGAAAATGATAATACAGCAAACATTTTATATTATTATTAGACAAATGCAACATGTTTAAATTAGTTAGGCATAAAATCTGAGTCTAAAAAAAGATATTGTATAAACATACATATATGAAACTTGATCAAATATACATACATATCATTCGTTTAATACAATCACTTCTATCTGAAACTAGTGACGACGCATGTTTGATCCGTATATTCAAGGTAACTCAAGCATATTTTAAAGCAGTTAATTGTTTTGTTTACACGCAGAACAGAAGATCGGTTATTCAAATGTAAATAATTTAAGAAATGATTAATGGAAATATATTTAAAAAAAGATTATTTAAAAAGGAGTTGAAACTACATTTTAAGTAAACACAAATCGATTTAAATAAGGATTTAAGTAAGCACATTGGCATTTTTATCAAAAAAATTTTTTAATCACATATCCGAATATCATGTATTTTTATATCATAAACTTTCTGCCGCATAGCAACTGGAAGAGATTATTACGAGTCATTTCAACCAATAATATCTGAAATGCCCGGAGGGTAGTTTCGGACTGTTTGCTTAATTTCCAACGTACTACTCGTACTCCAATGTTTGCAAAATTTACAAATAAAAACTTATTCAAATAAATAAATGAAAACGAAAATTAATAACGTATAAACTGTTGACAAGCCACATAATGACTTTCATTATATGCCAGCCATATATTTATTATACAGGTAATTAATTTTTTTTCGCAATATATTTATTTTATTTCTCTACCGAAAGCAACAGCAACAGAAAACAATCAACCATATTTAACACGAATGCATGCACTTCTTGTTAAACAAAAAGCAAAAAAAGGAAAAATACAGCATACATACATATGTACATCTGGGGACAACAAAACAGTTTCACCCATAAAGTTTCCAAGTTTCGAAACCAAATGCAACGCTGGCTGTTCCTGTTATGAAAAACAAAATTCGTAAAATTTATCAAAGGGCGCGAAGCGAACAACCCTCAAGAACCTCTATACATACATACATATGTAATAATTTACCAATAAGTTTGCTATTTTTGTCACCATGCGTGTTGGCGTTAAATAAACAAAACTGACACAGACATAAAATTATAATTGAAAAACTTCACATAATGAAAATAAACAAATTGCATTTATGCTAAATTCCATACCAACTTGCAAAAATAAAAGTGAAACTGTATTTATATTTACATTTTATATACATACATATGTACAGACACACATAGATACATATGCATACATACATACATGCATATGTATATTATGAGTGTTTAAAATTTAAACAGAATGAAGTGTTGTTAAGAGTTAATAAAAAACATTTTAATTTAAAATACATTTTTCATATAAATATAAAATTGCTTTCTGAAAGAGTTTTATATAAAATTTATTTTTTTTAATACTCCTGCATATACAAAATACACACGAACGTTATAATTACATACGATGGGCAAATTTTGCATTTGACAGTGAGTCAACAATAATATTAATTTTTTTTTATACAATTTCTTGAAACAAAACTACGCAAAACTCCAGTTGCACTACAGAGTTATGTGACCTTTTTCAAATTTTGTTTAGGATCTGTTTTAGTTTTTCATGGTACATACATACATACATACATGCATATGTACATTAGTGTGTTAAAAAAAATTTTTTTTTGCTTTTCAAAAAAGTCGAGAAACCCTGAGTTTTGGGTTAAATTCGATTTTAACAACCTCTAAACCTCTTCCGAAAAATGTGAAAAAAAATCACAAAAATACTTTATCTTATAAGCTTCCAAAAAATGTTGGGGCAAAAGAAAAATGTTTTAGTTGGGACACACTAATGTACATGTAGTTAATGGTTTGCAATCATTTGATATGGAGCTATTTGTCAAAACGATAGGTAAAACTATTAAAGAAATGAGAAAATAAGCTTGAAAAAGTATAAAATGAGAACAAGGAATGAAATAAGTATATGTATGTATTAAAGCCCTGCACAAGACCATTTATAAGACTTTTCAAGACATGAGAGATTTTTCAAATGCTTTACTACAGCAAAATATTATAAAACAAACGCTCAACAACACATTTTTTTCAGTTGTTTGTCTTGCCAAGTGTTTTTAGCGTTTGTTTTAGAATGTATCTCTCATGTCTTAAAAATCTTATAAATGGTCTTGTGCAGGACACTAGTATGTATATACATATGTACATATGTATGTACAAATATTCCATGTATTTACCATTCGAAATAAATTAAAAGTAAAAAAAACTTGTTTAAAAACAACCTTTTATTTAAATGCCTTAAAAAGAAAAAAAATTTAATTTTCATTTAAAACTTTAACTATCAACTTAAAACGTCATTGTGTAATGACGTTATAAGTTGATAGTAAAAATATTAAAGGAGGTTTATTTATATATAAAAAAATATATAAAAAGGTTTTTTAAAGAAGTTTTTTATTTACTTTTTAGTTATCTAAGGGCAGGATTTAGACTCTAAGGATAACGGACTACTTATTTTTAATGCTCTCCTACAGTATGGTTGTCAAATGAAAGGGCTTTCTGAGAATAACTGGAAGACAGGATTTATACTAAATTTAAGAGTGACTTCACTTAAATTTTCGAATTGCATCATCCAAAGTAAACGTGCATTCAAAGTTTCCAGCTCAATCGGTTGAACAGCCTTAGTTACACATATTGAAAGTTAGTGTAGTTTACAAAAGTTTAAAAACAAAGTTTCGAAATATTAAAAGTTATTTTCAAATTAACATGACAACTTTCACATTTGTCACGACAGACAAACCATCAATAGGCAGATTTCTAAAAGACAACATCCCACTCCAAAAAAATAAGGAAAAATAATTAGAAAACAAAAGAAAGCAGCTCAAAATAAATTTAGGACCTAATTGTCTAAATCACGTCACCAAACTGACATTTACATGTAAACAAAAATGACATTTTGAAAATTGGTTTTTGTTGTTTTTTTGTGTATAAAAATTATAAAAACCCAAGCAAGGCCTGAATTCGTTTGCTTTTCTTCTTCAATGAAGAAATTGTACGAAAAACAGAAACATATTTAAAATTTTTTAAATTGTGGCGACGTGATTTGGGCAATTAGGGATTTTATTTCAAAATACATATCGTTACCTTAATATAGAAAGGCCCTAACTATTTTTTTTTTAAATCGAGATTTTTGCATTTTTCGATGCATTAGATGTTCTTCTATCGAAATACATAAAAAACTTGATTTCAAAAAGATAATGAGTTAGGGCCTTACTCTTTAAGGTATCGATATATTTTTGTACATAAATATGTAAGTTATATGAATTTATTTGTATAAATGTTACACATTGAATAAAAATCCCTCTTCAATATTAAAACAAACAAAAATAAAATTGACTAAAAGCAACAACAGAATAAACACAGAGAAGCACAAAAATAACCAAAATCAAGTTAAAACCAATTGTGCACAAAAGCGAATAATTAAAAAAAATGTTAAGTAAATTAAATCCATTTAATGAAATAAAGTTACCCTTCGCATAAAGCTAAAACTTTAACAAGAGGAAAATATGGTAAAAACATAAAAGATAAATAAACAAACAAGACAAAAAACTGAATCAATTAGAAGTTTCTTTCATTCGTTTTGCTTTGTCAACTGCTAAAAAAATATATCTAAAAACAATAAACATATTTTGCAGCAATGAAATACAAAAACGAAGCGAACTGAAATAGAATTTAATTTAATTGAACATGTTTGGACTTGCTTATTACACATAATTAAACTACATAAATAACTTCAATTGAGAGCAAAAAGTTGTTAATTTCAGATTGATTTTAGCGGCAAAAATCTTTCCAATACTTATCTTCAGCTCGGGATTTACCCGAAAGATGATATTGCAACTACCAAATAGAGTAGTAACTGTTAATCATAAAATTGCAAATAATAATGGCAGCATTAACAAAAAAACTATACTTGTTATATACATGCATACATACATAATATGTTAATTTTATAGTTTTCCGGTTAACAGCCACATCATCAATTTGAACTTTTGCTAAAAACTTTACCCTTTAGAACTCTACAAAACAAATTTTTTTTTAACAAATTTCTACAGAACTTTTTCTGGTCTATTCATTATAATCCAACTAACACTCAGCCTGTTCGATCTTAAGCAACAATTTAAGTTATTATTTTTATTATGGTTTCGATTTTTTCATTTGCCTCCTCTTTTTCTTTTTTAGCAACCGAACCACACACACATCGAACAAACAAATTAAACACCTTTCAAAATTTATGAAAATTTTGCTAACAACCAACCAACCAGAGTTGGTTGGTTGGCAGCGAAACGTTCAACACTTTACCTACTTAATTGTTAGTTTTGATTGTTTCTTTCAATGTGTGTTTATTATAATTATTTATTTATTTTTTTTTTTGTACGATAAATACTTATTCTTGTGGCTTGTTTTATGTGGTTGATGGAGTTGTTGTTTACTGAACAAACAAAAAATCGTAACACAACAGCAGCAGAACCAAACTTCACTCACACTGGCATTCATTTAAGTGTTAAAATTTTGTTTAAAAAAAATAATCATTAAAGAAATAACCGCAGATTGTTTTGGCTTTGTACTCTTCATGTACATACATACATATGTATGTGGTGTTGCTGTATATGCACATTTTCCGCATTTTCTTTTTGCATGTATGTATGTATGTATGTATGTATGTGTGTGTTTGAAACAATTTCAATGCTTGTTTTTGTTTTATAAAAATTTAACAAATTTTGTGTGTATTTTGCTCTCAGTTTATTTGTGAAACTTGAAAAAACTTTCTGCATAACAATTGTTAAACTTAAATTACTTAATTATTTTATTCTCTCCTTTGGCACACTCTGGCGGATTTTTTTAAAATGTGGTTGAAAACATATTCTGCGTGTGTTTATTTTTTTTTTTTCATATAAAATGAAAGATTCCAAAAAATAAAAATGGTTTGGAAATTTAATGAGAGGAGATCTTTAGTCACTAAGATTTCGAGATTTTCATCAAAATTTACTGCCTGATTTTTGGTTTTAAATTCTGATATTTGATTACGGTTAGGAAGGGTGGTGCTACAACACACCTAAACTGGGAGACCCAGTTGGATCCATAAGCTTTAAAACAATTTTCAATAAAATCTTCGTATATCTAATAAGTCCCACTTTTTCTTCTATTCCAGCTCATATTTTTAGGGTTCCGTACACCAAAGGTAAAAAAAGGAACCCTATTGTGAGAACCCTATTATGAGAATTAAAAATTAAAATTAGGAACACATGAGCATCGAAAAATTTTTAAATCCCATGTAATATACATATAATTGTGTGTACATATGTGTATTGGCATTTGAAATTTTTAAAATTAGTGTGTTTTTATATAGACTAACACAATAAACACTAAAATGAAAAAAAAAAATTAAAGGGTGGTCCATCAGTTAATGCAATTTTGACTATGTAATTTTGACAACTTGCTACATCTTGGAAAACGTCTCTTGAAATTTTTAAAAACGGTAAAACTAAAAAATCCAATAAATACAAAATCGACAAACAAAAAAAATCGCCAAAACTTAAAAAAAAATCGCTAAAAATTAAAATAAATCGTCAAATTCAAAAAAATTGCCAAAACGAAAAAAAACCGCCAAAATTAAATAAAACGCAAAAAAAAACCCGAAAAAAATCGTCAAAGCGCGAAAAATGCGCCAAAACCAAAATAATTGTTTATATGAAAAAACAATCGGCAAAATGGAAAAAAATCGCCAAAAAATAAAATAAAACCGAAAAAATTCTCAAAAGTGTCAAAACTAAAAAAAATTCCAAAATTTCCAAAAGAAACGAAAAAATCGCCAAAAAACAAAAAATATCACCAAAATAATCATAAAAAAATGCCAAAATTAAAATGACTTCAAAAACCAAAAAATTCGCCAAAACGAGAAAAAAAGTGTCAAAACTCAGAAAGCGCCAATAAACTCAAAAAACCCCAAAACTAAAATAACGCTTAAAACAGAAAAAAATCCAAATACAAAAAAAAATACCAAAACTATAGTTTATATTGGCTAAAGTTAGTATTGAATTACAGATCTCGTGTCCCTACGGAACCCTTCGTGTGCTGGTCAAAGTCGCACTTCAATGAATTTATTATTGCATACTTTTAAAACGTATTGACAGTACATGAAGCTGAGTACTCGTTTCTTTTCCGCTCGTATCTCTCTCCTAGAAACTAATCAACTTAGCAATAAGACTTGCATTGCGTAAACTGGGAGTAACCAAGCATGGAATTTCTTAGATTAAAGTTTTAGGTGTTGGCTGAAGTAGTTAGTGACTACTCATACTATGATGACGATCGTAGGATAGTATATAAATCCATAATTTTAAAATCCCAAAATCAATAATTTATAAATATCCTAAATACTGAATGTCAAAATTCCGAACTTTAAAATTCAGAATTTCGAAATCTTTAATTTAAAAATCCCAAATTTAGATAATCCCCGATTCTATTTATTAGATTGCTGTTTTCTAATTCTTTGATATTTAAAGTATGTACATACGTCCAATTGTACATGTAATCTATTCTTCTCTCTATCCCATTGTGCAGAGTCACTTTATATGTTATTTTTCGTTTCCAGTAATGAAAACTATTTATTGGAATGCTATAGTTGAATTCAATTGAGAAATCCTTTTCGAGTTGTTAGCATAACATTCAACACATATTATTATTATTTATGTTAAGCTGTAGTCATCAATTAAACTTATATGGTATATAGTTATACACCTCAAACAAAACAAAAATATATTTTAAAGATATATTCACACGAAGTTACTGTGTAGGTGTAACATGTGCGTAAACTTGAATGTTCCTTTAACATTTTTCGTCAAACTGAAAGTGGAAGAGAATGCACAAGCATAAAATAGTTTAAATTTTCTAACTATAAACAATACATATATGCGCCTGTCCCACACTTACATTCAAAATAAAAACAAATTTTAATAATTTGTTTGTTTTGTTTCTTTTTCAAACGAATTTTAATACAGTCAGCCTTATCGCGGTTGGCGTATTTTGACTTTTATTTCGACGTTTTTTTTAAAGATTAAAGAATGCTGCAACACTTGTTCTTTAATTTAGGACGAAGCTGTCGTATTCGAAGTCGAAATACGCCAACCACGATAAGCCAGTTTTTGCAACAAGTCGAACGTTGTCGTAGGCCCTAAAATTCATAAAATAAAAAGAAGTTCAACCTAGGTACAAATTACCTAACTCGTATTTAATCATTATTTCAAATTCATTGAACATGAACGCTCAAGATCTACAAGTGTAGTTATTGCCCAATTAGCCTGAGCAAACTTTAGGCAATTCTTTCTTTAGAATGTCATCTTATATATATATGTATGTACAAACATATTCAACTTTTATTTAAATAAAATAAAAAAATTTATTACAAACAACTTTGAATTACATTCAAAGGAAATAAGAATTTTTCATGCGAATGTACACTACGAAAACAACTTTATCGAACTTTTCAAAAGCAAAAGCAACGTATGAGTGTTTCATTCAGTATACTAGAAACATATTACTCACACGTATTTGTTTGTTTGTGTATGCAAACATTTTCGTATCTTTACTAGAAATGTTATATAGAGCAAATGAAGAGATTGTTGAAGCTAAATTTAAACACAAATATACCAAATGAATGTGACATTGAGGTCCTTTGAATTTAGTTAAACTGTTTGAATGTAAGAACTCTAAGAGCAATGTGTAAACCTACATATTTATTAATTTGCGCACTAACTCAACTACATATGTATAGTATGTATGTATGTACATATATATGTATATATTTGTCAATCTACTAAAACATTTGCCCACACATATGCACATCCAACATGGATTTATTACCATCAAATCAACTGGTAAAGAGAATGTCTTTTTTTAAATGGTGAAAAAAGTGAAATAAAAAATAAACAGAAAACAAAAATTTACTAACAACAAAATGTGCACATACACTAGTGGCAAAAACTAAAGCAACTGAGGTAGTATTATCACAATTCCATAGCAGTATTGTAAAAAAAAAAAATATTTAAATGGGCTTAGCAGTTCCTATTACAAACCTTTAGCACTGTATTGACCTTTTACCACCAAATTTTTGTAAAAATTTAATTTAAATCATACGTGCCTTGCAAAAACTAACGCAACTCACATTAACTTATTAAAATTTTTAAATCTATTTTAATAATTAATGGTATATCCATTATTTTTCAAAACAGCAGCACATATTCTGGGAATTGCGGTAATTGACTTGTCAATTTCGCTTTTAAAAACCCTTTACCGTGCTTCTTTCTTTCGATGAAAAAATTTCGTTTCTTCGACCCTTCGTCCCGTTTTATCTTTCTGTCGACCATATCTACTAAGTTCTATGTAGGGTTTAAATGAGGTAAATGAGGACTGCCCATTTAAGTAAATTATTATTTGTATCTTGAATCCAGGACTTAAGACGTTGCAAAGTATCCTTTGGATTGTTATCGTGCTGAAACACCCATCAAAAGAGGCATTTTATCTTTTTTAGAGGAACAAGTGCGATATTTCTTTCTAATAAAGAGTATCAGCTGAGCAGAATAAAATAAAATACATATTATTGTTTTTTATGGGAATTGTTACAATTTAAGTTAAAAAAAAATTTTTAACGCATCTATAATCCCAAATTATTATTTTACTTATTAAGTAAATTATTTTTTATTAAAAATCTAATCCATCCATCTAATGTGCATTTCAAAAAAAAAATAAATAAATATTGTTACTTGTAATTATTATTGCAAAAAAGTGAAGGAACACTAAAGGTCTTCATTTCAGTTTTTTTTGTTGGAAAAATTTAAAAATTTAATTTTTTTACAACAAACACATGAAAAAAAATTTGAAAAAAAATTTTGATTTTTTTCCTGTGTTTGTTGTCAAAAAAATTAAATTTTTCAATTTTTCCAATGAGAAAAACCTGAAATGAATACCTTTACTGTTCCTTCACTTTTTTGCAAATAAATAAACAAAATAAAAATCATGTCTTTCTTAACTTCGAAATGGTTGGTACACATATTTGCGTGTATTTGTATACTCATGTAGATCTTTAAATATATATGTATGTATATTAAACAACCAAGCATTTAACTATTAGCACATTTGAAGTTGTTGACGGCAAACATAAACAAGCCAATCACTTCATAACTGTTTCTTTTATGCTGCAACTGCTATTTTGATTGTGCTTCTAATTTTGATGAACACTTGGCTTTCGATACAACAAACCGTAGATAATCCAACTAAAGTTACTGAATTGGATTAAAAGTAAAAAAAAAAGAATTCGTATTTGTACAACAAACGTCATAATATTCATGTAGATAAGAGTTTTCTTAATGCAAATATTAAACTGGAAATATACGTAAATAAGGCAAACAACGCCTTATGCAAAGTAATATTTAAAATTAATGCAACATATTCCCACATATTCATACTTGTTATTGGAGACTTCGTTACCTTTGAATTTTTATCTTTGCTTCAACAAAAACCACTTTCCTTTATTTTCTCCATTAATTAGTCTTTATTGTACATAATTAAATTATTCTCATATATAATTTACAACATTCTCACAAATTGTAGCTGAATTTTTTTAAAACACATAAACGGTATTTGGACAGCTTATAGCTTAATATTACTTAAACAAATGATTCTCGTATATTTTACAGATATTTACAAAAAAACAACACAACACAAAGTGATAATGGTGGCACATGTTTCAGACATTAAATAACTGTTAAATAGCTAAATAAAATTTGTCTGAAATGGTTTCATTACAAAATATAAAAGTAGGTATAATGACAACTAAGTGAGTGACATCAAGACCTCAAAGACAGACGATTTTTTTAAGAAAGAAATTTTTTTTTGCAAAAGCGTAAGTCTATTGAGAATACTCTACACATTTACACTTTATCATCCATTTAATTTAAGCCACTTATGACAAGTCAAACTATTAATTGAAAATATTTTCTTCGATTTATATCTTAATATATACATATGTATGTATCTCATAATTGAGTAAATAATCATATTGAACGAATGAGATATACATACATACGAGTATGTACATAAATATAATAATTCGGTTTTATTTCCGTTTCATTTTTATTTTTATCCGTTACTCATAATGGGTTAATTAATTCGTTGATTTATTATAACTTATTAAATGCATGTAATTTTTATTTGTTTAATTTTTTTATATACATACATACATAAGTATATAAAATTACTTACGAATTATTAAATATAAATACATACATACATAGAGTTATTATAAAAGCAATATAAAAAAACACATACTTACTCGAACATTCATAATAGATATACAATACACTTGGAAAAAGGACTTATTCGAATATTCAGCTCAGATTGCTTGGTTTTATTATACGTGGGCGTGTATGTAAGTGTTATTGTGTATGCATATGTGTATGTGTGCGTGTGTGAGTGTGTTTATTGGATGGCATGTTACATGTTTATCCTTTTGAAACTATTCACACATATTTGCCTGAAAGAGTTACTTTTATTTCAAATGCTTGTATGTGTATGTATTTATGTGTGTATGTGTAGCAACTCGAACTCTCTCAATCGCACTGTACCTTTAATTTGCTTATTACACATTAATTTAATAACATTATTCGTAATAATTATTTAAATTAACTTATCACCGCATTATGACGTGCTTCATATCGTTGCTACTAATTCCAATTTTATCGACATTCCCATTTGTTCTTGCTGGAATTGTAACCTGTCTGTGGCATTTTGAAAAGCGTGAATATTTGATTTCACTTTTATATATTTTGCACGATGGTTTTATTAATGCTGCTGTTGCTGTGGTTGTTGTTCTTTTTGTTTTTATTGCTGTAGTTATGATTCTACTGCCATCATCATTATTATTATTATTGTTATTACAATCATAATCATGTTCGTAATTGTTACCGTTAGAATACTGAAATTGCTGTGGTGGCTGCTGACTCTGGCTTTGCCGAAGATGCTGATGGCTTTGTCGCTGTCTCTTCACTAGACAGTTTGTTTTATGGTTTTGTAAAAATTTCATTCTATGTTGTGCCTGCTGTCGTCGAAGTTCTCTTTGTTGTTGTTGTTGTTGTTGCACAAGTCTTAAGAGATTTAATATGTTTTTGTTAAATATTTCAAAAAGTAAGCTACTTAGCGCTGGTAGTATCATACACATAAATCTTGTAATACTATTACGATTCAATATATTCGATTGGGCAGAAGAATGAAAATCTGAAAAAGAAGAAATAAAACACGAATATTAATAAACTCATTGGGTTTCTTTCAGATCACAAATAAATGTAGAGCATAAAGAAAGCGTTATGTCAAATCTTTTATTTAAATGATTAAATTAAAAAGAATGAGATTGCAATACGAATTTATGACTTTATTTTCTTAAGTAACATTTATTGAAATATTTCTCAGTACACACGCACACTCGTTTTATCTGATATATTATTTGCGGAAAATTTTTCACCTTCTTAAAAAAGGGCTTTTTATAAAAAAAAAACTTAAAACAATTCCATTGACGATTTTTGCCAATTACTTTATTTAGTGAAGAAGTGAAGTAAAACAAATACAAGGCAAAAATAAATAAGTAAATCACGTGTTTTATGTATGTACAATAAATAATAAGGCGCATGAATGGTGTTGTTATTTCTTCTTTGCATTGAATTTTTTAGTGCTTTTGCTACATTCGTTTACAGCCTTTTTTGCTTTATATGGGTACAGACGAGTATAATCTGGACTGGTGAAAGTTATTAACTGCAATAGAAATACATCAAATTCTTCAGTTTAAATGGAATGACTCAAGTGCTGAAACAAACCATATCTAAAAGGAAATGAGAAATGCAAGTTGAGCAAAAGTTTCAAAAATTCATGAAATTCTAGGATATAAATAAGCAAATCAACAAATATCTTTAAAAATTTTATAAAAATTGGTATTTTTCTTATTTAATAAAGTGACCTTTTATAACCAGCCTATATGCTATGTGACATGTTTTATGTGTAAAACATTTTCTAAAATCTATGCGCATAGTATAAATTAAATTTGTTTGCTGTTTGACCCAATATAGGTAGTTGAAACGAATTTTGCAAAAAATAAAGCAGTCCTAACCAAGTTTGATGCTTGGGACGGTTAATTATTAAAAATGTTGTGAATGTGAAAATTAACTTAACTCACTTTTATAATGTGTTATATATAATTCGTTATCGTCTTCAAATTCATCATTATGATCATACGGAAATAACTCAGGAGATCTACCCGAAGCCAATATTCTAGGTCTATCTTCCTCTATATGTTTCTCGGTCTCAGCATGATAAATACGATGTATTCTTGCAGAGCATTTCAGCTGTAATAGGTTGAATGAATTAATTAAGGAACATAAAAGTGAAAGTGGATAATTTTATCAAAATTTTACCTTTAAACGTCCTCTTATGAAGTGCTGTAGAGTTACGATGAAATTTATTTCTAACACCGAACTTTCCAGCTGTTCTTCCATGTGCTTTTGTACTTCAAATGTGCGCAAGTAATTGGGAGGGACCTACAAAAAATATATATACAGAAAGAAAATATTTAGCAATTTAAAATTATATAGTTGCATACTCAATTATTGTTATACGAGTATTATTATGTAATGTGTTTCCTTTATAATATAAAATAATTTGTTTTGAAATTATTAAAAATTACTGAGGGTATTCATATCAGTTTTTTTCCTCGTTGGAAAAATGGAAAAATGTAATTTTTTACAACAAACACAGGAAAAAAATTTTTAAAAAATTTTTGAATTTTTTTTCCTTGTGTTTGTAGTCAAAAATTACATTTTTCCATTTTTCCAACGAGGAAAAAAATTGAAATGAATACCCTAACTTTTTAATTTTTTATTATTTCTATTTTTTTTAATATGACTATTTGAAAAATTAAAGTTTCTTTAAATAACAATTATATTTACATAATATCGTTTTCCAATCGGTTTTGTTAACCCCCGATTAAAAAAAGGGTTGTTATAAGTTTGTAGTGTGTGTCTGTGTCTGTGTGTCTGTCCGTGTCCACGTACAGGGCAAACGGCTGGACAGATTTTTATTTAGTTTTTTCTGTTTAAAAGGTGACTTGAACCAGAGGGATCTTAGCCATGATTTAAGAAAATCGGTTCAGCCGTTTCTCTAGATATATTCGGGGTTTTTAAAATTTTTAATTTTTGTTATGTCTAAACAATTTTTTCTCACACACCTGATTATCTTGCTTTTGCCAGTGACATACTCATTCATTTATGTCTCTTCTAGGAGTATTTGTAATAGCAACAAAGAAATGGTAGTGATACAAAGCTAATAAAAATAACAAAGCTTTTCAAAGCCCTGCATATTACTTTAATCACTATCAGTACTGCCGTAAATGGGGCTAAAACTAAAATAAACATACATTCATACATTTATATACATATTAAGCTATACACAATATCAATGTTGAAAACTGACAGACAGACGTATTAACACTTGCAAAAAGTACAGCAATATTGAGTTGGTAGCCTCAACGTCTGTCATCTAAAATTACTTTTTGGTTAAATGGAACGAAAAAGAGCAATACTTAACAAACAAGTGGAACGAATATATGCGAAAGAACTTTAATATTTTTCAAGTTCTTTTTTTTTAATTTCTATTGGCCAACCAGAAAGAATAAAAAATATGCTTAAAAATATCAATAACCATCTATTATGCATTTCAATATTTTGCGCAATTTCCATTTTAAGTGCAGCATAAATCAAATCTAAACCGAACTAATGAATTTCTTTTTCAATGTTATTTCTTTCATTTTTTCCCTCAAACTTTTTACGTACTGTGTGTGGTATATACATACATACATACATATGTATGTATGTGCTCGTACTATTTACATTCATACCGAGATGCCATTTACACAGATGTATCCAACATTGAACTTAGGGGGCACTCGTTTTAAGTGCCGTGTGTAGATGTATTTGTGCATATTGTTGTTGGCGTTGTTTTTGTTACATTGGCACACTAAGTAACTGTCAAATGCATGAACCAAACTTATACTGTTTCATGGAAAGTTTAAGAAGAAAAAAAGCCCTGGTAGAAGAATAAAACTGAAAAAATAGAAAATAATAACAATTTCTAAAGTCCATCGTATCGAACAGAACAGAAGATGTAAAGAAAATACAGTCAAACGCATAAAGTTTTTCATTTAGGAACTGTTTGTGTATGTATGCATTTACATATGTATGTATGTGTGTGTTTGCATGGAAAATATTAAATGTTGGCCCCAACAAGAGAAAATGAATAAAAAATATTGCTAATGAATGCTATATTGCACATAACTTATTTGTGGGTTTTTTATGTTAAATTCTTTTTATGATCTTATTTTTTTCACATTATGTTTTCTTCAATTGTGACTGTGTGTGTGTTTGAGAGTTTGTTTGTATTTGTGTGTGTGACTTATTCGAAAATTTTTCACATGAATGTTAAAAATTCAATTTTAATGTCAATACGTCTGCTCTGTTTCTCAAAATCAGTATTTTTTTTTTAAATCAAAAACCTTGCACATAAATATAACTTCAATAAAAAATTCAATAAACTCGTTGAATCAATTTTAATTTTTTAGTTCTGTTTGAAAAAAAAAATGTGTATGGATATAGAAAGAAGGTGATTTTATTTTTAGTATGATATACAAATACATTCAATGTCTTGGAATATTATTGGGGAGATTTGAAAGTGCACATACATACATACTTAATGGAAATATAATAGTCATTGGTGTAGCTACAAATTTTTTTAGGGTGATGTCCAAGAGTAATTTTAAAATACATAAACAATTACCTACATGCAATTTTTTATAATTCTTGGAAGGCAACAGCAATTTCACATTAATCGTAATAATTTATGTATCTATAACAACGGTTTGTTGGAAGTTCTTTAAAAATGTTGATGTTATTTTCCAAAAAGCTGTTTTTTCATAAATTACCAATTATCAAGTCATTAAATTATATTTACCTGTATGTCATTTATCCACCACGTTAAATTTGCTGCTGGTTTTGAGTAATCGGAAGAACAATTTCCATTTATAATGTCACCCAAACGATAGCGGGAATGAATACCAGTTATGATTGGGCGTTGAGTAGGAAATTCTAAGGAGAATAATATAACATATTAATAAATGTTTTTTGTACTTAAAGCGATTTTTATAACTATAACTATAACTTATTTACCAATTACATCCATTTCTCCCCACATTATTGAGGTATGGAATGACGGAGCATCTGCTGATACTTCGCACGCGTAACGACCTGTAATCGTTGTGGAAACATTACGAAGAAAAACCTGGCTAGCATTTGATTGAATGGTCTGTAAAGACGCAAAAAAAGGTTTTATTGCAAATCAAACAACTATGATGTGTATACTAATTTTAAAAGTAAAGTTATTTATCTGAGCCAAGTCATTACACCGTACAAATTGGCGTTAAATTAAAATTTATTTGTTTGCTTTTTTTAACACGTTCTTAAAAAAAAAATATTTTATACCATGTATATCATGTATTTTGCATGAATGTTTATTTATATTTTCAGGCATCAGCAAGAAATTACATTTTGCAATTATACATTAAACATAATAATGAAGACAGGCTATTGAGTACAACCTGTCAAAATAGTAAGACATGTGGGTGGGCATATGAAATCGTTATTTGGTTCTAGTGAATATTTTTAAATTTTGAGATGACCCCCTTTAGAGGAACAAGTGCAATATGTACATAATCTCGTTAATTTTTTATTCCTTTGCTTATTTTGCTACAGTTTCCTTTTCATGGATATTTACTTAAACATAATTACACTATTATTTTCTCTTTGTCTTTTAAATTTTAATACGAAAGCAAATGTGAAAATGTAAAATAGTAAAAGAAACTTGAACTCTCATCATAATGTTTCATATTTAAAAGTCTATACAGCGAGATAAAACATAATTTTTTAGTTTTAAATATCACGTTTTTAGGGGGCATAGGAAATTTTCATATAAATTTCTATATGTACATTCCTCAAATTAAATTCCATTAAATTGTAAGCCAGAGTGCAAATTTTCAAAGGCTCAAGAAAATCCTTACGAAAGTTATTGCCATTTTCACTTTACTCTTTTTATTTTAATCCTGTTTATTGCAATAAGTAATTTACATTGGTCTACACCCACCCGAACCGTCTGTATTTAATGCCAATATTTAATATAAAAAATCAATTCCCATACTCTTTTTTGTTCTTATCCATTTTCATTTCACTTTGGTATCCATTAAAAGTAAAAATTACAATCAACAACAGCAGCAACAACACCAATACCGGCCATTTTTCAAATTGTTTAAACATTATTTTTGAAGACCCCCCCCCTGTTTATTTTAATGGCATGTTTTTATCTTACTTCTTCCTTTAACTTACATCCACGTTTAAACCATTTGTTGATGGGAATATTTTCCATGCTGGATTCTCTTTTGGTGTGTAACGATAAAATTCACGCCGTCCTCGATACCATTTCACCGTATACAGTGTGTCGTTTTCAATGTCGTAATTACAGATTAAAATCGCATTATCACCACGTTTAACCGCCAACGGTATAGTCACACTGACATTTCGTAAGGCCAGCATAAAATCTGTAAAGAAAGACAGACAATGCAAGAACTAAATAGCGTGAGTTAATGGAACTGATATAAAAAAAAGACAATTTTTTTTCAATTTAACACTTTTTATATTCAAGCATTAACGATTACTTAATAAATATATAAAGTTTAAGGCCAGCATCAGTCGATAAAGATATTGCCTTTGACCACCGCCTTCCTATTTACCATGAAAAGTGACCTCTCGCTCTCACTCGTACGTTAATTTTAAGAATTTCAATTCCACATTCTAGCTTGGATTATTTTTTGTTAACAAACATACAAAAAAGAATATTTTGAGTACAAACTTTATTCATATTATTTCTCTACTTGTTTATTACACCATTACACTGGTGGCATAAAACATTTAAAGTTTTTTTATTTTGGTTTTCTATACTTTAGACTCTTGACCATTAGTTGGGGTTGTACTCGTACATTGAAAAATTAAAATAAGAATGTCGCAAATTCGGTTTTCTTAAAAAAGTAGAACTTGCAATTGCCAGAAACAGATTTAATAAAGCTTTTAATATATTTTCCATTATTGAAAAATTCCATTTGCTTGGATTTCCTATTTTTACAAAATTTGTTGCACGTTACTTTTCTCTTTTGTCGATTGGAAGTAAAAGAAATGAAATAATGCATCATGCTCTAAAAATTTGTTTAATTTTTTTTTAACAAATTCCTATCACCAAATGAAAATAGTTTTGCGTAACAAAGTTCAAGCTTACGAAAAGAGCGATATTGTATATTAAGTACTAACGTTTGCTTGCAACCATAATCTCTTTAGTCTTATGAATATCAATATTTCCTTCGAACTGTTTGGGCTAAACTTCAATTACAAATACAAAATGTGTATGCGAAAACTACTTAAACTGAAAATTAATTTATCTGTACGTACATGTATGTATGTATGTATGTATAAACGTATGGATTGATGAAAGTCTTTGTTAACATTATTGGGCAATTGATGTTTGTGCCAGCAAACACAAGACAATAGAAATTATAGTTCAAGTGGTAAGTTGCTACTGAAATAATTAATTAAATTTATGGCTGTTTATTCTATCAGCAGAACTAATACTTCAATGCTTGCAGTATAAGAAGGTCTTCTAAAATAAATAGTGTTAAATCAACGTAGTTTTCCAAAGGGTAGCGGGAGAGAGTGAGTGAGAGAGATAGAAAGCGGAAAGGGGATTCAAATGTTAGTCATAAAGATCATATTTGCATAATGTTTTATACTATCTAAAAATATGTACTCGTATATTTATTTTTACGTTTGTTTTTTTTTCTTTCAAACAAAAAATTTTAATACTCTATGACAATATGAACTTTATGACTACCGTTTGAATCCACAACTGTATTTATAATAGATTTGTAAAAGGCAATATCACAATGAAATAATTTTAAATTACTAAATTTAATTTTAAAAATTTAGGATAGAAACTATTTCCTTGACCATTGGAGAAAATGTTATAAAAACGCTCACATAAAACTGTTAACATATGTATGTATGTGTGTGTGTGTCTGTGTTTAAGGAAAGAAATATTTAATTATTTTTAGTCTTTAAATTTTTTTGTTTACACTTAACTCTCACCCAAAGGATCACAAGCAAAAGTGACAAGTTTCTGGTTTTACCGGAATATTTTCCTGGTCTGCTTTTGCATTATACAGGAATGTTTCACATTGTATGAGAAGTATGAGCAAAAAATAAAATTATTCATACTGAAGTGTGATTTCCTGTGACACAAGTGCCTGACTTATATATTTGCATAACCCCAGGCAAGCCACAAAAAATATATATTAAAAAAAATTATATTATTTTACTACACATACACGTCCAAGTAAATATGCATGGCTGGCAGAAAAAAATTAAACAAAAATATATGTATGTACATATACATAACGCGTATGTACATATATATATGGAATATAAAATAAAATGGTCCCTCAAAAATTAAAACAGCTCTGCAATAAATAGTTACAAAATGTTTGTACAAATTCAATTGAAAGATATGTTACAACAATTGCTAAACTTGATTCTTGAAATCCTCTCATAACTTAGTTTATATCCTAAAAATGTTTAATCTGAAAAGGATCAACAGGACTACTGTTTTTAATGGAGCAACCGAAATACGATTTTGAAGTAGTTAACATTACCTGAGGGTTACAAGATCAAGATTTGCCTTTAGAGTTTCAGTACACTCACATTTTTTTTTACTAATGCACTCATATTTTTAAAAGTTGATGCGAACTTGCTTTAAAATTTTTTATAAAGTTTTGTTTCAATTAATATGCTGATAACGCTGCTATTTTTAAAATCAAGTTTTCGAGACGATAAGATCTTGATAAAGGAACTTGCTTTTAACATGCGTCCATATGAGATATGTTATAAGAAAAACTTGAATCGATTTTTTTTTAATTTAAAATAAATAATAATTAAAAAAAGCTGCAATACGAGTATATATGATATCACTTAATTGTGAATAAATTCAGAATTCATAGAATGATTTTTAATAAATTTAGCTCATTTTATTCATAACATATGAATGTATCACAATTAATAATAAAATAAAAAATTTTCTTCAGTTTAAAATTTTAATGAGTCTTTTAAAACACGATTTTCTTAGTTTTTTTCAAAAAATTTATTTTTTTGTATAAAACTTTCGGAATATATCCGAAACTATAAGACTATTGAGAAATGAATACGGAAATAATTTAAAGGCCAATTTGTTTCCTATCCTTCTATGTATGTTTTTATTTAATCAAAGAACTTGTTCTCAAGTGCAAATGCAAATTATGTGATGCAGCATCCCCTTTTTTGTTAATAACGGAAAATCTCGAGATACAGAGTCAATTCGAAAAACTGATTTAGAGGGATTGATACACAGTACTTAGTGTATACAAATTGACTACGAAACCTTTGACCTTACACAATAAATTTCAGTTTGTTGACTTGTGTTGCCAAATTCCAAAATTGTTCATAACTTTTAAGATACCGGCTTTAAAATTTTATGGTAAGCGACAATTTACAGACGTTAAACATATTTAAATATTTATATACTGAGAGCTTTAGTTTTTGATGCTTACTCTCACGACACACATGTGCCCAAAAAAGCGTAACCACTAATTACTAATGAAAAACTGTGATTCAGACGCGTATTTATTAAGTTAAATTGTTTCATACATAATTAAGAGACAATTTTGTAGAATCCAACATGATTGGAAACTGTTTAAATCAACAAATACATCTCAGAATCCGGTTACGCTTTTTTGGGGACATGTGTGCCAGATGAAAAGCGGGTGCCAGACACATCAATATTCAGGTCAATATATGTGTTTATTTGCTTTTTTTATAAAAAATATTCACACCAATAGTATATATGAGACTATTTTTGGTAAACAAAAGCACACAACCACATAAATTGAAGCTAAATATTTATGTGTCTGGCATACGCTTAATGGTAGAATTAATCGATTTGTATAATGTTACTTTTGAAATATCGTTTAAGTCTGGATATTAGTTAGTAGATATGTGAGATTGCGAGCGAAAGTGTCAGCTGTTACTGTATTTCTGTTTGCTTTATACATTTGTATGTATGTGAGAGATAAGTTAACGTTTGCTCCAGAAAAATCTATTTTCTGTATATTTCTACCTCACATACGTTACGATACATATTAAATAAACAGCAACATGTTTTATTTATGTTACAGATTTTTTCAGCTGATTCATAAACTCACAATACGAATCTACTAATTCTACCATAAGCTCGGCCTAAAGGCTCAGTTAGCCGACTGTAATATAATGTAACTGTAACAGTAGGAAATAGCTGATCGATATTGCTATGTGAAAAGTAATAAAAATGGTTATAGAGATGTAATGTAACGTACTTTTCATATGAAAATATCGATCAGCTGTTTCCTACGTTACAGTTACATTACAATAATGTTGAATAACTAAAACTTGAGTCTCGATATATGTATGTATATACATATAACGAAAAATTAACGTGAAGGTAGTTTAATGTAGTAGCACATATGTACAATGCACATATCGCTCCTTTATTGCAACAGAGTCATAACCCAAAAAGCTAGTTTTGCAGAAAATAAGTAAGTCTTCAATTAACATAAAATCGTACAAATATAGAAAAATGTTTTTTTCTCTCAAAAGGTGCGTATACAAACTTTTTATATGACATTTTACAAAAGTTCAAGTATTAAATAACGATTTGTCTGCATTACGAGTATTAAATCTAAAAACTGCATTTTTGAGATATAACTATGTTGCAATAAAGGAGCGTTTATGTATGTACATATGTGCATATAGATAGTGTATAAACTGTTGGTATATATTTTTTTAGTAAGTCTGTTAATCTGCGAAAGTCTGTCACTGGACGATAAATTGTCTACCGATTTTAAGTGAACAGCGATTTCTGTGATGTCAAACTATACGTACTATTTTATTTATACGTAATATTTAATGCTGTCATAGAAACATAAAATCATACATACATACATTTGTACATACATTCATGAAAAATAATATTTATTTATGTGTGAATTTCGAGCAACTGTCATAAATTATTTTTACTGTTGACTTTTTATTGCCCTCTGTTGGTTATTGTTTTTGTTTTTACTAAAGTTTTTGTTACTTATTTCGTTGATTTTACAATTTTAGGAGCTGAAAAGTATTGCAGAGCACAAACCCAATTTATGGTTTGAAATTCACTACCAACTCCAGTAATAATTTTTTTATCTAGTATTTTCAAATTTTATTATTCCTGCCACTATTATGTCTATTATTTTATTTGTTTCTTATGTTGAGATAATAGGAAAAATTTAAATAGACTGCCTTCATATGTATAAGCAACAGTTAAAGCGATTGCTGATCACTTTTCACCAGGGACCGTAACGGTTATAAGTTTTATTTTAAAAATATGTATGTATGTGCCCTTATGAAAGTGGTCTAAGTCATGTGTATTTTCGATTCGAAATATTATATAAATCTTAAAAAAAAAACTTCAATAAATATTTACCCCAGTGCCAAGCACTTAAAGGCTAACATTGATTTGTTAAGAAATTATATGCAAAACTCAACTTTTATTATTTTGTGATTTAATAATAAATACTGGTAACACCACCGTGTTCAACAACCACTTCACATCTTATGATGTATGATAATAATTTTGATATAATAATAATAATTTTTAGATAATAATTTTTTTAGAAAACAACTTTACTTAACATGGCTTAGCAAAGCTTTGTTAAGTTTTGTTATTTTTTTTTTGCCTACGGCCCTTAATAAATGCTAAACAAACTTTGTATTAATCGAGACTAGTGTACCTGTAAATTAAAATTTTGCATAATATAAAAAAAAATTTTGATTTGTTCAAACCTAATCTACTAAATATCTCGACACAAGAAAAATATGACTTTGACCACTTTCATAATTAAGGGCACATATGTGTGTCATTATTTCTTGGATTTTATTTATTACGCACAAAATAAAAGTTATTTCTTGATTTTTATTTATTCCTCAGAAAATAAAAGTTATTTTTGAGTTTAATTTTTTGCTTAAAAAATAACAGTTACTTTTCAATTTGTGTTTATTATTTTTTGCTTATAATAATTGTAATTTTTATGTAAGTATGTGCTCAAGTTTTAAGCTGACGCCACTTTTTATAACAAATGATATTTTAATGCCGATCGAAAGAAAAAGAGTCACTTCATCGAATGGCTAAAATGTCTATTTTAATTTGAAACTCTACATGTCGAATAAATTTAAAGTATTAGGCTAATTTCTTAAGCTATGTACTACATAGTAAATTTTAACAGTACGAGTATTTTGTCTCTCCAAAAAAATATGATTGTATGCATATACATACCCTGTCGAAAAATGTGTGGTTTACTACAAAAATAGTTAACTTATAGTTAACTTTTCTTAGACTGACTAAAAGCTAACTGCAATGTCATCCAGAAGAAACCCAAAATTAATTCTTAAGTTGAGCACGTAATCGAATTTGATGAGAGCCAACAAACTTATTGTCAGCTACTTTGAAACTCATTTCAGTTTTATGTTAACATATTGCTATTGTTATTTTAGATGGTAGCTTAGCGTAGTTCGAACCCCAGAAATTTTTTTTAATTTACTGACTACAAGGTGGTTTAAAAAAATCAACTTTAAGTTAGCTGAAAGTAATGCAGAGTGAGCCAGTTGACTACCGCCTAGGATTTCGCAATGTTGAAGTAGTCAGTTGATTACATTGCGAAGTAATCCAAGTGCCAGTCAGTACTAGTTTTGAAATAGTTAGATTAAAGTTATTTTAAAGTTAGCCAAATTTCCTACAGGGTAGGTATTTGTATGTATGTATGTATGTGCACAAATTTTTACATATGTACATATGTAAATGACACACATCATCAAAGCCCTTACTGAAACAGAGAAATAAAAAATAATATGTATTTATATGTATGTATGTATTTTGGAAATCACATTTATTTTAGCACTTAATTTGTTGGCTATTTTAATTTTATTTTTGTATTTTTTATCTTAGTTATTTTGTAATAAATTTAACGATAAAATATTGTTTATCCTTTTTTCTACTTCCATATATCAAAGAATATCGGCTATTTTTATTTTTGCTTCATTTTTAATTTGCTTTTTTAAAAAATGTATTTAAAACTTACCGCCAAAAAAAAGCCTAAGCGACATAATTTTCGAGTTAAATTTTATTTTTATTTGGGGATTTATTTAATTTATTTTTTATTTTCTATATTCGTCAAAAAAACAAAATTCAAACAATATGTGACTAAAGCTTTTGTAGCGGTTATGGCTTGATATGTATGCATCTAAGATAAAGCTGTTTGAAACCATCATTCGATATCTTTGCAAGAAAATAACAACATAACATAAAAACAATTTAAAATTTTGCAATAATAATAATAATAATAATAAAATAATAGAGGACTTAAAGTGAAGAGTTTTATTTTTGTGTACAATTGACACCAGTTGTTTTCTTTTGTATACATTTTCTGCTAAATCGCATTTATAAAACTTACAAGTGGAAGCAGTTCGAAAGAGATGTAGCATCGACTGGGTAAAATATTTTTTTCATGTCGAACAACATTAATATAAATTGGGTTAATATCTTAAGCTATGTATTCAAAATATTAACAGTATCTTGTCTCTCCTGTAAAATTTGGCTGGAATGGGTTAGCAAGTTTATACTCTAAGCCTACGATATGCATACGTTTATGATTGAAAGAAATTTCTTTTAAAATTTGGATAGATACATATTTGGGTAAATCATCGTTTTTCGAAACTCCTTTGCAACTTTTTACTAGACCAACTGCAAACAAAGTTTTCCCCATCATTAACATACGATACATATGTATGTATGGATTAGTTAGTTGTATTAATGCAAAGGGGAGGTGTATCTAGTAATGGTCTATCGAAATATGTAAAAATATCGATCTAGAAAAATTATGAGTTGGGGCCTTTTCATTAAGTTAACGATATGCACTTGTAAAAATATGTACATATAATAGGAATAATACATAACTTTGCTTATCTTCTTCAAAAATCTTCGTATTAATTATACAATAAATTATAATGTCTTAACCCCACTAAGAATGTAGAATAAACACTTTAAGAAATTTATATACGGAAAGTCACGAAATTAATTACTCTAAAATATAATTACTCTAAAACTAATAACGTGTCATATGCACATACGTACGTCAAAAAGATTGCTTATCGCCATAATGTGTTTGACCAAGTAAATGGAAATTCAACTTTAGAAATCATTTCCCTAAATAACAAAAAAATTTCATAAAAAAAGATGATATCAGAGTCGACGTAAGTACTTATGTATGTACATATATACTTTGTGATTACGAAAGTAGGTTGTACCACTAATTTGTAAAAATGAAAACATAATGTGCTACTTCCAAATTGAAAAGTTTCACATGACGTGTGAAAACTCATATTAGTAAGGTACACTGAAAGAATTTTCGAAAGAAATTCTATGAATTTCGAAATTAATCTAAAGAAAAATTCATTAAAATTCAACCAACGTCACGCTTCGTTGGATTAATGAAACCAGTTTCGTTAAAATTATTTTACTGAAAACGTCATTAAATTTATTTAGCAGTGTAATTAATGCAGTGCTATAACTTCAGCGAAACAATAAAATAATTTCGTGAAAAAAATGAAATAACTTAAATATAAAGGGGTTTCTTAATAATTAGAAAATATTGTTGTCATAAATCCAATAAAATATTTTAACGAAACCAGAATTTCAAGGAAGCAATTCCAATGAAATTGTTTCACAATATTCATGAAATTTTCATTGGATTTGTGAAATTATCATTAGATTTGTTTAGATTTAGATTCATTGGATTTATTAAACAAAATTCTTTTGGTGTAGGTGCACAAGCTCTGTAATATTTATCACTTCAGTGCTGAGAGAAGTATGTACTTCAATATACATCCTAACAAAGAAAACAGAAAAAAATTTGAAAAAATATTTAGCTCGATACACTTTTCCCAGCGACATTGTTTTTATATTTAGCCTAGTAGCTAAATAAAACGAAAAACACAATATTGCTTTCAAAAAAGTAAGTCATGTGCATTTAAATTTTAAATTGCACCAAGCATTAAACTTCAAATAGTAGGGGTGGGGGCTATGAAGGGTTATTAATAAATTGTATACACTTTTACTAACCCGATTCCCACAAAACTTAGCAAATGATTTCGGCTCTTAGAATGAATTAATTTTTTACTTAGCAAGGTAGGTGGCGCAATGCCCATTAAAGTTATACATGCATATATTATATTTCACAAGCTTTTATTTAACCGATTTTTAAGAAACTTTGCATCCACCCCTTGATATGTAAAAGTGACGCAATGTTGAGTTTAAAAAAGTGGGCGGACACTAATGTTTGACTTCGAATAGCATTATAGGTCACACATATAAGATTTTTATTTAACTGAATCTTAATTATTTTTAGCACTAAAATGCTAATTTTTAAAGTCGATTAATTTTTTAGTTTTTTTTTTTGTATACAGTTTTATTGATGTTTGGCTTTTGTTTTGATCTTTTATTGTTTTGTTATTGAGCATTTTAGTTACGCTCGAGCAGTTCTCTATAAACAAAATTTTTAAAGTTTTGTGATCAAATATATACGCGTCGTGTCAGCATGCCGTTAGCAATCAAAATTTTATGAGCGCATTGAATTATGTCATTTCTTATAAATAAATGTACATATACATATATGTACATATGTATGCACATTGAACAAGCTTGCTAGCAAACGTCTGTCTACCTTAACTTCTCCCTCTTATACTATACGAGTAAAACATTCATTCACTGACTGCTTAAATCAGCTTTTGTTTAACTTGTATGTAGTACATATGTACATACATCCATACATACGTAGATATTGTTACCTTAATATAGAAACGCCCTAACTCATTATTTTTTTCTGTTGATATGATCGTTCAGTTTTTGATACTATTGCTTTAAAAATACAGTAATGTGACCCTAAAAAATTTAAGCTTTCATATATATTTTCTCAATTTTTTTTGTTCAAGCATTTTGTTGCTTTCCTTATTGATTCTGGAATCGATCAATTTTAAATCTAGGAGAAATTCTAAGAAAACTACTCCGTAATTATACACATAATATAATCACTTCCCATATTCAATTTCATTAAAAATTCATGTTAAATAGCTGATGTTATCAAATAAAATCTGCTCAAGTAGATAGACATGGGTGCTGAAAAAGTGCGTAAAGGTACCGAAAAATGCCAGTATGTCACCCAGCTAAAAATTTTGTTTAATTTTTCTTCTCTTCTTTAGAAAATCACATTAAGGGCCAAGGTAGGATTTTATTGGCCCGATAGATATCCGGTCAATATTAAAACTTCAAATTTTTATAGTTATTATTATCAATATTAATAATATTTAATGGATAAGAAAATAATAAATGAAGGTTTTATAATACAAAGAGATTTATCGGGCAGACAAAATCCTGCCTTTAGCTAAAGGCAAGTTGTGAAAATGGCCCTAAGTCTATGTTCAAACGATGAGAGTCTTATTTTTAAGATTGCTGTTAATAGGCGAGAGGGACGAGGGGAAAAGAAACGAGTACTCTGCTTAATGTACTGTCGATATGTTTTGCTTCGTAATGTCAAATGTAATGTTAAAAAAGCATACAAGACTTCTATAGGTTGAACATGGACTAATTTATAAAACTATTAGATTCAATAAGAATTGAAAATACTAAACTTAAGCCGACTAAGAAATTATTCTTGATTAAAATACACTCCTGTTACCCTGTTACTATACGATTAGAACTATATTTTTGATACTATAAGGCAAAAAACTATTTCGCAACACCATTTCGCATTACCATTTCCGGTTCACCTGTTGAAATATTCAAAAAGCTGGAATTGTAAAAAATAATGAGATGAGACATTTTTATATTACGGTAACGATGTATGGCTGTATTATCGTCAAGTGATATATGTACATATGTATGTATGTAAGAGTATATACAATGTTAATGATGTTGTGGCTTTTTCGGCGAATGAATTTGTTGTTCATTTTATTGACTACAAAAGCTGCGCGCGCTTTTACCCAAAAATTTTTAGGTACAAAGAATTTTTGTTTATTATTTTTTATTTCTCAATTATACTTTTGAAAGTATTTCCTTACCTACGCTTTTATTTGTGCGCCCAGTGTTTTGGAAAATTTTATAAAAAGTTTAAAAGTTTTTAAATTTTTTCGTTATAAACAATTTTTATTATTTAAACAATCTTTAAATACCTACTTTTTTACAATTCATAAATACATATTCTCATACCTTATAAGTTAAGTAAGTAAGTAAGTTGGTTTGATAATTTGATTTTTTATTGTTTCGTTTTTGTTTCGCTTTTTTAAATATTTACGAAACTTTTGAACTTTTCGTATGAAGAGTTCATACGCGAGCAACAAGTATATTAAATGAAAAAATTCAATTGTATTCTTTGTTGTTAATTAATATTTCTTATAAACAATACATGAGCACATACAAACGTACGTACATAAAAATATACATATGTACGTACATGCATACATTCGTACACACTTACCCAGTCGGCAATTGGAAGATTGTTTTTGAAATCACCAAAAAGACTCTTCTAAGACTATATACATATGTACCTTAAATGACCAAAAACTGATCAATCAGTTGCTAAAAGATTCACTCAAATGCTAAGAAAGCGTCTTATTTAAAGAACAAAAACAAATTTTGCAAAATGTACGGAATCATAAAATAATCGTGTAGATTTTCGTAACATGACTGACTATTTTAATAATTATTTGGCTTGCAGTCAAATTTCGTGCAGAAAGCCGACACACGAAAGTATATTTCAGAAGAGTCGCGGCTAAAATGCGTCAATGGTACCCTATTTTCTCGCGACAAAAGCGAGCGTTTATAAATCACAAAAAATGCTGACTGAGGGTATCTACGATAGCTGGTATTTCGTACATTTTGCACTGATATTTTTATTTTTATTTTCAGTGAAATGACAGCACTTAACAAATAAAGTAAGGAAAATCGAATAGAAATTACAGTACGCTACTGTTCCATTCAGTGTGAATATTTGAAACCTTTTTAGGCTGATGTCAGAGTGGCAGCTAGAAGCCATATTAGCTGACTGATGCTACGAATTCCTATGTTTAAGTATATAACTTAAAAATTTTTTAGAAACATCACTTTTGTAGTTGTCTTTTATTTAAATGTGCAGCGGATTTATTACTTCTGGCTATTTTTTATTTTATCAATCCTTATTATTGATGTGAGAGCGGTACATAATATTGGCGCTTAAAAAGGCAAAGCTCATGTCAAAATTGTCAAAGTTCTTTGCAGCGTGGACAAAAATTAATTCACGCATCATTTTTAAAAACTGATTCATTAGAAATTATTGAATCAAAGCTCTCAATGGGGTGATGGGTTTTCAATTAGAAGTTTGACCCAATTTCAATATATAAGAAATTAAATTGTAATAAAGTTAGTGCTAAATGACTTTGAAAGCCAAAAATAAATAAAAATTTAATGATTTTAAATACACTTTAACAATGGATGAGTGGACTAGTACTAGAGGTAGGCGATATATAAATGTCAATTTGCACAATTCAAATGGCAAATGTTATAGTCTGGGTCTAAATATAATTTTTAAAACATGTAATTTAAAAAAAAAACTCAAGACTACAAACGGAAAAGATTAATTGAGTTCGTCATTTCATTGGATTCCAAAGCAGCAGCAGTGAATATTAATATTGGATTAGAAAGCTCAACAGAATTGTAGTGATATTTGGCTCACATAATCCATCTTGCTATGATGGATGTGGTTTATGAAAATAGTATTCATAAGTGTGGAAAAAAGCTTTCGAATTTCTATGTAAAAGACAAGCAAATTCAAACTGTTTTGCTTTTCAATCGAATTACACCCCCACCCAAATCGGTTCAGTTTTATGTAAAAAAAATCATAGCGATAAGTTGTGTTTTAGGAGGTGCGACCGCCCCTCAAAGTTGGCCTTCAAGCCCATTTTTCAATGTAGCATATGACTATGTTTGTAAAAAATCATTTTACAAAAATATGATATATGCCAATATTTTAGCTTTTAGCTTCAAAGAAAATTGTTTCCTAAAATCAATAGTTTAGAAAATAGTGAGGGAAATAGAATACCAAAAATTTTATGTAACAAAATTATATGAAAATTTTTTATATTAAGCATGTACAAAAATAGCTTATATCTGCTAAATTATTTCATACATATACATACATACAGTCAAAGAAAAACTAAAAAAAATGTGCTTGAGGCCCAACGTTGAGGGACGGACGCACCCCCTAAAACACAACTTATCGGTATGAAATTTTTTTGTATTTTTTTACATTAAACTTAACCAATTTGGGGGGTGGGAATAGAAGAAATAAAAAGATATAAAAAATAACGGCCACGCTAATGTACGCATTTAGTTTCATACATTTTTTTCCCATAAAATTAGTTGCAGGGACATTTTTTTAATTTGTCAATAAAAATAAAATCAGATCAAAAATTTTACTTCACTATATTCTATAACGCTACCATTGGCCAATAGAAAAGGTTTTGTGCAATAAACTTCATGAAAAAAATGCATAATAACCTTGGCAATCATGAATAAAATTTAACGAAAAATTTTTGCTTTTTCCAATTAGATTTTTCCCCCTGAATAATAAATTAGGTCAAACTTAGCATTAATACCTTTAAAACTTGTGTCTTCCTCATAACTATTAGTAATTTTCTTATTCGTCTCGATATTTCCGATATTGTATCAAACTCAACTCGTAAAATTAGTATTGTCAGTTAATAATTTTTATTTTGTTCTCTTTTAGTCTTTATTGGCCATTGACCTCTTACTTGATCGATCAATGGTCTGCAATAAGTGCTTTTTTGCCTTCTTGAACAACTATACCAACAAAAAAAACATCATTGTATGGCATTGCACACAACTAAAAAGACCCAACAAAAACTTTTATAAAATTTACTTTTAATATACTAGACTATACCAACTTCAATTGTGTATTTGTTAAATAAAAAATACCTACAGAAAATGCTGGCGACCTGGTACCAGCAGTACCCATGTGATTTTCTTTTTGTGTGCGCTGAACTTAAAAACATCATTCATGTGAATTGAGTGAGTGAGTACAGCAAATAAAAATTAAGGCAAATAAACTGAATAAAAAGAATGGAAAGATAATTTACATTAAAAGCAACAACAATAAAAAATAAAAATTAATTTTAGTTTTCAACACAAATTGTTGAACGAACGATATCATTCGATTGAACGAGAATGAATGAAAGAAAATAAATAAACAAACATGCTTGCTGTTTGTTCGTTGTTAAATTTTGCTTTCGATTTCATGAAGAAATCGATATTTGACGCAGTTTTTACTCGGGAATCATAAAATTTCGTAGATCAAGTGATTAAAAATAATCACTTGATAGGAAATAAATTAATAATTACTTTTATTGATCAAATTAACAACATGTGTACAGAGAACAAACAATCTATACATACAGACACACATACAAATTTTTTTCTATTTTAAGTTTCCGAATTTAACTCGTTTTTGTTAGCGAAGACGAATGATCATCGATCGATCTTCAGGTTGAATGGAAGAGAATGATCGATCGATCGATGGATCATGGATCACTTTTATTTTCAATATGATCAATAACATCATTTTATTTACCACTAGGCTAACAGAATATTTAAACATGAAAACTGTTTCGTTTTAAATCGCGTTTTTTAATTTATAGTGCCTGCCTGTGTGTGAGTGTGTATTTGTGCTAAATTTTGTTTTCGTAAGTCATATTGCTGCTGTTTATTTCTTCTTTACTTTTAGCAGCGTGAAAAAAGCAAAAAGCTGCTTTAAAGAGAGTCAACATGCAGCATTCATTCATTATTCATTATTATTTTTACAGTAAAGCCTGGCTACTACAATATACATTGTGCTCTATTACATTCTATAGTACAACGTGCACACATCATAGTATATTTTTATTATTATATTATTAACTACTTTTAAACTTGACAAATAAAATCTAGTGTGAATCTTACTTTCGTAAATAATCTATTTTAGTTAAAAGGAAGAAGTAAAAAAAAATGTGTAGCTTAAGATTTTTTACCGGTTATGGCTCGGTTATATATGTTCCCTTAATTATGAAGGTGGTCTAAGACATGTGCATTTTTTCTTCAAAATATCAAATAAATCTTAAAATATCTTCAATAGATATTTAATAAATGATAAAAAAAAATTTATATTAATCAAGACAAGTACAACTCTAAAGTAAAATGTTGAATGATATAAAAATATTTTTTGATTTGTTCAAATGTAATCTACAAAATATATCGACCAAAGAAATATATGACTTAGACCACTTTTATAATTCAGGGCAGGAGGGACCCTGAATGGCCTAAGAGCGTCTCAGGATCGACAACCATAATACAAAAGCAATATATTGTGATTGTATTATTGTATGCTTGTAGGCAAATTATATGCATAATTTAATTAAAGCCATTCTAAACATTTTATGGCTTAGATACAAGCATGATGGCACATTGTACATATGTATGTATCTTATAACATTGAATTTAACACAGAGTCACAGCGTTTAAAGATTGACATTTCCGATATTTTTCGTTGTAAGGTATTGTTTTCCACATAAAAAACATAATGTTAACGGTTTGAAAATGACACCACAAAATGACAACGCAAGAAACACCAGTATTGCGATTCCGTAATTCTTAACGATCCGACAATTGTAATATTTGTTTATACATTTTGCCCTCCTAAAATAACGATTGTGTGATTCTGATACTTATTTTTAACGATAGAACTCAGCTGATATTTTCTGTTAATTTTTGTCGATAAAATTAACAGCAAATAAGTTATTGTCGCTTAAATAACGACACAACTGACATCAACCTACAGCAAATATCGTTAAAAATGTTACTGAATAGCAAATTCGATAAAATTTCGTTATAATTATTTAAACGATGCGATCGTCGTTAAAAAAAAGTTAGTGAATCGTACTACAGATGTGTAATGTAATAAAAATTTAAAATGCAAATATATTGAAATTTTTATAAACGGCAGTAATGTGATTAATGATTAAATATCCTTAATTAATATTTGTACTTTTTTAAAACAATAATAAATAACTCATGATTTACTTAGACTAAACTTAGTATCGCTCTGAAATCCAAGAATAATAATTTCTTTTCCTTAACTGAAGATATTTTAATGTTGTCGCAACAATGCCACAATTATATTTTTCTCTGCGTGTACATTCACTAAAATCATTTAGTGCTTTACGCTCATTAAGAAAGAAGAATAAATTTTTAACAAAAGTACGTCTATGCTTTCATTGTTGGTTTGATTCAATGATCGTTTCGGTTTTCTTTTTTAAACAGAATTTAATGTCAACGCACTTTTGGATAAGTTCATTCACCTCCTGGTCAAAAAGGTTAAATGACCTCAAAATTAAACACAAATCGATTTCATTTTTTCAACACTTGAAATAAAAAACCTTGAATACGGTTGAAAATGAAATCTCTTGCAACTTTAATGTAATAAGTGAACAGAAATTTTAACACGAAAAAATAAGATCTGTGATTATAAATTAAGCTTTTGTGCTGGAGCAGCAATACCGTTCCAAATGTAAATAATACGATTATGTTGTATGTGTGTCACGGTTACTTGCGGTTATAGTGCCCATTAAGGGTCTGCTCGTTAACTTTGGCTTGTTACGGCTCATATAACTTAAATACATAAATATGTATGTATGTATGTATGTACGTATATACATTTTTGTAGATATCACTCACTCATTCACTTCAGTCACTTCAGCCACTTTCGCTTTTCCGCATTTTGTAGGAAGTCTCATGGACTTTTGTATCCATTGTAGCAGGCGGTCATACAATTTAGATTGTTAAAGAAACACTTTTTATCAAAATTATTTCTGGTAAAACGAAGAAGACACACGCACGCAAGTAGACTTGATCGAAGTGTTTGTATGTATGTACGTTTATATGAGCTGAGCTGAATGAGTTGGATTGTGTGATCTCATTTTTTAAAGTTTAATGAACTTTTGGATAACATTTTATGTTGACCTTATTTAAAAAAAGTTCATCGTTCCAATTTCGATGAAATTTTCATTTCTTATGTTGGCTCTGTTTACTTGTGCACATGAATACATTACCATACATACATATGTATACATGTATGTATGTATAATCAAATATAATTGTATAAGAAGATATTTAGTATATGTATTCTAATTAGAGTGGCCGTTAGTTATATGGGTAATTTTTTTTAATTCTTATATTCTCTTCCCCCAAATCGGTTCAGTTTTATGTAAAAAAAAATACAAAAAAATTTCATTTAATTTCATAGTTGTGGCTTAGAGGGTGCATCCGCCCCACAAAGTGGGCACTCAAGCCCATTTGTTCAATTTAATTTTTTTTTAGTTTCTTTCGACTATATGTATAAAATAATTTAATAGATATAATCTCTTATTTTACATGCTTTATACCCTACAAACATTTGGAAGATATCTTACCCAGAAGATAAAAATATGTACAATATCTTATTTTTATGATTTAGAAGAAAATCATCAAAGCAATACTTTTTTAATATTAAAACATTTTCATTCTAGCGAAACTTTTTGAATGAACAGTTAAAAATGTATTGACTATTTATTTTTTCCTTGAACAAGGTAGGTATTTTGTGTTATTCAAATGTTGCATTCTTTTCAGCCTGGCGTTTTAACACATGCGCAATAAATTTATAATATCAATATGTTTTTAACTAGAAGATAAAAAAATTAAATTTAAAATAATAATAATCAGAAAATTTTAAAAAACTTAATGTAAGGAAATTTCTTTTTATACTAAACATATGATGATTCCCACGATGGATAATTGAATTAAGTTCATCATAAAAAACTGCTTTAAATTTAAATTAATTAATAATAATTTAGAGTAACATTTGTAAGAAAATTGTTAAGAGAAGATTTCTGTACAGTTATTTGTTTTATTTGCTTTTTATTTTCATTAAAAATTTTTGTTGAATCAGACAATTTGTTGATTGAAAAAATCAACAAATTTTTTCAAACAAATTATTACAAAATTTGGCATTTAAATTTACAAATTTCTTTGTAGGACCTAAATTGAAAAAAATAATATTTGATTCAGAGAATTTTGTGTTTGAAATTAAAAATTTGTTTTTTCTGTATATATATATATTTATATATATATATATATATATATATATATATATATATATATAATATATATATATTTATATATTTTTATATATATTTCTTTTATATATATATTTTTTTCTTCCTTCAGATAATTTTGCAAAATTCTAAAATTGTAAAACTGTACTTTAATCTATCGTTATAAATAATTTATCTTCCTATAGATAATCTAGCAATATCATAAAAAATTCTGTTAGATGATTATCTAGCAATATCACAATTTTATCTTTTATTTATTGCATTCGTATTTCTTCGAGGTATCGCCCTGGCCGTACAAACTCTGCCGAAGGGGGAATCTTCCGCAATACGAATATGATTGTTGCCGCAATAATATTTTTTTCCAAGCAATACGATTTCTATCATTTTCCTATTACTTTGCTTGTAAGGTATAAATGATTTCCATATATGTACATAAATATAATTTTGGTGTATACAATTTTTGATATATTGTTGGTTGTTTTCTTCATTATTTTGTATAATATTAAGTTTAGCGAAAAATTTTCTTTGAGACTAGTGTTGTTGACACGAAGAGTTAAAATATTGCCATATATCTTATTCTTGTGAGATGATTTTTTAAAAAGATAGACAATGGAAAAAATTACATTGAAAAATAACCTTGAAGGACAACTTTGGTCCTACAACACAAATTATCCCTATGAAATTTTTTTGTATTTTTTTACAGAATATATAAAAAAAACCTGAATAGTAAAAAAAACCTGAATTGTAAAACTGGAAAAAATGTTTATCTGCAAAATTAAAAGAATGTCTCATTTACAAAAGTATTATTCAAAGTGCAAGAAAGTGTGACAGGTTTAAAAATATAGTTGTGTTATTTTAGGTCGAAAGTAGTCTGTAAAGTGTTGCCTGCTATTATCGACCTAATTTTCAACAAAAGTGTTTTAGATTGGGCTTATTTTGCCTTTGATTACAACGCTGTTGTAAAAATACTTCAACCACGATAAGGGGCATTAACCTTTCTTCTCAATTGTATTGATTGAGTCCATTTCTGTCAATTTGCATTTATGAAATGCATACATGAATTTATGCTGAATTAAAATTAATTTTAACTTGTTATTTATTAACTTGTGGTTAAAATGAACAAAGAGCGAAGAAACGGAAACAAAACAAGCTAAAAAAAAGGTGAGCTTAATGAAAAAGAAAACTTATAATGTGTGGTATTAACAATTATTATCGTAAATGAGGTAAATAAAAATATCTTGCTTACAATGCTGATAGCCTATGACAAAATAGTCAACAAAATCTAAACAATTTACAACATTTACACTTAATTAACAGATGATAACAACAGGGTTCCTTTCTATCTAACAAACAATATATAAAAAAATATATATATGTACCAAACTACAGCGTATTTATTTCTATAACCAAACCAAAATTATTTGATATGAACTAATTTTTTATTGTTTTAGCAATTGTCTTTTAAAATAATATGTACTAATGTACATACACACATATAAGTATATTGTTTTATTGTATGTTGTATTAATGCGTATCATCTGAAGCAATCCTTCTTTAACATATTCGTTGTTCTATTTTATTCAGGCGTCCATATTTTCCAGGTGGATCTTTCAATTTCTTTAGCGTTTAAATAATAAAATTGCCTGCATTAAAGTTTTTTACTATTTTTGTTTGCATGTATCAGGAAAACCTTAAACAAATTTAAAATAAACATACATATTTTAACTTTGTACGTGCGTATTTATTTTACATGTTGTGAGTATATTTCACTAAAACAATTAAATGCAACAAGGTTAAATACTCGTATGTACATATGCATATTTTTAACATACATACATACAAGTAAATGTACTTATGTACATTGTGTCATTTTGTACATATTTATTTTATTATTAACATATACATAACTCAAATGGAAGTCATTGCAATGCAAAAAAAAATTTAAAAGAAAATAACTTTTTATTTCAAAAAAACACATGTACATACATGGACAACTTATATAGTCAGCACTCGTGGCAACAAGTAACACAATTCATTTTTATTTTACACGTATGGTAGTATAGCTCATATTAAACTCAATTTTACTTGCAATGTACTGCTGCCGTCCCTATAGACAAGCTGACAATATCACAGATTTAAACAACAAACGCCATTGTATGTACATATGTATGTATATATGTATGTATATTGTGCAGTTTGTGTGCCGTCTGCATTCACTTAAATATCTGGCTTAAACTTGCAGAGGTCACTTGTGCAGTGAAGAAATATTTGTTAGTCTTATTTAACAAAATTTATTTTCTTTGGAATGTATGCACTTACAATCATAAAACTTTTATTGTCACTTGTTAAATCAAAATAGCAAAATGAGGGGTTAGCTATAGAAGATAATCAGGGAACCTTTACCCAAAAGTTTCCTAGAACAATTAGATATTATCATGCCGTAACCGCAAAAAGAACTTACGCGAAATTATTTTCAAACTTGTTTTTGCGATCGTAAATATTCCATTTTTGACAAAAAATAAAGAAGTCCAAAAGTTTTTCTCTTAAAAAAGCAAACTTTTTTCTACTTCTTTGATCGATTTGAAATAGTTTCTTATTGGTAAAATAAAGTGGAATATACATGCAGACATAATATATTATATTTACGGCATTCACAAGGGTGTCTTAAGTGTCCTAAGTGTCATAATGTTTTAACATTTTAAAATATTTAAAAAAAATTGTTGTTGTGGCGCAAACAAAAAGGTCGTAAAGTAATAAGACTTTCTCAGCAATGTTTATTATTTGTCATAACTACATGTAGAAATGCGTGAAAGTTTACCAAAGGAATTGAGAGAGAGAGAGAGAGAGTTATTAATGTACAAAGCTGCTAAAACCAAAATACAAATAAGTACAATATGCAAATTATAATTATTATATTATTATTATTAAATTTTAGTTTTAAGAAAAAACGAAACAAAAACTTCTCAAAATGAGCTTAAAAGGATGGGTAATCATTTATACCAAAATTAAGCTATGTACAGACGATTGTCAGATCTTACAATATTGTCAGATCTGTCAAATTGCTGGCAATGTACTGGCAATCGAAAATTGCCAGTACAATATTCCTTGTCAGTTCACACTGTTGTAAGAAAATCTTACAATTTATTGCCAGACGGTTGTATGGCAATAAATTCATCTGACAAAATCGTCAGTCGAAAAATTGTCAGTTCACACGGTTGTCATATCACAAATTGTCAGATCTGTTGTTATGCGTTGCCAGACTCAAAGCATTTATTAGAAATTGTTAAATATCAATCGTTTGTGTTTGTTTTAAATGTAAAAAGTGAAAGTATAAATTATTATGGACCATAAAGAAGCAATTGCAATGATTTTGTGTGCATATATTTTACCATAAATTTTTTCTTCAAAAAAAGCGTATGCAGCGTTGCCCATAGAAATAATTCTCTTACAATGACGCCATTGTCAGATGCATAAACTTTGCACATCTGACAATATTAAAATGGCTGACAAATATCTTGCAATAATTTTACAATGTGTTCACACGATTGCAAGATGTCTGACAATTTGTTGTCAGCTGCTAGTCTTGCAATGGACTGACTATGCTTTTTCTGGCAACGACATCTGACAAAATTTGTCAATTCACACGGTTGTAAGAAACTTTTAGCACATTTTACTGGCAATATTGTTAGATCTGACAACCGTCTGTACATAGCTTTAGTTATTTAAGCAGAAAATTTAAAAAAACAAACAATTTGTTTCGAACAATAAAATACGATATATTAAGAAGTTATGAAAAATTCTGTGGTTTATTAAACAAGTCAATTTTAGGATTTGATAACAAAAAAATGTATTCTGATATAAAAAACAAAAGAAAATGCTTTAAAGTTTGTATGTTATTGATATGGATTTGGCTTCGTTTCGAATTACAGACCCTTGGGCTACAAAAAGCTAAAGTTTTTAAAACGTAACTAAGGGCCAAATGAAAGTGTTAAAGTAAATCCAAAAAATATGCTAAATTTAGCTCAAAAGAAGCTAATGTGGTCACACTGATCAAAGTTCAAACAGGAATTCAATAATCAACGTGTTTTTTTTTTTATTTTCTTATTTTACCTTAAATAAAGCACAAATTATAATCGTACTAAGTTTAAATAGTTTAGCTCTTACAAAGATTCAATATTTATATTTCAGCATTTATACTACATAATTGCAAATTTCGGTCACGTATAACTTTTAAAGAAAGTTATGAAAATCCTTTGGAATTAAGACATAATTTCTTACATCTTGCATATGAAATTGTATTTCCTTCAAGAAATAATAAATTGAGTTAGAAAAGCTAAGTATAACTATTTAAAAAATTATCCGTGAAAAAATTATTCGAATAACTCAAAACACAAACTGTGTGTTCGAATAATTTGCAAACCACAATTGTGATTACTTAACTAATCGAAAAGTTGAAAAATGTATAAAAGGGAATATCCTAACAATAGTATACCCTACAAGTTATATATGTACGTATGAATATACATATACATATGGATACATACCCTGTAGGAATTGTCAATGGCGAAATATTACTGATTTATCAGTAATACTGACGAATAATATGCCAGGTACTTCCTTTCACTTTAGACATTTAAGATGTGCGTGTCATTGAAAATCACCAATTAAAGTGGAGACACTAACTACAAGCTTCCTGCAGTGTATGTTATGGTTCATTGTAAATCTTGAAGGATGAAAAAAACAATTATTGCAAAACTAAATTCTGTAAAAAACATATCCTAGAAGGCATTGGCATACAGAAACTACAGAAGCCTTGCTACTTGAACGCATTTTTTTTAATAAATGAAGATGAGATACAAAACGTTAAGCTGAAATACAATTTTCATTGTAAGAAAAAAATTAAGTTTACTTTTTTTTAATTTTCTATTTTGACAGGCCAACCTTATTTCATTTTACTATAAAATAGGGTATCAGAATGTACAGCCAACAATTTAAAGATTTATTTATGGCAAAGCCGGCTTAGTAGAAATAAACATTTTGAAAATATTTTGAATACTCGTATAAGTCCTAAAAATCTTTTAAAAAAGTCGAAAGGTTAGTTTTGATTTATCATCTCCTTATTACATATGTACATACATACGTAAACATAAATTTCTTTTTCATATGATTTTTAGTTTAGGTTTTAGCTAACCGAGGATGTTCTATTTTGTCCAGGCGTACAGTACTTTGAATAACATTTTTCATCTCCTTTTTTTGAAGCATTAAAAGATACAAGCATAGTAAAGAAAAAACAAACACTCATCGATTACCTCCTCCTCTTTTTTGAAGTCGGTTTAAAAATAAATTTTATTTAGCGGTTGAACTAGCTCTAGAAAAAATGAATTAATATCAAAGTGAGTCAACGACGCACTCATACTTTGATATACATAAATTGGTTTATTTAGTTTTATTGTTTTAATTAACAACAATTCCGTATGATTATTTAAATTATATCTATGCAAAAATAAAATAAAGCAGAAAAAATATATATATCTATACATATGTACATATATGTACGCTACCTGAAAATATATGCCCCAGATCTATCATCTCTCTCTAAATTCAATTAAAGAAACTAGAAAAGGCTGTTCTATTTTTGCCAGGTTTTCATAACTTATTAGCAAGACATTGCTTACACAATCGCTGCTTCGTTTAAAATATAAAAACATTTTAAAAAATTCACAATTTATTTTAAAAAACCTTGGAAGTTCAAAAAAATATCATGTCAATATAAAATTATTTCCGTACTGAATGAATGAATGGTAACATTTATAAAATGTGAAAAAAACGAAACAAACATACAAAACCTCAAGGTTATGCGCTCGCTGCTTATGCATATGAGTATATAAATTAAACCACATTGTTAGTTAGCCAATCAGGTAACCAACCAAGTAGTCGCGAACTTGAACACTCGAGTGCAAGATATCTACCCTCCCTCTTTTTAAAACAATCAATCGCACACACATACATACATACTTCGCCAAAAACGTATAACTTTTTCATGAGATTTTTATTAAAGTATTTTCATAGTTTTTTTTTACACTTTATACAACAACTACATACCATACATAAAAGGCCCATAAGCCCATCTAAATAAAGCCTTTTATATTTAAACACAGGCAACATACCGGCAGCCAATATCAAAAAAAATAAAAAATATATATGTGAAAAATCTTTTAAACAAAGCAAACGTGAGATCTTTAAGGTCACCCAATTTGTAAATATTTTACACACAATTATGGGGATACGGTTGCTCAGCTACACTCATTTCAATTTTATTACACGTCAGTCAGTCTGTCTGACTGTTTGTCTGTCTGTCTATTCATCTTTAGCGCATTTATTTTGTGGAAAACGTAGTTGTAATAAAATCTCATTGGCAGTTTATTTTAAATGAATTTATTGCAGTTTTGACTTAAATGACCGGAATTTAAAGCAAAATAAAAAAATAATAGTTACTCGTAGGTACGTGCAACAAGAATAACGACAACTTTATGTATACTTTTATATACCATTTATTTTTTTTTATTTCTAAATCTATAATAATTTTCAATATAATACAATGTATACATACATATATGTATGCATGTACATACACACATATGTATGTATGTATCCAAGAAGTCAGCATAATAGAATTTGATTAAAGCAATAAAATTTTTCAAACAGACGCATAGAACAAGCAAATAAACAGAAACTTTTTGGCAGATTCTGCTGTGGCCTGATATGATAATACAATTGCGGTCGTCTGAATTAACAAAATACATATTTGTGGCAAAACAACTCGAATGAGTTTATACAATACATTAATAAATAGAATTTATATGTTCCAGAAAATATAAACAAAATAAATAAAAATTCAGTGAAGTGCGACTTTGACCCGCGCACGAAGGGTTCCGTACGGATTCGAGATATGTAATTCAATACGAACTTTAGCCAATATCAACTATAGTTTCGGCATTTTTTTAGTCTTTGGGTTTTATTCGGTTTTAAGCGTTTTTTTAGTTTTGGGGTTTTTTGAATTTCTTGGCGCTTTCTGAGTTTTGACACTTTTTATCTCGTTTTGGCGACTTTTTTTTGGTTTTTGACGTTTTTTTTAATATTGGCGATTTTTATTATTTGGGCGTTTTTTTATTTTGGCGATTTTTTTATTTTTTCGATTTTTTTAATTTTGGCGTTTTTCATATGGGTGATTTTTTTTTGTTTTTTTTTATTTTGGCGATTTTTTTATTTTTTAGATTTTTTTAGTTTTGGCACTTTTTTTCTCGTTTTGAGGATTTTTATCGGTTTTTGGCATTTGTCTTAATTTTGAAGATTTTTTTCGTTTTGGCGACTTTTTTTAATTTTGGCGATTTTTTTTTCATTTTGGCTATTTTTTTCACATAAACAATTATTTTGGTTTTGGCGCATTTTTCGCGTTTTGGCGATTTTTTTTTTGTTTCTTGACGTTTTTTTATTTTGGCGATTTTTTTCATTTGGGCGATTTTTTTCGAATTTGGTGATTTATTTTAGTGCTAGATTTTTTTTTAAATTTTGTCGATTTTTTTCGATTTGGCGATTTTTTTAAATTTTTGGCGATTTCGCTCTCTATAACAATTTTATGCTCTTGACAATTCTATTCCTATTTCCTAAGGTCTAGAAAATAACATTATCCTAGAACTAACAGTCAGTTGTTTTCGTCAACGCATAGACAAGCGTAAATTTTGTTGGCATTGTATTACCGTTACGTCAACTGTTGCAGGGAACTATTTACTGATCTTGTCCTAAAATTAAGTATTTATAAAGCGTAGTACACATTATGGAATTTTTTGACATCGAAATATTATGTACTAGTGACAACATTCGTCATTTCCGATATTTTTGGTTATGTGGCTTGCATAATCACCCATATTCTAGTTGTCAACATCGATGTCACGTCAATTGAATATAAAACAATTTAGGGTTGTCCACCGCTATCGAGAAAAAATTTGCACTATTGGCAGCACATTTCTTTTCCCTAAGAGCAGAGCAGTCAGTTGCTTTCTATAACGGCTAGCTAGACAAGAACAAATGTTTTGGTATTGTATTGATTTAACGTCGATATTATGAAGGGAATTGCACACATTGTGAAAATTACGACACAAAGTGACAACGAAGTAAATGCCAAATGTGCACTCAGCATTACATGTAGTTCAGTTCAGCTCGAAAAATGACAAGAAAAAAGTGAAAAATATCATTAATGATAAGGGAATTCAAAAAACTTTTTTAGGGAAAAAAATTCACAACTGAAATTTCGGACAACAGAAAAATATTTCGGAATAAAAAATTTTATTTTTAGTTGATTCCTCCCTCGTTTGTAGCCATTAATTAGATTTTTCAATTTCAATAATTTCTTGGGAGTTTATTCTTTCATACGTACAAGTTTTGTGTTATTATTCAAAGAAACTGACCCTGAACTACACATTTTTTTAATAAAAAAATCGTACTACCAAAATGTTTCCTCAAAATACAAATGGGAAATTCAATTAAATTTTGTAACAGGGAAACATGAAAAATGCCCAAGAAAGAGCGAAAAATTTAAATGTATTTTAGCTTGTGCGAAATTAAAACCAACCAACCACTAAAGATGTGGTTCCGCTTAACAACACGATGTTTTAGTCGAAACAAATGTTGAGTATTTATTAATTTAATGGGAATAGTATTAATTTTTTTCGAATTATTTTTAGTTCTACTTATCTTTTCTTTTTGATTTTTTCAAATGATTTTTGGACATTATATGTTTGTATGTACATATGTAGGTAAAATTTTAAATTTAATATAAAACAAGCAAATATGTATATAAGAAACTTTGATTAAATTATTTAATTGCATATGTAATTCGAATATGTATGTACGTAATTAATACGAAGGAGTGTTTTACCAAATCACATTAATCCGGTAATTTTTTTTTGTTGCTTGGAGCATGTTGATTTTTAAGTGACAATTGTTTGTTTGTTTGTTTTTCAAATTTGTTTTTAACTTTTCTATTTATCCATCTAATTTGACTTTCATCATCTTACGCGTTTTACATTTTCTTCTTCTCTCTCTCCTTTGCACTTTCTTCTGTTGTTTTAATTTAGAAACTTTTACGGAAATGAAATTTTTAAAATATTTACCCAATTGATTGACATTTCTATTAACTGAATTTTGTTTTATACTCTCCTTTGACACTTTCTCAATCACCCAAAAAGGTGCTAGAGAAAAAATAAAATAAAACAAAACCAACAGGAAGAAAGAAATAAATATGTATGCCCTAAAAGCATTCTTAGGTAATGTGAGGTAACCATAAAAATGTAAAGCTTTTAGTCAAAGATTTAAAAATTAAAAACGATGACAAATATATTGATTTTCCCCCCTAAAGAATGTTAATAAATAGAAAGGTGTTTTATTTGTGAAAACAACAAAACAGTCTATTAAGTATTGATAACTTTTTAAATTTAGAACCAGACACATGCTTACATAAACACATACATATGTATGTACATTATAAAGCTTTGTGTTAAATTATGTGGGAATTTAAACAGCAAATAAAACAACATGATGATGATGATGATGAAAACATAAATTTTAAAGTTAAAAAATTTTCCAGAGAAAAAAACCAGAATTAATGCAGAAAAAAATGAAAAAACCATTCGCACGTTGATGACTGTTTATTCGCCGTGTCGGATTTTAAATATACTTTTTGAATGGCAAAACATACTTTTGCCAACTGGTGCTGTTATGCCTCCTTCGAACAATGTCCCCTAAAAAATTTATAATATTGGTTAAAAGCACTCCTAATTCCACAAATACCAGATGTAAACCTGTTGTGTGCATAATATCTAGATTTTTTAGTAAAGTGTTATTAAATTTTTTCAATTTGAAAGTCCTATGGCTTTATAAGAGCGTTGCCAAAAACTTTGGAAACATCATATGGTGTCATAACCGCCCAAAGACCTTAATCGACATAATTTCCGAACTTGATATTTTTACCAAAATCGATTATTTGCGGTAGTAAATAATGAATTTTCGTATAAAAAACTATATCCAAAATATGTGGTGGTTATGGCTCAATATATTTACGATCACAAATAATCAATTTTCGTAAAAAACCGATGTCTAAAATGTGTGTCGGTTAAGCTTTTTTGGCTGTTATGGCTCGATATATTAAAATTTTTCGAAAAGCACAAAGACACAAAACACATTTCTCCTTACCTCCCCTTACCTCATTTTTAACTTTTAGCTGCTTTATATGGATCTTTTCAACCTACATTTGATTATTTCTGGCCTCAAGCCGAGAAGCCGCTGTCGGTGAAATACACCGATCTTCGTCCAATCAGTGCAATAAACGCATGACTTGTAAACCAAAATGGCCTCATGTCTCAATTAATTTTTAAATAAGGAAGTAATTGTACTAGACTTCAATATTAATAAGGACATATGGACTTATTTTAGAACCAGTTTAGGAATAATTCAATTTTAATTAATTGCTTATGAAGTGTAGCGCGATTCAAAAATCGCATCGTTAAAATAATTATAAAGAAATTTTATGGAATTTGCTATTCAGTAACATTTTTAAAGATATTCGCTGTAGGTTAATATCAGCTGTGTCTTTATTTAAGCGACAATAATTTATGTGGTGTTAATTTTATCGACAAAAATTAACAGAAAATAGCAACTGCGTACTATCGCTAAAAAGAAGTTACAGAATCACACAGTCGTTATTGCAAGCGACAGAATATAGAGGCAAAAATTGGATTGTCGGATCGTTACACAGGTGTCGGACTTTCAAGCAAATGCATGTTTTTTTTGCTATAAATAACAGGACATTACTCGTGTCTATCCGAAACAGCAAATTTTAAGTAGGATGTCATCTTTTTGTAGTTGCGTATTTTTGCATATTTTTATAGTAAGTACATATTTTTATATAATAGGCAATAAATGCATATTTCGAAATTTAAAAACAAAATTAATAAAATGTTAAATTAAATTCTATAAAGAATGAGTTGAGCTTTTTTACGTTTAAATACCTTCTTATGACTTTATGCAGAGAGCCAATCAATGTGCATCTCTGATATTAATACGTATATAAAATCGTCATAGAAAATCCAAAAAAAAGCGTGAGTTACATTTAAAAAATTTTATAATAGAAGTAAAAATCATTTTAAGAGATTTTTTGGCACATACGGTTAAAAATCTTTTATTTAATAAATAGACGATTTAAAATTTTTAATATGTTATGTGTTTTTTGATTTCATATGACGATATGCTTTAATTATTTTAATTAAACAATATTATGTTGATTCATTTTAAAGATTGGCATGAGTTTCTAATGTATTGAACAATTAAATTAGAAAAACTTTTGATGCAAAGTCGTTTCCATATTATGGAAGATGACATTTGAGAGAGTGGCAACCAAAAAGGAACAAGAGTCAAAACTAAAAAATATGGACCCCTTAACAGTAATATTTATAAATAAAATTATAAAATTCAGATGTGTATGATATCTCCAAAGTACCAAAAGTTTCACTACTGACAAAAACTTAAGTCGTACAAAAAAACTTTGAAGGTTACATTACTCCAACTTTTCTTTTTTTCACTTGTACCGCTTTTTTAATAATTAATCACTCAAATCAATTCGTTCAATTTGGCAGATCGATCCCACATGTATAATTACAAATAATGAATTCTTCGTTTTTCTATATTTACAATAGAACAGATGAAAAATAATAACCAAATCCAAAAACATGCTCAGGAATGTTAATCAGTACTTTACTGGTTAGTCCAATTATAAATGATGTGAGAAGGGATGTTCTGTACAATAATTAAATAAATGTGTGGAAATTTACATTTCATTCCACATTCTCCACATTATTCTCTCTGCAGTGTACAAACTAAAAAACGTTTACGGAAAAACCTCGGCATAATAATTTATGTTAAATTCTTTATGTCTAACCAAAGAGGAAAATTTAAAGCGGTGAAAAACAAAAAGGACAACCAACAATGCGAATACCAAATAAACATTTTAAATTTATTTTGTATTTCATTGTTTCGGCAAGTTTTTTTTCTACCGGAATACGTTTGTTTGTTGGTTGGCTGTTGGTGAACAATTCCAATTAATTATTCAGGTTAATTTTTCTTTTTTTTTGATGTACGTACGAGTACATCAGCGAATAATTTCCTTTGCAGTTCTTTCTTTAGATGCTTGCGTGTAGCATTTAGAGTCTAAGTTTATGTTGGAAAGTGTGATTTTCATTGAAATATGTGCTTCATTAAGCAACAATTTTGAAATTTAATGTTGGTGTAAATTGCTCACATAGACATACTATAACACCATGCTCTGCTAATTTATGAAGGACCCATCCGTGCCTGCTATAGTTTTCGTACACAAAGAGAAATTGTTTACTAAAGGATGATGAGGCAATTGTTTTCAGCTGGTTGAAAATAATTTATAAAATGTTATAAATTTTATACAATTTGACAAGCTTTATGGCAAAGAAAGTTGTAAAGGCTTAAAGCTCTTAAGGACATCATAATTCAAATCCACATAATACAAAAAAACAATGATTAATCACACAAGCTACAAAGAGCTTAGACCACAAGGTGCACATAATTATGACTAAATGAAAAGAGCCAGTTTTCAAACATGAACTTTAATCATTTGTTCCTTTGACGTTCTGAAAGAATATATAAATAATAAAGTGAAAGATATCATGCGAGAAGAGTCAAAACCAAAAATAAAAAATCAGCTTTATCATAACTTTGATAGATACGAACTATACCCAACTGATTAATTACCTTTCCATTATAAATTATTGGTGTGTGTGTCACATTATTTTTCTATAGATGAAAATAAATATGCACATTAATATATGATTAATCAAATTTGCTACAAGTCATCTTCAGTGTTCTATTCTGTAAAATCGTTCCAAATTAAAGCAAACCTTGTCGGCAGAAACTTCTTCACTCAAGATATAAATTATTTTTTAACAAAATTTCTACTTAAACACCATCACTTCAAAACTTATTCGCTCCTAAAACTGAAGTATGCATCCAGCTAGTCTCATTCTATCAAACTAGTCGTTTGAGAAGATGAATACAATCAAGTTGAAAATGGAATTTCTTGGTAAATTTTCCTCAAAGAATTTTCGCTCAACAGATAAACATTTGCAACTAACTGTAAGAACATTTTTCCTTTTCTGCTTTTTTTTGTCGTCTATAAGATTCAGAAGATGAAAAGGCTTTTATTTATGAATTTATAAACAAGAGATGGGATAGTGAGCAATATTTTTTAACCTTAAACCTTATTTCTTAAAATATCATATAAGAGAAATAAAAATAATTCGTATTTGGGTAAAAGTAATAGTTTAGTTTTTTATCTCAGACAGAATCTTGTAGAAATAAGGCAATGGTACCTGTAGTGCGATTCACAAATTTTTTTAACGATAATCGCATAATTATAACAAAAATTTATCGAATTTGCTATTCAGTAACATTTTTAACGATATTCTGTGTAGGTTAATGTCATCTGTATCGTTATTTAAGTGACAATAATTTATGTGGTGTTAATTTTATCCACAAAAATCAACAGAAAATATCAGCTGCGTATGATCGTTAAAAATAAGTTTCAGAATCACACAATTGTTATTTTGAGCGCTGAAATATATGGACAAAAATTTCGATTGTTGGATCGTTAAAAGTTACTGAATCGCACTACTGATGAGATAAATGTGTATTTTTTCACACCTAAAAGTATGCAAGCAATATCGCAGCTTTAAAATTTTATTCAGGGCCTTTTTCGTATGCATGTATGCATTTGCATATGCATGCATATGCATAGTTTTAACTGTGGCAATAAAGAAAAAGTGGTTAAGTCATATTTTACAGTTTTGTAGGAGACCACTTTTTAAATTTCAAGTTGTTTTTCAGAAATTTCTTTCTGGTAGAGTTTATTTAGGAAATTCGTTATGCACTTTTATTTTTTATTTTTAAAAACATCGTTCAACGCACTACGACGAATGCTTACAATTTGAAACTATAGTATAGAGCTGCATTATACTATTATTCTATATGAAATTTTTTGTCGAAAAAAGATAAGGAGCAAGTTATTGCGCTATAAGTACCTCAAAAATGGCACAAAATAATTGAGATTTTTCCCACAGATATTGTAATTATTCCGATATTTTTGTTTACAATCATGAAAGATTATGTGCGTGATTGATATAATGAGCCACTCACTATAATATAAATATTTCAGCACGTCCCACCTCTGGTATATGCGTTGTACATTGAACATCTCCTCGGTTTCCTATAAAGCTGAGATGAAAATTGAAGCAAGAGCAAAGTGTTGTTTGTAATAATGCAGAAATTAATAAACATTTCTTGTCGTTTCTTTTTTTATATTTTTTTTTTATTTTTCTGTTTGACTGTGTATAGCGATAGATCTAATGCAGCAAATGCAACGAGCGATGCTGCATTACGAGAACGGTATACGGAATACAGTGCTGCAACATTTGCTGCTGTTGCTGTTGCTGTGGAGACCTGATGCAGTCATGTGGAAATCAATTAATCTTTTTTAAGTTTTTTCTCTTTAGCTCTTTTCGCAATGTCTTTCGCTTGTATTTTAAAAAATTTAATTTTCCCTTTTCCTGTTTACATGCCTAGTTGGCAATGCATAAAATGAGTTCCATTCTATGTATTTGGTTTAAGGAAAGAATTTTTCCGTTTGCTGATGCTTTTTCTCTTTGTTGCCTTTACCGAAAAGGAAAAATGGAAGATTTCATTAAATTAATTTTTATTCAATTGCAAATAGTACGTACAAATAATGTATGGATGTTAGTTAAAATAATTTTATAAAAGAGAATTTAATTACAAAATATTTTTCAAATTACGCTCAGGAGCCATATAACTTTTGACTTTAAATAAAAAAAAATTAACAAAATGAATAAACCTTATTCTTAAAAACAAATTTGTCTATTAACTTTTGAAAAATTTTAAGTAAGTGAAAATTTTAATTTTCAAAATGGGATATAAAATTTTCTATTATGACTGAACTTCCATTTTAAACATACAGTTTTCATAAATGTAATTAATATCTGTTTTGTTATAGAAAAGTCGAGTGTGTCACATAACTCTTATAGATGACTGACTGTATGCGGCGTCAATCTTGTAGAAAATATTTCTCACTGCATATTAGGACCCATTTCTTATAGAAAAGATGGATAAGTCTATAACAGCACACTGCTCCTACACTTAAGTAGATTGAAAATATGGCAGCACAATATTCCCATAGAAAAGATGATTGAATGTGTGTGCTGCCACTGCTCTTACAGAAAATATGGTTGACTGAATAGCAGTGGACTGTTCTTATAGAAAATGTGGCTGACTATATGGCAGCACTCTAACTTTATCGAAAAGTCGACATAAGTTTAAAATAGTAGGAAAATGATGGCAACTGATATTGAATAAAACACAAAAAAAATCATGAAATCACTAAAAAAAAAACTCTCAATGAAAAAATGCAAATAGTCATCTCTAAATTAAATGTGACTTATTTCATAACGAAATAAATTTCATGCCAGATGATGAAATAAGCCCCAAAGAAAATAAGTCTTAAATATGTTATGGGCTTGTTGAGTATAAGAAAAAAAATGGGCTGAAAATCTCTAAAAAGTGCAGGCAGTATTCGAAACACAAGAGCATAGAATGTTTTTGCACTATTTTCCAACATACTATTAGGAAGAAAATCTTTGAGCTCTTTCAGGAAATGAAGTAAGTCCCAAATAGACTTAAATAACTTCCAAGTTCTTAAAAGTTATGTATTTGTATTTTGTTTTGGAAGTTATTCCTTTTGTAAGTATTTTTTAGAACCGAAAATATCAATATATTAAGGTATCGATATGTAAGTGCGTTTTATAGTGTGTGTGCACAGGGAGTAAACCAGACTTGCTTCGGCTCCTTTTGTTATTATTATAAACTTTTTCTCTTATGACACCATAGAGCAGCTGGCATGATATTTCTTTTTGTAGCTGTAAGTTACTAGAGTAGTTGGCAAGATCCCTCCCCAACTGCGAGCTTCAGCTGCGGCGAATAATCAGGTAACCTTTTTGGTTTAAAAATCAAAAGCAACCATTACAAAAATGAAAAAGAAAACCAGAAACGAAAAATAGTGATTTGTGTACCAAAACTTACAAGTTTTGTAATACAATTAAAATAATTGTGAAAATATATTTCTACATAAAAATAATATATTTTGACAACCGTTTTACTTGCATTAAAACACTTGCAGGTTTTGAGAAACGGGCCCATGAAAGTTTTTTTTAATAAAATTTGGTAATTAAATTTAGTTTAAAGCAAATTTTGGTTAACTCCAACAAGCATCGCCTAGCAACGCATTCAATTCAAATCATCATCATTTAAATTTATAAAGAGTTTTATAAAGATATAAAATATTTTTTAGTCGCTCATGAAGCTAAAAATACTAAAAAGTTTATACAACAAGACATAAACTCTATAAATAGTTATAAATCAATATTACCAATTTCAAATTGACTGGTAGAACTTTCGCATACAAAAGTAAACTCACAAATGCACAAAAACATTATGTACTCATGTATTAAAGCCATATTTTACTGATTGGAAAATTGACTCTATTCCATGCGATTCAGTTAAGGTACGAAAGCATGTCTGCAATGTTTGCTGAATTTTACTTTTTATTTTCTTACTACTTTTCTCCCTTTCTAAGACAAACATAACAAAAAAACAAAAAAAAAAGTGCAAGAACTGCTTTCAAAATATTTACAACATTTTCCTCTATAAGCATTTCCTTTGCCTTGCCTGTTACAAGGTAAAATTCATGGGAATATCGAACGCCATTAAAATACACAGCAAGGCTTACCATATGAAATCCTAATATAATACATACTGGCTTTTTATTCAACACTTTAAAATGTTGTTAATAAAAAGGAGAGTAAATACAAAAACAAACTAAATTTTCAAGAAAAATCGCTGACGGTGCAGCCTCAGACTCTACAATAAGTTCTTATAAATTCTGTTTAAATTCTGTAAGCATGTCAGCACAAATTGTTAAGGTATGTAACGTATACATTTTCCTAAAGGATTCTAAAGGGAGTACGTTACCCTCTCGCTTCTCTTATTAAATACACATGCACACGTTTACATTCATCCATACATGTAAACTGACTGTTTAAACATTTTTAGTCTTCTAATATACTCGTACTTCCTCTTCCTAACATTTAAGTTGAGTTTGGGAATCCAAAGCGAGTAAGAGTACATAGAGCTGCTTGCTACTTGGTTATTTACACTACAACACTCATGTGTCGTATTGTTACATTACTCGTACATGGCCTTAAATATAAAGAAAAAGCGTTTTTCACAAATAAAAATATACGACATCAGAAAAGGAAAAAAAAACACGATGAAAATTCTATTAAAATAACATTTGTCGTTATCTTGAAATTGAAAATAGTCTTTTGTGTTACATACTTATTTTCAAAAATATGTGTACAACGAAAGCAATTCCCCATTGGGAAAGAGGGCAAAAGTCATTTAATAGCTAATGGAATCTATTTTTTATTGAACAATATTTGACAATATACATGCGTGTATGGTATGGCAGTTGCTTAAATAATTTTGTAATAAATTGCAAAATAACTCTAAAACATTAAACTAATATGCCAGAGGATGAAGGCATGCATATACACCAATTCAATTACCTTAAAATGGATCACATCTTTTTTAAAAGAATTTTTAACTGGACAGATATGTAAATTGTTGTATGTCCAAAAACTTTGAAACTAGAAAATGCTTAAGCATTATTTAAATATTTCTTATTCTTTGCTATGCTTTATTTTTTTAATTTTTATTAATAATATCTGACATTGGTTTCACAATGTTAATTACTCGTAAATAGCACAGACGAGCCTAGAATTGGAGGGTTTATTGTAAACACAATTGAGACGAACGACGAATTTCGTTCACGTCGACGAATTCGTCGATAAGCTATCGCTGCGTAAATTCATCGTGCAAAGCACAATAACGACGAATTTACTCACCGAGTTCCTCTCTCATATTTAATAAAGTTGGTTCTTGTGTGTACAAAGACAGAGAGGGAGAGAGAAAAAATTGCTTTTTTGTCGTTCGTCGGAGTACAAAATAGAAATAAATCTATTTTAAGTTTGTTACACTCGGCAATTTTCGTCCAACGTACTGATTGTATGTATTTTCATATACACACATATATTTTATTTCTTAAGACGAATATTCGTAACCGAAAATTCGTCGTTCGTCCCAGTTGTCCCAGTTGTGTTTATAGCATTATGGCATAAGCCATTTCATTCGAGCAAATATAAAACACTAATAATTGACAACACTAGTTTGGCCGAAAATATGTTTTAAATTTTTAATTTTCATACAACTCAATTGAGATATACAAATATTTTATTTTCTCAAAAGGTGCGTGCATAACCCTGTTGTATGAAATTGTTATACAAGGTTATATATGATATACCAATTTTTTCTGGATTATTAACTATAAAAACTAATTTGTTGAGATATGTCTATGTTGCACTAAAGCAGCGATTCAATAGGTTTTGTATTCTATGAAAGTTTACTTTTGCATTTTGCCCACATGCACAGGTACGAGTTTGTTAAACTAGTTTTTTTGGTTTTGCCATTCGAAGATAAGATTGTTAATATTATAAAACTATTAATCTGGCCATTAAGTAACTCACTTCAACAGAAGGCAATACATTTACAAATATATAGATAGTTATTTCTGATCCAGTCAAATGGTATGAAAATATTCAAAATTTACTTCAAGTGGCTGCAAAAAATTGCATCATCTGTTGTATAAGTACTTATGAAAGTTTCGTATATCGATTAGTTAATTTTAAGTGTATTCTATTCACTTCAAATTATATATTCAGGGCAATTATGTAAAAAATTCCGCGAGAAATTTTTCCCAGGGAACAATTGTAACTAATAGCAAATGATAGGGAAAACAAAAAATTCTAATTGGATAAGGGAGAAATTTCTCGCGGGATTTTTTACATAATTGCCATGATTGAAACAAAGTTTAATTGATATATAATCTACTTCATTGAAGGCTGCAAGGAACATAGATATTTCAAATAAAAAAAATACTCGTATAAACTTTTTTTATATAAGTTTTTTAACAGAAATAATTTTTATATATTTTTTTGTTGCAAGTGCGTGAGACGTCATCGTCCAAACAACTGCAGCTTCAGATATAAAAATAGCACCTGAAATTGTGTTTATAAATATAGACGCTTGTGTCTACAGTCTGTCAAGGATGACTTTGCACATTACATATATAAAAATATTTGAAATTTAATAATTGTTTTTTGTTGGTCAAGCACGTACTACAGCATATACATACACACATTTAGTTTCTGCTTAAGAAACTCTTCATCGAACTTCAACCCAAAATATTTTTGATAATCTCAAAAAAAAACTTCAGATATTTATAGAAAACTCTTAGGGCCATTTTCACAACTTGCCTTTTGTTAAAGGTACGATTTTCTTTGCGCGATAAATATTTTTGCATTATTATAACTTCAATATTTTACTGTTATTATTATCAATAATTATAACATTTAATAGATAAAAAATAATTAATGAAGGTTTTATAATGCGAAGCCATTTATCGGGCAGACAAAATCTTACCTTCAGGCAAGTTCACAACAATGGAACTTAATACGTTATTGAGAATCACATACAGCAAAAGGTTCGAACCAAAATCTTTACAAAACAAACATATTTATTCGATTTTAATCAATTCTTATTTATTTTTTTAAGATTTTTGTTTGTTGCTTTTAAATTTATTCGGCCAGGTTCTAAAAACAATTTCATTTTGAAATCGACACATTACAGGAAAAAAAATCATCTTGGAAGCTAACTTATTGCAGCCTCTTATTTTCTTTAAAGATTTGAACTATGTACTTGAGATATTTTATCCGAACTTAATTTTGAATATACTTAATTAGCCGATAAAAAGAAGAAAGTTTTCCTTTTTTTTTAATTTTTCGTCTTCAAAACGTAATGGTTGTCAGCACATTACCGAATATGTTTTTATAGAATCTATAATAGACAGACATATTTAAATTTTTTTAGCTAATTTAAAAAATTTTATTTTTAATCAACTCGATGAAAGAGACTATTATACGTAGCAGACGCAAGAGATAGCCATACTAAGCACAAAAATCTTTAAAATCTCTCTTTTTTGTAAATAAAATTAAAGCAAAACGCAGATCTTAATATTTGTGAAAAGAGTTTATTGACAAAAAAAAAGGAGTAGCAAATGTTTTGTTAAAATTTGTCAAAGTGGATTTTTTAATTTAAGTTTTTAAGTCTTGGTAAATAATGGGTAAAGTGAATAAAAAATAAGCAATAAGTATAAGCAAATGCTTATTTTTTATTCCCTTTACCCAATGTACTATTTAATTAGAATGAACTAAAAAAAATTTGTTTTAAAATAAAGAAGAACCCTTTGTTGATAAGACAAGAACAGGTATTTTTCTTTGATGTGAATATTCATTTCTGACATACTGTACATATCCGTGTGTATGAACATTTCAATTGAAAGTTTTATTATTGCCGTTTTTTCTGTTTTCCAGTATAACTGTATATCATACGTTTAACGCCTGAAAGCATGCAATACAAATCGCAACTATTCCATAAAACATACACAACACACACAGGCGTACGTGCATACATGCATGTAGAAAAATATACATACATATGCATGTATGTACATCAATGCTGGCATACATACTTTAGCTTCATTTAAAACAATTTTAACAATTACTTGATACGAACAGAGATATTCACACTCAATCATAGACATGCTAGAGAAAATTGTGAATTGAAAATTGCATGCCCATACATGCAGGAAAATCAGTCAACAGTCTTTAAACTACTGTTTTTCTTTTAAAGAAAACAACGGCTGCTCTATACATTAATATGCTGTTGCATGTTTCTTCATGTCGTTTACGGCTGTGTGCTTTAATTTTTAGTTATATATACATAAAAACTAATGTAAATATGTATACATTCATGCATACATACACATATACACACATTCATACGTACATACATACATGTGTTTTCCTGCACTTTTTTGCTTCATGTGTATTGAGAGACCGACACGATTGTAATCTGTTTGTGATTTATTACCTTATTACAGGCAATATGTACAAATTGTCTGCTGTTAAAGTGACGGCATTCACTGTAAAATTACAAACCTGCTTACACAAGCACAAATAGCAGCAACAACAACAACTAATATGATACGGGTGTACTTACTAGTGGTAAATTCTTTATCCCAACAAACACACTGTCCAATGTTTGAAATATGACAATTTTATCTCTCTAACTTACAAATTTCATTCATGTTTGTTAAATTTAAAATAAAACACAATCAAAGCATAAAAAACTGCAAAGATTCAAACACTTCTTATTGAAATGGGGTTCCAAGTTGTTATGCATTCATACTATTTATTTATAGTACAATTTGAGGTAAAATCATTAAATATCGTGAAGTAGGTTAAAAAAGAAAACAACAAAAGCAAAAGTTCCCACAATATCTCGATCAGCGGGTCCACTCTTCAATTGGAAATAAAAGGAAATGCTTTCATTTTCGTTGTTATTTAGCATATAAATTCGAAAGCAGTTTATTTCGCTTGTAATTGTAGAGAAGACCCTCCCAGATTAATAAGCATCCTGACCAGAGTAGTGGGCGCTTTAACATATTGCTGAACTCTCCATGCCCATATTAAGCCAAGAGCTAGAAAATAATTTAATTGAAATTAATATTACGTTCATTTACACAATCTATGATTAAGAGTTAACGTTAACTTTAACTGACAGTTCTTCATACAAAACTTGTCCTTAAAGGGCCTTTTAGATTTTAATTCTACATTGTAAAAAGGACCGTTACTTATATATTATAAATACACAGAGAAAAATCATTATAAGTTTTTGTTTTAACAAACATGGGTTGGAAACTGATTTTAAGTTTTATTTTCTTCATTTGGTTCGGTGAATATGTACACTGAAAGAATTTTCGGCAGAAATTCTATGAATTTCGACATTAATCTAATGAAAAATTCATTAAAATTCAACCAACGTCACGTTTCGTTGGATTAATGAAATCAGTTTCGTTAAAATTATTTTATTGAAAACTTCATCTAATTTATTTAACAAGTGTATTTAATGCAGTGCTATAATTTCATTGAAACAATAAAATAATTTCATGAATGAAATAACTTAAATATAAAGGAGTTTCTTAATAATTAGAAAATATTCTTGTCATAAATCAAATAAAATATTCTAACAAAACCAGAATATCAAGGAAGCAATTCCAATGAAATTGTTTCACAATATTCATGAAATTTTCATTGGATTTGTGAAATTATCATTAGATTTGTGAAAAAATTTTAATTAAATTGTTTCATTGGATTTATGAAGCAAAATTCTTTCGTTGTAGTGAATAGTTTTAATATGAATACGTAGTAAATTATTTTAATAAAGAAAAATTGTGTTTTTTTATTATATTTAACCTTTAAGAATTTTTATGGTAGAAATTCATTAAAAATATTGTTTGATTTTTTAATTTAGTAATTGAATACAAAAAAGTCTTTTTCTCAATCAGATTAGTCCCACTTTTAAAAAAATTTAAATTAATTCACATTTTTGGCAAGATTTAATATTTTGAATAAACTACCTCCCAGACTATTAGTTTTATTTCATTTTACATTTTTTAACTTCTTTCTATAAGAAGTTATTGATTTGCATCAAATTTTAAAACCGAGTTTTCATCATATTTCGACGTTTTGAGCTAATGGGAGTCAAATCTGACTATTTCCGCGATAATGTAAGTATGGATGAATTTGGGTGTGTGTGGATGCATGTATATGTGTGGGAGTGAGTTGTGTGTGTGTATTGCGTGAGTATTTGTATATGCAAAAATCTCATATCTTAAGAACAGGTCATCGAAAGATGTTAAGCTCACAAAATTTAAACTACTAAAACCATAATCAGCTCTTAACTTCGAAAAGAAATGTCGATTCGTTTGAGAGGTATCAAGAGGTAAATTTTTTTTTTATTTTCGAATAACCTCAAAACCTTTTATAAAATCAATTTAACATGCTAAGTGATTTTTATAGACAGAAGAAGTGCATTCGATGCCGCAAGTTTGACCAAAATTCAATATAATTCAATTCAACTCTCCAGCACAAGATGAATAAAATCACATATGGAAAAATTTTCTCCTATTATAAAGTAATTTTGGTGAAACATTTGATTTGAGGGCCTACTTTTAGATTACACTATAATATCAAGAAGGAATGAGAGAAAAAGGTCGTTTGATCTATTATAAATACATTCGAATTAGTCAGAAACTTATCTCATATGGCAAATTAATTTGTGAATGTGTACATGCATACTTTACTCTCAAATATATATGTATGTATATGCATATACTTACACACATACTTACAATTTGCATATTCAACTAACTGATTCTGTAAAATTTTATTTTAAAATAGTTTCAAGGATGAAATTTAATTAAAGTTCAATTGAAAAATTTATAAAAAGGAAAACAATTTTCTGTTAAGCCAGCAGAGTAAAAAAGTTTATCCTCCTTTCACCATGTTTAAACATTCATACGATGTATTAATAATATCCTATTTACTTTATTTGCCAGCACACACGATTATTAAAAAAACCAGATAAAATTTGCAAAATAAAAATGAGTTAATTAATTTGTTTTAAAAGTTTTAGAAAATATTAGCATATTTTCTGAACTCTGTGGATTCGTTAAATAAATAACAATTTTATTTTTGACATAAATAAAAAAATTTGCAAAAAAAATATATCGAAGGTTTATATTCAAAAAGTGCTATCGGCAATTCTTGAATATTTTAGTAGACAAAATAAAAAAGTTATTTTCTCTAAGTCCAAGAGTATTTGATTAACATTAGTAGAATTAAGATGTATTCTATAAGTGTTACTATTCATCAAAATTTAGTTATTAGCCCTTGCACTTTGAGAAAATATCATTTTTTTGCGCTCTTCTAAAATTTTCAAGCCTTGCATGCATATGCATATGCTCTTTTTGGATATAAACCCTCGATATATTCTTTAAAAAAAAGACATTTTGAAATGCTTTAAGAATTTAAATAATAAACAAATTCATGCAAAGAGATCAAGAAATGTCATAATGACAAGAGATAATGAATGACACATGGCGTATGATTTATAAAAAAATGTTTACTGTAACAAGATGTGATAGAGTAACTGAAAATGTCAACTTAAATTAAATTTGCTTCTTCTTTTTATATACAGTATACACTAATTGAAGAAGTCATGAAGTTTGAACACTAAAATAAAACATAGTGCTTCTGTGTTTAATCAAAGAAAACTCCATTAGGATTGACTTCAATCAGAAAAAGTATATAAAAATATGTTCCTCCCAGCCAAACTTCATTAAAGCGTCTTTTATCGATTTTTTATATTTAAAAATACTATTTGATAAACTAATTAATATGTTCATCTTTGACACTCAGCAACTTACTTATTTCCCCAAGTTGTAGTGGTAACGTAAAAAATTTTTAAAACAAATATTTAACTATGAAGGAAAACAAGAAAACTAAATGAGCAAATAGACTGAAACTCAAACTAAAATCAAACTTAAACTTTTAACACGAATAACACTGTACAACAGCCAAAATAGCCTTTAGATAAAAGTATGCGGACTATATGGATTTCGATGCGTTAAATTCAAATCTGCTTTCAGTTTTTCTCTATCACGTAGAGATTTTTTTTATGGGCGTGGCTAATTTTGCCCCCTAAATTAGTCGGCCATACTAATATATTTTACTATAACTCGAAACCCGCTATTTCGATTTTAATAAATAATAAACCAAAAGACGCGCCACAAAATTTTGTTAAAAAAAAATTAATAATCATTTTTTACCTATCTTTTATGGTTTCGGAGTTATTCAGAATTTAAAAAAGAAAAAATTTTTTTTTATGCAAAAATCGCGTAATTTTTTTACATGAAAATTGCAATAAAAAAATCAGAAACTCAATAGTTTTATAATTTTTACATTTTTCTTAAAACCACATATCCTAGGAATAAAACAAGCTATAAAACGTGAAAATCCAACAATAAATCTTGATTTTATTCGCAATTTAAAGCAGGTACCTAAAAATGGAAAAATGTGTGTAATGCATTAAATGCTGATCCAATGTTTTTTTATTTCAGCTGCTAATAATTTCTCAATAACTCCGAGTATTCAGAAATTATTGGCGAAATAAATAGTTTTGGTTTAATATTAATTTTTTTTAGCTCTCAAAATATAATGAAAAACTTTTAGTCGCAAATATTTTTCACTTTATGTATTATTATGTGTGCTGTCAATAAACTAAGCTAGAAGCGCTAAGTATGTATATTCAGTTTTAAGAAAAAGTGCTAGCTTGAACTACAACACTTAACTATTTGAAATAAAACACCATTTTTGTAAGAAAAATATTTGTACTTTAAAAACGTTTTAAAATTAAAAAGTGTCTTGTTATTTACTAATTGACATTCCTTCTTTTATTTTTGCATCACTGATTCGAGGAAATTTGCTCTTAAGATATAGAAAGCCATCACCATCCTTGTTCATTGCTTTAACAAAGTTTTTTATTAGGCCTAGCTTTATATGAAGAGGTGGTAAGATAATTTTTTCCTTCTGAACTAGAGGTTCTTCTGAAACATTTTTTTCTCCTGGAATAAAATTTACTCTCTTTGGCCAACTTTTAACTTTATAGTGATTTTCTTTTGAGCGACTATCCCATTCACATAAAAAGCAACAGAATTTGGTATATCCACATTGCAATCCATTTAACATTGCTACAACTTTCAAATCAGCACAAATGCTCCATGAGTACTGTGTGTATTTAATTTTGTTAAGTAACACTTTCATATTATAATAGTTTTCTTTCATGTTTCTTGAATACGCTAGTGGGACTGATGGATATTTGTTGCCATTGTGAAGCAAAACTGCTTTCAAACTCGTCTTTGATGAATCAATAAAAAGTCGCCATTCTTCAGATTTATCACTGAACGAAAGTTCTCGCAGAAGACCATCAGCATTATTACAAAATATTAAATCCCTGTCTTTGCTGAAGTATTTCAAATATTCTTCTTCTCTGTTTCGAAAGTATGTGACTTTCACGTCTTTATCTACCAGATTCCATTGCTTCAATCTGGATGCAAGAAGTTCTGCCTTTGTTTTTGAAAGTCCTAAATCACGAACTAAGTCATTCAGGTCGCACTGCTTCGGAAAATAACGTTTGCTCGTTGGACTTGTAAATGTTGAACTTGCAGAAGCAGCCATCGTGGCGTAACTGGATTCAGTACTTGCAGACTTAACATCTTCATCCTCGTATGTAGGGGACATTGGAAGTAAATCATTACTTCTTAGAGGAACTGGTCGTTTGGCGGATGTAATATTGGGATATATGACTTTATTTTTGTTCTTTCTGGAAAACCCACGTGTTGTAGTCATACAAAAGTAGCAATCATTTGTATGGTTTTTTGGTTCGTTCCAAATCATTGGTGTCGAAAATGGCATAGACTTGCGATTTCCTTTGATCAAACCTCTTAAAGCCCTTGAACAGCTATTACAACATATTTTTGGTAGCCGATATTTATCTCTTCCATCGATAGGAAACCCAAAGCATAGCTTATAGGCGTTCTTAACCTGGGAAGTTATTGTCTGGCGTTGCGATTTTAAAGTTAAGTCACCACATACATAACAGAATGAATCAGCAGAATTTTTACAAAGCCTTGGCATTTTGAAACCTGCAACAATTTGATACAAAACTATTACTTCGCATCATAAATACAACATTTTGAATTAGTAATAATAATACTTACCAAAAAATAGATGAAGAAATTATCACTTTTTTAATTCAGCTTATGCTAAAATTTTTAGCTATTTTTTTTTTAATTTTGTTGCGGTTGAAAATTTACTTTTCGGTTTCACAAACAGTTATTGTATGGCAACTGATGAGTGAACATACTTATGTATACCCAAAATTCTTTATTTTATATTTTCTTTTAGTTCTGTTACCTGCCCGCAATGCCCTTTCAGTAGCATTACCAGATGTAAATGTGACTGCATTTAATGCATTACACACATTTTTCCATTTTTAGCTACCTGCTTTAAATTGGGAATAAAATCAAGATTTATTGTTGGATTTTCACGTTTTATAGCTTGTTTTATTCCTAGGATATGTGGTTTTAAGAAAAATGTAAAAAATATAAAAGGCCGACTTCCTAAACGCAAGTTGCAATGCACAATTTAATAAAATGCGTGTGCAATGCTAAGGATGTATTAAGAGCAACCTTGCGTTGCGGAGACATTTTTTGCATTTTATCGGCATTTAGGAACGCCGCTATGCAACTCATACATATGTTTGCCAACAAAATAAAAATGATGCGCGATTTTGACAACTGATACTCATTAAAATGAGTTGCCAAACGATTAGGAACATTGGGCATTGCCAGAAAGTTTACATATGCGTTTACGAAGTGTATGCATTGTAAATATGAATTGCAACTTGCGTTTAGGAAGTCGGCCAATCTATTGAGTTTCTGATTTTTTTATTGCAATTTTCATGTAAAAAAATTACGCGATTTTTGCATAAAAAAAAATTTTTTCTTTTTTAAATTCTGAATAACTCCGAAACCATAAAAGATAGGTAAAAAATGATTATTAATTTTTTTTAACAAAATTTTGTGGCGCGTCTTTTGGTTTATTATTTATTAAAATCGAAATAGCGGGTTTCGAGTTATAGTAAAATATATTAGTATGGCCGACTAATTTAGGGGGCAAAATTAGCCACGCCCATAAAAAAAATCTCTACGTGATAGAGAAAAACTGAAAGCAGATTTGAATTTAACGCATCGAAATCCATATAGTCCGCGTAATTTTATCTAAAGGACAGCCAAAAAATGTTATTTTGTTGTACAGTGTAATTAAATAAAAAGGACATCTCCCATAGAATGTCTCATAACGACTCCCAATTGTTGTAGTTGTGGGTAGATACAAATATATCAAAAGAAACACAAATATATATACACACACATATATATAGTCGCATGTGAGGCATACAAAAAGGCAAAGTTGCAAACTTTTACTAAACAAACACACACGTACGCATTCACAAACACACAAGCGATTACACAAGAGAATAATTTTTGCCACATTAATCACGAATGTTTGTTTGTTTCACATGATGAGATGAAAGATGAAGTCTCATTTTAACGCTTAGGAAGGAAGGCTGTTTATTAATAGAAGCATATTCTTAGTTCTGGGAAAAAATTATCCTCACAGGATTTCTGTTTTTTTTTCTACAAGCGCCTACATTTCAACTTCTCTTTAATGAACTTTAGTGTAGCGAATTTTGCTCTGTAACAAATTATTCGTATCTTTGATCACACTGCAAAAGAATAATTTATATAACATAAAATTTGTGACACGACTCATTATACTAATAGACAGCAAAATTATTTAAATGATTTTTTCCTTAATCGCAGTTTAGTCTGCTCTAACTTCAAAAAATTTTCGATTCAGCAAGAACGCACATTTCACCTTCACACGCTGCGGTGCAAACTGCAGTTAGATGCAAATGTGTGCCGTTATCACACACATACCAATACATCCATACATACTTTGTGGTATCTAACAACTCTTTGCTTAAATGAAATAATTATATGTGTATGTATGTATCTATGAGTGTTGAGCTTCCACTACAGCTTCCGAGAAACTAAAGAAAACAAAAAACATCACACTTTTGAGAATGAAATTATAAAGCAGCAGTCGTTTTTTTTCTAATTTGCTGATAATAAAAATTATGATGAATATACAGAAAGTTATACATTATAAAAATTCATTCCATTAGAGTTCAAAATTATATTAAAAGTCAGTAGAAGAAGAATTATGTATGTATGTATACGTGTAGAAAATATTCATAAAATCTTGTATCCTAGAAAACAAAAAAAAAAAAACAAATGAGAAAAACATTTTGGAAGAAGGGAAGAGAAATCAAAGAATAAATACAAAACTATTTTTAATATGGCGTCGTTGATGATTGAAAGAAAGAAAGAAACTAATTATTCAGCCAGTGATGGTTGGTTAAGTGGTTGGACTGATTTAGAGACGAATGCTGCGACAAACTCATTGAATTGACATTTATGTGTGTGAAATATGAACGAATGAATTCATTCCAACAAACAAATATATCGATATATGTATGTATATGTAATATCTAATATATATATTGTATGTATGTACATATTTATTTAGACATGTATGCATGTACATACATAATACCCAATCTTAAAGTTTGATTTCTCGCATTAGTCATACTTTGCGTATTAAGACAGTTTTATATCCATAAACCGAACATTAACACATTTGATATGGCGCTAATTTGATTTTTAGTATTGATCTATACTTGTGTATACATAAAAATAATATAATAAAAATGTAATAATAAAAGTCACCGAGAAAAGTTTTTTGTTTTCTTTGTGCCAAGAATAAATTATAGGTTTGCTAACTTTTTTCTTTGCCATCATTAAATTGATGACACAATTTGAGGAAAACTTTCTCTGCGTTTTATTTGAATTAGTTTCAATGTGTGTAAGTTCACGTACATACAATGTGTGATGTGTGTGCGTGTGTGTGTATGTATGTGTGTGTGTGTGCGTTCAAATCTAACTTTAGTTTCAAGTTTTTAGTGTTCCAACGGGATTTCAATAAAATATAAAATCGCAACATTAAAAGTTTATTAACCTCAAAATAAAATCATCAGCTATTTTTTGGAAATACTAAAGCAAGTATGAATGTAGATTTAGGTACGTATGTAAGCTGTTCTAAAGAACTGTATATGCTTCAAGTTTCAATACAAAAATATTACTATATTATTTAAATAAAATAAATAAAAAGCAAAGTAACGACCGGCTTATTGAATCATAATATTCGGAATCGTCATTGCATCAGAATAAAACCTTGTTAACTGCCAACATAATGTTTTAAGTCGAACCATAAAAATTGTGTCCTTACATTTATTCCCATAACATTTTAGGTCACTATATTGTGGCAGAAGCGGAGGAGTTTCTTGCCACTTTTTTTAAGAAAGCTACGAAAAGACCCATTTAACGAAAAAATACATAAATTAAAAAGTATGCATGGAACAACAAGGTTACAGATTATTTATTTTACTTTGGTCAACAGCAAAGAATGAAGTCTGTAATATTGTTTTTTGAAAAAAAAAATTAGTAAAGAGCAACTTTGGCTCGCGTTGTTTTTCATTTAATATTACTATTTTGGAAAAAAAATTTCGGCTTATTAGCTGTATTTCTTTAAGGAACACCCTTTTCATTTAAATTACACTATCCAACACACACACAAATAACAGTGTTCTGCCAACTGATTCTTCTAGAGCGACCAAAAATATATATGTGTATCGGCACTTTAAAACTTTACATCTGATATTAATTTTACGGCTTACTTAAAATTGCGTCCCTGTGTACTAAAAAAAATTAGAAAAGCCTGTGAGACTTAGGGTTTCGGTACTAAGTATTTTCAGAACATTACAAGCAACATTTTGCTGGCATACATTTACTCTCTCACGCTTCTGGAAATGGGTATTTTTCCAATTTTTTAAAAAAAAACTGCAAAAATCACCTTCGAAACAGGGATGCACAGATGAAATATTCTGCGAAAATTCTACTATAGTAAAATTATTACAGTTCATAACTAATTTTAAAATTAAACTATCTGACAGAATGAACTTTAATTTTTAGTTCCTTTCTTGGCATTCGTTATTGTTGACTTTAAAATTCTGAACCAGCATTTGAAGACTTTGCCTCATAATGTCACCCAGATGCAGCTCATTGTCAAAATTACTTTAACTTTAGTTTTTATTTTGTTTAAATTTCAGTGTTAAGGTCTGAGAAAGAAGTCTGTGACAGACAGACGGAAAGCCTAGCAATAAAAATAGGGCTCCTTTTCACCTTTGGTTTACGGAACCCTAAAAACACCAAAATTATTTGAAAAAAATATTTATGATTTATCAGAGGTTTATAAAACAAAAAATTTTTAATTTCGTATTCATTTTGACAAAATGATTGAATTAAAAATTGTTTTTTTGTGAATAAAGCATTGAACACATTCAGCACAGCAAGCTACCGACTTCAAAATGCCAAGGAAAAAATACACATGTTTATATGAGTATGATTATTTTGACGACAGCAAGGCAACACGGCAGCAGGTTGTTCATGCTGATTTTGTCGTTGTAGTCCATTCAAACTAATTTCTATTTTTGTTAACGGCAGTAAGCAAATATTGTGTTGCCATTATAATACAAATTGAATGAAGGCATGAACGGTATCTTCTAATTACTTCATATTATTCAACAGAAAGAACATCCCGAAATTGATTCATTTTAATACTTTTACCTAATTTTTATTTTTATGAATACGAAATATGTGAAGGTGGCACCATAAAAATTACATATTTATAATTAAATATCAGATCAAGATGACGCTGCTACCGTCTCTAAAATAATTAAGTCCCGGGCTACAAGTGACAAGTGCAGCCAGCGGCATTTGAAGTCATGTGATCGTGTAGCCTGTGTGGTAAATATCTTTAATGTATAATTCAGAAAAATAAAAATAAACTAATGAAAAAAATCTGTTAAGTCCACATAACAAGTATAAAATCATAAAGAGCCTATAAGTCTGTAAAAGCTTTATTTTTTAATATTGGTGTTTAAACAAGAAGAAAACAACCTCTACCGATTAAAAATTGACTCAACCAAAAAAGTTTAAGAGTTTCTGTCCCTCCTGAAACATTTAAAAAAAAAGAACTTAACATGTTTACTTACCATGCCAAAGATATTGGGTCTTATGCAAAAAAACTTAACAACGCTTTGCAAAGCAAAGTTAAGTAAAGTTGTATTCTAAAAAAACTATTAAATCAAATTTATAAAGTAGGTCCCCACGTTTGTTAAGACTACTTTAAGTTGATATTTTCAAAATGTGTATTTTTTACCTCAAATATTTTTGTTAATATAACACATATTGATACATGTTACATCTGAAAATGAAGCTAGAAGTGTTAGCTCTTAGCTTAGATTTACTATTTCTGTCATGTAATGGAAAACATCATCAAATTATCCAACTGATTCAAAATACATGGTAAAATCCATAAAAATATATTAAAATAAATACAATTGTACACAAATGTTTTAGTGATGTACATACAATCAAAACAAATCGAAAAGAGCTCGATATTCAAATACTCATTTCATTCGAAAAAAAGAAATTGTGATAATTCTTCTTTGTTCCTCATATTTTTTTACGTATACTTCATAGAAACGTTTATCTATTTTCCTAACATGTCAATATGAGCTATTGTTTAAATTAGGTTGCTTTACTTCAAGAAAATAAAAATTTATTAAATAAAATAAAAAATATTTGAATACACGAATGAAATTGTATTTGATTTTGTACATCATAAGCTGTGAAGTGGTTGTTGAACACGGTGGTGTTACCAGTACTTATTATTAAATAACAAAATACTTAAAGTTGTGTTTTGCATACAATTTCTTAACAAAGCAATGTTAGCCTTAAAGTGCTTGGCAACTACTATGAACTTTAAGGCTAAAGTAAAATATTTTTTTGCATAAGGGGGTTATTTTATAGTTCTACGAATATTGGTGTTCAAAAAAGAAGACAACAATCTCTACAGATTAAAAATTGACTCAACCAAAAAAAGTTTAAGAGTTTTTGTCCCTCCTGAAAATTTAAAAAAAAAGAACTTATCATGTTTACTTACCATGCCAAAGATATTAACTTTCTAAAGCACAAACAAGAAAAAAGATTTCAGATTTGTATTACAAAAGATATGTTGCATGAGTACACAATCAAGTAGTGGGTTCAGAAAATGTTTATATTGAATTATTAAGAGTCCTTTAATTTATATATAATCTTAAGTAGAGCGAACCAAACAAAAAATAAATAAATATTAGAAGCCATAGTTTAGAATACAAAATTTACTGTGAACAGCAAAATGATTATGATAAATTTTTTATGCACTCACCCGGTATAACAGCAGCCATTAGCAAAATGATTGCTGTTTTGTTAATTGAAGTCCTCGAGTTCCACATTATGATGTTTGTTTTCTTTTAAATGCAACGAGTTACGTTTAAACCAAGATGTAAATGATTTTCTTACTTATTTTCGATTGCCTGAAAAGGAAACATTAAGGAAAAAATTACAGATTTCTTGTAATAAAAGTAATTAATTTAAATCAAAATAATAAAAGAAAATACAGGAGATTGAAAAGTTTTCCAACAACTTTTTTCATATATGTACATATATAAAAGTAATTGAAGAAAATAATTTACGTATGTACATACGCAAATATTATGCAAATACCCAAGAATAATTTTTTACACAAAGGACCTTTGCGCACAGCATGTGCGTATGCATGAGTGAGTATACACAACTGCTCAACTATAGAATATGTATTTAGATAGACTTAAAAATATTTTTGTATTTGTGGGAGCATGTGTGTGTGTGTATGTGTGTGTGCTTTTATTTATATCACAGCTATAAAACACAAACATCATGATAAATCTTTTGGGGCTCATGTGAGATCTTTAAGGATTTAGCCACGATTCACTAAAGTTGTAAGTATTTATAAACGTATCTACCTAGATTTTCCTAAAAATTCATACAAACATACATATGTGTGTATGTATGTCTGTATAGATGTATTCATAAAGTTTTACAAAATTTAAATTCACATGTTAAATACTTTGTTATTTGTGTTGTATGAATATGCATTCGAATGTGTGCAGGGGGTTCAAACTTTTCCTATATAAATAGAGCCTTTTTTCCTCCATGTCTTGTAAAAGTATGTTTTAAAAGTTATATGAAATAAATTATAAAGTGTAGAAATCTCTACCGTATACTTTCATTTTTATTTATTTTTTTTTTTCTTAATAAAAATTCTTTTCTGTGTTGTTTAATACTGGATTGCTTTCATCTTCCTTTTCTCTATTGTTTTTTATACTTCCTTTTTATATACATAAATACATACATACACGCACATATTTTTTTTACAACTCTACTGTTGGTTGCTCTACTTTTTTATTAATTTTTTTTCGTGTATATTCATTTACATAAGCGCGTAATAGTATTGACTTAAGCAAATAATGCAAAGGACACAATGTACACTCGACATCATATTAAACGCACAAGAAATGCGAAACTACAGTAAAGAGTTTTTAAGCGGGAAGCTTTTTGAATGTTTAAGTTAACATATTCATTGATTTTATAAACTTTTACATATAAATCTTAATTAATTAATACTCGCATATGAAATATGTCTAAGGCAGGGAATTCTTCACACAACTGGGAAAGCAATTGAAAAATAGTTTTATGAATATTAAGCAAAAGTATTCACTGTTAAAAGAAAGTTATGCATTTTTATATTCCCATGGTACATACATATACATATTCTTATGTATGTATATACATATTATTATGGTTGCAAATACATATGTATGTATACTTTACATATATGCCTCCATGTAAATATGTAGGATGTGAGTGAGGATGTTGTGTTCACTACGCTTGGCAGCATAAAAAAGTTCACCTTGATATCACAAGCTACACAATTAAATATGTATTTATTTATATCAATTGAACTTTATTTGTTAAGATAAGTTTACTCAGGTGTAAAATTCGTTCTAAAATATATTGCCGCTTTGGAAATAATTCTCTTTATTCTGCAACTATTTGTCTATGTCAAACAAAAACAAAAATCGGCTCTTGCCCACCCGCTATCGAAAACAACCGGCAGCCATTGACAGGCTCATACTATTTTCTGGACCATAAAACTGTTCTGGAGGGCGAGTAGAAAAGCGTCAACATTTTGGTATTGTATTGACGTATTGTATTGACGGCAAAATAAGCCTTCAGTTCAGGGGGTCACATAGTGGAAATTCAATCGGGACAGTGACTACACTACCTGCTAGTATAGGAAGAATAACATCCCCCCTGCCCCTTGAGCTTTACATAACATCGACAGATAGTTACAGAAAAACGGGGACAATTTTCTGAACTTGCGGATCTAGATTTTAGAACGAGACTGACTGCCATATTTGTAAAACGTTGTTGGTGTCTAAAATTCAAAAGCTAATGTTTTAATAAAGAAAACATCTTCAATTTGTAGAAGACGACTTGCCAATAATCGCGATTGTGGAAGTTTTTTGTTAAACAAAGTAGGAGTAGTTTTTACAACGCGGATTGTCTTGTCAAGGTAGGCGATTAAAAAATTGTAGGCTTGTTCCAAAAAGTGAATTTAAATTAATAAAATACTAACGAAATACATAAAATGTTTATTTAACTAAAAGTAAACAAACATCAACATAAAAATTAAAGGAAAAAATTTAAAATTCACCAAAAAAAGGTTAATACAAAAGAAGGCAAATAAATACATACAATAGGTCTTTACTTTACTTTCCTAGCAGAAATTAGCAACAAGAGAGTAAGGCAGAAACTTAAAAAATTAATCTCCCAAATATGAAAAAGTAAGAGTCTAACCTAAATTAGAGCGTCAAGCGTAGCGTTAGCAGCAGGGTACGTATTTTCAGTTCATGCCAACGTATAAAATATTATTTGAATGTATTGAAAATACGTACCCTGCTGCTAACGCAACGCTTTACGCTCTAATTTAGGTTGGACTGTAAATGAACTCTTTACTTGTAAATTTGCAAAAAAAATTTTATTTATATCAGAACTATGGATGCTAATCATGATACAATTGTACTTTTTCTGATGTATTTTGTTTCATAATATTTTAAATTGCAATTTTTTATAAATTGTTTTCATGTATTTTTACTATTTTTATGTATTTTTCATACTTTTTTAATTTTATTCCATTAAAAAATAGAAAAATTCAATTTTCCATCTCTGATCATATATGAGAAACAAACAAAATTATTTGCCACTAAAATTGAATTTATGTGGCTGAATGGAAGAAAAACAATAAATTAAGAAAACATCCTTTACTTTTTTCATACGTGCACATGTTTCTTAACAAAGAAATTCAATTTTTTTTAAATAATTTATTTGACAACAAAACACACAACAGGTGCTTGGATAATTCTTGCAAGTAAAAATTTTACTAGTAATAATTTGTAGGAATTTTTTTGTCTCTCAATTTTTTTCTCTCTTTTGACGCTCTCTCCTTGCAAACTTTATTTTTTACTGGAAAGTGTTCATTAACTCGAACACTTTCCAGTAAAAATTGTTACAAATTCGTAACAATTTTTAGTAAATGAACAAACCTAATATCGTACATTGAAAATAAAAATAACAACACAATTTTTAAAACACAATTACATTTTTTTAAATAAATGAATTTTTGACGCCGAATTTTTTTTTTACTCCACTCAGCTGTGTTTCTCTTTTTAGTGCCAGAATGGGTTGTGATTTTTTCGAGTTGAATATATATTTTTTTATGAATAAATATTTTCCAGCACTTTGGCAAAATAACGTTTTGACACAAAATAGATGTATAGCAAAAAAAAAGTAAATCGCACGTCAAATAAATCGCAGGGTGTTCTATGGACGCTCTTTCTTACATCGTCGCGCGTGTATCGGCTGGTCGCATTTCAATTTTGTCGTCTTCTGTAAGTTTAACTTTATATAAAGCACTCAAGCTTTAAAAGGTTTCATTAAAACTTTGAGACAGACTGTTAACTGACACAAGTACGTACGGATGCGTATGTGTGTATGTATGTTAATTCAAATACTTACACACATATACGAGTACAATCATGTGCATAAATGTGTGCATATTGTATTAATAAAAAAATCCTGTTTATTCTTTCGTTTTCTTTTAAACATTTCTTTCCTTTACCCCAGAACTTGTGGTATTTTAGCGAGAAACAACATCAAACTAGCATAACTCTTCAATTTTATGGTTGTTTAGTTACTTTTTCTAAAATTCTGTAGACGTAAAGGGACAAGAGCGAGAGCAGTTTAAAAAAAAGTAACTTTGTTTAAAATAAACATGAACAGGGAGAGCGTACATGACAACGATTTACTTGCGTTGGGGGAGTTATGATCCTCAATATACTTGTGAACATATATTTCTTATATTTTTGTTTAAAAACTTATTTGAAAATCTATTGCATATCCATACAGCCAATCGGAAATAGGAAGTGAGAAAGAAGGCAGAGGTATTTCGCATGGCTCAGTGCTTTGAATTTTGAATGATCACTTGGGTATGAGAAGGCTTTCTGCAATATGTCAATATGTATGGCGCGCTTACACTCGATCTCAAGTACAATCGTGTGACAACTTCGCAAGATTGTTTGACGTTTTTCAAGCGCTTCATTTCGTAGCCTTGGACGAATATGAATCTAGCAAAATACACCAGAGACAGTCAAAACAATGGATTTATCAGCCAATAAAGGCATGTCGATCGTTTATTTGGAATGTACGCGGTGTGATCTACATTTATTTCCTTCAAAAGGGCAAAACAATCAATGGAAAATATTACTCTAATTTATTGTGTCAATTTAATGAAAATTTGAAGAAAAAACAAACGCATTTTTTAAAGAAAAATTTTGTTTTTCACCAGGTCAATGTACCGATGTATACATGTGCAAGTCCTACGACAAAAATCCATGAAGTAGGCCACGAATTGATCGCCCATCCGTCTTATTCGCGGGACTTTTCACCGAGTTACTACTCCTTGTTGCCATGCCTGAAGAAATGCCTCAGCGGAAGAAGATTTGACTCCAACGATGAAATTATCTCACAAACAAATACTCGTACCAGTTTTAATTACCTCGATTGACTTTATTGTTTTGGAAATTTAAAAAAATTTGAAACGTTGCAAAAAGTGTATGATGAAAATAACATGATACGTCACGGACTTATTGGCCGACACTCGTATACAAGTTTTAAATAATTTTTGAACTCCAAGCAAAAAAATTTCAGCTTCTGTTGGTGCACAATTTGCAAAATTCTTGACATATTGTTTATTGTTCGCTCTCTGTGAGAGCCTTTTAATGAGCGGAAACCTTTAGGCAAATCTAAAACAAATTTCGCATTGTTTATTAAATTGTTGTTACATTTCTCTTTAGGAGGTGGGAGGGATGGATGTTGCAGAAATCAAAACCATCTTTCAAATCAACCGACATGAGAAAAGTTTCAAACATACAGCAGATGCTGTACAAAATAAATAATATGGAAGCTTAAAATTTACGACTAGTATGTTTTTAGTTTAATAAACTTTTAAATACGAGTACTTTGCAACTTTAGAATTTTAAATTAAAATAACTACCAAAGCTAACCACAAACAAATAGTAAACATGAAGGAAAATAAATAAACTCTCTCTCTCTCTCTCTCTGTGCTGTGTTGGGCCATACTAAATAAAGCTTTAACTTTTCTGTAATTCTTGTAACAACTTTACGCAACATATTGATTGTTGTACGCTACTTTTTTCACTTTACTTGAACATCACGCTGTCGTTTGAACAAATTTTGTACGAAACAAAAATTTAGTTATTTCTTTGTTATTTTAGAGTTTTGAACGTAAAGATAGATTTTTCTTTGAATTGTTCTAAAGAAAAGTCTGTGGTTAAATGTTTCTGATGTTTTAACTTTTTTTTATTTTTTTTTTTGGATTTGTTTAGTTTATGCTTCACAAGTTGAAGTAGCAACAGCAGGTGTTGTATTTTATTTATGCTGAATACTCTTGGAAATATTAGCATTTTTGCATACGTATTTCATAAAATCGACTACTGCCACTTTTACTGCGCTGTTGTTAGAATTCGATGTGAGAAAAATCAGAGGCGTATTTAAATCTTAGTAATAAAATACCAAACTAGGATTTCGAATAAAAGTAAATTTTAGGAAGAGGAAGGGTACGGAATTAAGTTTGCTTAACAGCAGCAAAATACTTCAAAGTAAATTCAAAATTTTGCAGGCGCTCTTGTTTAAATTCTTTAGTATTCGTACAATATGAAGCCCGCCCAATTGCCGGCATTATATGAACCTGTTCTTTTGTTGTATAACCTGTCATAATTTGCAATTTTTTCTTGTTTAAGGTTTCAATTTTCATCCTCCCACCACTTGCTTTGCTACCTGCTACAAACACTCCATAATTCAAAAATTTCACAAAGAAAATTCTTCCGCCAATACACGTTCCATCTTGCAGTTGTACCACAACTTTTGCTGCACAGGCAGGCACACACATATTTTATGCTAAACAGAGAGAAAGCGGAAAAATGAAATTCGTGTTGTATTCAACAGAATTGTTGCTGTTAACTTTTAAACAATTTTGTGGAATTATTAATAAGCCACTTAACGCTATGCTTGTTAAAAACCTATGCAAACATACACAAACACACACAAACACACAAACACATGTGGTTACACTGAATGTGACTAAAAGTATGATGTCCTCATAAAAGGGGAGGGGGTTCGTTAGAATATTGCAACATCTGTACCAAAATATTGAGCTGAGCTGGTTGTTGGAGCAGGTATTAGTTTTTGAAGAATAATTTTTAGCATGTTTATAGTTCGTGATTGTGACAAAGGCATTTTTGTTTCACTTTATTTACAGTTTAATTAAAAATTAAAAATTAAAAATAATAATAAATAATAATAAATGAAAAATAAAATAAGTTGGCAATAATGACGAAACTGGCTATTTTACGGAACTAATAAATTAAGGTATTGAAAAAGCTCAAAGATGAATTTCTAATCGAATATTTTTTGTTAGTAGTCGAAATTTCTAATACAATGTAAATTTTGATTCGACTAATATTTTGTTGGAATTTTCTTTACTTGGAATTTAATATAAAAACATTTGTAGTATCATTTAAAAAATTAATTAAATTTTCCTCTATTAACAATTTGATAATGAAGGTATTCATTTCAGGTTTTTCTCGTTGGAAAAATGGAAAAATTTAATTTTTTTCAAATTTTGTTTTCCTGTGTTTGTTGTAAAAATTACATTTTTCCATTTTTCTAACGAGAAAAAACTGAAATGAATACCTTTAATATCAATTGAGTTTTTCCACTCAAATTAATTAATACAATTAAAAATTTAATTGAATCAATTAAATTCTTAACCCTACGATGCATACCCAACTTTTTCTACGAGAACACACACCCTGGATATGTTTGTATCTACTAGATTATTTTGGATTCTTATAATGTTTAAATGCTCCAATTTCAATATGCGTACACAGAAGAAAGTCCTTACCAATTAATGTTTTCAATTAACCCTATGATGCATACCAGGGTTCGAATGTATCCACTTGCAACTTTTCAGTGCTGTAACTCAAGGAACGGCTTAACTTAGGGCAAAGAGATTTTGGATCTAGGACGTATAAATAATTTCTAATCTTTTAAAGGTTATTTGATCCAATTCGGATCAGTGTTATTAGTGAGCTTCACTTTTGCATCCCAAATATAATACCATGTGCATAAAGCACATATGTACATACATATGTATAGGGTCTTCCAATAGGGATTTCAGAACCTCCCACAGTTAATAGGGATCATATTGTTATCTGTCGAATGAGCTGTAATTTCTATCAGTCTATTTTGCAAATCATCACCGCCGAATATTGCGTTCCACAAAGTGTGCAAATGGTAAAATAGTTTTTATTAAAATTGGTGTTCTGTTCGGCCAATTTTCCGCGCATTTCAATTTTTTTGATTGCTATGATTACTAACTTTATTTGGCCAGAATTGGATGACATGATTACCAGCGTCATGTGGGTTTAATGTTTTAAAACACAACGCAAAAATGTTGTATGTATTTTGTTTTTGTATTTAAAATTTTTTCCATATACAATTTGCCAAAGCTTGGCGTTGCGTTTTACAAAATCAGACCTGCATGACGCTGGTGATCATGTTATGCAATTCTGGCCAAATAAAGTTATTAATCATTGACCCATAGCTCTCGTTACCGTAAAATAGTCGAAGAGCCCGGAACGTTGCCCGAACAGACACATTCACAGACACATTATTTTATTTAAACTCAAGAACAGAAAGTCCTTAATGCAAGACCCCTTATATGGAAACATACACATAAATGAGTGTAGCTGCTTTAAAATGAATTTATTATTGATTTGACTGAAATCTATAGAAGAACAAGTTTCGCAACGAATTAAAACAACGTACACTCGAATTTCATTGACTTCTTCGACTCAATAATGCAGCTCTTGGTGCAGAATTGAGAAATGGTTTCGTACATCGAAATTCGAGTTAAAAATGTTTTGTATGTATTATGAGTACTGTGAAAAGAAGGAATAAATCAACAGATACATTTGCAATAGTAATGATGCGTGTACACATTTTTCTATATCGCTCCTTTATTGCAACATAGTCATATCTAAAAATATTCGCTTTAATCTTGTGTAAAAACTTCAATATTCTGTTGAGGAAAGAATACATTTTTATTCATTAAATTAAAAATTTTAAACTTATTTTTTGCAAAACTACCTTTTTGAGTTATGCCTATATTGTAATAAAGGAAAGATATGTACTTACGCATGTACAATTTCAATAAGATGGTTTCCATTATTGTAGAGTAAAAACTCAAATTTATGATTCTTTTTTTTAGTATCATAAAATTATCACAGCACTACAGCTGTATGTATAACGCAATCATGGTGTGAATTATAAGCGACAAAACTACAAAATCTGATATTTAAAGATTTACCAATATTATAATAATATTACAACATGGTATGGTAAGTCTCAATTATATTTAAGTCTCATCTAACAACAGTGTTGTCATATTTACAATAATTAGTATATACTATATATAATTAAATGTTTTTCTGGATAATATTATTATTAACTCAGATAATAATATTATTTAATCTTTACTTTTCTATTGACAATAATATGATTTGACTGCAACCATATATAACCCAATCATAGTATGTTCCTATTTGATTATGGTTACCTCAGCCACATTTTTTCTTTGCGTGTAGGTAAGAATTTTATTATTGTTCAAAATTTTGTAATTGGGTGTTTCTTCCAGAAATTACATTGCGAAAACATTCTTGTGAAAAAGTATTTTATGATAACATTAAAATCTTAATATAACTGAATTTAAAGTACTTCCCAGTGAAAAAAAATGGAAGTCATTCTAGTGGAACTACATTTTCTTTGCTTCCAAAAAATCGATATTTTTAATTTGCCGAGAGTGAGCAAAAAACCATGTAGAAGCTTATTTTAGTCACACAAAACCTTGTAACTCCTCCATAGTGTACTCAACAGAATTTAAAAAAAATTATTTTTTCAAAGAAATTTTATTTATTTTTAGTCTAAAATTTAAAAGTTATTTGCTTAAATTTAAATGAAAACACTGTTTCGGGTTTAAGTTCGTATGAAAAGAAACGAATACTTAAAATAGGTAAATATTTACCATTTTTCCTAGATGAAAATATTATCGTAGAACACAAAAAAGGGAATTTTTCTTAATATCGCTTCCAATTCAGTGACCAGGCATCGAAAAAGAGAACTTCTTCCAATGACAACCCTATGTAAAAATCATTAGATCGGATCGAAATTTGCACTACTTCCGCATCGTAAACTCTACATTTTCATGACTTTTTTGGAGTCTCTTTTTTTACTGGGTTCGTATGAAAACTGTCTGAAACTTCTGCAAGACGTTGTCTTAAAATCTGAAATTTTAGCTTGAAAAGCCAAGTTTGGTCTCTGATTCCAACAAAAATTTCGAGAGTTTCAGTAGACGAACTCCTTGTGAGACTTCTTACACAGAAAACCAAAGCAATCACTACAAAGTTTGTCAATTTTTTAGCACAAGCGAAGAGGGCAGTAAAGCAGTCATAACTGTCTTCTAGTCGAAGCGCCGGAGACTCTGTGTGATTCTGCAGACAATGGACAATGTAAAAAAATTGTGTTTGCTAAAAAACATTTGTCAGCAGTAAAACTTTTTTTTATGCATGTTTTTTTATTTATTGTATCTTCATATATGAACTAACAATAATTATTCAAATCTTAAATCTAACATATAACTAATAGGCCCGGCCAATGCCAGACATAACTAAGTGATAGTTGTAAATATTAAATAAGTAGTGATAAGCAAAAAAAAATTTTTCAAGCAAGTTCACTCGGAGTGTTTAGTATTAGAGCCCTTGTATCTCTCTTTTTTAAGCAGATGTGTCCAGTAAAGTTCAAAATATTACGAGCAAGCGGATTAGGATGTGACTCGAGTTTTGTTAGATATTTGCCTGCGTATTTTGCAATTTCTTCAGTCACTAGTGGCATATTTAAATCACGATGTATATTTGAATTCTTAATGTACCATGGAGCAGATGTTTTTAACCTTAAAATTTTGTTTTGTCTTCGTTGAATTCTCTCTACATTGGAAGCAGAAGCAGTGCCCCATAACTGGATACCGTAACACCATATTGGCTTTAAAAGCGTCTTGTATATTAAAAGTTTGCAGTCTAGGCTGAGTGTTGAATTTCTGCCAATCAGCCAATGTACCTCAGTTTATTTTAGTTTCATTTGAGTTAATTTATAGTCAATATGATGTTTCCATGTAAGCCGTCGATCGAGGTTTATACCAAGATATTTCACATGTGAATGTTGAGCAACAACTTGATTATTAATCCGAATGGGGGAACAAGTATCTCTTCGTAAGGTAAATGTTATATGGACACACTTTGGTTCATTTACCTTAATTCTCCATAAGTTTAACCATAGTTCCATCTGGCTAATGTGTTAATGGAGTTTTCGGGATGCTTCATCAGGTTTTTCGTGCATACTAAGGCAGGCTGTATCGTCGGCAAATGTAGAAGTGTGGATACTTCTGCTCACAGGCATATCACAATTATAAATCAAATATAAAAATGGCCCCAGTATGATGATAGTTTCAGGCATACTCATAAAGTGTCCTTCCACAACTGTAAATTTTCGTGCAAGAATGTAACTTTCCAAAAGATTTAGAATGTTTATTGGTAAGTATGTCTTCAATTTCAAAATCAGGCCTTCATGCCACACTTTATCAAATGCCTGAGAAACATCAATAAACAAGGCAGAACAATACTTCTTTTCCTCAAATGTTTTTCTGATAAATTGAACCAATCTATGCGTTTGCTCAATGGTGCTATGCTGGCTTCTAAAACCAAATTGATGGTCCGGGATGCACCCATTATCAGTTAAAATTGAAGACAATTTTGTCATGAGTAGCTTTTCAAAAAGCTTTGACATTGTTGACAGTAAACTTATTGGCCTATATGACTCAGCCTTGGTAAGATCTTTACCTGGCTTTGGAATCATTTTAACCTTGGCAAGCTTCCAGCTTGGATAATACTCCAGTCGTAAAATGGCATTAAAAATGAATAACAGGATTCTAATTGCAGTACGAGGTAACTTAATCAGCATCTGATTACTAATTCCATCCATACCGGGAGCTTTTTTCGGGTTGAGTTCGGCAATTAGTTTTTGTACATCACACATCGTAAATTTTAAGGGTCGAGGGGGTAGAGCAATTTCACTCGGCAAATCAGCAACACCGGTACATGTATTTGGTGTAAATACGGATTTTAAATGCTCAGCAAATATGTTACCTTTTTCAGTATCGCTTCTTGCCCAACCTCCGGTAGATGTGCGCAGAGGTGGCTTAAACTCAACGGGTGTTTTAAGCCACAAAGGGTAATTAGATGCTGGTGTGACATCAAGACCTTCCAGATAATTTTTAAAAGATGCAGTTTTTTCAGATGCAAGCAACTCTTGCAGTCGTTTAGTGCACTCTTTAAATCTGATTTTGTGTTGAGGTGATCTGTGCTGTTTCCATTCCCTTCTAGCTCTTCTTTTTTCACGTACGAGATGTTCAACGTCTGTAGAATAAATTTTATTGAACTCAGTATGCGGATAGGAGGTAGTGGCATGTTCAGAAGCTTGTTTAATATTCTCGTTAAGATTTGCAATGCGTAATATTTTCCGTGCAATGACTACTAAGATATTTTTTGAATCCCAGCCAATTAACAGGATTTAATATCTTGACATATGGGTGAGGTAAAGCGCTTCCCAGTGGGCTACAAATTGTAACGATCGTGGGAGAATGATCGGACGAGAGATCTACCTTTTATGACGCCGAAATCTATAACATCCGGAATTTTTCGTACGTCAGTAGGCCAGTAAGTAGGCTCCCCACTCGAAATAACATCCCAGCCTATTTTTGAAATTGTGTTCACACAAAAAAGTAATATGAACGATTTTGTAATATTAATTAAAATATTTGTAATATCAATTAAAATATTAATTAAATTTGTTCACTAAAATTAATTAATACAATTAAAACTTTAATTGAATCAATTAAATTATTAATTGAAAATATTAATTGGTGAATACCTCTAGGCGTATTAAGACGTGAACCCCAGAACGTATGCTTAGCATTGTAGTCGCCAGCTGCTACGAAACAAGGTCCAAGAGATTTGTAGAATTTCTCGTATTGGTCCTCAGTGATTGAAAATCTGGGAGGGGAGTAAATTGAAGATATCACGAGATTTGTACAAAAATTTTCAATGCAGATATTTGTTGCTTGTAGATGTTCTTCACAAATGTTGTCAAGAATATAGTGCTTGAGTCTTGACTTTATTAGAATTGCTGATCCACCGCATGCTCTCCCTCTAGGGTCTTTTGTATCATATAAAGTGTAGCCATTCATTTTAAAGAGGCTTCTAGAAGCAGTAAAACTAATGCTAGTTATTTCCAATAAATCATGTAGTATATTTTCTGGACCATCTTATTGCACATTAATTTACGACCATTCGTAGTAATTTCAAATCTAAAATACTTCTGTCAGTAGTTACTTTTAATACTTTTCAAGTAAATGCTTTTATACATACTGAACAAAAAAAATAATACGGAACGAGAAATGAATGTGTACGTCTGTGTATGAACGTTTGTAATTGGATGTGTGCATATTAAAGTTTATTAAAGAAAACTTTTGAATGGCTATATTACAATTAGAACTGTAATTTTATATACTCTGCTTTTATTTTCAAAAGCATCTCTTTCTCCCTGTTCGAATGGCAGTAGCAGTGTTGCCACAATCAAGTTTCAAAATTGCAACAGGGCAAAGAAAAATTATTCAATGCCGCTGAAAGCAGGAAAGGTATAAACAAAGTTTAACAACGAGCTTTGACAGGCTACGTAAATTAAAAGAAGATAAAGTTACAATAGATTGTTTTTTAATTTCTTATGGAATTTCGAAAAACTGCCAAGTCACAAAGTAAATTTTTTTACTCTTTCGAAATTAATTGGAAAAATATAAATTAGAAACAACAATCAAACTTTTTTATTAAGCTAAAGTTCGTATCGCTCTATAAGCCAAATTAAATGTGACAATTTTTGAGGAACAAATAACACCAAAGTTAATTGTAAATATTCTGACAAACACTAGCAGAACGGAACAACTCCAGCTTCCTCATTGGCGTTCTTTGTGTTTGGTCCACTGTATGTAGTGTCAGTTAATGCAAATTTCATCTTTTTTACTCAGTATTCAGTGCAAATGGAATATGTGAATTGTATTACAGTTTGCTGACAGCTTTTTTGTACTGAAAGCTCAATTTTGCCATATCTTAATTTACAAAAGTCTCTTTGTTGTAGTTTGTTCTTTAATAATTCTACACATGTCAGTCAATTTGCTAATTTTTGTTCCACTTAAGATAAACTTTATTGGTTTGTTACTATTAAGCACGTATATTTATTTAATTTTTGTCACAAGCCCATAGCTTTTAATTTTAGTTAGTTGAATTATTATTGTTCGAACTTTATTTGTTTTTAGACGGGTATTTGTGGTTCTATTAGGCTTAAATTTGAATCAATCTGTAAGCGATCTGTTAACTAAAAATATCCCCTAATTACCGGACATCATCAGCAAACAAAATTAATAACCTTTTTCCAATTACCTGCCTACAATTGGGTGCAGTACTGTTATCAAATATGCATGCATGTTCAAATTAACTTTATTTTTAAATAGATAAATTTAATACAAAGTTTTTGCAATGAAAGAATGTGAATTTGTAGTTGTTAAAAGTTTAAACAAATTTTAAATCCTTTTCGCAATCTTTTGACGCTTTCTCAAAAAGACATTTACTTTAAAATGTTATTTCTTTGAATCGTTCATATTTAACTCAAAAATTTAAACAGGAAAAAATAATTACCAACAATACATACATATATATTTCACCATGATGAATCAAAGATTTTTGTTTTTGAGCATTTCATTAATATTCTCCACAACAAGACAGGACAAAACCACGTCATTTTTATTTTTTCTTTTTTCTTTTAGTATAAATAAATAAACATGGATAAAAATCTTGTCATTTTAAATATTGTTAAACACGGTTGGCAAAACTACTTCCTGAGGCCAGAGGACATCATCTCACAAAAGCAATCAAATTGTGCGTTAAAAGGAAAATGCTGACTGACTCTTTCAAGAAAAAAGAAAAGAAAAAAAAATCAAAGAATGATGAACTTACTTAAGATGACAAGTGGACAATGTCAAAAAGTAGCTTAAAGCCGGCAAGGAAATGGCATTAAGCTTTTTGTATTACTTGCTAAAGATTGTAAAAATTGAGAAGAGAAAAAAATACTTGCATATAAAATATGATATAAATTTTTTACAAAACTGTAGAGAAACATTTCTTTTTATTGTTGTTGTTTATTTCACTTCATTTTTATTTTGCAATACAGTTGAGGTTAAATGTTTTCGATAAAGAAAACATCACAACATTTTAAACAAGGTAGAGAAGAGCCACAAAAAGTTCTCTGGTAAGAATTGTTAGATTATATGTAACGACCATTATGTTTTTTGCTGTTGCTTGTTTTTATTCTTCTTGCTACTAACGGAAGATGAAAGCAAGTTACAAGTAGAAATAACCAGCATACGAAATGATGCCCAAGAGATGATGAAAAGTAGAAGATAAATTCAAATATGTTTTGGCAAATGATGTCATTTATTAAAAACAAAATGAAAAATAAAAAATAGTGACTCGAAAAGTATTTAATTCTCTTGCTTTATTGGAAGACACTATTCATGGCTAAAACAAACTCTCCTCATGAAATATTACAATATGAAAAATGAAATGCAAGCGTTTCTAGAAAATTTTGCAGACAAATACATATTTTGCATTATTTACATCTTTCTTTTAGCAAATAATCTCTCTTAAGCTTATCCTGCTTGATAATTTGTTAAACATTAAGCGCAACTACAGTGGATAAAATGTATTAAAATATTGGCTTTTAATTTCAAATTCGTACTTGTCCATATTAAATTCAGGGATCTAATCGTAGCTTTCGATAACGAGCTGATTTGATCAAATTTTTTCAATTTGAGATTATGGTATTTGATATCAAACCATATTATTACATTTGTTCTATAACGAATGCCATAATCTCAAACAAAAACGAGATCGAATCAGCTCGTGTTCGTAAGCTATGATTAGGCCCCAGGATTTCCCTTCAGAAAAATAATTAATTAACTCCAAGAACGTATTGTTAATTTTTCACTACGCAACAATCCACAAGATACAAAAAATTGCTGGATATTATGAATTAAAGTCCTGCACAAGACCATTTATAAGACCTTCCAAGACATGAGAGATTTTTCAAATGCTTTACTACAGTGAAGTATTCTAAACCAAACGCTAAAAAACACTGTTGGTAAGACAAACAACTGAAACAAATATTTTGCCAACAGTGTTGTTTAGCATTTGTTTTAGAATATTTCGCATTTGAAAAATCTCTCATGTCTTTGAAGGTCTTACAAATGGTCTTGTGCAGGATACTATTACGTATCATGTCTTGGTATTTCTTTCTGCAATGCTGACTCTAATTGAAAATGTTTTATCTTAAACTGAGTTCAAAGCTCGAATTAAACCCCACCCACAAGAAAAAGCAAAACAGATATATTGCGTAGTTCAAAGATTCACACTTTAAAGATGCAAAACTATAAAACAACTAAAATAAAGCTGCAATACAATTCCACTGTACGAAAAATTGTAAGAGTCTTATAATTCTTATATAATATTCTTCCGCTATTTGACTTTCTCTGCCAGCTTAAGTTAACTTTTTCATAAGGAAGATGCATTAGGTGGGTGTATGGCAGTTTTTGTTGCTACAACTAAATTAATGATATTATTTTATAAATAAAATGAGTCAAGTTGCTTTTATATTTTTCTCATCATATACATATTTAACGCACTGCAACATAATAAGTTGTCTTAAGTCGGATTGAATATTGGCAAAACTACAGACTATAGAACAGAAGCAAGCATGCAACAGAAACTACTTTAAGCTTAAAATATATTTAATGTTTTATAATTAATTTAAGAAGAAATAAAAATTCAATAAGACAAACAAATGAAGATAAATAAAAAGCAATAGAAATCCTACAAAGTTAAACTTAATTCGTATGATTGCATTAATTACACATTCAACACATACACACACACACACAACTAAGAAAGCATCGACTGCCTGCTGGGCCAAAATAGACAAACAACTTCTCAATTCCACCCAAAACACACACCATACATCGTTTTAATGTATTTCAAAAGAAACCACTTTTTTTGTTACTCGCAAAATGGTCGCCTAATTGATGAGAAATTTATACAGACATTCTAAGAGGAATAAAATGGTCATCACCTCCACAAAAAGAAAGGAAAACTCGAACAAATTGAGATAATCTTCTAATAAGACAGATAAGAAATGGAAATTTATGTTCGAAAACAACTACTTATAATAAAATTATACACAAAATAAATGATACTTAAGGACGCAAACAAAAACACTCGTAATAAAAACGAACAAGACAGCATGCAGGGGCATAAATTTCTAATAATAAACAAATGGGATGGTATTATATTTTTTTTTCTTTGGGCGAAATGTTAACATAATTAAGGGCAAAGCACTGGCTTTAATAAACTCAATTCGAACCAAATTCACAGACGAATTAGTCAAGAAGTGTTTGTGTTTACAATTTAAATTGTACTCGTATCTTGATTAAAATTGTGCATCAGCTGCGTCATACTTTATATTGCACAAACAAAAAGTAGTAGTCAGCTGATAGAATTTTATACTTATTTAGTTAAATGGAAGAAAGTTCGAACGAAGAATTACAAATTTTTTATTATACAAATAGTTTTTTTTATTGTAACTCTCAAAGCAAGGAACTTATCACAGCCAAATGCGCCTCAAATGCCCTGGAGACGATCAAATGAATATGTCAATCAGCGCGCTGCTGAGCATATGTATGAGTGCTTTTCGCTTAAAGGACATGCACAAATAAACACTACCAACAATCACCATAACTTGATGCCAAATAGAAAACTTCTTAATTTTTATGAACCATTGCCCACAAGGCGTATGTGTAGACGAAAAAACACTATTGCACACATATTTGATAGTCTCAAGGATATTTTAAATAACTTATGTTACAACTGATCTGTGCCCAAGTGTGTGATTGATTAGTTTCTTTGATCATCAGAAGGACCCTCGAAAAAAATTAACAAAAAGAAAATTATACACTTGAATATATCTGAATTCTGAATCACTTTTTGTATTATCTTAAGCCTTTTTTGGTTATTAGAAAAGAGATCTCAAGGTGGAAGGAATATATAATTCAAAATGTGGAGTCACTCTTTATAAACTTTGAAAACATAATCAGTCCTATCGTGAACATTTTTTCCATCGATTTTTTTTTACTTTTCACAAAATTGCAATCGTGAATAATTTTCACCCGGAAATTTTTCACTTTTTTTATTTCCCCTTATCATGAATAAAATTTTTCAAGTGAATTTTTTCACTTTTACCTTGGTTTTGTTCACTTTATTTTTGTAGGCGAACTAATATTTTCCTTCGAATTATATATTAAACGTTATAAATATTAAATATTTTTAGCAAAAGATTAGTTAAGTCGAAATTTACACTATGCTGTAAATTACGACTAAGTAAAGTTCATGATTCTTAACAATAATTTCCTGCAAAACCTTTTTTCATGGAGTAGGATTTTTTCCACTGCATTTAGAATATTTAGAAACACAACTTTTAAGTTAAGAAAATTTAATTTGGGATCTAAAATTTTTGTATTTCGGATTATTAAACTTAAATTTGTCTGATTTTCAATTAATTTTTTGCCTTTACATATCTTCTTCCCTTCTTTACATTCACTGTGAAAAAAAGTTCACGTGGAATTCCCGATACCTATTTTCTGTTCGGATGGAATACAAATTTCACGTGATCAAAAATTTAAATTGTTATTCACGATAGGGGTAAATGAATTGCAAAAGTCACGTTTCTACTCACGATTTTTTTTAAGAGAAGTAACACTCAGGCAATGAATGCCTACTACTATTACTAGGTGTAACATTCCTTAGGATAGGGATAGGGGAGACAGCTGGTGAAGGCAGATATAAAGAAAAGGTTCAGTCTTGTACAAATCTGCTTTTTTGGAAATTTTTTTTCAACAACTCAGTGTTGAAGAAGCGGCACTTCTGGTGTCAATGGGGCGTATTACATTTTCAAAGCTGTGTTTAGTAACCATTTTATTGATTAGTTTACTATTTTTGCTAAACAATACCGACGAAGGAGGGCGCTCTGATGTTACATTAGGATTAGTTCAGTGACCAGTGTCTATGCCTCCATCACTAGAACTTGCATACAACAACTGACAGGAAGTGTCACTAATGCACATTAGAAAAATGCGTGGTGTTGTCATGGCTTTGTCGGTTAGCGGGCTTGAACCCAGGACCTTGGGATTTGTAGTCAACGTGCTAGCTACTTCAGCCAACTCCACTAAACTTTTGATATTATTCAAAAAGATATAAGGATTGCACTAAGTTTTTAATCCATAACTTCAAAGCTTAAGTTATTAGATATCGTTCCTACCATGTCAAACTATCCAATATGCAAAATTGGTTTTTTAGATTCGTTATCTTGGTACCCCAATTTTTACGATATTTCTCGATTCAAAATATTAAAATTCTCACGGACGATAGATAACTCAACAAGAAATATTTTAAGCTTGGCACTTTTAGGAATACGCTGACTTTAAATTCATAATTGACGGGTATTTGCGCTCTTCTGAAAAGTTAAAATTTTGCATATTGGATAGTTTGACGTGGTAGGGAGGATATGTCTTTTTAAACATCTTATTATCCTTATATACTTTGAAAATCATTGAAAAATCTGAGTTACACATTTGATTGAATCGCTGATACGTGATTCATACAATAACTTTTTCCCTTGCCAATTTGCTTACTCCACTTTACGACTTTTTATTTTGTTTGTAAATATATAAACCCTTGAAAGTTAAAAGTTGTTGCGGAAATTCAGTATGAGCAATATGTGTTACAATATAAAATGTTTAATGCACCATTAAATTAAATTTGGCGTGTTTCACGAGACGTGGTTATTAAATTTTGCATAGCCCTTTATTGAAGCTATCGATCACACATTATTGTCTTTGTTAGTTCCAAAAGGAGCAGCTGATGTAATACATTATTCTTCTTTTCATAAAATTATTCGCAACACTATGAGTATTATTACATTTCATATTTTTTTTATCAGTTTTTAATAAACTTTCTTTATCGACTGCGCTACAGAATAATTTTCAAACTATGCAAGCAAGGGTTCTTCAGATTAAGCACTTAAATGAAGAAATATTTCAGCATGATGCTTTTGTTTGTCCCGTCGTATGTATGTATGTATGTATTTTCGTCTAAATTCGTCTTTTGTATATGTATATATGTATTTATGTATGTACGAGTATAAAGGACTGTGCTTTTATTATTGAAAAGATAGCGGACTTAAAATTCAATTTCTACTTTCTTTTTTTTTCTTATTTTTTTATTTTTTTGTTCAATTCATTTCATTTCGTTTTTATTTTATAATACATAAGCTTATTGTCAATTTAAGCTTGACGATAACAGTGACACCAAAATGAGAATGTTGTCTGTCCTTGCTGACGGTTTACGAAAGTTATACAGTGGCAGTAATACAAGTGGTAGACACAAAACAAATTTATAACGAAAACGAGCATATTGATCCCTGGCTGACGTTATTTTTACATTTGTACGGATGGATGGAAGGATGAATGGGTGGTCTGATGTGGTGTGGTGTGAGCAGTATTTTTCGAATTGAAATTCATGTATTCCATAAAATACCCATATTTTTCAACTTGGCCTGCTGTAGCATTGTTACCATATTGTTACCATATTCTTTTTTCTCTCTCACTTTTTCGATACGAACACATCTGTATGTGTATATTTGTGTCTGTGTGGAAGACATTTACACATACATACATACATACTCATACTCTTCAATGTAAGCATAAGTATATTGGTTTATTGGTCAAGCTGTTGACTGTGGATAAAGTGGTTTAAGTCACAATTGCAATAAATTCAATGATGGTCGTCAGTATTGTATTTTCTGATGTCGTAGCTTTAGTGCTACTTCCAAACATTTATTTAACCATTCGTCCAACATAAAAGATACGAAGAGTATATGATCTCAATACAATTGGCCAATTCAATTCAATTTGATGGACACCAAAAAAAAAAGAAAAAAGAAAAGTTAAACTCATATTTTAACACCATTTGGTCGTTGATAAATACAATAATGAAATCTCCAGCTAATTCCAAATCTCAAAAATACTCATACACTGGACAGTGATACATTTACAAAGATGCTTTTTAAACTTTGAATAAAAAGAGAAAATATTTTTTTACCAGCTGCCCCTTTTTGAATGACCTTTTATTAAATTAATATAGAATTTCTTATAAATTTATGTGTTTGCTAACCAATTCAAAATTGTTAATATAAAAATATTCTGTGTTTAATTTTCTCTTTATTGGAATTTTGTAAAGTTTGCTTTTTTGTTAACCCTTGCTCGTGTCTGTTCTGTTCTGTTAGATTCTTCTTTCATAACCTTTCAAATGTTATTGTCTATTGTAGTTTATCCCTTTATTCCTTGCCTTCTACACCCACTATTTTATTGTCACATCTGTGTCCCTTTTGTATTCTTGTACGAGTGTTAATACATATACCATTTAGATGTGTGCTATTTTGAATGTATTATTTTATTACAATTTCGTTCTTTTGCCCCCTAGATGACTTAATTTTGTGCAATCATATGTGTACGATTATTTAGTACTTCAACACAATTGTGCTCAGTCAGGGTCTCTATGAATGTGTAAGTGTTTTCGTTCGAAGATAATGAAAAACCTCTTAAAAGCATTTGAATTTTATGACACTGAAGTAAGAAATTAGTTGAAAATTATTTTTAATGAAAACTTCAATATCGTTTACCAATCTGTGAGCAGTTGTGTTTACATACGAATAAATGGAGGGCATATAACATTTCATTTGAATATTTCTGTATCTTGTACATATGCGATATTCATTTAATACTGATGGAATAATTCACACATTTAATACTGATGGAAAAATTCACAAGCTGACATTAAAGTAGTATTCGTTGTCTAATCATCTTATTATGTAATATTGTATTTTTGCTGTTGGTAATTGTTATTATACGATTGAATTTTTTATGTTATATTGTTATGCTGTAAGTCCTAGTTTATACTATGCAAATATTATTGCTAAGCTGATTAATTTGTTAGGAGAGAGACGAGGGGAAAAGAAACGTTTATGTTCCCTTCGTGTCTCTCTTCCTCAAACTCATCAGCTTAGCAATAAGACTTGCCTAGTGTAAATAAGGACTAATTACAGTGGAATCTCCCTTAACGGACACTTCCTATAGGCGGACCACCCTTTTAGACGGACACTTTTAACAGGTGCCGACAGCTCCATAAGAAAAGAATTACTTTCTCTTGTCTCTCAATGGTCCCTTCGGTGTCCGCTCAAGAGAGATTCCACTATATACGTTTTAAACAGTTACATTAAGCTCTGGTCTGGAAATATTGAATTTAAATTAATGTAAAATCTTTTAAATATATGATATTTAATACCAGTAAGTCAATAAATCATAAATAACTATATGTTTATGTATTTAATTCATTTCAATTTAATTTTCAAACTATTTGAATAAAAGTTGCTCAGCATAAAAAACCTTCTAACTATTTTTAATCAAATTGCAATTCCCATATCTGGTTTCTGATTCCCCAACTAACGCAGTCGAATAATATATTATAAACTCCTACCATCACATTGCTTTTTATTTATTCATTTAATACACATATTAAAAAATCAATTTGCAAAATATGGCTGCACAAAAATGTGCAGAGTAACGAGGACACCATATGCCCATAATGTTATTAACAGTATTTTTGTAATTGTAATTCTGACTAAATGTAGTTAACAACGAAATCCTATCAATGAACTGCAAAACTATATAGTAAATTGTGGCAAATCAAGTCCGTCCACCGAAGGCCAAACAACAAACACATCCCTGACGATGGCGCAAGGGTTTCTCATTCATGACACAGCTACTTTGCAAGTGAAGCTTTGTTTTTCTTTTATAATAGAATCAATAAATACACATGTTTAGGAATTTATTAAGAAAACAAATTTGTAACTCATAATGCAATCTCAACATTTGCTTAGTAAAAAAATGTTTGAAAAATTATTATTGGCAACATATGCGTTCATACGAGTATGTATGTATGTATGTATTGATGTCATCATCGGACTCTCAAGATTGCGGTGGGGTTAAGAAAGCAATTTACCAAAAAAAAGTAATCGTTTAGTTTTGCCAGCTAAGTTTTATGCAAATAACAAGTTAAAAGCAAAACAAACACATTCTTTTATTTATGTATATTTACTTTAACAATTTTTATAATAAAGTTTTTTTATGTTCAAAATACCATTTAGACTTTTTCGTGGCATTGTCAACAGAGATTTGCTTTTGACGAGTAGAAAACATTTTGTATTATTAACAAAAGAACTACCACGTCAATAGTAGGAGTACCAAGGCAGCAGTGTAGACTAAACTTACTAAAATGTACTAGTGAGTCTCTACCTCCAAGGTAAAAAAAATAATAGTTTTAGCAGAACCAATTTTGCAATTAACAGCGTTATGTGGTGTCTGTTATGACTTCAGGCTCGGACCTCGCTCACCAATTAATAGAAAATCTGGTCCGAAACACGCTTAACGAAATTATGCGAGTGTAATATACTATAAAAGGTCATGTACAAAACTCCCAGAAACCACTCTCTGGTCTTAATTACCTCTTTTGCCTTCTTTATTAGAAAATCACATTAGTTAATAAAATATTTCATTATATAAAAAGAAATAAAAAATGGACTGATTAATCAATTATTCCTGATTAATTTAAATGAAGCACTATTTTTAAAGGAACTGAAGAAATTTTGTCAAGAAGTGAAAATTTAATGACCAGCATTATATAGAAATATTGCCCTTTATTGGCTTTTTAAATAATTTTAAAATATTCAAAAAATATACATACATACATATGTATTTAAAAAAAATATGTTGAGCAAAAATTGTTTAGAGCATTACAGGTCATAATAAAAATCAGGTCAAATCAGCTCGTTATCGAAAGCGATGATTAGATCCCTATTGTATAGAAATGCTCCTGCTGGTGCCTTTTTAAGTAACGGTGCTGTTTCTGAAATAATTTTGTAACTTTGGAAAAAATTACTTGAAACATGTTATATTCAGCGAAATTTCTTACATTACGTATTTATGTATATTTGAAGAATTTTTACATCGAATAGACAATGTAAGATATATAACGATATGAGACGTACTTCATTTTGAAGCTGCATTATCCTTTTATTGTAATATGTTACCAAAATGCAATTAACCAAAATCAAAAATAAGTTTTTATCAACCAAATGTGACAAAGCAAACCCTATCGAAAGAAAAGCACATCATTCCAATTTTCCGTTCGCATTTTTTTAATCACGACTGTCAGATACCCGGAGTTTTTAATTTAAAAATTAGCTATAGATTTTCGAAATATAAAGAGAAAGCTTTAAGACATACATAACTGATAGAATCTAAAATTTAATAAAAAAATTTAATAAATAAATATTATCCAAGTAAATAAACCAAAGTATATTCTAATTGCTTCCGTGGCCTTCTTCATATAGTGATGCTCTATCTTTTTCCTCATACATACTTATGTACTTATGTCTACCAGTTCTTTTTGTAAAATTCAATGTTTTTTATGTTAAAAAAGTTGAATAAACTCACACATGACACCATCACCATAATGATTAAAAAGCTTTTTCAACTAAAATTTAATCATACATATATGTATACTTTATTTATTTATTTTTGTTTTATTTTTTTCTAAATTAATAGTTTACTTTTTGCACTTACTACCATCAAAAATTCCGATGTAAAAATATTGAAAACTTGAGGCAAAACCTACTTGCACTTTATGTACAAAAAAGCTTCTTACTCGTACAAGTATCATCTTCGTTAACCTAGTTTTATTCAACCAAAAAGAATGTTTAGAGGAGTAAGCTAGAGCAAATTGTACTTCTGTTTGATTTTTTGCAATTTTTATCATTTACTTTCAGTCTTCAAATATGAAGGGAAATCATTGAATAAAAAGTGCACTTTCAAATGCAACTTTGCATGATGTAACAAGTTTCAGCCGCAGCAAAAATATTTAAAAAAAACAATATTATTACGAACAAATTTATTTTAAATTAAATTCATGGATTTGTTTTATACAGGAGAACGGTATTTGAAATCTGTCTTTGTTATTATATGTATGTGAGTTGTTTCAGAAGCAATTTGAATTACCAAACATATGAGTTTCAATGTATTGACAAAGTTTGAATTATCCATTGTGAGAAAGTTTTAACTTGTAGTCAAGTTAAATTATAATATTTGAAATAAACATTTCTGTTTTTCACATTTATTTAAGTTAATTAATTAATTCTAGTGGAATGAATTTTCCAATATTCTATTTGGGTTGGCAATTTCACTTGCCACTAGCAACTTCCTAAAAAAAAGCTTACGAGTACATATTGAAATATATTTTCTTAACGCTTACCAATATATTCGTAAACACGTAAAAAGGGATAATTTAATTTACTCAATTCTCTTTTTTTTAATATTGGCAATAAATTCATAAGCTTATTTTTTAATTATTATATTCACTTTATTTACTTTAATTGAAAATAAAGTATGTATGCAAATTTGATCATCATTGCTGTGGTGGCTTCACCTTTTTTTCTTTTCCTCAATATTTTACTAAAAAAATTTAGCTGCTTGTTTTCTTTTAAAATAAAATGAAAACTTCCTGCTTCTACAGCAGCTGGTGATAATGAATTTGCTTCTAAAAAGCAATAGCTTCGTTTAAGTTTTTTTTAAACAATAATTCTATCACCTTTACTTTGCCAACCAATTTCCTTAAAAATACTTTTTTTTGCCCTGTAGCTTGTTTCATTATGCAAACTTTGGCGCAATCAATCAATATTCATGAAGTGTAAAAGAAAACAAAACTCACTGTATAGAAGAAAAAAAATTACACAGTCATCGTCATCATCATCATCATCATCATCATCATCATCATCATCATCATCATCATCATCATCATCATCATCATCATTAACATCATGTAAAAGGGAAAGACAAGCATTTCTGGGAGAAGCTTTAAAAAAAAAAATCAATGTCAATAAGACTTTCAGCTACAGATGTGACAGAAGTTCCATTTTTTTATAATTTTACTACCAGAGGAGTTATAAAACGATTTTTGTTTTTAGTAAGCAATGAAATTTTTGTTTCTATTCAAGTGGATCCGCTGGTGGATTAAAAGAAAGATTGCGTAGTGTCCTTGCAAAAAAACCAAACCAACATAACAAAAAAAGCTGATTTGGTTTTAAAAAGCTTCCACATTTTTCTTTCATTTTAAAAACAAAATATTGATGACTATGATTTTTTTTCTTGCTTCTCTTTTCTAAAAAAATTTCTTTAAAACTAAAAAAAGGAAGAATGCCAAAAGGTGACAGGATTCTTTGGGAACTTTACCAGAAGAACACCAAAGAAAAAACGCAAATTCACTTATAACTTTTCCAGTTGGGACTAAAAAAAATTAAATTATGTTACTTGGAATATTGATTAAAAAAAATGTCCTGCTCCATCAAAGCAAAGGTGCCACAAATTGCTCATTGAAATTTTGGGTCTCATTTTATTTTGAAAACGAAATCGTTTGCTTGATTCTTTAATTACAAACAATGGAGTTTGTATGAATTACAATCAGCCCAGAGATCTTAATCGTATTGTATATTACATACATGTATTTTATTTAGTCAATACTTTTAAGGTAATATGATTTTTCGAAAAAGAAAAATATGTCGAAATAAAATTTAATTTAACTGTTGGCTGAAGATGACTGTTTTCAAGAGACAGAGTTTACTGCCTGTCTAGACCTGAATGAATGAATGAATGAATGAATGAATTTCGATATTAATTTAATGAAAAATTCATTAAAATTCAACCAACGACACGCTTTGTTGGATTAATGAAACCAGTTTCGTTGAAATTATTTTATTCAAAACTACATCAAATTTATTTAACAGTGTAATTAATGCAGTGCTATAACTTCAGCGAAACAATAAAATAATTTCATGAAAAGAATGAAATAACTTAAGTATAAAGAGGTTTCTTAATAATCTCAAAATATTGTTGTCATAAATCCAATAAAATATTCTAACGAAACCAGAATATCAAGGAAGCAATTCCAATGAAATTGTTTCACAAAATTCATGAAATTTTCATTGGATTTGTGAAATTATCATTAGATTTGTGAAAAAATGTTAATGCAATTGCTTCATTGGATTTATGAAGCAAAATTCTTTCGGTGTTAATTGTCTGCGAAGTAAAATAATTAATTAAATTTCTACAAAGCTTAAATTAATGTATCCACTTTACACTAGAGGCGCTACAATGATGATATGCTCCCTATCCATTTATCTGCCAGTAACACAGTAACAGGCAGTGTTGCCATATACCTTGAAGGAAAAATCTGCCTACATCGAACAAAAAAACTGTTTTTCAGAACCAAAAACTGCACAAAAAAATTATAATAACCTTACGCCTCTTATTAAAACGTAAAAAAGCATGACAAGCATGGTATAACCGGAATATGCGGTATTAAATCAGTTATTCTACTCAATACATTTTGTTCACTGTTACAAATATCAATATCACTTTTCTTGCGACACGGTTTCTATATTGCTGTCTTCTGTCAAGATTTGTAGTAAAATGTTGGCTTAATTTTTCGAATTTTACTTGGGAATGGTGAGTCTGTGATAATAATATTTATTTCTTCACAAAAATTTTTTTTAATTAAATAATGTTTAATTTAAATACAGTTTAGCAAACTAATTATTAAAAATTTAACTGTAAAAAAACCTCTCGCCAAGTAAAAAAGAAAATAACAAAACTTTTTAAAATTTTTCATGTAAATTCTCCATGTCATAATTTTTTAAACTTGATCAAAGCTCTCCAATGTTTAATATTTTTGCCACTTCTTTTTTGTTTTCTATATAAATTTCATTTTGTTGAGAGTTCTCTGTTATGCACTTGTAAGCGGGAACTAATTAATTATTGATGGTTTGAAAGAAAATTTTATTGAAAAGTAAGAAAGGAAAAGCAAAAAACTAAAACCCGATCATTTTAAATAAAAACTGATAAAATACCGCGAACATCAGTTAAATCTGCATATTTTGGCTACGCTGATTATGTACATGGTAACACAAAGCATCCTGTTATTTGGACACAAGCGAGCTGAGAGCATGTTTTCTGACCTAAAACTAAAAAATTAAAGAAATTTAAAATATTAGACTAATTCTACAATGAAATAATAGCTCTAATTCGAATAAAAGTAACAATGAAAGATCAAGTCTATAATAATTTTGTATGCGTTTTTGAGATGTAAAAAAGTTATACATAAACAGCCAGCCGTGTTCATAAAAAACCACTCTGATTTCGATTTATGCCATCAAAAATGGAAATGATCAGTATATATATGCGAATTAAGTAAGTCTCGAACAAAGTGAAATAAGTCCCGTATTCTTTTCTCGACGATATAAAACCCAAAATATTTTTTTTCTTATTTCATTATCAACTTTTTAAGATTCAACCAAAACATAAATATACTAGGTTCATAACCATAAACAGCAACAAATATCTCTAAACAGCAAACAGCTGTTTATGATTACGGCGAAAAACCAAATTTCAATTGGTTTCTATAGTTATGGATATGGCGTTATGGCGAGTCACCTACAATCAAATACAGTGTTGCTCATAAGTTTGATTCCAACAGCTGCTTTGTATGGTTATGGTTGTGGAGCGTTTAATTAAATATTTAACCAAGTTAAATAATTTATAAAAAAATTAAATTTTTTTAAATAATTAATCACATTTGGGGTAGTCAGAAGGTACTCATAAATTAATACGTTTTAAAGTAATAAAACGAAAAAATATGACTGCTGTGAGCAACCCCTCATAATTTACATTTATAAATATTGTACTTACGGCCCTTTTCACAATGTACAATTAAAAACTAACAGGGACTTTAACGGCAAGTTTTGTATGAAGAACTGTCAGTTAAAGTTCACGTTAACTCTTAGCCAGACATCGTGAAAAGGGACGTTATTTGTATTTTGGTTTTAGCACCTTTGTACATTGCTTACTATCTCACTCTCTCTCTTCCAGTTCCATTGGTAAACTCTCACGCATTTCTACATAAACATAGCTGAGAAAGTCTTATTACTTTATGACCTTTTTGTTTGAGCCACAATAAGAATTTTTTAAACTAAGTTAAGTGTCCTAAGTGTCATAATATTAAGACCCCCTTGTGAATACCCCAATTATTTCATAATTAAATAACTCTCAAGCTGCATGAAATTGTTTTCGAAAGTTACTTATTTTTTACGTTTATCAGAGTGTTAGTTTATATTAACTTTGCTTAGTTGATCTATATAGCATTTATATATTCAATTTTAGACATATGTATGTAGATACAATACCACATACTCATGTTATGGTTTATTAAATAATTTTACTTTGCCCATCTTAAATATTTAAAAAATCAAATAATGTTTGCCTGGTTTTATAGAGGTTCGTTTTTTATAAATTAAATTTAAATATTTAAATTTTCTTCTCGGGTTTCCCTTTTTATGACATTTGGTTTTGTTTACTTTGGTTAAGTTTTCTCATAAAACTTTCTGCACAGACATTCTTTAAACTCCAGTTTCACATTCAATACGATAATGTTTATTTGTAAGACAATTTTCATATTTTTCTACATATTTCTATTTTTTTTTTGTGCAAAATATAAAAAGAACGGAAATGTATGTTAGTATGAAAAAAAAAAAGTAAACATTTTTTTTTCCTAAATCTTTTTCACATTTCTATACTTGACGTCGTTCTATGCATAATGTTTTGTCTACTAGAATGTTTTGTTTTGTTTTGTTTTTTTTTCTTGTGCGGTTTTGTATATTGTAATGTTATGTTAAAATTTGCTTAACAAAATATGATAAAAATCTAAAGTAAATTTGCATTTTTTATGTAGACTTTTTTCTAGTGCTGTATATTGCCTAGTAAGTGGAAATAAAATCTTCAGATAACAGATGTTTATCATATACACACATAGCTATGTATGTATGTGTCTGTGCATATACATAGTTATACAAACATATGTTCGTTTTTAGAAAAGCATAAATGTATGCGTTAACAGTTTGATAAACATTTTAAGATGATAGCATCTTTTTCAAATAAAATGAGACTCAATAAATATTAAAGAAGTGGGAAAACTATTTGAAATTGTTTTCGCTAAACTTTAAAATTTAAAATGTTAAATAAATTGAATTGGTTTTTCAAAATAATGTTTAAGTTTTCAGCAATTTTTACTCATAAAAAAAGCTTTATACGCATTTGCCATTGAAGTTTTTAAGTTTCTGTGCGACAGTTACATATGTAAAAAAGTTTACTTTTCAAATCAAATAAGAAATCCTTTTTTTTACTTCGTTAAACGATGAAACGACAAAAAAAGGCATAAAAAGTTTTTCCGTTTCCATTCTGTTTAAATTTTTTTTTTTGATTTGTCAAAAGGAAGTTTTACGACAGCGAAAAAAAATGTCTCAAGCAGCATAATGTCAACAAGCTAAGCAATCAAATTCAACAAAAGATACAAATGACAAAAAATGAATGGAAAAAAGGGAAAAAGGCAAAATTGTCAAACACCCACATAACAACAACAACAACAACAACAACAACAAGGGGAAATTCACAACTAAGACTGTCAAGTGGTTTAAATAAATAACAAAATTCCACAACACAAAAGAGACAATTGAAAGGAAAAAAAAACGTTAATGTATTAACAACGTTTTATAATTCCAAACAAAAAATTTGAAAACCATTTGTTCGCAGCCAAATCACTCTTAACTTTTTTAAACTAATTAATGGAAAATTGATTTGAGAAACCGTTGCAGCTTTGTTAGTACACATACACACACAAACATACTATTTTCATTCAAACTTATGGACGAACTCTTGGCAAATTAAACGCAACCATTATTTTCGACATAATTAAAGGGCCAAAGTCAAACGTAATATTGTCGATATTGATATTGAGGCGAAATATATTTCTTTGATTACTTGATACATTTTGACCAGAGCTGTTAAATTTCGATTGCGATTAGGAATCAATTAGATTATATTTTAAAAAGAATTGTAATGACTATACAATTCCCTTTTAAAAAATGTCTGATAAATAATTGATTACGATTACTAATAATCCAAAAGTAATCTGAATTACTAAAAATTAAAACTATATAATCAAAAGTAATCAAAAAATAATGCAACTACTTTCAAATATTACATTTGATTATTAATAAATAATCAAAAGGAATTAAAAGTAATCTTTGAATATAATCGGATTGTATTTTGATTACTTTTGATTCTTTTTGATTATTTTATTGTAATTTGAAGTAATTCAGATTACTTTACGGCTTACGGTTACTTATCATTACTTACCAGCTATGATTTTGACTAACACTTGGTGCAAAGTAATAATTTTTTCGAAAATCTTTACAAGTAAGTTGATTTATTTTCCAGAAATCATACATTAAAACCATATTAATTTTCATCGAGATATATGTATATACCTTATTTCTTTAATCGGTCTTGTTGCTAGAGATTAGCAAACTGCCCTTTTCTTTAATTATTTTTTTAATGAAGAAAGCAAATTATAATTTGATAATTATTAGAAAAGATATTAAAAGTAAATTTATTTAGCCCAGGCCAAATAAGCCGCGCATTTCATAATACCGATAAATTAACCAACCGTGCCAGGCTTATACAAAAACATAATAACATAACAATATAATTTTATATGTAAAGTATGTAAATATGTAATTTGCATTTTTTTGCCACCTGCCTTTTTGTTACATTCACCTTTTTCATCCAGATATTATGAAATTTTAATTAATTTAAATTCCCCCTTGAAAACAATTTTCTTAGTTCTTCTGGTTTATATGCGAGTACCTTTTTGTATACAAATTTCGTTATCATCACTTTCACTTTTGTATCTTCCTTCGCAATCCGCAATCATGCCACACGCGAGGGTGTATGTGCTCGTGCTTTTGTACCCTTAAAACATGTTGCAAATGAAATAAGAAATTAAAATTTTTTTCTTAAAGACTTAACCCAAATTTTTGGATGCATTTCATATTAACACAAGTCAAAAATGGAACAAACATGCACTCGAGGATGTAAACGTTCACGTTACACCCCTGCAAAAGAAAACTTACAAGAACTTTAAGGACATGAGTGAGTTTTCAACTGCTTGAATGCAGGGAAATCTTCTAAAACAAACGCTTAACAGGACTGTTCGCAAAACATTTGTTTAGCTTTATTCAGAAGTATTCGCAACATGCTACGACAATGCATTTAAAAACAAGTCGTACATATTTACATTTCAAGACAGTTTACGCAGGCCTCTGGTTCACATGTATGTATGTAATACAATATGTTGTGTTTGGCTGTGAGATGTGTGATTGCAACTCTACTCATTCATTACAACAATTAAATTTAAAACTTTTTACGCTCTGTTTTCAGTCTGTCTGTCAACCGATGAAAAAATTATAAAACCCGTATACAATTTCATACTTAAGCGCTGATATTGCACAGTAAACGATATTATAAGCAGACACCCAGCAAGCAAACACTTTAGCAAAGGCGATTCTCAAAAATCATTGTCAAATACAGACAAATGGTTGAAAAAAATAAGACTAAAATTCCAAAAAGGTGTTGAAAGTTTAAGAAAATTAAAAAAATTATATTTTACAAATTAGCAACTAAAGATTGTATGCTTGTTTAATCTAAATGGCTCGATTATGGTTGGCAACATAACTTTCGTTGCATTGCCAGTCGCCAAAATGTTATTACATGCCATATGTGACAACTAACAGCGGTTAGTTTCACTTCCTAAATTTCAAAATAATTGCAAATGCAAGGAATTAAATAGTTTCACAATGTTGTTGATATTTTTAAACATTTATCGTTTGTGAAATGAAACTTTCATAATTCGCTGGGTAACAAATAGAGAAAGAATATTAATTTTTGTCACAAGTAAACATTATTTTCCTTCTGCGCTACTTTTTCTACTACACTATACAATTTTTGCGAATAATGTAGCTTTTATTTATTTTTCTTTTTAAAAATTATTTCAATTACACTTTAATTAAGCATGTGTTACATACAAGCATGTGCATGCACTTGCAGGCATGTGTGATGTTAGTAGAAAATGCATATACAGTATGTGTAATAATGATTTTCTTAATAATGAAAATTTGTGTGTATTCCATATACATATAAATTTAATCAAAAAATTACAAAATATTAATTATGGCAATTAACTACAAAACTAGTTTGTTGCACTTTAAGCTTGAAATAATTTAGGAATCGATAAAGAAAATATATTTTTAAATTTTGGTTTTCAGCGTTTTCATTTTAGTTGGGTGACTTTGGGAATTGACGAGTTAAAGAGACTTCATATACATATGTACATACATATATATGTATATTCTATATACAGCTTACCAAATAAATATTCGTATGTTTATTCTTGAATTCGTTGGAAAGCTACACAGAAAATATTATCATCCGTTTTATCTCAAATACCCCGATATTTCTATGATGAAAATACAGCTGAATTTACAGCGAGTAATTCTCTATCTTCCCGCAAAATTAAAGCGCTTTATTTGCAAACAATCCAACCAATAGAGTGTGCATAAATAAAAACAATAACTTGCGGTACTCGTACTTTAATTATGTATTTATAAAAGGGGAAATTTTTTCTTTTGTGCCAGCAATTGTCTGACAAACTGTGTAATCTTTAGGCAGCGCTTTTTATTAAATTGTGGCGTATACATACTCTCTCTCACACTGATACATACATACATACATAAATCAGCATAAAAGTACATTTTAGTTTTATGTATCCTTGTTTTTGCTCGCTTCGCTGTTTTATGGGCAAAAGTCGCGTGAGTTAAAATTTTGGTAAGTTTTTCACAACTGTTGAACGTACAACAGCAGGTGTAAATATTTACCCTCAGCAATAAGCGTGTGAGGTACACGTTTTAATGCAAACCAGCTTCCTTTTAATTAAATAAAAGGGAACAAAAATATAAAAAAAGGTAAAGATTGTATGCAAATGATTACTTCAAAATTACCCGAGGCAAATGAATAATAATTAAAAATGTGCTCATACATGCATATCTATGTATATATTTATGTTTTTAGTGCCACTGTATTTATACGAGTAACATTAAGTTTTTAGAAAAACTATCAAAGCAAGGGAAACTTAAGATGCATTTTCCTAACCTTTCCTTGCTAAAAAAAAGTCATAATATATCGGTCTTTTATTGCAACAAAGGCATAACTATTTAATCATAAGATATCGCTACTTTAAGGTTTCAATTTATATACATACATACATACATACATACAATTATATGAAAATATAAAACTATTTTTTTTTCAAATAGAATTTTTTACACAAGATTATACATGATATGACGTTTTTTTCTACGTTATTAACTCCAAAAAACATTTTTTTTTTTAGATATGTCTATGTTACAACGAAGTACCGATCGATATATGCAAACATTATAATGTTTATAATTATAAAAATTTTTACTTTTATTGGTCTACTGCACGGAAGAATTTTCTCATTTGACCACGGCGAAACTAAAGTTTGGTAGCAGCAAGGCTGATATTGAACAAACCTGGGAGACTGTAGGAAAAATTGTTTGCTTACAGGTTCTAATGTTATGAATTTTAGCTTCACCCCGGATAACGTTGTAAGTTACAAAATTATAGCTTTTCAAGAGAGCAAAAAAAATTCTTTTAAATGCAAGATTCTTTTTTTTAATTATTTAAGCTTGACCAAAATTGAGATTATTATTTTTGTATATTAGTTACATTTATCAATTACTTTGGACAATCGATTTGCTCAGTTACTTACAATGTAATTGTATTTTGACGGCAATAAGATGTGAAAGAATCAGGTTTTGCAAAACGTGTCTTTTACAACGTTATTCGTTTCGTGGCTTTGCTTCAGTCATTTAAATTGAAAAATTCACTAGTGCATACTAAATTTTTATTTTTTTGGCAAACTTATTTTGTTAATAATCAGCTGTTTGCATCTTTTTTGCCACAAAAAAGAGTTACCATTTAAAATAGCTTATACAAATAATTATTGTCCGAAAGGCAGCACTGTGATTCACCCAAACAGCTTAACAGCCTGTTTTTATGTTTCGTTTCTAAACAATAACGTTTAAAATTTGCTTTTATAAAACATTTTTAAAAGCTTTCGTTATGTCATAAAAAGAGTTATTTTAGGTATAACCAAAAAATCACACTCACAAAATTATAGCAGTGACGGAATAAGAAAAGTAAAATCTATAAAAAAAAATTTCAATGAAAAATTTTAAATAAAATTCATTTCAAATTCATTTTAAATTTTATGAATAAGGGGGGCAAACAATTTCATTTTTAATTGATTCAAGCATTCATTTAGAAAGTTATACACATATTAAAACATATTTTCAATGTATTTTGCTTATCCGTTATTATTAGAACTATATTTATTTTTTCCTATAACTTTTACTTTATTGTGACTCAATGCTAAAAATTTTTTGTGATTTGTTTGACAGTTAAATTAAGCAAGATAATGCAAATATTATTTTGTTATACTGACAACAGAAAAATTACTGAAACTTAATTTAACCCTATTACAGAAAAACACCCATATGCCAAAAAAAAAACAAACGTTTGCTTCAAGTGTACGTTAAACCCGGTTTTTGTGTGGACATTTGGATTTAACGTACACTACAAGCACACATCTCATATTTTCTCGTCTATTTAATTATTTTAGTAGTTTAAAGTAAAAAATGAAAGAAAAAAAAAAATAGTTTCTTAGAGGTTAAAATCAGCTGCTATTTCAACATAAAAAATTAAATATAATTTTCGTTAAAGTCAAATGAAAAATATTTAGGCCGAATTTTAATTAATTTTACATAAATATTTTCATGAGTGTAGGAAAACTGAAAACTATTTTCTAGTCACTCACATGGATTTAAATAAATGTTTTAAAAACGTAAACATAGTTTTGTTCGTTATTTTAAAGAACGTATACACTTATTCACTTTCGAAAAACAGGCTGTAAGTAAAATGAAAAGTACGGAATATGGACGTGAACGTATTTCCGCACGTCTCGTTTGCCTATCATCCGATTGTAATTCTCAATTAATTCTCAATTTTTACAACCTAAAAAATTTCCTTTGTAGCATAATTTTTAAAAATATTTTATTTACTATTCACTGTATGAGAAAATTTTATTGATAATTTTCCTTTTATGTAAACAAAATCTATTTTGTAAGAAGAAAAAAGGAAAAAAAATACCAAACCTTAAATAACAAGAAGCAGTTCTTTTTTTAAACGTATAAGTAAGGGTGTTTTATGTTTAACACAGTTGAAGAAACTTCAAACAATGCCTCTTTGTAGCTATTTACTACACAGTATAAAGTAAATTAGCAGCAATTCAAATATAAAAAATAGAACAGCTCCCTTCTTGTTTCGTTAACGTGTAGTCAAGAAAGGCAATTGTATACTTTACCAACTTCTAATGTAATTTTGGGTGTTCAGTTTTCAAAAAAAAAACTTTTTGGAAGGCAACTTTTGCCTTACGAAATTCATTAAAAGTGCCTCTTACAAGAAATTTATATTGTTTGTCTTAACACGCCTCTTTCGAAAACACGCACCTTTGATATGGAAATTGAACTCTTGTTTGCTTTTGCCACCGTAAATCTTAAACGCGAATTTTGCAGCAAATGTTTTCGTTGATAAGTAATGATGGGGCAAATTTAAATTCTAATTTTCAATAAGTTTAATAAAGACAAACAAAAAAAGAGACACTCAATGCATAAAACTATCAAAGCTTTTAAAAGCTAGCAGACAATTTTAAGATTTATAAGTCAAATTTTGTATTATTAATAAAATTTATTATTTACCGATGAGCTCAAAGAGAATTCTTGTATTATTCTCTATTTTTTCTTCTATTTTTTCTGGTTCTGCTGTTTGTTTTGATCAGATATGTATATATGTAGATAAAGAAAGGTTGAAGATGGTTGACTTGCCTTATATACGCATTCCATTAGTATATGCAAGATCAATAGCAAATCTTTTCTCAGACATTTATGACTAGTCGCATAGTTACGGGAATAAATGTTTCAGTTTTATGAGGGAAACTTTTACAAGCTTTCCATTCATATAGAATTGTTTTCATGCATGCATGTATGTGTTTGAAAGGAGCGAAACATTTGCAAAGAAGCACAATTTATTGCAAAGAAAGACCCAAAAGAAAGTCTTTATCTTTTTCTCTCTCATAAGCCGGCTTACGTGCGGCTTTTGTTAACTTTTGTTTCACATTAAAAAAAAGTTAAAGAAAAAATAAGACATTTAACAATTTTCTCAATTCTATTAATTTTTTTACGACAAAATCTTACAAGAACCCTTCTGGAATGTGTGATAAATAAGGTATTAACCAATGTCATTACCAAACGAATGTCAAACAAATTAATAAATTACTACCAACCCTAAGAAAACAACAAATTTGTTTCGATTCAAATATGCAATGTATTGATTATATTCCTTTTGGAAAATTTGCTGACAATTGATCCAAACTACTAGTGTATGACTTATGAAAATTTGAGTCTTATCAAAAATACGGAGAAGTGTATGATGAAAAAATACATAACGTGTAAACGGTTATATATTCCCCATTTTCGTGATGTATCGTCTTGATCTTGAGCTAATTTAATTTGGACTCGGTCTAGTATTGTAGTAAACGGCACTGCACATGCTTGATGTAGTTGAAGACATGGACTTATCAAATAGTGTAAATACAATGTTAATTGCTACATGCAATGTGACTCTGGAACCATTCCCGTAACTATACTGAGATATTAACCTAAGCTTAACTGGTATTTATACTTTTGAAATATGAGTGGCCATGTGGTGGCGTGGGTAGTGTGCAAGCCTGTCATGCACGAGGTTGTCGGTTCAAATCTCAAAAAATTTTCTGTTTAAAAATAAATTTTAATTGCATTTGTAACAATAAAAAAATTTTAAGTTTTCATTGTAACAGTTAAATGTCGGACCGAGATTTATATATAATTTATATTATTTTACACCGAATAGATCGCTATGGAATAGTTCAGTGACAAGTCACAAGGTCCATACAAAGTATCAATTAACCACATCCTATTCTATTCCCATGTAAAAGTGACTGGTCCGCTTTATAGAAAGTGTTAGAAATCGGACTAGTCCCTATCATTTGGGGACCAGTTACGTGACCAGTAGTGTGTCTGTCAGTTCGATTTCCTGCAGGGTTAATTCATTAAAAATAATTGCAGAGCACTCAGTGGAACTGAGCTCCCCATTATATCTTTAATTTATAACTAGACACTAACTTAGCCCACAATATTATCTGGAATGTGCTTGAATGTAAAAGCGTTCCAACAAACTAGAAGAAGCATGTCGAGCCTTATTTTCGATTTTATCGTAAGCTACAAAAATTAAATTTTTCAGGAGAAGGTTTTTTAAAATATTCAAATTTGTTTTTGTAGCTTAAAAGCTATCAACAATTTTGGCGTTTTGATAACTGTAAAGTAAGTAGTAAGTGTAAGTAGGCCCATAAAATTTTTATTTAAATAAAAAAAGGATATTTTCGATAACATGTCGCTTATCATAAAATCGAAAAAAGGCTCGATATGTATATGAAGGGGCTTTTGGTCGATGGTTGATGTTGCTCTGAGACAGTCAGTGATCGAAAACCACGATTTTGGAGGATGAAATCTGTTTCCTCTCTCACAGATGGGCCAAAAATTAGCCTCAACCAGACAAAGGTTATGAAAATTCCGATCAGACAACATAACTCCTTTTCTGATTAATAATCAAACTCTAGAGTAGGAACAACACACTTTTTGTTAACTTGAGGCTATTATTCCCAATACTGGGGGCTTTAGATCTGACATCTTAAGTCGAGCAAACATATTGAAAAGATATTCAGTCACTACAAGTGTACGTGTACGTGTTCTTTTTGCCACAAACCATTTCAAATAAAAACATATATATACATATATATTTTATTTTCTCATTAAAAGTTTATAACAAGTATTTTGTATGGCAATATTGAATTTAATTTTTTAAAGTATATGTAATTTATTTTACCTATGAATTGGCGCCATTGGCTCTATATTTATATAAATACTTATATATGTATTATCGCTTAAAAAACAGGGCATGAAGAAGTCTCAATAATCACATATAAAATTCAACTCACCTAAAGTTAATTTGACACCATAGTTATTAAATTTTTTAAGTCTATATTCAATATATTTTAATCATTAAATTTTATGTCATTAACAGCAAAACCAAACAGTTAATATTTTTCATAAAAAAAGGACGATGACGATGATGATGACGATAATGATAATGTTATCCTTTTGCTGTGTGTTAATTTTATTTTATGGTCATGCTTAAATAAAATTTTATTTAATACATTTTTTAATGGAAGACATAATAATGACGGTAATTATTTGCACCTTTTACACTCACGTTTGAAACGTAAAATGAAAGAAGAAGAACAACAAAAAAAAACACACACACACACACAAATGAAACAGAAATGAAATCATAAATGGAAAACGTACATACATTTATATGAATGTCCGTATATTGACCGTTACCACTACGACCGCAAAGACCACAAAACCATTAAAACCACATGTGGAAACACATACATAAATTTTCAAATAGCGGAAATTAGGTTAAGAACGAATTTTGTTTTCGTTATTGTTTATTTATCAATTACAATTTTATTTCAAATGGATATATCTATGTACATATATAAATTTAACAAATAGTTAAATATACTTTAAATATTTTTTAAATTAATATACAATACAAATGTATATGCGAGTACTTTCAAACTACGACTACTAACACAATAATAAAGTTTTCATTTTAACTATCCATTTCAATAAACGCCTACGCCCGGTTCCCATGTCTTGCATTATTTATTTTTTTTATTTTTGCTGTTTTTCAGTTTGATTTTTGCGAATATTTTTGAGTGCTGGTGTGCGTTAAAATTATTATTTGACTACAGTACTTTCTGCGTTATCAAACAAACTGATTTTGCACGTTTGTATCCCATAACCAGACCAATTTACGATGTTATACAATCATATATAAAAACTTTTCTATACTTTCTCTTTTTTTTCACTCTCAAAACTTACTCGTTTGTACTAAATTTGTTTCTCTTGCATAAACGACTTGAATATGAAACAAATCCTGATGTTGAAATTAAAATGTTCGGTATAGCGCATGCTCCGTTGTTCACTTTTGGTCCATACGGGGAGCTGCTGGCAGTGCTCTTTTCCTCGGTTTACATAAAGTTTTTTTTTATAACTAATAAAATTCGTTGGAATGAAACTTCATTTATGGACTGTTGATTTCTTAAGTGTTATAGGTCATGAGTTTTTATTCGTTTGTTTATTATTGTATTTTCCGAGTATTTATATTCATCCCCTTATCGCCCACTAATAACTGCTGCGTGTATTGTTTCATATTAAATTTGAGTTTTATATAATTTTACTTTCGAATATTGTTTGACTATATTATTTGTTTTACTTTTCATTACTACTTCTACATTGGCATTTATTATTATTGTCATAGATTCCTTTTGTCTTTTAGCTTTTGTTTTTGTATTTTTTTTTAGCTGCATGATTTGAATGAATAAAAAAATAAAGATGCAATTTTAGTGTCAAAGAACAATTGGAGTTTTGCAAGACATGTGCCATTTTATTAAATTTATTTGCTACACTTATAATTTAACATAATTTTCTAGTATGAAAATTACGAAATATATTTCTTCGAAGAACTTGATTTCTTGATTTTTACATACGTCGATATGCATTTCGTTTCTGCTTATAAAACTCATCAGTAGACTTCAATAAAAAAATTATTTAAAGAAAGCTTAAAAAAATTACTTCACAAATTTATATGTAAGAAAACTCCGAAAATATTATGTAGATGCGTAATTCTCAACATTTTGAGTGTTTTTTATAAATATGAATTTAATTTTTTGCTTTTTTTAAAAGATTTTTTTAGTTTATGTCTACTCATGAATTTCCTTAAGCAGAAACGCAATGCATCTAGAAGAGTTTAACCAACAATAAACAAAACTTCTTCATAATTTCGTAATTTCTTCATCTATATTTTTCTTAAGTTGAAATATCTGATAGTTTATGCACAGACTTTTACTAAATTGTTTAAAGAAAGTTAGTCTAAATATAAAAAAAAATAAACTTGTAAAGATATTAACGTTGGTTTTATTAATTAGTAATTTGTAATTATATTTTCATATTTAAGTAAAATTTTCCTAAAATTAAGTAAAAATTTCCAATAAAATTCGGAGATTTGGAAAAAAATTGTTTCGTCTTTGATCTCAAATTTAGTAGGTTTTCCAATTTTTTTTGTCTTTAATTCTGGTACTTATTTTTATTTTTAATTAAATTCTATACCAAATGATATGTTATTTATTATATCTTCATATTATATTCTTAATACTAATTCACCATACATATAAATTCCTTGAGAGGAGACAAGTATTGAACCAGCAACCTTCGGATTGATAGGCAAGCACTCTAACCAATTGCCTAACAAGACAGCCTGAATAAGCATTGAAATTATTGAGTTTTAAAATTTTATTTTATTTACAAAAAATATATTTCAAGTTCAAATATTCTTCGAAAATATTAAAAATTTACTAGATTTTTTGCTAAATGCAAATTAATAATAAATTTTATAATTCAAAGAAGAAATACTTAAAACTGGTAAATATTTTCCTAAAATTTAGTATACCTTTTAACATCTTTTAAGTAAGTCAAATTTCATGAACTAATCAGGAGTAATTCATTTCCTAAAGTTTATTTTTTGATTTAAGACGAAATTGACTAGTCCTTAATATAAAATTTCCTTCAGTTTATAACCATTTTCCTACTCTTAGTAAATATTTCCTTTGAGTCAGTAAACATTTCCTGAAATATGAGAAATTTATTGTGTATTTTTATGAACTCTTTTTGAGGATATGAACTTTTTATTTTTTACTCACATTAAGTAATTTTTACTAGATTTTTGTAAAAATTTACTTAAACTTAGACAAAATTACTAAGACTTAGAAATTTTTTTTACTTGAATTTAGGAAAAAAAAATTTCTTAACAATAGTACATGTCTTTTTTTTGAGTGTAGAACCGAACAATTGAAAAAATTCACGACATAGTGTTGACCGATCGGAGATTGGAGTGTCGCGTTTGCTCACAATCGACAATTTTCCAGGAGTGTTTAGCGTTGTTTAAGCGAATTATTTACAAGTTTTGGCACTATTTCGTAATGGTGGACGAAACGTGGAAAAGCGTTAGTACGTTTAAAGAACTGTGTGAATAATTACTCGTTGGCTCATTTCAACAATTCATGCATATGTATATGGGCATTTCCACAGAAAAATCCACTTTTTGTCACGTTACGTCCCAAAGCAATTAGAGCTTGTGTTTCGGAGCAATGCTGTACGATTTTTTTCTATATTTTACTAAATGTAGAGCTGATAACGCTCTACACCAACATGCAAAAAAGTATTTCAAATATAGATTTTTTTTAAAACACAGCCTACTTTAACAAGAAACGTCACGTGAGAAAATGTGGAATTTTCTGTGGATATGCCATATGCAGGCATTATACATATGTAAATGTGTGTAATGACGAAAAGGCGTAATAATTAATTTTTTGTAAGCCCAACTCCCGATTTTTTAAACCCTCTAACATTTAAAGATGTAAATTAATTGAATATTACATATAAATAATAAATAAATTTCAGCGGCATCCCAAAAAGTAGCATGACAGATTCTCTGCGCTCTCAAAGTATTCAGTATGCCTAGAAAGAAGTTCCATGTAGCAGGCAAATCAATTACAGAGTTAAAAGAGGAAAGAAAAAAAATAATGTTAAAACTGACAATAATTTCCAATATGTTATTCGTATTACTGGTATTTATTTCCTAATATTGGTTTCTTTATAGCAAACTTGGGACTATAACAGTATTTTGGCATTAACAGTAAAATCACAGCTGAAATTGTATTCAATGTTAATATTTTTCACATATAATAGATGAAAACTGTTGTAAAACTCACATTTGTTTAATAAGAACGACGATTGATTTTACTTTTCAGTTGAGACTGCATGGCGCAAACAAGAAAAGTTGCTAGTACTCTCTGCCGAATTTTATAAATTTATATTCGACTATTCTGTCAGAAAATATTTAATGGACAAGAAAAAAATAAAAACTTTTTTAATATACATACATACATATATGTATACATATATATGTATGTATGTGCATATCTTTGTGATAAATTTTCGTTTTATTTTTTTATCTACTAAAGTACACACATTAAGTAAATTTTATTAAAACAATAAGTTTTGGAGAATTTTATTTTCCGATAAATTGTTTATCAAAATTTCAGAAAAGTAAATATGTGTTCATACATACATACATACATACATATATGTATGAACACACATATGCATGTAAATAAACTAATATCGGCAGACACATACATCAATATTTTTGTTTGCTTTTTTTAACTTCCTGCTGCTTATTTCTTAGGTGAGATTGAGTGAGAGAGAGAGAGAGAGAGTGGGAATCAGGAAGTGTGTTTAACAAACTGTTATTTTGTTACTTTTAGCTTTCTACTCCTTCCGTTTTAATACATTCATCAACGTCGCAACATATTTGCTGATAATGTGATTTTTACTTTAACTTCCGCATTTTTTGCTCACTCCGCTACTACATAAATTAATTTTTTTGTTTTTGTTTTTTCGTCTTTTTTGCTGATTTATATGTATATAACAGAATGTTTGAAGTTTGTCTTGCAATTTTTCATTTCAAACTTTTTTTTTTGCCATTTTTTTCTCGTAAAAAAGCCAAACCGGATATAAGCGGATATTCAATTAATATTTTTCGCTGTTTTTTTTCTTTTTGCTCCAGAATACACATCTCAAATGGAATTTTCAAATTTTAGTTTATTATTTGTATTTTTATTTTTTGTTCTTATACATATATTTAGGTTTTGTTTGAAACTTTTAAAGGAGATTTTTCTGTTGTTATTTTTAAACATATGTAAGCATTTAATATTTATTATTTGATGAAGAAAAATAAGTTTTTTATTTAGTAATTCTAAGATAAATGGAAAGTAAATTTATTTTTTAGTTTCATTATTCGGAATTTAATAGAATACAATTTAACTAAGGAGGTTATCCTGCGAAACTTTGTTTTAAACAAGTTTATAAATAAATATATAGTAGACTAGAAAATAGCAAATTATTTACATCACTGTAAGTGATCGCAAACAATATTTGCAAAACAGTACATCTGAGTTTCTGGCAAACTTAATATTCCACGTTGTGCACTCCATCCTAAACCGGGGGGAAACCTTTCCGCATTGAATTGTTGCACTAATATATTTATTTTAATTTGAAGATAATGAGCGAATCTTGCTAATGTTGTCTGTTGAGGAAAGATCGGAGGAAAGAAATTTGTGATATTAAGTCTAGATTTTAAATTTTTGTTTCATCAATTTATGTATATGAGGGAGTTGATGAAACTCTCGTGACAAATATTTCTGGTCTTGATCTCCTTTTTATATATTTGTGGTCATAAAAAGCAAGCAAGTAGTCTTCCTTAGACAAAATCTCACATTTAATATCTTCAAAATTATCTAACACGCGCAAGAAAAATAAAGCTATATTAATTTGCAACCAGCCTAAAAAAATTTAAGTAAATCAAATGAGTAAAATGTATTACAACTCAGACTTATTTAAAAGTACGATTTTATAGGACATATAAAAAGTTTTTCGTTTAAAATTTGTGAACGCACTAATAATGCCAAATTATTATTTTACTTATTCACTAAAATATTGTTTTATTAATAATACATTTAAATTGATTATTGAGGGGTTTAGCTGGATATTTGTATAGTGCGCATTTCACTGTTGCGAATGCGGATCATCAGGAGCCAGATGTAATTCAGAAAGCTTTGCTTTCACCTAAAGTCAGCGATAAATTAAAGGCAACTTCATTCTACCTGCCAAGATAAATTAAATTTGTAATAATAAACAACTTTTTATAGGTCCGATTAAATCCTACTTTTAACTAACTCTAAGTTGATATAATGGCCCTTAATCAAGAACACGCAATATAACCAGTTTTTACACTTAAGGTAATATATTTTTCAATCTTATTCCTTGCACGCAGTAAAATATACCACCAAAGCAAATAAAAAATAAATTCTCATTTTACCCATTTATAATAGAACTTTTATTTTCCACTTATTTCTTATAAATCAACAACAACAGCGCAGAATAAATACATTGTCCTGCAGCTATTTTATATACAATATACGTAAATATTTCAAATGTAAATAAAATTTAAATGAAATAGGAATTAAATTCTCATAATTCTCTGCAACCTCACAAAGAGCCTTACTTACAACAACAACAACGACGATAATAATAATAATAATATATAAAAGAAAAACAGAAAGGCAACAACAAAAATTTCCATTTTTCGCTCAAGCTTTATTGTATACCTTCGTGGGTTTAACGTTCTAATCTCTTTATTTCCCCATGAATATAATTTTATTAAAAATATTTTTAGTTTATTTTGCCTAAAAAACCTACAAGCAAATTTTATTCACTTCCACTGTTAAGTTTCATCTTACGCTTACGCAGAAAAGCTTGCAATAAAAATTAAAAAAAAAATATATGTAAATATATTTATGCATGTACATATGTATGTATGCATTGTTTGTTGCTGGATGTGGTTGTATGTAAATCGCATTTTACACAAAACGAAAATTGTAACAGGGCAGAGTAATAGAAGCAAAGAAAGAAAAAAATCAAAATATTTTAGTGGAAGAATGGTGGATAGCAAGCGAATAGCAAACACAATAAAAAGCAAAAAATAAAAAAAAACAATATTTTTATTATTTTTTATATATATATATATATATATATATATATATATATATATATATATATATATATGTATATATGTATATATATTTATTAAATAAACAAATGTATATTAAAATCCCTTACTTAAGCTGGTATTGTAACCGATTGCGCCTAAAACCATGCAAATTAAATTTAATGGAAAATTTATTGCGTTATATAGTAAATCGCACAGTGTACCACCATCAGTAATACGAGTATGTGTGTATGCACATTTCATGTAACCATAAACTGAATACAGTGTGGAATAAAATAATTTATGCATTCGTTGTTAAAATTTTATTTTAAAGAAAACAAAGCAGACAAAAATTAGTAGAGTTGAATAGTGATTCATATTGTCTTGTACTTATACAAATTCATACACTTAAAAAATTTTCGGCAGAAATTCAATGAATCTCGACATTAATTTAATGAAAAATCCATTAAAATTCAACCAACGTCACGCTTCGTTGGATTAATGAAAGCAGTTTCGTTAAAATTATTTTATTGAAAACTTCATCAAATTTATTTAACAGTGTAATTTATGCAGTGCTATAACTTCATCGAAACAATAAAATAATTTCATAAAAAGAATGAAATAACTTAAATATAAAGGGGTTTCTTAATAATCAGAAAATATTGAAATATTCTAACGAAACCAATTCCAATGAAATTGTTTCACAATATTCATGAAATTTTCATTGGATTTGTGAAATTATCATTAGATTTGTGGATTTATGAAGCAAAATTCTTTCGGTGTACTTATTGCAATGTTATCGAAGCTCATATACACTCAAATAAAGTTTGAGGTACTCATCATACTAATTTTAAACAATATTTATGGCGTTGTTGATTTCGACTCTAGTTAACACAATGATGATGCAAAATATGTATGATTTGCATAAGAACATTAAGATACTCATTATGAGGTTGTGTAGTTGTCTGTTCTGTTAATTTTACAAGTTTGTGTTTTCTTAACCCCGAAAGGACTAACTGCCAAACAACCCTTCATACAGCGCTCACTCTTTAATCATACTGTGGAAATCATCATGAATATATTGACTTTTGAACAACGCTGCCAAATCATTCAGGTTAACTCTGAAAATCGGTCATCATTTCTATTCACTTATAGACGACTTTGTGTGTTCAGCAATGAGGCTCATATATGGCTTCAAGGGTTTGTTAATAACCAAAGTTGCCTTATAGAATGCAACCAATCCACAACAGACCCTACAGACTCCATTGCATGCTGGTGAATGGATCTTATTTCTTGAAAAATTAATCCATATTTAGAAACTGTAGTATTAAAGAGTTATCTCCTTCGTTCCAAGGTTCAGCAACTCAAAAATTGAGACTTGGTTTTTTGGCTTAGCCACGTGGAATGTTGTAATTTTAGAAATGGTAAAATTGAGCTTTCCTTTCTAATAAAAAAGCTTTCAGCAAATTGTAACACGGTGAATCAAAACAATTAACATATTCCATTTGCAAAAACTGCTGAGTATACAAAGCAGAAATCTACACCAACTGACACCACACACACTGGATTAAACAGAAAGAACGCTAAAGATGAAGGTGTAGTGTCCTTCGAAAACCACTAGTTGTTCCGTTCTACTACGTGTTTGTCAGAATATTTAAAGAAACAAAATAAGTTCAAAAAATAATAATTAAAATTAACTAGGATTCATATGAAATTGCAGTTTTTAATATTTAATGGCTGCATGCAATCACTCAGAACTAAATGATGGTTTGAAATTCATAACATATAAAATGGAAATAATCAAACTATATAGCGGTTGAAAAAAGATTAGTCTAACTGAATCAGTAGTGCTATTGTATCGTTTCATACAAATTACTCTGTATACAATATTGTGATATTTTTGCAAAAGATGGTCTATGGTCTTTATTTAACATTTACGCAAACATTTGTATGCATGTACAGCAAACATCTTTGTTCTGCTGGCTGACGGTCTGACTGGTTGCCAGTAACAATTTAAATGTTTTGCTTTATGTGGTGGTGCTTGGTTTATTTTTATTTTTTTTTCAGTAATAATTTTTATTTATTTATACGAGTATTATGAGGGCAAAATTTAAACTTATTTTTATATATGTACATTATTACTTTAACGTTTGAGTAATAGAACAATCAGCATTAATGTATTTATAATTTTTATTATTTTACATGAATATTAACGTGTTTACTGAAAGTCTATATTGACATTTAAATTTTAAAGAGCATAATTATATGTTTTTAATTTTATTAATAATAAAAATGTTGACTGTGTTTTCAATTCTTTAAATAGATAAAAAAAAAAGAAAATGTGGGAGGATAAAAAAATCGACCAACATACAAACTTTTTCCGATTCGTATTACTTTTGGCATGTGTTAAACAAAAACTATAAATTACAATATATACCTTTATCATTTTTGTCGTGAAGGGTTCAAAACAAAGAAGATAATCCATTAATATTTAACATTTATTATACTTCGAAATTAAGCGAAAAAGCTTAAGGGAAAAAATTTTAACATTAAACGTTAAAAGCTCGATAATAGTCAGACAATTTGTTTTAAGTATATTGTGTTGTTCCACATCTGATTGTCGTACAGAATATTTCTCAATTGGAACCAAACTATTATTTATTTATTTAGTTGTCTATTTTTATCCTACAATTCTGTTTTATTTTTTCTTTAAATAGCCATTGAAAAAACACACTTATTTTTTTTTTTTGAACTTTACTTATTTTTGTTTTTAGAACTCAATATTGTTTGGGTCACTTTTTAAAATTTTACTTGAAATTCTCCTTTTTTTCAAGCGCATAGAATATTTTTCATATATGTATGTTTGTAGATATTGTAATAATTCCCTGTTAAAGTAACATTTTACAATGTTTTATTCAATGACATTGCAGACAGTTTTTGGCTAACCAAATGTACAATTGTCTGCCAAGGCTTTAAGCAATATTAAAATAATAATAACAAACGACAGGCTGGATGGTGCGAGGGGGCGAGTTAGAGCAGAAGGCAGACACAGGAGTAGAAAACGTACGAGGTATTCAAACAAATAAACAGCAGGCAGCCGACTGCTGTCAGTATTAGTTAAACAACAAACACTGCTTGAAATTCTCTACTAAAATGGGAACGAAAATACTTTTATATATTAGGGGAAAGTTTTTGATCTCTGGCAATGAATGAACGATTATTTTATAAAGAAATAATTTGAATATTTTATTATAATAAATAATAAAAACGGAGAATTGTATAAAACTTTAAGAGATATTAATTAGTTAGTTTGAAAATACATAATTTTAAAATCTTTGTTAACAAAACTGAAACTTGTTGTTGTTCACTATTCACTATTCACTACATGTGGAGGAGTCCAAAATTTAATTTTACATCTAATATTTTAGAGAAAAATTGCAACAACTAAAAAATGCAAATGAATCTCTGTGAATAATAGAAAAAGGCAACATGAAAACGGAAGTCTAGGTTAAAAGCATTAAGTAAAATAAAAAGGCAGTAAAAAAATAAACTTAAAAAATAAATACAAAACTAGACAAGACATTACAAAACAACACAGTTATAGAAGAAGAAAAAAAGCAATACATGATAACTTTTTTTGCTCCTTTTATTTTTTTTTTTTTGGTATTATGACCAATGTTGTGGGCGGATTTATGGTTGGTAATAAATGTCTTTTGTATTACACTAAATTAACAGGAGTCACAGAAATACAATACTACAATACAATAGAGACGTGAAAAGAGAGGAAAAAAAGAAAACTTGAACAGGAAGTTAAATATAAATGATTTTCAAATTAGTTTCGCAATTTTTTACCTCATTAATGCCGTTTTTTGTCTTTAAAGAAGAGAGAAAAGGGAGATAATACTGAAGAATATGAGATTAAAAATAAATCAGGGAAACAATTTTGCACTTGATTTGTTTTTTTTGTTAAACTAAAAATACCAATAGCAAGATTTATGATGACAAGTGCATTCTATTATTTTTAGTTTTCAGACTTTGACATAACAAAATTTTGAATAAGCATGTGACATTTCTATTATTGTAATTTTGTGGCGTCATTTTCAAAACTTGTGCAATGCCGTTCGCATTGTGTTTTCTGTTTGTAACGCAATGCCACACCACAAAAAAATATCGGAAATGACAAATGTTGACACTAGAACACACTATTGCGATGCAACAAAATTATAACTGAAAGCAACAAGAAACTTCTTATGCAAAAACAAAAATTCTTTGTGCGCTAGTCAAAATTTGTTTGGACATTTTGTTTTAACGTACACTTCAAATTAGAGATGAGCGCGTGTCCTGTTTTTTTTTGTGTGAAATTAAAACGCACTACTCAACACGAAATGTTAGTGACAGAAAATCTGATTTCGTGCTTGTTGGACTCATGTCGTGTTGAGAAAAATTTATAAGATTAAACATACGGATGATTTTAGGTGTAAAATTCATGAATTTTCAATAACCAAAAAATTACATATTTTTTTTCGTCAAACACGCAAAGGACAGCAAATTTATTGATAGTATAGGGTTCTCTTAAACTTAAAGTTCTAAAATTTAACAAAAATATGTATCTATTTTAAAATAAAAAGGTCTTTTTTGAGTTCGGAAATTTTCGGAAATTTTGCGTGTGTTCGGGTCGTGTCGTGTCGTGTTGAAAAGATTCGACACGCACCCATCTCTATTTCAAACTCAAATTATTTTTTCTGCATAAGATAGATTTCTTTTACTTTATATAAGTTTATTAAATTCATACTTTATAATAAATATGATGGCAAATCACATTAATTTTCATATTGAAACTCAAAATTATTTTTAAAATTTACTTATAGTGTTTTTCGCCATTACAGGCAATAAAATATAAAACATTAAAAAAGTTATTCCTGTTTGTTTTGCTGCCTGAACAAGACCTTCAAATATTAAAATATATTGGCTGAATGGGTCATAAGGAGCACTTACAAGGCTATAAAATAGTGGCAAAAAAAAAACAAAGTAAGCGCGGTGGCAGCAATTTATAGCATTGTTAAACGCTTGACTAGAGTGTGGTTAAGCGACAAAATACTTTGAGTCTTATAATACAACGTCGTTTTCTTTTTAATGGTGGCATTGCCCTCCTGGGGCAATACAGTAATATACAGCATAAAATTTAATTAGTTTTCATTAATGAAATTACAAAAAAAAATTGGCAAAATGTAAACTCTTTGTGTGGTAGTCGTAATATTGAATACATTTGAATGCATTTGTTTACTTGTTTCCTTACTTTAAAAAGTAAAACTCAAATCATATTTTTTATTACATCGATTAGAAGAGAGAAGTTATTTTTAACCATATTTTGCACAACATTGTTGCAATTTGCTTCAGAACAAAATTTAATTAAAACAAGAATGTGTGTATACTTCCTGAAAATCCTAAAATAAGAATTCTATAAAAACCAAGAACACTTTTACAAAACATTTATCAATTTTACATGAAAGTGGGTGGCAAGGCAAACACATAATTTTTCCTACTCGCACACTCAAAATACAAAGAAAAGATTTCAATTTTATTTAACAAATTTTCATTTGCTACACTAAAGTTTTGAGAAAACAATTAAATCTCAAACATAAAAGAGTAATTTTCATTTCAAAACTTTAAAAATATTTACTCTTGCTATTTTGACAGCTGCTCGAATCTTAACATAGTAGAAGAATAAAACAAAATGTAGGAAAAATGACAAAATTTAAAGTAAATACTTGTATGAAAGTACTCGTATATCCATACGAATAAGAAGATTGTAAATTGTGTAAACATTTGCATATGCACAACAAACGCACACAACCATGCATGTTTTAATACGTTTAAATGTATGTCTATAGAACCAATAAAATTAAATACATACTTCGAGTGTGTATGTACATACATATGTATGTATGTATGTGTGTATGTGCACATGTAAACAATGTTTTATATCCATTATGTGTATGTACGTTTAAATTAAAATGCAAATTTGCTTGGTGTTAAATAATAATATTATTTTATATAAAAATCAACTACTTGAAGATGGAATGTGGCGACAGCAATTGCATTGCACTTACAAATCATCGTCGTCTCATCACTTTCAAATTGCACTAAAAAAGTAGTTGAGAATTAAAAACCAAATGACTAAGATACAAACTTGTGTAAATTTTTCGCCAAATTAACAAATAAAAATAACTAATAATCAATTACGATAAATCTTTATATGTTTCTATGAATATTCATATGAAAAACCGGATGTAAGCCCGGTTGCACTTTGTTGCACATCTCAGCATTAAAACTTCCCAAGTTTTTGTTAAATTTTTAATCTGTAGAGTGTTTTTTCTTTCATTTTACTTTACGATTTATGTACATAAATACATACATACATATATATGTGTGTGTGTGTGTTTGTTTGTTTCAGTTTAAATGTTTTTTCAACACTTGCATTTTTCTCCATTCGAAAATTAGAAGGAAAGACTTTTGGAAAAGTAAACTCTGATCATGTGTGTACAAACATGCTTATGCATGCAAGTGTTTGCATATACCCAAATACATACATATGTATGTATGTACATACAAATGAACGTGCACAATAGATTGTCTGTCTGATGTGTCATTCCGAACTTTTTTTCCATTATTCTCAATTTTTGAGGATTTCTATATTTAATCTGTTTAATCACAAACACTCAGCTGCATGCACACAGATACAAACACATTCCAATATATACATATATACCACCACATAGTACGTAACCATGTACTAAATTATATACAAACATTCTTAGGGATATAATGAAAATGTTTACATTATCTATGTCGTTGCATCAACGTGCGTCTGGATGTGTATGCATGTGCGTGTGCGTGTGAATGTATGGGAATGATGAATGATGATTATCACCATCCTTATCATCATCATCTCTTACATGTACATATGTGTGTATGTAATTATGTGTATGCAGATGTACATACATACATATGTAATTGTTAATATGTTTGTATTTTTATTCCTTTGCATACTGGCATTTACTACGCATATACATACACATACATACAATGCATTTCTTTATTTGAGTGTGTCGCACAAGTGCCTTTGATATATATGTGTGTGTGTGTGTTTGCATTTGTATGTGTACATTTGTTGATAATCTCTTTGAATAACAATTTTAGGGTTATAGAATTCAATTAAGCTCACATTATGTCTCTTATTGCATCAAATTTCAACAAAATTCTGTTCAATAAAAGTAGTGCGGACATACATGCATACATTCATACATATGTATGTATGTATGTATGTATGAATGTATAATACATATGCAAATGTTTGTCCTTCTATACACAAAACTAACAATGATATTAAAATTAAATCTAAAATAAATTTGTTTTTGTACTTAAAAAAAACATGATGCAGGAAAAGTTTGTGTGGCAAACATTCTTAAGGGAATATTTTCATCTTTTTACTCTCCATTAGGCATTTAAGATGGAAATTACTACGGTTAACTATAAATCAAACAAAATCTCTATAAGGAAAACCTTAGCAGAAAATTTACAGTGACACTGAATCATCTCAATCAAACGTTTTTTATTGTAATTTTTTTGACAGCAGTAAAATTTTTTGTGTCTTTTTTAAGAGATTTAATTTTTGTATTAAAATTTTCAAGGTAAAAATCAGTTTCCCCATTACTCTTACAAAAGTTTCTTTAATGTTTGCCATGCTGAGATTAAGCTTATATTTTTACACCCCTGGTTGTTTTAAGTACAGTGCGGCGAATACACTGACGAAAAAACACAAATCTGCATAGAATGGATTTTATTAATTAATGTAGATACACAAATACGTATGTATAGTATATATGTATGTATGCTGGGTTGAAAATTGTGCCAACGATCTTTTTCTCTTTCTCTATCCGCAAATTCTCATGTTTTTGTATACATTTTTAAAGTTTAAATAACATTGCAAATGTTAACGTGCCTGTTTTCTGGCAAGATTTTAGTAAAGACCCAATATAATTTACAACAGACTAACAGAACCATATATCAAGTTATTTTTTTTTTTGCATTTTAATTTAATATAATTGGGGAACGGATTTGTCTGGACGGACGATTGCAAATCGCGACATTTCACAAAACTAATAAAGTCAAAGAGGTTTTCTTCAAATTGCACGATACAGTGAATTATAATTTAAGTTCGAATAAAATATTGTAAGCCTCTAAAACAGCCACGTCCAAGCGAAAGCAAAATGTGCTTTTGTACGAAGCACAACAGCCAATCAGATCTCGGCGAGAACAATGCTTGCTCTTACTTTGCTCAGAAACAAGCACTAATTTAAAAGCTTTCAAAGCTGTTTACCACAAATTCACATTTCAGTGTGTGTGTTTGACAGTGTTGCCAAAACGGCGGTTTTCCCGCTATATATGACTGTATTTTGTTGTCATTAGCGGCAAGTGTATTTAAAAAACCACCAGCGAGAATTTTAGCGGAAGAATTTCTTAGTTGACGGATTTTCAGCGTTTTTCTGAAACATACCTATAAAGAAAGATATAGAATCAGAATAAAGTATTTGAACGCAGCTATGCAACACGTACCCTGGTATTTATGTTGAGTTTTTTTTCTATATAAACACGTAAAGCGAAAAGAAACTAACGTCACTTTTTTTGTAAACAAAAAATTGACATATTGTGGTCGTGTAGTACAATGTGAAAATTTAAAAATAAAAATAAAAACACATACGTATATACCTATACATATGAGTATAAAAGTGAACAATGCTCAGTTTTAGTGAATAAAATTTAATTCGAGATTAAATTAATTTGCAAACCAATTTAATCATTATTTTCGATAAAAAAATAGTAAACAAATCTTTAGACAGACGAAAAACAAACCGAAACTGGGTGATTGGACCAGTGAGTATGAGGAAAACATAATATCAACCAAATTCTCTCAAAATATTAACTTTTTCAGAATAATTGGTTTTTGATTAGAGACTGTTTTATTGAAATTTTCCTTCGAAATTAAACTTCAAGCCAATGTGAATTGAGCCGCAGAGTTTATTTTATCAACCATATTTTTTAATTTCAGATAGTCAGAAAATCAGGAAATTTTAACAATATTTTACAAATACTTCAAGCAAAACGGCAAGATATTATTCCACACGTATAGAATAATTAGGGTCTATCGCAGAAAATGTTGAAAAGATACTGAATCAGCTTAAACATTAATATTATAAGATGGAATAGTCCCTTGGACTCTTTTTTTTCTGGTACGATGTTCGTGTATGGAAACTCTGCAGGAAATAAAATACTACTTAAAGAGCAGGCTGAGTTTTGCTTACAATTATTGGGGAAATATGAGATTCCAACATACATGCATACATCTTAAACTTTATCTTATTCTTTTTTATCAATAAACCATAAACCATGGTTATAAAAAATTCAGCGGTTATATTAGCGTTTATTTTTATTCAGCTGGCGGTTTTTAGCGGGTTTTCAGGGGCTATATGGTGGGAAATGCCTACAACATTTTGGCAACACTGGTGTTTGAACGTAGCCGGTTCAAAACAAAAAAATAGCATCAATAAGTCATCTTTCACCTATTAGAATAAAATAGAAAGAATTTCAAATGCACTCAAAAAAAAAGACATGTTATTATATTATTATATTAATATTATAAAATATTAATATAAAAAATATTAATATTATATTAAGAAAAAAAATTTTTCTAAATTCAAGTAAAAAAAAGTAAAAAAGGAAAGTAAAAAAGTAAAAAGTAATTTTTTCTACGTTTAATAGGCAGATTTTGCAAAAATTTCGTTTCTAAACGTTTCAAATTTTTATGAAAAATAACGAAAATTCGATTCAAAAAATATTTTTTCCATACAAATTTCAAAACGAAAAAAAAATTTATTTTTACAAAATTTGGTCATAAGTAAATTTTTACAAAAATCTGGTAAAAATTACTTAATATGAGTAAAAAATAAAAAGTTCATATCCTCAAAAATAAAATACAAAATAAATTGCTCACATTTCAGGAAATGTTTACTGACTTAAAGGAAATATTTACTAAGAGTAGGAAAATGGTTATAAACTAAAGGAAATCGTCTTAAATCAAAAAATAAACTTTAGGAAATGAATTACTCCTGATTAGTTCATGAAATTTGAATAACTTAGAAGATGTAAAAATGTTTACTAAATTTTAGGAAAATATTTACCAGTTTTAAGTATTTCTTCTTTTAATTATACAATTTATTATTAATTTGCATTTAGCACAAAATTTAAGTAATTCTTTTTATTTTCAACGAATATTTGAACTTGAAATTTACTTTTTGTAAATAAAATTAAATTTTAAAACTCAATTATTTCAATGCTTATTTAGGCTGCCTTGTTAGGTAATTGGTTAGAGTGCTTGCTTATCAATCAGAAGGTTGCTGGTTCAATAATTGTTTCCTCTCAAGGAATTTATATGTAAGTATGGTGAATTATAATTAAGAATATAATATGAAGATATAATAAATAACAAATCATTTGGTATAGAATTTAATTAAAATTTAAAATACTAAATTAATTACTAAATTTGAGATCAAAGACGAAAATTTTTTTTGCAAAGCCTCGAATTTTATGGGAAATTTTTACTTAATTTTACGAAAATTTTACTTAAATATGAAAATATAATTACTATAAAATAGTTCATAAATGAACTAGAAATTTAGTAAATATTAAATATTTTTTAAAGCAATTTGCTAAACCTTGCAATAGTTTATTGCTGCCTTGACTTTGCCCACTCTAGTGACTCTAATGAGCCGCTGTAAAAGTTTGTGGCTTGAAATAAACAAACCGAGTCAATAACATATTTTTATAAAAAATTTATATACATATGAACATACTTACATTCTTATTTTTATATCATATGAGCGATGTAAGAATATTTTGAAAGTTTTTTTTTTTGAAAAATGTATGTTCTACTGGCGTTACTCTCCAACTGTATTACATTGAGTATTGAAATACATATTGTATTAATAGTTTTTTTAATATACGAGTACATACACTCTTCAAAACAAAACAAAAACACATTCTTATAAAGTCATCCATGCCAAGAAGCTGACTGACTGACTGACTGACAGACAAGCCAGCAATTTCGTTAACTTGTTTATAACAATTTGGTTACAATTTTCTCTTACGTTATTATTATTTTGTGCTTATTTTATAAATGTTTTTTTCATAATGTTCTTTCTTTATGCTTCCCTTATTTTAAAATAAATTCTTTATTGGAATTTTTCATCTTTCATTTTTCATTTTTTTCCCTTAATAATTTTTTAAGCTTATGCACGTGCTTAAGCACTCAACATTTCCTTTAATGGAAATATGATTGAAAATAAAGTGGGGGAGAAGAAAATTGAAATGATTTACAAAATGATGTGTGTACGTCAAGCTATTAAAATATAATAAAATTTCGATAGAAAAGGGCGACACCCAAGAACGTAAAACATTGCCCTCAATAATTCAATATTTGAAACAATATTTTCAAATAAAATAATTTCTTTCTTTTTTTTTTGTTGCTTATGTATGTATATTTTTATGATGCTGAAATTTGACAGGTGAAAGATGGAAGTTGGATGATTGCTTCATCTTTTATATGAATGAAATTTTCTTTTTATATATTTTTGTTAACATCCATCCGCAAACGCTAAACGCAAGTCAAGCTGAAATATCAAAATTGGAAATATGTAAAAAGAAAAACAAAATAAAGCGAATAGAGTTCGTTTGTCGTTCGAACGTTAAGAGCTGACAAGTGGTATGTAAGTTAATTTTTTTGTGTTGGGAAGGGGAAGGAATACTTTGTGGGGTGTTGAACTGTAAATAATTTAGTGCCATAATTTACCTAAATAAACAATTTAACATACAATTTACATAATGAATCCATAACACTTGAACAATTAAACGATTATCAACCACCTCGTAATTTGTATATACGATACGTATGTATGTATGTATTTATATGTTTGATTTTTGATTTCATAAAGAGATGGAAGAAAAATGGAAATTCGTCAGTCGCTTTTCATCCTATCCATTTAGAACATCATTGGTATATTTCCAATTACACAAATGAAGTCATATATACTCATACTTTTGTGCAAAACTAACAACTTCGTTATCCATTTTTGTTTCCTTCTAAAGGTAATTATTAAATTTAATTAAGATATTTGAATTTTCAGGCTTTCATACACATATTGTTTCCCCATTAAAATCTATTCAGTGTCCCATATAATCTAATATTAATGACAGAAAAAAGAATCAAAGTCAATTATGGAAACCTCAAGTTACAATTAGCATTGCCAATAGCTTGAACATTTAACAAACAATTATTGCTGTTGTTTTTATACAGAAAATTAAAAACAAGAAACGAACGAACTGACTATAGAAAACAAACTCTGCCCACAAACTACTCGTGCACTCCTACAACTAAATAAATAAACAAATGTTCACCCAACAAACAAAAAGGCCATATGTTTGAAATATCATGTTTCTGCATTTTGCCAAGCATGAACACGATTTGTAAGTTCGATTTTCCTTTTCAGCCTTGTAATTTGTTCAAATGTCTGAATGTTGAGCAAATGTGGTTTTCTTATACTAAAAATTCCCGGGGATTTTTTCTCTTTCCATTTTCATCCACTTTAAAACATCACTTGCACTATTTCCAGATAAAATAAAAGAATTGGAAACAAAATAGATGACATCCAAAAATAGGAATTCTTTCTTACTCTTTTTCCATCATCATCTGTTTAGAAATTCCCTTGGAATTGGGCTGAATATTAATTAGCCCCTGAAACTATGATACAAATTCTTGTGTTGTAAATTCGGCTTAGAGTGTAATCCTGCTAAATCCACTTTTTATAACATATTACATTTTAATAGTGTTCGAGAGAGAAAGAGACCGCATCGACTAGATTGAATATTTATTTTAATTTGGAACTACACATGCCGAAAAAACTCAATGTATTAAGCTGATTTCTTAAGCTAATTATGGAAAATGTTAACAGTTTTTTGTCTGTCCTGCACAAAATTTGTTTGTAGTGAGTCTACACCGACAATATGATTTCTCAAGATATATAAAATTCTACCTCTGCCATATTTTTTCATGAACAATTTATGCCAACTTTTTTCATACATTTCAAGTGAAATGTTAGACAAGGTACAGGGTGGCCCAGAAAGACCGAAGTGGTGTAAATTCCTTATAACTTTTTATTTAAGACATATTTTTTTAATTTTTTGTTTTTTAAATACAGTAAATTTATAGGGAATATTTTTAGATTAGTTGTTAAAAATGATATCCCGCAAGTGGAGGCCATTTTCTGCTTCGCACAAATGATCTCTTTTCAACACATTTTCCATGACCTTTCGCAAAACTTCCGGTGTTATGTTGTTAATTTCGTCTGGAATATTGGTTTTTAATTCCTCAATAGTCCTAGGCTTATTAACATAAACTTTCCCTTTTAAATAACTCCAAAGGAAACAGTCTGGAGCGGTTAAATCCGGGGAACGAGGAGGCCAATTAAAATTGCTTCTACGCGAATTTATTCTTTCCCTAAAGATGTCGCGTAAAATAGCCATTGTGGCCCTCGGAGTGTGCGCTGTGGCTCCATCCTGTTGGAACCATATTTGCGGATGGTATTCCACGGCTGGCCTTACAAAATTTTCCAATATGGCCCGATATCGATCACCATTGATGGAAATGGCGACATCTCTTTCATTTTCCAAAAAATATGGACCAATGATCCTTTCTGAAGAAACACCGCACCAAACAGTACACTTAACTGGGTGTAATTGTCGTTGATGAAGTACTCTCGGGTTTTCCTTAGCCCATATCCTAAAGTTTTGCTTGTTAACAAACCCATTTAATTGGAAATGGGCTTCGTCACTCATAAATAAGTTATGAATAATGGAAATGGAAAGAGCACATTTGTGCGATGCAGAAAATGGCCACCACTTGCGGGATACAATTTTTAATAACTAATCTAAAAATATTCCCTATAAATTTACTGTATTTAAAAAACAAAAAATTAAAAAAATATGTCTTAAATAAAAAGTTATAAGGAATTCACACCACTTCGGTCTTTCTGGGCCACCCTGTACCAGTAGCCGAAAATTTACAAGGAGACAATACAATCTGCTTCAAGTATAAAATGAGAATTAACAATAGTATCATATACATTCAAACTAATTTGAAACAATTGACACTGGGCGTCAAATTTGAAATTTAAGTTATTCTCTAGTTTAAATCTAACTTGTGTGGGTGTGTGTGTTCGCTGGGCACATATTGAAATACAAATTTATATGCACACATTTTAATAGCGTCATACTCGTAGTTGGGGCAAATTGTTGTTTTGTTGCATTTTGTATTTGTATTGTCATTGCAAAGAGTTGACAAAATATTTACAAAGAAAACAACCATCAGCAATGTTGAAACACAGGCACAAACATCAAGCATACAGAAAAAATATGCGTGGGACAAATTCATATGAAACTCAATACAAAATGCAACAACATCAACAACAACAACAGACATACCAGCATACAAGAAGGCATCATCATTCAAATACAACTTTAATACATCACTGTACGTAAAGAATAAATGAAATGTAACATTTCAAACGGGCAAATTGATAGGACCGGGTGCGATATAGAAAAAAATATGTATGTAAGACGAGAGAGGAAGCGATAACAAAAAAGATTACTGTTTATTTGTTTGTTTTAAATACTCGTACATTTCAAAGTATGTACATACTTTGTTGGGGAAAAAAAGGTATAATTTGTAGCACACGGATAAGTGTGTATTTCCTTTACTATTTCATGAGAGCTGAAAGCCTGTTAGTTTTTAATACTTTTACACTAGATAGCAACACAAGTAAAACCGCAACGCAAACTCATACACATGTACGATGAAGTGCATACAGAAAAAAATTATACTAAATAGTCTTGTACGAGTATGTTGTGTGGTGCAGGTTGCAGGCACTGCTTATGTTGGTAAACATGTACACGTATTTGTTTTTCTTCATACGTCCTCGCACCTTAACACACGCACACATACATACACACGCCCATTAACAACCCCACGCAAACACATTTGCGCCAAAGTTAAAAGAAGATTTCTGCGAATGTGTTTACAAGCAAATATGCCTAAAGGTGTTATTTATTTGCTCTTCGTATTCAAAAGCTAAAACAAAATAAAAAAACAAACAAAAAAAATTGCAGGTTGCAATCGTCGTCGCACTTACAACTGCTACGAGAGTTTCAGGATTTTATACATACATACATACATACTTGTTTTGCTTAAAGCACCCTACAAACTTGCTGCTCTTAGCTTTACAACAGATGCAACTTTTAACAGAAAACTGGAAAAATCAGACTAAGCAAACTGAACAATATTTTAGCTCTAGTCTACATTATTAGTCTCAAAGAAAGACTTTTGATAAAATTTATATTTTAGGAAATAATGAAGAAAATTGCATTTATATGGAAATTATTTTATTAAGCATTTACAATAAGAGTTTCTATATATTTAATTATTTCATACATATAAACTGAACAAAAAAAGAAAAAAAAATTACATTGAATATATGGGCTCTAGGGCTAACTTTGAGGGCCGGACACACCCCCTAAAACAGAAGTTATCGGCATGAACTTTTTTTGTATTATTTTTTAGATAAAACTGAAGCGATTTGGAGGGTGAGAATAAAAGAAATGTACATATTATGTACATTAGAATTGGTCAATTTTCATTTTCCTCAATCATTTATGAACTATTGGGAGTTTAAAACTTAAACTTGGCCACAGTAAAGATAAGAAGTTATTAATCAACATGCATATATTTTTTTTTGGAGTTTTAAAAATACCCGTGAACGTAAGATCAGTAAAGTTTAAACTCTGAAGATCGTAAACCCAACTCATAATATATACAATTTGAAAGGCCACTTTCTGCATATTAACACGACATCTCAATGGAACATCTAAGTTTTAAATATATGCATACATACATACATAATTTTGTGAAGTCATAATTATGCCAGAGGCATTATTCGTTCAAAATTTCATGAAAATCTGAAATGACAAAATTTTTGTCATTTGGCTATAAATGTTTTTACCCAAAGAAAAGCTTGAATTTTGATTCCTCTCAGCGGGAGCTAGGTTTTGATCTTAGACATCTACGGCAAAAATTGGTATCTTAGGATAATATTCTTAGAAATTTGTATAGATTTCATTTTTTCTAGACGCCTGTTGAGCAAAAAAATTTACCCATACATATGTATGTATATCGTAACCTTAATAAAGACAGGCCCTAATATTTTGCATCGAAAAGTGCAAAAATTTATATTTCCCAAAAATAATGAGTTATGACCATTACGACAGTGCTGATGCCAACGCATCAGGAAATCTGTAATGAAATTTCTGATATCATAAAAATTTAATATTTTTTTTATAATAACTCCGAAAATATAATTGAAATTTACTAAATATCCAAGCATGACAAACTAAAAAGTTGTAACAAATATAACAAAATATTTCTTTACAATTTGTAAATTAATTCAATCCGGTAAGAAAACCAGTTAATGACTCAATTAAATATAGATGCTATTTATTGTATTTATATTAAATAGGCGCTACAATTTCAAAAAATGTATGACAATATTTTCTGATAGTGTGTGCATATTAGAGATGATCGAAACTGTGATTTTTTAATAATGTTACTCCTTGTGAATGTAATTTCTAAATAGCTGTTATTTTAAACTGTGACTGTGATCATAGTTTAACACATTTCAGCTTTTCTGCTTTAAAAATATTTATTAGTATTGGTGTCTTGATAAGTACTAATAAGAAGTGCGACAACAACAAACAATTAGCAATTAACCCCGTCCAAATATTGAGAATTGTCGTATAAGACGCAGAGAGACAATAAAATTGTAAAAATGAAAATGTTAGCTATTCATAGTTGCCAGAAAACACGATTTGACACGATTTGACGATTTTTTCTTGACAAAAGCTGAAGGTATAAAAAAATTAATGTGGTAGCTTTATTCACTGTTAAGTAAGCATACAAGAATAATCACGGTTTATATAAAAGAACTATATTTTCAAAACCTGTTCCTTGATAAATTCAGTCACAGTTGTGATTAGTGATTTTTCAATCGCTGTGAAAAATTATCAAGTTTCTAAATATCGCTCGACCCTAGTGCATATATACGCAGAGAAAAAATTTCACCATACTTGCTCAAAAGTAATGACAACGAATGTGTGAAAGTTAAAAATCAGCGTTATGCATAACCAAAAGTTGACAATGTACCGTTGTCAGTTCGTACACGTACGTGTATAACTTGAAGACTAGCGTTGCTTAAAAAAATGACAACGTAGGGTGTTGCATTGACCACAGGCATTGTTGTTTTTGCCACGTCTTTTTTCCCTCAGTGTGCTACATATCTATTTATGCACATATGTATGTATTATACGTTATTATTTATGTACATATATAGAGTGTATGTGACAATACAAGTGTTTGCTTCCCCTTGTTGTTTCAATCGGATTCTAGTGCTTGTATCAAGCAGTTGGGTGTAAGATATTATGTACAAGTAAGTTGTTTTATTAGCTTTTTGTAAGGGTTACATGCATATTTGCTTGTCTGTTTGTTTGTTTGTTATTAATATTGTACGTTTGCGTACAGAAACTCATCCAGGCATAATTTCAGACACACACTATGCAATAAATACAACATGTTTATTCTGTAAATATTTGCTGGCTTGTTATCATTTCTATCATTTCACTTGTTAAAAGCTAATTATTTCCAGTTTCGTTTTTATATATTTGTTAAAACATAATAATGTAATTGTGAATGCGATTACTCTCAGCTTTAATTTTACTTTTTAATTGTACTCGGCTTTCCTTGAAAAGCTAAATAAATTTATCCAGCCTTCATTTATTTGCAATTTATTTCTGTCAGTTTATTTCTTAACGCAATTTTCATTTTCATGTGTTTTTCTTTTTTTCTCTATTAAACTCTAATTCAAATGGTGTAGGTCTTTTATTGAAAAACATCAAGTGTTTGTTGACATTTCTCGTACTCTCTAACAATTTAGTTTCGCTTTTTATGTCGAGCTTATATATAATTAAAAATTTCTAATGGTTTCGCCGTTGGCAAAGTAAAGGCGGTAGCAATGCCGCCAGGCTCTAATAGCAATTATTTTCAAAGACTACTTCACAACTGTTGCAATTAAACTTCTAACTTGTTATGTGAAATTTATATCTCAGGTGGAAAATCCTTCATTTACTTTTAAAGACTTTCAAATATAATACGTGGTAGAGAAAAAAGCTAAAAAAAAAACATTTTATTGTAAGAACATCATACAGATACATATGGATGTACATGTTGAGGAGCCCGTATTGAGACTGGCTAAAAGTTAAAATAGAACAAGTTTTAAAGAAAAAAAACTTATTTTGATAAAATAAGGGCAGCGTTAGGTATTGATTTTTTTTTATATTTTCTTCTTCAGAAGCTGATTTAAATAAATTGCACTTTTTCAACTCATGTGACACCAATTTGCCCTCATTTTGCTTCTTACACGCAAATAATTTATGACAAGTTTTAAATCATTCTTAACCAAATGATTAATGCTAAACATCAGTGAAGCATCACACTGTATTATAATTCCTTTAGGTCTTTTGTAGCATAAATAAATGCATGATTACACATGTATTTGTTGTGTTTGTTATCATCCACGCACACACACTCACTCACTCACACACATGCACACATATTGTTTGGAAAAATAAATATAAAATGGTTTATCTCTTGTTTTACAAAACAACAGGAACAAGAAAACCAGTCGAACACATAAACACATTAAGGAAAAAAAGCCCATTTATAAAATACGAGAAAAGAACTAATAAAAAATAACTCTATTAGGTGTTATCAATCTTATTTTGATTCAAGACTGTTAAAATATCAAACACACACACACACAAACACTCCTACACACATCAAGTATACGCACGCATAACTAGACATGTTACTTGTGTACGGTTACACGCGATGGGGCACAACAAACACATACACAGATGTATGTTTGTGGATAAAATTCAACTTTTGATTTTCATGAAACTGATAAGGTGAAAATTGGAGCTAAATCGGACAACTGTAAGCTGTGCCTCTTTGAGGTCAAAGTTAAAAGTTTTACAAAATTCGTATTTGCGAACTTAAAGCTCTGCGTAATTAAAAATTTAGTACTCTTGCATATGTGCCCTTTATTATGAAAGTGGTCTAGTCAGGTGAATTTTTGCTTCGAAATATTAAATAAATCTCAAAAAAAACTTCAATGAATTTATTACAATTTATTCTTATAAATATTATTACTGCAACTCCTAATTAAAAGTTTGCAAAATATAAAAATATTTTAGTTTAAAAAATAGTGTTGTGGCAGCACTAGCAAAAACAGCGGTTTTGCAGCAGGCTATCAAATTCATTGCGCAATCAAAAAGTAAAAAATTAAAAAAAATTTAATTAAAGGTCGCCAAATTTTACTGCTTGGCTAAGTAGAATAGTATAAAAGAACAATAGAGTGTAAGAAAACAGATGAAAAAAGATCTGAAGAGAAAGTAGAGGCGTAGAAAAAAGTTGAGTGCTATTTAAATACCAAAACATATGGTCCGTAAGTAACAAAACCATATGGCCTGTATTTGTGGTTTAAACGCACAATTTTATGAATTTACAGATGATTTAAATACTGTATTGATTTATAGATTTTCTGGTTTAAACACATTTTAAACCAAAAATAGAGATTAACTTGCACTGATTTATTATCACTTAGTAAGTAAATTAGGTTTAACCAAGCAACATTGCTCAGTTAAACTCAAGTTAGAATTGTCAAATTATAAATATGCATACATACATGAAATTGAAAAAAACCCTTTTACTGAAAAGTTTAATAAATAAACATATTCATACATAAATGAAATGGATGTTTCTTATGACGACGAATATTTTAGTGATTATGAAACCCATAATAACTTGGATACGACAATTGTGAGAAAATTAAGGGAGATAATAACACGGCCAAATCATTTCATATGTGTGTAATGAATTGGAATTATTTCAAATATTTCGTTGGATTTATAATTTGATGGTCTTCTGTAGTTTATTTTTGGAGCGTCACTATTTTTTAAGTCCATATTATATATTTTTAAATTCTTAAAAATCTCAAAAAACACTTATTGAAGTTTTTTTAAATAAATGTAAGGAATTGTCATATCGCGTTCTAAGTAAAATATTTTGAACAATGCCATATCTAGATTGAAAAGAAACTATGGCATTTTTAGCTAAATTGAAAACAGTTAAACCATCGCTGAAAAGCAGCATGGGCGGTTAAACGCCGGTTAAATTTGTTTCTTGGTTAACTCAGACGACTGTTAAACTAAGTCTAACTAATTAGTAAAAAACTAGCCCTCACATATCTCGACACAAGAACTGTATGAGTTAGAGCATTTTCATAATTAAGGGACATAATATCATGTACATAATGTACATATATCATATATATATATATAATGTACATATATCAGGGACTCGTCACTAATACAGGCTGGTGTAAAAACCAACCGATAATTGCTAAATAAGCTTTAAAAAAATATTGCGTAAAGGTGAAATGTTTAATTTCAATTTAATAACTTTTGCAAAGAAATAATTCTGGTAAACTACTCGAATCCTCATAAATTAATAAAAAGTTCCCTCTTCCACACTTCAGCTAAGAACTATTTTAGTATTTAATTAAAAAGCTGGCTTAAATCAGATTTAAGCAAAATAAATTCCTTCTATATTTTTGTCCTTTATTCATAGTCCTGACAGACAGAGAGACACACACAATATTTCTATATTACATGTTTTGCTCTTTTATATTGAGTGTAGAAAAAGCAATAGTAAAACATTTTAATTAAAAGTAAACACTTTAGAAATTTATTCGACATTTATCCCTTTATCCGTGATTGGACATGCTGCTGTTTGTTACTACTTAATGTTTTACATAGAATATAAAGTTGGAAACTAGTCTGTGCTTTTTCCACCACTTCAGCAACAAAGAATGGATTTATCAAAGAATAACAACAAGTGTGGAAATAAAATATAGAAGAAAAAAAAAATGAAATACTCAAACAATAAAATAAAATTAATAAAGCTTGCAATTTTCTTTATTATAAGAAAATACTCGCATCACAGAGTTTAATACGAGTAATACTCGATATTTCGGAAATTTTGTAGCAAAAACTTCAAATTTTTTTTAAATTTTTAAAGGATGTCGTCAGTGATGTAAAAACTCGAACTCGTGCACGTGTGAAGTTTGGTGCACAAGATGTGGACGACGTTTATTTTCATTAAGACGGAGCTATGCGCCATGCATAGTCACTCTTTTACGTGACCGGATGATTTCTCGAAAAGCCGATCACAACTGGCAACCGAGATCTTGTGATTTAACAGTTTTAAGAAATTTCCTTTGGGGCTACGTGAAAGATAAGGTTCTAGACTCGTGGACATCACTTGGGTTATATTGTTTTAAGTTATTAAAAGCATACCCTCCCATCCTCTTTACAATTACATATCAAAATTGAAAAAAAAAAACATAATAAGTCCTTGTGAACTACTGTGTGATTTTGGTGCTAAACTGACTTTTTAAATAATAAAATAGCATTTGTCTATTAAAATTTTTACGATTTTTTTCTTTTTTTTCAATTTGCATTAATTAATTAACCTATTAATTATTAACTCTATTATTAACTCTATTGACTACCGTTAATTCATTGGAAAATATGCAGTTGAAAAGTGACTTTGATTGACGTTCTATCTGTTCCAGATTGAGCGGGCATTAGCAATAGCAGAAATTAAGATAGGGACAATGCTCGCGCCGTGCATCGCTTTCATTGTAGTGGAGTTAGGTGATTCTTTTTTAAAATGGCATAGGATTAAATCTTTACGGTTGTTTTTGACCATCACGTATGCTCCGGTCTAACCTGGACCAGTACCTGGATTCTGTAACTTTTTGCGAACCAAAAATCGTTATATATATCGACATATTTATTCGCTTGCGGTAACGATAATGTTACTCTGTAATTTCTTTTTTACGATAGTCTCCAGCTTTGTCTTACTCTCCTTTTAATTCAATATTATGTGGTATCTATGTATAGAAAATGTAATAATAAGCAAAAATCACAAGGAATAATAAATAAAAACTCAATGAATGTAATAATGATAGCGAATATCGTTAAAATATCTTACTGAATAGCGAAGTCGTTAAATTTTCGTTATATTTATTATAGCGATACGATTATCGTAATAAAAGTTACTGAATCCAGGTACAGTTAAGTACCCAATGCTATAACCATCTTATTGAATTCGCAAGCCCGGTCTTTTTACTCGCACAGACATGGTTCTTGAATGCATATTAAGTCCTTCACACCCGAAGCTAGATGGAGGCATAAAGCAGCCTACTGGGACTGGTGAAAGTTAATTTGGATAAGCTTCATCTAGAGTGAATCGCTGTCGACAACAATGATGTGGACTTCTTCTGAATCCTCGTCTGATTTCAAGAGGTTGTCTTAGTCTGCTCACCAGTTCAGTTATTCAGAGATTTCAAACATTAGCCTGGAAACTGAATAGGAGGTCTGCACTTGGAGATGAACCATTAAAAACCCTTCTACCGAGCCTCGTTTTAACACATGAATACATTTTTACATATTTATTAAATTACACAGATACACAAAAAGCTGCAATTGTTTTTTAATAAATAAATTGAACACTTTTGCTACAAAAAATTTTTATATAAGATTGTGTTTCTTTTAGTTCGTTCATTTGCTTTACAAATTATTTTATCGCCATACAAAAACCATAAAGTGACAATTGCTTTTTTTGTGTTCATTTTTACTTTTTATTACTCCATTTATGTCCGGATACATTAAGCAATATCACTTCATTTCTTATTTCATTTTCTTTTTTTTATTTTGCTTGCAACTTCCTTCATTTTTGCTACTTTGGGTTTCTATTAATATAAAGCTACTTGCTACCGGATCACCGGATGTCCGTACAGTAATTTTATGCATTTCTTTCGTTTTATTTTCTAACACATCCGTTTGCATTTTTTGGTTTTTACTTGTACAGAAGAAAACAGCATGTAAATGTGACGAAAAATAGTATTAAAAGCAATGAAGCGAAGACAATTAAATGAAAACAATCACGGAAACCAAGAGAAGGAAAATAATATTACGCCACACATAAGCCGGGATTTTTTCGTCTTTTTTTTCAAGTCTGTAATAAAACAAGTCGTAAGAGATCCTTAAAAAACAAAAATCATATTTCGTTTAATATTGAGAACAGAAAAGTTAAGTGCATTTTATAATTTTTGTTGTTTTTAGTTAATATTTCTTAATTCCAAGGAACTTATCTCCAAACGCTTTGCTTTACTTAACTTTTACATTTTTACTACATATTCCCTAATTTTTTTAAACTGTAATTTATTTCTTTAAAGTAATTTTCAATTGCTGTTTGCTTTTATGCCAAAAAGCTTATGGTTCATAAATATTAGACACATGTGCAGTCAAATACTCTTTTCACTGGCTTTGCTCTTAACGCAGATACACACTTCATCACGGCAAGAAGAAAAATACACTTTGCGAACACTTTAGAATGTGTTAGAAATAACAAATAAAACCAACACCACTAAACATGAAAATAAATTTACACAGTCACATAAGCAACATACATAGATACTAACATTCACACACACTAGTACATTTGTGTGTGTACAAACGAGTTCATATTATTAGAGAAAATCCTTCAGATACAAATTCCTCCACCCACTAAAAATTACTGCATGTCTTTGTTGGTCAGTGTGCGGGAACAATCGCAGTTTCTGTTTTTGCTGTTGCTATTGACGACACTATTGTTACTGCTGCTGTTATTATTGTTGTTATTGTTTTACCACCACCCTGCTACAACGTTTTGCTCAAAATTGTCTGCTGTACGATGATATTGGAGATCATGTGTAAATATAATAAAATATTTGAACTAACACGCACACACACACACACACACACACACAAACGTACATACGTTTAAGTATTTTCACACAAACAATGATCGTAATATATTACAACGTTTATACGACTGTGCAGCAAGTAGCAGGCAGGGTGGGTGAAACTGGAAAAGTAAAGCAAATTTAAAAGTTTCATTTTATGAATGGGTTTTTTACGAGAAAAATACATATTTTTTTAGTGTGTCCGTGCAAGAGCTAAAAATCCTTTATTTTAAGTTGTTGTCTTTCATGCTGCAAAATTATAAATAAAATTTAAAAGCCCTGAAATAATATTAAACACTTTAAATTATACAGCACACACACACACAAACACACGATGTACTCATACACACACATACTCGTGCATTCCTATTTGCTTTATGGGAGCATTTATTTAACCAACGACCATTTTTCTATTATCACGCTGCAAGTGAAAGTTTGTAAATTGTTTTAGTGACTGTACGTGTACACTATAGTGTTCCGTTTAATTTGTTAAGAAACCAATTTGTTTAGAACAGGAAATGCAGGGGTAAGGTCCTTAAATAAACTTACTTTGTTTGCCTTGTATTATAGCAAATTCAAATAGTTCTAGTTTTAGCTGACTTTGAAGCAAAATATTTTTAATTTTAAAACTTTTTATATAAAAAAGCTATCTCCTGCTTGAACCATTTATGGAAGTCACCAGCATTAATTTTAGTGTGTTATAAGCAAAAAAAAAGAAAAAAAACTATAACACATCATGTTTTTATGCAAATTGTAGGCTCTCGTAAATGTTTTATTTACTGCTTTACTTCTGAAATGTTACTTTTGCTTTTGTTATTTGCAACTGCTTATTTTATGAATCATTATTTTGTTATTTATGAGCTGCGGATGGTGTAAAAATAACCAACTGTAATAAAAATTTAAAAGCTCTCCTTCACTGTTATTATTATTATACACAAAACAAACTTACAATTCTTTTAAACAAGCCAACCTATTTTTGCGCACTTTTCCCTCAGTTAACAGGTTCTTGAAGTGTCCAACGATATAATATTAAAATGTGACGAATGTTCGCTAGTTCCTGAACTTAGGGGAATTATCTTTGGTTTATCTTTATATTCGATAAATAAATGAATTGTCAAATAAGGCCGGTAAACTAAGTTCTAGTGTTCATTTAAAGACAAACACTTGTTCAATTCACACGCGTATTTTGTGTACAATTCACAATACACAAATTCAACATTCAACACCCAAATTCCAAATGTATGTATTAGTATGTGTATATTGTATAAATGTACGAGTACGTATGTATGTATGTACAATTTGTGTGTGCGAATGAAAATAGGAAATTTCCATAAACAATAAACACTTAATATAGTTTATGTGGGAGTATGCGTATATGTGTGTGTATATGTGTTAGGATCTGTAATCGTTTTATGTTGCAAGCCCGAACACAATAATAATTCTAAGTTTCCGTTGCAATTTCTGGTCATTTGTCGGCAAGCAGGATGTGTGTTCTTGTGCAAAATATTAATATTTAAAATAAATTGTTGTAGTATAATTTTGACAGAAAATTAATTACTGCTAACGAAAATTATCTAATTTATGAGAAAATCTCATTTTATTATACAAGTGCTGTGTCATACATACAAGTATTGTACTGCAAGCAGTATGATAATATGATTCAAAGATTGATTTACACATTATTTCATAATTTTCTAATATTTTAGCAATAATTTCGATAAATTAAAGGTTCATCTATCGAAATATGAAAAAAAAGTTGATTTTAAAAAAATTAATAAGGGCGTTTCTATATATGTATGTAATGATATGTATGTAACTACTCTAATGAACAGAAGTCGGCTCTCGTCATGTCATTAATAAAATCATCACACCACATAGTTTTTACTTCATGGGATTAAATAGGCGATCGTAAGTGAGTATTGGAAGATGAGCAGACCGTGTTTATAATTTTACTACCAATATTATTACCAAAAAGATATTAAATAATAAAGTTAACTCTCCAAAAACACTGTGACATTCCCACAATTAATCCACTCTTTACTTCCGATTATTTTACTTTTATTATAAAACTATTTGCTTCATAGTTAATATTCCTTTTCCTTTTAAAAAGGTAAACTTACACCATATTTTTATTACGATAAAAATACAGTCTGCTTGAATAACTATAAAGAGCATAAATTTCATTACTGACTTTTCAGCATCTACATAATACTAAAATGTTATAGTTTCAAAACTTTTTAAATTAATTTCTTTTTCATTGCTAAAGCCATAAGACTCTTTGACAAAATCAAAATTCACATGCGTATGCATCCATAATATGTAAAACCAACTCCCTTTTATTCGTATTAGAAAATTTACAAATTCTGAAAACAGAAAATAAAGATACAGCCACTTTCGTCATGTTCATACGTTACATAAATGTGCAAAACTCAAGGGATCACTTAAGCATTTAGTGTGATATAAAAGAGTTAAATTGTATTTAACTCTTTTTAGTCAATACGTCTAACATAACGACATAAGCCTGGGCATACATACATACATACATATATGTATGGGTTAAAGTGCGTAAGCATGACTGTATGCATGTGTGTCTGTTTAATAATTTCGTTATATGAATAATCATAAGAATATGGTGCAAAACACACATAAGGACAACAGACAAAAGACAACCAACCATTTATAAATTTACACCACCAGTAATAAAATTGCTGTTGAAAAGGTTGCCTTGAAAAATAGAAACAATAACTTTTGATCCCTCACGAATAAAAAAGAACTGTATGAAAAGTAAACAATCACCCCTTTTTTAAGCCTTAAAAATTTTAAGAAAAAACAGAAATAATAAATTGTAAGTACATATTTTTTTTAGATAACTTTTTTATAATTTTTGTTCTATTACACTGAAAATATACTTCTGATGAAGCTAGTCTGTATTAAAGGTCGGCTTGAGTAGATAATTTTGTCATATTTAGAAATTCAATTACGCCTCCCAATCGAAAGTTATCGATAAAATGCGATATTTTGGGACAATATAGACAAAACATTTTTTATTTAAGTTATTTTTTGCTTCTATATTGAAGATTTAAACATGTAGCAGTTGGACTTTATTGTATTATTTTATTATTATTTTTTTTTTAATTTTTAGTTTTTTTTTAATTTTTAATTTTTTTTAAATTTAATTTTATATTTATTTGCTGGTGGTTCAGCTTTATCTATATGCATTTGTTGTAACAAATCATCAGTAGACTTCAACCACACATTTCGAATAGTCAGAAACCTATTATCTTATGCACAGACTTTCAAGAACTATTTGAGAATTCACAAATAGTAATATTTTTGAAAATCACAGAAGAAAAATAAGCGTAGTAGGCTCAGAAACTTTGTGAATTCTTCGTTGCAGATATTTGTGCGAAATTTTATAAAACTCTTGATAAATAATAATAGTAGTGCTTTTATTTTGAGTTTTAAAATTAATATAATACATGAAAAGTTTACTTTTAACGTCTGTTAAAGAAAACTCAATACTTTAGAAATATTTTTACAAACAAACAATTTTATTTTCATATGCAAGAAAATAAAGCAGATATGTTGAATTCTTAGATGTATACATAAAAACATAAAAACATTAGACAATTGAGATAATATTGGTTTAATGTAGCTTAAAGCTAAGTAAGACAGACAGACGTCTGCTAAATCCAGTCATTGTAGTTTTCTGCAACAACACAAAATTTGTTGATTTGGAAAATGGAAAGTGAAAGTCTTAGAATTTAAAATTTAAGAATAACTATGTTTTTCTATTTGTGCATGTTTTTATGATTACTTAGTTTTTTTTGTTACTGATGTGTTTTTTTATTGTTTCTATTATTGCTGTCTAGATAATTCCCTTTTTTTATAAAATTTTATACAATTTTGTTCAGGCATGAACGATTAATTTTAAATATTTTTAATTTCTTACCGAATATTATGAATATTGTTTCTATATATGAAAACGAAAACATATTTAAAAAAAAGTTTTTGTTTTTTAGACAAATTCTTGACGGAATAAATGAAAAACAAAATTCAGGATTTGTTTATTTAATAATGTTGTTTTTGTTTTGATGTAAATATCACTTTGGTAGCGTGATTTAGACAATTATAGTATTTTTTCACACTTCGTAGAATTATTTCCATCATGTTTTTTATGTTCAGGAATTTTCGAAATCAATTTCATTTTATTATCAAGGCAACAAACCTTGCTACTTGCAATGAGACAGATTTGCGCTCAATTACATACATATAAATATATATATATATATATATATATACAACTATTGTGGTTTGTGCATTTCCTTACACTGTTGAATATTTTCTATAAGCGTAAGCTTTTGCTGCTTTTTTCAGTGTTGCTCGGACAAATTTTGACGTGTTGTAACGTAAAACAGTTACATGAGCTGTTTTGCTTTTATGAAAAATGTATGAAAAAAAATCTATAGAAAAAATGTACTATTGGATTGAATAATAAGTTCACATTATTCAACATATTTCAAGGAATATTCAAATAATTTGCAAAATTCGAAATAAATCTTCATAAGATTCTTGTGTTAAAGTAAAATTCAGGTTATACCGAAATATTTTCAGTTATTATGCGAGTAAAGTTGTTCATTTTCAAATTTGATCATTTCCAACTCCCCACTATTAAAGTGTACTTTTAGTCCGAATTTTAGACTCAATTCGATGGAATAAATTTTTCATTTTATTCCTGTTTACACTCATTTTAAGCATAAGAAATGTATTTCAAATAGTTAACCTTGTTGTATTACAATTTTTCAATGTCTCTTAAATTATAAATTGTTAACTTGCTTCTGTTTTCATTGTTCGCTGTTGCTGTACTCGTAACTGCAACAGTTTTAAGGACGACAACGGATATCCGACTTTAGTCTTTTGTTGCGTCGTCCTTTTCTTTTTTCCGTCTTGTAGTTGTTTCGTTTTTATAAAGTTTAATGCAGCAACCATAGACAGTTATTTAAACGAGGGAAAAAGATAACACCGCAGAAAGAAGAACAAAAAAAAAACTTTTTTCAATAACCTTTAACACCACACAAGAGAACAAAGTAGAAGAAAATGAAAAACTATTAAGTAAAGAACTTTGAGTACAGTGTTGCATTTTTAATGATGTTCAAAGGGTGAACGGTAATATATTCATGTTGAATCGCGATAGACTCATTTTGAGTTAGACTAAAATCGATATTTTTTTCTTTTCATCTTTATGAAACAGTCTTTGCTTGAAAATTGTTTTATTTATTAATTTTATACATAAAGTTATTCTTTGAAAAGTGTTTTATTACTTTTGAAGAAAAGAATATGCAGTATTTTGCTTAAATACCAGATAATTTGTTAAAAACTTTTCTTTGTACATTAATTTTCAACAAGTTCCCTTCCCCAACTAAACTTGGTTTTTCTAGCAAACTACAAACCATAATAGTATTTTTACAGTTTAACCAAAGTATTCAATCTACCTGCCTCCTTTAAAGAAACAAGCAAGTGAAGTTAAGATTTATTAACTGCAAAATATAACTTTGCAAATTGCTAAAACTCTACAACAAAAACCACACATTCATACTCACTTCCATACTGCTTTCCTTGAGAAATAATAAAATAAATAATGAAACTCTAAGGATATTTCCCTACAAATACTTTGTGGATAACAAAACACCTTTAACTTTTCACACCGTCCTCATCACCAGCTTCAAGGAAGTATACGAATATCATCGTTAGCTTGTGGGATAAAATATGATAAGCAAAAATTTATTAAAATAAAAAACTACCTTCACATTAGTACTAGAGAAAGTAATAAAATACTTTTGAAAGTGCTACAATATTGTTTTTAATCACTATTGCAATGACTTTTTATTTTTAGAAATATTAAACGAAATATTATTCAAAAATTTACAAAACTTTTTGTGAGCCACTGTGCAATAAATTTCTAATAAATATACTCATGCTTGCATTTCCAAGTGAATAAAAGTCTGCTGCAAGCGCAAGAAAACACTTGTCTGGTTATTCTTTTCGCTAGAAGTCTTATCTTATTTAACAATTTAACATTTTCCTTTCTCTCCATTTAACTTTTATATTCAAATATTGCAGAAATTATAATCTTTTTTGCAGTAGTCACACAAATAATGACAAGCACTTCTTTTTTTAAACGTTACTCTGCTAGATTAGTAAAAACTTAAACTTCCATAACTGTCATGACACAATAATAATTATATGTATCTTATTCGCAGAATGATATTCTGCTGTTCTCGAGCTGGGGAGCAAACTGTGTTAAATAATAATTTCCAACGAACTCTATTGTGGGTGGGCTCTTCTTATTGTTTCGTTTTACGAAAATCTTGCAAGCTGTTTTTGGATGCCCCGGATCCACCACCTCATTAACGGATCTCAGTGTATGAGGAGTCTATTCAAATTTAATTTTAAAAATGTCATACTAGGCTCTTTGTTGGTTCAAACTTCGGAGCAGCTCGGCGTTAATTATGGTGTTACGACCACTTTTGTCGCTGTTGCAAACATATTTAAATTTCCAGTTCCTTATAGATATTTAGTCAATACCTTCTATCTAACAACAAAAAAAGTCCGACCTAATTTATATTTTTGTAAGCCACAATGAAAAGAATATATTGTGCTGTTAATAACTTGCAATTATTGAATATTTAACAGAAGAAACATCCCAAAATTCATATAAAGAAACAAATTGATTCAGTTTTATATTTTTACGTAATACAAATACATTTTAATTAAGTAATTTTATTTTTAAAAATGTGAAATATTTAAATTTAAATATTTTAAATGTAAAAATAGTGAAGAGATTTACTTATATTTATTTTATTTTTTTTTGTAAAAATCCTTAAATTTTTTACATAAATTAATTAATTCTTTATATGTTTTCGACAAGTTGATGTATTTTGATTAAATTTTTAAGCTTTCAATACGGTTCACGGCACAATTTTCAATTTTATGTGTACACCCAGCGAACATTTTTGCAGCAATCGTTCAGAAAACTATCAGTCAAATGTCTTCAAATAATTTCGAAAGACGTCCCAGCAAAAAAAAAATTTTTTTACCGGTAAGAAGTAAATAAATATTATGTATTCTAAGTGAGCTTCGCTGAAGGGTCATTTGCATTTATATATTTTTTTATATGAACTGAGAGTAACATCCATTTAAAATGAAATAAAAAATTCATTTAACTCACAATTATTTGATTTAGAGAATGCGCATAACAAGAACATGCGTTTATGCATCTAACATGATTAACAAGAAGCTGTTGAAAGTAGGTTGGTAATAGTGTCCTGCACAAGACCATTTATAAGACCTTTCAAGACATGAGAAATTTTTCAAATGCCTTGCTACAGCGAAATATTCTAAAACAAACGCTAAACAACACTGTTGGCAAGAAAAGCAACTGAAACAAATGTCTTGCAAACAGTGTTATTTAACGTTTGTTTTATAGTATTTCACTGTAGTTAAGCATTTGAAAAATCACGCATGTCTTGAAAGATCTTGTGCAGGACTTTAGTTGGTAAGCAACATCACGCTCTCTCTCACTATCCCTTTCATATGTAATGTTAATAACATACTAGTTCGAACAGTTTCCTTCTCGAATCGAATTACATAATAACCCCTCTGATTTCAGTCGCTGGTAATTTTTTCTGTGATACTTTAAAAATTGCTTTCCGACGAAGTGCAGAAAGTAGCATCAACTTTGTTTGTTTTAATTTCAAGAAAATGGGCAGAAACGTCTCATTAAAATTAGCAGAAGTCTGATATTAATAAAATATGTTTAAAAAAATCTGCAGAAAGTACGTACCGAAATATTATTGGATGTTCTCTTAAATGCATAAGAAAAGTTTAGACTCATCGGCCAACATGTTCACTGGGTTAGAAGAAACTTTTTCGTTCACAAAAGAAATATATTGTAAACATGTGCGTACCGCCACAGCCTTGCACAATCACACACAAAACTATTATTTTTCGACATCACTTTCATCGTTAAAATCATTATTTTGAACATCACTGAAGTCATCAGTATCCTACTTATCATCATCATCATCACCACCACCATCATCATCGTATTCGTCGTCGTCACCGCCATGCCATTGTGATGCTAACAGTAACATATATTCCATTTAGTTTAAGTGCAAATAACATTAATGCACTTCCTGTGTTGTCACACACTTTTTATTCCTTAACACTTTTCACAGCATGTAAGTATTTAAAATGCTTAAAGGTGTCTGCATTAAGAATAACAAAAAGGAAAATTAAATAAAATAATAAAAAAAAACACCAGATGCAACTACAGCAAGAACCTGCTGCAACGATGAAAGTAAAGTGTGTTCTACGCGTGAATGTTATTAAGCGTTAAGATTATTGAGAATGACAGTTACATTTGACATACATTTTGTCGCAACATAACACATCCGCACTCGTGCAACATGCCACGTTGTCGCAAAGCAAGTTTCTTTTTGCACAATGACGGAAACAAACCTCATAAATGTTATCGGCATTAATGAAATCAAATTACTGCGAAGTAAATTACGGTGAGAGATTTATTACATTCACCACATTAACGCAGATGCAAAACTCACACTTACATACATACAGAGTTTTCTAGTGCAAAAAGCAAAAGCGTATAAATTGTGGTTATTTTAATTAAGTTTAAGGATGACTTTTTGGTTGAAACATAAAAAAATTATTTAAAAAAAGAGTAACTATTCAAGAGATGCATTCTAGAGTTTTATATTTCAGTTAATAATGGATCAAGTCGGATATTAACAGGAAAAAAGTAACTGTAAAAACAGTTTTATGAGTTTTGAAGTTTAAGCTGGAAAAGCACAAATTGTGAAACACGTCTTAAGCGTACTTTAAGTATCTATAGTACAGCCATTCATTCTCATTTGCTTATATAAAATATGAAATGATTTAAAATAAGGAATTTGTTCATTTTTTTCTATATGAAGTCTGACAAATTATCATTATTGACGAACAAGCAAAAGCGAATTAAATTGGCCATTGTTAAACTATTAGATTTTTCTAAAAGTAGCAAATTTTGCTTATAACTGAACAACACTAGTATTTTTTTTTTGAAGACTACTGTAATACATACATATAACACTCTTATAGAGCCCAATACTAACTGACATTGAATAAAAAAATCAAAAATCATCGAAATCTGTTTTTTTATATTCGGTAGAAGAAAACACGTATTTTTTTATTAAAGGAATCGTTTTTAAAATATATTTTACAACAACGGAAATAAATGAATGCATGCATGTATTCATGTATGTATGTGTGTATACAAAACTAACCAAACATTTTCAAATATCATATATTCATTGATTCATTCATTCATTTATCTATTCATACTTTTGGGAGTTTGTCGTATGCATATCATATCGTATGAAACAGTATGCAAACACGTGACGACGACATTTATATAAAACACTTGAAGCCAACGTTTGTTTGTTCACTTTTTTTTCTCTAGCTCTAAAAGAAACTGGAGTGAAAAACAAAATTGAAAATGGTATTTTATATGCAAAACATTCATGTGAGTACCAAAACATTTTGTTTGAATAAAAAAAATATTTCCAAAATTGATATAAAATGATTTTCAAAGGATACTTACACAAAGAATTGTTAAAAAAAAATAACAAGTTGATTTTTAAAACCTAAAAAAATTTTTGTTTTAAAAATTAAACGAACGAAATATATTTAAAAATTTTACAGGACAAGAATAGGCAAAATTTAAAACATTAAAGTTACATTTCCACGATGTAGGTACGTATGTATGTAAATATATCGAGCCATAACAGGCAAAAAAGTTTAAACCAACACAGTTTTTTTTAATAGTTTAATCGTTTAATTCGTTTTTAAAAAAATCGATTTTGGGGTCAAAAAAGGAAGTTCGAAAATTATGCTTAAGTTTTTTTGCGGTTGCGGCACGATATGTTTACTTCACTTTAGTACATTAAGTATCATTTTTATCACAGCGTAAGCTACAAACTTAATATTGATACTTAAAATTAAAACCATTGTATTTGTAAAAAAAAAAAATACCGAATGTCGATAGCTTTTTTTTGGCGGTAGGAACTAAGTCCCCAATGAACTAAGTCCCCAAAACATAAATGAACTAAGTCCCTAAAGTTTTATATGGATGGCAACAAAAACAATTTTTGGGGAATTAGTTCTCTTTTTGTTAAATTTTTGGGGGCCAAGCTCATTTTTATGTTTGGGGACTTAGTTCATTGGGGACTTAGTTCCTACCGCCCTTTTTTTTTTTGAGGAACCACAAATATTTGAGAAATAGCTTGTGGTTTCCATGAATATATTGCTTGCATTCAGTTATTTACCCATAAACGAACATAAATTTTATAAAAAGCTAGACATACACATAAACATGCATTAAATTAATGTGACACCACAAAAGCTAATTTTCATGAATGAATTGACAGAAAGTTTAAATTTTGCACCTGAAATATTACTTTCCAATTGCACGCCTATGCATCTGTGTATATGTAACCGAAACAAATATCTGCAGATATTTGTTTTCGTAACCGCTAATCGATGAGATAAACATTGCTTGGCGTAAAAAATTGTAATTTACTTTTCACTTACTTAATTGATTATTTTCATGACCACAACATTGACTTGAGAACTGTGTTGTTTTTTAGCTCAACAAACTTATGAAGCTTTAAGCTTTTCATTTCAAATGCCATTTTGTGTTTGACCCAAGTGCACACACAATTAAAAATGTAAATTATGAAAAATTTATTAACTCTGGTTAAGCAATGCAAAAGAATTATCGACATTAAAAGCAAATTTTAAAATATTTTGGATTTGTTTGCTTGAAGCATTGCCCTTGCTGTTGATTTTTTATGAGCGAATATTTTTAACTTTTAATCGTTTTAGGGTTCCGTACACCAACGGTGAAAAGGTAGCCGATTGTGTTCGCTAGTATGTATATCCGTCGGTCTCCCCTTCACAAGCTATTTTCTCGAGAAACGTAAGAGCTACGGACCTAAACTGTTTCTAAAGAGAGCAACGAAAAATTTTGAAATCCAAATGTAATATACAGACAATTTTATAAAAACACTTGAAATTTTCAAAATTAGTATACAGACTACAACAATTAACACTGAAATTTAAAAAAAAACAATATTTTAAAGGTATTCTATCAGTTAATCAAATTTTGACAACTTGTTGTACTCTTGAAATTTTCAAAAACGCTAATATTAAAAAATTCCAACAAAAAAAATCGCCAAAACAAAAAACCGCCAAAAACCGAAAAAACGGAAAAACAAAAAAACGCCAAAACTAAATTAAGACCGCAAAAAACCAAAAAAAAATCTTTAAAACGAAAAAAGTCCCAAAATTAAGAAAAAGCACCAAAACTAAAAAATCTCCAAAAACCAAAAAAAATATCCCGGCACTTAAATTTTTTTTTTTAATTTCTACATTAGGTGAGATATTTGATTGTATAGGCTGAAGTTCGTATAGTATTACATACATATGCATTTCATTTCAGTGTATTTCATTGGAGCTTGAACCAAATCATCAGTAGACTTCAACCAACTATTCAAAATTTGAACCAAATCATCAGTAGACTTCAACCACAAATTTTGAATAGTTCGTGTAAGTATACCGGTCTTGTTTCACAATGTCGAATAAACATATTCATTCGCATTCTAAGTGAACGAAAACCGAATTCTGTTTCTTTATCTTATCGTTCTGCGACTAGTCACTCGAACGACAATGCGAATGAAAACGTAAGTGTTTTCATACAGATTTGGGTTTCACAATATCGAACGTGTCGTCAACATTATGAACGCAAATGTCAAAATCACTCACTTGTTGTTTTGCATTCGCCGAGTAAAAAAGTTTTTAAATTATTTGAAGAAAAAAAGTTTTTAAAATATAAAAAGTGGTAAATTAATGCACAAACACATCTTAGAACAAAAATTATTACTTATAATCATTTATTGGCTTCAAAAAATCATTTATTATCTTGAAAAAAAACTGCACACTCTTATACAGTTTATGGATGTATTTACTCGTATAATTTTCACTTTTTAATGTTTCTTTTGTTTATTTCTTGGTTGATAAATATTTACATAATATTCGTCACATACAGCTGATCGCTTTTATGAATGGTTGCATTTACTTCAAAGCGATTAAGTAGTAATTTTGTTATTTTAACGGGAAAACTCTCAAATTTACTGAAATTTTTGATTTGGCAGACGTAACTTCCAGCGAACGAACGAACATGACTTCGTGAAACCCAAATTTACTTCATATCCAGTGACTCGCTTTCGTTCGCTTAGGTTTTCTTTCGACATTCTGAAAAAGGCTGTAAGAGTCAATAAGATATTGAGAGTGTTTCTATAAACATATGAAGTTTTTTAACTTCTTTCAAAAATTGTTTGGTTGATTTCTACTGATAAGTGTCTAAATCAGAAATGAAATGCACATAGTGGAAAGTTTACAGGTAATTGTTATTACCTTAATGCAACGGGGTTGGTCTAGTACGAATTCCTGCTGGCTTTAGCATGGATTAAAACCTTTTTTCGTAAACTAGGACTTGGACGAGTAGTATCGTATCCATCAAAGTTGCATATCTCGATTCTACTTGATTGCTTGTAGATAGCAGGCAGCCACGTAAACCATAACCATAACCATTAACTGATAATATGCGAAACTACAAATTTATATCAGTGATTATAAACAATAGATACAAAGAATTCAATCTCCCCCTTTTTTATAATTTTATTTAGCATACAATCTTATTTGAAATAATATTTTCTTCTATACTTTACAGAAACTTTCATATTTTTTTTTACACCATGAAACATCAAACGCAAAAGTATATTCTTCACAAAACAACGATAAGCTAAGGAGCTAAGGAGCCCATGCAACATTCAGACACGTACAAACTTAATAGAAAAAGAATTCCTGTAAAATAACAAGGCACTTGCGCTAAATTAACCATGATAATACAAACAACACAAATAAATAAAACAAACAAAAAATAGCAAAAGAACGGAAATACAAGGATTAATAAGATTTGTAGCCCAATACTTCGTTTGTAGCATAATAATCTTTACATTTACTTCATAAATAAATTTGTTACTCAATCGTTGTAAGAGTTAATCATAAGTACTGCTGATTTGTTCTTAATAAATTCCTCATTTTATTTACGCATTATTATTGCCATTATCATTAATATGTAAGAAGACATTTAACTGCATCGATTTTATTTAAGCTCTTACAGCAGCAACAACGGCAACGTTATTTCAACAATAATAATTTCCTCTTTTCTACAAAAGCCTATAAGCTAAAATTTATACCAAATGGGAGTGTGAGTTTTCTGCAAATACTTGTACAACATTTCTACGGCTACTTTATAAGCAATTGAATGAATGGTATCCTGGAATGCTTGTGGAGAATGTTCTTGTATTTTATTATACTTAAGACTCTTTAAGTCACCATCGTCTGGATTTCTATGGTTTATTAGATCTAACGCATTCACGAATTAATCCTTTACGTTGAGGCTTAAGTGCAAAATCGTTGAGTGCTTGTAATTTTGTTATTCTTGTTGAGAATATTAATTGATACTTATTTATTTCCATATAAAAGCACTGACAATAAAAACAACAACAACAACAGCAACCACATTCAACAAACAAACTCTCTCTCTCTCTTTCTATCTTCTTTTATAATTCACATTTCCGTTGTTGTTAGAGTATTTTGCTCGTAAATTAATTCAACGCTACACTGTGTTAAAATCCTTAATATTTCCGTTGACGTTATATAAATTAATATTAGAAATTTTGGAGATTTGTGTAAATTTTCCGCATGATTTTGTTTCAAAAAGCCATTAGTTATTTCAGAGTGTGTGTGTGTGTATACACAAAATTGATATTGTTTACAAATTTAAATTAAATTTTATGCAAAGGATATACTTTATTAGAAATGATACAGTTATTTATTTAACGAACAAAAAAACATAATTGCTCTTAGGCCTTCTCTTAATCTTAATCTTATTTTAAAAATTCAATCTTTCAATCTTTTTTAATGTAATTTTTCAAGATCAAGCTTGGCCAATTTTTAACAAAAATTTGTTTGAAATTATTATGTTACGCTAAGACAAGATACGAACCTAAAAGCAGCCAAGTCAACATCTGATGATTTTTTTATTTTTTTTTGTAACAACTGGAAAAAGGAATATTAAATTCTCGAAAGATGTTACACCTTCTAACATTACAAAAAAAAAATAAATTCTGTAAAGTGCGACTTTGACTTCCGTGCGTGTAATATATAGTTTGGAATTTTTAAATTTTTGGGATTTTGTTCGGTTTTGAGCGTTTTTTTAATATGGCGTTTTTTCGTTTTTGGTGTTTTTTTTCATTTTTGAAGATTTTTTTAATTTTTGCGGTTTTTTCTCGTTTTGGCAATTTTTTTTATTTTGGCGATTTTTTTTAATTTGGCGATTTTGTTTACTTTTGCGATTTTTCCGGTTTTTAGCAATTTACGGTTAAGGGAGCGATGTCTTCTTAATCATTACATATACTCGTACCAAAAAATTTAAGATTATTATTCAGAAAGAAATACATCTACACTACACTACACTAAATTTGATAGTGCTGATTTTTGGCAAAAATTTTACAAATAAAAATAGTTTGCAGATAAATAACTCGCAGTTTAGGCGGCATATAACATACGGAAGTAGAATTACAGTCAAATAGTAGATGAATAAATAAATGAAAACATTCGCGATAAACACATATTATGCAGTATCAATATTGCTGAAAATTATAATAGAGTGAAAAATTAATTATAAAGAGTTCAAGGACAAATATTTTCTTAGTACATATACCTCTGAATTTAAGAGACCTAAGCCTGCACTACACGGCACGTAAAAAGTCACATAGCCATTTATTATCTCTCTATGTATTTATGTAAGTATGCAAGTCCAATACGCTGACATCTGTTAAATGTTCATTAGTATTAATTAATAAATTAATACATAGAAATATAAAATAATACTCGTAGTATCATTTAATAAAGCACAATCATCCTTGTTTCAAGTGTACAGAATTTCACTGCTAAATAATTAAATAAGATTAAATATTAAAAAATAAAATAAAATAATAAAAAGAATAAAACATTTTGTTAACAAATTAAAATTCAATTTAACACAAAACACAAAAGAAAAAAAAAAGACAATGAATATTTATGTCTACATAACGACAAACGGGGCAGAAAAAAATTCCGAAAACCAACCACAACACATTTAATATGCTTTAATAATCATGGTTTACAACAACAACAATAGCAACTATAAATGGAAAAAAAATATTAAATAAACTTTATATAATTGAATACAATTGAAATAATTCAAAGCTTAAACAGAACACTCTCACCCATGCACACCTTCGTGCAACACAACTGCAAAACAACTACGACACACTGATTAAATAAAAATTGCATAAATATTTTATGCCACAGTTACAAAAACAAATTAACTCAATAAAAAATTAAAAAAAAGAAACAAAAATTAATAGAGTACAAAAACGAGAGGGAAATGCGGCAAAAGAGCGGCAAAATAAATAATTGTTTATTTTTTATGGTTCTGTTCCAAAATGATTGATTGAGTTGTTGTTATCTCAAAATACACATTTTATTTTAAATAATTATTTCCCATATAAATACAAAGGCATTTAAACTCGGGCACACACTCTTATGTACATATGTGTGTACATACATATGTATGTATGTACATTTGCCGAAGGATTTATTTTATTAATTTTTTTATAATAAATACTTTTTCAAATGCAACTGTAGTTTTTTCCAGTTCTGTTCTATTTTGTTATGCTGCCAATTTGTGGTTTAATTTTGTATAAAAAAATTGATGCTGTGCATTCTCATATACATAAGTTTAAAAATTTATATAAAATTTTAAATTTTTTAGATAAAACGAAAAATGATTGCATATAAATGTAAAGAGAGGCTGACTATGGCTGGATGCACCCTAAGACTTCGTTAAGAATATAATTTTAGATTTCTGCCAGCCAATGGATTAACACTGAGCTATATCGACTTGAGCAGATACTAATCCTAATGTAATCATCGGTGAAGAAAAATAACCGATAAAATGGCTACTAATCACAGCTTTAAAAAAATTTAATACGCCTCATTTAACACTGCATTATTAAAAAAAGTGCAAAAAGCAGAGTTGTAAAATTCGGGCATGACACAGAGTTCAATTCGGTTTGGAAACGGAATCAGATTTACCTTATTGCCACTCTATTCCTGTTTTCAAATTTTAAAAAAATGGCTGTGTGGCAAGAAATTTCAACAAATGCATATTTTAATATACTTGAGAATAAAAAATAGATTCAGTAAAGTGCGACTTTGACCCGCGCACAAAGGGTTCCGTACGGAAAATAGATATGTAATTCAACACGAGCCTAAGTAACATTGGCATTTTTAAACGTTTTTTAATTTTGGCGAGTTTTTTTATTTTGGCGATTTTTTTAATTTTTGGCGATTTTTTTTGGGATTTTTTCGGTTTTTGGATTTTTTTTTTCATTTTGGCCATTTTTTCAGTTTTGACATTTTTTCTTGTTTTGGCGATTTTTTCGGTTTTTGGCGTTTTTTTATTTTTTGGCGATTTTTTCGTTCGATTCGATTTTTTTAATGTTAGCGATTTTCTGTTTTTGGCGTTTCTTAATTTTGTCGACTTTATTCATTTAGGCGCTTTTGTTTAGTTTTGACACTTTTTTTCTCATTTTGGCGATTTTTTTTTTTAATTTTGGCGATTTTTTTCATTTTGACGTATTTTTTTTCATATTAACAATTATTTTGTTACTGGTATTTTCGGTTCTTGGCGCTTTTTCATTTTTACGATTTTTTTTTCATTTGGACGATTTTTTCGAATTTTGCGACTTATTTTTGAGCGTTAGAATTTTTTTTTAATTATGGCGAATTTTTTCGCTTCGGCGATTTTTTTTAATTTTTTGCGATTTTTTTTTGGTTTGGCGATTTTATAATTTTCGGATGTTTTCGTTTTACCGTTTTTGAAAATTTCAAGAGTTTATCTCTTACGGTTTCCAAGATATAGCAAGTTGTCAAAATTACATAGTCAAAATTGCATCAACTGATGGACCAGCCTTTAATTAGAATTTTTTTAAATTTTAGTGTTAATTTTTGTAGTCTTTATAAAAATACACCAATTTTACATATTTCAAGTGTCAATATACATATGTAAATACAATTGTATGTATATTACATGGGATTTTAAAAATTTTCGTTGCTCGTTTTGGAACACCCTTTAATTTTTAATTCTCATGTATTTGTTGTTGTAGCGGCCAAGGTTCTACATACTCTGTTCAAATTTCAGGTCCGTAGCTCTTACGCTTCCTGAGTAAATACCGTGTGACGGACAGACGGACAGCGTAGCGAAAACAATAGGGTCCTTTTTTCATCTTTGGTGTACGGAACCCTAAAAAACTAGAAAGATACTGTACTAAACGTATCGAGCTTAAAGGAGACTACGCTGAGAAATAAAATTCTTTTTTGCGAAAATATTTTATTTTATGCAGAGAGTAACGTAATTATCAAACTGATCTCGCATTATTTTTCATTTATGTAGTTTCATAGACACTCACACCTCACCGCGGCTGAAATCAAATAATTTTGCAATTGAATACAGTTTGAATTGTGTATCCATTATTGAACTTTTGGTTTGTAGAATATCGATAAGAAGGCAATTTTATATTTATATTTAAAAAAAAATGCTAAAATAGAAAATCATGCTATCGTGGAAGTAGAACGTTATTCCTGTTCACCTCATTATACATTTATAATGCAAACCGAAAGTGAACACTCCTTTGTGCACAATTGAGAGGATATATAAAATTTGTTTAGCAGTGATTTATTTAATTATGCAAAAAGCAGCATCGAAAAACTTATCTAAATAACCTGTTAAATCAATTCACTAAAAAAAAAATATTGTTGCTTAGAATTTAAAACTTTCATCACCACTCTTGCTAAGAGTCAATCCCAAACATAACAAAATGTTTTTATTTGTATTATTTATTTTTTAATGCATTTCCCTCTTGAACAAGAATACATATGTTATTTTTAAGGGATGCGCTAAACTTAATCTTAGCAAAAAAAAAGAAATTAAATTTAATGAAACTATTTTTTCAAGCCTTAGGACAATTTAATATATATTGTTTTTTATTTATAGATATTTCGTTAACTTTTGGCTAACTTCTTCAGAATATTTTTTTCTTTTATATTTAGTTTTTGATATTTTGTTTTAAATGGTTTTTCAAAACAATTATGTTGGTCCAATAAATATTTATCTCAAACCCGGTTAGACATGCGTACGAGTAAATGAAAACTTACTTTGTTTAGAAACATTAATTCGAGTATTAATTGTTTCCGTGCTTAAAGGAAAAATTGATTTTAGAAAATGATTTTTAGCTAAATATTGTATTTATACATTTACTCTCTTAGCCAAAAAAAAATCCGTTTCGACTTAATTTTCAAGGACTTCCCTAATTTACATGGTGCACACACACTTATGCACACATAATTATTTTCATTTAAATTACATCTGTGTGAAGGAATATAAATACACTCAGAGAAAAGCTGCAATGTAATGGAAAAATCTATATTGACATACATACACACTTAAAAATTAATAAAATTAATAAATTAATACTGTAAATTAATATTTTTCCATATTGAAATAAGTGGACTTTCGTTAATGTTTCTTCTTAATTAATTAGTTTTAAGCTGTTTTTTCTCTACGTGCACATATGTACATATGTATGTAAACACATTCACATTTAGATTATTCTTTTTTGTGTCGTTTGAGTAGTTTTTTTTATTATCTTTATAATGTTCACCACATGCAAGTAATGGCGCGTATAATGATGATTACAGTCACACCTAAACAGCAATTTTTCAGATCCACTGTTGATTTTTTTTCCTGTAGTGATTGCAAACCATCACTAGAGCAAAAACACTATGGGAAATAGTTCGTGTATCTCGTTGCAGATGTTTTTCATTTCATCAGTTTCATCAGCATTTTAATGCGAGTATTTTTTCTCATCTGAGTCATTCATTACAACTGAAATTGTTGTTATTTACAAAGACTATTTCTTTTTTTAATACAAAGTTTTATTATTTATTTTTTTTTTATTTATTTTTTTTTTTATTTATCGTTTTTAGTTTTTATATTTTTCTATATATGTATGTCTTGTAAAATTTACAACCGTATTGGAATTATAACAAAATTTATTTTCGATAATATTGTTATTATTGTTTTCTTTTTTTTTTTGCATTGCAATATTTTTGAGAATACCAAAACTGAAAAATGTTGAATTTATTTCAGTTGTATTCTTTTTTTTGTTATAGTTCCATGGTATAAATATAGAAGATAACTCCATTATCTCTTTGTTCTTAAAAATAAGAATTTTTTGAAGTTTGTTTTTTTAATAGAAAGAGACAAAATCGCTCCCACTTAAACAAAAATTGGAATTTTCCCCCAAAAGTTTTTTTATAAAAATGTGTAATTGCATTAATAAGAAATTAAAAATAAATAAAATTTTTGTATGCAATATTTATGTTGTACAATAAAATTGCCTGCGTAATTTGTTGACAACATCGAAAAATAATGACTTCCCACCATTCATGTCATTAAACATTATCATTCGTATAATTCACATTATTTACATTAGAGAAGCCACAAATGACTTTGAAAGCCCAAAATTAATTTACAACAAAGGAAAAATAAGAATTCCCAGCTAAAAGAATTATATATGGTCCATATATTTTTAGTATATGAATGTATACAACTATATATGAATATGTATGAATTCATGTATGGAAATATATGGGATTATACATGGCAAAACTATTATATATGAACTGATATATGGACTAATATATGAAATGTGTTATAACATATGAGCTCATATATGAACATTTAATTATGAAGCTCTTCATATGTGGATCCATATATAAATATAAGATTTTATATATGGAGCCATATATGAATGTATGCATACATGATATCTCACATAAGATCGTTTTTGCAATCAAAAAAGCTTGGAATTTTATCACTGCTGAATTGGAAATCCATTAGAAAATACATACGGCATGCAAAGTTTATATGCGTACCCTCAACTTTTAAAAAGAAAAACTTTTTGTTACAAAAAAATCATTCTTGCATGGTTTTATACATTGTGGCCCCATTTAATATATCAAATAATCAAAAGGATAATCCAGGCATTAATTTTATAGAAAATAACAAAATTCTCTAGATAGAAAACAAAAATATCACTGTATTGAAAACTATTGTTAGACAGATTATTTTTTCTTTTATAATTAATTGCATTAGTTTTTAATCTGATTTCTTAAGCTAAATGTTATGCACGAATATGATTTATGTGTTCTTTAAATAATTGATTCACCTTTTGATGAATGAAATGACTTTTATTTTGTTTTGAGTTATTTCTCCAAACAACCTCTCTCTCAAGTCTAAACAAATTTAATTTTAATTTAATTTATTGCACAGCAGTGGGCTTTTGTGAAGCATACTGTGGAGGGAATTTACACATACATGTATGAAAATGCATGAATATATATAATCATATATGCCCATATACCCTCATTTTTCGGATCCGAACCATATATGGGATATCATATATGCTCCATACATATTTTTTTAGCTGGGTTATCATTAAATTTTTTAAATTATTTAATTCCAAATTGTTTAATTTTCTTAAGTTTTTATGTGTATGCATTAAGAAAAACTTTCTTTATTTAAAACAGCTATGTATGTCCAAGCCATATGCACAATGTTCAAACTTTTATAAAGAGCTTTTTTGGTTTCACACCTACATGCGCACAACAGCCAACCAGATCTCGGGGAAAACAATGCTTGCTCTTATTTTGCAAAAAATCAAGAACAAATTTTAAATCTTTCAAAGCTGTTTACCGCAAATGCAGTACGGGTTTTTGGACGTAGCTGCTTGACAAAACATGTCGCTCATTTGGCTGAAAAACGTCATGACGTTTTAAAAAATTGCATTTTTTGAGTTGATAACACAGAATTAATTCCCATATCGTTATTTTGATATTTGAAGCAAATGGTCTTGCATAAGAGTAAATTTAAAATATTGTAGCTTTTCAATCAGAAATAATTTTTATACAGGCTTAAGTTCAAAAATTTCAATTCGTATTGAATGAAATAATTTTATTAATTAATGTGAGTTTCTAAAGAAAAGAAGAAAAATCAAACTAACTTTAACTTTTATTAGTTGGGGGAAATACCGATATTTTTCTGTGCAGCCACGCAATTCATCAGCACCCACGTCTATCTACTGGGGTAGAGTTTTGTTATTAATATCAGCTATTTAAGGCAAATTTATTATGGGATTGGCAACATTTAATTTTGTCTTATTGTTGGTATTTAAAAGGCATAATGACAATGTTACTTATTAGACTGATATCAGATAACGCCTCCACAATAAAAGCACATATTAAATTCCCATTAATTTGTTGTACTACTCTAAAAAAGCAGAGATTATACGAGTTAGCATTTGAATATTTCGAAATTTAATGAACGTTGGTACCAATTTCCATTTGCGTGTTTTATTAGTTTTTTTTACTCATTTTATTGTATTTAATTTCAAACCAGTGTAATATCCTGAAGGACTAAATAATATGTAAGATAATAAAAACTATATTGCGCATTATTTTTATTCACTTTCTATCTTCCTCTCAGTCTGGTAGTTTTGTAATAATTAAGAAAAAATTCTATTTATTTTTCTATGAAATGGACGTGCATTTTTTTATTTTATCCTTTCACTTTATAAAAATTTCTCAAAATAATTTGCTCTTTTTGTCATTATTGCGTTACAAAATGTTGTTACAACATTATTCTTTGGCTTCATTAATTTCAACTGAGAGTAGATTTATAATTTTTTTTTTTTAATTTTCTTATTTCTAGTTGTCCGGAAAAACTCTTTAAATGCAATTTTAGTCAAAACTTTTTTCTTCCTTTTTTTAGTGTTTTTTGCTTTACATTTGAGACATCGTGACACTATTATGTTCTTTTTTTCTCAGAAGCGAATTTACTTTATTTTAAGCAAAAAAATTATGAACTAAAAAATAAATGAATAACTATAATGATAACTGTGTTTGTGATAAATTTAAAAAATAAATTCAAAGGGAAAATATCATAAAACAGTCAGACAAACAAGTGTCGAAAACAATTTTTCTTAATTGCAAAAGGAAAAAGTCAAAACATTCGTAATCAGATCAGTTTAATTGACGTTTTCCACAATCTGTAAATTTACACTAAAAGAAATTTTAAATTTTCTGATAACATGCATAATAACAAACAAAATAACTATTTAAAAATTGTTGCCGTATTAATTTGTGAATATATCCGTGAATAAGGAAAAACGCAACTATTTTCAAGTTGCAAGATCCACTCAAACGGCACTTGCCCGCCCATCTGCTGTATTTGCATTGAAATTAATTTTTAAAAAACCTTTGGTTATACTCGTATTTTATTCCAGCATCAAATATGATACCAGATCTAATTGTTACCAGCATTCAACTGATTTTAATTTTTAGACTACAACTGAAACTTTTTACCTCCACAGTCGCTATTTATTCCAATTCACGTTAAAATAGTTCTTGTTTTTTTCTATTTAATTTTTATCTCTAAAGAAAAAAATGTCTTTTTAATTCATTTCACACAAATAAACTTTTTTTATTTGATTTGCTTTAATTCGATTTAAACTTAATTTTGCCGGATTTATTTATCCTTCTTTATTACGTTTGTTTACCTTTCAGTTGCAAAGTTTGCCAGTCAACACTTTTATTGAAAAGTTTGCATTCTATCAATTAATTACAAATTTCAAGCAACGAGAATAAGTCATTCTCTAGATTTAACACGTAGTCTTCGTTGCCGTCTCTTTGTGCTGCTTCTTCTTATGGGTATGGCTGTCAATGCATTCCTTTTGCGAAATCAAGATGACAGTTTGAAGGTGCAACGTTTAAATGTTGTTTTGTTTGCATTGCAGTCAAACAAAATGTGGCTTGAAGCTAAATGAAATAACAATTTTAAAGAAACTCCCACCACTCCTCCCTCCACCATATTTTAAGATGAAATTTATCTTCTTATTTTAAATAAGCAAACAAAAAATAAAACATGTGCATGTTCTCAAGAATTTATAGAAAATCTATAGTTTTTTCTTTTGCATATATTTATCACTTAAGCGATTTTTAATACCGCAATGTCATGCAACCCTTCCAGATGAAGAAAGGCATTTAAATTAAATATAATTTTAGTTTAAATATTTCGTATGTGGGATTGTATGAAAAACATACACAACATGATAAATGACTAAAAGTAAATTTTTAATCTTAACTTCACACAATCCTGGCAAACAATTTATTCTACCCTTATCTATTTGCCATGTAATCGGGCTTAAATCGTGTGTAAAATCTTTGACCATTTAAACCGCAACGGCAAAATACAAATAAACAAGGACTTCACAAAGTTTTTTCTATCTTTTACAAACGCTTGGTAATATTTCTATGACTTTTTGTCGCAAATGATTTGAAAGTGTATTAAAAATTACTTTGGGTATTTCTAAAATGTTGTGTGCTTTTTAGGGTTACATTTTTTACGAGTATGTTATGTTGGAAATTAAATCTTGGGTTTAACCAGAAATGTGCGTGCATGTGAATGTAAATATATTATGCCAGTCATGAAAATTACACATTTCCCATATTCGAAGAATTTTTATTTTGCAACAACTTAACACAGTTAATCTACTATAAAGACACTCTGAAAAAGCATATCAAATTTCTCCCACATGCTTAGACTAAATTTATCATACACAGAGAGAAAAAAGCAGATGCGCTGATACAAACTAGCAACTATCACAGAGCTGGGTCACAAAAATTGTATGTAGTACCATGTTTTAGAAATTTTATTTGAAAGAAAAAACAAAAGCAAAAAAATCATCTATGGCTTAATATAAGAAAGGCGGAACTCAAATTTTAAAATTTTATAGGAGAAGCAAAACACTGAAGAAAAACTAAAACATTTACGTGAGGAAATAATTTTTCGAATCGCCATAAGTCCTTGATTTTGAACTCTAACGTACTAAAATCTTCAAGGAGGATGCAATTATACGTTGTCTCCCAGAAAACGTTAAAAATTAGATTTCGAAAAAAAAATTATATACGCTTTTTTTATATTAAGCCATCGTTATATCGAAACAATTTAAAACTTTAGGACAGTATGACCATTATGACTACAGTTTGAATCCACCAATAATTTTATTTAACTGCGTTCATTATCATTCGTTACTTAATCATAACAAAATCCTGCAACCGGTTGATCTAATAAATTTCAGAATTTTCAGAATCATATTGTAATTACAATTCTTTGGTTTTTACGAATAACAAACCATGTTACGAGTTTATATTTTTCATTTCGAGTTTATGATGCAAAATTTTTATAAGTCTAAGAAAATTTTAAAAAATATTGACGTATGTAGATTGTTTTGTTTTAACAACAATACAACTTCTACTTTTTTTTGGCTCTACTGAAAAAATTCCATTCTTGGACATGCGCTGTTATTCATGAAAACCACAGAATTATGCTCTTAGTTAAGAAACATGGATTGTTTTTTTGAATACATACATATAAAATTGATCGCGTGATTAGAAATAAAGACAATTCCACTAGTACTTCATTGGCCAGACCATTTTCTAACACATCTTTTTTCTAGGTGTATGCAAAATTAAATTTAAAAAAATACATACTCTCTGGAAAGGCTTACTTACGCCCTTTTTCCATTAGTTTCCATAAAATGTATGAACTACCAGTTACAAGAGACAATACTGAAAATAAAAAATGAACAGAAAAAATATCACACACAGATGACAGTTTATTAGCATCATTTATCATAGAAGATGCAAAAAGCAATAGCAAGAACTATTTACAAGAGCAGTAGCGTTATTGGACTGAGTGTGAATATTGGTATTTTCCGTGCTTGGTTTTATCCTTCATTGTATTCATGTCGTTAAAGTAGAATTTTAAAAGTACACACACATACACACATACATAGTAATTACTCGTAAATTAAAAAGTAATGAAAAATAATAAAAGTTCAAATGTCAGATTTTCTATTCGCATGTATAATGATGTTTCACACTCAAAAAGTTTAAAAGCTTTAAAACGTACGAGTAGGTTTTTTAATACATATTTCGCGTTATTAACAGAAAAAGAGTTCGCAAGCAAATTGAACTATTGGGTGTTTTTTATTGAGGTATAGAACTTTAAGTTGGCATCACTTTTTTAACTGGCGGCCATTTTGTCAGCTGTCAAGTGATTAATATTTAGTTTGGTTTGCCATTTCATCATGAACAGGTTGACAAAAGAACAACGCTTGCAAATCGTGCAAATTTATTTCGAAAATAATGGTTCAGTTGGCGAAGTTTACCGCAAGCTCCGTCCATTTTATGGTCGACATAATCGTCCATCAGAGCAATTAATTCGGTTAACCATGAATCGTTTTCGCACTACGTTTACTCTATGTGATAATACGCATCCGCAGAGACGTCGAACAGTGCGCACCGAAGAAACAATTGCCGCTGTAGAGCAAAGTGTTGAAGAGGACCCGAATGAATCGATTCGCCACCGGAGACCGGTATAGAGCCATGATAACCGACTATTTTGTTCCCGAATTGGATGGCATGAATGTGGATGAGTTGTGGTTCCAACAAAACGGCGCTACATGCCACACAGCGCACGTCACAATCAATTTATTGAAGGAAACATTCGATGAGCGTCAATTGGCCACCAAGATCGTGTGATTTGACACCATTGGATTATTTTCTTTGGGGATATGTGAAGTCGCTCGTCTACGCCAACAAACCAGAAACGTTAGGGGACTTGGAAGCCAACATTCGTGGCGTTATTGCCAACATGCGGCCCCATATGCTCGAAAAAGTGGTTGAAAATTGGACCTGTAGAATTGGCTTTATTCGAGCCAGCCGCGGCGGCCACATGCCCGAAATCATATTTAAACATTAATGACATAAAATTATCCTTCCAATAAAGCTAAATTGATGGACATTAAAACGATTTTCTTGTGTTTTATTTCAATTCGAAGTTCTATACCTCTAAAAAAAGCACCTTGTACATGCAATACTTACGTACAAACATATTGAGCCTTGAGCGCAACATTATCGTAAGAGACATCTACGTAAAAAAAAAATTTTATTTGAGAAATTAAGATTTCATGACATAGCTCAAAATTCGAAATTGTCAAAATATCAAAATCAAAAAAAAAAAAGCTCTCCTGTAAAGTTTGATTATTGTCGCTTACGATAATGTTGCGCTCAAGGCTCGATATGTACATATGTATGTATCTATTGTATGCATATACGCATTTATGAATATTTGTTAAGGTCTCAAAAAACGAGATCATTATTATTTTAATAAATTTACAAGTCTTAATCTAATCGTCTTTGCTTATATATATGAATTCGAAAATCGAATTGTTTGAATTCAACTGTTGACATACATACATAAATATGATATTATTAATTTAGAAATGTTATATTCATCCAAGCCAAGATAACTTTTAATAAAAGTACGGTTGTATTGGAGACCGCAGTGTGACCACAAAATATTTTTGTTTGGCAAACAAAAAACAAGATGTAAAAATATTTTCCATCAAACAAATCACACATTTTTGTTTAAAGGTTAGTTACTTATAGTTTTAATTATTTTTATTTGTTTCTATAATTTATGATTCCATGGACTAAAGTTCGTATAGCTGTGTACGCCAAATTGCGAGTACGTGTTATAATGTTTAATGAATGTTCAAAATGAAGATGCCCCACTAATTTTAACGTCAAACATTTCATCCATTTTGCAGCAAATAAATATTTAATCTTACAAAATCTTCGTACTCGTGTCTTGTGTTGTCAACTTTTGAATTCAAATCACAAACATCTGAACTAAAATCGCTCTTTTTTTAAAAGAAGTAACACTCAGGCAATGAATGCCTACTATTATTAATAGGTGGTACCTTCTTTTAGGAAAGATTTAGTGATAGGGAAGACAGGCGGTGAAGGAAGAGACAGAGAAAAGCTATACCCCCTTATGCAAAAACAATTGGTAAATTTAAAGTTGGTTTAACAAACGAATTTTGTATGCCAAAACTAGTTTTAACGCATGCTTTAACTTTAACAATCGTTTTTGCATAATAGCATCATTCCTTTACAACTCTGCTTTTTGCACGTTTTTTAATAATGCAATGTTGCAGCGCCTCTGGTGTTAAATGAGGCGCATTAAATTTTTTTAAAGCTGTGCTTAGTAGCCATTTTATCAGTTATTTTACTTTGCCGATAATACTCCTACACAACGAAGAAAGGCGCTCTGATGTGACACTAGGATTAGTACATGCTGAAGTCGGTGTAGTTCAGTTTCCAGTGACTATTTCTTCATCACTTGAACTTTCCTACACCAACTGATTCAAACACTAATGCACTAATGCACATCAGAAAAATGCGTGGTGTTGCTATTTAATGACTGTTGGATACATGGAATGAACCCAGGACCTTCCGTTTTGTAGTCAACGTGCTAACAACTTGAGACCCGATAGTGATTTATACAGAAATAAATAAATTATTATATACATATGTTTATGTAGACAAAAAGAGCGCAAAAACGGTAACAGTTTGGTAACTTCATGTAATCAGATTTAAGCTATATGTAAGAGTAAAAAAATATAATTTAAAGAAAGTAAAAAAAAGCGAACAGGTACTTGGTACTTTTTCCAAATTTGAAAATTTTAGGGACGAAAATTCTAAAAATGTGTGTACTAAGTATATGCACACGGATCCCAAAAAAAACAGTTTCTGTGAAAACACTTTTTCTTTAATATATTGTTGTATATTAGCATTTTTTAAATTCACACTAAATTAAAGTTCTTTCATGAAACTTTAGAATGTGCTCCAATTTTAGTTTTAGTCTTTCCTCCGCTATTTGATGTTGCACTTTTTTTCTCATATTATTCATTTGTTATGTTGTACAATTCTTTTCTATTATTTTAATTAGTTGTCATTACAAGCAGTAACAACACAACAGTCATGAATAACAACTCATTAGCAAATTTTTTATTACTTGTATTCATTATTGCTTCTGCAGTTGTATTTAGCTAAACAAATTCATGTATGGATTTAAGTATTACTTTCATTTGCTTTCTAAGTTGTTCGTTCGTTCACTCATTTACTCAACCACTCAGCCATCTATACACACACACACACACACATACAATAGACTTTCGTATTTATTTACTGTCGCACTTACTTTGTTTGTTTTTCCCTTATTATTTGGTGTTTATGCCCCTTTAATGTCTGTTTTTATTCTCAGCCATACGCCTATTATGTGAATTGTCCTTAATGTCCTGTACACTACACAAATTATAAGTATTAGTCGATTTATTATTGATCAAGATATATTTCTCATGTTATACCTTTGAACTTCAGCTTGGTCGAAATTCGTATTTAAATTGACCTGAGATCATTTAAGATTCCGCGATGAGAGATTTTAATATTGATAAATCCATCCATCGAATTTTTTTACTACAATACTACACCGAGTCCCAATTGACTGAAGGTAAGGACGAAACATTACGAAAATGGTGAATACGTAACCATTTACAAGACATGCCTTTTTTCATTATATACTATTCACTACTTTTGGCAACACTCTCATTTTCTGAATCATTTGACAAAAAATTTTCTGCAGAGTTGTATATTTGTATTTGTCGGAAACTATATTTATAATGTATATTAGTGCTATAAGAAGTAAGTTCAAGGTTTTAGTCTTTTATTCCTAAACATATTTTTACTTACGAGTACAAAGACTGACGAAAACGTTTCATGGCAATTTAAAGTTAACTGCTTCTGAAATATATACACCTAAAAAAAAATTAACTAATACTTTGGAAAATTTTCTAAATTTGAATAAAAAAAAGTTGTATTTACTAAATTTCTAATTCATTAATGAACTAGTTTATAGTAATTATATTTTCATATTTAAGTAAAATTTTCCCATCAAATTCGGAGCTTTGCAAAAATATTTATTGTCTTTAATCTCAAATTTAGTAAATTTTCCAATTTTTTCTGTCTTTAATTCTGGCATTTATTTTTATTTTTACTTAAAATCTATACCAAATGATATCTTATGTATTATATCTTCATATTATATTCTTAATTATAATTCACCATACATAAATATAAATTCCTTGAGAGTTGGCAAGTATTGAACCAGCTACCTTCTGATTGATAGGCAAGCACTCTAACCAATTGCCTAACAAGACAGCCTGAATAAGCATTGAAATTATTGAGTTTTAAAATTTTATTTTATTTACAAAAAATATATTTCAAGTTCAAATATTCTTCGAAAATATGAAAAATTTACTAGATTTTTTGCTAAATGCAAATTAATAATAAATTCTATAATTCAAACAAGAAATACTTAAAACTGGTAAATATTTTCTTAAAATTTAGTATACCTTTTTACATCTTTTAAATGCTTTGCAAACAAGTAACCTTTTTTAATATCACTCCTGGCCCAAACTCCGGTAGAAGTGCGCAGAGGTGGCTTAAGTAAATCAAATTTCATGAACTAATCAGAAGTAATTCATTTCCTAAAGTTTATTTTTTGATTTAAGACGAAATTGACTAGTCCTTAATATAAAATTTCCTTCAGTTTATAACCATTTTCCTACTCTTAGTAATTATTTCCTTTAAGTCAGCAAACATTTCCTGAAATGTGATAAATTTATTGTGTGTTCTTATGAACTATTTTTGAGGATACGAACTTTTTATTTTTTACTCATATTAAGTAATTTTTACCAGATTTTTGTAAAAATTTACTTAAACTTTAAATTACTTAAACTTAGAATTTTTTACTTGAACTTAGGAAAAAAATTTGTTAATTTGTTTTTTTTTAGTGTAGGTTCTTATTATTCATTTTTCGATCTTTGCTGGCTATCGATCAACGAAAATCGAATGTCATATTCATATTATCAACATCGAAAATTTCTTTGAACAACGAACTTTCAAATGAACAGAATTTTGCAGTCGATGCAACATTTTAATATGAAAAATTATTAAATATATATTTGTTAAATGATTTTTTTTAATTTTGGGTGTACCCAAAAACACAAATTGTAAACTGTTTTTAGCCATTTTATATAGATCTACCGTCGTAAGGACTAAACAATTTTTATGGAAATTTTTGGATTGAAAACATTACTTTTCTGAACTTTTTTTCTCTACAAATAATGATAATAATAATAATAATAATAATGACGAAAATAAGTAGTACTTGCGTATAAATGTGTTTAAGTTTCTTGTATATTAAAGTGTTCTAGAGACCTTAATTGAGGTCTGAGTAAAATTGTTATGTTTATATTACATACTATAAAATACATATATAAATGTAATATAAACGAATAAAGTTCTATAACATCATTTTATTAAAAAACTTTGTTAAAGAACTGTTTTAGCAAACTCATAATTTTATTAACAACATTCATAAGAATTTACTTCCATTTCACTTTTCCACTTTTATGTATTTTCTAGCACTTTCCTCAAATAAGAGCTATAAAATTACCAAGTTTTTCATTTTGTTTTTTTTTTAATTTTTTTATTGAAGGAAATAAGAAATTTTTTAACATAATCTTATTTCCTATCCACCCAAACACTTTACTTTGAAACTGCACAATTATTACTTTTTGTGTTTGTGTGATTTATCAATTCGTTTTGTACAACAAATGCTTTTGTTGCATGTGTAGTGTAAGCAAAAATTGCGGTAATACTAACAATTTGTTTTTCATTTAGAAATAATAATTACAAGCAAAATAATAGATTTCAGAAAAAAAAAACAATTAAATCGATTTGCAATTGGAGTTGAAGTAATTAAATCGCACGCGTGTTAATGCTAAACTTAAGAACTGGAACTAATTTTTCAACAGCGTTTGCTAATCGTTTCTTGTTTAATTAACAAAATATATTGAAAAATTTACTCAAACATGCATTTTTAAATAATAAAGAAAACCAGTTCAAACATATGAAATAGATAAGTTTAAATAAAAATATCTATTGCTGCTGAATATCTAATCTAAATAATATTTAAAAGAAAGATATACAAGAATAAATAAATATGTACATATATCTGTAAGTATGTAAATGTAAAGTTTTCCCTGAAAACTTAAAAACCAATTAAAAACACATTTATCTTTAGTTACAGTCTACTTTCATAACAAATATATGCCATACGTGCAACAAATTTATGCACACTAGCATTCGTGTCAACCCAGCGAACAAATTTTGTCGATCCAAAACCTTAGCCCACTTAACTATTTCGCAAAATAAAAATAATGATTTTAATTCTACTGATCCTGCATTTTATTCAAATGTAATACCGAGTTTTGTGAGCTTTATTTGCACATTCTTGGTAAATATTATTTGCCAGATTTTGTTCTGACATTGCTTAGAGACATTGCGAATGGGATTTAAATTTTCAAAGAATAAGTCCACACCGTCTTCCGTTTCATTATTTCAGCACATGAATTTGTTAACTTGTGCAGTTTATCTGTACAGATTTCCTAAAATATTCCTGCATATATACTGGATAAAAACAAATCTACATTGACTATGTATACAGTAAAGTAATCTTATGTTTATAAACTTATCAACACTTATGCCACAAACTTGTGCAAATATTTTATATACTCGTATCACACTAACCCAAGTCCAGCATTGGATGAAACAGGAATGAAAAAAAGTAAATGAAAAACAGAAATTTTTTGAGCTTTTATGCACACAATACGTTCAACTTTTAGTTTTCTTTTTCTAATATAATGATATTTTATTCTATTTCATTTTATTTATTTTATTTCTTTCTTTTTTTAAACATAAAACAAAGTAATGTTTACCATTAGAGAGTATTTGTATTATAAATGATAACCAGTGGTGCCAATATCTCTGGCAAGCGAAACGCAAAATGGATGGAAAAAATTATAAAGTGTTGGAATTCATTAAGCAAATTTGCAGAAAATAATAATAACGCGAAATTCATCGGTTCATGGACTCTTCCCGTAAAAGTAGAATTTTTAGAGGTGTTTAAATTATGCAACTCTTATCGTTTGCTCTTGGCAAACATGGTCGAAAAGAATTTTCCATAAATTATCAATTTCAATTTCTTGTGCTTGTGCAAGCAAGGACTCATTAACTTGTATCAAAATGGCGAGCACCATTGTAATAATGTTTGGACCTGCAGATACGGCGAAGCTTATTTTCAAGGTGTAAGCTAAAATTTCATATAAAACGCCCCAAAATTATAAAAAAGTAATGTTCTTTGACAATCATAAACAAATAAAAATCAACTTTTATTTGCTGTTTCAACACGAATAATAAAGAAAAACATTTTATTTATGCATACATACTTATCGCTCATTTATTCACACAACATCACAACTCAAAAAAAAAAGTAGTTTGCCAGAAATTTTTTAAATTTACATACAACTTAATCGAAAAATAAAGTTTGATTTTGCTCTCAGGAATTGAATAAACAAGATATTTTTATGAAATTTATAAACAACAAATTTGTGAAGAACCAAGAAAAATCCATTTATTGAGTTATGACGTTCTTTCAGTAAATGAACGATATGTATTTCAAATATAAAAAGGAGAAAACATTATCGATTTAAAATTTAGAAATAAGTATAAAGTGTTGCAATGACACATTTCAGTTTGAAAGGTCACCATTTTAACAGCTGCCATGACTGCCAGCTGTAACTGCTTGATAGAAGGCAAGTATAAACTATGCCATTAATAAAACTGGAGTGAATACGCTTCAACAATTCATAATAGTTATTAAAATTCCGCTGTCGCAATTCACAAAAATAAAACATTTTTGGGCTGTCGTGGAACTCTTTCTCGACCAGCAATTGTGAAACTATTAGAAAATTTTTAGCTGTTGGGGCAACTTAGTGATGTGAAGAGTCGAACTCGTGCACTTCGCTCAAGAACAACTGAGAGTATTGCTGTTGTAGTCAATAGTGTTGAGTAACAGCCAAGTTTGTCCATTTCTTTTTGGACATTGTAAAAACGACATTACATCGAATTTTTAACAAAGATTTAGATCTCAAAGCTTTTACAGTTCAATTAATAGAATAACTTATAACTACCGACTTTTCACAAAGTCATGTCTCTGCTTATTTGCCGTTTGAAATGCGTCAAACTGATCCGGAACTACAAATCTTTAGACTTTTTTTCATTGCGGCCAGGTGAAATATAAGATCTACTCCAATGTACCACAATTAATTAAAAACCTAAAAGGTGGAATTTGACGACGTTTAGCTGGAAATGTATGAATTGCTGATGGTACATTTCATGAAAAAATATTATCCTGCAAACCGTGCCAGTTATTTAACTGATGTTGGTGTTCATTATTATGACATACTCTCTTCTTTGCAGTTGTATAAACAGCTGATGATTTCGCTTAAAAATACCCTTGTTTTTTACATAAAAAATTGAAAGCTCTTATTGGAAGACCCTTTAGATTAATATTATAGATATGTATATTGAAACAAATTATTCTAACAGACATAAACCAAACACATGGCAATTTTTGTGTTGTCATTGTGCGGTGTCATTTTCAAAATGAATGCAACGCCGTTCCCAATATGTTTTTTGTGACATCACAAAATGTCATAATGTGTACTCCGCATTACGAATCATTCCAAAATCGGTGGGATTTATGGAATATTTTATAACTCTGGTAGCTCACCAATCACTTTTAGTTAATGACTAACGTGACCATTTTTTTTTGTAACTCAAACCGGGACACCGCAAAATAATTTTTACCCAGTTTTTTTACACTACCAGTTTTGAAATCTTCAAGTGACGAACAAGATATATAAATTTTAGACAAGTTGCATTTATTAAATTAAACGCATTTCACAGTATTGGAAGAAAAAAGTTGTTGTTAAAACAAATTTATTTAAATTAAAATCTTATTTTAATCTCAAACATTTGTTACTTTTTAAAGAATTAAAAAACCTTTTTCATAGCATACATGTTAAAAAAAACTTAACAAAAAAAATTAATTCAAGTTTAAATTATACAAATTTTCCTACTTTCAATTTCAATTTCAAAAATTAATAGAAATTTGTTTGCTAAAATAAAAATTATTCCATTTAATTTGTACTTTGTTTTTTTTTAAGGAAACAAATTTTTTTTCTTCATAGGTACATATATTGCAAATTGAGTTAAAAGTATTTTATAAAGAGTAAACAGAAAAGTTGTTATTAATATAAAATTTTCAAACATGTTTATTATGCTACAGGAAACCGGGACAAATTCCCATTTTAAAGCTACCTTCCGGGACACCGGGACGGTGAACTGGAAATCGGGACTGTCCCGCCGAAATCGGGACGGATGGTCACATTATTAATGACCATGAGGTAAAGTTTTTTTTAATGAAAAAAATTGACGATAAATAATATTAAAATAAATAAAATAAAACATAATATCTGGCAACTACTTATGCTTTTAACAATAATTCATATTATGCTCTCAAAACCACTCACATGCACCCACATACACACATACATACATACATGCACATATTTTCTATAAAAACATTTGCATATGTGAGTTGCTCGTTTGCGTTGATGAATGCAGTGTTTGCATTTGTGTCTGTAGTGGCACTTTACCAAAAAATGACCAAAGATAGAGAACACCAGAGATTTAACACCTATGGGACACACAAATGCACTCACAAACACATACACACACACACACACCACGCCATTACTCAACCTGAATGTACAATGAAATAGAAGAGATTCATATAGGAAAACCTATTAGAAATATGGTAATAAAGTGATTTGAGGTTACCTTTTTATATTGTTGTTGTTTTGTTCAAAAAAGCAATTGCTCGAATTGGTTTTCAGCTAAAACCACAGTGGTAATCATTGTCGGTATAGTACAATTTATATTTTAAGGTGAACAACAAATCAGAGTGGCTTAGAATGTATGCACATACATATAATAAGTGTTTGGAAATTCGGATGCTAACCAAACATACATACAGACATGCATATGTACATGCATGCATAAATAGATTTCTGCAGAAGATGATATATACGTAATAAAAATAATTAAATTTTCGAATGCTAAAAATTGTTTTTAAATTTCAAGTTTAAATAATACATTCAAAATACAAAGACAGTCCAACAAAGTCGACTAGGACCTAAAAAAGCAAAAACACAACAAATTTGGTAAATTTTTTTTTATATCTCATCATGATCGTTCCTTAAAATAGCCATCAACCGCAGGCTAATATTTTTTATTATCATTTTTATAGTTTTTGCTAATATTTTACCATCGAGGAAGTTTTGAAGTTTGGAAATAGCAAATAATCCGAGGAAGCAAAATTTGTCGTAGAAGGTAGTTGATTAAGCAATTCGAACTTCATTTCATTGATTTTGGCCATCGCAATATTGAGGCTGTGTGAACTGACCAATGCCTTGATGAAACAACAGTTTCTTTTTCGCCAAATGCGGGCTTTTTTCCTTTTTTCATCCCTTATACGCTGCAAAAAGTTAGCATAGTTGTTTTTGCTCTCCTGTATGAGTAGTTGCTCTCACAAAAGTATCTTCCTACGTCACAAAACTAACAAACTTGGTCAATGCTCGATTCTAAAAAAACATTTGCATACAAATCAAAAGTTTCCAATTTCTTTTTCTAAATGCAAAAATTTTGATATATCTAAGAAACAAATTGAAATTTGTGAATGGAAAATGTTCCCTAACCGTTAAGTAAGATTCCGTATTAATTTAAAGATAAAAAAGTAAATTTTTGGAATCCAGTATATGTGCGAGCTATTATATTTATATTTTAAATTTATGCTAACTTCCATTATTCGAACCTATATTATATTTACATAAGTATGTATTATTTAACCTATAGCATCCTCTCTTAATATACATATGTATGTATAATATGTTTATCTGCATTTATATTCACAAATATTTCCCAAAGTGTCTGCAATTTCTAAAAATCTATAACTACGAGTATACATGTGATTTTCCTTCATAGCACATAAAATTCTCTTTTCGTTTTATTAGCGAAGGAGTCGTAGATCGCATCTGTTTTATATTATTGCCACATTTACCTCTGTACATAAATACATACATATTTATTTACATATGTATATATAAAACAAAAAATTTTATTTTTTTAACATAAAAGTTAGTCAATCCTGAAGCATTAAGAAAGGCACTCAAATTAAATTATTACTGATTAATATTTTCAAAATGATTCAACTTCTTAAATCAACATCTATATACTTATGTATGTATGTATGTATGTATATAAATTAACATAAAAGAAGAAAAAAACAGTTTTTACTTCCAATTTACAATTATTTTCTAATTACACATGTTGTTTCATTAATAATTATTTCTTGCAATGAAAATCTGCACTTTTAACTTTCTATGCATCATATTTTATTTTTGCCAAGTTCTTGTTATTCTTTTGTTACTTTTGCAATTACGAATGGTATTTTCTTTTTTTTTTTGCAGTCAAAGCAGTGACAGCTGCCAGACAGTGTAATTTATTATAAAAATATTTTTCAAAGACTTGAGTGAAACGCACGTCACGAAGGGATACAATGGAATAGAAAACTTTAATAAAATATTTAAGTAAAGATAAACTTTAAGATAAGAAAATTAATTCTCTGACTAAAATTATTGCAGCGGTTCAAAGGTAAAACAAATAGAAAAATTAAGGCCAAGTCTTATAAAAATTAAGTATTTTTCTTATTCAATGGTAGCAAAGCAAATGATTCACACACACACACCAAATCTAAATTACTAGAAATAAAATAATTCAGATCTTTACATCTTTTCTTTTGGCATTTTGGGTCTTTCGGGGCGACTTACTTGCACACATACATGTGTACATATGTATGGATGTATGTATATTTCTGTTGAGAGACTCATTATAAGTTTGCATTAAGTTGTTATGTTCACTCAGCCGTAACCATAACCATTAGAATCTATAGAGATAAATATATAATATACACAAAACCGCACACAACAAGCTCGCTTGTGGATGTATGCGTGTGTGTATGTGTGTATGTGTTTTAAACTGACAAATAAACATAAAGAAACATGCATGCATTTATTGGAATGATAACAAATGTCTGTTTTCACGAGTGTGTATGTGTGTGTGTGTGTGTGTGTGTGTCTATTTATGCATATTTGTAGAAAGTGGTTGTAGTTTCAGTTCAAGTACGACGAGTAGTTCTAAAAAGTAAAGTATCTTCTAAAAGTTTTAATTTGTTTCTAGGAACTCTATTAGTGTTAATTTTTGAATGTTTGTTTTTTTATTTTTTAAAGAAAACATGTGGGTTTTCCGCTTTAATGCGTAGTGGCCATTAAATGAATATGGTCACTAGTCTGCACACTGTTGCACATACATACATACATACATACATACACTTGTGTGTATATGTATGTGTTTGTATGTATGCATGGTAAGGGTAAGCGGATATTACATATTTTTTCATATTTAAAGGCTGAATGAACTTTCTTCTTTATACAGGTAAAAAAAATTGAAAGGTTGAAAACAATTTGTATGAAGGCATTTTCTTTAAAAGTCAAGAAGGCATACAAACCTTCATTTCATCTTCATATTTATTAAATTGAAAATGCGAAAATTGAATTGATGATTCAAAACTCATTTCCAAATTGTAAAACTCAAGAGATGATATTTGCCAGCCAAAAGGAACAAATTGTTCATTTGATTTAATTACTGACTTGTGTCTGCATATTAAAAACTGTTACATTCAAACAACTTACCACTTTGTAGTCGACATATCTTGAAATAAATACGATGAAGGGTGAAACGTTGTAATCATCGGTGAAGCACACATGCATATGTACATAAATATATATTTACTGGTTCGTGAAACTTGATGCTAATCAAATACGTTTTCCAAAGATTTAAGGAATTATTTGGTCCATTCACGGAAAAGTCACATGGTTAATGTATTGATTTTTCTCTTCAATACTCTTGGTTTTCTTTTCCTAAAATAAATAGAAATAAAAAAATACTGAATAATATTTATTTGAAGTTAAATCTGTAACATATTATTAACATGAAGAATTTTTGTTTGTTGTTTGTTAAGCAAAGTCTATATGCATTTCGTTTTTGCTTAAAAAACTCATCAGTAGATTTCAAGCAAAGCATTCTTGAGAAATGTTTATAGAAAAAATCTCAAACTGCTTTTAAGCATTACGTACAACAACATAATAGATTCAAAGGATTTAACAAAAGCTTTACAATAAAAAATTTTATTCGATGCCGATTCCGAATCTTTTGTTATTTTTTCTATCGCAAACATTCTTCATAGAAAGAGAAATATATTTTTTAACTAATTATTGAATAAAAAAAATTACTTTACATTTAACAATACAATGATGTCAAGGGAAAGCAGTACTTTGTTAAGCTTTTCGTTTTCAAAATTGTCTTTGAAGGCATATTTATGTATGGTGAAATTTATAAAGATTTAAGTTCACTCACACTCAGGCTACCAAAATATTTAATGCAGCAACTGTTTAAGTGTAACTTACTTCGATGTATTGAAATATGCGAACTGTATTAAATCTTAAGTATTGTTTAACTTGAAACACAGACATTAAGGCCTTTTAAGCGGATTTCGCATTGTAGTTATAATTTATTGACATTCATAAATACGCCGTAATATGTATAACTGCAAGGAACGAACGCGCTACATTCCATTTTAAAGCTCACTCACACTCATGAACGTACAACAATTAACACAGGCCAGAATTACTTTATTCTGTGCACAATTACTTGGTGGATAGAACAAAACCCATTAACATTCACTCTCCTTCCAGCAGCAGCAAGGGCAACAAAGTATTCTAGATACGAGTACATTCACATTAACACAAGTTAGTAAAAGAGTATCTGCATGACATTTAGTAACAGTGAGTCGCGTGGAGGAATCATATGTTTCATTTAAGATTTATCCTGCTTAATTCTATATACATATATATCTTTTTTTCATTCAGCATTATTTATTTACCGTTAGGAAGAGATAAATGAGAGCCAGAGTACGCTGCATAATAATTAACTGCAGCTGCCTTATTAAGAAATTGTCGGCTATTAGTTAAGTTAAATTTTCAACGAAAGTCTTGGCAACAAGGGAAAAATAGTTATAGAAATTAAAAGTATTTTCATATCTGTCTGCCATGCACTATTAACAAAAAATTTAACTAAAAAAATTAAGACATTTGTTAGTTAAATTTTTTTAACTTTCCTCAAATTTTATTATTTGCACTTTATCAAATAAACTTTAGGTCAGATTTTCCGAATTTTTCTAAAAATTAACAACAAAAGTTTATTTTAATATCTTCTTTAGGAAACAGATATTGTTTATAAGAAAAATTTGTATTATAAACAATATATATGATGAAGGGAAACATTGAAACGAACTATTATATTTGTCGATATCGACGTCACTTTAACACAATACCAAAAAATTGGGGTTTGTGTACCCGTTGTCGAAAACAACTGACTCCTGTTGATAGGTTTGTGCTATTTTCTAGACCTAATGGAACAAAAAGATACTATCCGTAGCACAAAAGTGTTCTCGAGAGCGAGTAAACAAGCCCCAATTTTTTGGTATTCGGGTTAAAGTAACGTCAATGTCGACAACTGGAATAAGGGTGATTAATAATTAATTAAGATAAAGCTTCATTATTACAAATGGTCCCCTAATCCAAAAAATCTTCAAATTTAATTTTCGAAACAAAATCATTCGCTGTGAATCACTTAAATAAGGCATTTAATTTTACCACTTTGGAACGAATATTTTTCTGTCGGATGGAGCACTACTTAAGAAAGAGATAATGAAATATTTTTACAGTGAATACAAAGCATGGAAGGCAGAGTTATTGAAAGGGGTGTCACATCCTACTATGACACTATCGACTTGCTTTCTTATTTATAAGAATTATTAAGGCTTAATAAAGGGTTAATAAAACAGATTTCCATACAAAACTTGTTTATTAAGTCTTTATAAAGCCTTAACAATTTTTATAAACAAGGCAGAATACTTGTAGTCGCGTCTCTAATTCAAAAACTTATTTGGGCCGGTAGAAAGCATATACCAATACTACAATGCCCCAATTCAAACTGCCAGAACTGTAAAATAGTGAGTTCGTGAGCAAGATAGAAAATTATACGATGACTTAAAATAATTTAATACAAAGGAGTCTTAAAAAGTCGCAATGAAAATTACTGGAGCTAAATTATATAGGATCGCTTTAAAGCTTAATTAATCGCCACCGCTTTTACGCAACCCATTTCTTTTTTTTTCCTTTTTTTAATTCAAAATAAAATTGTTTAATTTTTATGACATTAGAAAATTCTTCGACTCGAATTTCATACAACATGGCGTTACTTTTTTTACTATAAAAACTTTCATTCAAGTGATGCATAAGAAACTTTTTAATATATTATTAAAAAAATTTAAATATAAACGAAATTTTTTTAATGAAAAGAAAATCCATGCACAATTTCAAAAAGTTTAAAACTTTTTTAATCTCCTAATATGTCTTACGAGATATATTCGTCCGAAATTGATCAAATTAAATTCCCTATTCATATGATTCGCAGTGTATATGACATGAGCAACTTTTTTAATTATTGCCCGATATACATGTATTAAAATTAATAAAATATGCACTTAATCACGTTGCTATTTATGAATCATAATGCTCTGCAAGTCCATAGTAATACTTATTATAATTACCATATTGTGATGCTGGATAACCAAAATGAATGTAGAATTTAATAATGTAAGCGACAATACTTGGACCAACATCGCAGAAATGTTTCAAAAAGCCGGTGATTTCGCCTTACTAAAACTGTAAATGGCTTTTCAAATATATATATATATAATTTCTAAGCCAATGTGATAAGTTCAGATCTGGCAGGAATCATTACTTTAACAATAGCTAAAATAGAATTTTATATATTTTTATTTTTTTTACAGACAGCAGTGCATTCGCTTGTCACACAGAAAAAAATATCCAATATGCAATAAACAAGTCTAATTGAAAATAAAACCAGAAATCAATTAAAAGTGTATATAAGTCATTTAAACTTTAGTTTATTTCCTGCAATAAATAACTTAAATTGAAAATAAAACCAAAAAACAATTAAAAATGTATTTGAGTCAATTAAAATTTTGATTAAAAATCTTATTAATTACAAAGTTTAATTGACTCAATTATATTTTTTATTGATTTTTGGTTTTATTTTCAATTAAAGTTGTTTATTGCAGGAATATATTTTTCTGTGTGACATTTTGATTTCAAATGTACAAACTTTACCGAAAATAATGGTTATTATAATTTTTATAAATGGCAAGTATTTTGATTTTAACTAAGTTTTGCATATGAATCTGAACTGCGAAATTTATTGAGCAAAAACCCTTCATCTTGCAGGTATAGGTCAATCTACACAATTGTTACCATGCTGTCATTGAAAACGTTCCCCTCCCTTTCTTTCTCTTCCCCTTATCATACCCACTGCCTTATGAAATGCAACCATATGTTCCGCTTGCTGTTCGACAAAAACTAAGTCCATAATGCAAAGAAGTGATAACCATCATTAATGAAGATTCCTCTTCTTTGAAGTCTAATCCTAATCCATTGTCTATCATGAATTCAAGTTGAGTTGAGATATGATTCTCATACCTACCACGGCATTAGCATAAAAATTGCTTTTTACTATTCACTGAAAAGAAATATTTTGAATCCTTCCTTGTAAGGTAATTCCTCTACTTCCACTCCTAAGCTGTAAATAGTTTAAAATTTTCTGTTTGGTTAAGACTGATACAAGTAATAAGTGTTTTTGGATAGAAAAAAAATATATAAGAACATGAATGAAAAAACCATCTTGCAATCTCTAAAACGAATTTTCCAAATCATTAAATTTTGAATTTGAACCTTTTTCGTTTATACCATAATACCAAGCAATTACAATTTTTTTCGAAAATTTTTTGCTAGTATTGCTACCGTCTCCGATGTGAGTGTAACAAGAGTGTGAGTCTTATTTGTTTGGTTGGATGTTGGTTACAGCATAAAGAAGGCTAAATGTAGGAGTTTGTTTAAGTTAAGTGTTCTTGGCACTGGAGCCACAACACTTTTTGCTTTAAAAAAAATTCTTTAAAGAAACATACTCGTACATAAAAGCTTTAGACTGTTTTTGTTAGTTTCTTCTATTCATTGCTTTGTTGGCAGTTGTTCAAATTTGTACTTTGCATTCATAATAAGTGTCTATTTGTCATTTCATATTGCAGCGCTAAAAAATCTTCATTTTTAACACATTTAACTAAAAAATTACACAAGCACACAGATCAACATAAGGTCATAAGATCCTAAAGAATTTCATTAATATTTCATATTATTTTGAATTCATTAAAACATGCAGTGGCATTCGAATGCAAAGGAAAATTCCTGAACAACAGTATGTCGGCAAATTGTTTATGCTCATAATTAAAACATCACGTTTTATTTAGTTAATTTATGATTTGTTTAGTTTTTTTTCCATAATTAGTATTTTCGAGGTTTCAATAAAGCTTTCAATTAATTTATTTTGAACATTTGTTAATGTCACGATTTTAGTGACAGTTTTCAATTTAATTATTATCAATAATTTGATTGTAGCAGTTTCCGTAACATTTTAAAATTAAAAATTAATTTAAAATAACTTTTTGTTTACGCAAAATTATAAAAATTGAAAGGGAAGTAGAGTTATTTTTTAATCAAAAAAATATTAAATTGAATTGAGCAAGTCATATGAGAATTTCTAATAATCCCTACAAGAAATGAATGACTGAAACTAACACAAACAACATTTTTTTTACTAACACATTTACAACAATTTTACATTCAATTCAACAGTTATTATAGTTGCTCTACTCTAACATATATGCTAGAGTGGAACATCTAATATACATATGTATGTCAAAACAATTAAAATATTGAATTTTACTGAAAATAATTTAAAGTTCGTTCGGTTTGTAAGATTAAAATGTATAAAAGTGGTAAAAAAATAATGGTGCTTGTGAAAAAGATAAAAATAATAACGAACATAAGAAATTGTATAAAGTTTAATTAAAAATATACATATATATGTATTCGTTTTTTTCAATTTTTAGATATTTGGAAAGGGCATGGTGTGTTGGTGGTTGAAGAAGGTTTTAATACAACTCATTCTGTGCAAATTAAAGTTTATAAGATTTAAAAAAGATAAGTAAAATAATGAATAAAATATATTCACAAAGTTTAATTTAATATTTGTAAAGAGCAAGGTGCGTTGGAGATGAAAAGGTGTGAAGAGGGCTGGCTACCGCTTAAGTTAGATGGTGTTTTTGTTAATTTGTTGTATATTTGTTTTAAATATTATATTTACTTGTGTATTTTAAAAGCAAATAAAATAAAACAAAAAGTATATTTTCTGTCAGTATATCAATCATGTATGATTGCTCAATTGTGGGGGATATATTATTCAATTATGATTAATCAAAATTGAGTAATATGTATGCTATCATTGATTATTAAAAAGTACTGGAGTGAGCAGTTCAACTATATGTTATATTCGTTAGTTAGAGAGAGATGCAAGATCACACGTACACAAAAGTTTCCATCACATTTTTCATTTTGCCCTTAATAAAGTGATGGAAACTTTGTTCTACGCAATGATGAATATGTCCTGCCTGACTATCGATCAAATGAGCAGTCAATTGACTGGTAGTCTTCTTGTAGGGATAATTCTATTCAACTGTTGTAGTTTTATTTCCTTAAAATTTTTTGTTCTCCAGTAACACTAGAAACTCAAACCAAAGGCAAAAAAAATGCATTGAGAAATATGGTAAAATTGGCAACAGAAATATAAGTGACCTTCTCTGAGAAAAGGGACCTAGTGTGTCCAAAAACGGGTTTGGACTTAAGAGTGGATTCTGGTACCTAAAACCGTGTAGAATAAGATGAAATGAGTTAGATTTCTGATAAAAATGTATTTGCTCCATAAAAACGTACAAAACGAACTCATTTCATCTTATTCTACACCCTTTTAGGTACCAGAATCCATTTTTAACTCCAAGGTCCCTTTTCTCGGAGAAGGTCACATATATAAAGTGTATGCAACTCTATAAAAATAAAAAAGTACAAATATAACAAGCGTTTTATTTGTGTAATAAGTCTGGGACGTTGTCAAAACCAGCTGACTACAACAAGAAGAAAATGTTTGGAAAGACAAAGCTAAAGTAAATTTATTAATTAATAGACCCAAAGTAAGTTTACATGTTTTCCATTCTTTATTTATATTCATAGACCTTGCCAATTGGTGAAAGGTTGTCAGCAAGAAAGAAGAAAATATTCACCCTTATTCCAGTTGTCGTCATCGACGTCATTTTAACACAATACAAACAAATGGGGGTTGTTTACTCGGTCTCGAGAACAAATTTGCGCAACTGGCAATTTATTTCCGTTCCATAAGGTCTATGCTACATCTGCCAACAGGAGTCAGTTGGTTTTGACAACGGATATACGAGCACCAATGTTTTGGTGTTGTGTTAAAGTGACGTCGATGGCGACAACTGGAATAAGGGTGAATATAGAAAATAAAAATAAAGGTATTAAACCTGTAGAAAATAAAAAAGATGTTACCTTGAAGGCACAAAAATATTTTTAAACTGCGAAGTTACATGCTTTAAGGAAAAAATTATTTATTAAAGTATTATAATCGCCATGCAGAAGGCAGATAGTGAATATGGCCTACCAGTTGGCCGCGTTGAGTTACCAACAGAGTAGCAATCCGTACCGGCGCGGCTGCCGGCTAGCCAGTCAGCCGATTTTTTTTCAACAAGTCGAGCTGCCGCCGAACCACACGGCTTATCGGCGGCTCAGTACTCAGCCGATATTTTGTCTTTTATTTTTTATATATTTTCAAATTTCGTATTTAATATGATAGCGAGCGTCCCGGAAAGATAGTTGTTTATGTGAACGGTAACGTAGCTGCGACAACACTTACATACATACGTTCTCTTTTGGAGTCCCTTTTTAAATACATGCACGTTTACATAGACTTTTTTGTTTAAGCATTCAGACGACTTTTTGATAATTAATTGTTCAAAGCTTTTTGTTTGTTGATCCGTAGCAGTGTTCCAATAAAGTAATTAATTTTTAATTCAATCGGAAAGCTTAAATCAAATTTATGTAGAAGGCAATCAAGAATAAAATTCCTCGAGAAATTTTTCCCGGGGAAAAATTCCAACTAATAGCAAGTAATAGGGAAAAAAATTCTAATATAAAAAATTATAAATTTCTCGCGAAATTTTATTCATAATTGCCCTGATAGTCTAGAATATGTTTCTATGGTTTAACAAATAATTTCCGAAGCTAGCTATTTTTTAGGACATCAATTACTGCAATATTTAAACTATTGCAAAATAAATAATGTTACAACGTGGTGATTCAATAATTCTCATATTTTTCTAAAAACAGACTGTGTTAAAACTTTTTTTCAAATGCTTAAACAAATCGGCGTTAAGCCGTTTAGCCGCCGCCGCCGAAAATATTTGTCTTTCAGCCGCCGCCAAAATTTTATGCTCGGCTTGATACTCTGGTTACCAATTGACAGAAGCCAAAGAAACTTCAGAGTTGTGAATGCTCAACAGTTTTATTGTCTGGGCACGGAATAGATAAAAAGTTTGTCCGTTATTGGACTTCAGCCAGTTGATCGCCTGATTAAAGTGGCAGAAGTAATACGACTCCCGGAACCAAATTGACCTTGCCGAAAGTGAGAATGAAACCCTTAATTGAAATAATTCCTATGAACAGTGCACACACTGTAAAACTAAACATGCTAGAGGATGTACCCCAAGCTACAGCTCTACAAAAATAACAGAAAGAACGGGGACACATGGAAGGAATATTGAATCATCTTATTAAGATATTTTTAGTTGAATAATAAAAATAAATTTAAACTTCTTAAAAAAATTTGTAGATTTTTAACAAAACAAAACAAAAAACAATGGAGTACGAAAGTTATAAATAAGCTTTGACATTATCACAAGAAAACGAAATGCGAAAATAGTCAAATCACTTGATGACTTTCACAGACCTAGTACTAAGACTTGGAACTAAAAAATTATTCCTGTGCCATATTCTTATTCAATTAAAAAACTTTTAAGTTTTATTAATTTTAACAATTAAAGTTATTTATTTCCTTGATCGTATATACACAGAAAAAAATACTTTTAATATTTGAATACGAAAATCGTTGATTCAATAAAAAAAAATCTTTTGATTTTTCTGTAATAACGACTTGTGTGTGTGTGTATTTGTGTGTGTGGATGAATGTCACATTTTTCAACCAGGGTTGTAAGATTTTTCCGACCTATTTCGCCAAATTGATTTTAAAAATCGCCAAAATTCCCCAAAAATCAGTTCGTTTTCAGTAGTTTTTCTTAGTAAATATTTGATAATCAATTTATTTTTTTTACTTTTTTAATATACATTTTTTTTAAATGGTCGTATCAAAATTTATCAGAAAATCGCCAAAATTAGAAATAAAATCGCCAAAAATCATTTTTTGTAAATTTTTTGCATCCAAATTCAAAACGCATTAATGAATATAATTAATATAAGAAAAATCATCAAAATCAAATGGTTTTAACTTTTTGCAGACGAGTATTGGTAGGATTTATTTTTGAAACAAACTATTTTCCTCAATCAGAAAATCGCCATATCTGACAGCCCTATTTTCAACCCCTTCTTATTTGTTTTTGCTTGGTTGCGATAATAAAATGTGTTTGGGATGTGTCTCTTGACAAATAGAATAACGTACTTACCACTCAGCTAAAGAGCAAATCAATTCAATTTTGATTAACGAAAACACGCAAAACATGATTTTTTACGTTCCTTGTACATGTGCGCATTGCGTTGATATACATAATTTAAAAATAACTTTGTTGAGCAAAAAAAAACAAAAGCACGACGTTTTTCGACTTCTTGTCGGGATTCACACGTATAGAGCACGAGCAATAAAAATTTACAACAACAATAGCATATGACCGCGTTGAGTCAATCAACAAGCAATATAAACAACAACAAACTATTGATAATGTATTATTTAAGTTAATGACATACATACATATATTATTGAAATTAAAAATTTTATTCAATAACATGGTTTTATTGAAAATAATTCGAACAATAACTTAGTGTGTTTCTGAAATGCTTCCTTCTGTTTAAATAAATAATATTTACTTTTTCCTTCACAAACCTGTTCATTCTTTAACTATACAATCATTAGCTTTATCGTTGATTATCTACTTTTTTTATTTATTTATGTTTTCTTTAAAGTGAACAGTTCGAAACTGTAAAAAATGTTCTTGCACAAAATGTGATTACGGTAATTCACACTATCATACTCACTCACCTTTAGCTGTATTGTGTTAAGGAGTAAAACTTTTTATCTGTTGTACCATAATATTATTGCATTTATATTGCCAACAATAAACCATTTGATATTGTTGATATTTCTATAACAGTTACCTGCGTTCTCATTGGAGTCACTGTTTGCATTGGAGATGGCAGCGTAAGTACGAATATTTTGCACTCACGGTCATAAATTTCTCCATACTACGATATCATATCTTTCATATGGATTGAGATAATGGTAACATTTTCAAAAACTTTTTCCTTAACTTGGCTGAATTTATGTGAGCATCAATAAAAAAATGCACACGTTCTCGTCACTAGTGAACAGTCTGTAGCGTATGAAGAAATGTTTAATTTTTATTTCTTTTGTGTTGTCTTTTATACGTTTCCTTTCTTGTTAAATCAAAAAAGTACTTAAGTGTATTTTAAATACTTCTACTGTTGCTTGTTGTAATAAAAACATCACTTTGAATGAATAAGAAAAAAGATGCTCTTATGTGCTAAATATAAATAAACTCTTTAGTAAAAAAATGCCTGCAGGCAACAGGAGCTTCTTATTTTCTAATCTCTTTCATTCTTATTTACGAGCAAGATGAAAATTCTTGCAACACAACAGACATATTAACATCTTAGGTGAGTTCTTAAGGTTTGGTGAGTGTAAAAGGAAATTACAAAAAAAATATATTGTATATGTTTCATAAAATTAACACTTTCAAATGAAATGACTTGACAAATCATTTAAATGATACTCGTATAGAAATTTTTAGAATAAAAATTGCGACTTTAAATTTAAACGCTGTAATACTGAAATATGTAAAAACTAAATTTTGATTAAATTCGTCACTAATAAATAGTTTTTGCGAGAATTTTTATCAAATTAAACGAATTTTAAAAAATTTATTTTCATTGCAACATTATATTTGCTCAACATGCATGCCAAACAACAATTTTGCCGCACAATTTCATTCAATATGCAAATTTGCTGTAAAATTCATCTAAACAAACATTCACGGTGGTTTGTCTGACAACAAAACTGTTTCAGTAGTTGAGTTTTATTATGCGCTTCAGTTATTAACAAAACATTAAGTTCCATTTTAAATATTGTGCTATTTTCATTTGAACGTGTATCTTTTTTTATTTATGATCATTTAAAGAGCCGGTATTAAGTTTACTTCTCAAATTACACACCATTAGAGAATGTTGAAAGGAGTTTGTAAGAAATTTTTTGTATATTTTTGGCCTGGTGCACATGCAAAAAACTAAATTTTCTCAACACTTTGTTTTCTTAAAATTATGATGTAAAAGCAATGATATATATATATGAATTATATTTAAAATCTAATTAAAATCTAATCAGCCCCAATAGGTATTCATATTTTTTTATCGTTGTGCTTTAAAATCATTTATTACAAGAAAATATTTTTCTTTTAGAAGCAGAGAAGAAAAAAATCATCAAAATATGATGGAAGTCTGGAATAATTTGATTTTGTTCGAAGCGTGACCAGGTTATTTGTGGCAGGATTAGAAACTATTGTTTCATTATTACTAATACTATCGTTTGTAAAATCAATGAATTTATTTTATTCATGTGAAAATAAATAAAGGAAGTATTTGTTCTCTATAGTTTCATGGCAGAAATAACAAGCTCCAAATACGTTCAAGAACAAAAATTATATATACATACATATGTATGTATGTATTTACATTTTCAATTAATTAATCTTTTTGTTTAACTTCTTGGAAACATAAAAGTTATTGTGGCCGTATGAGTAATATAAATTGTATTATTAACATTACTCATACGTAATGTTTGCGATAACTTACATATCGTCACCTAAAATCCAAAAGGACATAAAAACAACAAATTCAAAATAAGACATTTTGATTGATTATGATCTGATTAACCAAAATACATCTTTCCTTAAGAATTTTATTAATTACCCAGTAAAAAAAGAGACTCCAAAAAAGTCATGAAAATGTAGAGTTTGCGATCTGGAAGTAGTGAACATTTGATCGGATCTAATGATTTTTACATAGGGTTGTCATTGCAAGAAGTTCTCTTTTTCGATGCCTGGTCACTGAATTGGAAGCGATATTAAGAAAAATTCCCTTTTTTGTGTTCTATGATAATATTTTCATCTAGGAAAAAGGGTAAATAGTTGCCTTTTTAATAATTCGTTTTTTTTTATACGAATTTAAGCCCGAAACAGTGTTTTCATGTAAATTTAAGCAAATAACTTTTAAATTTTAGACTAAAAATAATTCATAAATTTCTTTAAAAAAATAAATTTTTTTTAAATTCTGGTGAGTATTTTCTAACACTATGGAGGAGTTACAAGGTTTTGTGTGACTAAAATAAGCTTCTACATGGTTTTTTTGCTCACTCTCGGCAAATTAAAAATATCGATTTTTTGGAAGCAATGAAAATGTACTTCCGCTAGAATGACTTCCATTTTTTTTCACTGGGTATGGAAGTGGTCTAAGTCATATATTTAATTGGTCCAGATATTTAATAGATTACATTTAAACAAATCAAAAATTATGTTTATATTAGACAAAATTTTAATTTAGAGTCCTACTCATCTCGATTAATATCAATTTATTTAATATTTATTAAATACTAATTGAAGTTTTTTAAGATTTATTTCATTTCATAAACAAAAATTCATATGATTTAGACTTTCATAACTATTGGAAAATATGTTAATAAATACCGGTTTTGTTCATTATGCAATTTGCACCTAACAAATAGATAGTTTTAAATGTATAAGGTTTTCTTCTTCTCCGGTAAAAAAAAGTAAAAGTTATACTTAAGGCTTTTTGTATTTTATGTGACGATATGTACATATCGCTCACTGACTTGAACAATGTTTAAAGTTTCCAATTTACACACAACTTAATGGTAAAAGACAATTTTAACCTTCTCCCAAGTCTTACATACAACAAATTTTTATGAAATTTTTAAACAATATAAACAATGATATGAGGACTAAAGGCTGCATTATTAATCCAAAGTAAATGAACGATATGTACATAAGTCCACATATCATGTTCCTTCCTATGTGTTTTTAATTTGTTCTACTCTTATGCACTGCAAGTTTTGCAAATTGTAGAACAATTAGAATGATTAAACCAAAAATATGTATTTTTATTTATTAATAAGAAGAATTGCAACAAAAGAGATTCATGGAATGTGGTTTCAATAAATTATTTTGTTGCTCGTAGCATCAAGTTTTGCTAAATTTATTGGAAACTGTTTAGAGGAAAAATCAAATTGAGCTCAAATGAATTTTACTAAGAAAACGTTGTGTCGAATGAATATCGCTTGTCGTCTGCATTGATTCAATTCACCTTTATTAATAAATCAAAGAAACATAATTGAAAATTTACTTTTAATTAATTTATTTGACACAACACATATGTATGCTCTCATGTCATAAATTTCAATTATTTTTTTTTCTCGTTCATTGTTAATTGTGTTTCACACTCACACTCATAAATAAATGAACAATAAAACACACATAAATATTTCATAAAAGTACTCGTATGCACGTGTGTGTAGTATTTATTATAAATATTTGCGGATACCAACATACTCTGCCACGTTTTTAGGAAATTATCAAAACAAAAGCAATGTGAAAGTGATTAATGTTGAATACAAACAAACATTCTGGAGTTTCTGGGGGAAAAAATGGAAAAGAAAGCTGGATAGCCGAATGTTTGATGTCAGGAAGCAAAAGGTCAGAGACCAGTAAAAATAAATTGAGGAAACTTCTCTTTATTTTATTTATTTTAATAACTTCAATTTATGAAGCAAAAGTTCAAACAAAAACAACAGATTGAAATTATTAGTACAAAAAATTTAGTTTAAAAAATTTATAAATAAAATTTTGACCCAAACAAAATGAAGAAATATAGGAAGTGCATTTTATAATGGTTTTTTTTTATCAGAAGCCATATACAATATTTAAAATTAATTAAATCAGAATAAATTCACTCTCTTAAACGAGAAAACAAAAAAGCCAAACAGGTGCAATTTTTTTTTTGGTTAACTAAAACCAATTTGTGCACTAATATATAAAATGATTAATAATATTTTAACTTTTGTGGCATAATTTTCTTTTTTATGTGAAAGGCAAACACAAGACGAATTCATACCAGATGATCTGAATGGTTAAGGTGACAATTTTCGCCGCTTGTAATTTGAATATCTTTCAGATGCAGTGTTGCCATATTTATTTTTCAAGTCGAGCAAAAAAAAATTTTTTATTAAAATTCTTTTTTTTTGTTATTTTATTGAAAGAAAATATGCTAAAACTTATTTCGTTTCCAGTGAACTATTAGATAAGGCTAAAAAAGACAAAACATTTACCCCCATATGCAAAAAAATTAACGTGTGCTTCAAGTGTACGTTAAACCAGATTTTGTATGGAAATTGTGTGTTAACGTACAATTCAAGCACACGTTAATTTGAGTAGTTTAGTCAAAAGTCCCCTCAATAATATAATAAAAGTACCAAACGTCAGTTTTTAAAAATCTTATTTTTAGCTAAGAAATCATTTTGGTCGTTTCAGCACGTCTAAATCCTTCAAAAATAATATAAATCTTCACATATGGTGACACTGTTCAGATGTCAACGTAAAATTTTCAGCATATTTTTCCAAAGCGAATTGAAGCAAGTCTTCTTTACATAAATATGCCTTGGACAAACGCATGTTTTCTAAATTTTATTTACTTCTAAATTAAGGAAATCACAAAATGTATAATCTTTTATTCAACCAAATTTTTTAAGTTCCCAATACTTCGTTCCACTGTTGCTTTGTTTGCATCTCTTTTAACTCACGCATTACCGGAAATATTAATATATGTATTTGATACTCGAATTCCGTTGCATTAATGATTGCCTCATTCGGAGAAAACGAGTGCAATCAAAAAATATTTCTCATTTTTGTTCGTGAAGTGATAAAAAATTGTGAAAACACTTCGCCAATAAATGTTAAATGTACATATGATTAACTAGCGAAATCGGTTGCCACACAGTGTGTCACAAATGACAAGATTTAAATAGTTTGGAAATATATACACATATATCTAAAATCGAGGAACTTTCAACAAATCCTTATTATTTTTTTTAAGTACTTTAGCAAAAACAAAGAAACAAACAAACAGCAATCACAAGCAGTTGTCTACTTTTAATCGCTTTTATAAATCACTACATGACATTTGAAGCATAAAACAACAAATTAGAAAAACATTTAAAATAGATTTTAAGAACAAAAGTAAAAATAAAGAAGAAATACAAAATAAAAGAAATTCAAAAGAAAATAAAAGAAATACCGTAAAATAGTAAAACAAATATCGGTTTATTTTATCTGCTATTAGCTTAAACAACAACAAGAACCAACAACAACAACAGCCAACAATAACATCAATAACGTGGATTTGTAGCACACATTCAGCAAGTGTTATTTATCCTTATTTTGTAAGAAAATACAAATATAAAAGTGAGTCTTGCAAAAGTTCGACCTTTAAAGGTTCGACAAATAATACATTGCATTGGAGCATTTGAAGGCCGGAAACATACATGCATACATACATGCATACATACATGCATACATACATACATACATGCATACATACATATGTATATAAGTAAATATACACAAAAAGTGATTTATATATTGTTATTAAAAAAAAGCTACATTGGCAATGAAACAAAAAACAATTTATTAAAATAACAAAAATTTAAAAAAAAAATATTCAACACACACATACGTTTATACACATACATATATTGCACATGTTTGTGTATTTGATGGATTTTTCTGTAAAGATTTATGTGTCTAAAGAAAAAGCTTCTGTATCAAAAAATGATTTAAAAATCATTTTTGGCATTAGAACTAATGTGAAAAATAAAATGGCTAGAAACAAAGAAGTACCGAATCAACACAATGAGTTGGACACTATTGTGTAAAGTATTGAAGCATACCTTAGGGAGCTTAGATCTTTTTAAGGGCATTTAGGAAAAGCTTTTACTGTCGTGTTGTACATATTTTGTTTTTATTCGTGTTAGAACAGAAAAGAAAGGAAAAACTATTGAAGTGTGTCTCTAACTCAAAAAATACTTTATTTATGTGAGTATATATGTATGTATGTATATACAAATCGATTTTGTGTATATTCAAATTCTTTTATTCATATATCGCCCATTTAGTTGAACAATGTCATAACTCAAAAAACAGAGATTTTTTGGTAATCATGCGGAATTAATCCTCGTATCGTAGTGAGCATTTCATACAAGTATCTTGTATACTTAAGTCTTGGGTGAAAAATTTAATTTGCTTTTTCCATTAAGCTTTGCGTTTCCTGTAAGACTAACTTAAACTTAACTTACAAATGCGATTTTATAATTAGCAGACATGTTCTGAAAATCATATTTTTCAAATCATGTGATTTTAAAAGAAATAATGGTCAAGCAAATATTTTTTAAATTTTTTTTTAATTTATTGTATATGACTTTAAAAACATCGCAAGACCATTATTTCCGGAATATGGATGTATGTGACATCATGGAGTTCGTCGTCATATATGTATGTAGCTATCTAGCAATATGGAAAAAGTGCTTAAGTCATATTTGACTGTTTTGCAGTAGAGCACTTTTAAGCGTGCAAGTCTATTTTCCGAAATTTAAATTGGAAAATTCTCTGCTATCCTTTATTTTTTTAAGCAAACATCGTTCTACACACTGTAAATAATACATTCAAGTCGAAATATACCGAAGTATAAGCTAAATTAAGCTAGTATTATAAATGGCACTAGAAATCTAAAAAAGATAAACCGCAATTGATTGTGCTGTAACTTCGTGGAAAATCGCACAAATCAATTGAGAATTCGCCCAGAAGTGCGATTCACTAAATTTTTTTTAACGATAATCGCATCGTTAAAATAATTATAACGAAAATTTATCCAATTTGCTATTCAGTAACATTTTTAACGATATTAGCTGTAGGTTATGTACTGTTAATTTTATCGGCAAAAATCAACAGAAAATATCAGCCGCGTACTATCGTTAAAAATAAGTTTCAGAATCACACAATCGTTAGGGAAAATGTATAGACAAAGATTACGATTGTTGGATCGTTAAAAGTTACTTAAACGTACCACAGGTGTACTTCCGAATATGCAGATTACGTAGGCACCATTTACTTAAAATCAGCACATCTCGATTTAACCACTTTTTCCTTTTTGCCACAGATATTGTTCTTTTTCTATTGTATACTCGCCTCTTTTTAAAAGGAAAACTATTATTTACTTCACCTTTAAAATATTAGTAAGTTTAAAACTTTAAACTCGTTTTCTGTAACACGATTTTTACTAACAATTTTTATTATTGACGTTTTATATAAGTCTGATTACTAATAGCGTTAACTATTCTAGGAAAAAATTTAACATTTATTGCACTTTTCAATATAAATTCGCAATAAAATGGTTTTTGTAAAAAGTGAATGTATTAGAAATTATTGTATTATCCCTTGCGAGCGTAAATTTTTACTTTAAACCACAACTAAATTGTATTTTTCTTAATAAAAAAATTTTGCACTTTTTCTGGAAAAGTAAATGTGTATCAGAGATCCGCAATGAATATTGTTTTTGCTATTCAAATTGACTCATGAAATGTTAAATATAAATACGTAATACTCTGATGTACGCACACTGTCAGTGACATTAATTTATTAAATAAGTTGAAATAAATATGAATGCGACGTTGACATTCATATTCATACCACACTTAGACTTACAAAGCACCTCAGTTTGTTTTCTAATTTCAGGAAAGTACTTCAACTACTCGCATTGATTTATCTCTTTTAGCTCATGTATATGTTTATTTAAAAGTTTAGTCAATTCCAGAAAAAAAATCAAACAACAATAAGCAACAGAGAATCAAACACAACCTCGTATGCGAATTTCGTATTGTGAGTCATACTTATTTATTTTGCATCGTCCATAGGCATTGAGTTAAGAGAGTCGAAATCAATAACGTCATAAATGTTGCTATGTATGAGTTCGATGCTCACTTCAAACTTTCGAGTGAATATGTTTCATAGACTACATTGCAATAAATATGAGTTCATATTGCGTACTAGAAATTATAAGTCATATTTAACTCTACTCACTTTTTCAATACTCATTTCTGTTCTCTGATGTGTATGTAACAATACTGCAAATTCTCTAAATTTCACAAATAAAAACTGACTTTAATGTTGAATGTTCATACCATTTTGTTAATATTATTTCAAAGCACACACACACAACAAACAAACAATATTTATCTCGAAACAATATTTCTTATTTATTTAAGATCAGTTTAAATAACACCAGGTAAACTTAAAGAAGTCAGGCATGAAATGATATGATGATACATATATCATAAAATATTAAGGATTGAAATTTATGTACATATGTATTTGCACACGTTCATTTGTGTTGTAAGCAAAACAGTTTTTGCTTACAACTGCACAAAACCAACCAATAATTGAATAAATATACATTTAATTACATACATACACATGTATGTATGTACACACATATATGTGCATAAATAACATCAACTCAAATGAAAATATCAAAACTGAAAGCATTTATCTCATTAGTCATGTTTATTGTTGTAATAATGCAAGAACATTAATATTGTTACAGCACTAATTTTCCTGGAGAAAATATTGAATCATTATTTATCATCAATTGTTTGTTTTATATTAATTATAAAGTTATCCTAATGTTTGAAGCGAATTACATGCACGGGCAAACTGAATTATACATACATAAAATGCAGTAAAAGTTTCAGTTTCCAGTGCATTTAACTGATTATGCAAGAAATAAATTTCATAAACCCGTAAAGTATTACTACTGCTTGTCTTAAGAAATGCAAATTCTTACACAGAAAAAAATTCCTGCTATAAGGACGTTGAAATTAAAAAAACAAATATTAATTAAATTGATTAAAAATTTAATTTAATAAAAATTTAATTGACTCAATAAAATACTTTATTGATTTTTATTTATTTTTTCTTCAATTAAACGTGTTTTTTTCTGTGTATAGACAAACTCAAAATAATTGACTGAGAATTACAAGACAATCAAAGTAGGATAAGAAACTTTTTTAAATAAACAATATTCTAGTTGTCAACATCGGCGTCACGTCAATACTATACTTAAATCGGTGCTTTTCTACTCTCTCTCTCTCTCTCTCTCTCTCTCGATAGAAATTTTGTGTTAAGCGGCCCATACACTACAACAGCATGCACGCACAATCAAGCGATTGAGCATTCATGCTCGAAGCACACATTATACCAACAAGCTGGTACAATATTCATTTTTTACAAAATTGCGGTAAGGGTGGTTATGAATAGTGACACAGTTTTTGCTACAATTTATTTATTTTTTTTGGTCTATGGACAAAAAATTCTTACAATTACTATTGGTATGTTGTTAGAATTAGCAGCTATGTATAACTATAGAGCTAAAATTCTCTTTTCCATTGAAAAAAATTATATTTCAATAAATTATATTTTTTAAATGCATGTTTACTCCATGAAAACTTTGCTCAACTGAGCTAATTTCACCATATACTACACCAGCAAGCTTGTACCATCAGCAAAATATCAAACTCTATTTGACATCACTACAGCAACATGTACAATCACACAAAATGCCCATACACGACCCAACCGCTGGCACAAACACTTGATTGCGCATGCATGCTGTTGTAGTGTATGGGCCGCTTTATTGAAGATATATTTTTATTTCTTAAGGCAAAGAAAATAGCATTAGCTGGTCAATAGCATTCAGTTGTTTTCGATTGACGTTACATCTATGTTGACAACTGGAATCAGGGTAATTATTCATCATGTGTTGTATATTCAACTTTTCCACTACCGTTTTGAATTGTGGTTAAAATCTACTGATGAGTTGCTTAAGCAGCAACAAGGCCACAAATCAAATTTTTGAATTCGTATTCATTTCGACACGCATTAAATAAAAATAAGAAATTCCAATAGAAGTATATACTCTTTTTTTTAAATAACATGTTAGAAATTTCACATGTAATGAAAATTCCCCATCAATGGCAAATGTTTAATGTATTCAACATAAACTGACTGGTTTTGATTACAATCAAAAATTTGTTTTATTTTTTGCTATTTACTTTTAATCCTGCGACTACACTCCCGAGTTTTTAACTGAATAATTTTTTATATACACATTTCTTTATGTTTGTGTATTACCGGTTGCTTGTTTTCCAATTTCCCAAAGAATTTTTTAATTTCCATTTGTTTGCAAATAAAAAAGAAATTATTTCTATTTTTCTTCACAACTACGTTCTATTAAAAACTGAAAATGAAACTGAAAGGAAACTTGGTGAAGCCGTACAATAACAACAAAAATTATCTAAATGAAAAAATGGAAAAAGTTTAGTCACTAAATAACATCACCGCTGATGTGTAAAAAAGTTTATGATGTGAAAATTTCGGTGATAAAATATATTCAACAACAACAACACAAACACATACACACAAAAAAAATTCTGAAAATATTTCGTAGAAAAAGAAATTAAAACAACTTCAAGGGAGAAGACATTTAAGACCTTTTGACGGAAAAAATAATAAAAATAACAAATAAAAGGACGACAAAATTCAAATCTAAAACAATGAAAGAAAAGAACGAGAAAATACAAGACGACTTACTCAAGTTGCTTTACAAATATATATATTCATATTAGGTCGAGAAAAGAATTCTTTCCCTAGCTTACATCTGAGCGATACTTGCTCGCTTAATTTTTTTTATTATTTATTTGATTTATAGAAGTATTTTATATGAAAAACGTGTGTTTAAGTTATCAACCCAATTATGAATATTCCTCGGGGAGTTTTTTCTCTTCTTTATCATTTATTGTCGAGAAATAATCCTACTATTCTAAATAGCCAGGGAATAAGCAAATACGGGGGAGAGAATAAAATCTGCATCAGCTGTTTAATGTTTTCATTTTATTCTGCACTAACGCAAGAGTTCAATAATAGAAAAAAAATAAAAATTTTATGTTTTCATTTCCAATGAGAATGTGTGTTAATATAAATATCTTTTTTTGCTTAAATAAAAATAAAATAAATAGCGTAACCATTTACACGCATGCGGAATAAATTTATGATGAGGATATAGTGCTAAAACTTTCCATGTGCAGACTCGAATGGATTAAATCCCCAATTAATGTATATACAAAGGAAATTTTATTAAAATTTTCTTATCGGTCCTGATATTACATGGAAATGAATCTGCCATTTGCCTGCCTATTATGTTAACTCAAAGGCACCTTTGAAAATTTTAGAATTTTACTGTTTTTTCTGAAGGCAGAAGTAGTAGTTCATGTTTTTGAAGTTGATGTGCGCAGGCCTTGGATAAGAATGCCTACAACAAGATAAAAATATAACATTCCGCTGCTTATTTAAACTTTTTATTTATTTGATTTTAAAATTTTTGCATTAGTTAGTTCCTTTTAAAATGTTTGGGGAGAAAACTCTCAAAAAATTCTCCCTCCCCCTCATATTAAAAATATACCTTCTTTTTCCAGGACAATTTTTAATTCATAATAGGAGGAATGGGAAAAGGGAAAATACTCCCGGAGATTTTTTATTCATAAATGGGCTGTAAATTTTATTTATAAAATTTAAATCATTAACACTTGTAGCGAATGTAAGTGAATACTCGTACAACATTAAATAACATCCATTCTAGAAATTTATCATCTTGAAGTTGAAGCAATCGCATCAACTGCTCTAATCTAATATTCTCTCTTTTACTCTCGAGTTGCACTCAAACCAATGAAAAAGAAAAGAACTTATTGTTGCACTTCCTCCTATTTTTTTTTGCATAATATCTATGTAACTAAATTATAACAAAATTATAAAGAAAATACAATGCAAGTCAACATATTAGAAAATATTTATAATAAAAACAACTTAAATTTTTAGGAAAATTAAAAAAAAAATATACAACCACACATACATACATATGTACATACTAGAGATGATCGAAACTGTGATTTTTTAAGAATGTTGCTCCTTGTGAACGTGATTTCTAAATCGCTGTTCACTTAAAATGTGCCTGTGATCACAGTTTAGCAGTATTTTGTTTGTAGCAGTTTTGTTATTTTGAGAAAAAACTAATAAGAAGAGCAACAGTGATATTAAACAGTGACTGTGATCGCGGTTTAACACGTTTCAGCTCTTCTGCTGTAAAATTGTGTACTAATATTAGTGTTTTGAAATACTAATAAGAATAGCGACAAGAACAAACAATTAGCAATCATCCCCATGCAAATATTGATAATTGTCGTATAAGAGGCAGAGAGACAATAAAATTGCAAAGACAAAAAAAGGAGATCTGTACATAGTTACCAGCAAAGGCGATTTCACGATTGAAAAGATGAAGCTATAAAAAAAATTAATGTGTTAGCTTTATTTAGTGTAAAGTAAGTATACAAGAACAATCACAATTTGTATGAAAGAACTATATTTTCAAAACCTGTTACTTGATAAAATCAATCGCAGTTGTGATTAGTGATTTTTCAATCGCTGTGGAAAAGTAACAGGTTTCAAAATATCGCTCAACTCTAGTACATACATATCGTTACCTTAAGAGAGAATGGCCCTAACTCATTATTTATTTGAGATCGAGTTTTTTATATATTTCGATAGAACAAATCTAATGTATCAAAAAATTCTCAAAACATTTAGATTTCAAAAAAAAATAATGGGATTAGGGCCTTTCTATATTAAGATAACGATATATACTACACATTTTGTTCAAAGTATTTGTGGCACAGTTGTCAGCAGCAACATTGTTCTTTGCAAATCTTAATTATTTCTTGATGTAATCAATTCATTTTAACTAAACAAATAAAAAAATCTACAAGCACGCTGATTGTAATATTTTATCTGTGGCAAAAAGGAAAAAGTGCTGAAGTCAAATTAAGCTAATTTCGCATTAATGGTACCTCCGTAACCTGTATATTCAAAAGTACCACTGGTAAAAGATCTCAATTAATTTGTGTGATCTTTCAGGAAGTTATAGCACTATGACTTGCGACTTATCTTTCCTAGACTTCTAATCTCATTTGGAATAATAGCTCAAGTACGTTTATACTTTGGTATATATCAAATTAAATGTATTACTTATAGTGTGTAGAACGATGTTTTGGTTACAAAAAATAAACCTTAATAGAGAATTACCCAATTTAACTGTAAAAGAAATAAATTTCTGAAAATCTACTTGAACGCTAAAAAGTGTTCTGCTGCAAAACAGTAAAATATGACTTAAGTGCTTTTTCCTTTGTAAAAATAGGTAAATCTTTCTCAGATAGCGCAAATTTATCAATTTTACTTTTTCGCTGCCATTTATATTCAAATACATCTTACAACAATTATTACAATCGGCAGGCAGCATTCGTACGAATTATCCGACAGATTTTAAAACAGAGTAAAAAAGCATCGACAAGATGTACAAAAGTATGTACAATGAATGGAATAATAGCGTAAAGCAAATATGTAATAAGTAGAAAAGTAATTATACTGCTACTTCAAGGTTTTCATTACTTTATAATTTAATACATACAGACACATTTTGTTCATCGTGCGCTCTGCATGAATCTTTACAACACATTTAATTTTCTTTTAATACTTGAGTTTTATCGGACATATTTTTCCTACTTGCGTTTATGTATGTAAATACCAAAGAGTTGTAAGTCCCGCAACAATACACTTTAAATTGAACTTTTTTTCCATTAAAATTTAACAATAATTGAATTTTTTCTACTATAACTTTTGCACTTACATATAAAACTTTAGTGGGAAAATTAATATCGAAAATCATGTCAGCTACGCCTTTTTAACGTTGTTAACTCATTATTAAAATCTATTAAATTTTTATAAGCAAATTTTACAACATGTCATTTGACAAATTGCTTATTTCATTCATTTGAACACGTTCAACAAAAGAAAAAATAACCATAATAACAAAACCATACATACTATGAAAGGACAATAACATTTGAGTGTACACAACATGAATGCATAATTAATAATACATATATATACACATACATATGTACATATATAAAAAAACATATTCTTTTTTAGTAATTTACTGGCATGAGTATGTTAAAGTTACTGCTAATTTAAGTTTCTGCTTTTTATAGCTTTTTATTAAAAATATATTTTCATATAATTGAAACCGTTATTTTATAACACAATTCTATTGTCTATTTTGCTCACGATAAATTCAATTATCTGCTGTTTCTTTTTTCCAAATTAATTAATTTTAATATTTGCGTTTATAAAGCTGATTAAAAAAAAATTTATTTGTTTTTGTATCCTTGAATGTTTCAATTCACTTACATATTTATTTTATTTCACGGCATCACAAAAAAAGGTCGCTTTTGTTGCACTCCAGGGAAATTCCGAGAATGTTAGAAAAACCCTGCTTTCTTAAATTCTCTAACTCTGTAATTCGAAACGTAGTACGAGTATATAAAAAATTTAAATTTAAGGGGTTTGTCCAACGATGTTAAAGTTCAAAATAAAATGTATTTTTTATCTCTTATTTTATCCTACAACTTTTCTTTTTATTTTATTTATTTTTTTCGAATGGGCCAGCTGTAGTTTTCAAGAATGAGCCAATGAGCTGTGAGTAAAGCGCAAATTTTTGCTTTCGATATCGAACCAAATTTCGAAATATTTCCATTTACTTTATTATATGAAAATACTTTGAAATTTCAATCGATATCGAATATCCTAATTAGCACTCTGATCAACTCGCACTCTTTTAATCGAAGTTTAGATTTTTTGTGTGACTATTTATATCATTTCTCGAAAGATAATGCGAATAAAGCACGATGGTGAACTGTGTAAAAAAAATATTTTTTACAATGGGACTAAATGTACAAATGTACCGAGTCATGAAGTAAAATATGCAAATTAAAAAAAAAACATTAGATTGTCTTCGAATTTACGTACTGTAAGAAAAGAAAGAAAGCTTTAAAAGTCGCACTTTTTAAATTGCCAATTGAAGTGCAGCTTTAACCTGCTTAACATCTCGAATTTAGGTAGCAACTTAAGTTTTATAAATAATCCGCTGATTTTATGCAAATATTATATAAAATTAAAGAGATTTATATCGGTGGCAAAAAGTAAAAAGTCGACATAAGCCAATTTTGAGTTAATGGCACTCCTGTAATCTTGATATTCAAAAGTACCTCCTATAAAAGTCTAAATTTTTTTTTGATATTTTTCAGGAAGTTCGCAGCAAAAAATTTCAAAAAAGGTAATCGGGTTTGGAATTAAGCATTTTTGGTGGAAGCTCTTCCCTACTGGATTACCAACTTAATGATTTTAACAAGGCGTGTGACAAGTACTAACTTGTTTTATTTGGCAACTTGTTCACGTAATCTATTTAATCTAAAAAAATCATTCTCCTCATTTAGCAATTTGTACATCATTTTTTTAATTTTATAATAATAAATAATAATAATAATAATAATAATAATGTGATTTGTAAGCGAGTAATGAAATTTGTTAATCAGAAAAGTAAGTCATTATATGGCAAGTAGTTCTGATAGTAAAATGTGTAATTTTTTACTGGTTATAGCTTAATTAATTAATTGGTGCTTATCTTTTTTGGACTTATACTCTCATATGGAATTAATTTATATTACTTTGCTATATATTTCAAAATTTAATGCATTAATTACAGTATTGAAAACAATGTTTTATTAATAAATATAAAAAAACGAAAACCGAATTTTCCAACTTAACTGCATCACAAATAAATGTCTGAACATTTTTTTTAATTTTGTTAGACCATCCACAAATGTGAACGTAGCCTTGGGCAATTGTAGGTGTGTAAATATGTTGTCACATGTTTATTTACTTTATTGTATATGAAAAGAATTTAAGATTGCAACCAATTAAAAGACAAACATCTCAATTTGAACGTCATTCATACTCAGCATAAATTGTAACTCACACTCTCATATTCACACTTTTTATGCTTTATTCCACCCTTAACCCTTTAGAGGTCATACGATTTGAGTATTTAAGGTTTTTTCTTTTAGTTCATTTGGTGCAAAAGTTTTCAGAATATTATTTTCAATCGGCCAAGTTCTGTATTCGGAGAAAAATCCTTTCAGACAAATAAATATTACTTTTTTATTTGTTCAGTTTCACCATCTTTTAATTAATTTACATGCATCTGTCGGCCCTTAGAGGTTTATGAACATGAATGTGTACATACATGTGCATACATAAAATTCTTCATATAAAGGGTGATTCTAGATGTGCAGCATTGGACAATTGTAAGGCTTCATTATAACAGTGTGCAACACCAAAATTATTCAGAGGCTCTCATGTACCAATTCTCTTTTTTTCGGTCCATAGAGAACGAAAATAGCTTTGGTTTTTTTGATCACTTCGGAAAGTGATTTTATAACGGTAAATATGGATAAAAACTGTTTTTTAGAATTTCAAATTGAGAGAACCATACCTTCTTTGTTTCCCAATGGATTTCTATTAATTATTTCTATTATTATTCAAAGAAGCTGATATTATCTTTCAAACAAGACATATTTTTTGTAAATCGGTCAATAAATGGCTAATTTATAGTGGTTGAAGAGAACGAAAATACTATGGACCCCAAAAAAAGAGAATTAGTACATGAGAGACCCTAAATAATTTTTTTCTCAACTTTTGTATCACAGTGTAATTGTTCTAAATAAATTTCGAAATGAAGTACTGGACTATCCATGAGCACACTTAAATAAATGTCAAGAGCAGCTCTTTTGAGTTTTATTACCACAATATTATTTTATTATTAAGTTGTGGGTTGGACATTCGCATGTATTTCGTAGTTAACTAAGTCAAAGCTTTTCACTTAGGTTTGGAAAACTATCGATGGCAATATCGGTTGTATCGATAACTAACTTTTTTTGGGACTATCGATGTTTTAATTTTGCAATCGATTAATACTTGAAAATAATCGATATTTTTAGTCACTATCGATAGTGAATAGAATATGTTGCTTTATATAAACGAAAATAACTGAATGACGGGAAAATTTCTTCCGCTGATCTTCTTACTTCTTTTTCATAAAATTTTTTTAGGTTTGTTATTTATTGAACTGACAGATAAAATTCTATTCTATTTTCTTTTGTTTTATTTAAAAATATTTTGTTTTGAATTTTTAGTGCAAATAAATGTTATACATTATACGAGACTCGATACTATCGTCAATATATCGATAGTTTTACTAATTTTCGATAGTTTTTTAACTAACCAAAGCTTTCGATAGCATCACTATCGATAGTTTTTCACCTCTACTTTCACTTCCTGAACACCGCCGAATATATTTTTTTATTTATCTGAATTAAATAGTTCAGACAAACACGTTCTTTTTAGCAAAGAAATATATTATTTTTCGAAAGAAATGCCACACCATTGCAATCACCCTGTATTAACCTTTTTTTACATTCTTATATGTCGGTTTCATTCTTCAAGTTTACTGAATACGTTTTAATTTTTTTCCTTCCTTATTTTTGTTTATGATGAAAAAGCACTCACTCATCTGAAAGTGCATGTCAGCCAAAGTGAAGATATACACATCTGATGAAACTTGATTATTTGCTTTGTGCTGAGTGAAGTTCTCTTGTTAAATATTTTCATGAATACATTGTTGAATATTTGTATATGACTGAAATATAATAAACGGTTTTGTAAAAGCTTTCATTTAATTTTTAATACAAGAATATGTGTGTGTGTGTGCATATGTATGTATTCGTATATTTGCATGTGTTATCATCAGAAAAAAATAAATTCAAATTATAAAAACAAAATTATAATCCGAAAGACTGATTTGATTGTTTGCAACCATATTTGTTAAGATTTTTGAAGTTTTATATAAACACTAATAAAATTAGGGAATCCCCCACTACTGCCAAGTAATCGTAAGCGGCAAAATAAAAATTATTTAGAAGAGTCAGTTTTTTTCTATATTTTAAAATATTTCTGCGGCGAAATTTCTGTGGAAAAAAGGAAAAAGTGCTTAATTAATTGAATTAATGCTATTTCCGTAATCTGCATATTCAAAAGTACCTCTGGTCAAAATCTCAATTAATTTGTGTAATTTTTCAGGAAGTTATAGCACTATGACTTTTAACTTATCTTTTTTAGACTTCAAATGAGATTTGGAATAATATCTTAATTTAGGTTATACTTTGACATATTTCAACTTAAATGTATTATTTATAGTGTGAAGAACGATGTTGGTTTATAAAAATAACGGTTAAGAGACACTTTCCCAATTTAATTATAGAAGAAATAAATTTCTGAAAATCGACTTGAACGCTTAAAAGTGCGCTCTTGCAAAACAGTCAAATATGACTTAAGCACTTTTTCCTTATTGCCACAGATTTTTTACATATTCTTCCATAAATTTTTTCCGAATATCTTAAAAATTAGTTTCTTTGTATATGAAAATATTAGATCTATTCAATTTCCATAAATTCTTATTAGAGCTATGCTCTTTATGCCACGACACAGGAGCCTGGACCAGATTTTCGTAACGAAAATAATCGACACTATTACAGTTGTAAATTTATTTTTGTTTTCATTTCTTTGTAACTTAAGTACCAGAGTACTAATATGATTTGATTTTTTTTTCGTTCTTTGAAGTGAGTGAAACAAAAATAACACAAAGCACAAACAATACACTAATTTAATCGTATGCAGCTAGAAAAGAAAATAATGGAAACCACATGGAAACGTTTTGAAACATTTGCGGCGAACTGTACAACATGGTAAAGATAATATTATAAAATTTCCTTGTTATTTAAGACATGAGCAGCATAGCTTTCACCAGGTGTCCTACGACACTTCCTTGCTTTTTTGTATTGTGTACGTACAAACATATTTATATGTTTGAATATTTATTTATGTATGCATGTAAATATGCATATAAGTACATATATATCCTCCCGGCAAATTGATGGTATGGAAAAAGCTTTTCGTTATGCAAAAGACTGTAAGAAAATAGTATTCATACATTAAACTTGATTTGATATTCTTAAGTGAGAACATATATTGTTTAAAGTCAGGATTATCTGCATTTAAATATATACAAATTGAATCGAAATTATATATGTATATGCACATAATTTTTAAAGCACAAATTCAATTCATCCATTAAACCATCACAAAAAAATTATTATAATAATAAAAATGTTTAACTACTTCTTACCAAAGCAGACTCATGCCCTCCCACAAAAAATCTCTTCCATATTAATTTAGTTTTCATTACTACAATATAATTATGGCACGATGCCATTATTACTACAACTATCTCGTTTTTCACTCTTGTATTTTGTTTAACTCACTTATTCAATGCACTGTCAGTGAGCACTCTTCATTCAATAGTTAACCACAAAATGTTGGTTATTATGATTTTATAGTTTGTTCGTTGCTCGTAAAATTGAAATTTTCGCAAATGGAGAAAAAAGGAAATGGCAAATATTAACATTATTTGAATTGCTGTAGACCGGAAATACAAAGTGTGCTCATAAGCCAGTAAGTATTATTAACCACAACATCCTACTGGCACAGAAGCCGCATTTTTTATTTATGTATATTCTCTTTTAGCCAAAAATTTTAATAAATTTGCTTTTTGTGTGGCTGAAAGAAACAATTTAAGTTGTTATTGAAAATAGGGAATGTATTTTAACAAAAGCAATTATTGCAAAAGAAGAAATAACAACAGTTGTAAGGCTATAAAGAATTCGGTTGTATCTGATGCCAGAAAATATTTATAAACATTAATTTGGTTGTAGGAAATCAACAGGTGGCCTATTGATTTCATATTACGAGTATGTGCAAATAAAATACAAACAGCCGCAGCTAATTAGCATGAATGCATGTGAGAATAAGAGAAGAAGAATAAATTTAGCATTCCCATACGATTTGCTAGTCTCCCTTTCTGCAACATGAAACAAAATCACTTCACAACAAAGAAATAGAAAACAAACAAACCAATGATATCAATTAAAAACATTAACAGTGTGTGATTCTTTCCCGCTGCACTTTTGTATGTACAAGTTGTTTGAAAATCCACTATGAACGAAAATAAACAAGACAAAATGAATAAAAATCAACACGACAATGTCCTGACTAGAAGAAACATTCATCCTTTCACTGGATTCATTCATTCATCTGCTTTTTAATTTTTTAGAAACGTCACATCTCAGAGCTCTCTCTCTCTCTCTCTCTCTCTCCCTGTCGGTTTAATACGCCTCCCACTAATGTCCTTCCACATTTCCTCAGTATTTTCTTTTCACTTCTGAGGAAAAACTCACCAACAAAAAACAAAACTTAACTGGATAAATAAATACGTACGTACGTATCTTTTACATTGTTTCTACACTGAATTCAAGTTTATTCATTTCTAACTAAAAATAAAATGACTGACCTGTATTTACTTGCGAGAAATCGTAGTTCGTAGCCATTCTGGCAGTAGTTGTAGACATCCAATTTAGATTTAACAAAATAAATACCACTATGAGATGTTGCTGCACTTGTTGTGGCAGCAGTATTATTTAGTTGCAGCATATTTTTGTTTTTAAAATTAGCTGCATTACTTAGTGACAACTGGCATACTTAACTAGTCGTATTAGTTTCATTCTACGAGTCTAGCACTGCGTTGATATAATTTTTTTTTATCTGCTAGAAGGAAGAGAAGTAAATGAGAAATGAAAAGATTACGGATTCATTGCGGATTGTTTGCGTTCTGTTAACATTGTGTTTTTGTTGTAATTGTTTTTGTTATTCAAATAAATGTTTAAAAAATTTGTTTGTGCATGAGGCCAAAATTATTTTATCCTGGATCATGCTCTAAAAAATCGAAAAAATGCTAAAAAAAATATGCGTGTTAGACGGAAATATGCAAAAATGTGCCTTAAAAGGTAAAATATGGAAAAATATGCACTAACAAATCCATGGCAAAATTTGTTCACGTATTAATTCGTCATACAATAATTCAGTGAAGTGCGACTTTGACCCGCGCACGAAGGGTTCCGTATGGACACGAGATATGTAATTCAAAACGAACTTTAGCCTATATAAAATATAGTTTTGGCATTTTTTCCGTTTTTCGGTTTTAGTTTTGTGATTTTTTGCGTTTATTGGCGCTATTTTAGTTTTGACACTTTTTTTCTCGTTTTTGACGTTTTTTTAATTTTGGCGGTTTATTTATTTTGGCGATTTTTGTAATTTTGGCGAAATTTTTTCATATAGTAGATTTATTTTGGTTCTAGCGATTTTTTCTGTTTTTGGCGTTTTTTTTTATTTTGGCAATTTTTTTAGTTTTGACACTTTTTTCTCGTTTTGGCGTTTTTTCGGTTTTTGGAGTTTTTTTTTAATTTTGGCGATATTTTTTGTTTTGGCGATTTTTTTTAATTTTGGCGATTTTTTAAGTTATGACGATTTTTTTGGTTCTTGGCGTTTCATTTGGGCGAATTTTTTCATTTAGTTTTGATACTTTTTCTCATTTTGGCGATTTTTTTCGGTTTTTTACGTTTTTTCAATTTGGCAATTTTTTTTATTTTGGCAATTTTTTTTTATAAAAACAATTATTTTGGTTTTGGCGCATTTTTCACATTTTGGCATTATTTTCCGTTTTTTTTTCGTTTTTCGGCTTTTTTTCATTTTGGCGATTTTTTTCATTTGTGCGATTTTTTCGAATTATTTTAGTGTTAGAAATTTTTTTTAATTTTGGCGATTTTTTTCGCTTCGGCGATTTTTTTGAATTTTTTGCGATTATTTTTGGTTTGGCGATTTTATAATTTTCGAATGTTTTCGTTTTACCGTTTTTGAAAATTTCAAGAGTTTATCTCTTACGGTTTCCAAGATATAGCAAGTTGTCAAAATTACATAGTCAAAATTGCATTAACTGATTGACCACCCTTTAATTTAAATTTTTTTAAATTTTAGTGTTAATGTATGTAGTCTATACAAAAATACACTAATTTTACAAATTTCAAGTGTCAATATACGTATGTAATTACAATTATATGTATATTACATGGGATTTTAAAATTTTTCGTTGCTCGTTTTGGAACACCCTTTAATTTTTAATTCTCATGTATTTGTTGTTGTAGCGGCCAATGTTCTACATACTCTGTACGGAACCCTAAAAAACATGCGATTGCATATTTGCGGTTTCCCTGGTTATTACCTTGCTTGTACATAATAACCACAGTGGGCCTTTAGTACGAGTGTTATGAAAGTTTTCTAGAAACAAACGAACAAACAAATGTTACGAGTATTCATTTTGTGTACAGATTGTTGTTGATTGCAGGCATTTAATGTATGTGAGGCCGAAAAAAAACGTTCTAACAATAATTTTTACAGTTTATGCAAGATTGGTAATTCGATACATTTATCTATTTGTTTTTTCAAATACTCCGGCAAAACAATATTTTCTAATAACAATTCATTCTTAAAAAATCTTTAACAGAAAAAATTGTGAATCCAAAACTTCTTGGGTGGTATTTGTCTCACAGATTCAAATATTTTGACACTTTTTCTCAGTTTTATTATTAAATATTGTTACGACTTTTGGTATTTAGTGCAAAACTACTTTTAGTTTATTAAGGACTTGAATTGATTTATTTTCAGTTTAAGCATCTCTTAAGTCCATTTTAACAACTTCTTGCAATCAAATAAACGAAAAAACTTTGTTTTCAAAATAAACAAAATAACAACTAAAAGAACTTTAATAGTAATTTTCTGGCAGTTTGTTATCACCGTTTTTTGTTTTTTTTTGTATTTTTTCTAAGTTAAGAATGTGTGTATTTGTTTTAAAAAATTTGGTTTTGTTTTAATATTTTAGCACTTTTCCAGAGTGAGAATGTGTGATGTGTGTGCGTATGTGTGTGTTATAATTTGTCACACTGTTGAAGCAGAAGAGCAACAAAACTTTTTCGATATTTTTGTTCCAGCAGTACGAACAAAATGGTTGCTTTCTTTTAAACTAAAAAATAAATATATCAAAGATTGTCGCTTGGCTGGAGTTCGGAAAATAATAAAAAGTTTGTTTCTAACACATTTGTAAAAGTTTTCAATTTCACTCCTTCTATTCCCTAATTTTTTTCTTTTTTTCTCCTTTTTTTTCTTTTGTAATGTTTATCTGTTGTTGTTAAAGTGATAATGTGACATGTGTTGATGTTAAAGAACCCCAAGGACAATTGAATGTGGAGGGAGTATAAGATTTTGGAAAATAAATTACAATTTGATTAGGAAAACCTCTTATTGGTTTATTGCATTATTACATATTTATTGAAACTAAATAATTTTTTAGGAATAAAACATTCAGTTACAGTAAAACTGAGTAATATTTTTAATACCGATGGAATACGCGTTCATATTTAAATTTAATTTCAGTCAGTTGATATGATTGAGGTCAACATAAGAATATATTTTGAGAATAATACGTCAAATATTGTCTTTTGAATCTAATAGGCCTATTGCATAAAATTCACTTCACACTGTTCTCTTGATACCACATTAAACATGTTTGAAGACAAGCGTTCCAATGTTTCGAATACTACGAGTATGTTTTTATTAATAGTGCGGTACTATAAATTTCTCCAATTAAAGCACATGTAAATATCAGCAATTTTCAAGTGTCGTTTCTTTATGGTGATGAAATGTATCCCTTCTAACTTTGGTCAGACTTTCTTATACTGGGATGTAGTAAAGCTATTCGGAATTAAATCGGCCGTACGCCGCACCTACTGGATACTTTTATTCTCATTGAATTTAGCAAAGAACTTCGGCAATCAGATATACAATTTCACTTTTTCTGTTAGAGGCGAATGTAAAACAATCCTATAAAAGTATAAATGACATTATAATGTTCCTCTGTTTCAATTTTACCTGGCAAAGCGTTGTGTTTTATTTCTTAATAAATTCATAATTGTACTTTGTGTGTTGTGCAGATATTCTTTTTATTGATGATTGAAACGCTGTTTTCCAAGCCATTAACAATAAAGAAGAAAAAATTAAATGTAAATAAATCTAATTTCTGCAAATGTTGACGATAAAAAGCATCATCTGATTTGTTTGCATGATTGAAAGAATCTAGAAGTGCGTTTCGCTGTGGGAGAAAGTTACATCATGAACGCAGAGGGGCACGATCTAGTCAGTGATGGCAATTGTGGCACGTTTGTGCCATATTTGAAGTGAGTGAAGAATGTTAATGTGGAAGCTACACCACATTTCATGCAGTATACTACATTACCATCCAAATAAAACAGAATTTCGAACGAAAATTAAATTTTTCGTATTAAAGTTCCATTTACGACCAACGTGTATTTTTAGACCAGCTACGTCCAAGACATATGCACAATGTGCAAACTTTTATAATGAACTTTTTGTTCTTTCGCACCGAAGAGAGCACAATCAGCGATGCCAACTTGGTGCTTTTGCCACTATTTTTAGTGCTTTTTGAAGACCCAAAACGCCAAATTTTGAGCGTTAGTGCCAAACTAAGAAAAAGCACTAAGTAGTGCTTTTAAAAGTTTGTCAATTTTTTTTTAAATTACTTTAATAAAAACTTGATGTATTTATTTTTTCAGTGTAAAGCATACACTTTTCGTCTGATATATTTCATTAAAGATTATACTATCGCCGAAAAAGAGAATAGATCAGAAGATATTAAACATTATTAAGCTTCATTCGATTGAATCTTCACTTGTTTTTCACGTTAGTGGTTTTTACGCCTCGCGCTTTTTTGGTGCTTTTTAGGGTTCCTTACACCAAAGGTGAAAAAAGGACCCCTATTGTTTTCGCTACGCTGTCCGTTTGTCCGTCACACGGTATTTCTTCAGGAACCGTAAGAGCTACGGACCTGAAATTTGGACAGAGTATGTAGAACATTGGCCGCTACAACAAGAAATACATGAGATTTAAAAATTAAAGGGTGTTTCAAAACGTGTAACGAAAAATGCTAAAATCACATGTAATATTAATACAATTGTATGCACATATGACACTTGAAATTTGTAAAATTAATGTATTTTTATATAGACTACAACAATTAACACTAAAATTTTAAAAAATTTTAATTAAAGGGTGGTTTATCAGTTAATGCAATTTTGACTATGTATTTTTGACAGCTTAGAAACCGTAAGAGGTAAAATCTTAAAATTTTCAAAAACGGTTAAACTAAAAAATGTGAAAATTATAAAATCGCCAAACCAAAAAAAAACGCCAAAAACTAAAAAAAGGCCCCAAAACTAAAAAATCGCCAAAAATTAAAAAAAAATTCTAACACTAAAATAAGTTACAAAATTCGAAAAAATCGTCCAAATGAAAAAAATCGAAAAAATGAAAAAAGTGCCAAAAACCGAAAAAAATCGCCAAACGCAAAAAAGGCTCCTTTTTACTGGAGCCTAATTGTTAATATGAAAAAAATCACAAAATAAAAAAATCGCCAAAATTAAAAAAATCACCAAATTGAAAAATTGACAAAAACCGAAAAAAATCGCCAAAATGAGAAAAAAAGTGTCAAAACTACAAAAAAAGCGCCTAAATGAATAAAGTCGCCAAAATAAAGAAACGCCAAAAAAATCGCCAAAAATTAAAAAATTGCCTAAAAATAAAAAAAATCGCCAAAATTAAAAAATCGTCAAAAATGAAAAAAAATGCCAAAACTATATTTTATATAGGCTACTAAAGTTCGTATTGAATTACATATGTCGTGTCCGTACAGAACCCTTCGTGCGTGGGCCAAAGTCGCACTTTACTGAGTTTATTTTAAATTTTTATGTGCTTTTAGAGTCAAAAAAGTTGGCATCACTGAGCACAACAGGCAACCAGATCTCAGCGACAACAATGCTTCCTCTTATTTTGTAAAGAAACAAGAACACATTTATGAGCTTTCAAAGCTGTTTATTTCAAATGCAAATATCACAGTATATGTTTTTGGACGTAGAATTTCATGACAAATATATTCGCATAAATTAAATGTGATTTTTGGTTTTCTTCGAAAAACAAAATTGCAAAAAAGAGAAGAGTCCGTGTCAGTATTATAATTACTCCAAGTTTAATTTAAATGAAATAACATGCATATCAATATTTTACATAAAAAATAATTTTGTTTTGCAAAGGGTTTGTACAAAACAAATACTGTATGAAGAATTGTTTTATAAACAAGGTCTTAAATAATATAAAATGTTTGACATTACTTTAGCTGCAAAATTTAGTGCATCTTCGATACAAAGACGGTGTACCAAATCAAGGTTTCCAAGTCCCATCACACATTGATCTACTTCCGCTCACATTACAGTTGTGGATGTGTTTACGTGAGTGCACACAATAAACTAGTAAGAAAACATATACATATACATTTACATGTGTATGTATACTGTAGACGTATGTATGTATGTATGTACTATAGGCGTGCAGAAGTGCACAACAAAACATTGCCAAATCGTATGCAATGAAATACCTGGTAAGGGGAAGGGAGTATGTGCAAGCGTGGGTATGCATGTCATTCAAACTCGAATAATTCAAATATTCGAAGAACTAATTTCATTTATTTTCGAATCAAAAAAAAATTTTCAAAAATTTCATTTCATTCAATTATTGTAGCAGTTTTGGTAGAACATTCGAATAACTTTTGAATACTAATAATGGAAATGAGTATATTATTTTAAGTTTTAGTTTAAAGTCAATAAAATTGTGGAATTGTCAGTAAAATTAATCAAAGGAGAACGATGATGAGAAAATTAATTACAATAATATATTTAAAGACTAAAATAATCAATAAAAACTACTTCTTCATATCACGACGTAATCCCAAAAAAAAAACTAATCGACATAATTTTCGAACTTCATTTTTTTGCCATAATCGATAATTTGCGATTGTAAAAAAAAAGAAGTTCAAGAAATGCGTCGCCTAAGCTTCTCTAGCAGTTATGGCTCGATTTATTGGTATAGCTTTTCAGAATTATTCGAGTTTACTTTCTCATTGGTTATTCGTTTGAATATTCGAATAAAATTAAAATTTATTCACGTGTGCCAATAAAAAGAACTAACTAAAACTAAAATGAAACAACAAACATACTCATTTCTGAGTGATGTACACATGTAGTTCCGATATTTTTCCGACGGGGTTCACTTAAATATTTGAACGATTTCCGATCATTCCACATTAAATTTGTACTTTCTTCAGTGTTCTCTTGTATAAATATGGGGCGAAACATTATATATGGAGTGTGCATTTTGTTCTAACAGTGCACGTCTTTAGTATGTATAAACTAAAAAAAATATATATTTTGCGGCTACATGTTGAAGAATGAACGTTTGGATGTGTCTTATAAACAAACAAAAAATTTCTTTCCATTTTCTGGTGTATTTTAAGAATTTTTTATATTCTCTCTATCGTAATGGATGGGGAATCATAATGTAGATATTGTCATACTGTTAATGTATGAAATAAAAATAAAGCATTCTAGAACAGCGGGAAATGAAAAATTCCAAATGGAATTTTAAGTGTCATTCGAGTTTAGTATTTTGCTGTATATTCACTTCAGATATTCATTTGTCTTCGTTTCTTTAGTATGGTAAAGATTACTACGGGGTTTCCACGGCATGTATTTGCCTCATGTATTGTCACTTTTGCTTACTTATATACTATATTTTTATATATACATATTTGCATATATCGATGGCTTAATATAAGAAAGGCGGAGCTCAAATTTTCGATATTTTATAGGAGAAACAAAACAATGAAGAATAACTAAATTATTTACATGAAGAAATAATTTTTTAAGTTCTGAACTAAGATCTTCAATGAGGATGCAATTATATGTTGTCTCGCAGAAAAAAATCCAGATACGCCCTTTTTATATTAAACCATCGATATGTACTTATGTACTTATGATACATTCTAATCGAAAAAAATATTATATAAATGTATGTAGTACATACACTGTGAATCACTAAATGAGGGATTTAATTTTACGAAATTGAATGAATATCTACAACTTTATGGAAGACAAACTGAAATTCTCGTCTACCTGTTTATATGGAAAACAAAAACAAAATTTTTTTTTTGCAAAAAGATGGGACGCGTAAAAGCAAATTTAGAAGCTCTACTTTTTGCTCACGAATCCACTAATTTAAAGCTCTGGCAGTGTGAGTTGGAGCATTGCGGTGTTGGTAGGTTCTTTATTGTGGATAGAAAATATCCTTTTGTTAAGTTGTGCAAATATTTTTCCTATTTGAAGTACCAACTCGATAATGAAATAGTAAAATAGGCACGCATTACAACTCCGGCTGCCCCCGCTGGGACTTCGTTGCAAAAATATTTCTTCCTCTCTTAAATAGTATAAATAAAATTTTTTAACGATATTGAAGTTTTTCTATCAGGACGTGCTTTCAAAATTTTTAAAAAATACAAGTATGTACAAGTACAAAGTACCAGCTGACAGAATATGAAACTTAAAAAAATACTCTTTTTATGTGCTGACCTCGTCGTCGAATTGCCAGGAATTAGAATTTTTATTTAACAACAGAAAGTATTGGAATGCTCAGGCATAACTTTAGTTTGCCTAGAAGGAAATCTCTTTTAATAATTGGTAAATAAATTATTGATTTACTGAATTTTACACATTTTAATTTGAATGTACACGTATAATAAATTATGTGTTTAATAAAAATGTGTTTCGTAAGTAATATTTTCTTTATTAAGCGCAGAGAATTTTTTGTTTGTGTTTTCCTTTCTTTGTAGATTCAAAAACCAAATAAATTTCTGTACATAATCATCTTTATGTAATAACTTCAAATTTACTGTGATAAGTAATCCCCTTTTGGTGGCAGAAAGAAACCAACGAGTGATCGAATGGCACAAAATGAGGCAACATTACTTTCACTTTCTTCTAATAGAAACAAAACAAAATGTAAAAAGCCTTCGACAAAGTTTTCTACTTCTTTTGCAATAAAAATATATGAGTTTTCTCGAGATATATATGTACATATATATACATTAAAAACATTAACAAACATATTTGACAATAGAAACAACCTCAAACTTCTTTCAGTTCAAAGCAAAAACAAAAACATGACAAACTTTGGCCATTTTCCCTACTCCACCGAATATAAACGCCAAAACTCACATTTGTGCAACTGTATACGTACAAACATACACATACATATACATATGTACATACACACATAAAGACGTAAAAACAAACACATGTACATATGTACAGGCAACGTAGTTAAACGGCGAAAACGTCTCTTAATAAGTTTTTATAAGTGTTTATTTGGTCGTTTCAAACCCAAATTTGGAATAGAAAACTTTTTATTGTTACAATATGCAGTGTCTCAAAATGAAACTGGGACCATATACACACATATATGTATATGATTTTGTAACTGGTAGTATTATCTAAGTCAAAAAAGCGAATACAAAATTGTATTACATATACATATGTATTAAAGTGAAACTTTGTTTTATTTAGTGGTGTCCTACCTTCATTTTGAGATGTACTCTTAAATCGGGCATCTTAAAGTTTTTTAATCATATATTGAGTACTAAAATAGTGTATAATTTTTTTTTTATATTTTAATATTAATTTATTGCTAAATTAAGCTTTAAACAGAATTAATTTAATTTAATTAATAATAATTTTTGTGTTAATTTTTAACAAGTTACATAATCTTATGCGTATTGTGCCAGTTTAATTTTGAGCCACTGTATATGTACATATACATAAATAAATATACATATGTTTGTATATATGTTTATTTTTTGCATGATACATCTTCCAGAAATGCAGGCCTATTATTAAAATGTGTATATGCGAATATGTTGTGAAGAAGTTGTACAGCGAGACAGACAATGGGTTATAAAAAATTAATCATCTTTTCTGCATTCGTTGAAAGTTATTATATCAATTAAAAAAGTTTGTCTCTTTATAAAAATTATTGTAGAGAATAGCTTTAATCTTATTTCATCAAATAACTTTTCATTGAGAAGAAAAACTAAATAGAAATTTCATTTAGGTTGGATTATATCAATATCTTTAAAAATTTACTTTTTGAAAGTACCTTTAAATTAAATTAATTTACGAAATACTATAAAAACTTTTACAATGCTTTTCGTTCTACTATAGCAAGAAAAAACTAATTTCGAACAACACTTAAGTTACAATTTATGCATCATCATTCATTCACACACAAATGCGTTTATACACGATCTGTGTATAACACATTTTACATTACTTAATGTCAACAACTTCTTTGTGTTTGATGCAACTTCAACATGAAGAAAACAACAACAAACAAAATTTAACGCGATTTCGGGTCATGCTTATTACAACAACAAAAGAATCTTCGTCAAGGGTTACAAAATGTTTTTAAGAAAAAACCAACAAAATGCAGAATTAAAATTTGTTTCTGAAAAAATAAATTAAAGATCATGAAGAGATCGTAGTGCAATATAAGGGATTCTATAATCGCATTCTGTAATTCATTATGAATACACTAAAGTGTACAATTAAATGTGGTCAACAAATGCATATACACTGATCGAATTCGTCCAAAGTAGCACCAGAGTGCCGAACATCAATCGGCTTCTTATACATACAAATGAATACACACACGCGAATACACTTAACTCGTGTTTCTCAAGGGAGCCAGCTCTGACGTACATACATAGGTATGTATGCAGAGGATGACGAGCGTGTATATTTTGTCTGTTAACTATTTCGCAACTGGAGGTCGTATTTAGAAGGCAGTGTAAGGCATTAAACACATTCAGCACAGCAAGCTACCGACTACCAAATGTCACGGATAGAATACACATGTTTATATGACAGTGATTATTTTGAAGACAGCAAGGCAACATGGCGGCAGGTTGTTGTCTATGCTGAGTTTGTGGTTGTAGTCCAATTAAACTAATTTCTCTTGCCTCGGCTGCAATGAGAACATTCAGTGTTGTCAGTACAATACAAATTATTGGATGAATGATATCGCACAATAATTTCATATTATTTAACAGAGACAATATTCAAAAATGTATGTATTATTTTATACTTTTATGTCATATAAGTACATTTCGAAATAGTATTTTAAATTTTATAAATGCGAAATATTTGAAGGTGACAATACTGAACTATATATTTATACTTAAATATGAGGTGCAGATGGTGCTGCTGCTGTTTTCAAAATAATTAATTAGCTGGCTGGCGATGCGACAAATGCTGCTAGCAGCATTTGAAGTCGTGTGTTCGTGTAGCCTGCTGTGGTGAATGTGTTTAATACATAAGGCGTAGCATTATACCGGAGAACATAGTCGCGATTATGCTGAAATCCTTGTTTAACTGGACTAGTGTGAATAATTTTGTTAAGCTAGTAGAAGAATCAATATATTTTAGACTATACATACAAGTACATGTATCATCATTTATGACTTGAATTGGGCGCCACCCAAAGGCACATAAAAAATTAATTCCAATCGGTCCAGCCGTTTGGGAGGAATTCAGTGCAATACACAACAATACAGTACAACTATATATACTCTGGGAGCATCAATCCATCAGATACGTTACGACATTAGGCAGGCCTGGCACATATTATTCAAATTAATCACACCAATGCACCACATTTCCTTCGAGTGAGTTCGCCCTGAGAGCGGAAAATATATTAAATCTATACAATTTTAACTTGGTAAAGAGGTTTTTGTGTTTTTCGAATGTGGAGTTACACAGCTTTTAATGAGGGGCAAGTCTTTTTATAACTTTTGCACGAGCGAAGTTTCGTAATTTAAATTTTTTTTTTAACCCAACTTAGCGTTGCCATCAGTGAAACAAATTCATAGTTATAAATTTTTTTCTTTATTCGCACATAAAACTATTTCATATGAACTAATCCTTCTCTATTCATACTAAAGGTATAAAAAAAAGAAGCTGAAGTTTATTAACACATTCACACATGCACTTACAACTCAACATAAACACTCTAATATAGAGTATTTATATATTTTTTATCCTGTTGTTGTTGTAGGTCTTCATTGTTTGTCTACACCATAAAAATCCAACTTTACACGTACTTTTAAGTGTTCTTACTACGAGTAGTCTATTGTATATACATATGTATGTACATACATACATCCAAACATTCATGCATACATACTTACATGCACCACCATACATACGTATTTGTATGTATAAAATTACACATGCATAGGTGAATGTGAATAAAGGAATGGGTGAGTAAGTAAGTAAGTGAGTGAGTGAGTGAGTGAGGGAGTGAGAGTGTTTTATGAAATAAGTGTACATGTGTAAATGACGCTACTTATCATAAAATAAGAGATGTACGATGAAAAAAGTCTTGAGTAGAAAAGTGAATGAAATAATATACTACTCATACAATTACACGTTTAGAAACTGACAGAAGGCAACAATATTAAAAGAACGTCTGTCAGCCAATGTATAAAAGAGTAAAAGATTAGGATCATTAGAAACAACAACAATAGTTGTTTATTTGCTAAATAAATTATACAGATTCACAAATAAATAAAGTAGAGAACTTAATAAGCATAAAATTATGTCTCCCACAGTAAAGAATGACGACACAAATCTCTTAAATATAAGTATATTTGGGGACATTCCTTTCATACTCGCTTGTATAGAGGTCTCATACATACTCGCATTTTTAGTGCTAGACTCAATACTTGAATCGTTACGTGAATTGTCAATAAAAGTTTCGAAAAAAAAGTGTCAAGTACCAGCGTCCACTCTGTGTGTACATGTATATATGTAAGTACATGTATGTCTATGCAAAGATACAAAAGTATATTTATTTGAATTGATATCGACGGTTCCATTCAAAAACATGCTAAGTCGACATAACATGTTATGCTGGGAATAGCATTTCTGAATTAATCGTTTATTAACTTAGATTCTGTAAAATTTTTATAGCAATCGGACTATTCTTTCAAAAGTTATGAGCAAAAAGGTACTTAGCATAATTTGTCAAGTTTAAAAAAGCTGCCTTTTTAAATGTTTCAAGTACACTTAGCTTGATTTAGTTTTGAATTAAGTAGTCACAAAAATGTATTTAAATTTTTCTCCAAACTGAAGCATGCTGTATGTAGTAAGATAACCATTGCAGGTGAGAAAGGGCCATCAGAAAGATACCAAGTCTACTTACAGGTCTAGGTAATAGATTTGTGTACAATCTTAAGTATTCTATATCACTTTTAGCCATGATCTACAAAATAATTATAAACTTGAAATTAACTAAAAAAAATTTATTGCAATTATTATGTATATAATTACAAAAAGTCTCAAATTTCTATTTCATAACATTCCCGAGATATCATCAATAAACTTTGGAGGCGTTTATCTCAACAGCTAAGCTTCTTTGACTTAGTATGTTTTAGAATGGAGCCGTCGATATGAAGAATTTATGTTTATTGTTGATTAATCTTGTCTAATGTCTGATTGTTGTCCACAATTTCTAATAAAGCAAAAAAAAATATATGGGGAACGGTTGACATCTTTTTAACAATCACAACCTGAGAAGCACCCAGGGGTTTATGGCCTGAATCGAACCCACGACCTCTGTAATGAGAGGATAGCATCGCTACCTTTCAGCCACGGGGACACCCCTGAAACCTTGCATTCAGTTCAAGCTCAATGCACTGGAGTTTATAAAAATTGTTTATTATAATAATTTAAGGTGCGACGCGAGTAACGTTGTAAGTACCAAAATAATAATTTTTCAGGAAAGCAAACAAAAATTTTTACTTTATCAACAACAAATATGAGCACAATTAAAACTTTTATATAATTTATACTTTTGTAGATTTCTTTTTATACCTTTGCGAAAATTCAGTTCGTAACATTTTGTTACTTACACCGTTCTCCTCTCTTAGTAACGGTATTTCAACGGCGATAAGATGCATAATTGCGTATGTTTTGGTGTTTGAACAATGCAGGAGAGTCATAACAAGAGATATTTGCATTTCCGTTTCCGTCTTTCTTACAGCTGAATTATGAGTTGAACAACAAAAGTTGAAACGGTTTTGCGAACTGTGTTTCTTTTACAACGTTATTCGCAACTTTACCAAAAAAAATTCAGCGGCAAAAAAAACTAATTATTTAAGATTTTATGTTTTGCAATTTATTTTCCTTTTATTAAGCAAATCACTAATTTCTAGTCTCTGGTTTCCTTCTTTTTATTCCATCTCTTTTAATTTATTATTTATAAACCACTTTCGTTATTTTTTTATATACATATTTTATTTTTATTTTGAACTTTTCAAGTGAATCGAAATAATTGAACACAAATTGAATGGTGTACATGCTTCGAATTGTTAAACAAAATCCAAAAACTTAAAGAAGGTTTATTTTTCTTCTTACGACGTATACACATACAAACATATAAACAATATTTTCATTTTTCTCTATACAGAAGGGTGTGCTTTGATGTGCTAAGGATGGCACTCCCTGTTTGGTTATTTTATTAGGCTCTACCCAGGTAAAATTTTTAAGTAGATTTCTTGAATTATAATCAATTCCAATAAAATAAAATTTAGGTCTGGTTGCTTTAAAAAAAGTGAAAAGAAATTAGACTACCAGCAATACAATGACACGTGTTTCTTCAATAAAAATAAAGAAAAAAACATTAACAAATGAAGCTGAAATGTACTTAATTTTTCTATTCAAATTAAATGAAATTATTGTTTTTTGAAGGGAGAAAATGTCGATTGTAAAATATCTAATTAAACTAAAAGTCTGGAGGCTGGAGAAAGACTAACTGCGAATTTAAATTTCCGGCAAAGGCTTAGGAGAGATTTCAGAAATAAACATAAAAGTGTGGGAGTTTGTCTTTTCTATAAAAAAAACACAAGCATATACATATACAAAGAAAGTTGCCTGAAGGAGAAAAAAGAGAGAAGAGCGAAAGAAATGTTTATAGTGATCAATAGGGATTTGAGGCTCAAGGAAAGTTTTAATTACTAATGATAAAGTTTGCGGGCAAATTACGGCATTCGATGCGATTCGAAATATTAAAATATTTCCATATAAACTCTATTGAAATATTTAGTAATTTCGTTCGATAACGAGTGTCGTAATTTGCCATCTGGTGTACAAAAAAGCTGAAATTGCATTCGATTTCGTATATCTGCATTCCGTATTCCTTTTCAATAAATTAATTTGAATGAAAACAATTGAACTCTGTAGTAAACTCCAAAACCAATTCTCTCATTCATTTTTATTTTTTCACTATATTCAATATTTTTTTCTAAAGTAATTCATTTAATAAATGCTTTGGCAGTGTCTGAAATATGTACATTTTATAAATTTTTGTGTATATCTATTCGTATCCTTGGAGATATCCTATTTAATTAGCTTCTGCACAACTAAGCCTTTTCAACCATTCTATTAGCATGTTTTTTTTATTTGGTTTTTCTTCTACATATTTTTTTATTTTAATGCCTATTGGTTGATGAAATTACGACTTATTGCACTTAAGTGTCCTTTTAAATTATCAAATTGTCATAAAATGTTGGTTGTATTCAAATTGAGAAGATTCAACTAAGAGAGAGAGAAACTTAAGAATTATTTTCCCGTTAAAGGGATTATTTCTTAATGAATAAACATGAAAGTAGGCAAAATGAAAGAAGAAAATCTAGTTTTCTTAAGAAATTATAATTTTTGAAAGCAAACAAAAAAGGTTAAAGGTTAAACAAGGTTTTGAAAAAATATTAGCTGAGTTCACATCAAATCGGTAGTTGTGAAAATATTTAGAAGAGTTGTTGTGAAGGCTTTTCTATTTATTTTTGCTTAGTTTTTTACGGTTCATATAAATACATACATATAGTTACCTTAATATAGAAAGGCCCTAACTCATTATTTGTTTGAAATCGAGTTTTTTTGTATATTTCGATAGAAGAACATCGAATGTATCCAAAAATGCAAAAAATCTTTATTTCAAACAAATAATCAGTTAAGGTCTTTCTACATTAAGGTAACGACATGTACTCGCTTGTACATGTACATATGTATATAAAGTTTTTAGGGTTCCGTACACCAAAGGTGAAAAAAGGAACCCTATTGTTTTCGCTACGCTGTCCGTCTGTCCGTTACACGCTATTTTCTCAGGAACCGTAAGAGCTACGGGCCTGAAATTTGGACAGAATATGCAAAACCTTGGCCACTACAACAACAAATACATGAGAATTAAAAATTAAAGGGTGTTCAAAATGAGCAACGAAAAACATTAAAATCCCATGTAATATACATACAATTGTATGACACTTGAAATTTTTAAAATTATTGTGTTTTTATATAGACCACCACAATTAACACTAAAATTTATAAAAATTAAAATTAAAGGGTCCATCAGTTAATGCAATATTTGACTATGTAATATTTGACTTGCTATATCTTGGAAACCGTAAGAGGTAAACTCTTGAAATTTTCAAAAACGGTAAAACAAAAAAATCCGAAAGTAATAAAATCGCCAAACCAAAAAAAAAATCGCCAAAAATTTAAAAAAAAATTCTAACACTAAATGAAAAAAATTGGCAAAATGAAAAAAGCGCCTAAAACCGAAATAAATTGCCAAAATGCGAAAAAAGCGCCAATAACAAAATAATTGTTAATATGAAAAAAATCGCCAAAATGAGCAAAAAGGTGTCAAAACTAAAAACGCGCATAAATAAAAAAAGTCGCCAAAATGAAGAAATGACAAAAACCGAAAATCGCCAAACCAAAAAAAAATCGCCAAAAATTTAAAAAAATCGCCAAAACAAAAAAAAATCACCAAAATTAAAAAAAATTCTAACACTAAAATAAAAAATCGTCTAAATGAAAAAAATTGCCAAAATGAAAAAAGCGCCTAAAACCGAAATAAATTGCCAAAATGCGAAAAAGGCGCCAATAACAAAATAATTGTTAATATGAAAAAAATCGCCAAAATGAGCAAAAAGGTGTCAAAATTAAAAACGCGCATAAATAAAAAAAGTCGCCAAAATGAAGAAATGACAAAAACCGAAAATCGCCAAAATTAAAAAAAAATTGCCAAAATGAAAAAAATTGCCAAAAAATAAAAAAAGCCAAAAACCGAAACAAATCGCCAAAACGAGAAAAAGTGTCAAAACTAAAAAAATTGCCAAAATAAAAATAAACTCCAAAAACCGAAAAATCGCCAACCAAAAAAAACGCATATATGAAAAAATTGCCAAATTAAAAAAATCGCCGAAATAAAAAAATCACAAAAATTAAAAAAAAACGTCAAAAACAAAAAAAGGAAAAACTATATTTTATATAGGCTAAAGTTCGTATTTAGTTACATATCACGTGTCCGTACGGACCCCTTAGAGCGCGGGTCAAAGTTGCACTTTACTGAATTTATTTTACATCTTTATATTTTAAATGTTAAAACAATTGAAACGCAGAGGCCGGCGAAAATATTCATATGTTTTTGTTGTTAGTTCCAGCATCGATAGTTCATCGATAAATTATAGACCAAACTAAGCATGTGTAAAAGCAAGATCTTACACGAAAACAGCTGAGCTGGCAAAAACAGTGTTGCCAAAAAGAAAATTGGTAAAAAAAATCACCGTTTTTAAGTTAATTAGCTAGAGAGAAGAAAGTTGGTACACAAATTGGTCAGGGTAAGTAGGCTACTAGAAAAACTTGCAGAGGTTCTAGGAAATTAAATTAAACAAAAAAAAAATAACATTTTAAGCACAAGCGATGCTATGGGAATTCTGTATACACGCACACATCACTTATGTAATGATATGCGAATAATTTTAAAATGTTTACCTTCTGTTTCAGAGACTTTTGCTTTACCAATTTTTACAAAGATTTTCACATGCCTTGGGCTCTTGCAATGACACAATTTAGTGTCATAAAGATGGTCGGGCCGCGCCCATCAAATTTTAACGCCTTATTTTTTGCACTTCTGCTTAGATTAAAATTTAACATAATACGAGTATGTGAAATATTAAGCAGGTTGTCCACAAATCAGGCGTCACCCGGATGATCCCAAAAGAAAATATATACAGACCTGTTGTGCAAATCACGAAATTTTAAGTCATGGTGATTTCAAAAAATTAATAAAAGCTAAATCATTGCTTTTGTAAATTTCATGATTTATAGTGATGAAAGTTGGAATAAAATATTTTATTATTCATGACAAAAACTTAAAATACAATAAAAATGCACTAACAAGTCAACTATTAATAGTTAATCATCGTGATTTTCAGGACAGGCCCAATAGGACTCATGGTAGATATTGTACCAAGCAAGAACTTGGTCCTTGATCTCAGCAGTTTTAGTAGCCCGAAGTTTTAGCATAGGAATCTATGGCCTTATTTATATATTCATATTTTTTTGCGCATATAAATATGGACATAAATATGGAAACATTCATATACTCGTAGATAAATATGTTTTCATTTAACTATTACTGAAAAGTTTTCCGAAAACTGCTTGGTTGTGATTATACAACAGTTGCTGCGTTTGTCGATTTCATAGGTTCCTATGATTATAACAATTATTTCTATTTTAGATAATAAATATGAAATGTTTTTTTATTATAATGATTACTTATTGCATCTTTTCTCTCTTCTGGGCACTTTGTATTTCCTCTTTCCAGATATCTCCCTCTCTCTGACTCTCTCTCTCTCTCTATTTACAAATACACCATTTCTCTGTTTCCGTTTCTTATTCCAAGAAATGTTAAATTCTTTTTGTTTTTCGTTTGCACGCTCCCATTTATTTTTGTTTTAACCCGGCGTTCCCTTGAAGTTTGCAAATGTTAACATTGTGTTTAATGGAATTTCCCTAACACAACATAGTAAGAATGTATTGAAAACAAAATTCCCAGTATTTTTAAAAGGGAAATATTGCTGCCGGTTAAATAATTTATAGCACTTATAGTATCATTTAATGTTATATGTACATATGCATATCATATTCGTTTTATAAAATAAATGTAAGTACATATTTCATTTATGTATATACAAATTCTAAATTAAAGTTAATATAAATTTACTGATTTGTTAATTCAAACTTATGGTAAACTGCGCCTTGCACAAAATTAGCCAACATACAGGTTCCCAAATGGTAGAGACATCTCTCCGTTCTATCTGTTTATACCGACAAGTTGTTTAGATGACAGCTCAAAAATAGCAATTTTTTTGGCGCGACATCAATGCATGTACAAAAGTTATATAGAGAAGCTTTAATTCAATTTACATATCAATACCCTTATGCTAAAACGATAACAAAAGTTCAAGAATGCGGTAAAACCGGCCTGCCTTACAAAATTCATTTGTTAAACCAACTTTAAGTTTAGCAATCGTTATTGCATAAGAGCTGATATATTTTTCCAATTACATAAACAAACAGTTTAGTGAACCAAAGTATTATTTGAAGAAGGACATAACAACAACAATAATAAAACCCGTAATTTAAAACTCAATTATTCTAAAAATTATAAATGAAATTTCAATTCTTCTAATATACATATTTTCTCGTTTTTTTTTACAAGCAACTTTTGTTTAGAAAATTGAAAACGTAAATTGTAATGTTCTGCAACTAACAAAATTTTCTTTTAGTTAAGTTTTGATTTTAATTCTTTTGTTTTCATAAAATGAAATTCAGCTTCTTTCTTTTTTATTATTAAAACTTGAACTTTTAACGAATTTTGTTTTTGACAAAACAACTCAACGTAATGGGTTTTACACCAAAACAACTTGAAATGTTTAAGGCATTGATATGATTTTGTGTGTAGAGGTTATTCAGACTTTCCTTCTTTTATTTTATTCAAATTTTCATTAAAACTGTGTAAAGTTTTTGGGTAGTTGGTGTTGACTTTAAAGCAGACATGCAAAACATGAAAATTTTTAACTGAAATCACAAAATTATTCTATAAAAAATTTTTTCAATTGAATATCCAGCACCAACAACATCACAAACACAATAATGAAGATAATTTTTATCTTTCAAGATTTATTAGTTAACAACTTGCGGACCAGTCAATTGGATAGGATGGATACGTTAAAGAAATTGGTTTAGTTTTTTTTTATTACTTTTAGAATATAAAACAAAAGTAAAAAACCCCAATTCGTTTCATTATAATTTTATTATTAATTAAAATTTTATTTAATTGAATAGGATTAGGTGGTATAGCAAGCGAAATGAAAGGTCATGCTAAAAGAGGTCGTGAAAATGTAATTGATAAAAGGCATTAGGAAATATTTTTTTCTTATTTCTTTGATGAACTTTTTTGTTAAATTTGTATCGAGTAGAACACTGCGCAGCGCAGTCTCTGACAAAAGAAATTATGATGGAATGGCTGACATAATTTAACTTGCTTATAAGATAATAAGTTGGTGTGCCAATGGTTTTAGAATTTTTCAGAATACTTTTATTATTTATGAAGGTGTGTATGTGAACCGCAACAGAATTTACTTTATAATAATATATTCTACATACATACATAAGTATATTGTATATTGAGTTTAAAATAAATAATTGTACATTTGCAATTGTAAGCTGGCAAGTGTAAGCATTGCCAATGTCTTATTTCAATATACAGTTGAACCTCGATTAACCGGATCGCACGTCACCGCGTCTAGCACGGATAATCGAAAAACACTGTTAATAGAGTTTATTTGAAAGCACAAAATAGTAAATATTATTATAAATAAAACATGATAGAGGATAGAGGTATAGGATGGTTATCAGAGGTATAAAAAAATGAAGTATGGATAAGCCAGTTGATAGAGGTCCGGATAAACGAACTTAAATTGCAACACTGTCATTCTATTTATCGGAAAATTTTTGATTATGTAACTGGTTGAAACCCGCTAATTTTGAAATAAAACTTGATAATATAAGAAATATATTTTATAAGTATGTATGTATTATTTACATGCTTTGATTTTGAATCCACATCAAGCTATACTAAAAATTTGCCACTTGTCTACTCACTCTCGAGATCAATTTTTTTTCTATTGAGATTGTCACTTCTTCTCGCCAATGGGCATGGTTGCCAGACTTGACGATTTATCGTAATTTTGAACTTATTAAACAATTTTGAACTTGACCAAGAACTTGGCAGTTTTTGAAAGAATATGCAATGAAACTAACGAGTAAAAGGCAATCAATTTAAATTTTTGTTTTAATAATTTTGGAATTAAATGTTTTCAAGCCTGTTATTGTACAGAATTTGTCAACTGAAACAACAGAAATACAAAATTTATACGGTCAAATGCGAAAACTATTTAAAAAGTAATGAAATATTTTTATCATAACAAAAACCAAACTTTATATTGAAAAATCATTTTTTTATGTTTAGCTCTTTTTTCTATATGGAATTTGACATTTGTCACGATAAAAATATATCAGGTGCAGACGTAGGGTAAAGATGAGAATAATTGTTTAGACATTGATGAAATTTATTAAGGAATATTAGTATTTGTTGATTCTAAAGTTAATCAAATTGATAAATGTGAAATCATTAAAAAATTTTGTATGCAACCTTGTGATACAATTTTAATAAAACTTGACTTCGAAGATAAATTAAGTCTAATTGATCCCTACAATATTATTATAGGAAATAAAATTTCTTTCTACGATATTGTAAAAGATTTTTCTCACATTGTTAAAGAATGCGAGACACAGGAATTTGAATCTAAATTCAGACATTTAGGGCCATTTTCACAACTTGCCTTTAGTTAAAGGTAGGATTTTGTTTGCCCGATAAATATTTTTGCATTGTTACAACTTAAATTTTGTATTGCTATCATTGTCAATAATAATAATAATAATAATAAGTAGTGGATAAAAAAATAATATATGAAGTTTTTTATAATTCAGAGCCATTTATCGGGCAGACAAAATCCTACCTTTAGCTAAAGGTAAGTTGTGAAAATTGCCCTTAAAGTTATTAAAATTGGAAAAAGTTTTTCCTGAAACATACTTGAAACTTTTAGATATGTGGAAAAAAAATTCCCGAAATGAAAAAAATTACTAATTTTATCAAAAAAATGTAGTTTCACTTAAACCTAAACAAAACCAAAGTAAGACATGTAATTATTTTGTTTTTTAAGAATTGATTCCGTTTTTGATAAAAGTTCAGTTTATTTTATACAAAAACTACGAATATATTTGTTGTTTTATGTTTTCGTTTGAAACAAGTGTTTGTTTCATATTTGACGAATAATTATTTTGACGATTTTTCGTGCGAAATTTGAGGAATTCACACATATTTCATCTGTCAACTGTGACAATGGGTAGTCAAATATACAAATAATAAGGGCGATTGTATTACCTCGATATTCATGTCAAGAATTTTATGTATTTTGTAGTTTTTAAGAACAAAATTCATCAAGTATTACAACTTTGTCTGCCTAATATGACTGCCTAATATATTTTATACAAATATGTATGTGTGTACATATATCGTCCCTACCACGTCACACTATCCCAGTGAAAAAAAATGGAAGTCATTCTAGTTAAAGTACATTTTCATTGCTTCCAAAAAATCGATATTTTCAATTTGCCGAGAGTGAGCAAAAAACAATGTAGAAGCTTATTTTAGTCACACAAAATCTTGTAACTCCTCCATAGTGTTAGAAAATACTCACCAGAATTTAAAAAAAAAAATTATTTTTTTAAAGAAATTTATGAATTATTTTTAGTCTAAAATTTAAAAGTTATTTGCTTAAATTTACATGAAAACACTGTTTCGGGCTTAAATTCGTATAAAAAGAAACGAATTGTTAAAAAAGGCAACTATTTACCCTTTTTCCTAGATGAAAATATTATCATAGAACACAAAAAATGGAATTTTTCTTAATATCGCTTCCAATTCGGTGACCAGGCATCGAAAAAGAGAACCCTATGTAAAAATCATTAGATCGGATCGAAATTTGCACTACTTCCGCATCGTAACCTATACATTTTCATGACTTTTTTGGAGTCTCTTTTTTTGCTGGGCTAATATGCAAAATTGGTTTTTTAGATTGGTTATCTAATTTACACGGTATACATCGTTTCAAAATGCTGAGATTCTCATGAACGATATATGCATAACTCAATAAGAAATATTTTAAGCCTATCACTCTTAAGAATACGGCGACTTTAAATTCACAATTGACGGGTCTTTGCTCTGTTCTGAAAAGTTCAAATTTGCATATAATTTACAAATTAGCCTTTTCTCTTTACTACTTTAGGAATGAGAAATATTTGGTATCCAAGATTGATTGTAAACTTAATCCCGAGAACTGACGTGATTAACACAATGAATTGCCTTATAAAAGTTAATCAGCTTTAGTATTTTTATAAATATATAAATGAGCACAATTGTAGCATTTCTTTGCTGTTATACCTACTTTTTAAATCCTCTTATTTTTCTTTTTAACTCTTTCTTTCAAGTTTCTTATTTGCTGCCACTTTTAATAAGCATTAATTGAATTTTCATTTAGCAGTTAATCCAGAAAAGCTTTTAAAAAGTTTGTTATATCTTCAATGTTAAAAAATGTTAAATGTATATTAATTCACATAATGTTTTCGTTAATGCCATCGTTAAATCCTTTACTCACAGAAACTTAAAAAAAAAAATAATAAAACGACTAGAAGCTAAAAGAACTGGGGAAAAAAGGGCAAAGGCCAACAAAAAAACTCTATTAATTGCAGCATTATACTCGTACCAAGAAAATAATGTTTTTTCCTGCCAAAATGCAAAATAATTGCAATTTCTTTCGAAACATTTGGCAGCCTTTTATCAAGTTTTCCCCCAACCTCCAACAATATTTTTTGTTTTCTTTTTAGATGCTGCTCTCTTAAGAACATATAAGTAGTCGCTTATAAAAGTGGAAGAAAATAAAACAAGAGCTTTTAACAAATAATGAATGGTTTTTCTTAAATATTTTGCATAAGTTTTATAAAGAAAAAAATAACTTATTCACTTTTTATTTGAAGTATTCTTTTGGACAGTCCATTTCATGGAAAGCATGAGCTTGATTGAACACATACATACATACATATATCGTCGGCTTAGAATGCAAACCTGCTAACTCCCTTGCAGAAAATTTTACAGGAGAGACAAAATACTGTTAACGGTTTCCATAGAAAGCTTAAGAAATTAGCCGAATACATTAAGTTTCTTCGACATATAGAGCTTCTAATTAAAGTAAATATTTCGATGAGGAATATCTTTCTCTTTTGAAAGGCATTAAAATGTCATATATTATAAAAAGTGGATTTAGCAGTTTTGCACACTAAGCCGACGATATTTTGTATGTATGTATATAAATGTGTGTGCATTTGTGTGTTTGTATGTTGTGTGCATGTTTAAAAATTATGTACAATCATGTCAAGGTGCCAAAACTGAGCAACACCAACTCTTTACCACTTCAACTCATACCGTGGGTAGCAAAAACTCTATTGAAACAATAACAGCAACCAGGGAGGGGAACATGTCAGTAAATGTTTGCATGGAAAAGTTTTGCTTTTCACGTTTCTCCAAGTTTTTCATTTTGTCAAAAAAAAAAAAAATATTTTTTCTTAATTTTTTCAGAGAACCTACTCTTCTTAAAACACGCTTGTTTGCTTTGATTGTTTTCGTTGTATTTCCGTTTTGTTAGTTTCCTACACGCAACTACTAGCGAATATTTTAAGTTCAAAACAAAAGCGGTAAATCTACCACGACGTTGGAGTATTCGGCACAACACCCCCAGCCCCACCCACATGCAAGTTTATTTTGGGTATTTATAACAACGAAATATTTATAATGAAATTAACTAGCAAAGAGGGACAATCAGCAGCATCTTTTGGGAGTATACAGAAATATCTGGGACAATCGTCTTTTTCAGCCACTGCCTTTAGCCGTTTAATATACAATCTCTGAAATAATGAAGTAACGAATGTTCACATATTTTCTAGATGCCTTTTAAGTGTCAAGAAGCTTCACCTTGAACCACCCCAGTTTCAAAGGACTATAGAACGCAACACTTTCGGAATCAAAATTCAAGCACCCGATTTATAACATCCGGGGCTTAGTGGAAAAGTTAACGTATTGTGCTTGCCAATGGCAAGTAGGTCTTTATCGGTTAATCTCCGCACTAGGGCCATTGCCTGCAAGCCTCTCTCTCCAACGTCTCAGTGAGTTCATTGCTCATAGTCAGGGATAACAATGTTTAAGAATTGCAATATTAGTCTGCCGATAGCCATAAATTTAATGTATATTATAAATATTGCATTTGAAACGTGGATGACCTTTGCAAACATTCACATGACAAACTTTTCACATTGGCCTGCCCTTGGAGTCTACTCTGCACAGATCGATAATATCAATCAAGTTTTTCCACTCAAATTAATTAAATACAATTAAAAATTTAATTAATACAATTAAATTCCTAATTGAAAATATTAATATTCACCAATTAATATTTTCAATTAGGAATTTAATTGTATTAATTAAATTTTTAATTGTATTAATTATTTTGAGTGGAAAAACTTAATTGATACTATTAAATTGCTTATAGGTGAAAATTTAATTAATTTTTTAATTGATACTACAAATATTTTAATTAATATTACAAAATCATTCATATTACTTTTTTGTGTGTGTAATTCGAAACGAAAGCAAATACTTTCTATTTGTAATGTTAATACTCGTTACAAAGTAGACACCCTGGTTAGACAATGCGTATAACCTAACATGGGCTTTCTTGCTCATTTGAAAACAGCTGGTTGGTCTAACAGCCAATTAGACAGTTCTAGGTTCCGCTGAAGCTCATTTCGGATGGACGAGCCATGTTGCGATACACTGATCATGAGTTTGCAGCGGTAATTGCAGAACAGCAGAACATTGCATGCAACTCTGCGCTTATTGCATTTAATTTCATCAAATTCACTGATACTAGTGTAAGTATGTGCATACGTGTATCTGATTTTGTGGATTCCAGCCACCAATTTTGTCCAATAGTTAACTGCATAAATATTTTTAAGTTTAGTTTTAAAGGTATTTGAACTTCATAGTGAGCAAACAATTTAAAAAACATTGCAGTTCATTTTAAAATTTATTTTTCCTTATTTTTTTTTAAGACTGTTTTAAAACTTATCGCTTGCCCTCGTAAAGCTTTAAACACGTAGAAAACTCGTAAAATATGTTTTACATCTTTCCATTTTTTTGTGCGATTTTGTTTCATTTTTAGAAGTTGTTATAAGTTTCTTTTAAAGTTGTAAAAAATCTCAACAAAAGTATAAAAAAGCAAGAACTCATAGATTTCGTGCTAAATAAGTTAACAAAATTCGTTGGAATCTCCCTTAAAAGAAGTTTTCGCAGCAACAAAACGCTTTTGTTTTTGTTTTTGTTTTTAATGTTACGAGTATTTCTTGTGAAACATCAAGTTAAGTTGATGCTCAAATGATGGTAGTTCGTTCTTGGTCGATTAGATTTTTTGCTTTTAAAAACATAAATTTACATTAGAGTTTATGCGAAATCTAAATTGATTGCACTGTTAACTTGAGTGTAAATAAATAAAAGTTCATGCCATACTTTGAAATTCATCTTATTCTAAAAAACAACAAACAAAAAAAACAGTTAAATACACGTTAGATAAGATAAGATGTGGTCCAAAGATCGGCAGTGCGTCATCTGATGGATCTTTTGTGCGATATGTTAGACACTTGCAAAATTAATTAAACATGTTCCTGGAATCATACACTCGTATATTCTTGTTTTAAAACACTTTAGTAAGAAATCAACAATTATTCATTCCACAATATTAAAAAATTGTGTTTGCGACTTTGTCTTAAGAAAAAGAAATCATTTTTATTTCAGGTTTATTTTTCCTTTTGAATAGTATATTTTAATTGCTTTTACTTTTTATTCCACGAAAAAGTTTTCTTTTTACATCATAAAAGACAATTAAAAGCATGAAAACACAGCGCAAAACAAAATTATTTAAATATTTCTGTAAAAATAGGCGACGTTTACAATTATGCGTGAATAAATAGTCATACATACATACATAAATTTTATGTTTTCTAAAGAAGGAGAAAAACCGGATATAAAAAGAAGTTTAACAAAAAATGTGTGAATAAAATCTTCTTTTTATATGTACCATCATCATATGGTGCCATAACCGCCAAAAACTCGAGCAAATTTAACTCGAAATTTTCGACCTAAATTTCTTTATGAAAATCAAAAAGCGAAGTTAAAAATTGAGTCGCTTAAGGTTTTTTGGCGGTTATGACTCGATATGCAGATCACTGCAAGTATGTTTACATACAGGGGGCAAATCACGGCATTCGATACGACTCGTAATTTAAAAATATTTCCATATAAACTCTACTGAAATATTTTTAAATTACGAGTCGTATCGGTTGCCATAATTTGCCCCCAGGTTTGATTTCAAATAGAGTATGCTTTACTAATTAATGTTAGCTCGGCCAAAAACCGTTTGAATTCTCATATTGTGAAATTAATTTATTTTCAAAAGTTTATCAAACTTTAATCATGTGAACGTTCAGAAATTTAGAACACAAGGCGTTTGACAAATTTAGGGCCTAATTTTGTAAAACGCAACGTCACGAGTTGACAAATTTTATTTGAGAAAAATTTTAATAACAAAAACAAAACACATATAAAATTTGTCAGCGCTAGGCGTTGCGGTTTTGAAAATGAGGCCCTTAATTTCGACATAATGTACATTATTTTGTAAGTTTTCAATAAAAAAATTCGAATGAAAAAACGAACTTCTCTCGATAGTTTTGCGAATGTGTGACGATAGCCTAGTTGATGTGTGCTGGTCTGTTCGCCTGGAGTTAGCGTTTTCGAGTCCAATTGACTGCAGCGTAAGTTAAGGAATTAAAAAATAAATAAAAATAAATTATTATAAATAAATTAAAAATAAAGATAATAATCTTAAAAAAAGAATTTTTTCTGCTGCTTTTTTGCGATATTGAAATTTATTTCGATATTTCTTACTTTTATATTGCTAGCGAACCTCCGAAATCTAATGTTTTTTGAAGCGAAACTGAGCGAAAGGTAAACTTTTTTCTATAAAATTTTTAGTGGTATTTCGATAATTTTACACAATAAATGTTCGAGATATATTCGAAATGGATGTCGTTAATGAAATTTTTGGTCAAGTGGGTATTTATTACTACTACTAAAGTGCGTATAGAATTATATTATTATGACATGTGTCATGTGGTATGTTAACATGCTGGATGCTGAACACATACAACGTATGTACGTACGTAGCATGTACATATGTATGTATGTATACGTATACTTAACTTAGCCAGAACATTATTCTTTGTTGTATAAACATAATTCGCAAAATTATATTTATTCTTATAATAAAAAATTTAATTTAAAAATTTTAATAGCTGACCTTTTAAAACACTATACATACGAGTACATATGTATGTATGTTGTATGTATATGTAGAAGCATATGATTTCGCCTTTTTTAAAATATGTATGTATGTACAAGTTAGTTACATACATATATACAAAAATGTATGTATGCAGTTATAGTTGAGTGCGGTAGTGGTGATGTGGCATTTAAGGTTATAAAACTTTTGTTGTTATTTCTCAGTTTCCTTTTGTTTTCTATGTTTGTTTCAATAATTTTTTTTATTTCAATTTTTCTTTTTAGTTCCTTTTTGAAATGTTTATTTTTCACATTTTCTAACCAAGATGTGGTCACATTTAGTGTTGCCACAGAATCATACGAGTACATTAGGTTCAATTAATAAAATTTCAAATGCATACATTTAGATGTATGTACAATATAAAGAGAGAACTTGTTTTGTAAAAAACATAAAAAATTACAGAACAACCATTTCATAACTAAAAAAAACATGGGTTTTTTAAGAAATATTTGCAAAAAAAATCTTGCGAGCACAATAAAACAACGATGCTGCAGTTCGTTCATTTTTAATTCGTTATTTTGATTTGATAAACATTTTCGGGCATCAATAATAAGTTTTTGTTTTAGAACTAGATAGGTTCAGTAGTTCATATTAATTAATTAAATGATATTATAGTTCTCTCATTCTGAAAAATCAGTTGCAAATTCACTTTTCACTAAAGCCAAATGTGAGAAAATTTCAGTTCAATACAACTCCAGCTACATTCTCTTTTTCGTAGAAGTTGCCTATTTTATTTCAGTTGGCCCAATATTTACAGGACAGGGTTTTCATGCAATTGCATGTTTTTACCCTCAACCTTGATAATATATTAGTTATGTTGATGAATGAAATTTTTTTCATTTGTCAATAGGAGGCTGGAGAAGCAAATCAGATCAAAAAACTTGTCGAAAATCTTTTAGAGGTTCATGCTGGGTCATTTTTTATATATCACTATCTTCTCTTGCGCTGCAATTAGGAAATATAAAAAGTTTCGTGCAATCAATTTCCTGAAAAAAATGCATAATGTAAATTATGTGTGTATAACAATAAAATAGTTTAGCAAATGCCAAAGAAATGCAGGAAGAATTGGTTTGTTATTTTTAACCGACTTCAAAAAAAGGAGGAAGTTAACAACTCATCTCTATATTTTGTGTGGAGCTTCATAGGTCGGTACATTTTAGACCGACTGCAAAAAACAATTTTCTGAGGGTATAGGCTTCCATTGGTCCCACTGTAAAAAAGTGGGAGCACGCCCACAATTTTTTACTTGATTTTACGATTTTCTACTCATTTTTTTGCTGCGAAACCTAGCAAACATCTTTGGTTCTCGTAATTAAACAATTTTAAAGTTGAAAAAATGGGCGAGGCTACGCCCATTAAAATGTATTATAAATCACGTAGTTCTACTTAACCGATTTGTACGGGCGGGGTCACGCCCATTAAAATTTAATATAATATTTCACAAGCTTCTATTTCACCGATTTTTAAGAAACTTGACACACACCCCAAGCTTAAATAAAAGCACAATCTTGCATTCAAAAAAGTGGGCGGGGCACGCCTATTAAATTTTAGTATATTTCACTTGCTTTTACTTAATAAATATTTACGAAGCTTGCCACACACCTTGAACTCTCAAAAATGCACAATTTTGTTTTAAGAAAGTGGGCGTAGCCACGCCTCATTAAATTTAATACTATATTTCACTAAAAAGCTAAAAATAAAACTTTTTTAAAAAAATTAAACCGACTTCAAAAATAATTACTAAAAAGCTAAAAAGAATATCCCCCATATTCATAAGAAAATAACATGAATTTCAAATTCATTTTAAGAAAATTTTGTATGAACAATTTGAAATAAATTAAATTTCAAACTCATTTTAAATTTTATGAATATGGGGGTATATGTAGATCTATTTAAATAAAATATTTTTACATATGTTACCTATAGTGTTGTTTGAAGTTGGTGCCACCAATATTGGTAACTAAGAAATCCTATATTTGACGCTGATAGTATTGCTTTGCATTGGTGAAAGAATTCTTAAAATCTGTTTAGCGGTGTGGGCGTGTAAGCGTCACAAACAAACAAACAAACTCACTTTCACATTTATAATATTAGTAAGGATATAAAACGAGTTGGATACAAACGCTCCATTTCGATGCTGGAAACAAAATCTCTAAATTGTTTCGCACTCTATCTTGGCACCAAATCAAAATTTCAAAATCAAAAACGGAGCTTAATTTATTTCTTATTATTATTAAATAATTAACTTCCTTTATGTGCATACGTGCATACGTATGTATATGTACGTATGTGTACGACTGCATGCATACATTCTTAATGATTCTGATTTTTGTGTTAAAAACTTTAAAACTTTTACTCATCTGCGCTTAAAAGTAAAAAGAGAATTTTAACAATTTATAATCATCGACAATATACATATGTAGGTATAAAGCCAAGTTAATTTTCGTTTGTGCTTTTCGTCATCTAATTAGTAATTTCAAATTCAAGCAATGAATCCTTAACAAATATTTTCCCAAGTACTCTTTAGCCTAACAGCAGCAACTAGTTAAAACAACAACAATTATTTTACGCTTTTGTTTCAAGAAACAAGAACAAAAGTTTGTTTCTTTTTTTTCAGTCCCTTATTATATGCTGTTTGCAGGGAATTATTAAATGAGAATAAATTAAAAAACAAAACAAAAGAAATACAAGGTTATAAGCACCGGAGGCACTCAAGCATTAACTTGATGAGTACTTGAGCTAACAACAAAAGCAACAACGGGAGCTGCACTCACATGTTTGCACGCTCAACAAGAAGCTTGTGAAAACAACCAACCAACCAACCAACCAACCAACCAACCAACTAACCTCACCTCCACTGTGGTAACAAATCAATTTTTGGCCGTACAAAAATTGTTGGTAGCAATTGCTTTAGATTCAAATTTCAACCCTAATTTAAAAGTTTAGAGTTACAGTTGAAATGTGAAACGCACATGAAAAATCAAATTTGTGAAATGTAAATTGATAAGGTAAATTAGTATTGGATTAGGGCCACAGTGCACAACCACTTGTTTTTTTTTTGTTACCAAATGTTTGCTCATATTTTGATCCTTGCACGCAAACACACACACACACATAAGCATGGCTCCTTTAAATAGTCGTACGTAAAAATGTTGCTTAAGAGAACGATGAGTGTGTATGCAAATGTGTATGAGTGCATCTGTGAGCTTATTTAGTATTAACAGTTGCAAATGAGTTTATTTTCATTTAAGAACAAAAACAACAAAAGAAATTAAAATGCAGAATTGACAATCGAATGATGTTAGGCTGAAAAAGTTAACACATATCGCACCTTTATTGCAACAGAGCCATAGCTGGAAGAAAGCTTGTTTTTTACAGAAAATAAATTTCAAGTTTTCAATTTACATTCAACTCAATGAAGATGTAAAAATATGTTGTTTATTCTCGTAAGAAGTGAAATTTTTACATAAGATTAGATGTGATATAACGATTTTTTTCTGTTTTATGAACTCCAAAAATGCATATGATGCAATGAAGGAGCGATATGTACACAAACACACCTCCACACAGACTAATTACATGCAAATGTAAATACATGCATACTTGCGCAAGCACTCCCAGCGGTAAAACTGATTGAGGCCTTCATTAAGGATTTGTATTTGAAGGTACATATACTTACACATAATTGTGTTCTAAGCTATTCTCCAATGAAGACGTCTTAGAAGGGAGTATCAACCCTTTAAACTATTTCTCTCCTTTTTTTAATTTTTTTTTGTGAAAATACTGCGAAGTTCTTCGCCCATACCAGTACAGGTGAAAGCAATGAAGATGCCTTCTCATGTTGATCGTCAGCCAATAAAACAAATAAAATACTCGTATTGGTGCGATTGGAGAGGGAAGGTTAGAAAAACGAGCGTGAAGAGGGGAGAGGGAGTTCATACAAATGCAATACATACAAGATTTTCTTTTAATTCTTATAATGCAAAAACTAAAATATATTCAGAAAACAGTGAACCGAGTTCTATTCTATATTTTAATGAAAATACATATTTTTTCGCTCCTTCTTCTCCTCATCATTACTCTTTATTTTTTGCCTCCTTTTCCTACAAACTCAAAAGTTATGCACCAAAAATTGCTGAAATGCAAAATTATTTATTTGTGATTGAAGGGAATAAATAAAACAGAAAAAATAAATAACAAAAAAAAAGAAATATCCTGAAAAAGTGAACCGAAGGTTAATGAAATATCACACTAAAAAATAAAAATATAAACAGACCTAAATCTTGAAAAAAAAATTTCGTTCGATAACGAACGCCACGATTTGCCCCCAGGTTTTCATCTCAACATAATACGATATATTAATTTTTTTTAACCCTACTTTTTTTTTTTTTTTTAAGAACAAACACAACCCGCAAAGCGATTAGCTTGTCTGCATAAAATACCCAGAGTCTGTGGTGGGAATCGAACCCACGACCTCTGGACTGAGAGACTAGCATCGCTACCACTCAACCCCAGGGGCACCCTTTTGGTATGTTGAAATTCATTACTAGGGTTTCCAATTCCCAAGAATCGAGAAGTAAATTGGAATTCCCGGGAATTTCAAAAACATATGAATTTAATTAAATGACCTCAATAAAAAATATAATTTTATGAAAAAACATACAACATTTAAATTAAAAACAAAACAACTTTATTGCTTCATTTAATGAACAACAACATTTAAAAAACAAAACAAAAACAAATAAATTCATATGCTTTGAATTATCCATCCTTTGCTGGAAATTCCATCTACATCTGCCAATCTAGATACTATAAAGGATTTTTATCTTGAAAATATTTCGTTAACCTCTTTACCTCTGCTCACAGATTTGTATTTTTAGGTAATAAAACATCGAACAGCAATGTAAAAAAGCAAAATTCTAAGAACGTTAAAATTAAATTCCCGTTGAAAATTCACCGGGATTTTTAAAAAATAATTCCCAGGAATTCCAGTAATTTTTTCCCCAAACATAATCAAAGCAGTAGTGATTTAACGTCATAACGTCCTGCGAAAATTAGGGCTAACTAATTAAAGTCCTCTCCAATCATCATTTTATTGCTGGGTTCACTGGCTCAAGTCTATTATGTGCATGATTTTTTGCGAGCTGAAGTGTTTTTGCATCAATGTTAAATCTACAACTTGTGTCCCCATACTTTTTTGTTTCTGCCTTTTTAAATTGTTAATGCAACAGTTTACATTTTCATAAGCTTGAAGTGTTGCTTCCATATTATAACAGCAATTGTATATGTCTTTGAGTCATTATTTCTTTTGCTTTTCAAAAACCTTGATACTCATTTTCATTTCTCTTCTTTATTGCACTAATTGCAGGAGTTAGACAAATATTTTCTTAGCTGAGAGGTAATAAACTGAAGGATTTTGAAAGTGATAACATTTTCTAAAACAAACACTTAATTAGTTCAATTTCCAACGATTTTTCCGTACTAAAAGGCTTTGTATCAAAAAAAAAAAAACATAAGCTAGTACAAATACATGTACTCGTATGCCACTAACATTTTCTTTAATATTTCTCAGCAGTTTCAGAGGTATGGCTTCAGTTGTGCCGAAGAGAAATTTGTGAATGATCGATTTCGATTTCGTCCACGACATTTCGGTAAGAGATTAAAGAAAAAATGTTGTCGTTTTCTTTAAACTATTACAAAAACGTCCTCGTCGTGTTCGAAATACGCTAAGAGGGATTATTTTACAGCTCGTCTAATACGAGTACACTATTATTGAACGTGTTTGTAATTTGCTTGTTTGTTTTTCTTTTAATTTTTGTTGCATACAACAAAAATTCAATTACTTCCCGATTAACTGATCGGTTAATTTAAAATTAACTTTTTTCGATTAACGGTTAAACCGGTTAAATTCAGTCGATTAACCGATTAACCGACGCAACAAATTTTTTCATATTTTGTAGTATTACAACTTGTTGTTTACGTGAATAATTATTTGTTTCGTATCATTTACAAAAGGTGAGTGTTTAGAATTTATTTTTCATAAAAAAAAAGAAGAATGTTCAGTGATCCTAAATTAAGTAAAATTCAGTCTTTGGACATGGCTATAAAAGAGATTACTAGAGACTCTGGTACTCTAACTAGAGGGAGTTATTAAGTTTTTATTTAATACATAATTTAATATAAGCCAATAGTACTGAGAGACAGTACAAAAACGAAAGCTAAGAAATTCAGATATTAAGTTTTTTGCAGAATATTCGTTGCTGAGCTCTGTCATTATGAGCCAGATGATGATCTGCCATCAGAAGAAATTATCGATAGTATAACAATAAATGTTCTAACAAAATTAACCGAATTAGTTTAAGAATTATTATGTGTGTTTTTGGTTTTACAAATAAAATCAAATTAATAAATAGTTCATGCAATTTTATTTGTAGAAAACACTTGATTATGGAAAAACTTTATTAATCGGTTAACCGGTTAATACCGAAATTAACCGATTATTAACCGATTAAGCAAAAACCTTGATTAATTAATCGTGCGATTAACCGATTAAAGAAAACCCCGATTAATTGAATACCCTTATACATATACACCCCATTTATAATTATATCTTGGCCCACACTGGAATTAAAGAATGCAGCACATTTACATTTACATGCTAAGTATATTTTGAAAAGTTTTTTTTTTATTTTTCCGCAATGTAGTGTTTTATTTTAGTTTTTAAAATTTTTAATAATTACAGCAGTAATTCATACTAAGCCCTCTAAGTGTAATTAAAAATGTTACATGTTGTCAAAGCGCACATAAGGCAAGTACGTATAAGTATAAGTACTCTAGATATGCAGTCATAATTTACAATACATGATGTATGTATGTATGTATGTACCCTGAAGGAAATGTCGATGGTGAAAATGTACTGAGTCGCTTTTGACTTTGTCACCAGTACTACTCTAGAATTATTCTCCATACAATACTTTGTGATATAGACATTTAGCATGTGCTTGTCATTGAAAATCTTCTACTAACACTAGAACAATTGCCTAGGTACTGATTACGTAGTTCTTATGGCAACATGGAGATATACCAACCAGACATTTACTGGTACATTTCTATACCTTACGTACATAAAAATTTATTTATATTGACAAGTTGTTGAAAAATCCACCAGAAATACACCGCATCTTTTTTTCTCTTTCTTTTATACTGACGAATAGAAGAGAAATTGAGACAATGTAACTACGACTAGAATTTTTGTGTTAACATAGACACATTTGGCCCCAGTCTGACTGCAGGGTATGTATGTATGTATATATGATTGTAAGTATGTATGTGTTAAGCAAAAAAAATAGAGAATTAAACATTTTTGGCGACCACATAAAACATTAAAATTTCAGCGCAATAAATTGTTTAGCCTGTGCCTGATTTAGCAATATAAGGTTGAAAGTTGCATTCGCAGCTGAAAGTCGATAAATTGACTTTATAAATTTTTAGCTTTAGCGAGTTACAGAATACGGGGGCTGACTTTATATTCTAATCAATTTTAAGTAAATTCTATCCATTTCCAATTGCATTAAAAAATTACATATTTTAGAGAAAAATCAACTAAAAATCAACTAATAAAGTATGTATTTATGTATATACACATATAAATACATACACAAGACTTTCGTTAATGATATCGATTTCGAATATATCGCGAGCATAAATAAAACTATCGAGAATGACACTCAAAAATGAATCGACAAAAGTTTGCCTGAAGCTCAGTTTTATTTAAAAAAATATTTCATATCGAAGGTCTGCTAGCAGCATAAATAGTGGGACAACATCGAACTAATTTCGATATCTCCAAAAAGCAGCAGAAGAAATCTTTATTTTTTAATATATTTATTTTCATATATTTTTTAATACCTTAACTTACGTTTCATTCAGACAGATTTCAACGTGGACCTCTAGGCTAACAGACTAGCACACATCCACTAGGCTATCGTCACATATTTCAGAAAATATCGCGAGAAGTTGTTTAGCTTTAGCGAACATTCGAATTTTTTCAGATTCGCGAAGAAATATCGAATAATTTGGTTGCGAAATATCTTCGCTTTAGTGAGCATTCGTTTATATCGAATCCCAGGTCAAGTGGGTATACATATGTAGTATGTATGTATTTGTGTAATGGATTGATTAATAAATGAACTTGCTGGATGGAAACTGATAACTTTTAATTTTAATTTTTTTTTCTGACATACACACATACATATCTACTCGGTTATTACATTTATGAAAAACTAACAAGAAACTAATGTTTGTTTGAACTTTTTAATTTTATTTTCTACCTTCTATGTATGTGAAATTGCAGCATTTTTGTAAAATAGCAATAATAAAATAAAAGTGAGCATCAGTTAGCTGTTTTCGAAAGCTTTTGACATATGACAACTCTTTCTGCCATTACATTTTACACAAATGTATGTATGTATGTACGTATGTATGTATAAAGCTTTAAGGACTGTTGTTGCACATAAATTGTATGTGCATACATACATACATGCATACTTATGTATGTACGTAGATATATGTATTTGTAAACACATCGCAAGGTATATATCGCACAGTAAATCAATAATAGTCACAACTCTAAAAATCTCAGCTGTTCAGGAGTGGCAAAAACTGATGATAATGTAGAAATGACGCAAGCATGTAACATAAAAATAATCATAACGGTATTTTATATTTCGTTCATGAAGACGGTGTTGCAAAAGAAATTTGTGCGATCGTAAGAAATTTGTTCAGTGAACTGGTTTATGAAAATATGAATCCATTTTGATAATTTTGAATTGTGATTATTTATGATTCAGTGTGCGATATGTTTCAGTGTATGCTCTCAGCTCCTTTTGATTCTATTGAGGGGATTTCGATAGGAAATACATATTTTATTTTCCTTAACCAGCAAATTAAACTGACGTTATATGACAAGTGAACCTTAGATGTTTGATAAAAGGAACTGCAGGAGGCATTTATGTAATCAATGTACATATACATATATGTATGTATGTTTGTATGTATGTGTATTTTAAAAATACGATTACATATCATTAAAGAAGTTGATATTGGAGTTTCATAACAAATAAGGGAATCGTTGTTCAAATTTAATATTAATAAGGTAATGGTTTCTGCAAATGTTATCAAGTTTTTTTTAATCTTGTATTTAAGATTTCCATCGATTATTTACATTTAATAATAGCTTAAGATTTTCTATTCAGATTGAGAATAATAAATATATTTTATTCACACACCTGCGTTACTATTAATTACAACAGCACACAGAAAAATTTCAACTTAAAATCTACGCAAACAAGGTTAATTTAACCTATCGAGACATTGGAAACAGAAACAGTCACTAGTGCATTTTAGTGATTCTAATGATAATGAAACTGCATATTTTGTATAAATGTTTGTATATGTTATATCAGAAGAACTACATGCATACAATTTTAATTTCAATTTCCTATATTTTATTTGAAAAAAAAAACGATGAATTCTTAACAATGAGCCACTAATAAATAACTCTTCTTTTCTTCTCTGTTCTATTCTTATTATTTTTTTTAATAAATTTATTTTTATTATTATTTGTTCATTTATGTTTTTTACACTTTGTTATACTGTCCATTAGTGGACGATATTTTTCTTTGTTCTTTATAATATTTTTCAAAAAGCTAGGTTTTGTGCTTTACACTGGCATAAAATATTACTGCTGGAGAAGAGGTAATAATAAAGTATTGCCTTTAAAATACATATGTACGTATCGCACACTAAATCATAAAGAGTCACAATTCAAAATTATCAAAATGGTTTTTGGGGTTTTCATCGACAAATATCCTGCGCGATTTGTACAGTATCAACAGTTTTGTGTCATTTTTTGCATGCACACCTAGAATTTTTTGAGTTGTGACTGTTTATGATTAAAGGTGCGATATGCATACATACATACATATATCGAACTAAACCCCCAAAAAAGCTTAACCGACTAATTTTTTGGAAAAAAAATCGATTTTGGTAAAAAAAATCAAGTTCGAAAATTATGTCGCTGAAGCTTTTTTCTCGTTTATGCCACGATATGCATGCTGCAGAAGTTTCTTTGTTTGTGAATGAAAATATAACAATACAAATATAGCAAAATATATTATAAACAATAAATGCTTTTTGTTACTTAATCATTATCACTGCAATAATGTTGGTAAAACTAGATCTAATGTAACGCATTTCATCCAAATACGACTCCCTTTATATTTTCTTTTCTTTTGCCTGTTTCAATAATGAATGAATGGTGTTTAGTGGTACGAAAAATCAGTTGCGCCACAATGTTAAAAGTAAAGAACGGTGATCCTTCCTTCCACTATATTTCATTGCCAACCAACAAAACTTGTTTAATTCAATTAATTGGTAAGTATACAGAGTTCGATTTTACAAAAATCACTTTACAAAATCCATTAATACATTAAGGATTATTAACCTTTGTATTATATAGCACATATCGGTCATTTACTCAAACAACGTCATAACTCAAAAAAACGAAAAAGAAAATTATAATGTCCCTCTGAAGAGTTGAGTATACAAAATATTTGTATGAAATCTTTAACAATATAAATAACGATATGAAGATTAATTTTGCATTATGAATTAAAAAAATCGATTTTTTCAATTATGACGTTGTACATATTTACACACATACATATAATCTTGAACTTTGCATGACGATAATGGCTGAAAGGAGTTAATAATGCATGAAGGTACGAATACTTTATGACTATTTTAGTTTATTCAAAGTAGTTTTCATAAATTTTAAATAAAATTTATTTTTACATAAGACATAAAAAATCTCTGCAAACTAATATATCAATGTATTTTTTTATTTTTTGTGGAAAATTAAGTTTTAATATTTTTTTATCGCATTACAATATGTACTTTTGTGACGGCTATAAATTTTCATTATATTGCGGCAATCTCAACTATTGCAGTCGCTTTGCAACATTTGAACCGAGCGCAAATATCTACACAAAACGAAATGAAGTTTCAGAGACAAAATGATTTTTTAAAGGCCCCATTTCAAATTAGGAAAATCATAAGATCGACGATGTTTTTTTGGGACACTGATATGAACTTTTCTCGAAAGACATACGTAGTCTACATTACCTTGTATAAAATTTAAGAAAAATAATTTTCAAAGCGGGAAGGTTTATGAGTGCTAAGCAACTGAGATGCAACGCTGGATGTATTAGTGACCTGCACAAGACCATTTATAAGACATTTTAAGACATGAAAGATTTTCAAATGCTTTACTAAAGCGAAATATTTTAAAACAAACGCTAAACAACAATGTTGGCAAGACATATTTTTCAGTTGTTTGTCTTCCTAACACAGTTGTTTAGCAGTTGTTTTAGAATATTTCGCTGTAGTAAAGCTTTTCCAAAATCTTGAAAGGTCTTATAAATGGTGTTGTGCAGGTCACTAAGATGTATAACAGAAGGCATATTGGAAAATATTGAATACAAAACCACAGAAACGGTTTTTGAACTGATTCCAATTTTTTACAAACACGTTATACGAATATCGCTTTATAAAAGCTTTATAAAACATAAAATTCAATATTTTTCATTTTAAACTAACTCCACACGCGAATTAAAGTTTTGAACCCTTCTTTTGCAAACACAAACTTTATTTTGACAAACTCTTTTAAATTTTCTCTTAAACTTTCTTCATTTTTACTATGCCACCACGAAGCAAAACAAAAAACAAAATAAAGAAAACGAATAACATGGCAATTTTACAATTGTGACGGGACGGCCGTTTTAAAAACTACACAATTTAAATTTTTTTTTTTATGTTTAATTTAAAAATTTCTTTTAGCAGCATCATCAATCATCATCATCATCGGCTAAGTAAAACAACTAATATAATTTATGCAATACTTTTAAAAACAAGTATTTATAAAAAAAAATAAAAACCCCGACTGCGACCAACTGATTTTAAAATACCTGTGGATTGATACCCATTTCGATATAGTCCGCCGACTTTTTATTTTTTTTTCATATTTACATAATGGCGTCCGTCTGTTGGCCGCTATATTGAATTTTGACAACTGACATATCTTTAGTGACACTCCCGGGATTAAGACAAATCGGTCCAGCGATCGGTTTATATAGTGCCGCAAAGGAACACACATACATCCATATGTACTCACATACATAGACTAATAAACACAATACCCTTCTTCGCGTTCCGCAGTCGGGTAAAATAATGCGTCTACTTAACACCAGAGGCGCTGGAACGATGTTATACCAATTAACAAAACGCACAACAGTAGAGTTTCTTTCTCTTCGCAGCCTTTTCTGGATAGTCTGGATAGGTCTCTGGAACCATTCAAAGAGCTCCCTGAACTACGAACGCGTTTCTATATCAATAATTAATACACACAACCAAAATATAAAAAACACACAATGCAATATGAATAATTTAATAAAATATATGCCTTTAGGTTGTGCAGGGAAATTTGAAGATTTCCGGAAATAAGACACAAGCGACTTTGGATTTTTTTACAACAAGTCTATAATTTTAACTATACGTCTCCACTAGCCATCGACTTGGACATTACATGAACATGACGCCGGCAGAGCAACTGTGAAAAATTCCTCAACTTCCTTGTTGTGGTGAACACTTGTGATGTTCATGTTCAGGCATATCAAAGTATTTTGCGGTAGTGCAATAGGGTTGGAATATTTACCAATTTTGTTCTGTCTCTTTTCTTTCCATTGCAAATGGTTGCGGACGGCAAATCTCATGGCGAACATTGTTGCTCAGACATATGCTCGGGCATTGATGTCAGATCATGGACGAAAGTTGGACATGAGCGGTATCCATTAGCCATTTGCGATGTCCGACATGATGGCTATACCAAGTTCATGGCTAGTGGAGACCCCTAGTAATACAAACGCTGTCCATATGTCTATATTTGTACGTAAATATTTTTAAGGCCAATAAGTTATTGAAATACTTCCCCGTTGCTACTGTGTTAAACGAAAACTTATGGTGCAATTTTACCTTTTATAACTTAATAAATCCTTTAAATGACATCAAAGAATTCATACTCATGCACACTCGACCACACACATGTAACTATACATGAGGATACTACATGTGTACATATGTATGTACGCATATATTCATATGTATGCATGTATATGCAAATAGTTTGTGCATGGCTTATTTCTTCGTACTCGTAAGATTTCTAAGATGCTGTTGTTGGTATTGGGAAAATCAAATAATAACAAGTGCAAAATTAAGTTTGTGTGAAAATTTATTTGAAAAATCATATGAATGGATGATGTTTATAATGAGTGTTTGTTGGTATGGTATGAACATTTCTAGACATACATACCCAGTAAAAAAAGAGACTCCAAAAAAGTCATGAAAATGTAGAGTTTACGTTGCGGAAGTAGTGCAAATTTCGATCCGATCTAATGATTTTTACATAGAGTTGTCATTGCAAGAAGTTCTCTTTTACGATGCCTGGTCACCGAATTGGAAGCGATATTAAGAAAAATTTCCTTTTTTTGTGTTCTATGATAATATTTTCATCTAGGAAAAAGGGTAAATAGTTGCCTTTTTTAACAATTCGTTTCTTTTTATACGAATGTAAGCCCGAAACAGTGTTTTCATGTAAATTTAAGCAAATAACTTTTAAATTTTAGACTAAAAATAATTCATAAATTTCTTTAAAAAAATAATTTTTTTTTAAATTCTGGTGAGTATTTTATAACACTATGGAGGAGTTACAAGGTTTTGTGTGACTAAAATAAGCTTCTACATGGTTTTTTGCTCACTCTCGGCAAATTAAAAATATCGATTTCTTGGAAGCAATGAAAATGTACTTCCGCTAGAATGACTTCCATTTTTTTTCACTGGGTATGTATGTATATTGGCAATAAACAATATTAATGTGTGTGTCCCAGAAATGGAGTTGTAAAGTCAAATCATCAGGCAGAATTTTAGAATTGCCAAAACTGTACATATGTATACATACGAGTACAAATGTGTGTATATATATATATATATATATATATATATATATATATATATATATATATATATATATATATATATATATATATATATATATACATTTCTTAATGGAATAATGGGCTATATACTCGCATTTGGACTGAAAACTATACGAAGGGGTTCGGGGTTCCCTTTATGAATGCCAGCTGGGGGTAATGTAATATACCTATTTGTTTTTTGATTGCCAAATTTTTAGTTTTTGTCCGATTAAAACTTAATTTAATCATCTATCTACATTCTACATGTGTTGAGCTTCCGCGGAGCTATTTAAGAAAATGTAAAACACACACACAAAAAAGTAATATGAATGATTTTGTAATATTAATTAAAATATTTGTAGTATCAATTAAAAATTTAATTAAATTTTCACCTATAAACAATTTGATAATATCAATTAAGTTTTTCTAGTCAAATTAATTAATACAATTAAAATTTTAATTAATATAATTAAATTCTTAATTGAAAATATTAATTGGTGAACACTTTTTTCTGTGCATATTTTTAGAGATATTTGGGAAAATATTGCATTATACCCGAAAAGTGAAAAAAAAAAATCTTTTTAAGATTTTAATTGAACTGTAGTGAGTTTTAATCAGAAATAATTTTTAGTCAGGCATTGGGAAAGTAATTTCAATTCTTATTGAATGAAATATTTTTTTAATTAATTAATGTGAGTTTCTAAAGAAGAGAAGAAAATTTAAACTTATACTTTATTAGCTGGGGGAAATAACAATATTTTTCTGTGCAGCCATGCACCCACATCTATCTATTGGGGTAGAATTTAACGCAAATTTAGTATGAAATGGAATATGAGAAATGATTATTGTGTATACAATTATTGATTTACCATTGGTAAATACATTTATAAGTATCACTATTCATTTTCTGTTTTTCCATTTTTTCATTTTCTATTTGGTTAGCACGAAGTTATATCACTCTACCTAAGTATGTTTAACTATTCTTGCTTATCTTTTACAATCATCACATTAATTACTTTTACTTATTCGATGTACCGTCGGTACATACATGTAAGTATTATTGAAGTGGCTTTATGTCACTTTGTTTTTGCTTTCTACAGTTTACTTAGATTTACAGCATTCTGAAACTGTGATTGCCAAGTGAAGAGTGAGTGATTGCCGTCTATCGTCTATTTTCACTTTCCAGAGGTCAATGAAAATATTTTCGTTGTTTTCCTTCCAAAAATCTCTTTTTTTTTGTAATTTTTTGATTATTGTTGGGGGTTTATCCACTTTTAAATTGAAAATGTATCAATTGGTATCTATTGTTATTCACTTGCATAAACATTATCAGCTGTTTCCGGTCATTTAAACTTGGCAGCATTGAATTTAGCACAGCGAAAACAAGGTTGCATTTTATAAAACCAACTTAAAACCAATTAAAAAATGGTAAAGCCAGGTTTTAGCAGTTATTTTTAACGTTAAAACCAACTGTTATTAAAATCATGTCAGTGTGAAAACACTATTAAATACAGCATTATGGTATTCATTTCCAGTTATTGTTATTACAACAGTGTTTGAGCACTTTTCCCATAACAATAATTCAGTAATGATAACTATGATAGAAATTTATACATATTTTGAATCGCTATTTAAAGTAAACGAAAAGTAAACATGAAAAGTTTGGGGTCATTTCTACAAACGCGATCAAGAGCATCGATGAAAAATATTTATTTCAATTAAGTTATATTTCATTTTGCAGGAGAGAGAGTGAACAAGCCATAGATAAATATCTTTAAATTTTAAGCTATTTATGTATTCGTATTTGTATTCACGAATATTGTCAAAATTATCCTTGCGAATATCTAAAAATTTACAAATAATTATTTACATCAGTACTACAGACGTACCTATGTATGTACATATACATTAACATACACATCTACATATTTGCTCAATTCACAAGGTATTGTGGGAGTCGTAGTTCGTACATGAGTTGTTGGTAATTTCAATAAAACCGTTATTTATAAACATATGTTCACTTAGAAATTACCAACAACGTTTTTACGAACTACGACTCCCACAATACGTTGTGAATTGAGCAATTGTATACATATGTATACGCATATGTAATATAACATCATTCAAGGCAAAATATAAGTGAAAATATAAAACAAAATACAAACGCATTCATACTTAATATCAATTACTTCATATCGTTTCTAACTGTTTTGCCAGCTGAATAAAGCAAGCTATAAAAGAAGCTGAAAATAACTAACAATATCAGTTCCCCAGCACAGCTTTTTTTCTTCCCGTTTAAATAATCTTTTAACGCCTGAAATGTTGACACGAGTATTACGGACGTACACAGGCAAACATATACATACATATGTACATATATACTCGTATGTACTTACATAAGTACACTTAGTGAACATACAATGATTATAACAATATACATACATAAGTATGTACGGGTACATGCAATGTTTTACACTTAAACCACACAAAGGAAGAAAAGTAATTGTTCCATCTTGTTCACATCTTGCTTTCCCTTATTACTTTATTTTTGTTGAGCTCGTATTTTGCAATTTTCATCTCGATTTTTTTTAATTTGTCGCAAAGTAATGACACAAGGATGAAAGTTTCATTCGACAGTCCGTTTGTTAGTTAGAACCCACCCTGCATCCGTCAGCGTTAGATTTATTCCTGCAATTTTATTCTTTTCTCGTAAAAGAAAGAAATGTCATGAAAGAAAAAGAAAGTGATGAGTGAAGTTTAATGTTGGTGACTGTGTTAGTGTTAGTTGTAAGGGACAGTGCGTAACCTGTATGTACATACATATGTATATATGTAGATATGTACGGGAAATACCACGCCCAATCGGAAAGAAAAAATTTTTCTTTTGATTATTAAGAAAGTTTTGGACAAAAAAGTAAAAACAAATAATTTTTTTAAAAATTTATATCTTTTGAACGAGTCATTAAAAATTCCCTAATTTTATCAGGGAGACTCTTTTTAGGAGCACTAAAAAATTTTACAAAATTGGGGAAATCCAAACAAAGAAATTTTTGAACGGTCCGATTTGGCGTGAAATGCCCCGTATATATCGTCACATGAAGTGCAAAACCACGTAACTAACAAAAAATTCGAAATCGCATTTTTAATTAATTATTGTCCCTACAAATTTTCAAACTTTTATCGTAATAACAAAAATTAAAAATTTTAAAAACCCCCGAATATATCTAGAGAAGATTCGATGTCTTCTAAACGGCTGGACAGATTTTCTTAAAACATGACTAAGAACACTCTCGATGGCCTAATTCTCACCTGCGAAAGAAAACATTCGACTTACAATTTTTCATATTTTATTGTTGTTTTCAATATAAATTGTAAGTCGAACGTTTTCTTTCGCAGGTGGGAAATAGACCATAAATCAAAATCGTTCTAGCCGTTTGATCTGTACGTGGACATGGACAGACACACAAATACACAGCCACACACTACAAACTTATAGCACCCCTTTTTTTAGTCAGCAACGTTGACACATTTTATATGGAAATACATACAAAATTTATCAACGCCCAGCTTTGCGTTTTACAAAATAAGTCCCTTAGTTTTTTCCCTCCCCTATAAAATTTAAAAAAAAAATGTACTTGCACGATTTTGCATTTCAACTAACGATATGTAAGTTTGTAGTGAAACAGTCGAAGGTATAAACTCTCATCTCTCGTAAATACACATGAAAGGAATCTGAAACATTCAGTATATTCTTGAATGCAGTAATAGTGCATCACGATGAATCAAAACAATTCACATATTTCATTTGCATTGAAAAATATGTACGAGTATTTATGTTTTTATATAGAGCTGAAGTTTACACCAATTGACACCACAAAAACTGAACCAAACGCAAGCCAAGTGAAGTTCTTCAAAAACAGCATGTTGTTCCGTTCTGCTACTGTTTGTATTAATTATTTACAATTTTCTTTAGTGCTATTTGTTCTTTAATAATTCTGTGGAAAAAAGGAAAAAGTGCTTAAGTATATACAAGCTAATATTGAGTTAATGGCACTTCTGCAATCTTCATATGCAAAAGTAGCTCTGGAAAAAGTCTCATTTATTTTGTACGATTTTTTAGGAAGTTAAAGCTGTTTATATATTCCCTTATTGAATTTAAGCATAACTTATCTTATACTCTTGGTACGCTGTAAATTGAATGTATTAGTTATAGTGTGCAGAACGATGTTTTTCTTTAAATACAAAAAATTGTAAACCATATTTTGGAAAAGAAAAAAATTTCTAAAACTCTTTCTGATCGATTTATAGAAATGTATTTCTTCGTGATATTTTAACGAGATCACAGGATCAAATTCATTGAGTTTTTTTCTACCTGTCACAGAAATCTATCGAAATTGTTTTGATTATTATTTTCATTTCGATCGATTTTGTTTTACCTTCTTTTTTTCTACCTGTCACAGAAATCTATCGAAATTGTTTTCATTATTATTTTAATTTCGATCGATTTTGTTTTACCTTCTCCATATATTTCAATTGATTTGTTCATTCCGAAAAAGCGTCAATTCGACTGTTTTCAATTTAAATGTGGCAATATTGGGCAACACAAAACAAAAAACACTTGGTTACTTGCATTAGAAGAAAAAAATATACGAAAGGATAAATTTTTTTTATTGAAGTGAACCAAATTTAAAATATTATGAAGTGTCTGCAATTGCAATAACTCCAGTTTTGGACGCCCAGAGCTAAAAAAAATTCATATCCAAACGTAGTGTATGTATTAAAGTTTTATTTAATTTGATGTGAAAGAAATGATGCATATAATGATGCATTTTTTCTTTAAGACTTGAGAAAATATTTTAAATATGTAAAAAAATTAAATATACAAAATTTTTTAAATATGTGGTTTTTCTTTATTGAAATAAAGTTGTTTCAAACAGATTTTTGCGAGAAATTTCTCCCTTTTCCAATTAAAATTTTTTGTTTTCCCTTTCATTTGCTATTAGTTGGAATTGTTCACTGGGAAAAATTTCTCGCGGAATTTTTTACATAATTGCCCTGATAGAGAAAATTAGAATTCCGAGCACTACAATTAAAGTGGTTTCATTTCGAGCAAATTCTTCGTTTTTCGTTTTCTGAAGAACCTCATTATCATTTCGATCGAATTTGGTTTCTGTGTCAGAGGCCTGATTATTTGTGCTTTTCGCTCATTTTCACATTTTCTATACGGAGCTGCCACATTATATTGAATTAAATGGTGAGTAAGATAAAGCTGAAGACGTAAAAAAATTATAGTATCGTTACCGCAAGCGAATAAATACATATTTAGATAAATATTACGATTTTCGGTTCGCAAAAAGTTACTGAATCCAGGTACAGGGGGTCTACTCTGTAATTCGAAACGAAAAAAAATGCTTTCGAATTTACATGTTATAAGCACACAAATTCGAAAGCATTTTCTTTTGTTTCGAATTACAGAGTAGACCGACCCCCTGACGTTAAAAAGGGCATTGATACATATGGAGCCTTATTTTCGATTTTATCGTAAGCGAAAAAAATTTAATTTTTTAGGAGAAGGTTTTTTATAATATTCAAATTTGTTTACATACGTAAATTGTCTAATTGTTCTTAACTATGGGTACGCATATAAAGTCTTAATTTTAATAAAAAAAGTATATTTCCGATAACATGTCGCTTACGATAAAATCAAAAATAAGGCTCGATATGTATGTATGTATGTGTTGGTCCATATGTATGTAAATATATATGTATGTATGTGTCTACAGGCATACATACTTTATTGTAGCTTTTTTTTATAATTTTTATTTGCTATTGTTCATCTTCCAAAAGCTGATTCTCCTTCTTAAAATTATTTCGGTTCAAAGTTAATAAATTTGATTTCATATTTTAATGAACAAATAAAACAACCAATCAAATGTCATGTTGTATAAATTAAATAAAAAGCAAATGTGGACCCTTTCTAACATTATATTAACACTTCTGGGAAAGAAAGAACCCATTGAAGCACAACAGTATGCAAGCTAAAGCTACAATGAAGTAAAAAATTTATTATAAAAGGGTCAATATAGAAAAAGGAATGAATATGTACATATGTATGTAAATGTTTCATTTATTTAAATAAAATTGAGTAATGTCATTGTGGATTTTTTAGTTAAACATAAAAACGAGAAATAAAAATGAAAAATAAAAACCAATTTGTGTAATCTACTCATAATAATGGTCACAAATGGTCAATGTGGTGTTTTCAGGCAACATTTCTTATATTTCTTCCTTTCTTTGTCAAACTTGTAGCCAATAAGGCATCGAACAGAGATGGAAATGTTAATAAAATATTAATTTTATATGACACTCCGACACATTTTGTAACACTCAAGGAAATTTCGCTTTTTGCGTACAATACTGGGGTTTAATTGTTGCTTTAGATAACGAGCTGATTATATCACTTTTTTCAGTTTGAGATTATGCCATTCGCTCTCGAACAATGCAATAATATGGTACGATACCCAATGCCGTACTCTCAAACTGAAAAAACGTGATCGAAACAGCTCGTTATCGAAAGCGACGATTAGGCCCCTGGTATGTATATCGTCGGCTTAGAGTGTAAGCTTGCTAAATCCACTTTTTGTAATATACGACATTTTAATTCCGTTCAGGAGAGAATGAGACGCCGCATCGACTGAGAAAAATATTTATTTTAATTTAAGACTCTACATGTCGAAAAAAAAACTCAATGTAGTAGGCTTGTTTCTTAAGCGATATATAGAAACTTTTAAGAGTATTTTGTCTCTCCTGTAAAATTTCGTTGAAGTGAGTTAGCAGGTTTGCAATCTAAGCCGACTATATACAAGTCAGCATCAAGATATAGCAAAATAAACAGATATATTTTGTATTATTTTGGGAAAAGGAATACATTTGTTTCTAAGTGTTGTTAACTATTTATTTCCTGTGTTTTGCAGTTTGTTTATTTTTTATTTTCATCTATTTTCGTAACACTAAAAGAAAAACTCGTTTGAGCTGCTAAATGCCTTTTATAAATCGTAAACTTTAAATTGTACTCTAAAGTTGATGAGTTTAAGAAGTTCATATGAAATGTTTTAAATAAAAATTTTATGTAATTGAAGTAAATAATTAAAATTTTTATTTTTCAGCAGTCGAAATTATATTATTTGTGAAGCAATTATACAAAGAAGCTTATAAGAATATTGAAAAAATAAGATTTTTATACACAATTTAATACAACATTATTTTTCGTAAGCTTATTGTAAAAATACGTATCAGGCGCATGTAATATTATCATGAGAGTTCCGTTTGTTAAGATTATTATAATATTTTTTTGACAAGACATTTGGGATGTTGGGAATATGTATGTACTAGTGGCCTGCGTAAGCAGTCTTGAAATGTAAATACGTCATGTTTTTTAAATGTATTCTCGTGGCATGCATTATACTAAGCCAATAATAAATGCTGTCGTACTATAAACGAAGCACGATGGTTGTATTGGTGTACGTGTATATGACTGTTAACAAGCGATGTCGGCAAGACGTCTTGTTCAAACAAACAATGAAAATAAGTACTATTTATACATGTATGCTTGTTATTTTGCATATTGTACGTTTGGGTGTGTGTGTGTGTAAGATTTAGATGGTAAGCTGTTTGTGTTTAAGGGAGGTTTTTAAAGCAATCGCACACAACTCATGTAAATACATGTGTGCGTTTGTATGTGCGCAGAAAAATAAGAGAGCATACAAAAATTATGTAGGTATATATGTATGTACATGCATGACGTTAGTATACGCGTCAATGAGAAAAAAAGCACAGTCACCACAAATTCTTCAGTCATGAACTATTTTCTTCTTTACTCTTATACCTGCAATAAGTTAAACAAATGTATTGCCGAACACGTTGTTTAGCGTTTGTTTCAGAAGATTTCACTGTAGTACAGCATTTGAAATTGCCCTCTTATCTTAAAAGTTCTTATAAGACGTCTTTTGCAGGTCTTTAATATGTACATAAATTATTTCAAAAGTGTGCAGACACAAATTCTCCATCTATGGTTTATGTGAAACATTTGTATTTAATGTTGTTTCAAATATTTATGTGAATTGCTTTTTCTGTCCAGCTGAAATATTGTAAAACATTATTATTGTATTTGAAACTTTTTTAACTTTTGCCTTTTTCACATGTCAATCTTTATTGAAATCTCAATAAGTCTAAACGGGTTAAACAGATTTAGGGTTTATTTAAATATAGAGGCTATAAAATGAAATTTTATTTTTAACCCCCGACCAAAAAAGGGGTTTTATAAGTTTGTAGTGTGTGTCTGTGTATCTGTGTGTCCGTGTGTCTGTACGAGTCCACGTCTAGACCAAACGGCTGCAACAAATTTGGTTTAATTTTTTCTGTTTGAAAGGTGACTTAATCGAGAATGTTCTTACCTATGTTTGAAGAAAATGGGTCTAGCCATTTAGAAGATATCACATCATTTCTGGATATATCGGGGGTTTTTAAAATTTTTAATTTTTCTTATTGTGTTTTTGAAATGTTAAGACATATATTTGGTTTTTAAGTTTTAGGCCGGGTTAAAATCTGTGTGCAATATGGCACACAAGCGTAAAAAAGCGTAACCACTAATTACTAATAAAAAACTGTTTCATTCACACAAGTATTTATTAAGTTAAACAGTTTCATACATTACTAATAGACAATTTTATAGAATCCAAGGGTGATTGGAAACTGTTTAAATCAATAAATACATATCAGAATCAAACAGTTTCTCATTAGCAGGGAAGTCAGAAATATGCTAAAAAAAAGTGTTTTGAGCGCATTCAATATGCACTAAAAACTTCGAAATATGCACTAAAAATTAAAAAAGTATGCTCTTAAAAATAATATAAATTGGATTATTTGGAAATGAAAAACTAATTTTAATTCAACAAAATTTACAAAACAAGACAAAAATAAAATAAACAGAAAAAGGAAACAATAAAAAAATAAACTAAGAGCGAAAATTTAACTTTACTTCAAAAGCGATCATGAACTGTATTTTGAAGAATAAGATAAAGTTTTTTATAATTGTTATTGCAATAAACAAAAACTCTTCACTTAGCTTAAATAAAAATCGCAGCCGGTCACATATAAATAAACTTTTATACATTGAAAATTTTCTTTTTCAACCTCAACTGAAAACACATGTTACACCTGTTTAAGTTGAAATTTGGAATATGCAAATTAATAGTATTTGTTCCAGCATTAAAATTTAGCAGAAAAAAAATTGGATATTTAAGATTTAAATTTTTTTAATTTTCTTGTTTCGTCTTTCTTTCACAAAACTGTGAAGTGAGTGAAAATTAAAAAAATTTAATTTCTTTTCTTCTAAATTTGGTTGTCAGAACACATACTAATAATTAGTACATTCTAAATTTCAACTTAAACACGTGTAGCATGTGATTTAACATCAGAACTCACAAGAAAACGTGTGAAATCGATTCGAAAGCCAGAACATGCACAATCCTCTTTTTTAAAGTCTAACTTCATAATGGTAGCAAAATATTGCTTCCCCATGCTATTGTTTCTTTCACTACAAAATAAAATTTCACCAAAAAATTTTTTTTTTAAATATTAAAATAAATTTTTTTTAAAAAGTACCAAAATATGCCCTAAAAACGCCAAATATGCTCTAAAAATTCGAAAAATGCTCAAAATATGCACGTTACACTGAAGTATGCAAAAACATGCTTTAAAGGGTAAAATATGCAAAAATATGCACTAACAAATCGATGCCATAATCCATTAAAAGTTCTGAAATGGATAAATATCTTAATTCCGGATTGATATATCAGACAAGAAAAAACATGCAATTGCATATTTGTGGTTTCCCTGCTCATTAGTAATTAGTGATTACGCTCTCTTTGGCACATGGCACACAAGTAATGACAGATATAAAATCGGCGTTAGTTTTTTATCAACTAAATAATAGATGTGTGTAGATTATCAATTCCGAGCTCCGTACGTTTTTAATTAAAAAGAATAAGAGTTTATTTTTTGCCAGACGATCGGTACACTAGCTTATCATCATATTGATGGAAAAGCACGTTCTTTCGAATTCGACATAATATTTCATAAAAATTTGCACACACCTTCGGAATTATTATTTTATTTTAGTTCAGTTTTTAGTTCGGAAAAAATTGTTTTTCCAGCTAATTTTCAAAACCTGTTTGTTAGATCATTCAATAAAGTTTTTAATTATTTGGCTGAAGCACATCAACAAGATTTACGCAGAAAAAAACTAGAACAACACGAAGAAGAAATTTTTTTAAAGCAGCCAATGTGCTGCTTAAGTTTTGACCGATGCTGTATGTATAAATTCATATTTGTAGCACTATTGCCTAATAGAAAATAAAGCTGCATAAAAATGGCAGTTAATATGATTTGATGTCATATAAAAAAAATATGAAATGAAATATGTATAAGCGATCCAACGAATAATTTTTGTGCAGCAGCTAATAGTAGTACGAGTATAATGACATCACAAATACATACGTATGTAGTACTTGTGTGTGTAAATACACTACGAATCACTTAAATATGGAATTTTATTTTACAAATTTTGAACAAAAAGTTTAATGTGGATGGAGCTGATGGATAAAAATTTTATTTCCACTACTTAAAAAAGGGAGCAGGGAGTTATGGTATCGACTTGTTATTTGCAATCGAATAACTGACTGCACCATGGGACAAAAAAAATAGAAGGCGGGTTTACACAATTTAAAAACTTATTTCAACCTATATCATGGACGGACCTACCAACACGATAATGCTGCAATTATTACTGCCAGAGCTGTAAATTAGTGTATTCGTGAGCAAGCTATATAATTTCTAAATTGGCCTTCACATTCTCCTGATCTTAACATAATGGAGAACATATGGTGGGCGGCTTGTTAGAAGATTAGCAATTCAGCAAATTAGATATTTCCATCAGAACTACTTGCCATATAATGACTTACTTTTCAGATTGGCAAATTTTATTACTCACTTACAAATCACATTGAATAAAATTAAAAAAATTAATTGAAGTGAATCGCAGTGTGTATACATATTTAGCCAATAATTTGAAATTATGAGCATTTCCAATTTTCATGTATTCACACTTGGCTTAATTTCAAAAAGAAAAACTCTGTTATTATAAAAATGTTTAAATAATGACTGCAGTACTACCTATAAAAATGTGTTTTTTTTTGTCTAATACACAAATAATTTGTTATTATATGGAACTTATGAAATTAAATTCAAAGATTTTATTGATGTTGTTTATATATGTATGTACATAAACATGTATGTATGTGTGTAAATATATAGAAATACTTATATATACATATGTTTATACATATGTATGTATATAAAGCTGAATTCTAATGAGTTCGTTCACAACTGACTTCAATGTAAAGAAATGGAAATGTTTTCATTAATTGTGTGCTTAAGCAGAGCATAAATTGACTTTCATGCTACAAAATTCAACAAACGAAACTTTCATATTTACGTGAAACACCCACATTTATGACGAAGTTTATTTTAAAGATATACGCAAAATTAACCTAACTGTTATTAAGAGTCAAATGACATTTGTAATAAACGCGAAATTATACCGAAACCTACATTTTACAGATCGATTGTCAGATCTTACAATATTGTCAGATCTGGCAATGTGCTTACAATGTAATGGCAATCGAAAATTGCCAGCACAAGGAATATTGTCAGTTCGCACGGTTGTCAGAAAATCTTACAATTTATTGCCAGACGGTTGTATTACAATAAATTCATCTCGCAAAATCATCAGCCGAAAAATTGTCAGTTCACATGGTTGGCATATGCAAAAATGGCCAGATCTGTTGTTATGCGTTGCATACTCACAGCATTTGTTAGAAATTGTTAAATATCAATCATTTGCGGTTGTGTTATATGTAAAAACTGAAAATATAAATTGCAATTATTTTGTATGCATATATTTTTTTACATAGAAAGAATTATCTTACATTGACGCCATTGTCAGATGCACGAACTTCACACATCGCGCATCGCACAAAATTTCTGACAACTATCTGGCAATAATTTTACAATGTGTTCGCACGATTATAAGATGTCTGACAATTTGATGTCAGTAGCAGTTTTGTCAACTTTTAAATTTCAAAAAGCACTGAAACTATGAAAAAACGCGTAATTTAAGTAAAAAAGCACTAAATTTAATTATCTTATTATATTAAAAAAATTGTTATACATAAATATGCATATAAGATATATAGGGATCGGTTGACCTTGCATTTTATACCTAAAACTTCAAATTTGAATTCAAATTAATTATTAGTAAAATAAAATGATAACTATTGTTTAACTAATACTTTTTGATTACATTTATTATATTCTTTCTTAAAAATTGATAAAAATAAGTGCTCCCTCATCTAAGTTTATCGTGAAAGATATTAACTTAGTGCAGAAATTGGTTCGGGAAAACCAAAACATAATAGAAAATAAAAAAAGAATGTATTACAGCACAACACAAAGAAGATGCTTTACAACGTACATATGTATAAAATGTATCCAAAATTATTCACCACAGGATATTATGTTGTTCACAAAACATCAATACTGATACAGTTTACAACGAAGCAGCTGTTGTATAAAACTGTTTCTTAACCAATGACGTTTGGCGGTTTAACTAATGTTAAACCAAAAGCTGTGAATCAAATATTATTGGTTAAACTATTACTATTAGCTAACTTAATGACTGTGAATTTGGGCCTAAGAGAATAAAACGATCTAAATTTAAGAACAAAATTTTTCAATTTAGATTGCAGAGATCTTAATATTTCAATCTTGATATTTGGTCAGTAAGATTGATGTTCTCAAATTTAACATAAATTCTTAATTTACAGAATGAATTCTTAAAATCAAAAACGTGGTCTTAAACTTTAATAGCGCAGTCTTAAAATCAAGAACGTAGTATTAATTTTAAGATTATATTCTTAAATTGTTAAGAAAATGATCTTAATTTAAGATTTTTATTAAGAAAAAAATCTTGAATTTGATCTTAAAAAAATCAACATTTTATTCTTGAATCAAGAATTTTTGCATTTAACAGCCTATTAATATTAAAATGATTTGAGTTTTGAGCGCAAAATCTTGATTTTAGCACGTTTTTCCCCTTAGTGTATTGTTACGTTTGTTAGACTTAAATAAAGTCGTAGAGGTAAAAAATCTACTTCTGCGCGCTTAAAGATTGAAGTGACAAAAGATTGATGGAAATGCAGTTTTTGATAATGCCTCAAACGAGTTTATATCCATTAACTTTACATAAACGTTATTAGATTTTACTTTTACCCAAAATTCGACATTGGACTTAAAGCTTCTCTATTATCCATCCATTGTTATAGTAACTAGACAAAATGATGCTATTAAACTATATTTAGGTACCTACTTGCTTAATGTCTTCTTTACATTAATTATGCTTAAAATGTTAAAGCAAGCTCTTTACAACCTTATTCGAATTTTTTGAAATGTTCTGCTTTTTGAACGATAGCCTTTCTCAAAATAATAAAAATGGAAATTTATTTTTGAATTTTGCGTCTAGTGCCACCGCCACGAAACAAAAAGCACTAAAAATTAATTTAAAAAGCACTGAGCACTAACTTCAAAATTTCTCGCGTCGAAAATTCCAAAAAGCACTAGAAACGGTGCGAAAAGCACCGAGTTGACAACGCTGGTCAGTAGCTAGCCTTGTAATGGACTGACAATGCTTTTTCTGGCAACGACGTCTGACAAAAATTGCCAGTTCACACGGTTGTAAGAAATATTGTAAGATCTGACAACCGTCTGTACATAGCTTTAGGCGCATTGCAATGCAGTAATCTTTACTTTACGACGGCCATTTAGATTTAAAAAAATGTAGCTAAAAATATATAAAAAATCAAAGCAAAATGTCAAAAATTCCCTTGAATTTTCATTTTGTGACTTTTATTTTGCCCGCAAGTTTCTCAACAACTTTCAACTACCAACGAAAAAGCCTGCCTGTAAAGGCCAGCAGAAAAAAGGCACAGTATAAATAAAATAAGTATAAAATATAAGATTTCAGAAATTACACTCTGTTTATTTATAAACTCTACAAATATAAACTCACGTGTGCTAAAAATCAAACAGAATACAGTGGAATCTCTCTTGAGCGGACAGCGAAGGGACCATTGAAATGTGTCCGCATAAGGGGACTGTCGGCTCAAGAGAAAGCAATGCTTTGCTTACGGAGCTGTCGGGACGTGCCAAAGTTTCCGTCTAAAGGGGTGTCTTCCTTTAGGAAGTGTCCGTTAAGGTCGATTTCACTGTACTTTGTTCGTTTTTTAGATCTATGTACATATATACAAATATATGTACATACAAAAATAAACAATTTAAATTAAATCAATATTATCGATTTTATACCAAATACTGTTCTAACATAATTTAATTTTTGTGGGAACTATCGTATAACCACACTTTTCTAAAAAGTCTCATAAACATTGACATTTTTAACTTAAACGAGTATTTTTATTTAAGTGCTATTAAAAATTCAATTCAACTAAATTTTTGCCACAAAAGGTCTTTAACAATTAAAAAGGCCATTAGAAGTCTCTGAACGTATTTTGTGTAAACAATTTTATGAGAAATAAGAAAATAAAAATCGTTATGACAACTTTCATATCATGCAGTTGCAAGCTTTTAATTTATTTATTCATTTCAATTCTTTCAATAATCTCACACACGCTTAAATTAATTTTGGTCTAATAAAGGAACTCTTAAAATACAAAATCGGAGCTTTCTTAAAATAATTAGTAAAATACTTTCAATACTGAAAAAAGCAAAAATAAAATAAATAAAATTTTATGATACATAATGTCAAATTTAAATACTGAATATCATTTTTCAAGTGAACAAGAGCTGAAGATTCAGTCTCTAAAAGATAAAATTGAAGGTGAGAGTTAATTTATTTAAGGACCTAATTGTATAAATGGATCTCAGCGTGGAGGTGCGTTATACCACCTCTCCTAATAATTATATAAAACACCTCGCCAAGTGATATGTTCAAGATGTTTAGCGCGAATTCATATCAGGTAGTCTCAACCGCTCAGTTGACACAATTGTATAATATATATATACTGCCTTATTCATAAAAAATATTTCAGGTTTATTAAGCGCTTATTTGACATATTTCTATGGGAAATTTGTCAAATAAACCTGTAATAAACCTAAAATATTTCTTATGAATTGGACCGATAAGGTTATGTATACCTCGCCACAAATTCACTTTTAAAAATGTATACTTTGGATGTCAAAAAAAAAAATCTTTTGACAAATGTGTGTTGAAATCTAAAGGAATTTTCAAATTACGAACACAGAAAATGGTCACCTGAGCGGTTGATACCACCTGATATGTACTCTCCTTGTACCAAAATTTTTATTTTTTATTTTTGCAAATTTTCAAATAGATTGCAATGACATGAGTGTTGGCAATGAAGACATTTTCATGTCAAAATATTTATTTTTTACCAACTGGGATGTTGACAAGGCTTTTGAGTGTATGAGACGTTATTATAAATTTAAAGCAGAACATCCTAATTCGGTGGCCCATCATACAGTGGAATATTTTCGCGAGGAGTTTTTGGACATTAAAGCAAAATTCCTTATGCCAATGCCAGATAAAATGGGTAGGCCAATACTTATTTTTAAAACGGGTGAGTTTTAATATAAAAGAATTGTTTTTGAGTAAACTTATGAAAAGCGATTTAATCAATAGGATATTTAAATCAAGGTATATTCATACATATATAAGGTACTGGTATACTCAGTCAGCTTAATGCGCTTTAAACAATGTAAACAAATATACTGAAAAAGGCGTGTTGACATCTAACGTATGTATATATATATGTATGTATGTATTTATTTATATATGTCTATTCAAATTACAAGCGACGAAAATATTCAACTGATCGGTTATGACCACCTTGATTTTAATATTACCAAAAATCAAATAAAGTTACGAGTATATTCGGCGATAATAAAAAAAATCTATAAACATTATATCCGCAGCAAAATCTAAAATAGTTTTTTTGGTAATTAATTTATACATACATCCAAATAGAGGGGATATAATGTTAGTGATGGGCGATTTTAATGCCCAAATAGGAACGGATAATTGCAACTTGGAAGATATCATGGGTAGACATGCTATGGGATACCGAACTGAGACTGGAGAATTGTTTGCAGAAGTATATACATAAGGTAACATGGGTATGACCAGACCATACAACTGCACACAACTGAAATCGACCACATAGTAATCAGCAGGAAATGGTGTGGATTTTTACTCGAAGTGCGCAACAAGAGAGGAGCTGATGTACATATACAGAGATCATCAGCTACTCATAGCAAGCGTACGATTAATAGCAAACAATTACGAAAATTCGCAAAAACTTTTTAACATCAAATAGATATCAAAGTTTGATACTTATTAAATAAATTTAAAACAAACAAGCCCTAAAATTACTTAAAAATACCGAAAGATATAAGAACTTAAAAAAGTCGCAGAAAATTGGAAAAATTATGAAAATTCGCACAAATTTGCTAACATCAAATACATACATAGATAAATTTAAAAATACAAGATTTGGCTAAAAATCACTATAATCGCGAAAATTGGCGAGAAATTGCAGAATTACAAACAAACCTTAAACTAACTTTCAAAAAAATAGGAAAAATTAGCGAAAATTAAAATTATCAAAGGCTTGCTAATCAGGGTAATCATGAATAAAATTGCACGTGAAATTTTTCTCGGGGAACAATTCCAATTAATGGCAAGTAATAGGGAAAACAAAAAATTCTAATTGGAAAAGGGAAAATTTTCAATTTTCAGAATATCAAAAAAATAGCAAAGTGTGATGATATTCAGGGCTATCATGAATAAAATTCCGCGAGAAATTTTTGCCGCGGAACAATTCCAATTAATGGCAACTAATAAAGAAAACAAAAAATTCTAATTGGAAAAAGGAGAAATTTCACGCGGAATTTTATTCATTATAGCCCAGAATATCAAAAAAATAGCAAAGTGTGATGATATTCAGGGCTATCATGAATAAAATTCCGCGCGAAATTTTTCCCTGTGAACAATTCCAAGTAATGGCAAGTAGTAGGGAGAACAAAAAATTCTAATTGGAAATGGAAAAATTTTCACATTAGAATTTTTTTTTGTTTTTCATATTGCAAAAATTAAAAAAATTCGCAAATAATTTTCGGATACAGATAGAAGCCGTTGAAAATTGTTCTCACAATTTTTCATTTTCGTACCAAATATTATTTTATTTTTGTAATATTCTTTTTCTTGTTTCGTATCATCTTGTTTCCATAGCGTCTACAATTGCGATTAACTCTGACATAATATGTGAGAAAACGTCGGCAGAATAACAAAAATAAAATGCCGATATTTCTCTTCATCTTATACAAGGGGACAACGTAATTTAACTTTTCTTATAACATTTCATTTTATGGAAATTCTCATCGAGTTGACATGTTTTATTTTTGCATAATTATTTATTTTATTTTCACTTTTTCACACAAACTCTAATTTATAAATCAATTAAACATATAAAACCCCATAAAATTTTTACAAAACATAGTTTTTCATTTATTTTAATAAACACTCACACATACATACCAATTTATTTTCATGTACGAGTGTTTTTTGACAATTCATCGCATAAGATTGTTGTTATAGGATTTCTTATAACAACGCTCTCATAAAAAACCTTATAAGATTGAGATAACACTAATTTGAAGTCTACACGTAACATAATTCGCTCTGCGATTGAATTTGACGATCCTATCTTACATATTATGTTAGGTGTAGACAATATGTTATGTTTCAACAAACACAATAAAATATGAGGGTTTGCTCACAGCAGTCCTATTATAAATCAGTTTAAAAGTTTAGGACATTATGACTTTAACACTACCGTTTGAATACCCCAAATATGTTATGTATATACATATGTATATTATACACATGAGATATGAAGTACATACGTATGTATGGACGTTTATTATTTTATGTCTAATCACTATCAGATTATTCAGTTTATGAAATTGTAATTAAAGTTTAAGAATTTGTTTCCAAAGTGTGCTATTTTATTTTTATTCTCTTATTTTTATTTTCAGTGGACTGCTTTAGCAAATATCCCAATTATATGCAAGATCTAATTGAAATGGATGATTTAATATTTGAATCATTATTATTGGTGCCTCATGTGCAGGAAAGCGGCGTAACCATTATTTTTGATTTAAATGGGTAAAAGAAAGCAAAAAATTAAAATATATACTATGTATGTATGTAATACTTAATTATATGAATTCAAATGTTACATATACATACATACATATATATGATCGTATGTATGTATGTATGTACACATGTACATATGTAGCATGTACAAGTGATGAAGCTAATGTCAATTTCATGATCCATAATTGGTTTCCCAGCAGAAATCAGTTAATATTTTTGGATACCACTTAAGGGCCACTCAGACTATTATACATGTATAAAGACTTTTGTGGAAAATGCAGCTCTGACATGTTGAGTTGTTATTGTTTTTTGAAATTTTCGAAACAAATATGAGAGCAGGGATGAATTTTCGTCAAAAGTATTAATACTTGTATTATAGTCTGGAACAGCCTTTACCGGTATATCTTTTTTATGTCCGCAGTATCGCATTAGATCCTTTCATTATTATTTATTAATTCTAATAATTAGAATCTAATTCGATACACAGTGCTAGCAAAAAAAAATTTTGCATTGCTTTTTTTTTGGAATCACTGCTGTAGGAATATGAACTTGCGTACGGTATAGGGAATAATTTTGGTTTACAAAACAAATTTTGTATGGAAATCTGTTTGTTATCAATACTCTTTGCGTACATTACAATTTGTAAATATTATCGATTTCTTGTTGTTCGCAATCGACATCACTTGTCGTTCAATAAAGTAAAACATACCCACACCATTATACTCCCACCACAATGTTTCACCGTTGGCTTGACATTGTGTCGCTGTATGGCTTAACCGGGCCTTTTCCAACAACATCGTACTACACCAGATTGGAAACGATTAATTTTTTTTTATTCAACTGACGATATCACTCGTTTCTAGCCATCAGCTGTCCAGTTTTTATGTGTTTTGCAAAAATTAATCCTAGCCTAGACATTCTTGTATGAAGTTTTTTTCTTTTAAGTAAGTTTTTTTTTGACAAGACACAAATCCAATTATGTGCAAGGCTCTTCATACTGTGCGGTCACTTACCAAAATTCCCAGACCTTCGGCAGCTATTCTCGGTGTTCTTGCATTTCTACTTATCATATTTCGTTCCACCAAAAGAGCATATTCGTCAGAGAGCAATCTAGGCCTGCCTCCTTTGTTTGCAGCCACAAGCACATTTCGCCGTTTTCTTACAAGGTTGACAAGTTTGATGGGATATGTTTAGCTCTTTTGCGATACTAGGGCATGAGTTACATTTTTCGCTTAGTCTTACAATTTCATCTTCAAGATTTTTTTAATATCCTTTTGATTTCTTTGCCGTTCTACCAAATATTGTATAAATATGTGCTCGGCTCATGAGTTGTTAACTTTAAATGAAACAAAAATACAGTTCTTCCTACACTTTTAATATAAAACACTCAATTCCAACAAACAGAATTCCAATCTAACAGGACTAGGAGTATACATATAAACAAAAGAGAGAAAGAGTGGATAAAACTTGATAAATGCGGTTACATACATACATAATATGTATGTATGTATGTATATATGTGCTCCATATTATGTATATATTTTTATGTTTCTTCCCCCCAACCAAATGTTCCGAATTTTTCTGAAGTCATACTTTTTTGCAGTTTCTCTGAACAATTTTTTTTAATACAAATTTTTAAAATCATTAAAACTTTGATTTACAAGTTTTGTTTTAAATAAATGTAATAAATAAAAAAGAATTGTAAAATATACTAAAAAATGCAAGTATATAATAAAAAATAATGTAATAGCATAGACAGACGACAGCGTTAATTTGCATTTGCAGTCTTAATTCAAATTAAATTGTGAATTATCCCCATCCCAATAAGTATTAGATTTACCGTAAATGCAACAAATGAAAGGGAATTAATACCTATATGATAAAACCGTTCTAATATGGTAACACCGTCTACAATCAATCAAATGTTGGCAAATTGTTTTCGTTTTCAAAATTAAAATGTATTCAAAGTCAGGAAATATAAGTTCCCAGCTAAAAAAATTATATATGGTCCATATATATTTATTTCTCCCTTTTCCGATTAGAATTTTTTGTATTTTTCGAAATCGATATTTTTACACATTTCGATAGACCATTACTATGTAGATACACCTCCTCCAAAAAAATCAGATGAATTCGGAAAAAAAATACCGAAGTTATAGCCTAATAAAAATTGCGTTTAAAAAAATTTTGTATCAATATTGCATTTTTTTAATTAGTTTTTTCCTCCTCCTGTAAACTATGAAAAACATGAGTTAGGGCCTTTTCGTATTAAGTTAACAATATGTATATTGCAATTTAAGTTCTTAATCTGACTTTCTTTTTCCAGAATTACTCGAAGTTTTTTTCCTATGTTAACACCTCGGATGGCTCGTTTGATAAACGAAAAAAATAAAGTTCTTCCCTTTTCAAAGAGATATATTCACATTATTCAAAATGGATTTATAATGAATGCCGCATCATCAATGATAATGCCATTTTTAAGTAGGAATTTGAAAGAGCATGTAAGTATACTAACGTAAAATGGGTACACACTATACATAACCATCCCAAATATGAATAAATAATTCCTTGGTAGTTTTTTTCCTTTTTTCCATTTCCGCTATTATTAATGAATATCAATTCCCTGGGAATTATGTTCCCTTTGCGTTTCTTTTCCAAAAAAAATGAGAGATTTTCATGTTAAAAGTGCAATTTGATATTCGTTTCATAAAAAAGTGTTTCGCTCTCTAAAATGGTGTTATTTATTCTAAAAAAATCACACTCAGTAACGGTGGAAGGCATTGCACTTTTCGCCCGTTATAAATCGACAGTGTTGTTCACGAACAAACTGATTACAATGTGTGTAATTTTTAAAGTCATAATTTTATACGTTTATGTGATAGAGAAGACAGGTAGGTGGTGAAGGAAGATATAGAGGAAAGCTTCATTTTTTTCAACTTTTTTTTCATCACTTTTTTTGCTGGGTAATCAAATAAATCTTAAAATATTTTAAATCATACCAAAAAAAGACTGCATTGAAAAGTTGTGATATTTGCCCATCGTGTGGAAGGGCTTGTGTTGTGTTAATATAAACTTACCAATATTGGTTATGATGTACAACTTAATATCCCATTCACCATGCCGCGAAATTAGAAATTTGAAGCTGAGATTATAAAAGAAATCAAACCAGTCATCTTGTTCGTAATAATGGCATCTATTCAAGTTCTTTTTCAGTTGGATTAAGTTTTTGTTTGTTTATGGAATAGATTATTCTCACAAAAATCAATATAAATGTTTTTACTCATCGTTTTATTTAATTTATTATTTTTAGTTTAGAGTTTTAATAAATCTCTTTTATATCTTGCATCTGTGTTTTATATATTATGTTTGTAAATTAAATAAAAATTTTAACTAAACTGACCTTTAAATTTTTGGCTCTCATGGTTGTAAACATCATCATGGCTGGAAAAAGTTACTTTTAAATTAGAAACAGCGTTGCTTATTTCTCATTTTGATTTAAGTCTATGTTCAGACGATGATAGTCCTATTTTTAAGATTCTTACCCCCCTCATGACTAGCAATAAATATCTCGGCAATAAAGCAATAACGTCGCCAGAACAGTGGGACAAAATTGCTGATTGCCTTACTTATGTTAAGGCTAAGGGAAATCGCAGCCATAATATGGAAAAAGTCAACAAGGAAGGTGCAGAACAAAAATATAATTCACTTGTAAATATCTGGTTAATCCAACATGTTTTTATTTTTATAAACTTATAATAATACAAATTATTTAATAATTAATAAATAAATAGAATTGTATTCTACAAAATAATGAAGGTTGAAGTGCAAGGTATATGTATGTCTTGAATAGTTAGGCAATAACTATACTTAAAAAATATTTGGAATGAATTTTTATCAATTACATTTCAATAAAAATCGAATAAGAGATTGAAAATTTCAAAACTCTAAAAAGCGGAATAAAGTGGGATAGAAATTCGAGGCGGGATCTACTTTCGGAAAGTGGGATATGTGATCAGGTGACATGTACTATGTACATATATACTTACACATACTTTTACTCTGGTCGTTTCAGATTATCACACACCACGGAAAAAACTTGAACAAATTGCGAAATATGGTTGGATATCAATGTTTACCAGTTGAATACGGTGGACCAAGTGGAAACAAATTAGATGTGAATATATTGTTACAGCATTTACTACTGCATGCAGAATATTTGTTAAAACTTCAAACATATAAGCAAAACTAAATCAGTTTAATAAAGATACATACATATGTATGTATGTATTTCTAATAAATAATAAAATTAGTCTTTTTAAATTTTTGAGATTTATTCCGATTTACTTGTTGTAGATTAATCTAGTATTTCTCTAAAAACTGTACCCTTCATACGAAAGAAAAAAGTTATACAGGGCTATCATGAATAAAATTCCGCGTGAAATTTTTCCCTGGAAACAATTCCAACTTATACCAAGTAATAGGGAAAACAAAAAATTCTAATTGGAAAAGGAAGAAATTTCACGCGGAATTTTATTCATGATAGCCCTGATAATGTATACCTTATTTTGCAAAAAGAATAAATTTATTATAAGGTCTTCTAACATTTATGTATATGTAGTAATGATTTATAATTGGCAATAAAAATTCAAAAAATTCAGAGCCTGTCCCACGATGTTGATGACGTTCGACTTGTTGGACAATTACATATAAAAAAAATTAAATTTATTGTCAACATCGTGACACATGCCGTCAATAAAAAAACAGCAACAAAAATACAAGTAATTCAATTCGTGTATTCATAAGCTGGCTCACATTCAAATTAGGACGGTCTCAAAAATTTTAAAAATAGCTTCACTAATATTTTATCGATTTTCCGACTTATTGGGTAGTATGAATAAAAAAAGTATTTGCTTTTTACTTAAAACTTAGTTTTAAGAAACAAACAACACTTAAAAATTTTTGGTTTTAAAACCAAAAATTTTTAAGTAAGAAGCAAATACTTTTTTTATTCATGCTACCCATTACTTCTTGCAAGTGACGTGACATACTTTCAACAAGTTTTTTGCAATAATTATAATTTTTCCATTCGTCCAAAGTTGCTTGCTTTAATTCAGACTTTCTACTATCGCATTTATCACCAAGTTTATTTTTAGCTCACTCCACAGATGATCATCAAATGAAAGCCATTTATTGAACGTGTGGCTGCAGCGTTATCAATTTATATGGCAATTCTATTTTCTACAAATTTGAGTTGTTTCTTCGTCGGTGGCATTTAAAAAATTAAATTGACTTGTGTCATAGCTATCAATTTCATAATGTGTGCTGAGTTGAAAACGATTTATTGAACGTGTGGCTGCAGCGTGAGTGAAAATCTAAAGCTATTTTGGTCGTGTAACAGCAGTGTAATGAACTCTCCAATCCTACAATTAAATACTACCATGGGTTTATTGTTTCGTTATTCGTTATTAATTGACACATATTCGTTTTTACCAGGGTTGCCAAGAGTACCGGTTTTTCGGCATTTTGCAGATTTTTTCAGCTTTAGTTCAAATTTTTTTTAAACCTGTATTTACATATTTCATACACACCGTCAAGTCAAGTCTCATCAATTTGCGTTGTAGTAGAGTATTACAAATGACAAAACAAAACGAAAAAAACTTGACTGATACGGTCAATTCTGTACCCCTCTCCATTCTCTTTTCCACTCTCTCTCTCTCCTAAAAACACAAAATTTGACGAGTCAGACCTGTCGTGTGTGAATCAAAACAAACCAAACAAATGCCGATCAAATGCCAATTTTATGTAAAAAAAACTCAAAATCCATTAACTTTGTTTTCAAACCACGTTTTTGTGGCTTGCCATCAATGTAGTGGGATTTTAGTCAGGTTCTAGACATGAAAGTTTTTTTCAAAGCAAGTCTGAGTTTATGGAAGAGATAGGAAAACTGAAAGAAGAGGTCAACAACATTCTTACTTGCACCGAAAAGTCGTTTGTTATTCGGTGCTTGAACAGTAAGGAATATTTAACAAACAGATTGTTTGTGTGTAAGTGAAAGAGCAGTTTTAAAAGAATATTGCTGAGGCTTTCTTCAAGAAAAACTGATGTATCTAAAACATGACAACTAACACGCATACTGATTTTCAGGAAAATTAAAATAAGAAAGCAATTTACATACTTAAAAAAAATTTTAAGATATTTGCATTTCAAGTATAAATTTTTATTAATTTTGACACACGTCAAATAATAAATTAAAACATATTGTAATAAATGTATAATTATTTATAATTATTTTATAATATACGTGAAATTACATATGTTTGTTATTTTTGTCTAATTAATAAAAATTAATGAAAAACTCATGCCGATTTTCTTGACGATTTTCGAAATTAATATGCCGAAAATGCGGATGATTTTTAAAAAAATTGCAGATCAACATAAACTTCTGGCAGCCCTGGTTATTACCCCCAAGACGCCATTTTTGTTTTTCTAATAAACCATTGACGGCAGCAGCAAATAAAAAAGACGACAAAATACATTTCAATTATATTGTTTTTATACAAAAGAAATTCCTTAATTTAAAAAGCGTTAATGAAATAAATTAGTGTAAAGAGCCAAAATTGCAAGTGCATACTATAAAAGAGGAAATTGGAAGAATTACGGCAACCAAAATAAAATTCCAATTTCGTATTGATAACATAATGTCGAAAGCTAAAAAACTATCACTGCCTTCAGCAAGTGCTACCGGGAGCGCTGAAACGCAGGAGATACTATGTTACAAGCCGAAAGATTTGGTGTGGTAAGAATATTTAAAAATCTAAAAAGAAATACATGGAGATGCGACAAGCGGATTTTGTTGTGATATGGAAAGCGTAAAGAAAAAAATGGCGCTTAAACATAACCTCACATGAAAAATTTTTCGAGGAGAGTACGATTTTTCCAAACAAAAAAATTATTTTAATAGGAATGTAAATGTCCATTATGTTCAAGACTTGTATTAGAGTAATTATCTATCGCTTTCCCTGTGTTGTTGCACCTTGCTTCTAACTATACATACATATATATTTTCCTAACAGCACTGCTGTTTAATCATGCAGTTCATCCAAAAATCCGCGCGTTTTTCTATATTAAATTTAAATAGAAAAGATTCAACTAATGCGTATTATTATTAACATTTTTTCCAGGGCTAAAATGAAAGGTTTTGCTCCCTGGCCCGCTATGGTAAGTAATTATTATAAAATACTTAAATATTAAGTGACATTTCGGTTAACCAATGTTGTTGTTGGGAAGGTTATTGACTGTACTTTTATACATACATATGTATGTATACTGTCTGAAACAAATGCAATTTGCATTGCATTTATCTAATTATTATATGCAGAAGAAAATTATTGGATGTTAGTATGATATGGTAATATATAAATTACACATAGACAATAGGTCTAGTTACCATGTCAATCAGTGTAATAAGGTCAAAAATTTTAAATTTTACTTTTTTTATATTTTTGAGAGCACAGAAAAAGTTTGTAGTATTGTACTTTAAAATACATGATTTTCACACCAACTTAAAACGTTTAAATTAAAAACCAATTAACTGACCAAAAAACCAATATCGCTTTAATAATTCTATAGTCTTTCTTTCGTTTGTGAAATTTAACAGTGTTAAATACTAAATTCTTCAAGTGAAAGAGTCACTAACTTTTATCAAAAACTACACATTTATAAGCTTACATACATATGTATGTAGATACATATATGCATAAGTTCAATTTCAGTTGTAGTCACTTCAGCAAAAGTTTTCATTGCCTATGAATTAGGACCATTTCTGAAAATGAAGTTAGGTAATCATTGTATATATTGCAATATTTTATATTAATGTAATGTATTAATTTTTTCACCTTGTTCTTCAACGTTATAGGAATTTTTCTTTGCAATTACATAAATTCCAATTAGTACACATACTGCCAATAAAAGAGGTACTCCTAAAACCGTGGTCATAACTTTTCCAATAAAAGTTTTTACTTGGTCACACTGATGTTCACCCTTATAAGAGATAGATTTAACGTATCCTGTTTTACACTTGCATTCTCCAGTTATTAAGCATTCGCCATTTCTACACGGCTTGCCTTTGCAAAAATCATTACGTTCGCAGATATGATTTGCAGAAGTTTTATGATGGCCATCGATACATTGGCATATGTTATTGGCGATGCAAATAGAATTTTCACAATGTGGCTTGCAAATTGAATCACATAGTCCAGTGGCAAAGTTTTTCGTGAAACCTTCATAACATGTGCAATTATCTTTGTAATCTAGGCAATATCCGTTGCTTTTGCATAAACATGACTCTAAAATACACTTGTCAATCCTACAGTCATGCTGGTAATTTTCAATGCATGTCCATGTGTTGGGTGGTTCAATACACCTAGAGTTCCTCACTTGATCATCACAGAGAGGTTCACATTTTTTACTTATTTCGTTTAACTTGTAGCCATTATTGCAATTACATGTATTAGGAGCCATACATGAGGAAAACAATTGGCATCTAGGCTCACATTTTGCAATACAGTTAGTTTTATTTGATTTGTCCAGTTCATAACCCTCAAAACATCCGCACATATCCGGAGCCCTACAAAAACCATTATGACATTTGTTTTTGCAATCCGGCTCGCATTTTTCAGTTCTTTTATTTTTTGAATAACCTGCTATACAAATGCAGCGATTTGAAGTTGGGGGAAGAGATTTGATACATTTTGAAAATTTGTCACATTTTGGGTTGCATATTGGCAAACAAGATGTCAAATTCTTTGGATCAAGCACGAATCCATTTGGGCAGCTACATACGCCAGGCTTACTACAATAGCCATTGAAGCATTTATTTTTACATATTGGAACACATTCATTTTCCTTCTTTTCGTAGCCTTCATTGCAATCGCAAACATTTGGAGTTTTACAAAAACCATGTATACAAGGACTTTGACAAAATGGGATGCATTTGCCAGTGGTATCTTCAATATACCCAGGACAGCAGACGAGTACTTCCTCATTGTATTTGTAACCCTTTGGTGTTAAGCAAATCGTTTGCGCATGTAAATACCCATATATGAATGTATGTATGATATAAATATCTAAATGATTTACTTACATCATCTAATATTCTTGTGACAGTTTCTTTGCATAAATTATCTTCCACTTTTTGAATACTACTCGTAATAATAGGTTTAGTAATTATCAATATTATGTAAATTCTGCTAAACTCGTTGAAATTCATTTCCTTAAAAATATCACTTAAGTTTCCTTTCTTTAGCAATTAGATATTAATAATGACATACAGACGCTTTCAAAGTAATTTAACTGCAATGCTTCTGAGTATTTTTTCTTTATTTATATTGGCACTAAAAATAATTTGCGGTTATCAACATAATTTATAGAAATATTATTTCGTCGTATCTATTTAAAATTATTTTTTATTCTGTACTACACTATAAGCTCTCGAATGATTTGAATACATAAGTATGTTGTATATATGTACATATATTGGCAAGTAATCGGCGTTTTAGCTTCTCTTATTGAAACTTTTCCCATTCTTGAAGTGAAAATGATATTGGGATAGTATGTATTTTTTATAAATAGGATCGCCCGCTGGTCTAAATTAGACCAATTGGCACGTAAATATATATGCCTTTATTTATTATAAACATGGGTGGGTGCACTTGTGTGTTTGTAAGTACAGCACGAAAAGAAAATAGAAAGTTGCTTTTTATGCTAAGAATTGTGGAAACGCATTTATAAACCATATATGTATGTTTCACCAATATTGGGAACGATAAGATATTTAAAAGTGTATGTATGTATGTATGTACATTCATATAAAATTCTGTAATTACATAGTAGATATCCCCCTTATCGTGATTGGCTGTACCAAACTGTCGTAGTCGTATTTGAAATACGCCAACCACGATAAGGCAGAATGTTTTATGTTTATAAAACTGTTTTCAAAAAACATATAGCAAACTAAATCATAAACAGTCGCAACTCAAAAAAGCCCAGATGTCACGAGTGGCAAAAAATTTTTGATATTGATTGTAAAAATTAAAAAAAAATTCAAGGATATTGTGTTGCAAAATAAATTTTTGCGGTCGTTAGAGATTTGTTCAGTAAACTGGTTTATAAAAATACAAAACCATTTTAAGAACTATGAGTTGTGTCTGTTTATGATTTAGTATGCTTTTGCCTGTGGTCTGCATCCATGATCCTAAAGGCTCAGTTAGCCGACTGTAATGGAATGTAACGGCAACAGTAGGAAACATCTGATCGATATTGTTATGTGAAAAGTAATGAAAATGTTTATAGAGATGTAATGTATCGTAAGTTACTTTTCACATAATTGTGATTAACTCTGAACATAATATGTGAGAAAACGTCGGCAGAATGACAAAAATAAAATGCCGATATTTCTCTTCATCTTATACAAGGGGACAACGTAATTTAACTTTTCTTATAACATTTCATTTTATGGAAATTCTCATCGAGTTGACATGTTTTATTTTTGCATAATTAGTTATTTTATTTTCACTTTTTCACATAAACTTTAATTTATGAATCAATTAAACATATAAAATCTCAGAAATTTTGTCTAAAACATAGTTTTTCATTTATTTTAATAAACACTCACACATTCATACTAATTTATTTTCATGTCCGTGTGTTTTTTGACAATTCATCGCATAAGATTGTTGTTATAGGATTTCTTATAACAACGCTCTTATAAAAAATCTTATAAGATTGAGATAACACTAATTTGAAGTCTATACATAAAATAATTCGCTCTGCGATTGAATTTGACGATCTTATTTTACATATCATGTTAGGTGTATACTTTATGTTAAGTTTAATAAATAGTGTGAATAAAAAAAGTATTTGCTTTTTACATAAAAATTGGTTTTAAAACCGCAAATAATTATGTATATATGTGTGTCCCAATTCATACGAGGATTTAAAAATCTTGAGTTATTTTAAATTCTCTTCAAAAGTTGCTTCCAAAAACATTTTACATTCGTACGACGATTTTTTCCATGTTTCTATAGGTTTGATGTTTTGCCTTCAAAAATCGTATCAGTGTTGCGAGTAGATTTAAAAAATCCATTTTCCCGACATGTTAAAAAATGTTCCCATACGAAAATCTAAAAATTTTATAAATTTTAATTTAAAGAAAGATAAATTAAAAACATTTAAATTATTTTTTAATTTGAAATTTATTTGCTTGTGGTTTAGCTTGGTCTATATACGTATTTCATTGGCGCTTAAACCAAATCATCAGTAGACTTCAACCACAAATTTTGAACAGTCACAAACCTCTTACTTTATGCACAGACTTTCAAAAACTATATGAGAATTCATAGAACAACAATATTTTTAAAAATCACAAAGACAAAATAAGTTTGGTAGGCTTTGCAACTCATACAAAACCCAGCAAATAATTTATATTCGATATGAATCTATTTTATTTTTCTACACCTTCATACAATTAGAAATCCATTGGATAACAATAAAAGTATTTACAAGGCAAAATGAAAAATAAAATCTAAAATTTAACATTTAAGAAGTTTATTATTCGACATATTGTCATAATTATATTTTAATTTGAAATTTATTTGCTTATAGACCAAGCTAAACCACAAGCAAATAAATTTCAAATTAAAATATAATTATGACAATATGTCGAATAATAAACTTCTTAAATGTTAAATTTTAGATTTTATTTTTCATTTTGCCTTGTAAATACTTTTATTGTTATCCAATGGATTTCTAATTGTATGAAGGTGTAGAAAAATAAAATAGATTCATATCGAATATAAATTATTTGCTGGGTTTTGTACGAGTTGCAAAGCCTACCAAACTTATTTTGTCTTTCTGATTTTTAAAAATATTGTTGTTCTATGAATTCTCATATAGTTTTTGAAAGTCTGTGCATAAAGTAAGAGGTTTGTGACTGTTAAAAATTTGTGGTTGAAGTCTACTGATGATTTGGTTTAAGCGCCAATGAAATACGTATATAGACCAAGCTAAACCACAAGCAAATAAATTTCAAATTAAAATATAATTATGACAATATGTCGAATAATAAACTTCTTAAACATTTAAATTATTATTAAATTATTTAAAATGAATAAACTTTAAATAGGGTGTGACTTATTATTGGTGAAGTAAATCCAATATATTTTACATTTACAATGTGGTTATTAACCACTTTGCCAAAGCACTTAAATCAATGTTTTAGGAAGTGGTGCTTATTCACTTTTTTATTAACCCACTTGGAAAGCCATTTAATTCCTAAAAGTATTCTATTCATTGAAATAATTGTCTCACAATAAATAATTTGCCCCTGTTCCATTTTCTGTTCGTTTCTGAAGTTGAAGAATTTGTATTTTTAAGCATTTAAATCAACCAGTAAATTTTATTAGCTTGCGGGCTTGCTCGGAGTTTGAAGTGGTTTGTATCAGTAGTTGTGGTGCTTTTTCTACTTTTCTTCATCAAGACATAATAAGATCTTATTTTATTCATTAGAAGACAGTCATTATTATACGTATAAAATAAGTACCACTCATTACTTTGTAAGCCATTAAAAGAGTACTATCCATTACAAAACCTTGAAAACTTTCATTTCATTTCATTTTATTAATATCAATACTTTTTGCTGGGAATATACTATTAGTAGATTATTGAATAGGTAATTTATTATTATTATTATCAGGATTAACTATATTTATGTCTGGATTAGGAGCTAATTACGAATTTGATTTAAAAAAAAAATTATTGCTTTATTATTTCTGCAAAATTAACTTTTTGAGTTATGCCTCTGTTACAATAATACAATACATGCCTAAATACGTACTTATATTTTTTCTTTATGTAATTGTAATTGCGTTTCTTTGTTAATCATTTTCTGGCATTTCTTGTGTTGTCACTTTATGGTGTCATTTTCAAAATGTGTGCAACGCAGTTTACATTATTTTTTATATGGAAAGCAATGCCACATCGAAAAAAAAAAGGAAATGTGCAAACATTGCCAATGGTACACACTATTGCGATGTCACAAAATACCATAGTGTGTACTCGGTATAAGTTTGTCATTAAAATGTATTTCTTGTTTAGGGACTATTCTAAATGCGAACGATAGATTCAATCGAATATTTATATTGGAAAAAAACCAATTTCCGTTTTTTGTTTTTGTTTCTAATATAAATTTTCTATCGAAACTATCGTTCGCATTTAGATGAACAGGCCCTTAATGAATTGTTTATTTTTTTTTATTTGTCAATTAAAAACAAACTAATACACATGAGTGCCGTTTTATCCTAAATTTTTCAGAGTTATTCGAATAACATTTTTTATTCTTTGTTCGTTCGAATATTCGAACAAAAGTTCAAAAATATTCGTCTATTTTAACAAGAAATAAATCATGTATAAGAAAAAACTGGCATGAAATTAGCATGTGACGAAATTGAACTAGATTTTAACTATTTCCTCCATACAATTTGACATCAAAAATCTAAGCCTAATGTAGTCCTAACTAACTATTAAATCCTTGCTTGATTTTTAATCAAATCATGTTTAATTTTGCCACTTATGTTAACTTGATGCCAGTAGGGGAGTAAAAATTTTAAATTTTTATTTATTATACGTACGTGCACATATGTTAACTTAAACATTCTACTTGCAGATTGTGGAGCCACCTTTGGAGTTACTTAATAATACACACAAAAACAACTCAAAATGTGTGTTTTTTTTTGGTTCGAGAAATTTGTGAGTATATACACATACATACATACATACATATCGCTCATTTACTCAAAAAACGTCATAACTAAAAAAACGGCCAGAAAAAGAATTTGAAGTTTTTAATTTACACACAACTTAATGGAAAAACAAAATTTTATTTATCTCTCAAGAGTTGAGTTATCAAAAATTTTTTATGAAGTTATTACACAATATGAAGAATGATATGATGATTAATACTGCATCACTAACTCAAAAATTCCATTGCTTGGAGTTATAACGTTCTTTGAGTAAATGAGGGAGATGTACATGTGAAGTTCTCTTTGTATGCAATAACATCATAAGCCACCCGAATTGAAAAATTGTTTTTCCTATTGATTATAAAAATTCCAATATCCTCTCAAAAGATTTCAGTTATTTTCCACTTAATTTCTGATTTAGACGATATTTGACTTTTTACATTTCAATGTTTTAGTTTTTAGAAAAAGCGGGACATAATGCCGCCAAAAAGCGGGATTTACAAAATAAACATCTTTTAGAAAGCGGAATGTGAAATGAGCACGTATACATTTTCGTATTTACTTAGGAAATACAGTTTTCAACTCAAAAGATACGATTTTAAATAATAAAAAAATATTTATCTTTTAAAAATTTATCGAGATTCAGAGAACGACTGGACCGATTTATCTAATTCCTTTAATATTCGTGGCAATTTAAAGTAATAGAATTGAGGAGTCGACAAACAGGCATGGCACCTCACATATATAGCAACTATTTTGGGAACTAGTACGGCAAAACATTAGAGATTTTGCAGGATTTACTTCATTACATTTTCTCCTTATAAGTTGTTAAAAGGAAAAAGTCGGTAGCGCCCATATAAATTTTTTTTGGTACATCTTTGAAACTCATGTAGCAAGAAACGTAAAATTTTTGTGTGAGTAAAGATTTTTATAATTTGTCTTGTCTTGTTCGAATTGGATATTTGGGTGTGGCAACTCCCTTAAAAAATATTTACTTTGAGATAAAAAGGAGTCAATGATGGAGCAAGAAGTCTATCACCTCCTAAATGAAATGAAAGTGAATGTGGCTCGTCTCATCATCATCAAGTAGAGAAAATGTTTACTTAAATAAATATCTTGGAATCCAGTGCAGTACGAACTTTGAAAGTCTTCATGACTATACATACATATATGTATATATTTTAATAATAAGAATTATATTCTACAAAATAGTGAAGGTGAATCGCATGCGTGGCACTCAAAACGTATATGGGATGTAGCGAAGGACATTCGGTTTTGAATAGTTAAGCAATAACTACACTTAAAAACTATTTAAATTAAATTTTTATCAGTTACATTTTAATAAGATACGAATAAGAGATTTAAAAGTTCAAAACTCTAAAAAGCAAGATAAAGCGGGAAATAAATTCAAGGCGGGAGCGACTATGAAACGCAGGATAATCCCGCCTAAATTGGGATGCCTGGTCAGGTTAATCATAAGCCACACCAATTTTTAAAGAAGTTATGTACGTGTGTATGAATGTCGTGATTTTTTAATCATGCCTGAATATGTGGGTAAACAAAGACGTTTTGTGACGTTTCTGAAAAGGCTGTACGAATTATCGACCAAGTGTCAATCGCCCGGAAGACAAAAGTGTCGCCCAAAAATTGTTGAAAAAAAAATGAATGATTGTTCATCGACTTTAGGCAACTCAACATTTTTAGATATTTGGGTATTTGTCAAATTTCCTCAAAATTAAAAGAAAAAATCCAAAAAAAAGAATTTGGTCGATTATTCATTCCTAATTCGGGTGATTGTACGTAATGAACAAACAAACGCTCAAAAACTTCGGCCGATTATTTATTTGACGATTTTGGGTTATTCTTCATTTTTTTTGCGATCGGGGTTGACTAATCACCCCTCAATTTTGGGCGTTCCTTCATTTAGCTGTTTCGGGCGATTGGCACTTGGGCGGTATTCGTACAGGCTGTTGTTGTTGCACAAAAAATTTAACAACTAATTTCATTCATATGGCTAATAATGTTTTTTGCTGTAAAAAAAAATGTCTTAAAACTATTTGGAGAGCTACAATGATGCAGAAATTTCAGAAATTATTCAATAAGTTAGTTTATTATAATGATTCTAATTGTTTCCATTTTGCTAGAAATACAACTTGTGTAATAATTTATTTAAAAGCTTATACTAATCGTTTTAAAGGAATTCTTAAAAGGGTGTACCGTATAATTGCATGAAAGACCTATTTCTAATATATTTTTTGTTACTTTAAAGTCGATTATATATATATGTATATCAAAATGATTTTTTTGTGGGGGCGTATGATGTTATTACAATAAGCCCTTCTTATGTAATCAAAATTTTAAATGTATAAAATGTAAATTTACAATGATTTTCAGTGCATGGATAGAATTTAATAACATTAAACCATATGAAGGTCCGTGGAAAGACCAATTATCGAAATTAAATAAGCCTGCTGCATTTCGTCAAGCTATGGAAGATATAAAAAATCACATTGATGACCCTACCGAAATAGATGGCATCATAAGTAAGAGTACTGGTATTAGATCATTACCCACTGAAGCTGATTTTGATAAAATACGCGATGGCTTCTCAATCGAAGAAGACATGACGGTTGATACAAATGTTAATAATGTAGACAACAATGGTGAGGCCTCGGCTGCGGAGGATGAAGAAGGCGTAGTTGCAAAGACTCCAAATAAACGAACACCAAAGGCTAAAAGTACTACTTCGTTAAGTACAAAGGCAAAGTCGACAAGCTCGAAATCAGCCACAAAACGCCGCGGATCTGCTCAGACTCCGGCTACAGTGGCAGCCAGTTCAAAACGTAAACGGAAAGATAGTGATTTTCTAAGTGATATTACAACACCTAGACGCAAAATTAATACGGATGCTTTGGCACTTATTGGAGGTCATTCAAGTCCCCCGCGTCGCAATAATAATTCAATCGCTTTATTGGAACGTCCAGCTGTAAAAGTGCCTGAACAACAGGCCATTGATATGAATACAAGATCACAGACGTTGGCTGAGCGCGATATAGCTCCTTCAGATTTAACCTTTGGATTTCTAGGACTTGGTATTATGGGTTCAACGATTGTAAAGGATCTCATTTGCAAGGGGCACAAGGTGGTGGTGTGGAATCGCACAATGTCGAAATGTGAACCATTTAGGGAAGCGGGAGCTTTAGTCAAAGAAACACCAATGGACGTAGTTGATGCTTCGGATATTATATTTTGTTGTGTATCTGATCCCAAAGCTTCAAAAGACGTAAGATATCATAGAATATAATTATATATATATAATTTCCTGTTAGAAAATCGCTTTTCCTTTTTTTAGCTGGTATTTGGAAATTGCGGCGTTCTACGCGTTGCAGACTTGTGCAATAAAGCTTATGTTGAAATGACTACTATAGATCCAGAAACCTCGCAGGACATTGCAGAAGGCATAACTCAAAGTAATGGAAGGTACTTGGAAGTACAAATACATGGTACACGGCAAGAAGCTGAAGATGGCATGCTTATAATTTTAGCTGGCGGTGATCGTACGGTTTTTGAAGAGTGTCATTCCTGTTTTAAAACGATTGCAAAAAATACATTCTTTTTGGGAGGTAAGTTTACTGTTCTAGTTGTAAAAATACTTTTTAATAAACAAAGGTTACTTGAAATGGAAAAAATGTATTTCATCCATGATGGTTGTTTTAACCCATTGGGATCTCTGAAATTACATTCTAAATACCTTTGTTAATGGAATAGTTATCGATATGCATTAAAACTATTTAAAGTAAAAATTTTATTTTAACGTGTTGTGTTATCTTTTTTCTCTTCCCATATTGTTTTTTTTCTCTGTATGTGCTCGCTTTCCTTTGTTTCATTAAATATTAAACTGCCTTTTAATTTCATAAAATTTTTGCGCCATCTCGCTTTTGATTTTTTTTACTCTTTACTTAATATGCACTTTTGTTTCTCTACTACGCTTCTGTTTATTATGTTTTCACTACACCGCATCTCCCACTTTAGCAGATGTTGGTAATGCGTGCAAAGTTAATTTAATCCTACAGACCATCTTGGGTGTAAGCTTAGTTGGTTTATCCGAGGCCTTAGCATTGGGTAAGTTTCTTAAAACAAGTGCCACAAAAATCTTACATTACTGAAAATGTAAACATTTGTATACTTTCCAGCTGATCGTTTCTCGATTTCCCTAAAAGATATATTAGACATTTTCCAGCTGACGTCTATGAAATCGGATCTTTTACTTGCAAAAGGAAGAGGTAAATAACTAAACACAATTATCTTAATTAAATCAAAGTGTGCATACATACATATGTATATTGAAGAAGACGGTTTTTATTCTTAATTTTAATCTCATTGCCTCCTTATAGAAATGGCAAAAGGTGACTTCAACCCTCAGCAACCACTGAGTCATATGCAAAAAGATTTGCGTTTAGTTTTGAGCATGGCCGAAAATTTAGATCAATCGATGCCTGTTACGGCAATCACAAATGAAGTTTTTAAACACACAAAACGATTGGGCTACAGTGAACATGATTCCAGTGCAGTGTTTGTAAGATCAAGATTTTAACAATTAGTTAATACGGCGATACTATTTGACACAACATTTTCAACAACAAAAACGGAAAACAACATTTAAACGAAACCAACAATTTATATCATTTAGTTTTATAAAGATTACGATAAAGCTTAAAATTTATTTTAGGAAATGACACATTATTTACTTTGGAATGTACAACTCATAAATAGTTGGTCCAAGAAAAATCTACGACCATAATCAGCGTATAATTTTATTCTTTTTTCTCATCCTTTATTTCTCTTCCTGTCTATAAATATTTTTTTTTACATATGTGGAACTATGAAACATAACTTTATTAATGTTTCCTTGTTACTTTAAAAAAAAGTAATTGTTTTCAAAAGTAATTTATTTTTTATTTTCTTTTCTATGTTCAATTAACTGTTTCAAGAAATTAAAACACAGTGTAGAAAAGAATCAATCATCCCCATCATCATGTTTAATAAAGAAAATCGATAAAATGTCGGCTTTAAAATCAAGTGTTAATGAAAATAAAACTACTAGATCAAGAAACGTTACTACTGCCAATGCTGTTGTTACACCTAATGGTCATGTAGTCGCTCAAGAGGATCCCGAAGATGAACAAATTATAATACGTTGTGAAGAGTTCTATAAAACACTTAAAAAGCATCGACACCTCAAAAAAAAACTTTTTTAAATTATTTTATTAAATTTGACTCAACGACATGTATATGAATATTTCTGAGATGTAAATTTTTGCTAATTTGTTGCATTTAAAATTTTACTGTGTAATAATTGAATGCTACATTATCGTTTTAGCCCGCCCTCTATCCTTTCCAAAAAATGTTATATTGTAATTTATACCATATAAACAAATAAAATACAAATTGTTTAATCTTTTTATTTGTTTTTACGTTTTACTAATAATATATTAATGTATTTTTTCCCATTTAAATGCAATTTAATTTATCAATTATAAACTTGATAAAAATTATATAAATGAATAAAACAGAAAACAATTTTTATTTTTTTTTTTGTTTTTTTTTTTTTTTTTTGTTTAGGTTTAATCCATGTATGAATGTATGTATGAATATATGTAAAAGATTATCTCGCACTTTTTGAAACAATATTTTCGATTTCGAATTACATACGTATGTAAATTGAGAAAATTTATGCAATTTGTTGTTAGCTCTCGCCCTCCTTAAAAAGGTGAATTACATCTATCTCTCTCTCTCTCTGTTCAATAGATCTTCGTTTCCTCATTTTGTGAAAAACGGAAAATTTTAAATCATCGAATAAAATTTTTTTAATTTCCCCTCAACAATTGCTTGGAAATAGTAAAGGTATTCATTTCAATTTTTTTCCTCGTTGGAAAAATGTAAAAATATAATTTTTGACAACACAGGGAAAAAAAATTCAAAAATTTTTTTCAAATTTTTGTTCCCTGTGTTTGTTGTAAAAAATTACATTTTTCCAACTAGGAAAAAAGCAAATGAATACCTTTAGTATTAGACGCTGACCAACACCTAAAATACTATGTAACATTGAACCGTTACTTCATTTTCAGAGAGATTTTTTATTCACAGCATTATTTAAGGTGTGAGCATATAGAAAGAATTTTTTTTTCAATTTATTGTTTTTTAGGAAGAATTTTTTTTTCAATTTATTGTTTTTTATATTAAAGGTATTCATTTAAGATTTTTCTCGTTGAAAAAAAGGTAAAATGTAATTTTTTTGACAACAGGAAAAAAATCGAAATTTTTTTTCAAAATTTTGTTGTGTTTGTTGTAAAAGTTACATTTTTCCAACGAGAAAAAACTGAAATGAATACCTTTATTATATTTTTTTATTATTTTTCTCTAAAAAATACTACTTGTATCAAATAAGCTGTGAGCACAGCATTTATTATACCACCCCTGGACAAAGTGGCACCAGAGTGCCGAACATCAATCGGCTGCCTATACATTTCTCTCGGTGGGCTTAAACTCATTTTTTGAGTTGACATTTTAGTAAAAGCGTGGTTGGCGTATTTCATATAACATATACATATCTCTTAAAATCTGGGGGATCTAATCCAAATCGAATGTACGAATTGTAATGTCAATCAATAACACAAATTCGGAGAGTTTTTGAATCAAATTACATAAACTGATACTTGAAAAGTGCTTGAAAATCTAAAAAAATCACTGATTAAATACACACTTGTGACATTTTCGTTGTCGAATGCTCGTCATAATACCAAACGTAAATTCGTTCGACCAGTTTCGACTACATACATATTTGATTTTCTGACTACATACATAACAACAGTGTTGCCATTCGAACAATAATTATTCGAATAAATTTTGTTGAATTCGAAAAATTTTCTTAACTACTTAATATTAAAATATTTTACATAAGGCATTTAAAAAAATATTGAACACATACATATCGCTCCTTTATTGCATCACAGACATATCAAGAAACCATTTTTTTTAATTAATGCTGAATAAATCGTTATACCTATCATACAGGCATGTTCTGAAAATCACTTTGTGAAAGTGATTTGAAATCACAAGAAAGGTGTTCTGCACACAAAACTTTTTGAATTTTTGTGATTTTAAACCGGTCAGCTAAATGCCTGCCGATTTGAAATCACTTGGTTATTTTTTCAATCACTTTATTTTGAAATTCGAAATAAATTAATTAATTGAATCACTTAATATCTTTTTATTGTTTTTAAAGTAAAATGAATAATTTTCTATGAAAGAATTTATAAAATTATGAAAAAATTAAAGACACTTTTTTTGCAAGAAACGTTATTTGCTTTGTGATTTGCATTTGTGATTTTGCATTTACAAAACAAAACATCAGCTGTTTTCTTGTGGTTTTTGAAAGGCTAAAATCACACCGAAAAGTTAAAACTTTTGTGATTTTCAGAACACCATCAAATCACAAAGCGATTTGAAACCTTGTGATTTACAGAACATGCCTGATAATCAATTTTGTGTGAAAATGTCACATTTCATGCATCTCTTATTAGAGCATTGACACCTGCACAAAATTTATCAGATTTTAATTAAAATCTATACCGTTCACACCAAATTTTTGTTGACATTTATCAAGATTTTTTATTCAAAACAAAACCAATTAACTGAAAAGTTTTACAAGCCAACAACCAAAAAACTGCAATTTAGCCAATTCACACACATTTTTAAGCAGACCGTAGCTAATTCACTCATCTTTTTATAAATATGTTGTACAGGATGCTTATTCTGTATTGCGATGCAAAAGTCAATGCGACTCGAAAATACACAACTGCGAACAATTGCTATTCTATTTTAAGATGTTCGCAAAGTTATTTTTCATTCGCATTAAGTCGCTATTCTGTAATGGGAAAATATGTATAAAAAAATATTGTACTATATACGTAAATTAAAGTTGATATATTCTACAATCAAAACAACATACAAAATTATGTATAAATTTTACTTTTATTTGCTATTTTTGACGAGTACTGCCCCGGTTTGAAATAAAATACGAATGCGATTACGAAATTCTTATAGAATACCAAGTTTCTTTCGCTTCGTATTTCATTTGCGCATCGCATTGACTTTCGCATCACAATACAGAATAAGCCTCCAGGGTAGTAAAAAATACTTGTAAATAAAAATATTAGGCACTATTATGAATTACAACTAAATGGATAGTTTAGTTGTAGTTGTAAAATTTTTATTACGGATTACAACTTTTTTAACCACGAGACAACTGCTTTTTATCAGTTGTACTTTGGTTTTTATTTCGAGTGTTGTATTAGCTTTGCTTCATTATTCCAGTCGCCAACCAACCCCATTTGTCAACCAATATTGTTGCCATGTGCATTAAACATGAAATCTAACAAAAAAAAATACAAGGCAAAAACTAAAACTATTTAAAATGTTTTGTGATTGGCAACTATGGTTTCAAAAACATAGCTTAGGCCCTTTCAGATTAGGCAACTTAAATTTCTTTTGAACTTGCTTTTATGTTCACATTCAGCAACTTTGTTGAGCAAATTTAATTTGATTATGCTCGAATTTTCTTAATTTTTTGACGTTTTGTTTCATTTCTGTATTCATAACAAATATAAAATTTTCTTAACACAAAATTAGACAACAAGCCGAAGAAGAAATACAAAACAATGTCAAAAACAAATAAATATCGCAAGACAAGAATGACAGCATGTTATTAATTATGTTTCATAATTGCCAAGTACAAGCAAGTCTGTACTCAAATCTCGACAATTCTTTCCCCTTCAAACCGACCTTTCCTCCACCCAAAAAACAAGACTTGCGCAAGTAAAGTTGCCTAATCTGGAAGGGGCCTTAGATGAAAACCTTTTCTTTTCGAGCATTGTTTCGAATACAACTAAAATTAGTTGTAATTCAGAATGAAAGAAAAAACAGTTAAGTTTTTACAATTTCAACTAAACTCAGTTGAGTTGTAAACCGTAATAGGGGCATTAGATTTCCTACAAAACTAGTTGTTTTTCTCAGAACACTTCGAAGTGTTTCCATTATGCTTTTTTGTGTTTTGGTTATACGAATTTTCGAAATCAATTTGACTTATTATCAAGGCCGCAAACCTTATTATTTAGATCAGTAAATTTTTCATTCATTTACATATAAATACAACTGATGCGGTTTGTGCAACTGCTTAAACAATTCAATATTCTGTATTACTGCCATCTTTTATCAGAATATTGCTGGTTTTCTTCGAAGTTTCAGCCAGCAACGCAGTGTTGCACTGACAAATTTTGTATGTAGCAAAACATTGGTTTTGAGCAAAAGATACTAATCCATCATTCGAGATGATACTAAAGATACTAATACATCATTCGCCATCCTTCGTCGGTATTGTGTAGCATAATCATCGGCGAAGTAAAATAACAAATAAAAAGGCTACTAAACACAGCTTCAAATATTCAATGCGCCTGATTGAAACCAGAGGAGCTGCAACTCTGCATTACAACGTGCAAAACGTAGAGTTGTAAAAGAAAAAGAAGATTTCCTCTATCTCTTCCTTCACCAATGACAAATTTTGTATGTAGCAAAACATTGGTTTTGAGCAAAAGATACTAATCCATCAGAGCGCCATCCTTCGTCGGTATTGTGTAGCATAATCATCGGCGAAGTAAAATAACAAATAAAAAGGCTACTAAACACAGCTTCAAATATTCAATGCGCCTCATTGAAACCAGAGGAGCTGCAACTCTGCATTACAACGTGCAAAACGTAGAGTTGTAAAAGAAAAAGAAGATTTCCTCTATCTCTTCCTTCACCACCTGTCTTCTCTATCACTATCCCTTTTCTAAAGAAGGTAACACCTATAACTAGTAGTAGGCATTCATTGCCTATGTTACTTCTCTTTAAAAAAAAGAAGAAGAAAAAACAAAGTTTTCCGCCCCAAAACACGTATATGGAAACGTGCCAAACCCTATGTCTCGACTAGCAATAAATATGTTGACATATATCGCAGCAGTTGTCAAAATTATGATATTGCTAGTTAAGACAGCTCATTGCAGGTACGTGTAACAGTGAGTCTGTACCTGATAAATTTTTCTCATGATAAAAGTCAAATCGTTATCAAGAGAAAAATTTATCAGGTGTAGACTGTATTTATTAGTGTTTTGCAGTATCTTAACAACTTTCTCAGAGCTTCAGCTCAGACAACTTTGTCTTGATAAAAAAACGCAAACAAACTGTTTGACGTTTTAATTTATTTGCAGAAAATAAAATTTTTAAGTAATTTTGAAGAAAACAATATAAAAATAAAAAACTAATGATTATTTTATTAAATAAAAGCTTTTGGATAAATATTAATTGAAATATTGCAGGCATTGTGGGAAACTTTCTTCATGACGACGAAAAAAATATGATTTATCATAATAAAAAAAAGAAATGACAACGGCTCTGCCGCCGTTTTGTTGTTATGATAAAATTTATCAGGTATAGACGCTATGTAATATAGGCTGCAATAATTGTCGACGCCTTTTCGTTGACAATTATTGCGAACATGAAACGTCAAACTTAGTGTTATGGCACAAAACATACAGAAGTGTCACGAGACGGATGATAAGGGTATTTTTCTGTTTTCTCGTTTTCCCTCAAATTTTGTCGTCGTTTTTTTTTATACTTCTTCCTAGTGCAATAAATTTTTATTGCCTGTGTTAATTGGTAAGTAGTAACGCACTACAGTATCAAATATACTATACTTTTCTCTTTTTTCCATGAGTTTTAACAAAAACCTGATTGGGGCTGTTTTTACCTGTCACTTTCTTGACATCTGTGTATTCTGTTATGGTACGTTTCCATTACGAGCAAAACAAGTTCTTTTTCTCAAAACACTTCCAAGTGTTTCCATTATTCTTTTTTGTGTTTTGCTTGTGTGAATCTTAGCAATCAATACGCATTATAGTTCTTTACAACTGCACATAATCTAGCAGATTTTAATTTAAATCTTTATGAAAATCTATACCATTTACCCCAATTTTTTCACATTTATCAAGATTTTTTATCAAAAACAAAACTCATAACTGAAAAATTTCCAAAACTACAACCAAACAAATAGTTGTTGTGTTGCATTTTTTAAACGAAAATTGTTTAAGAAATAAACGTTAAGTGCACAGTAACACATAAAATGACATTTGACATCCAGATGAATTTATCAGGCCGTGATGATTATATCATAATGCTACTATAATATTAATATATGTTAATGTTAATATGTTACGTTATGAATTTTCATCATGATATTAATTTGACATATATCATGATATGATGATGATGAATTTATACTATAAATTCATCGGGTTTGGACACATAGTTAAGGTGCATTAATCAATTGTTTCGGAACAAAATTTTGGTCCGGAGAAAACTATTTAATATATAGTTTGACGTTTCTCTTTTTGAGAGAGAGAGAGAGAGAGCACATTTTCTGCTTGAATTACTTGGGGGTTACACGATCAAGCTTTGTCTTTCAAATTTCAATACATTCACACTTTTTACTAATATATTCATACTTTTAGAGTTTGATTCAACTTTGACTTCAAATTTGATTTCCAATTGTGTGCTCAATTATAGGCAAAAAAAACAACTGACAGCAATTTCAATGAGCACACTTTTTGTTTTCAAATACTCTGTCGATATAGTATTTTGGTGTACTTTTATTGCATATACTGTCATATTCCACGGAAAATTTTAATTAAATTTAAATAAATATGTTTAGGAACAACAATAAAAAGTATGATATGAATATTATACAGAAGTCATAATATGTATATTATACAGAAGCCATGAAATTTTGTTGTCCTAAGCTGTTTTTTCATATCAACGGCACATTGAAAATAAATTTGCTTGGAAATTGCGTGCAGCCTACGTGACAGCCTTCAGTTTAAACGATTTTTGACACCCAGTATGTATGTGTGAAAAACTTGAAAGCTAATACTAGTCATGTAACTGTATCGTTAGTTAGGCCCCTTTCACACTAGGCAACTTTACTTGCGCAAGTATAATTTTCATTTTTATTTATTTTCTTTTGAACTTGCTTCTATGTTCACATTCAGTTCATTTGTTGAGCAAGTTTAATTTTCTTATGCTCGAGTTTTCTTAATTTGTTGACGTTTTGTGGCAGAATTGCCAAGTTGTGGCAGAATTGCAAAGTTCAAGCAAGTCTGTACTCAAATCTCGGCAATTCTTTCCCCTTCAACCGACCTTTCCTCTTACACCCACAAACACAAGACTTGCGCAAGTAAAGTTGCCTAATGTGAAAGGGGCCTTATAAGTCTAGGTTCACACACGACAACTTTTGTTGCGCAACTCTACTTCAATTCTCTTTTGAACTTGCTTTTACGTTCACACAGGAAAATTTTGTTTCGGCAATTTTTGGTTTCTTTAGCTTCACCATTAAAATTACGGATGAGATAACAAAAGAAAACTGGAGCACGGGCAATTATGCACCCCTTTCCATTCTCTTTTCCTCCCTCGTCCATAAAATCAAGAGTTGCGCAACAAAAGTTGCTGTGTGTGAACCTAGTCTAAGTTGAGGCCATAGACTACTATTCATATTCTGTGGTTGAGGCATTTAAAATTGTGTACTTTCACTTACATGTGTAAATAGTAGTTAAAAAGTTACCATATTTTTACCATATTGCATTTTGCTATTTTCGGCACAAAAAATGTTCGAATCTGGCAGCCGTAAGCACAAAAGAGACATAAAAAAAATAGAAAATGGCGAACTTCGGTTTGATTTCATTTCGGAATTTTTTCACGTTAATTTTTTGTTAAATGAAAATTAATTAAAATCGAACTACAAACAATTTTCTAGTGTACGCGAGTGTAAGGATGCTATTATTTCTGAAATTATAAGACATAAATTCGGAATGAGAAGAAAGTACTTGGATTCTTTTATTTTTGCCAAAAAATTAGACTAAAAATGGTTATGAATGAACGAACCTTAAAAGGGAGAAAAAGATTATTTAAAAGAATTAAAGGCCAAATTGGTGAACTTTAATAAGCCTTGTAATTAAAAAACGTTTATTTTAGTAAAAAAGTAATATAGACTGCAATAATGTATTAATCGTATATGCTAGATGAGCAGACACAAATTAACATTTATTGCTTATTTTTACGACGCATTGTATGTATATAAAGCTCAGTTGATTTAAGTAAGTACTATATTGTAGAAAAAATCTTAAATATGTGTCCATATTTATTTAATGAAAAAGTTTAATACTTTGTGTTCCTTTTGTTTCCACATTCACGGCGAAATTTCTTTTTGTTCGTTTCTGAAATTGTTTTTGTTTTGCTAAAAAAATAGAAAATTCACACGAAAACATAATTTTTGACGTATTGATGAGTGAAGAAACGAGAGAGTGTACAAACATACATAATCATTTTTCTTTTTTGGTGTGTTGTTTTCTTAAAATGTGTAATAGATGAGGAAATAAGGTAATTTTCATATAAGATTTTTATAGTTCAGAAAGAGATAGTTATAATGGCTACAGACAATGTTTTGGTTTGAAATATAAATATATATATATATATCATTTGCTGGATTATTTTAAAATTACATACATGTTGTTTTTATTGCTAAATTGTAAGGAAAGCTATAAAAACAAATACTTAAGTAAACATTTTAAGCATAATTGCTGTTTTCCTTAAAAAAGTGTTTATGTGTTCATGTATTAGTTTGTAGAAAAAATTACGGTTTAAAATGATTATTGATTTTATCAACTATTTCGGTATATAAGTAAGTGTGCTTGCATTTTCATACATATGCATTTAAATTCATTCAATAAAATTTTTAAAATGTTGCTATATAATCTTTTTTTGACATCACTTCATTTCTCACGTACACTCATAGTTGCCAGAGTTCGTAAAATTTCTCACGAAAAATCGTCCAAATTGTCGAAATAATTATCCGGAAACGTCAACAACAACACAACACTTTTATCAAACGAAAACAGCACAACAAATAAATTCGTAGTTTTTGTATAAAATAAAATAAACTCTTATCAAAAAAGGAATCAATTATTTAAAAACAAAATTATTACATGTCCTACTTTGGTTTTGTTTAAATCAACTTGACTAAATACTTTAAGACTAACATTTTTATCAGAAATAATTTCTTAATCGGGCTTAAGTCCAGTATTTTCAATTCTTATTTAAAAGTTTTAAGTTAATTTAAACTGGAAAACTTTTTCCAGTTTTAATAAGTTTAATTGCCTGCATTTATATTCAATTTCCTGAGTAATTTTGACTTAATTTATCTTCGAAGTCAAATCTTATTAAAATTTATCACACGGTTGTATTGAACATTTTTTATGATTTTATATTTTTCAATTTGATTAACCTTCCCTACAAGAACACTACCAGTCAATTGACTGCTCATTTGATCGATAGTCATGCAGGCTATATTCATCATTGCCTAGAACAAAGTTTCTATCAAATTATTAAAGGCAAAATGAAAAATGTGATGGAAACTTTTGTGTACGTGTGAAGTTGCATCACACTTCCGATCAAATGACTAGTCAATTGACTGTCATTATTGAGTTGAATGTAAAATTGTTTTAAATGTGTGAAAAAATTTGTTTGTGTTAGTTTCAATCATTCATTTCTTGCAGGGTTAGCATCAGCAAATACTAATATTCATAAATTTCATTAATGTCTAAGAAACAATTTTCATATACATATGTATATAATCCCACAAATTAAAATTATGACACTCAAGCAAATCTGACTACTACTAACCACTACTTTTTTAAACAGTTATTGCATTTGACCGCATAAATTTGTATTTCTGTTATTTAATTCTGTACAACAACAGGATTAAAAAACATTTAATTCCAAAATTATTAATAGAAAAATTAAAATTTTTTGCCTTTTACTCTTTTTGATTGCATATTTATTCAAAAACTGCTAAGTTCTTGGTCAAGTTCAAAATTGTTTAAAAGTTAGTTCTAATAAAAATCCTGTGCCAAACGATAGCAAAGTACTAGTAAATTTTTGACAATTCTGAGGTGAATAAAATTTCACTAGCCCTAGGGGCTAGTAGAATTTTTGACACAACAGATACATTTTTGACAAGCAGCAAGTAAGAAGCATGGTATCATAAAAGGTAAGGTATATAAATTTTTACGTCAATTAAATGTAGTTAGACTGTGAAAAATTCATTGTTTATTTTAATTTGTGAAAAATTTTGCACCATAAATGTAAAGTTATATAATTTTCTGCTGCAAGAATATTGCTTTATTTAAAAATCTTTTAAAAAAATTTTGGTAGCCGGCGGCTTGTAGTAAAATTTTTAGCTTCACCGCCGCAGCAATTTTTTCATCAGCTTCTTTCTATGCTAAAGCGAATTAGTCAAAATTTTACATTGTCAAAAAGGAAATCATTTGGCACAGCAGAAAAATGAAAATTTTCCCCACAAATATTTTTTTACAATAGTACATTTTTAGCGTTTGTCACGCCAAAATGGTTTAAATATAAAGGGCAAAACCCACGATATCGACAACGTTCGACTTGTCGCACATTTACATTCAAAACAAACAAAAAATAATATTTTGTTGTTTCAAATGTAATTGTGCGATAAGTCGAACGTGTCGATATCGTGGGTCAGGCCTATAATGATTTTAAAATCGTCAAATTGAAGGCGAAAATCGTCCAGTCAAAATGCTAATTTTGCAACACAAAATCGTCAAATCTGGCAACCACGCGTACACTGACAATCTCTGAGAGTAAATAGAAAATTTTCTATACACCAGTGCTACCACCAGAAAAATTCAGAATTAGATTTGAGATGAAGCTAAATTACCTGATGTAACTGAAATTACATCTTTTACAAAAGAGAAAAATACAAAATTAATTTAGCATTGATAAATATTGGTAATATTTTTTAGATTCCAAAAATTTTTTTTTCTATTTATTCTTCATAAACTAAGCATAAATTGTAAAATTTGTTCAAATGTCATTTATATGAATTATTACTAGTACCTATACACAAATTTAAGCTATCAATACAAATTTGCTTGCATATATCGTCGCGACCTAACTCAATTTTTTTTCTGAAAATGAGTTAAGTCCACTAATAGACTAGAGCCTATAACAGTAAAAATATTTCAGACGTTTCCATAAGAATACATGCATAAAACAATAATAAAAGCTGCTCCTGTAAAATTTTAAAAATATTAGATAAATCAGTTAGATAAAACAGCGACGATATCTAGGGCAGACTCAAAATGATTTTTTCCGTTCGTTTGAATGTTTTTCTTTTTTAATAAAATTGTTGTAATGGTTCAAACAGAGTGTTTCTCAGATTAGATTTAGTTTTCTCAACTGAAATAACTCAACTAAAATATATCACATTTTGTAATACGTATTGGAAAAATGTCTTCCCAAGTTATCTTTTGATTTGAATACATTTCTATTATAAAGCCCAGGTTCCATTTAATTAATATATTACTTTGCTATATTATGTTCTGGGGAAAAAGATTTTCAGTTTCATATTCTTTTCAATACCTGCTTATTCTATTTTTTTTTGAAAGTTGGAAACGTAAAGAATATATTTGTCACCATATTAAACGATGGAAATGTTAAAAACAAATAGTTTTGTATGAGAAGACTTTTTTTGATCTTGAAACTTCCACCCATGTGTTGAAAAACGTAAAATTTTTAAAACACTTAATAAAAAGTCACTTCATTAATTTGCTTGCGAGTTTAAATGACAAACATTTTTGTGTTATCGTTTTCGAGCACACAAATTTTGTGACTTAAAATCCGTAATCGCATTTTTTTGCGAAACGTGAGTTTGAGCAAATGTACTTCAATGTTAAATTCTTATTATTTTCAAGAATAATTGTCCTCTTGATATTGGAACAGAATTAAAAAGACACATATGCTGAAATACCAATATATCTTTCATATACGTTGAAAATAGATTTTTATCTTTTAAGATTTTACATGATACACAGCTTAAGAAACACAAACAAATTCTTAATCATAATTTGTATTTATTTAAATATGTTAGAAAAGTTTAAGTGTAGTAAAAAAGAAAAATGGAAGGATATAATAATAATGAATCAAAGGACGAAATAATTTGCAATTACACCGGAAAGAAATTATCCACGACAGTAGACATTACATCCAATTCAAGTGGCAACACTGCTACATATGTATATACATGAAATCTCGTCAAAGCAGAAGTAGTTACTTCTTTCGTACGTGAATTATCGTACGTCTTAGTATTGTTTAGTAAAATTTTAAAATACATATGTATAAGTATATTTTTTAACAAAATATATACTAACATATGCATCTACGTAAGCATAATGCGTAAAAATGTAGTGAAGAATTAATCAGTGATTTCTTTTTTACCGAGTAAATTGCAATAAATTTAACCCAAAAATACATGACCACAACATGTATATACATACATATGTACAAATGGACACACATTCGTATTTACATTCAAATACGACCTGGGTCAGAAAGGCTTTTAAGAAAAAAATAAATACATATGTATGTATATTCACGTTTCTGCATGTCGTAAATTAGTTTATCTCGTTCGTATTAATTTGTTTTAAAGTTTTTTTTGTTATATTTTTGTTACCTTAGTTAATAGGATTGATTACAATATATAATAATCATCATTTGTTAAAAAATACTTCGTCATTTACTTTTTGTGTCGTGTATTTTTCGGTTGTTGCTGCATATTTTTTTATTTTCTAATAGTGTGTGTGTGTGCCGGCCTCTTTATGTTTTTCTTCCATTGCTTTTCTAATACTATTTTGCAGCAAGAAATATAAATTTTTATAACTCCCTGCTTACCCCCTTTTTAACGCCTTAAAATAATGATAGGCATAACAACAACAACAACAACAACACCTTCGTTATCATTCGGGTTTATGCATCGCAGCAGATTTTTATTATTAAGCACCATTATTTTAGCAAAGAGAGTATTCAATATCTGGAATAAAAATTAAAATAAAAAGAATAAGAAAAATATTTGTGTATTTAGTGCTCAGCAACAAATATAAAAAACCAATAAATTAAGAACAGGAATAACCATCAACTAAAAGTAACAAAACAATTTTTATTTGTTAAAGACTGATATTTAATAAGTAAAACATAAGGAATTCCCACTTTTATAATGTACGTATGGATGTATAATATCATGATATAATAATATTATTGGGAATTACATACATACATATGTATGTATGTATGCATTGATGTATGAATTATTGTATTCTATCGTACACTTATATTTGTGTATGATTTGTTTGCTATTGCCTACATAATTCTAAAAATTTTTCTCATTATAAAATTCTTGGCTTTTAAAGATTATTTAAACATCTTATTTTTCACATTTTGAGCACAATTTAAAATGGGTACCTACATATAATAAATTACTTTACATGTATACCTTACAAAATACACCACCGTACGTACCTACTTTTGCTTCTTTATATATTATATGTATGTATTTTAAGCGTTTAATTTGCAAGACTTCTTGGGTAAATTTTATATGCATATGTACATAGAGTACATATATCGTTGGTCACAAGTGGAAAGGCCCTAATTCAAATAACTAACTTTACGGGAGAGGGTACAAATATAATAAGAAACAGTACAATTGCTTGTAAAATCGTTATTTTTTACAATAGTGCAATACATTTTTGTGACGAGGTGTATGTATACACAATTTCGTGAAACTACGAGTTAGGGCCTTTCTACTTGTGACCATCGATATGTACATATGTATGTACGAGTATGTACATACATACATACATACATACATATAAATATGATAGTAAGGGAACTTGAGTTCGTAGTATTTTTGCGTATTAAATTTTGTTGTAGGTACAATCTTTACTCTAAAATACCTACTCGGATTTGTTATGGAATTTGATTTTTGCCAGAAACAGAATTAAAATCGAACAAATCGAGTCAAAAACAGATGTTATCGGTTTTATGAACGAATCAGAATAGTTAGAATTTATGTAGGTATGGCATTATGTATAATAAAAAACTAACATGAAGTTAGCATAAGTGACAAAACGCATAGTTGTAATAATGGTTCTTAATAATGAAATGAGAACATATAAAGTTAAAAAAGTGAATGGAAATAAAAGGCTAACCACCAGCGAAGCATTGGAGAATTACAAAATGAAAAGAAATCTAGGTACATATACATATGTATAAAGTTGAAATTAAAAAAGAAAATATACAAACAACCGAATATCAAATATGTATAATCAATCAATTGTGGTCCATGCTGATTTTATCGTAGTCCAATTAAACTAATTTCTAAAAAATTCCACACAGCTCCCTGACTCGTCAAACTGCTTTTCTGTTATAGTGGTAGCAAAAAAAAGAAACTCACGCATGTGTAGCGAAGAAAAGATGCGATTTGATGGCAAAAATGATATAGCAAATTTTCAGGCCGATCGGATGGTGCTAACCTGTGCAAAAAAAGGTCAAAAACCACCATATTTTTTTGGCCATTTCATAATTTTTTTTAATAAGAAATATCAGCCTTATTTATAAAACTTTTAAGGCTTTAAAAAGGTTTTGTAAAACAAATTTTTATAAAATATTTTTCTGAAAAAGTCTTTACAAAGCCTTAATAATTTTTTATAAATAAGGCTGTATAAATATACGGCCCTATGTATAAGCAAAAATTGGCTAATACATAGCCATCCTATCACTAAGAAAAATAAATGCAAGTTGTAGGAGTTCTCTATAATCATGCCGAATGTGGACTTTAGCTAAATATTCAAGACAAAAGTGCTTGCTTATTTCATATTCTTCGACAAATATGACACTCAAAACTTGTTCATCCTGCATACAACTGCTGCATACCTTTGAATTAAGTGTGCTCCATTCCCATGCAAAACGTAATCGATGCATCTGGGCCACTTGATTTTCGGAAATTAACGTCAAATACAGCTCTTAAGAGAATTTCTGCAATATGGTGGCGACATGGTAACTACAATAAACTGTGTTCCAGTTTGCGAATATTATCACTTGTTTTACATTAATCGTCTGCAATTCATATCGCGACTCATCACTCTCAAATTAAGCATGTTCCATAATCAAGTCTGTACATCAAATTAAGTGTAAAAAATAGCCACTGTGCGTCCAAATACTACATAATAATTACCTGAATTGCATTTTTTTCTCTTCATAATTTTCTTTTCGACGTTTTTCTTTAATCTTCTTTTAATCATGCTACCAAGACGCCCATTTTCTCGATGCTTCGTTAAAATGCCTATCTTCCTGTACACTTATCAGCTTGAGAGCGTCAACGCGGGCAATGTGTACCTTTGGCAAAAATTAAGGAAAAATATAACCGCATTGATCTGTAAAATAGGGGGAAACTTTCTAAACCAAACTAACATTTGACTGTCAAATCCCAGTTTTGCCTTAGAACTACACATAATTTAATATAAACTTTTGACAATTTTCTTTAAACTGATTTAAAACAGTTGTTTCAACATAATTTCTGTTTATATGTGTATAGATCAACTTCTGTGCCACAGAAAATATTGAGTCAAATGTGGTTTTCGTTTCCATTTATCGAAAAAGAAATTTAATTCTTGGCAAAAATATATATATGCGCGCGTCTTCTAACTGCATTTCTAAGATACCTGTTTTATTAATAAACTCCTTTAAAACATACAAAAAAATTTTGGTTTTATAAATTATGTTTATGTTCCTTCTCATTTCAGCTCCAAAAAAAGTATTTCTTTTCCGAATTAAAAATAATAATAAAACGAAAAACTCCAAAATAATACATCAACATATAGTTGCCTAAATATAAGCAATAAATAAGAACTATTATAACATTATCAAAAATATAAAAATCAAATTGACTTCAACAATCTTATAATAAAAATATGTAATTCATTTAAGTCACAAAAAATATTAAAAAATATATTTCTAAAAACATTACCAAGTGCTAACTTATCTAAAACTAAAATAATGTGTTTTCTAAAAGTATTTAAATAGTGAGCAATTTTTTCAACGCTTTTGTAATATTGTTTTTTATATAAATAAAATATATATATATATATATATACATATATAATAAACAAAGTATAACATAATTATTACTAATTACTTAAAAAACTCCAGCAAAAGTAATGTAATACGTTTAAATACAGAAAAACATAAAAGTAACAATTAAATATTACAGAATCATAATTAGAGTAAAAACAAAAATAAATCCTAACGCAAATCATAATGCAATTAAAACAAAAATAAATCATAACCCAAAAATTAAAGTAATTTGAAAATATAGATATTCCTTTTTATAATATTATTTAAACCACAAAGTTATTGATATAAGAATGTACAATTTAAGGTGTAAAATTCTGAATCGTCAGATATAAAACAATATACATATGTACATACATACATACAAATATGTTTGAAACTCTGAAAAAGAAGCCTAACAGAAAAATTAATGCATTGTCGGTTTGCATCACATAATATAATCGCTATTCTTTTGAAATCATAGAATAAAAATAAAATAATAATAATAACAATAATAAAAATACATCATAGGCAATATTTAAAGGACTAAACGAAAACAACAAATTGGCAACCAGCCAAATTTTTCTATCCTAATTTTGTCTTAAGAAACGGCCTAACAAAAGATGTCTAATTGTTTCGCTATATATTAGTAAAAGATTTACAAAAACAAATGCAATGGATATCAAGAAAATTTCGAAACCACGGTAAGCGTTGATTTTAAATTATATATTTATATTTATTATGTACATTAAAAAAACTAGCATATTACCCGTAGCTTTGTTAGCATTAGTATTGAAATGTACTAACCAAGTTCTTTCATTTGAAACGTACATGTCACTTCTCATTTTTATACATATTGTGTTCAACTGAGACACTCTTCGTGTTAATTCCGTAAATCTACTCATCAAGCCCTCTATTTGTGACACTTGCTGATTTGTTTTTTTTTTGTCCGAAAGTATTCGTATTCATGCGACATTTTGTTGCAGTTATCAAGGAAATTTGTTATACATACATATTTTTTATAATGTACTAACCGGGTAATTTTATTTGACAGTCGTTAAGCAGCTCTGGGTCGGGGAATATCTCTCGCGTCATCGTAATTATTTCTTAAGTGAGGTTAGGCTTGTGTGTGTTGTGTGGCCTTCGAGAGTTTTTCGTGTCGCTCGCACTGGTTGACTGATCTGCCACGGATAATTGTATAAAATGCGTTTTTTTGCGGAATTTCTTTAACAACCACGTTGCCTACTTCCTATGTGAAGACATAGATCGCGCACAGTCAGTCACAAAACCTTTTAAAATACTTTTAATACCATCTTCGGCATATGGTCTACGTTACTCCGCCTATATTTGTGGAACACCATATTATGCAAATTTACTTTGCATTAATATGTTTAATAAATAAATAAATACATTTTATTTGAGACCTACATATATTGATGAAGTTCAGTAATAAGATGTGGAAACTGTCACCCCGGGCAATTTTGATGTTAATTTCCTAAATCTAGTCGCCAAAGGCTTTTATTTGAGACTTATATTAGGCGTTTGTTTTTGCCAAAATATTTCCAGTATGTTTTGCGTTTTCTTCTCACAATTCCCTTTTATTTGACACTCATATAATGAGACTGGGTAAAAAGTAATGGTACGCAGATTTTGGCGTCCGCCACATTATATTTGGCCCAGTTTCACTAGCGGCATTCACGGTTGGCCTTCCTGATCTTTGGTAAATCTTGTAGCTTTGGTAAATAAAAAATAAATTGTTGCTTTGATTTAAATTTACCAAGATTTACCAAACCTACAATAGGTAAAAGATCTACAAGGCCAAGCGTGAATTCCACTACTATATTTTTTAATATATATAAATGATAGATAAAAAGTAGTGGTACGCCGTTTTGGGGTTTCCGCCAAATTCTTTACGAAATTGTTTTTAATTTGAAAACCATCTTATAGGGGTGGATAGGTTAGGCTAGGCAAGGGTGGCAGTCAGAATCCCCGACTCCATTCTGGTACATTCTGCTTATGCGGAGTCCCCAACGTCAGACCAACCCGAGCTCAATATAAAGATACTAATACGTTGCAGTCCAACACTTTCAACGCCAATGGCTAGTGGTCATTTTCTTCCTTGCTAGTCCAGGAAAGTGACAAAGAAAATATTCTACATTTTCCTCTTCATCATCGATGTCTTGGCAGCTACGGCCAAAGTAATTATGTTCGAACAATTTTTGGGGTAAGAGTCCAGAATTTTCCAATAGATTTCTTGCATAGATAAGGCCCAACTATAATAATATGAATAAGCTGGCTTAAGCTAATGTCATAATTGAACGATAAGACTTTCAAATGCTTAATCAATTCAGATGTTAATTTTTAATGCAAGGCATTTTTATGAGGCAGAAAATGTTTATTAGGCTGCGCCGTGTCGGGAAACACCATGGTTGAGAAATTCATTAAAACCCGGCCTGTTCGACAATTGTGTTGTATTGTCATTAGACGAAAAAAAGTCGCAGTCGTTGAAAAATACACATTATAATCACAATTTTGTACTACAATTTCAGAGTTTTTAAGAGTTTGATTTGATCAGAAATTTCAAGTAAATTTTTTTTAAAAGTGGAAAATCAATATTTTAATTTGCAATGAACTACTTTCGAATTTTTACTATCCAAATTTTTAGCATGGACGACTATGAATATGAGCGGAAGCAAAGAAGGGAACGTGAAAAATCTGAAAGGCAGCAAGTTCAAACATCAACATCAAATCGAGAGGTAGCACTTTTTTCTGAACCTCGGCGCGTAAATCCATCAGAAGATGATGACAAAATATCCGCAAAATTGGGGGATTATTCCAAGGCTAGGGATTTTATAAATCTTTATACTGTTGGCATATCAAATTCGGGATTAAGACAGATGCCGGCGAACGCAGTTCTACCGGGTATAGTGCCAACAAGTTCTCCGTTACCGAATGTTACACCTGGGGTTACGTCAACGAGTCTCTCATCTTTATCATCGCAGCGTTTGCCTCCTCCACCACTTGCTCAGACTCAACAGCAATCACAACAGCCACCACATCACTATCAACAGCAGCAGCAATTACGACAAACATCTTATGTAAAACAGGCTGATAACAAACCGCCTTATAATGGACGAGGAGGATACCCAGGGCAACCAGTTAATCGTTTAAGTAGCGGAATGGCCCCACCAAAAGGACCACCATGCGGAGCATTGCTACCTCCTAACTCATCACATATGCCAAACGGGCGACAAATATCCTCTTCTGCGTCTTCTGTTGAAAAATCATTTCTTGGACCACCTACCGCTTCATCTTCGTCTTCGGCAACCCATAATGGTCGCTTTTCACAACCATCAATACCAAAACAACGCCAAAAACCATTACCACCAGAGGTAAGTTCTTATTATTGCGGTACATAATTTTGTTTCACATACATACTTACATACATATGTATGTATATCAACGGAGGCTTTTAACCATGATATACTACATAAATATATGTTTGTATCATGCTTTTTAAATACGTATGTACATATGTGAATGTTGTTTGAAAAACTTTTATATTTTCAGAATGACATCAAAGAAATAATAAACCATGTTACCAACACATTTTGTCCTCCAAAGATGTTAACTGGTATTGATGCAACACCGCACAATACTTTAATGGAAAATTATAATCTCAGCGAAAAGAATAAACATAAATATTCTTTTGATATTTTAGCAAAAACAAGTATAGTTGAGCCTTTGGACTCCCCGCCACGCATGCAAATGGCGGCACCCAGATTTGTACCTCCATTAGCTGCTACAGCAGCAACACAGATGCCTTTCTCAAAAGTCCCCATTAATTCCTCCTCCGCCCCCACCTCATGCTCTTCCACATATATAGCCCCTGTCATTAATACCACCGCTTCTGTGAGCCATTTTACATCGTCTACCTCTTCCTCTTCTGGGCAGCCTTCATCTTTAATAAGCAATGCCGCCGTTAAATCACCTTCTGTGCCACATTCTCCAGTCTTGTCTCGACCATTGAAAGATACACCGATGAAACCTTTGAAAACGGAAAAGCCAACACCACCATTAATTAATAAACAGAGTTCAACGTTGGAAAATGACTTAGAACTTTCAGATTCGGACGATGATCGCAAAAAACAAACCCGTTCTACTCTTAATTCAAGTGATAGCTCACCTTCCGACTCAAGTGAATCGGGTAGTGACTCTTCAAGAAGCGAAACACAGCAACCACCTACAGTGAACGCTCCTCATCAGCTCGCAAGTCAACAACAGTTGACACCGATATTGCCAACAAAAAAGAAAGTAGGCCCTGGTTCATCAGGTTCTGTAGTTGGTAGCAGTAGTAGTTCAGGCTTGGGTTCCTCAGCTCCTCCAAGTGGGGGATCTTCATCCTCATCATCAAATAAGACACCGTCACCATCAAATACTACCAAATGGCAGCTAAGCAGATATTTTAACAAGGCTCCGTTACATCAAACATCTACACAAGATGTAGTTTCTCCATCGGCAACATCTATGGTAAATTCAGTCAATTCTATGAATGTTGCTAATCTTAACATGCCTATCACGCTACGAGGAGGAGCTCAGATTATACCTGAACCCCCTCAGCATGTAACTAATGTTAAAAATGAATCGTTGATAGAAGAGGTGGAAGATGATGGCGAGGATGGCAGTAATAATATTGAAGATGAAAGTATACGAAGAAGGAATAGGGGTTCCACCAAAAATGAAGCCTTTCCCCATCCAGTTTTTTCCTCTCGAAAAGCACCAGCTGGTCTTTCGGTAACTCCTCTATCTCCAGTGTTAAGCGAGATTAAGAAAGAAATTTCTACACCTCATGTCGGCATAGGATCCAATCAACAGCAGGTACCCGTATTAAATGCCTCTGAATTTGTATCCATACCATCGGCCCAGGTTAAGCATGAAGCTATGTCCATAGCTGGAGGTCATACTATTGTTACGCCATATACAGGCGATGTCATAGAAGGTTTATCAAACCTTTCCTCTGATACTAATTCAAGTGATGATGAACGTCTGCCGGTACGTGGGCCTGGAGGTACATTAAAAATTCGTGGAGTTCCAGCAGCCATAACAGCTCTGCCTCGCTCCCCACCTATAGCTCAAAAGACTCAAATGCAGAACTCAATTACTATGATACGCTTGGATTCTTCTCCAATGACACACTTAGCGCGACCGACTCCTCCTCAATCGAGACCTAAGAAACCTCGAAAAAAGTTAAAGCAGCAAACGAGTGCTACGGTAGCAACTGATACAAGTGATGATGAACAGGAAGACTTGACAAAATGTTTAATAAGTCCTGTAGTTGGTATCACTCCAGGAGCTTTGACAAGTGGTGTTACAATGGGACAAAAAAAAGGTCGCGGGAGACCGCGTAAAACAACTCCAAATCAAAGTGTAAATATAAGCTCAGCATCGTTGGCCTCAGCTTCAGCTAAAGGACCAATGCTAACCGCCAAAAAAGATATTAATAAAAAACCTGCACCAATTGCAAATGCTGCCATAGCAACTGCTCGAAGAAGAGCTTCAAGACTGAACTCTTCAAACACTTTAGCTCAAGATCTATCGACTATAAAGACGACGAAACAAATACAAGTACAAACACCAGTGGAATTGACACAAACACAATTAATGACACCGGCTCCCCTCAAAGAACAACTCTTGGCAAATGCAACTAGTGAAGATTCCTCTTCGTCAAGTGAATCCTCCACATGTTCTATGTCAAAATCCTCGTCGTCAGCCTCGGATACCGACATAGACGTCAAATCTACCAAACAAACTACAATAACTAATTTCTCATCATCGGAAGATGAAGACACCAAAAACGACAAAGCAATAAATAAGACAACTGTGAGTGGGGAACAAAAATCTGCACCACCCAAGCGAATAGTGAAAAAGCTAAACACTCGAAAATCTTCAGTCGAGGACTTAACCACTCCGTTATTAGCATCAAATAAATCCCACAATATTTCAATGTCCTCCTCATCTTCCTCGTCATCCTCAGAATCGTCTACAGAAGATTTCAGTCATCTCCCTAATGCTTCAACTTTAACTGGAGGATCTTCACAACAAATGGTTGCTACCGCTATCGGCGGAAGCTCTTCGCATCAGTCACCGCATAAAGGAGCAAGTGCCTTTTTTTCTGAATCGAGCGTAGAAGAACGTTCAGATTCTGACTCCGGCGAGCTTCAAAAAGAAAAGGTACAATTGTAAACACTATACATACATACATACATACATTCATATGTTTTATAAAATTTAATTTATATTTTTTCATCTGTTCATTTAGAAACTAAAACGTGATAAACCAAAAAGTGATAAAAATAAAATAAGTACACTGACCCGCATTTTTAAGTCATCAAATGAGGGAGGTGCTAAAAAACAAGGTCAGGTTCTTATAGTGGACCAGTCGGAAGATCAACAGCAGATGTACCAACAACAAAAGCATATATCGCCAGCGTTAAGACTTTCTCAAGAAAATCTGTCTGCAGTTCATAATTCGCTTCAAAATACTCCTACAGCACAATCCCCGCGTTTAACTCCTGGTGGCCACATGAGATCACCGCGTTCATTAAACATGACTCCCCTGGCGTCCCAGATTTTAGCGGCTAGTGCGATTTCTTCGCATCGTACACCCACACCAGATCGTAGTACAGCAAGTGCCGAAAGAAAGTTACACCAACGCATAAAAACACCCACAAGAACACCTATTCGAACGCCTCCGAGCACAAGAACATCAACTCCTATACCTGCGGCCGCCGCAGTAGCTGCTTTACATCATTCAAACCCGTCCCTACCATCGACGACATCCCATGTACATCAACAAAACTTAGTTTTAATACAGCCTTCACCGCCTTCTTCCCTAATATGCAAAATTGATCTCTCTAAATTGTTGAATGTTCCCATGGAATGGCATGCAAACACATATCGTTTATACGGTCACGCTCCTGGCCATCAACAAATTCATTTTACACCTAGCGCTGGGCGCACCCCAATATATGATCACGAAACAATCCTTAACGCTGACCTTCAATCCTGCAATAACCAAATGCGTCTTAAAACCACATCAAGTAGTAACTTTAGTGGTGCTGGCGCCGGCAAAAGTGCGACACCTAGAAGTGTGGAAAACCGTACTCCTCTACAACTTACCTCAACTATTTCTTCGGCCTCTGATAGAGATTTGTCCCATTCAAGAGAAAATCTGCACGAACTGACTAGAGAAAATTGTAATGCCGGTCGTTTGAGTAGTCGTTCAGCGGATGGCGGAGGCGGAGACGGTTCGACACCGAAAGAACATTTATTGCCTCCTAATGGCTATAGTTCTGCTGCAGCAATAGTAAGAGGCTATAATTCCCCTAACACTGCAATAGGTGGAGTGAAACTGTTGACCGGTGTAAAGCACGAAAAAATTATAAAACATGAACCTGAGTCTGAATATGCTGCATGCAATGAAACTAAATTTAAAAGTGACTCATCTACTGATCATCAATTAATAAAACAAGAACTTTTAATACTCAAACAGGATTACAAAACTAGTGATATGTCGGAAAAATCGTCTCTATGTTCTCCAAACGATTTGCATTTAGATCCAAAACCCCGTCACAAACGTAGTTCTAGCTCGAGTTCGAGTCCTTATAAAGAGAAAAAGCGAAAAAAAGAAAAAGAATTAGGTACGATTCCATTAGCCGAAAAAGATAAAATTATTGTGGTAAATAACAGCGGTGAAATACCCAAAGAAAAGGAAGTTGTTCACGATTCTTTAAAACCTATTAAGGAATCTTCTGAAATAATTGATTGCTTACCAAATCCGAACGACCAGCAAAAGCAAGAGGTATTTAAAAAAAGACAAATTAATTACGAAAATAATATAAATATGTTTAATTTTTATTTAGAATGATCAGTTAAATTTGGACCAACAATTTTCGCCTACAAATCATGATCGGTTATTAACGGAGAAAAAACTTCAACAGTCACTCACGGAAAAATCAAATAACAACAACAGCAACAAAATGTCAAATAACGTCACAAACACTGCCAGTCCTGCGCATTTACAAAATACCAACAACCATTCAACCACAATCGCCTCAACCAATATGCCACCACCGGCCAATGTAGGACTGATAACAGCTATTACACAACCCCCTCTGCCATTGGTAACATGCACAAAGAATTCTAATGCTTTGGTGCCAGCAGTATCTACGCTTTCAAAATTTTCTTCATTATCGACACCATTAGCTTCAATTCCAGACACAATTACTACACCAACACCTGAACCAGCGCCAGAACATTCAACCACTCAACCTCAAGTGATTTATCGTTCATACTTTGAACGGGATGATGACGCTTTGAGCGATGAATTCAGGTTTGCTATGAAATTTTTTATTAACTATTGAATATTTGAATTCCAACTGTAATACTGGAAAATGCGCGATTTCATCATTTCATCGTATTGGAGGCTAAGTTAACAGAAATTATTTTAGACACCCAAGGCAAAAAAACCTAAAAATTTAACAATTCAGAAGTTTTTTTAAAGAGCTACAGTGTTTTCAAATCGTACGTTTGCCAGCACAATCCTGGCTATTTTACTACTCCGTTAGGGGAAAGTTTAAAAATTTATTCTTAAACCTTTTTTAAGTATTGTACTTGTTTTACTTTTAAAGAAGTTTTGAATGTAATGATTAATCGATATATCGCACCTTTTCTCAAGCTACATTATTAATTAATTAATTATTATTAATATGCTACATTGTTTACCTTTCATTTGAATAAGCTTCAATAATATAATTTATTTATTTATCTAATTTTCTTCCGAAATACAGTAAAGATGGTAAATATTTACAAGAGGCTGTACATCGCAAGCATGCGGCTGATCGTGAGCAGAATACTTTCAATCAAGTAACTTTATATTTGGAGGCTGTGGTTTACTTCCTCTTATCTGGGGCAGCAATGGAACAGCATAGCCGCTCCGAAGATGCAGCTTGGACCATGTACAAAGATACATTGACATTAATTAAGTGAGTAAAGTTAACGATTTTTTAGAAGTACATTTTTCTGCTCAGAATATAATCCTTATCAATAACTTTTACATTTTTTAGATTCATTTCTTCTAAATTTAGACACTTGCAAGTGTCTTCAGCGAGTCAACATGAGACTCATAATAAAGTTGCTATATTAAGGTAAGACGGAATTTTTAATATTTAAGTAGTATCAGTTGCGCTAAATATTTGTACAAGTGTTGTGAGATTAAATTATTTTAATTTTTCATCACCTCACACCGTGTAGTCTTCGTTGCCAGTCTCTGATCTCTTTAAAGTTATTTAAACTCAAGAGAAACTATTGCCGCCAAATCAACACAATTTGTACAGAATTCTTTAAACCGGGCAAAAGCGATATTATTAACGGTAATACGCCTTCTTCAATTTCACCTTCAAATTCTGTTGGTTCACAGGTGAGTTTTATTTTAAATTGCGCACCCTTTCTTCATCAACACTTATTTCAAATATTTTTATTAAGGGCTCTGGTTCCAATACCCCACCCGGAAAGATAGTGCCTCAAGATATACATTCGGCTTTATATCAGCAAAATCAATATTTCAGTTATTTATCCAGTAGTCATGAGTTGTGGGATCAAGCCGATCGTTTAGTAAGACAAGGCAATCATACCGGTAAGTGAAAGACGTCACATTAAAATAAAGAATCGAAATGCAGGTACATACTAGTGTCCTGCACAAGACCATTTATAAGACATTTCAAGATATGAGGGATTTTTCAAATGCGTTAATACAGCGAAATATTCTAAAACAAACGCTAAACAACTGGCAAGACATTTATTTGTTTCAGTTGTTTGTCTTGCCAACAGTGTTGTTTAGCGTTTGTTTTAGAATATTTCGCTGTATTAAAGCATATGAAAAATCTCTCATGTCTTGAAAGGTCTTATAAATGGTCTTGTGTAGGACACTAGTACATACATAAGGACTATGGCTTTTTAACATTTCTTGTAAATATCAAAATTGGCATAAAAAACATTTCGATAAAAAAAATGTAAATTCATTTTTTATCGTAAATTTTGCAAAAAAAAAAATAAGAGTAGTTGCATAATTTTGAAACAGCCATAATAATGATTAAAAATGGGGAAAATTCGCAAAAACTTACTATCAGCGGGATGATGACCAATTCTTTAATTTTTTTAAAATCGGCAAAACTGTTTGGAGGATGAAAACATGCAAAAAGTCGCTTTTATTGCCAAGTTTGCAAAAATTCGCGAGAAGTTGCAAAATCGGAAGGAAGCTGGAATAATAGTGATTATTTTCTTCAGAATCGCCAGAATTTTTTTTATGAAATTGTAATTTCCCTTATTTTTACTCACCCGAATACACCATTAATATTTCTGCAGTATGTTTTTCTATATGCATTTCATTGTTGCTGTAACAAATCATCAGTAGACTTCAACCACACATTTCGAACAGTCACAAACCTCCCATTCGAAATGTGTGGTTGAAGTCTACTGATGATTTGTTAAAGCAACAATGAAATGCATATGGACCAAGCTGAACCACCAGCAAATAAATTTCAAATTTACATCCATATTTTAAAAATGCTTTGCATTTTTAAAACGAAAACGTACATTTTTGTTTTAAAAATGCTTCGTTATAAAAATAAGAATGTTATGTATTAATATTATAAGAAACATTCTTATTTTAACAATATTTTTAAGAATGCTACATTTTTAAAACGAAAACGCGAAATTCTTGTTTTAAGAATGCTTTTTTGGTTCAGTGTACCTATACATATTTTTTTAAATAAAGAAATTCACATTTTTGAGTTTTGCTTTTTCAGATATTTTTTAAATAATTAATTTGAAAAGAAAACACACAAGTGGTGGTTGGATAATTTTTGCAAGTAAAAAATTTTACTACTAATAATTTGTAAGAATTTTTCTCTTTCTTTTAACGCTCTCTCCTTGCACTTACTTTTCAGTAACAATTGTTACAAATTCGTAAAAATTCTTAGTAAATGAACAAACCTAACGCCTATAGACCAAATAACATATTATATTTATGTCTTATTGATTTTATATATGTACATATGTATGTAATAAATAGATATTTCCTTTTTCCTTTCAGATTTCTTTATTGCTTTGGATCATGAAAATGGTCCACTGACTTTGCACAGCAATGTTTATGAAGTATTTCGTTATGTCCAGGCTGGACTGAAAAAACTCAAAGAAGAAATGCTTATACAATAATAAAGAAAATTGCAATTATTTCCTACAATTTTACAAAATTTAAAAAATATATATATTTTTTATATAAACACACAAGAAGCATCACTACTCAACTTATTATTGAGTTTTTAAACTTTTAATTTATAAGCAGAATAACAAACAAATATCAAATTAAAAAAACTCATTAAATTTCAGACTTTACAAAATATCTGAAAATATAGAAACTGTTCCAACAATGCAGTTTTTGTAATTATAAAAAATAAAATAATTTTCATGATAAGTCATTATTTATTGTTAAATATAAAATTATAAAATTAAATTTAAAAACCCACAAAAAGAACTATCTTTAGTAAGTGTTATGAAAATTTCATTAACCCAATTTTAGCACGTATGTAAATATTTGAACATAAAAGTTTAGATTTTTAACGAACTTCATGTTAGTTGCTTCATTTTAATTATTTTTCAAAGTCAAAATTACTTATGTAAACTTCGATTTCAGCGTAAGAGTGGTGTAACTAACCAAATTATTTAATTATTTAATTTCTCTATTTAATTACTCTATTACTTTCCTCTATTAAGTGAAAAAACGGGGCTTGAGCTTCATCTTCTTCTGAATACCAAAAGGTGGCTTACTCTACTTTTGTATTTATAGTTAATAATGTAAATAATGTGTTTATCTCACCAGAACAACAACAAAAAATTTGTGGGTTACTCCATTTTTGCGCTGATGGCGTCATATAAGCGCTCAGAAGCAAATTGGCCGAATTACAACTTCGTTTTTCGTCTTTGTCTTCGACTACGACGGGTTTGTACTAGATTAAAGAAAAAAATTTGCAATGTTCGAAGTCGAATTACGACACTCGTAATTGGCCCCGCTCAATGGTTTATATTTTTGATAAATTGTTATTTTGTTATTAAAGATTTAATTTCTTTGCTATTTTCTTTGAAAGTAGTTAATTTTATTTTTATTTAGATAAATCTTATAGAAAGAAATAAAAGCTTTTAGATAATTCATTTGTTGATAAGTTTTTTTTAAGTTTATATTGAAATTAAGTCAATATAAAACATTAAATTCTTTAAGTTATTGAGAATTTATAATAATTTTTAGAAAAATATTTATCAAGTTTCTGTATTTCCTTAATTTAATATGCAATAACTCGATTGGTAATCTTTGAAAGAGCAAAACCAAATGATTTTCTGAACATTTTCTTAATTTTTTATAATAGTTCAGCTTCCCTGATATTTTGTTTGCTGAATTAAAGAAAATTATTTACAGAAATCAACGCTTTTTTCTTTCTTACTTATTTCGCTTATAATATCGTTTAAAACATTTCAAAATGTTTTTTTATTGTTAAAAAAAAAAATTTAATTTTCTAATAAGGCCAGGTATTTAAAAAAATTTTTATTTTAAATTAACGATTAGACCTACATATTTCAATTTATTATTTTTGTAAGCATGTTAGTCTATCTTACGTAGTATTTAAATTTATTTGTGGTTTTTTACATAATGTTAATAAATAATTTTATTATAATTTTTGTTTTATTATTAATTATTAATTACTTTCGAATTCCCATAATATATTTTTTAGTTATGTTACAATATAAAATCCTGAATGTTTCGATTTTTTGTTTATTTTAACTAAGCGTCAAAGTCCCATGCAAAATAATTTTAAATTTATATTACCGATATTTATACATATGTATGTATATACATATACATATGTATGTACTAGGGTGATAGATTATTCGACTTTTTCCAGATACCGGTTTTCGAATAGTTCGAATATTTGAAATTATGAAAAACCCTGTTTCGGTTTTTACAATCCAGGAAAAACCGGTCAACCGGTTTTTTAAGCAAGAAAATTACACAAAAGTTACTTTATGAAAAGAAGAGTTAACCAAGAAAACTTTAGGAGGGATGTTGTAAATGAGCCTGCACTACTGAGTACTTTTGGACATCTAAGAAACTTAGCTTTACCTTTGCTGCAACAACTACAAACCCGAAATCGGGTTTTGCATAATTTCAAATATTCAAACTATTCGAAAACCGCTTTCTGGAAAAAGTCGAATAATCGATCGCCCTACTTTGTGGCCACAAATCTAAAAAAACTGTAACAATTCTGACGTCATATAAAATATACGATTTTATTTTATAAAATATGCAAATTATGTCTCCAAATGTACCATGTGTTTACTTACTAGACCTGAGCATGAGCCATTTGCTTGCTTAATCTTCTTGATGTACATTATATAATTGTTCTCTTTTTAGTGCTCTTGATTTTCTGAGAACAATAAAACTGTTATTCCCTTTTATCAAAAACAAATATACCAAGCGAGAGCATTAGTTATTGTAGTGTCGAAGCATGTTCACAAATGTAAAAATATGTGTATGTGTAAAAGAAACACACACAAACAACGTAAATTCTTTGAGCGTGTTAGTTTGCATGCGATATTGTTCTAAGTTTTATAATTTATTAATTTAAGACTAAAAAATAAAATACCTATAAAAATAACATCACAATGGATATAATTGTAAAAAGTTTTATTATCACTTAATATTTAATGAAATTTTGAGTTTGTGAATAGAAGTATGGTGCAATAATATATTGCACACTTGACACAACTGTCCATTCAACTGTTGCACAATGGTTTTATTTGTTTTTTGTTTCCTTGTTCTATATATATATATATATATATATATATATATATATATATATATATATATATATATATATGTATATATATATATATATATATATATATATGCAACACTGCACTTTTGTATGGCTTGTGCTCAGTTCTATTTCTTACGTTTCAGATTTAAAGATGTATTTAATTATATTCATATGTACCTATATACACATATGTACATATATCGAATTTCTTTTCAGTTGCGTTTCAAACAGATTTAAAGTTTTGTGTTCTTGTTTCTTGATATTTACAAAAATAGCATACATATACAAATGCAGCAATACAAAGAAATATTTTTGGTATGCGGTGGATAATCTACCTCTATATAAAATATCAAGCAAAATATCAACACAACTAAAAAACCTTTTTAATCAGAAATAATTTCTTAATCGGGCTTAAGCTCAGTAATTTAAATTCTTATTGAATAAAATATTTTCACTAATTAATGTGAGTTTCTAAAGCAGAGAAGAAAAATTAAATTAAACTTTATAGCTGGGGCAAATGCCGATATTATTCTGTGCAGCCACGCACATGATCAGCACCCTTGTCTATCTACTCTCAGTTAAAAGTAAAAAATACTTTTTACGAATGGATTTTGACAACCATTGAACACCATAAGGCTAATTTAATTCGCCTCTGCTACCACCTCAAAATAATTTCGCATGTTGCCATGCTCAAAAAAGGCCTAGAACTTTTACACTGCAAAAAAAATACTTACTCTGGTTTTAGACTCGGCAGTTTTAGTTGCTCAACTTTTGATTTTGTATGAGAGAGTTGAGAAAGTAATACATACATATATGTATACCTTTGTATACATTTTTTTCTTTCTCATTATAAAATCAAAAGTTGAGCAAGAAAAACTGCCGAGTCTAAAACCAGAGTTAGGAAAATCAACAGAACACGGTCTAAGTTTTAATATATAGTAAAAACTAATTTTATTGCAAAATATACAAGTCGAAAAGTATTCGACTCAGCCGGGTTTTAAATTGTTAAAAAAATGTACTATTCGACATTCGAAAAAATCGGTTTTTAAAACCGATTGAAAAACCGAGTCGATCACCCTAGTATGTACATAATATTCATCTAAAGTATGTCTTGACTCTTATTGTCAGAACTTATGAAAAATGTGGCTAAATTGGTAACAATAAGATTTGCTACTTCGTTCTTATAATCGTTGCAATGTTGTTATAATTTGTTGCGTCTAGTTGGTGGTTTATGATATCAATCAAACAAGGGTAATTTTTATTTTACACGAGTGAAAATAAATTAAAGTTTAAATGAAATAAACGAATAAAAACTATAAACAAAAATTTCACAAGGAATGGATTAGAAACTCAAAAATTTAAAAGCAGAATGTACAAATGAATAGAAGGCGTACTGCAAGTATAGCAAGTTTACACTATATATGCGCAGTTGCTTGATTACCTGCAGAAAAATTATTTTATTTATTTTTTCAATTAATTTATTTTTTTTATTTACTTTAAAAAGTTCCCGATTTGCTTTTAAAAAATATATCAAATACCTTCTTGTATTTGCTTATTTTTGGTGAAGGAATTCTGGCATCACTGGCCCTAGTACTATATTTAGTACCTCTAACACACATTTTTTGACCGATTTCAAAATTTTTATATTTATTCCAAGAAATTAGGTAAGCTTTTATCAAAAGTTTTGTATTTTTTTTTTGTAATTTTTAAAATTTAAAAATCGTGATTTTATTTTTTTTCAGTGTTTCAAAGAAAACTAATAGATAAAAGACTAGACATTGCTTTAATAAACTTTTTCTAAATTAAAAATTTTACGATTTCAGACTTATTTTGGTAAACCACTTGACCAATAAACAAACCACTTGAAAATAATAGTCCTCTGGCTTATGAAATATTTGATGATTTAAATCATTGGACTTGCATCTTGCGAATTCCTGTTCACCTTTGGTGTACGGAACCCTACAAACTCAAAACACCCCTTTTTTATTCGGGGGTTAAAAATCGAAACGAAAATAGTTAAAAAGTATAGATATTCAGGCATGTTCTGAAAATCACTTTTTGTGAAAGTGATTTGAAATCACGAGAAAGGTGTTCTGCACACAAAACTTTTTCAATTTTTGTGATTTTAAACCGGTGAGCTAAATGCCTGCCGATTTGAAATCACTTGGTTATTTTTTCAATCAATTTATCTTGAAATTCGAAATAAATTAATTAATTGAATACCTTAATATCTTTTTTTATTGTTTTTAAAGTAAAATGAATAATTTTCTATGAAAGAATTTATAAAATTATGAAAAAATTAAAGACACTTTTTTTGCAAGAAATGTTGTTATTTGCTTTGTGATTTGCATTTGTGATTTTGCATTTACAAAACAAAACATCAGCTGTTTTCTTCTGGTTTTTGAAAGGCTAAAATCACACCGAAAAGTTAAAACTTTTGTGATTTTCAGAACACCATCAAATCACAATTGTGATTTTTAAATCACAAAGTGATTTGAAACCTTGTGATTTACATAACATGTCTGATTTATACACATTTACAAACATTTTTTAATACAGCAAACTCGCGACAATATGAACTAATTAAAACGAAGCCAGTCCACTTTTGCAAGACTGTTCATATTTTCGAATGCCATCTAATTTCCCACAAAAATAAAGTTTTCTTATGTTAAATATTTTAATCAGGAATAATTTCTTAATCGGGCTTAAGTTCAGTATTTTAAATTCTTATTGTACTGTACTTAAGCGCGATTAACGTCCCTTTTCACAATGTATGATTAAGAGCTAACGTGAAATTTAACTGCAAGCTCTTCATTCTTTAAAAATTTTTACTTTTTTGACCTTAATTGTATAAAATATTTTTTTTTAGTTCAAATTACATATTTTTATTTGTTTTTATTAAAATAATCGACGTTATTCTGGCTACCGAATCGTATTCAAAAATTTGGTTGGAAGTTACACTTGTTTTAAGTTGAAATATAAAATATACAAATTAATAACATGTGCTCCAGCATCCGATGATTTGGAAATAGACTAATAATATCACAACATGTGTTTAGAAAAGGATGCTCAACTATTACAAACATTCTACAATTGACAACCTTAATCAATGTAAATAACCAACAAACTGATGCTATATATACAGATTTTAGCAAAGCGTTTGATAAAATTAACCAAAAATTCCTCCTTAACAATCTAGTATACATATATAGTGGGCTTTTCTTCAATTACCTGAATGAATAATTTTTCTTTAAGTGTAAAAATTTGTGGTTGGTTATATGGTCGGGTGCAAGGCCCATTTATTAGGTCTATGCAACTCTACAAAAACACAGCAATACAAAAAACAACTTTGTGTTTAAGTTGTCAGAAACACACACAAACATGAACTAAAGTATATGGTGCAAGCAGCTTTTGACAGTTTAAACAAGAAAACACAGAATATCATCAGGACGATTGCGTTGACCTGATAAATAGGCCTTGGTCGGGTGGATATTGGCTTGCGGCACAGTATATTCAAAATACATTGCCTGCAACTGAAATTAACAGCTGTTAGTTGCCAGTTGCCATCCGTAATACAATTTTAGCAACGCAACTACAGTTCGGTTGCCATCCATAAGCGCGCCATAAATCATTGTTTTTTGTGGTGAAAATTATTAATGGCGATGTGCGCTGCGCTCTGAGTTCCTTCTAAGAAATTTTTTCTCAATGTCGCACGCCGAACAACACGTTACTTTCATCTCCTTGCAAAAAAAGTTTTCGTACCAATTATGAGAATACTGATCCACTAAGAGGAATATGTATGTAAAGATTTCAATGAATTTTATCATATTATATACATATGTACATATGGTCGCCTTAAAGACTAAACAACCTATCAGCAAAAATTTCCAAATAGAGTTTTTTGTGGATTATTATTCTCTATATCATAACGCATGTGTGTGCAAAATTTTTAACATCTACTATTACAAATGACCAAGTTATTACAGTTTTTGTACCTAGAGGATCGTTACGTACTAAAAAAAGAAGAAAATAAATCATCAAAAATCATGATAAAATTTTAATTTTGTTGCATATTGTAATTTAAGCAAACATTAGGCACTTTTTTTGTTTAAACAAGTAAAAGAAACTATAAATTATTATTTAATTTAAATAATATTCATGTGTTCAAAGGAATGCTTAATTATTCATACTAATTAGTATTGCTGATAGGTTATTTGGTTTCAGAATTTTACAATTCCAAATAACCTAAGTGCCATATCATAGGCTGTGTTTAGAAAAACAAAGCTCTCTCAACCGATATATACTTCTGGTTTCATTTTAATCAGAATATATAATTTTCGTTTCAATATTGCAAACTGTTCCAACGTTTTTTCTCCCTATCTCTCCTGTAAACTTTTAAAAACTGCTGATAGGTTGTTTTGTCTTTAAGGTGACGATATGTAGTATATCATTATTGTTTTTATTATTAATTATTTTTTTTTATTTTGAGACAAAACTTTCCTTGTAGATTTAAAAATAGAAATATTTGTTTTTTTTGTTCTTTGTTATTCTTTAAAGGTTCATATGTATCTAGTATTAATACCTCTTCCTAACTTTATGAAAATTATTTGGAGTAATTTGCTCTTAAAATATTATTGCTAATTCTAAATAAAACATATTATTATTCGAGAACTGGGGCTCTTCTTTGCATTTCAAATAAAATTATATACATACTGTGTAATATATGTAGGTATTATGTATAATTTAATTTATTTATAGCTGTAATAAAATAAATACAATTAAAAAAATATTTTTTAAGATTTAAATCAAAAATTATTAAAACAGACTTGTATGTGGGTGACTAGTTATGTATATAAATAAGCTATTTTGAAAAATTTTTTTTATGTACATATGTATATGTAACTGATAATAAGTGATGTTTTTCAATAAAAATTTGAAAAAGCATATTATGTAATTTTTTATAATTAAATTTTAATTTACTAGTGCAGTCAATTCTGTTTTTATGCGGATTTGAAAATATGCGGTTTTGAAATCAGTACCTCCTTTCTGTAAGAAATGCGAGAACTTTTCGAGCCGAAAAAACACAGGGTGAACAAGAAAAAACTGTATTTGTTGATATTTAAATAAGTTTTTATTTGAGTAGCCCTGTGTAAAATAGGACACCCAATATAATTATTTAGTTTTTCTCGATGCGAAAACTTCTCACAAGTTACAGAAACAGGGCACACCTTATGAATATTATAAAATTTGCAATACTGTAGTTGTATGAAAACCTGCTTGTTCTAGTTGTATTTTACCTTATTGTTCTAAATCGGGAATATAAAGATGGCGTTGGAAATAGAGTTGTGTCGTTCCGGAACGACATAGTTCCATTGAACGATTCACTAAAAGTAACGGTTCGGACTTTAACACAGTTTCATTTCTTATCGTTCATCGTTCCGACTAAAGTTTTTTAACAAGGTGGTGTTTTTATCAATCGCTCACTTCTGATTATGTTTTTTAATAAATTTGTACGCGCTAATATAAGTATGTATAATTGGTTTTTTTATTGTTCACATTTTTTAAGAGCGACAGAGAAGTTCTCTCGTTCATCGTTCATTCACTGTTCAAAGTAAAAAAGGAACGATGAACGAAATGAACGACCTACATAGTTCCTTTAATATTACGGATGTTTTAGCACGATTCCCACAAAATAACAATTTTGCCTAACTCTAGATGGAACGCTTTTATTCCGATATTTTTTTTCGTTGTTTGGCATTGCTTTCCATATAAAAAACATAATGTGGATGGCGTTGCACACATTTTAAAATTACACACAAAATGACAACACAAGATAATGCCAATAAATAAATAAGAGCAAGACGATATTGGATTGGTAGATATGATTTTAAAAGTACACTGCAAAAATGCATTTTCAGGAATTATCGTTAACATAATCAAAGTAGTGATTGATCATATTATTTATTTTTGGCAAAAAGTTAAACACATTTTAAATGTTGCAAATTAGAGGGGCCTTTAAATGGGATAAGATCGGGCATGTTTTTGTATACATATAGACTTCTTAATAGAATAGGGGATATAGTAAAAATAGCATAAGCAGTATTGTAAATGTAAATCGATACTATGTACATATTTTCAAACCGGTCTACATATATTCATATGTATATGTATGTATGTCGTTTTGCCACCTTTAAAGAAAATATTTTACTTATTTTGTACAAATGCTTACATACATACATATGTACACATATAATATACATACATATATATAGATTTAAAAATTCGAAATAAAAGTTCTCACCTAAGACAATTATAATATCTACATAAAATTAAGTTTACATTAAATTTACTATAAAATATGTTTGTAAAAAACTAAAAACTAAATTTAACAAACAAAAGTTTAGATGCAATGATTTACCCAACAGATAACGTAGTTCTTAATAAAAGTAAAATAAAAATTACACAAACTACAAACGAATTACATAATTATATGTAAATGTATGTATAACCTTATGCATAACGAAAAACTTCATTGCAGTTATCATAAGTGGCAAAATAGAACATTATCTTAACGAGTTTTGCCATACTATATTATACACGCCGATTTTTAATTGTATGAAAGAAGTCGTTAAGGCCATATTCAATTTTGCCACTTATGGTAACTGGTATGAAGTTTTTCGTAATGCACAAGGCTGGTAATATTTAAGGCCTTGATTATAAAAAATGGTACTACTTTATAAAGGGTTTATAAAACAGATTTCCATAAAGCAGTAATATTTTTTTAATAAATAAAGCAGTTAGTCAATATTGAATTGTTTAAAAGTATGTAATATATTTTTGTACTCAATAAATTTTTCGCCCTAACTCATTATTTTTTGGAATTTGAGATTTTTGTATTATCGATAGAAAGTATCGAAAAATGCAAAGATCTCGATATAAAATAAATTGAGTTAGGGCTTTTCTATATTTTAAGGTAACGATAATATTTACGTACATACATACATAGATTATGCATACCTATTAGACCCCTGCACAAAACCACTTACAAAACTCTTAAGACCGATTTTTCAAATGCGAAATCTTCTAAAACGAACGCTAAACAACACTGTTTGCAAGAAATATCTTTCGGTTATTGAATAGTATAGGAGTAAAGAAGAAAATACTTCATGACGGAAAAATTTCTGATGCTTACTTCTTCATACGCATGGGCGCGCGTACACAAACGTCATGCATTTATAATTCTGCTCATATACAAACGCACACATGCATTGACATTACTTGTATGCGCTTGCTTTAAAAAACCACCCTTAAACACATAATAGTTTACCATCTACATCTTACAAACACACACACACACACTCAAACGTACAATATGCAAAATAACAAGCATACACGCATCAACACTACTTATTTTGAGTGTTTGTTACGAGCAAGAACAAACCGTGACCGTTTGACCGACTAAAGTGGCAAATTGACACTTTTTCGACTGCCATGTCACTTTTTTGACTGCCTTGTCACTTTTTTCCACATTTTTTACAGTGGCTAACATCTCTCGCGTCATCGTAATTATTTCTTAAGTGCGGTCAGGCTTGTGTGTGTTGTTTGGCCTTCGAGAGTTTTTCGTCTCGCTCGCACTGGTTGACTGATCTGCCACGGATAATCTTGCGGTTCTTTGTGGAATTTCTTTAACAACCACGTTGCCTACTTCCTATGTGAAGGCATAGGTCGTGTACATTCAGTCACAAAACTTTATAAAATACTGTTAATACCATCTTGGGCATATGGTCTACGTTACTCCGCCCATATTTGTGCAACACCATATTATGCAAATTTACTTTGCATTAATATGTTGCATTAATAAGTTTATTATAGTTTTCTGATTTTTTTATTTTGTCCCTTTTTTTGATAAATCCCCTTTTTGGTGCCACTTTTTGAAAAATGTCGTCGGTCACCCTGTATACACTTACATCCATCGTGCTTCGCTTATACGACATCATTTATTATTGTATTAATATAATACATGCTACAATACATCCATCGTGCTTCGCTTATACGACATCATTTATTATTGTATTAATATAATACATGCTACAATACATTAAACAAACAAGATTGAAGTAGTTAGACGCCGAGTTCAAAATCGGGCTTGACCCATCATTAATAATCAACATGTTTTTTATTTTCTTACTATACAATTGCTATGTACATTGACTTACTTTTTTCAGCTAGAATTGGAGTTGTAAGAAATATGAAAATAAATGTAAATAAATTCAAATATATGTAAATAAAATACTAAATAAATTTTTAGTTTTTAGTTTTTGAAAATTTCAAGAACTTTAAAAATTTTCGTTGCTCGTTCTGGAACAGCCTTCCATTTTTAACTATCATATATTTTTTGTAGCGGCTAAAGTCCTACATATTCTGTAGAAATTTTACATGCATGCATATACATATAAACAAGGTCTTTTAATTTAAAATACAAAGAAATTTGTGATTAAAATTGTTTGTGAGCTATAATTGTTATATATACAAGAAATGTAAATACAAATAACGATATAAATTAAGGGTTAATAAATGTATAAGACGTCGAAAGTGCTGATCGGTATGTTCTTGACGATCCTGGCATTTCAATTAGGCAGCGTACAAGTGCTTGAAACATAAAAACATATGTATATACCGCATTTTACTTAAAGATCTAGATCTACATTCCAAAATTCGATTGGTACAAAAATTGACACCACAGGATACCAGTATAAATCTTGATTTCGTAATCCAAGCAATTTAAAATTTATCTCCATAAGCGGTGACATAAATTGGCCTCCACGCTTTGGTATTTTGACCTCTAAGCATTTTTGATTGTGGGGTTATTTCAAACCTAAATTTTGCGCCAAAAATCGACTTTCTTGGCTCTTGAAAGCAAATGGAAATCACGAAATATCAGCTATATAAATAAATATTAACATTGTTTCGACAAAGAATTTACTTAGTTTTTAATGAATCCACTAATATGTATAACCAATAACTATTGGTTTGCCGCAGTAATAATGCATTCTTAGTATTCTGTGCGGCAAGCCAGTAACCACCCGATGTTTTGTGTATGGGCAGCGCAACTCGAAATTTACCAATCACAATAAGGTCCATTACTTTGAATAAGTATATTAAGATGATTGAACACCCTAAATTCTACGTTTTGACATTTTTCGCTCATAACAGATGTTGTGTTGTATGGCAATGCCGTAAAATACGTTAGTATTTTCACACATTTTCTTTAAAAGCTGTTTTTATTTAATAACTAAAACAAAAAGGGCTGAAGTCTGATAGTTGCTTAAGTGAACTGTTAATTAAACAAGATAAACCAAAATTTTATTAAACTAAAGGACATAAATTGAAATCTAATCTAAAATGCGTCAATTCAATGCAGCTTGAATAAAGTTATACTATTGGTTCAATAAATAAATATTCTTCATATTTGTTAAGAAGCAGCATTAATGCATAAATGGATATATGTAAGTACTTGAGTACACATAGGTATGTATAATCGATATCTTAATGAGTCCTGCAATTATAGGTGTTGGCTCCCCTGTTCATCCGCTTCCCTTTTATTACTCACGCCAAATGGTTTTAAATATCTGGATCTTGTCTGGTCATGTATAAATTTGGATTACATAATGTTTCATTAAGCCTTACAGCTGAGCGCCCATTTAGTATTCGAAGTCGAGATAATTTGCAATCTATCCAATCCGCACCATTTTTTGAACTAGATAAGTATCAAAATTCGATATATTCCAAAAAAGAATTTGATACCAGTTGTAAGTTGCTAACCAAAAGAATGAATCCAAACGCCAAACACCAAACGCTGCAACAACGCTATCCTCGTTTTCTTGCTTTGGAAGTACAACAGTGGTAAGGTAAGGACATACTGTTATTTCTAATTACAAATATATGTAGATATGTATGCATGCATGTAAATTAAGGGCGGGTTTTTAAACGTCGACAACGTTCGACTTGTCGCACACTTATATTCAACACAAAAACATATTTTAAAATTTTGTTTTTGTTTCAAATGTAAATGTGCGACAAGTAGAACGTTGTCTACGTAGACAAAAATTCCCTAAAAGTTGTGTTCCTCTTTTAATGATAGAAATATAGCTTGATTTGATTGACAAAAAATCCACGTACATATAAGGTATACAGGTATTGAGGGAAAGGAAACTAACACACATTTTGTTATACTCTAGCGGCCGTATGTATAAGCAAAAAATGGTATGAAGTTAGCATAAGTGACGAAAATGAATTAGGTGGTAACGAGTTCTTTCATACAATTTTACATTAAAAAGTGTCGCATTACCTAATTTTAACCCACCTCTCAGTTCTAGCATGTTCATGGTAAAACTTCTTAAGATCATGTTCAACTTTGCCACTTACTCTAACTTCATGCCATATTTTGCTTATACATAAGGCCGTAGATCTCTTAACAATGTTAAACTTTAATTTGGGAAATATGCATCTAGTATTGAATGAAAATTAGTTTTGTGAAAATTAATGTCATTGCTAATTTAATGAAAAACGCTTTGGAGAGCATTTGATTAAACATTTTTATTATAATTGGCTGTAATGTAAATTTTCCTCTTATGATAATTTGGTTTTGACTTGATTTATGCCACCATTCTATTATTTTTAATGAATGGTTATACGTTATATCGAAAATACGTTTCGACATAATAAGATGTATGCATTTGTTAAGCTGGATTAACCCATTGTTTCCGAACAAAATTTTTGCCGTTTCTTGACGTTTCTCTTTTTGAAAGAGAGAGAAACTCCATATAAAAAAAATTTTGTCCGGACAAAAATTTTGTTCAGAAACAATGGGTGAATCCAGCTTTAGTCTCATGTAGAAAGGTGCTAACTCACATAATTGTAACTTTACAGCAGAGGGTAAAAACGTTATACAAACCATGGTATAAAAATAGAAGGTCATACTCTCAATTTTTCTTTACATTCGCCATCTGACAAAAATAAGGATTATGACATTTCTGGTAAAACCAATTGGGGTACTGCATTAATTTAATATTTCCCCTCGGTTTCCTGTTTTTTTTAAAATTTTATTCAATAACAATTTCAAAACTGTTTTTTTTAAATACAGAATGTATAAATAAATGCAAACAATTAAAAACTTAGAGAACAATCATACCAAGCAAAAAATAAATGAACGCGTTAAAAATTAAGTAGTGTTTCATGATTTCTTGAGCATGTATTTTTTCGAATGCGTGCTGAACGCATGCGACGAACGCATTCAAGAATTCATTCAAAAAAGGCATGCAAAAACGGAATTAAATCACCACATTGACACATTTTCATAGTATAGTAATTATAAATATTTCATCATATTGAAAAGCAATGAAATGTATTGCAATCATATTAAATTGAAATTTATGTACTATAATAGATAATATAATGTACAGAAATAGAACTAAATTAGAAAAATTCTAGTTAAACTTAGGTGAGAAATAGGGGCTGTCCATATATCATGTAGCGCTGTTTTCGCCGATTTTTGACTCCCCCTCCACCCAGGAACAGATCCTACCAAAACTATGATGACTCCGTTTGGCCATCTTCAAATAAATCTAAAATGTGCGTTTAATGCGGAATTAAGATATTTATCCGTTTCAGAACTTTTTATGAATTTTGGCATCGATTTGTTAGTGCATATTTTTGCATATTTTACCATTTAAAGCATGTTTTTGCATACTTCAGTCTAACACGCATTTTTTGAGCATTTTTCGAATTTTCAGAGCATATTTGGCGTTTTTAGGGCAAATTTTGTAACTTTTTAAAATTTTTTATTTTAATATTAAAAATTTTTTATTTTTTATTTTGTAGTGATTTCTTTCATGAGCAAGGAATATTTTTCTACCATTATGAAGTTAGACTTTCAAAAAGCGCATTGTGTATGTTCTGGCTTCCGAATCGATTTCACACAATTTCCTGTGAGTTCTGATGTTAAAACACATTCTACACGTGTTTAAGTTGAATGCACTAATTAATATGTGTATGTGTTCTAACATCCAAATTTGGAAGAAAAAAATTTTTAGTGAACGATTTCAAATTTTTTAATTTTCACTCACTTGTAAACAGTCTGGTAAAACAAAAACGAATCAAGAAATTTAAAAATTTTAAATCGTCCATTTCCAATTTATTTTTCTACTAAATTTTAATACTGGATTTGTTTATTCCAAATTTCAACGTAAACAGGTGTAAAATGTGTTTTAACATCCTAACTGGACGTTAGTTTCAATAAAAACTTGTTTTGATAATTGTGACGAACTCTGCCCCGATTATATCAGTTGAGGTTCAAAAAGAACATTTTCAATGTATAAAAGTTTGTTTAGATGTGACAAGCGGCGATTTTTATTTAAAAAGCTAAGTGAATAGTTTTGTTTATTGCAATAAATATTACATATAAATAAAAAGCTTGTCTTATTCTTCAAAATACAATTCCAAAGTTTTAATTCTGATATCGTGATCGCTTTTAAAGAAAAAAATCACAATTTTGTTCTTAATTGATTTTTTTATTGTTTAATTCTTCTGTTTATTTTAAGTTTGTCTTGTTTTATATGCAAATTTTATTGAACTGCTGAATTAAAACTGGATTTTCATTTCCAAATAATCCAATTTATGTTATTTTTAAGAACATATTTTTTGAGTTTTTAGTGCATATTTCGAAGTTTTTAGTGCATATTGAATGCGCATAAAACACCTTTTTTGAAGCATATTTCTGGTTTCCCTGCACAAATACAGTTAGTGTCATTAATATTCGGTTTTCAGGTTCACAATCAATAAAATGTCTGGCAAATAATGGTAACCATTTAAACAAAAAAATTTCTTTCCTTAATCGGAAAAATTATATCAGTAGAGAAAAACTGACAGATTATTTGAAATACTTTAAAAAATGTAGCGTCATTAATATTCAGTTTTTTCGTGAGTAAAGAAAAAAAATTAAGGTAGTATGAACTTTTTAATTATAATTACTTTCCCAGTTGTAACTAAAGTCGAGAATGTGTCACAGACTATACGGAATGAATTTGTCACTCAAACTTTGATTAGTATTAATATCTACTGATTCGTGGATAAGATGAACCATTTTGATTTGAGATTACATGCAAGTTATACCTGAATGGGGGTGTTATATGACAAGGGTCATATCCTTCGTAATACTGAAATGTGTTAAAAATATCTCGTACATACACACATACATATGTACATACTCAGTCGTTAAGCAGCTCTGGGTCGGGGAACATCTCTCGCGTCATCGTAATTATTTCTTAAGTGCGGTCAGGCTTGTGTGTGTTGTTTGGCCTTCGAGAGTTTTTCGTCTCGCTCGCACTGGTTGACTGATCTGCCACGGATAACCGTATAATCTTGCGGTTTTTTGTGGAATTTCTTTAACAACCACGTTGCCTACTTCCTATGTGAAGTCATAGGTCGTGTACAGTCAGTCACAAAACCTTATAAAATACTGTTAATACCATCTTGGGCATATGGTCTACGTTACTCCGCCCATATTTGTGCAACACCATATTATGCAAATTTACTTTGCATTAATATGTTTAATAAATAAATAAATATGTACATACTTACATACACACCCAGTATGCCAAGTTCCTTGAGAAAACTATTATAATAAGCTTACTAACGTAAGCCTCAAGCTTGAAAAAGTATTACAAATATATTGAAAAATGTTTTCGTAATAACTGTAGGAAAATCATATCATTCATATGTATTATTTATTAAGCTGGATTCACCCATTGTTTCCGAACAAATTTTTTGTCCGCACAAAATTTTTTTATATGTAGTTTGACTTCTCTCTTCTTGAGAGAGAGAAAATAAAGTTAGAATTTTTTCTTGCTAGAAATCAGTGTGACCAGATCCTAAACATTTTTGCGGCTAAATTGACTTCTAAATAAAGCTAAAAAATGCTAAAAAATAATTAAAGTGCTAAAACATACTGCTAAAACTTAAATTGTACTTCTTTTTAATCCAATTGTTTCTTTTAAAGTTGTTATTTTGGTAATTTCAGCTAATATCACCTTACTAATATTTTTTTCCTTTGTATGATACAGATTTTTTTTATTTATTTAGTTGATATTAAAATTATATAAAATATAACATTAATATTTACATTAGGGATTTCACACCAAGCTTGTTAGTCGTTAATCGTTACTTATTTACACGCATTTTGTTTTTGTATATTTAACGCGAAACCGGATTAACATTTAACAAATTAACGACACGGCACCGCACGCGTGATAAAATAGATATTAGTTGGTAACTCACAATCAGCCGTTGCAGTTTTTAAATAAATATAATAAAAAAGTCATTTGTACATACTTACATACATACCCAGTATGCCAAATTCCTTGAGAAAACTTATATAATAAGCTTACTAACGACACGGCACCGCACGCGTGATAAAATAGATATTAGTTGGTAACTCACAATCAGCTGTTGCAGTTTTTAAATAAATATAATAAATAAATATAATATTTTATATATCAATCTCTTCTCTAGAGCTGCAATCAGCAAATAGAAAAAGTTTCGTGAAATAGATTTCATGAAAAAATGTATAATATAAATTAGGTATTTGTTAAATTTATATTTGTGCTTTGGCAATTTTCGTCTACATTGAGCGTAATTATGTTAATTATTATTTGTTTTTCAGAATAATAAATTGTGTTACCAGACTAATAAAGTTTTAAAAAGGGGGTCGTTCACACTTGGTAACAAGTTCGGTGTGAATATCACTATTGATAGAACTGGCTGCCAAGGCCACCGGCTAAGTTTTTTTTTAAACTACAAATTTTTTCTTCAACATAAACTAGTGTTATGTTTATCAGCTCTCTTGAGTGAGCGCTCAGCTCACTTTACTGAAGTACTTCATTCAGTTAGCTCAGTAGCTCAGTTCATTTGTAATGAATCATTTTGTTGAGAGAAAGAAAGAGCTAAACACAAGCATAAAAAGTGACAGATTTTTACAGTTTGCGTGCTTATGTATGTATCGTCAGACGTTACAAAACAAGACAAATTAAGTAAAAAAAATAAAATAGTTTTAATGTGCGGAATTTGTTAATAAATATATTATATTACTATATTAAATTTTTAAACAAAATTAATTGATAAATAAAAACTTTGCTAGGAAAGTGATCAGTACTGAGCTGAAAAAGCTCAGTATATTGAACGGCTCACGGCGCTCAGTGAAGTGAATCGTTCAATTGAACTAGATCTTTCATGAGATGTACAACTCTAACATAAACCTATAATTTTATTACATTAAAAATCACGCACATTATGCGCCGACTTTTAATGACAAATTGTATGGAGGAACTCGAGTGCTAAATTAATGTTTTCTAGACTGCCGGCCTTTGTCGGGGGTATTTTCCGAAACAGCAGAGTATAATAAATATTTTCTGTCCTTGCAAAGTTTCCCTGCTTAAAAAGGTTTTCTAGACTGCTAGAAAATTTAACTTAGTTAAATTTCGTCACTTCCCAGCCAAAAAAATCGTGATTTGGGAAAAAATTGTGAGGGAACCAACGCATTGCTTCCTTGATAACAAAAGCTTCGAAAAATGCTTCAGAAAAGCACTAACGTAGCACGGGCTCTCAGCAAAATAGAAAATTATCACAAACGATTTTGCAAGCCAGTAATTTTAACATCTGATTATTACTTCTATGAATCACTTTAGTAAGTCTTAATTTACACTACTAAAAGTACAAAGTTTGTACAGTCTTCGGCTACGATATTAATTACGTGCACAGATCCAACGTTGCGAAACATTTGCTTAATTCTCAACAATTTGAATCGTGTACTTGTGTATCAAATACACTTTTTGTTTTTTAATTGTGAACACCCTCTTTGTTGTGCATTAATGTATTTTGTATTTTTAATAAAAAAAGAAGAACAAGCTACATACAAATTCTCTCAGAGAGCCTCTCTTTGTATTTCATTTTTATATGAAAATTTCATACAATAAATGTTACACTCTTGTATTTAATATGATAACACAATCCAAGGCCCATTTATTAGGTCTATGCAACTCTACAAAAACACAGCAATACAAAAAACAACTTTGTGTGATAAATAGGCCTTGATACAATCGATACAGAGATACAAGAGGTTTTGGGAATTAAGCAATTGTAACCATGAGCACCAACTTTGCAACCCATGTACTGATTGACTGCTTGCGGTGTTATTTATTATATTATGAAAAAATGCTAAATAAATAATTGAAAAATGCTAAAGAAAATGTTAACTGCTAAATCGAAAATTTTGCAGCTAAATCCACAAAAAAATGCTAAATTTAACTGCAAAAATGCTAAAATGGTCACGCTGCTAGAAATGTTGTTTTACAATAAAACAGTGTGAATGAACATTTAAAATGTGTTTGCCGCTAGCCAGCCATAACAAACTGTGTTTATGTTTGGGGTGGGATGTAATAGTTTTCATTTCCTGCAAGACCACCGGTTTTTCTCTTTATCGCTTAATATTCTTTCTCTCTCTATACATACATATACATATGTACATTCTTACATATCATATATGTATGTACATTCAATGTATAATATAATACTATATAATATTATACATACATATTTATGTATATGTACATATATATACTTCTTTTATACTTTATACTACTGAGCAATTACACCTATATATGTACATATGCATGGATGTATTGATGTACATACGTACATACATACATATATACATACACACATCCATCCATACATACATCCATATATACATAAATGTATACTAGATACCTGCGTAAACAATCTTGAAATGTAAATACGTCTTGTTTTTTAAATGTATTCTCGTAGTATGTATTATACTAATAAGTGAAGCAAGATAGATGTATTGATGTTCGTGTATATGAGTGTTTACAAGTGATGTCACGAAGACTTCTTGTTCGTAACAAACACTCAAAGGAAGTAGGGTGGATGAGTGCATGCTTGTTATATTGTACGTTTGTGTGTGTGTAAGATGTAGATGGTAAGCTACTCTGCAAATAACGCGACTAGTTCATTCATGCATCTAGGGACTACTCCATAGAGGACAAGGACTAGTCCGAAACTAGTCCAAATGTGTGGATAAAACGTGGTCAATATAACATTGCGATGTCCTACGGATGGACCACATGGTTAAAATTTGCATTACATCGGACTACCCCAAAACTACCCCATATGGAATAGTTATAGACTACTCGCATACAATTTGTAAGTGCCTAAGAAGAACCATCATAATCGTTTAAACACGAACACTTATCGTGCAGCATTGAATGCTTGTGTTAAAAGGACATAATCCATGACTGCATTACATGGGTTGATGTAACTAGTCTGTTTCATCTAGATTAGACGACGTAGTCCAACATTATTTGCAGGGTATTATGTGTTTAAGGGTGGTTTTTTGAAGCAATTGCTCACAACCAATTTCAATTCATGTGTGCGTTTGTATGTGATCAGAAAAATAAAAGATCATACACACTACGTGTTTGCGTATGTATGTACATGCAAGACGTTTGTATACGCGCCCATGCGTATGAAGAAGCAAGCATCACACATTCTTCCGTCACGAAGTCTTGCCAACAGTGTTGTTTAGCGTTTGTTTTAGAAGGTTTCGCTGCAATAAAGCATTTGAAAAATCCCTCATGTCTTTAAAGTTCTTGTAAGTGGTCTTTTGCAGGCGTCTAATATATGCTTATGTTTAATTTAGGATTGGATGTTTAAAAAATTACACACATACATACACGCTTAGAAAATTAAATTTAAAAGATTAATCTTTAAATTATGAACATCATACATCATGAAAAGAAGTTGATTTCACTAATGCATATACATACATACATATATGTGACCTTCTCCGAGAAAAGGGACCTAGTGTGCGAAAAATAAGTTTTGAGAAAAAACACATTTAAAAAATTAAATTTTAATGTTTTTCTCATTTTTATCGATTTTCCCAAGTTCGCGTTTTTTGACACACTAGGTCCCTTTTCTCGGAGAAGGTCCATTTATGTACATACATAGGTACATACATATCCATATACTAGTGATGCAAGAATATTCGTATTCGTACTCGAATTGCCGAATATTCGGCTATTTTTAGACATTATATTTTTCCAAACAAATTAAATAAATAAATGCATAAATTCTAAAAGAAGTTTAAGTAAATGGCTTAAAATACATTTTCATTTAATTTTTTGTAGAAATTTGTGCTTTGTATTATTTTCAAATGCTATTTAATGACGATCATTAAAATTTTGGGAAGTTTTTATTAACTTAAAAGTACGCAAGCCAACAAGAGGAATATGAAGTTCTTTTTCATAAACATCTTTTAATATTACATTTTGCAGGCGTATATAGAACCCCAATTTTATGTCTATAAATTTTAAATATAATATTCGTATTCGCGATTATTGTTTCACATACAATTTTAAAAACAATAATTTCAAAATGAAGAAAATATATGTATGTATGTATTTAAATATTTACATGTTTGTAGTTTATCTAAGTAAAACTTAGCTCCAATATAAATACATACTCACATATGTACATATGTATGTAGGTATTTGGATTGTATCTTATTTATTTCGTTGATTTGTTTGTTGACCCAATAAAAGTTATCTTTGCAACAGTAAAATAATCCATCATTTCAAATATTTAATTGAGACATCATCCTTCAAGTTTTTTTCTTTTGTTTTTCAAACATGTTTTTAAATAACTATTAGTTTTTGTCCTTTTTCCTAAATGACCCACTGCAAATTTTTGAATATTCTTATAGTACCTACATATATTATGTTGTTTGAAAATCCTTTTTGTACAGGCCCATTAAAGGAGAAATGTTGCAGCTTTGGCTAAAATGCAATCATTTAGTTCTTGCACTCTTCAGGAGCAAGTAGTGTTTTTTAATTCTCTACGTGTTTGGTTTTGTAGATGTATACATAATATGATTTTTTGGGTTGAAATAAATATAATGAAAATATAAAAAGTAATGAAAAATTTTAAATGACATTGTTTTGATAAACGGCGTTAAATAAAACGAAAAATAGTGGAATTATTTTTGAAAGTAATGATTAATTTATATCAGAAAACCGTGAAATGAACGATTAAGTCGCACAAGGAAGAAAAAAACTTACCTACATATATACATATATAAAGTTAAATAAACGATTCTTTCGGTAACAAATATGAATATGAATATATTGGATAAAAAGTTATTATTTATATCCGAATTTACATACACAAAAGTATGTGTTACAAATTCCTATACATAAATGTACATATATACATACATACATACATACATACTACATGTTTGGCTGCCATTAGCTGCCCACACCCATATTTCCTATTAAAATTTTTATTTGTTTTATGTTATTAATTGAATTTACTTTACTGTTGAAATTTTTAGATTATTGTATTAGTATTCTTTATTCTCACAAAAATATTGGTTTTTCTCCTATTATTTATAGGCAGGCTGTTTTCTTTTTGCCGTATTTTTATTGATAGTTACATCTATACATACAGAAAACTTTTGTTTTTAATTATTCATGTATGCGAGGGTTGTTGCTATTATTTTAAAATCTTTTCTAACTCAAACGGTCATTTAACTAACACAAATGATAATATTTTTGTGCAATCTAAGTGAATTTAAATAATCAATTGTAGGTGTGACATGATATCGGGTTTTCCTCCTCCTGTAAAGTACAATATATCGAGTTACGTGTTTTCTATATTAATACATACAAACGTATGTAGATGTAGAGAACTTTATCAGTTTTGAATTCACGAATCAACTAAAAAAAATATTTTTTTAATTCTTCTTTTATTAACAAGATTTTTTTTTGTCGAATGTCAATATTTGAAAACTAATTTTTATAAAAATTGAAAACGAACACATATTGGGTTGTATGAATAAAAACATTCCCAATAAGCACTCAAAAAATTCAAATTCAAGCACTTGAAATTGAACTGGAAACACAGTTGAATTCAAGCATTTCTTTCAAGTAATTTTCAAGTTTGAAAATATTTTTAAATAAAAAATCAAAGAACATACAAATATGTTCAAACCTTGTCAAATGCGTAATTTATTTATTATCAAAACTGAAATTGTAGTGAAAATATCAAAAATACATAAATAAAAAAGTGAATTTAAAAAACAAAGTTCTCTAAGGTCGTGAAAACAATAGCGAAGGCAGATGTCCAGAAAATTATTATTGGAAAACGAAGGAATTGCATTTTGCTTTCTATTTTGAAAGCCCGGTTCTGCAGCTTGAAATACATTTGAATTCAATTCTTGAATTCCACTGCAATTCCATGCTTGACTTCAAGTGTAAAAACAGGTTCGGTTCAGCTTGAATCACACTGTTATTCAAGGCTGGAATTACACTGTTTTAAAATCCCAAATATGTATGTATGTGAATTTTGTTTTATAAAACAAATTTTTAAGCAAACACTTTTATTCATACTACTAGAAAAATAATTGTTGAAGTTAAATAGTACGTTACTTTTTGTTTACAGAAAACGAAAAAGAGTTTCCAATCGTCTCATTTGTTTTGAAATCAACAAAAAGTTGTTTGTGCTTTCTTAAAGTTTTCAGTTTACACACAACTTAATGGAAAAGGAAATTTTTATTTTTCTCTTTAGCAATTTTTAAAGAATTTTAGCGCTTAAAAAAGTGACTTTTTAGGTAAATCTTGGATTTTGTTTTATCATTTTACCTATTTTTAATCCATCTACATATCTTTTTAATGTAAGCGAATTTGGGAAAATTTTCGCCACTTTGGCATTCCTTAGATCTTTAAATATTTGCAAGTTATTTTAGCGAACTTTTTCTTTTTTCTCAATAAAAGTGATTGTTCCCAATTATTTGTTTTTGACAGTTTTAAATACTTTGAATCAGTATCAGACTTTGATATCTTTTTAATGTTACAAAGTTTTTGCGAATTTTCGACATGGTCGCAAATTTTTCCAAGTTTTTCACATTCGTTACAATTTTGGCATTTTTTAAGGCACTTTTTAATTAAAAAATTATTCGATATGATATTGTTTTTGATTTTAAAATCTACTGATTTTTTCGTTTACATTTTTTGGGGTTTGGAAATTTTTTAATGATATTCGCATTTTTGCAAGTTTTCGCGATTAATATGCCGAGCAAATGTTCGGGGATTTTTTTCTATTGTTTTAGTCCTTGCGAGTTTGTGTAATTTTTGCAATATGTATATAACGTTTTTAATAGATATTTGCTAAAGAAAACCGTCACGTATTTGTGCATTTTTCATGAAATTGGTTGTATGAAAATCTTTTCATTTGTCAATAGGATGTCTGGAGAAGCAAATTAGATAAACAAAGTTGTCAAAAATACTTCAGAGTTTCATGCTACCTAATATTTTATATATCAATCTCTTCTCTAGAGCTGCAATCAGCAAATATAAAAAGTTTCGTGAAATAGATTTCATGAAAAAATGCATAATATAAATTAGGTATTTGTTAAATTTATACACAGCGATTTTTTTATATACATATGTATATAAATATGTATGCACTAGTGATGTAACGAATGTATTCGCGAATACGAATATTATATGTAAAATCTATAGACATTAAATTGGGCTTCTATTTACCCCTGCAATATGAAATATTAAAAAATTGTTATAAAAAAGGACTTCACACTCTTGTTTGTGTACTTTAAAGTTAATAAAAAGTACCCAAAATTTTATTCGTCGTCATTAAATAATATTTGAAAATGATACAAAGCACAAATTTCTATAAAAAAATTAATGTATTTGTACAAACTAAAATTTTTAGTCATTTATTTAAATTTCGTTTAGGATTTATGCATTTATTTATTTAATTTCTTTGGAAAAATATTCGTATTCACCTGAATTTGGCCGAATATTCGACAATTCGAATACGAATACGAATATTCGTGCCTAATGATGCACATATGTACATATTTGGTAACATTGTACATGTAGTCATACTCGTCATTACATGCTTGTGCGCACACGTATTGATACGAATATCTATAGCACATTTGTTTGATCAAAGTAGCACCTATCGATATGCGCACTTATTTGTGTTGATAGCTATAGATAGATATCGAGCGAAAAAAATAAATTTTTCAGCAGAAGGGTTTTCTTTAAATATTCAAATATGTTTTTGAACGTAAATTGTCGTTTACGATAAAGTCTTACAGCCCGTATCTTTAAAGTTTTAATAATCCTAAAAGTCCTAGTTTACACTATTCAAGTCTTATTGCTAAGCTGATGAGTTTGTAAGAGGGAGAGAGAGACGATGGAAAAATAAAAGAGTACTTAGCTGCATGTACTGTCAAATCGTTTTGCTTTCTCATTCTTAATGTTAAAAAAGCGCACATGCATACTCAAACCTATGCATAAAAAACATCTCGTCAAAAATATGACTTGCATTGTTAGGACGCCGACAAAAAATTCAAAGAAGAACAATTTGTAAGTTTAGCAATAAGACTTGTGTAGTGTGAATTGGGGCATACTATCTATAGTGCGTACTTAGACTGCGCGTAAATACGTACATATGTACATACATACATATATGCATACTTACATATTTAGATGTATGTATAATACATTGCTGTTCTGATGATACATAAATAAATACATTACCAACTATCAAAAAAAGAAAGTAGAGCAAGCCACATTTTGGTATTCTAAAGAAAATTGAGCTGAAAAATCGTTTTTGCACAAATCATAATATGTACATATAGTAAAGTACTCGTAATAAAGCAATTAAATAATTAAAAAGAGCAATTGTTTAAATAACTAGATGTAGCTTACACCACTTCTGTGCTGATAGCCCCATATACATACATACATATATCTACATATTTACATACATATCACTCATTTACTCAAAGAACGTCATAACTCAAAAAAACTAGTTTGCCAGAAAACGAGTTTATAGTTTTTGAGTTAGACGTTTTTTGAGTAAATGCGCGATATGTATGTATGTATGTGCATATTTAAATCATAGACATTGTTCATTATTTTGCATAATTTGTGTTAGGGAAAAGTTTTTCGTGCTATTCCTCTTTGAAGCTGCACCATTTTCATTTTTGAACTACAAAAGAATAAAAAAATATTAACACGAAAACCCCTCTACTTGTTGGAGACGGTCAGAGAAAATTCATGAACAGTTATCTGCTTTACTATTTTTATAGAGCATATTTTTAGGTTTGTTTGATTTGCAAAAAGTCTCCAATATTATCTCTCAACATTTTCCTGCATACATTTTTAAAGTATGCATTCATTCTCTCTCTCTCTCTTTAACCTCCTGTAGCAGTGATGGTATTTTGGTGCGTTTCGGGTATTTTTTGGTGCTTTTTGCCTCTTCATAAACGCGAAATTTTGGTTAATACCCTTTTTAAAAAAGCGGGTATTTACAGTGCTTTTTAACAATTTCTCACAGTGCTTTTGGTGCTTTTTTGTGAAATAAAAATTTATTTTAATTTACAAACCTAATGTACTTTTAAGAGCTAATATCAGCATCTTTTTACTGAGCCTTCTTAAATTATTTTTAATGACAATAACGGAAACTATGTTAAAAACAATTTAGAAAACGTTTCATAATTGGGATTTATTAAAATATTTCTTGCAAAATATAAATCGGAAGTACCACATAATTCTCTGCATAATAATTTATTGATAGTAGATCAATTGACAGCATGAGGTTGTCAGTTGTTTTAGACAACGGGTAGCCAAGTCCCAATTTTTTGGTATCGTATTGACGTGCTGTCAATGTTGGCAACTGGAATAAGTGTGAATATCGCAAAAACAAAAACTTTTAAGTTACTTAAGGAAAAAAGTGATGCTTTTAATGCTTTTGTATGCTTTAAATATTTTTAAGTAACATACAAACATACATATGTATCTTAATCTAAGCCTAAGCTTCACCTACCAAATAACTAACACCGATCATATAACTACTAACATTTTGAGAAATTAATAAGGGTTTTCATGAGAACTTTTAAAATTGTCATTTGTGCAATTGGGGAAATATGTTTCATGAAGCCCCTTTGACTTTTTAAGGCAATTTGAATGAAATGTCAAAAAAAAATTAATTTAATAAAAATAACACAATAAAATTTCAAGCAGTTTTTAATTTCATATATTTCATATATGTATTAAATATTTTGAGGCAAAAACTTGAAATTATATTATGATGTTTACACTCCAAACTCTCCTTTTTTAAGTGTCTTAATGTATTAAAATTAAAAAAAAAAATGTTGTGCTTCTTTACCCTCTTTTTCTTATTTTTTTGCTCTTTTTACCCTTTTCGCAACAGCTCATTGTGCGTTTGCTCTTCGTAGAGATACCAACACTGTCCTGTAGAATTATGAGCAGCGTTACCGTTGAAAATTTTCAAAAAGGGAAAACAAAGAACATTTCTAAAAAAATATTAATTGGTAATTAAATTTAATTGAACTTAAGTGAATTTTAATCAGGAATAATTTGTTAATCTTGCTTAAGTTCAGTATTTTGAATTCTTATTGAATCACTTTATCAACACCCATGTCTATCTACTTAACATCAGCTATTTAAAGTAAATTTTTAATGAAATGGAATATGAAAAATGATTTGTGAATCTAAACCATCCAGGGGCCCCCCAAACTCATACAATTTCTTAAAAATTGCACCATGTGAAGTAGGTCGACAATAATACAAATAAATTATTTTATTCTTACATATATACATACATATTAAAATCCTGCACAAGACCATTTATAAGACATTTCAAGACATGAGAGATTTTTCAAATGCTTTACTACAGCGAAATATTCAAAGAAACCCAAAACAACACTATTGGCAAGACATTTGTTTCAGTTGTTTGTCTTGCCAAAAGTGTTGTTTAGCAAACAAAACAAAAAATGTAAAGTCCACTTAATATTTTTTAGTAATCCTAGTTTACACTAGAAAGACTTGCATAGTGTAATCTACGAAGAAAATCAAGAAGAAAAATACTAAAGTGTGTCTTTTTTTATCAGCGCATTGTATTCTATAAGCATTTCATTGCGCCAACTAAAAAACATATTAAAATTATACTGAGGTACACATTCAATTAGATATTCAAAATCAAAGTGGTTATATTATCGCATTGTGAATAAAATAGTTTTGGTCAGGGGGTCCAAGTAAAGCTGGTTTCACACGATATATGTTTGCATCTGACCTGTCAAACTGCCCACTCCAAAATTTATACATGCGGTGTGAAAGTTTGACAATTTTGCTTCTGTAAAATATACAAAAAAATATAAATAAAAAACCTATATCGTGTGAAACCAGTTATGTTTGAAGAACAATACTTTAAAGTGCATACGGACTTTATTTATTACACTTCTTCCTTCTTTTTTATAAATTAACTGACACAAAAAAATTAATTTTTGGCAACCCTGGTTGCAACTTGTTTATGCGCTTCTACATAAAGTTTCTCTCTTCCACTTGGGAAAACGTAGTATTCCGGCCCAGTATGAGCCTTTTAACCGCACCCTAATTTGGTAATAATTTCATTGCCTATTCCTAATTATTTCCTTAAATATGATTTAGCTTGTGTGCAAGTACAAGTTTCTGCAAGTTAAATCTATTAAAATTATATAATTCTAAATTGTACATACATATGTGCATACATATGTACGAGTATGTACATAGGTATGTGAATGTACATAAATAAATCGTAGAAAATGATGATGAGAGAATGCTAAATTGGTAAAAAAAAATCTGCTAAAATGTTCTACAGAAGGAAATTATAATGCAAAAATTTTTTGTTTAAATTAAAAAAAATTTGAAATTTATTTGCTGGTGGTTCAGCTTGGTCTATATGCATTTCATTGTTGCTGTAACAAATCATCAGTAGACTTCAACCACACATTTCGAATAGTCACAAACCTCGAGGTTTGGGATCCCATTCGTTAAATGTTAAATTTTAGATTTTATTTTTCATTTTGCCTTGTAATTACTTTCATTGTTATCCAATGGATTTCTAATTGTATAAAGGTGTAGAAAAATAAAATAGATTCATATCGAATATAAATTATTTGCTGGGTTTTGTATGAGTTTCTAAGCCTACTATGCTTATTTTTCTTCTGTGATTTTCAAAAATATTATTTGTGAATTCTCAAATAGTTCTTGAAAGTGTGTGCATAAGATAAGAGGTTTGTGACTATTCAAAATGTGTGGTTGAAGTCTACTGATGATTTGTTACAGCAACAATGAAATACATATAGTCAAGCTGAACCACCAGCAAATAAATTTCAAATTAAAATATAATTATGACAATATGTCGAATAATAAATTTCTTAAATTAAAAAAAATTATTGAAACAGCTTTGAATTCGATGTTCGACTTATTAGTATTTACAGGTATTTTTATGGCACATACATACATACACATATACAAACATACCCTATAGGAACTCAAACTCATTTGTAAGTACCTTCAAACTGGTTTTTTAATAACCACAACTGGTTGATTAAGTGACTTTTTTCCTTGTCGCCGACTCACTATTTTAACAGAGGCATGTCATAGGCAGTAGTCAATTGGCCATCTCTGCATGACTTTTAAATTGACTACTAACTACTTATTTTTCAACCACTCTGAAGTCACTTAATATCTATTATAGTTAAATAAATATTTATGTAAATCTTCATACACATTTGTATATCATATACATACATACATATGTATATACTATACTGTATATATGTATATACTATAATGAATATATGTATATTGATATATAGAAATAATTAGTATTTTTATATTTAAAACAAAAATACATACATTCATACGAAAGTTTTTCCTGCTCATAGAAAATATTATACATATTAAGTATTGAAATTATTATTTTTTTTTTCAACACAAACATTTGGCATTTGATTTCATGGCATGCTTCATTTGATTTTTTTTATTTTCTTTTCATTTACTTATTTTGCTTTTATTTATTTCTTACGTGTGCTTCTATTCAATATGTTTGGTTGATATCTGCATGAGATTTAAACCAATTTGTAGTCACTTGCAAAATAATTAATTTATAGCTAGTGTTTTTTGTCAATCGACTATTTTATTTACTACAGGGTATATAAATATTTACATATGTATGTATGTTTGTAGATATTAACGTTTATGTATTTTGAAACATTAATTAATTACATATATATACATACATACATACATGCATACATACATACGTACATATATGTGTATATTATTATTATTATTATATAATTTTTTACATTCGCAGCATTTGCTGGAAATCACGTACCAGTGCTCTTATGCAAAAACGATTGTTAAAGCTAAAGCATGCATTAAAACCGGTTTTGCCATACAAAATTCGTTTATTAAACCACCAAATGTTTTTGCATAAGGGGGCAGGTCTTTGACCAAAGGTTACGCTTTGTGGGGATATAATCCATGTTTTATATCCGACGTTCTAAAGCTTCCCTCATTATTGTTGTTGCTTTGATAAGTATAGCCTTTTACATATTGGTTATTATTTTTACATATTTCTATTGTTTCCACATTGATTAGGTGCTGTGTGTTTTGATGTATTGGGCTAATTGCAGGTATATTGATTTTTCTGTGGCTATAGTTTCTTATATGTTGTTGTCGTGGAGTAGTGCGAAATCGATTATCTGCTATTTTTTGTTGTTTATCTATTATTATCATGTCTGGTCTATTGGTATCTGGTGGGTTATGGGTTAGAATTGATCTTTCTCAGTAGATTGTATGGTGGTTGTTTTGAATTATTGGTTTGGTTTGGTATTTGTAATAATACTTTATTGGTTCTTTGATTTGTAGTTGTTTTATTATTTCTATGAAAACTATGTTGCCGATTAGGTCGTGTCTCTGTTTATAGTGATTCGGGAGTAGTGTTTGGCAGCTGAGGGATAGTTTCGGGTGTCCCACCGCACCTCCGACAGCTGTCGTGCGTTATTGTGCGATCTTGGATTATGTATTTTATATAATTTTTTGTGTGCACAGAAAAAACTAAATTTCATTTTCAGTAACCAAATTCATTGAATCAGTAAATGTTTTGTATGAATACGGTACTACAAATAATTTTGTAAATTCTAATAACAATTTTATAAAAATTCAAGTCTAGCTGAGAGTTCGGCTGAGAGAATTTGTTGTTTAAGTGTGTTGGTGTTTATCTTGCTTGTCGATAGGTCCAATATGCTGCTGTGATATTGGGTCGTATGAATAAAAAAAAGTATTTGCTTTTTACTTAAAATTTTTTAAAAAAAAACAAAAAACACATACATATTTTGTGTTTTAAAACAAATTTTTAAGTAAAAAGCAAATACTTTTTTTTATTTATACTACCCATTGTTGTTGTTTATTTTGATTGATCGTGTTGTATACATGCAATTGTCGAAAAGTAGCCGATAAACCACAAATAAAATTTGAACAAACAATTTACTGGATCAATAAAAAGGATTTACTTCAAACCAAAAATTTTTTTGAAATTCTTTTGTGCGTAATTTTTTCTGTGTGTACAACTCCATCCTGAATGCCTACTATGAATCCTTCAGTTTCGCGAACATTTTGCCAGTTGTTGGGACGCACCTCCTAAAACACAACTTATCGCTGTGAAATTTTTTGTATTTTTTTTTACATAAAACTGAACCGATTTGGAGGAGAGAATATAAGAAATAAAAAAATTCTACATACAACTAACAGCCACGCTAATGTACATACATACAAACATACATACTTCTGAATGTAAGGACATACATATGTATGTACTCGTATGTAGCAAAAATAAAATAGTTAATAATTGCTGCTCTTTTTGTAATTGTTACAAGTTTAATTTTAATTTTTAATTTTTTTAAAAAATAGTATGCAAAAAATTACATTTAAAAATGGCTTGAAGGCCAACTTTGAGGGGCGGACGCACCCCCTTAAAACACAACTTATCGCTATGAAATTTTTTTGTATTTATTTTTTTACATAAAACTAAACCCATTTGAAGGGTGAAATCAACAAAAAAAAAATTCTCCATACAACTAACGGCCGCTATAATATACATATATGTATAAAAGAATTTTATGATGCTTGTATAATAAAAATTCCTGTCCCCAAGTTAGAGAATTTATTAAACATTTTTTTGTTAATGCTGTAAAGTCTAAAAATATTTAATAACCCGTAAAAGCTTTTTACTGTATTTTTACTGTAGGGATGGACATTTTGAATTTAGGAATTTGAAACGAAAACAATTTAGGTGCCCTGACTTTTCCTCTTGATTTACACCACACTTTATATTTTCTTTTCATTTTCGCAGACATTTTCTATCGTTTATTATTTTACGGATTTCAAACATTTTAATCTAAAATATAATTTAGTTTATTTCGGTTCTATTGAGTTGAAGAAACATCTTCATTTTTTAATTCGTTTTCGGCTTTACGTTTGATTTTATTTTTGTTTCGTTTATTTCGTTTTTGTTCTAAGTTTTTATTTATTTTCTAAAATAAAACGTTATAAATTTTGTTCGCTTCGATGTCTATTTTAATTTTTGTTATATAAAGAGTAATACTGTGAGAAATTACAAAACGCATGGGAAAATTATCCGATTTTGATGAATGTTTAGAAAAAAATGGTGTATGGTTTCGTAAATGACAAAAAAATTAAATTATGATATAAAATTAAATGGAATTTAAATCAAAACAATAATAATAATAATAATTCCCAATAAAGCACAAAAAATAAATAATAATAATAACTTACAATTTTGAAAAAATTATAAAAACTGATAACATTTTCAAATTTAAATTGATCGAAATAGATTACTCTTCCAATTTCTACATACATACATACATATGTAGTTGATGTTTAACCTTAGCATTAATAAGCTTACAAGCATGCATATATACATAAGTATGCATGTATGTATGTACATTGTACATATGCATGCATGTATGTATGTAAATATGAGGTTTTGAAATACATATGTACATACATATGTATGTACATGTGTTTTATTTGAAAAAATTTTATTTCATTTTTTAATTATAATAGTTTCGATTAATTATAATAAAAAATTTACGTGTATAAATTTTACAAGTATAAATGCATACATATGTATGCATCTAAATACATACATACATACATATGTATGTACATACTTTTTAAGATTATAAATCAGTTGATTTTATTAATAAAAATGTGCATTACCATAAAAAATATTTTCTTTATATCGATTAAAAAAATAGCGCATGCGGTCTAGTATTTACTACAAGAAATTTCCATCAACACCTCTTTTATGCATGTGTAAAATTCTTCTAAATATTTCTAAAAATATTTAAATATCTACACATATGAGCGTGAGTACGTTCGAATACATGTATGTTTACACAAACATACATACATACATATGTACATATGGAGCACTTTTTTCGATTTTATCGTAAGCGACATGTTATCGAAATATTGAATTTAAAATTTTGATTTAGAATTATCAAAATGCCAAATGCCAATTGTTGATAACTTTTAAGATATAGACTATGCAATTTTATAGTAAGCGACACTTTACGTACAAAATCAAATTTAAATATATTAAAAAAACGTTATCCTGAAAAATTTAATATTTTTCGCTTACGATAAAGTCGTAAATAAGGCTCGATATATACGCATAAACACACATGCATGTGTATGTATGTATGTATATGCAAGCATACATATGTATGTGCATATTTATATATCTGCGGTTGTCGTGAAAAACGACGTAAGTCGAAAAACCATGAATTTTGAGGAGAAGCTAACTTCTTTTACACAGGAAACTGTCAACAAAGTATAAATGTTTATTGAAAATAGAAAACGAAATGCTTTCTGAACATTAAAATCGGCCCACAGTTTTCCATATTATTTACAATTCAGTGATACATACTAGAGTGCGGCACAAGTCTTAAAAAAAATATTACCAGCACTCTCAGTGATTTTAAAATGTGTGTGCATATTGCTCCGTTATTCTAAAAAAAGTTTCAAAAGAGATGTGTTTTGCTTTACGATAAGAATACTGAAGTATAGAACAAAACTGCAATAGAACAATATTGAAGTAAAACCAAGCCTTGCAAAACAAAAATGGAATAATATAATAACAAAATTCACACAGAACATTCAAAACATGTTTTAATTCAAATTATTATCAAACAAGAATGTCCGAAATACATCAGAAAAACTACATTTGTGTCATGATTTCCTCCATCCATGGTTCTGATATGAATAAAAGTTTTTACAAGTAAAGCGTTTATTTACTTTTTCATATTTGGGAGAGTAGTTTTGTAAATTTCTGCCTTAAGTCTGGTACTCTGTTCAAAATTTCATGCGAAATGCTGTCAAACTACATGTATATAAGTATTTGGTATGAAATATTTGCCAAATATTCTCGCAAAAGTATTATGTAAAAGTATTATGGCAGTATGTTTTTCCATTCAAAACTAATCAACATCATTTTAGTTTAGCTGCGAAACAACTTGAGCAGTGATTTTTTCGCACGGAATTTTAATTAATTTTCGCAGCATACTTTAAAGCGATAAAACCCAGAAGTTTAAAAAAAACGCGAGTTGGGCTACATTTAGTACATTTAAAATTTTTCACGCGAAATAATGGTGCTGAATTTTTTTTAGAAATTCGAACAGAGTACCAGCTTTTACTCTCTCGTTGCAAGTTTCTGCTAGGAAAGTAAATGAACACACCTATTGTGACACTTAGTCATGTTTTAGACTTGATAGTTTTTCTTGAATCAGTTCTCGTCAATTCTCTTTTAAAATTGCTCGATTGTTTACACACAGATGATTTCTTGTTCAATTTTCCAATTGTTTAGCGAATGAAATAAAGGTACGGTCACACTTGTAAAACATTTGCCCAAATAAGCGTAACCAACAAACACTAATGAAAAAAGTTATGATACAGACAGTGGTTTATCAAATTAAACAGTTTCGAATACATCTAATAGACAATGTCATAGAATCCAATATTATTGGCTACTCTTTAACTTGACAAAGTTTTGTCTGAATTGAAAAATTTTTCATTAGCATTTAGTGGCTTTTGGGCAAATGTTTGACAATTGTGATCGTAGCTTAACAAAAGATAATTGAAGTAACTTTTCTGTACAAGCAAGTCAGCAAGAAGAAAGCTAACTACAATGTCATCCAGAATTCATCCAGAGTCAAGAAATTCACTCTTAACTACTTTGAAACTCATTTCAATTTTATATTAACATTTTGCTGTTATTATTTTCTATGGTACCTTAGCTGGGTGGTATCGCGTTTGACTATACAATCTGTAATATACAGTTCAAACCCCAGCAACATTTTTTTTAAATTTACTGACTACCAGGTGACTTAAAAAATCTTTTTTTTTTTAATACATGTATTTTTTTATTGTATCTTCAAATATGAACTAACAATAAGTATTCAAATCTTAAATCTAAAATATAATTATTAGGACCGACCACTGTCGGACATAAACTTGTTAATAGTTATACATAATACATAGGTAGTGATAATCAAAAAAGAAAAAAATTTATAAAAAAGTATAAAAAAAGTATTTTCAAGAAATCCCATCTGGAGTGTTGAGTAATAGAGCCCTTGTGTCCCTCTTTTTTAAGCGGATGTGTCCAGTAAAGTTTAAAATATTACGAGCAAGCGGATTAGGATGTGACTCGAGTTTTGTTAAATATTTGCCTGCGTATTTTGCAATTTCTTCAATCACTAGTGGCATATTTAAATCACGATGTATATTAGAATTTTTTATGTACCATGGAGCCGATGTTATTAACCGTAAATTTTTTTTTTTGCCTTCGTTGGATTCTCTCTACATTGGAAGCTGAGGCAGTGCCCCATAACTGGATACCGTAACACCATATTGGCTTCAAAAGCGACTTGTATATTAAAAGTTTACAGTCCAGGCTAAGTGTTTAATTTCTGCCAATCAACCAGTGTATTTGAGATAACTTAAGTTTCATCTGAGTTAGCTTAAAGTCAATATTATGTTTCCATGTAAGCCTTCGATCAAGGTGTATACCAAGTTATTTCACTTGGGAATGTTGAGGAATATTTTGATTATTGATTCGAATTGGGGAACAAGTATATCTTCTTAGGGTAAACGTTATATGGACACACTTTTGTTCATTTAATTTACTGACTACCAGGTGACTTAAAAAAATCAACTTTAAGTTAGTTGAAAAGTAATACAGAGTTAGACAATTGACTGCCACCTAAGACATCGCAATGTTAAAATAACCAGTTTATTATATTGGGCTATAACCATAGTCACAGAATAAAGTTGGTTCGTTTTAGAAACTACTTAAAATTAAAAACCTGTTTCTAAATATTTTTCTACTATAGTCAAAAACAAACTGTGTGGTAAGTTGAACTGACTTTAACTGGGTGCCACAACAAATACATATTGGAAATTTTTCATGTGATCGAAAACAAAATATAAGAAAGTTGCATCTCTCTCTCTCTCATCTCTCTCTCATCTGACACTGTGTTACGAAAAAGGGTTAATTTAATAACAAGATAAAATAAAAGAACCGAACATAAAAACAACTTAACAAATAATTAATATAGAGACAATTTAAAAGGTATTGGTATTTTGTATGATTTTAATACAATAAACTGTACAATAATTGGATTATAAATTGTTTATAGCAACAAAAGAAGCCAAGAGATAGAAAGTCATGCATACATACATACTGTTGTGAATCAGAATTGCACAACCCTCGTACAACAATACATATGTCTACATACATACGTATAAATACATATTTTCTCTTTTATTTTAATGTGTTTTGTCTTGAATTAAAGAGCCATAGTCGATGATAATCTAGCTTCAGCCCATTGAAAAGTAGTCCAAGTGTCAGTCAGCACTATTTGCGAAAAAGTTAGCTTAAAGTTAGTTTAAAGATAACCTAGTTTCCGACAGGGTATGAACAAAGCAAATAAACACCAACACACTTAAACAACATATTATTTCATGTAAATTTAATATGATTTGAATGAATTTGAATCAAACTATTTGCATGGTGATTTTACATTGGTATGCTTTTCGGTGTGTATGGTTTCCTTTACTTTTGTACAGTTCAAAGCAAATATGAAGAGAAAAGTGCATACAAATGTCATTTTGTGCTGTCATTTTCAAAATTTATTCTATGTCGTCTACAAAATGCCATAATGTTTACTCGATATAACAATTACCTCAAGTTAATTTAGCAGAAAAATATAATGCAAAAAAATATAATTCAGTTTAAAACTAAATTAAGAAAATACACTAAACATCATCTAATTATATTCAAATTTGCTTCTCTATTTAATTGCAGTAGATTTTTATAACAAATTGTGGTCGATATTTGTTTATAACGAATACGGGGAATATTTAAGAAATTGATTCTATTAAATTAAAACGTATTACCAATAATTTTTCTACGAGAAAAACAGCAGTTTACTTAAAGGATAATTAAAACAAATAAAGGTATTTGCATAAAAAATGTTTTTGCTAATTTATATTCTGTATAATTTTCATTATTTTTCATATAATTACAGCTCATTTTATTTAAAATAAAAGAAAAAATACACAAAAGTTAACAGACAGTATTATTTGAATATACATGTTTATACATATTTTTTTTTATTAAAGGCTTATAACAGAATTGTAGTTCATTACATTAGTAGTTCACAGTGCTTTTTTTTGTAAATTGTGTTATTTTTCCTTCCAAGATTTGCTGTGAGATTTAAAATTAAAGTAAAAATATATCCTATTACATATTTTTTAATTTACCATCAAACCATTTCTAAATGATAACTACCAGCTCACCAGTGGGAAACAACATGGTTGAGGGTCAGCAACAGCAAAATGGAGGGGCTATCATTGCTCCAAATACACAAACTAGCAATAATCCTAATACAAATAACAACAATAATAATGACATTGATCCAAAGACCAACTTAATTGTCAATTACTTGCCACAAACCATGTCTCAAGAGGACATTCGAGCTCTTTTCGTTACCTTTGGCGAAGTGGAATCTTGTAAATTAATAAGAGATAAAGTAACAGGTTAGTAATAATACATAAAGTTAGATTTATTGAATTTAAATTTTGAATTGCCCTTAGGTCAAAGTCTTGGTTATGGATTTGTTAACTATGTTAAAAAGGAAGACGCTGAAAAAGCCATAAGTTCTCTAAATGGACTACGTTTACAAAACAAAACGATCAAAGCAAGTATTTTTTGTACACATTTTATATATGTATGCACATAATTCTCATATGTGAAATTTAGGTATCTATTGCCCGTCCCAGCTCTGAGTCAATAAAAGGTGCTAATTTATATGTATCTGGTCTTCCCAAAAATATGACACAACCAGATTTGGAGCAGTTATTCAGTCCGTATGGCAAAATAATTACCTCAAGAATATTGTGTGACAACATAACGGGTGAGCGTTAAGTCGAATATTTTTTAGGAATTGGTAAACTTTTCATAATTTTTGTTTATTCATATTTACTTAATACACAGAAAAAACTAAATTTCGTTTTCAGTAACCAAATTCATTGAATCAGTAAATATTTTGTATGTATGCGGACCTACAAAGAAATTTGTAGATTCTGATAACAATTTTGTAAAAATTTAACTGAAAAAAAGTTTTTATTTTTAGCTAACTTATTATGGCATTAGAGAAAAAATTTAACTGAAACTCAAAATATTTTCAGTCAAATGTATTAATAGGAACAAGAAAACAATTTTGCAAAATTTTTTTGTGTTATTTAACAATTTTTTTTTATAATTTACAAGCACATTTACTAAAATTTTTCGTATTATCGGAAAATGAATTAACTGAATCAATAACAGTTCTTACCTATTTTTCTAAAAAAAAATAATAAAAGTTTTATTTGACACTGCAAAAAATGTTGCAAAAATTTCTTTAAATATTTCAGGAAAAAATAACAGAATCGAATAAAAGGTTGAACTACTTTTTTAATTATCACATGTAATTTGGCTTACAAAGCGATACGAACTTTAGCCCTTTCAAATCATAAATATACTTTTTTTATTTATTAAATAAAATGTTTTTTAAATCTATGAAATAATTTGTAGAAAAATTAAATTAAAAAAATCAGACAAACTTTTTTACAGTAAAGGTATTAAAGGTATTAATTTCAGGTTTTTCTCGTTAGAAAACTTGAAAAATTTATTTTTTTTGGCAACAAACAGGAAAAAAAATCAAAATTTTTTTTAAAATTTTTTTTCCTGTGTTTCTTGTAAAAAATTACAATTTTTCATTTTTCCAACGAGGAAAAAAACAGAAATGAATACCTTTAGTATATAAAAATAAATTTATACCCGTATTCTAATAAATTCTGACATATTTTTTTGTCAAGTTTCTTGCAAGGCGAATTCAGTATCAGGTGACCTTATCAGTACAACAATTTTACAACACAAAAAACAACATGTAGTTTGCTATGCTAGAAAACCAATCTGTCAAAAGATTTCTGAACAAATTTTGACGTTTTGGTTCAAATTGCTCAATTTCGCATCTACAGCTGATAATCAGCTGGGCTGATAAGGTCACCTGATACTGAATTCGCCTTGGTTTCTTGTTATATATTTTAAAATAAAATTGTGATTCTATTCTGTTGTTCATATGATAATAAAATGCTGAAAAACATTTCAACATACTATGGTGAGATTTATGTCAAATTGAAAACTAATTTTATTTATTTAAAAAATAATATTAAAAAAAAATTTGTAATGAAATTTATTTTTTTATGACATGAGCTGGGGTCATACATACATATGTAGGTTTGATAATACTACCAGAGGCTAGTAAAACCCTCTACCAAACAAATCTGAGCATCTTATGCCAAATAAATAAATTTTTTCGCAAAAATTAAGGAACATTTTTTTCACTTTTTCCAGAATAACTTGCTGGGACAACTAATTTTTTGCTAACAATATTTGGGTATCTACGGTAAAGCTGGACAAATTCTCCTTGTAAGTTATGCTGAAAAAAGTGAAAACAAAATATTTGTTCTTCTATTTAAAAAAAAGTACTGACAAAAAATTGTTTTTTTGCACAAAGTGTTACTGAAGGTCAGTAGAAATGTGTGTACTTGATTATACAATTTTGAAAAAAAAATTTAGCTTCGAAAAATTAACAGCCCTATTTATAAAACTTATTAAGGCTTTATAAAGGTTTTTAAGACAAATTTTCGTGCGCGTAGACACGTTCAAATTGTATTAATATATATAAAAGTTGTCCAGTTTTATCGTAGCTACAACTTTGCCAAATATTTTTAACAAAAACTCCGAAGTGCCTGGAAGATATTCTGAAAAAAATTAATAAATTTTTTTGCTTTACCTTCGCAAAAAAAAGTGCACTAAGAAATTGTTTTTTTTTGGCACAAGATGTTAACAGTTTTTAAAAAATTACGCCTTTTTCTCTTTATTTCTCACACCTAAAAAGTAAATTAAAAGGAAATTAATAAATTTGTATTTTGTTATGTGCTTTTTATAAGGTGACAAATTTGTTATACCAAAAATATACAAATAGTCATTCACCTCAGTTTTGTTATAAGTTTGTCACTGTCACAGAATTTAGAATACGGGTGAAACTGAAAAATAACAAATTTAAGTATAAAAATAAATCAAAAAAATTTTGTTACAAATTTTACTTTATATATTTTGTATGAATAGAAATTTTCACTCTATACAGTTTTTTTTACATAAAGTAAAATTGGAAAAAATATTTTACTGGAACAGTAAAAAATATATACTGAAACTAAATTTTATTTCAAAACACGTTTGTTTGAAAATTTTTTTGGGAATAATTTTTTCTGTGTAGCTTAAGAACAAGAAAACAGTTCATGTATATTAAGTTTACATATCTACATTAGGGTGGCCGTTATTTTACTTTTTTTGATTTCTCCTGTTCTCACCCCCCAAAATCGGTTCAGTTTTATGTAACAAAAAATATAAAAAAATTTCACACCGATAAGTTGTGTTTTAGGGGGTGCGTCCGGCCCTCAAAGTTGGCCCTCAAGCCTATATATTCAATGTAATTTTTTATTTTTATTTTTTTATATTTTTAAATTTATTTTGACTATGCATATATACTGTATATGTATGAAATAATTTAATATATATAAGCTCTTATTGTACATGCTTAAAATAAAAAATTTCCATATAAATATAATTTTTTCATTGAAACTAATGTTGTTGACTTGAAAAGCTAAAATATTGCCATATGTCATATTCTTGTAAAATGATTTTTTTACAAGAATATGATTTTGATTTTTTGCAAAAAATTACATTGAAAAATGGGATTGAAGACCAGCTTTGAGAGCCGGACGGACGCACCCCCTAAAACGCAACTTATCGATATGAAAATTTTTTGTATTTTTTTTACATAAAACTGAACTGATTTGCTGGTGAGAGTAGAAGAAATCAAAAAACAAAAAGTCTCCATGCATTATTTAAACGTTGACCCAATGGGCCCGCGGGTTGGAGTAGTCTGATTTAGCTCGAATTTTCACCATTTAGTTCAAAAATAAGTGTAAAAACTGATTGAATTTGATCTTTGTCTATCACAGGGGGATTTCATATTAGATAATGTCGATTTGCAACTCTGAAGAAAATGCATGTACATATAGTGTGTATGAGCATGTATTTTCCTGCTGTTAGAAAATTTCCGAAAGTTTCCTTGATTTGACACGAGAAAGTATCAGCTGGTCGCCATTTCCTGAAACGAGATAACCTGGTGTGAAATCGCCTTGGTCTATCAAGTCATCGTTGGCATGTGTCGGACAAATTTGGTAATAGGTGCAATGTTCAAATTAAACAAAATGGTGAAGACCTTGCCAAAAACCATACAGCACATCATTTGTTAATTGTACATACAAATATCCATATATACATATGTATGTATATATACATGTATGTACATATATAGAGACTTACATACTTATAATATATATGTACATACTTTAATTTTATATTTTTTTCAATTATTTTTTATAAATTAATTTATTTTTGTTTATTTTATTTACACAAAACGTTTTGTTCCGTAAAGCCGGACCTATTGATCAGGGTATGTTTTGTCATTTTAATTTATTAATATGTTATACCCTCATACCTAAATAGGAGCGAAAAGCGTTGCGTTAGCAGCAGGGTACGCATTTTCAGGACAATTAAATGTTAAAATATTATTTTATTGTACTGAAAATACGTAACCTTCTGCTAACGCAACGCTTGCCGCTCTTATTTAAATATGAGGGATAGTTATTTTTTCTTTCACTACATACATGTAACTCATCAATATATTTTCAAACTCTTCACAGTCGAATTACTTTTAAAACATTTAAAAAATTATTGATCTTCGACATTAAGACATCATCATTTTTTTGGAAAACATATCATATGTCACATTTTAAAGATTTTTTTATTACCTAGTTTTAATTTGACTAATATGTATGTACTCCTGTTTAAAATCTACTTGTAGTACTTTTCCTTAATTTTTCTAATTATCTTTCAGGACTTTCAAAGGGAGTTGGTTTCATACGTTTCGACCAACGCCATGAAGCTGATCAAGCGATTAAAGCTTTGAACGGCACTATACCGAAAAATGCAGCCGAACCCATTGTGGTGAAATTTGCTAATAATCCCAGTAATAATAAAGCTTTTCAACCACTGGCAGCCTATTTGACGCCTCAAAATCCCAGAACACGTGGATTTCCAACTGGCGCAGCTGGGGCTGCAGCAGCAGCAGCTGCTGCAGGCATACATCCATCAGCTGCCGGAAGATATAGGTAAGAATAAAAACTTTGGTGAGGTTCTTGTACTACTTGTATCTTAATCATGCTCTTCTTTAGCATAACAAAATAGAGGTATTGTTGTGTTGTATAAATAAACTGATCCTTATGTATTTTTATCTTCTAATTGCGATGGCACCATTATTTTATCCTCACAGCTCTAGTTTTAAGGATATAGTAACATTTGCATTTGCATAATTAACATCAATTTTTGTATTATTCGCTTAATAGTTCACGAATGGTACTGTTAACTTAAAAATACTTTCAGGAATATTAATCTGCATTAAAATCTCTTTCATTTGGATAAAGTCACATTGATGAGTATATCAGGATATCTATCTGTTATTGCAAGGATGTTAAAAATCGTTTGTTTTTTAGTTCAGTCCTTAAAACTTTTTTGTTATAATATTTTTATCCTAAAATAACTAATACTTATGTATTTAATCCGGTAATTACAAAAATAGTGTTTATTATTTTTCTAGCGCCTCTAGTTTCAGAGACATTCTGCATTATATTAAAAAAATACTTTAAATGTTTCTTTTCTTACGCCACACATAAAAAAGATTTTTTTTATAATATGACATCGCTTGATTTTAAATCAAGGCTCTTTATATCGTAAAAGTTGCAAAATTTCAAATATACGATATAGTAACTACAAATAACACACAAATTTTATGTACTGGTCCATATACAATTTTTTATACGTAAAATTGCAAAAAAAAACTAAATCCATTTTACTAAAATTGTCATCTGTTAAACTCTGTCGCCTAGGTGTTAAAATAATAACTCCCAATACATCCATTTTATACTACTTAAACAAAATTTCATTATATTACTCAAGCGTGTCATGCATGATTCACCAAAATCAGGTGACCGGCTGATATATCTATTATTTAGTTATATTGTACATACATATATGTATGTATGTACATACAAATAATTTTTCGTGTACTAAAACTTTAAAAAAGTAAGCTTAACAAAACTTATTTTTAAAAAAATTCTATTGGATTTGTTGAACTAAAAGATATATTTATTTGCTTAAGTACAATTGCATCTAATTTACATATGTAACATTAATTTCAGTTAAGATTACATGTAATTGTAATTGTGTAAAACGATTGCAATCAGATGTAATTTGTAATTGACACATATGGAATTACAAGTAGTTTTAATTGAAGGTTTTTAATTGCAATAACATATTGTAATTGTAATTAAACGTTTTTTCAATTACAATTAAATTCTTTTAATTATAAATGAGAAATACTCAATTGCAATAACTTGTAATTGTAATTGAAATTAATGTAATTTAAATTGCCCAAGTCTAGTATTAAAGCGGTAGGCTATTTATCCAAAAAACTACATACATATGTATTAAATATATATGTACATATATTAGGGTCATATCTTTTTTTGGACAAACGTATGATCTCAAATGACAAGCTAATGCGAAAATATGAATTTTTCACCTAAATCGAAGCGTCATCACTTGAACCCATGATTCAACACATGATTTGTCATGTCTTTTTGCTTTGTAACTAATAGACAATTTCATAGAATCCAATGTGATTGAAAACACTTTAAATCAATAAATTCATGTCTCAATCAAACAGTTTTTCATTAGTAATTAGTGGTTACGTTTTTTTGTGCACACAAGAAATGCCAGATATAAACTCAGCCTTAGAAAGTAATATTTTTCTTCTATAAATAGTTTAATGCATAAAATAAAATAAAAAATCCCAAGTGGTTCTATTCATATTAACTGAAAAAAATTAAATTTAATTTTGTATTTTTTTTTTTTGGAAAAAGAGCTTCTCACTACTGTTGCATTATAATATAATGTTGTTTTTGTTCCCGATGATAGTGAAATTTGAACTGTAGAAAAATATTTAAAAAGTCTACTGAAAACAGAAATTCAAATGGTTCTAATCATCTGAACGAATTTGGCTCTTAAAGCCATTTACGAGCTTACTCCGAGATAATTATGTATTTTTTTACGTAAGAATTTTTTCTTATTTCAAGCTCTGTTATTTCCCGATACTCGCCATTAACAGGAGATATTTTGGCGAATACCATGTTGCCTGGTAATCCTATCAACAGTTCAGGATGGTGTATTTTCGTTTATAATTTGGCACAAGAAACAGAAGAAAACGTTCTATGGCAACTATTCGGGCCCTTTGGAGCAGTGCAATCCGTTAAGGTCAGATAATGACACGATAAATTACAAAAATAATTCAAATCAATACATATTTATGATTATTTCTGTTTCAGGTCATACGAGATCTGCAAACAAATAAGTGTAAAGGATTTGGTTTCGTTACTATGACAAATTATGAAGAAGCTGTTCTTGCTATACAGTCATTGAATGGCTACACATTGGGCAATCGGGTATTACAAGTTAGTTTTAAGACAAACAAAACAAAACAAACGTAATTATTAACAAAATTGACTGCTGTTGTTCCCCATACCACCACTACTTTGGCATCAACATTTAATAAATCCATAAATATTAAAAAATTTATAACAACATCCTCTTCTGGTAACCTGACCACCGCAACAAGTAACGATTCCAACCCGTACTCGACAACTATCACAAATACTCTACCAACTTTTTCCTCTACCAATATTTCATCAACAATCAGTGCAACATCTACTACCACGCAATCAAATAATTTATATTGCACGTTGTCGACCACTGCAAATTCAAAATACTCCCTTGATAGCAATCTCACCAACAGCAACCAATCCCAACAGCAGCAACAAAGTAAGAAAACCAAAACAACAACGACAATTATACAACAATCACAACAAAGACAGGAACAAGACGAACAGCAACAATCATTGGTTAAACAGCGATCAAATAATTTAATAGATTGCTCACTTTCATCCAAGTATAATAATTCTTTATCGAATCCGCATACTTCCACTATGATAAAAACATCATCAAAATTTGTTTACAACAAACCCCAAAACCATTATGAACTGCTCCAACAACGTTTGCACATGCAACAAGAATTTGCTCAACTTCTAACAAGCTTGGCACACCAGCCCTTTTCAGGCACATCCGCTTCTTCACAAGCTCCTGCAGCAGCTGCCTTTAATAATACATCGTTAGGAGCGTCCACATCCGCTGCTGCAACTGCCGCAGCCACAACAACGAATACTTCGAGAAATTCCTTGTCTTCGATTTTACCATTTTCAAATTGGTTTTTTTAATTTTTTAAGCATATACCTGCCCATACATATATGTTTATATAATACATATACAAATGTATATCATGGTGTATACATACATTATTACTTTCTTGTTTATAAGAGCTGGCAATCTACATACGTAAATAACTCCAATGTAAATCATTATTTTGATTTTAGAAACAACAACATAACTCTCTAAAACTATTATACTTTTCAGTCTATCATTTTTCGATTACATTTTAATTAAACAATTTACGCTATTACGAATTTTTTATAATATAAAAAGGATTGAGTTTATGAACCGTTTTCATGAACGATTAAGATTTTGTTATAAATGTGGTTCAAAATATTTCATTGTATAATTTTATTATTTACACTGTCCCCTTTTCTAAAATTAAAGAAAAACTTTCGAAATTGAGTGATGTGCAACATTTTAAAAGCCTACAACAAACAAAAAAGTTTAATCAAAATTTCCTTTTAAAAATTTAAATCTTATTTATGAGTTTGAATTAAATTATCTTATTTTACCTTTTTAAATCTGTTTGTATAAAATATAAATATAATTGTTCAAACAATACATATGTCCATGTTTAGTATAATTGTAAACAACTAACGGCAAAAATTACATACATACATATGTATATAATTAGGAAACAATAATGAGAAAAGGAAATGAACACTTAAGGAACTTTATTAAACCTGTTATATCTTTGAAACTTAATTTTTAGTTTGACTAAAACAATTTTAATAATATTCATTCACGTACATAGAATAAATTATTTCTTTGTTGTATGATGAAACTACTTTTTAAAAAATTTAAATTTGCCACACTGATTTCTTTAAACTTCTACTAAGTTAATGACGTTATTAAAAAATGCATATATTTGAAGAAAAACAACTTTATTGCGTTTACCTACAAAAATTATTGAAACGAATATACATACATACATACATACATATACATATGTATATAAAAACAACATATATATTTTAAAGTGCCTAGTTTTTAACGAAACGACATTTTTTGTATTTATTTATTTTTTGCTTTTAGCTTAGTTTGTGTGAATTTCATTGTTTTCTTTATTCGCTAATTGCACTTTTTAAAGTGAAAATTATCTTAACTACATTGTGTTTCATTAATTAAATCATCAAAATTGATTTAGTTTTAAGTTCAATAATATTTCCTTTCCTTTTGTTCGTTGATTCGATATTTTTTCTTACGTTTTTCATTTATATTTAAGTTTAATTTGTAAAAAAAACTTTAACAATAAAATTTATTAATTAAAATTTTTAACACATTTATTATTTTCCTCTTCATTTTAAGTAATATGAAGTAAGCCTACAAGAACACTGTCAGTATCAGTTTGATCGGTGGTGGTTAGGATATATGTATCAGTCATTCCGTAGAACAAAGTTTCTATCACAATATTAAGGTCAAAATTAAAAATGCGATGGAAACTTTTGTACGTGTGACTTTGCATCACACACAATCTAGCTAGTGAATTCTTTCTACTGTAGAACAGTGCGAACTGCTCACTCTACTGCTCTTTATTAATAAACAATAACATGTAAACATACATATTAGTCTTGCTGGACTGATGATACTTGATGAATATGTGTATGTACCTATCAGAGAACAGTTTGACTGCCTTATGTTGTTGTTTTAAACGCAATCACAAAAAACCTGCATATTGTTAGTCCACAACATTTGAAAGAAACAATCGAAAGAGATGAGTGCGGCGAATTTTATTGCGTTCATTGCTTGTTTTATATAAATGTTCAGTGGTCTTGTCAAAAGCAACGAATACTCAGTGAATGGTGCGAATGCTTTTTACTGTGATTGACCACAATGTAGTCTTTGTACTTTGTGCTTGTATAAAGCTCTTACATTAGTATTCACAAAACACGATATATAATTGAAATGTTTTTTTTGTCAAATTTTATATGAAATAGTTCAGCACATTTCAGATATATTTTACATTTTCCACATTTTACTTTTTGTATTTCCTTCATAAAATTTTTTCATAAAAATTTTAAAAATTGACGATGTATATATAGTCCATTAAATTTTTTTCATAAAAAATTTTTTTGCATAAAAAATGGATGAACAAATTTTTTTGCATAAAACATGGATGATGTATATTTCATTAAATTCTTTGCACGAAATATAAAAAAATCCATTTAAGTTTTTTTATATGAAATGGGCAATTTATAGCCCATTAATGTTTTTTATAAAAATTTAAAAAATGAACCATGTATAGCCCATTATATTTTGTATGTATAGCCCATTTAATTTTTTTGCATGAAAAATAGACGATGTATAGTGTTTTTAGTTTTTTGCATATGAAATGGACGATTTATAGTTCATTAAATTTTTTCATAAAAATTTGAAAAATTGACGATGTATAGTCCATTAAATTTTTTTTATAAAATTTTTTTTTGCATTAAAAATGGATGATGTATATTTCATTAAATTCTTTGCACGAAATATAGACGACGTATATAGTCCGTTTAAGTTTTTGTATATGAAATGGGCAATTTATAGCCCATTATATTTTGTATGTACATCCCATTTAATTTTATTACATTTCTAAAACGGTATATATCAATATTTGTTTTTTCTTAAATTTCTCCCTCACACTGCATTTTTTTATTTATATAACCATTCATGCTGCATCATTTCATTGCCCTGCTTGTGTTAAATCGGCATTGTAATAATAGAGTGCGTATGAGCAATAAACAAATCGCAATGAATAGTATCATAGCAATTACATTTGTTATTGTTGTCGAATAAATACATGGCGAAAGCAACTAATTTATGAATTCTTAGCAAATGCGAATGGTATCATTCTGTTCTCTGGTACCTATCAACTCCAATTAATTAATCTTGAATGATATATACCCCACAGTTAAGCAATAACGCATAATTGTTATACCAGTCAAAGATCATGGTTGGACTTATTTTGTAAAATGCAACGCTAAGCAAGCGTTGACAAAAGGAGAAAAAAAATTAATAATTAACAGCCACTGTAATGTACATACATGTGTATGTATATTAGAATGGATCAAATATAATTGATAAATATGTATATTCCTCATTACTATCGATCAAATGACCAGTCAATTGACTGCCACTGTTTAATTCAATATAAAATTGTTGAAAGTGCGCTAGTAAAAAAATGTTATAGGGAAAATCATTAAAACAAAGTGCATACATATCGCTCATTTACTGAAAGAACGTCAGAACTCACAAAATGGAATTTTTAATTTAGTGATGCAGAATTAATCCTCATTTCGTTCTTCATATTGTGTAAAAATTTCATGCAAATATCTTGTTTACTCAACTCTTGAGAGAAAAATTAAATTTTCTTTTTCCATTAAGTTGTGTGTAAACTGAAATCTTCAAACTCGTTTTTTGTCAAACTGGTTTTTTGAGTTATGACGTTATTTGAGTAAAGGAAGAAATGTATAGCTGGCTCTTTAGGATGGTACATTTCTTTTCGATCTTTTAAATTACAATTGACTTGGAAATAAACCCTGAAAATATAATGGTTTGAAAGAAAGATTTTTTCAAATACAACGAATATTTTTTATAAGAAAAGTTTATTTTTGAAAATGATAAAAAGTATTTAAATTTGTACACATATCTGTACATACATATTTACCATGAAAGTGTGTACATAATTACCATGAAAGTCAAAATAAAAATTTAACTTTTCCAAAATGACCCGAAATAAGTGTTTCAATATCAATAAAATGCATAACTTACACATAATCATAAATTTTAAAAGTACATAATTTAAATGAATAAAAAATAAGTGCATAAATAATTTTAAAAATTTGCCAAATTATTGAAAACGATTATGAAGAGTTAAAATATACATTTAAAAGAAATTCATGCATACATATAAAAAAATAAAATATTGTAAAATGTATTAATTACAAGTAAGTTATTCTTACAAGAAAGAAGATTACTTTTCGAATAAATTTTTAATGGTGCTTTATTATCTACTATAAACAAAAATAAAACTAAAACCAATTTAGATTAAATGAGTAAAAAATTTTATTAGTACCGGTAAATGTTGATGTTACTATTAGAAAATTTTATAAATACGAGCATTTATCTGATATTTATTTTCTTTTTTTTTTGTTCTTTTTAAAAGACTACATTTTTAATTGAGTGTTATTAAAATAAAGATTTTTTATGATGTTTAAATATAAATTGCCGATCCTTATATATTTTTATCTCCTGATTACGATGGCGTCATTAGATTTTCCCTTTTCCCTGAAGTTATTTTTTATAAAAAATTTTTAATATTTCATTTTGCAGAAGTAAATAGAACCCAAATTAAATGTCTATATCTTTCGCATATGTCAGAAACTGACTTTCTGCGCATCACTAATATGTACAGATATTAATAATCTTTCTTGGCAGTCGTGTAAAAAAGCACTCTACAACTTAAATCTCCGCATTAGCTCGGATGAGAATAACCGCATTTAGACTATCACCTTCAAGACTATTATGGTAAGGGTTCACTATATACATACTAGAGATGTGCACGTGAGTGTTTTTTGACTTACGACACGCACGCTCACGTAGAAAATTATTGTACTCATGCAATTTCACGCACGAATGATCCTGATAGTTTTCACGATCACGCAAGCTCACGAATAAAATATTTTTAATCACACCCGAGTGGTTTACCTTATCACGATCACGCACGCTCACGAAAAAGTATCTATTTCATTTTGCATGTTTTTGGGTTGAAAAATACGTTCTTACACATACATACAAACTCCCACTGGGATATTACATGCTTCTTTAACAGATAGTTCTGCAATTTGTACGATACGATCGTCAAAATCATCGTCTCCATAATGATGACTCGGTTCTAGTATTCAAAATAATAAACACGTATTTCAAAAAATTAGGTATATCTAACAATATGTCCAAAAAATTTATAGCAACGTTGTAATCGGTTTATTTGAATTCAGAATCGAACAATAAATAAACAGAATTTGAGAGAAAAAAACAATAAAATTCAAAATAAATTATTATTTTTTTGTTTTGAAAATCTTTCTCATGACCATAATCATTTTTTTTATTTTTTTTTTTATTTTTTTTTGGGCCAAGATGGGAAAATGATTTATTCATGCTACGTGAATCGTCATCCACACCGTATGTCGGACTCCCGTCTTACTTGACGTATACCGACTAAAAACCCCCTTGTTGCTCTTGGAATGTGTTGCCCACCTGGGGACCGCTGTGGCATTACTTCCAGGTGGATCCCTTTTGGATCTTAAAGATCAGCCTCTTCTATTCCCCTGCGTCCAGGGCCCCACTGTTGTTGTAGCTGTCACTGTCTTGACTGCCATTGTTTTCGGGCGAGCTTTGCACTCTATCGAGATCTTTTTTCTTTGAACGAAGCACTTCTTCACTGTATTTGGCTACCGCTTCCCAGGCTTCTATATGATCTATCATTTTGTCGACAAGATTATTTACCGTGACTATACCAATCTGCGCTTCTAGGAGTTCACGGCTTATTGACCAACGTTGGCAAAAAAAGAACGTATGCTCTGCGTCGTCAACTACTTCTGTTTCTTCATACAGGCAGAATGGCGTACTACATTTTCTCATTTTGTACAGATAGTTCCTGAAGTAGCCGTGTCCGGACAGAAATTGTGTCAGATAATAATTCACCTCTCCATGTTTTCTAGATATCCACTTTTGTATATCGGGGATAAGTTTGGCCGTCCACCTACCATTTCTGTCTTCGTTCCATCGAGACTGCCATTCCTCTATGGTTTCATGTCTGACGTCTGATAGGGATAATGTGTCTGCAGGTGTTGTTCACCTTATAGTGAAAACCTTAAAACGTTCTGCTGCGTGAAGGTCGATTGGTATCATTCCGGCTATTATAAAGACTGCGGCTGCCGACACCGTTCGATATGCTGATGTTACACGTAGGGCTGCTGTCCTTTGCACTGCGAGCAATGCTTTTGCCCTCTTTTTTATTTTTGGCGTGTCTGCCCAAATTTCGCATCCATATAGCAGGATGCTATTGCAAGCCTCCATCAGCAGCTTCCTCTTGCATGGAAGGGGCCCTCCAATGTTCGCCATTAGCCTGCTTAGTTGGGCTGTTATCTTAGCAGCTTTTATGGTAGCGTATTGTATCTGTTGCGAGTACGTCAACTTTGAATCTAGCCTTATTCCCAGGTAATTTACGAATCTTTTTGTCGTCATTTCAACATCGTCAAAACGCATCATTATTTCCGTGGGATCTGTCGTCTGGTAAGAAGTAGTAGCTCTGTTTTTTGCGTAGCTAGCTCTAGTCCATGTGTAGTTAGCCAAGCCTTCGTTCGAATCATCACTTGTCGCAGTCTTCTCTGAGCATCTTCTGTGTTCCTTGCTGTGATGACCGCGGCAATGTCATCTGCGTAGCCGATTAAGAAGGTGTCCTCTGGCATTTCTATTCTAAGAATCTCATCATAGCTGGCATTATACAGATCAGGTCCTAAAATGGATCCCTGTGCCGCACCCGAAGTGACGGACATTCTCTTCGTGCCTTGACTTGTGTCATATATAAGAATTCTGTGTTTCAAATAGTCTCTGATCATCCTCATTAGATATTCTGGAACGGAGAAATTTTCTTTTAAAGCCTTCAGTACGTCTGTCCATCTTAGACTGTTGAAAGCGTTTTTTACGTCAAGTGTGGCAAGAAGAACGATTGGTCTGGTAAAGTGGTTCCTCTGTTGAGCAACTTTTACAACGTCTGAAATTTCCTTTATGGCGTCTAAGGTGGACCTTCCTGGTCGAAAGCCATGTTGCCTTTCCGATAAGCCCCCACTAGTACAAATAGCTTCCTCTAGCCTAGGTTTTATCAGCCTTTCCAACAGCTTACCTGCTGTATCCAGCATACAGAGTGGCCTATAAGATGATGGCATCTGGTGGTCTCCTTTACCTTTGCTTATAAGCACCAGCTTCTGTTGTTTCCACATCTCCGGAAATATACCTTCTCTCAAGCAAGTATTGTACATTCGCACGAGTAGTTCTGGTCGCATGATTGCTATCTCCTTTAAAACTTCGGCTGGTATGACATCTGGCCCTGGCGATTTTTTAGTTTTTAAGCTATGTGCAGCAGTTTTAAGTTCCTCTATTGTAAATGGAGTATATGATACGGTTCTATCTGTATCATTGTTCTCTTCGATTAACTCATGCGTAGGAAAAAGTGTTTTTACTATGTTGTCCATAACTTTTTCATCCATTTCATGGACAGGATTTTTCATCCCGAGCTTTTTCATTACTAGTTTGTAGCCAAGTCCCCATGGATTTCTGTTCACGTCTTCTCTCAGTTCTTCAAATTGTTTCCGTTTACTGCTCTGTATTGCCCTGCCCAATTGTTTTTTCGCTTCCTTGTAGTCAGCGTGTTCTGCCTCTGCTGTACCTAATAATAATAATAATAATAATATTGTACAATCAAAACAATTGAGTAATGTAGTGGCAATATTGTTCAATGTTGTTTACTTTTTCACTGTCATGAATATTGAGAAAAATTTTCTTTGAAAAAATTGTGCCATTTATTGCATTATTATTGTCAAATCGACAATAATACGTAAAACAACATATATAATAATATTGCAATAATGGATGGGCCGCTTAAGTTGCATTAATTTATTGATATTTTAATTTATATCATTTATGCTATTCTTAACTTAATACTTAACTATATTCATAGCTAAATATACATATACATACACATGTATATGTCATAGATGTTTATTAAAAAATTATGGTTAAATAATCACATGTAAGGAAATGATCAAATATTTCAAATATAGAATTATCGTAGGAATAATTGTATATACATGTTTAAATTGCATTTGTGAAGAAAATTGCATATACATACATATGTATGTCTATTTATGTGTTCATATTTTTAATATTACAGAAATATGCTTGTGAAAAGCGAAATTATTTAAACTAAACTCTATTGAGAAAAGTATATTTACTATGCCAGTGGCGAAAGTCATAATGATTCATCGTGACAAACGCTGCCAACGTTAAGTCATCGATGACAGCTGCTGAATTTTCTTTGGTGTCATATATGAATTTTCGAAGTAAATGTCCAAAATGTCATGGATGAATGAAGTTGATTTTGTCTGTCATGCGTCCTCGTGTTAGTGAGTCCTAGCAGACAATATCATCTTTTTCGTTAGCAAACTCAAAGACTCATAACGGAGAATATCGCTTTGAATCGTGCAATTAGTTTACATAAAAAAATTATTCAAGACAATTTTGATATAAAATTTTACATTTATAAAAACCAAATTAATAAAACGTGTATTAAAAATTTAAAACCGCACAATAATATACAACTAGAAAGTATGTACACACATACTTACATATGTAAATAGTTTTTTTTATAAGAAAAAGGCTTACACATAAGAACATAAATATTGTAATAGGTATAAAAATCTTATAGATATACATATTTACAAAAATATTTCTAATATGCCTACAGGCATAAAACAATTTGTTTCATAAACCTTGTATAAATCAAAAATGTTTTTTTTAAGAATAAGATCATTAGAATATACTAGAGTATTCATTCGGTCAACCGTTAATCGGTTAACCGGCTAATTACTAACCTATTAAATGATGAGTTAATTTAAAATCGGCTTTTTTCGATAAAAGGTTAAACCGCTTAATTTCAGTCGATTAACCGATGAACCGAAATAACAAATTTTTAAATATTTTGTGGTATTATAACGTACGAGTATTTTTTGCCAGACATCATTTTAAGAAATTAATGATCATATTCGAGTCCCTTTCGACTCCTCCGCGCGATTAAAATAAGCATTTATGATCTGTCGAAAATTACTGTTCATTCGGGAGAAAATGGTATCCTTGTCGCGACTCTTCTAAAAGAGTCTTTTATGACTCGCGTTTCTAATCAATTTTGACTAATTTTTGGGACATTTACATATTTTTGTTCACAAATTTAATACACTTTGTATTTTATTGATTTTACTGCATGACCTTGATGTTTGTTTTTTAAACAAATCATCTTCTAAGCAGTTGTGGAAACCATTTTCGAGTATTATTTTAAGCGCATAACTGAGTAATCAGTTTTTTATCATCTGAAGTAGTCGAAAAAGACTCAGTTTGGTGAAACAATCTTCCACATGCTGACTGGGCGGGTACATACGTATATATATTTACATAAATACATGGGGATGAACATACGTACATATATGTATATATGTATGTATGTATGTATTAGAGGCCCACATTGATGGAAAATATTTTTAATTTATGAAGGTTTTATAAAACAAATTTCCATACAGTATTTGTTTTTTAATATCTTATAAATCAAAGTTGATTTTATGAATTAGGCAGTAAAAAAAAATAGAAACATAAACGTTAACATAGAAAAATTCGCATATCTTTGGTATAATTAATTTTGAATATAAGTATATGTACTACATAAAAAATATTTAAAAATGTATAATCAATGAATATTCACTTTTATACTTTTTAAAAAGACAAAAAAGGTTATATTTATTGTTGCCAAATAACACTATTTAATAAACTCTTTAAGTAGAAATCCATTGGATTTTTTATTTTTTCTTAGAAACAGCACAACTTTTATATGTATTCGAATAACTTTCTGTTCTAACTAATTATGCCAACATGCATTTCTTTTCTAACGAACAATTTTCGTACAAAAGAAAAAAAACATATAAATATATAAAATACAAATTAATAGCATGCATTTAGAATTTAGAAGAAAAAAATTGGACGATTTAATATTTTTTGTTTTCTTGTTTTCACTTTTTAGCAAACAAAATGGTACTGTTCTCAAAAATATTGGTCCAAAACACTTGGAATATTTTTCTTTTAAAAAGGTCTGAAATCAAAAATTTCCAGTTTGGACAATTATCCGATTTGGCGCCTCCCCAAATACAATATATGAATGTATATATATATGTGTATATATATGTATGTATGTATATATAAGTATCGCGATATTTTTGTCCGGTTATTAGAGGTGGCCGCTTATGAGGTACAATTTTTTTTGGAGTTTATTGTAGTTGAAAAATTGTATTAAGATGCTTCAAATTTTGTACATACGTATGTATGTACATAGATTTGTATAATTCCAACTGTTGGCTTTCAAAATGACTTTCAATGTTTTTATTTGTTGGAATGCAACTAAGTCGTCTCTAAAAAATGCTTCGAAAGCAGTGAAAGATCTAATATTTAAATGCAACTCTTGTTGCCGTTTTTCACCGCTTCTGTCCACTTATGAGAGGTATTTAGAACAATATTTAAAAAAATTTAGTGTCCGCATCCGGTTATGGGAGTGTATTTTGTATGGAAAAACGTGTTAGATATACAAAACTTGTCGGCTTATTAGAGGTGTCCGGTTATAGGAAGTGTCCGTTATGACAGGTTTCACTGTAGCTGGTATTCAAACTAACGCTTCATGTTTATAAATTTTCGCGCTTACCACCTGGCTACAACACTACGTAAAACTTTGTCAACAAGAGATGTTGGCCTCTTTTTGACAGAAGACAAACAAAACACACGACTTGTCGCTCTGATTGTAGTTCTTTCAGGTTAAAAATGCTGACGAAACGTTAGATTCGTTCAGTCAGTGCGATTATAGTTTAAAATCCCTTAATATTTCATATACATATGTGCCCTTAATTATGAAAGTGGTCTTAGTCATATATTTCTTTGGTCGAGATATTTAGTAGTAGATTACATTTCAACAATTAAAAAAATATTTTTATGTTATGCAACATTTTAATTTGGAGTTGTACTAGTCTCAGTTAATATAAATTTATTTAATATTTAATAAATATTTATTGAAATTTTTTCAGGATTTATTTAAGATTTCGAAGCAAAAATGCATATGATTTAGACTACTTTCATAATTAATGGCACAAATATGGTGTGTAAAAAGAGGAAAGGTACATACATATGTACATACATACATAATTCATGATATCGCTGAACAATATTGAATAATATTAATAACTTATTATTTATAGATGATTTGTCCTCAATTATTATCAAATTATACTTTTAAATTTTAGTGAAAATTAATATATAACATACATTCATATAATATTTGTGCATAAATAAAAAACTAAAATTCTATTAAAATAAAATTATTTGAAATCTGATACGTATTAAGAATGCCACCTAATCAAAAAATAAAAAAAAAATACATACTTACACACATACAAACATATATGTAACATTCATACAAAGTGCAAAAACTTTTCAGTAGTAAAAAAGTAATAAATACAATTATGGAAAATAAATCGCATCAAGCAAAAACCCTCTTTAAGAAACAAGTTATTAATTATTTACTAGTAAAGCAAAACAATTTATTCAAAATTAATACTCATTATTAAAAATAAAGATTTAGTAAATTTGAATATCTTCATTATTTGTATCATTTCCAAAAATTTATCGGAAGATGACGACAACTTTTTAATGTAAAGTGAACAATATTGATCAGCGTTTAGCAGAAGCTGGAGAAAAATGGAATTAAGTCGACGTTTAGAAAAGGTAAAATAAGCTAAAACAGGTGTAAGAACATTCTTACATATTACATATTTTAATAACCAACAATTTTTCATATCTTTTCAATTCCATTAGTGTACTCTAAAACGCACTTTCAAATAAGTATGGTTTTGGAATTTCTCGAACTTTTTGACTTGCTCGGGAAGTTGCATTACTTTGGGTTAAAACGAATTCATGATTAAAACGATTTTTTTATAAAATTTACTTTAATATAATTGGAATTTCTCGAACTTTTTACCTTGCTCAGGAAGTTGTATTACTTTGGGTTAAAACGAATTCATGATTAAAATGATTTTTTTTATAAAATTTACTTTAATATAATAATAATAATATGTTGAATTTATTAAAATATACATAAATAAACAAAATAGGTAAAAGTTTCAACACGAAATTAGCAACCTATAGTTTAAAAATTAGATATTAGAAGTTTAAAATACATACAGCACTAATGCTACTTGTGGTAAAACTTAAAACCAATTCGCATCAAACTAAAGTTCGCATATTTAATTTTTCAAAGCGATTTGAGTCGAGTATACCTTTGTTTTTTTTTTTTTTTTGAGAAAATCTCGATTTTCTGCTGGTCGTCAATGATTTTATTGCTGAAATTTTTTTTCTCTTGCTGCAAAATTTTAGATTTGAATTCACATAAATCGATAAATCGGTCTAAAGAAATAAGACCCGTTCTTATTTCTACCCCTAGTTAAATTTGAAAAAAAAAACAATTCCGAACAAAAGCATTGCCAGGACTATTCAGAATTACAAACTATAAAAATTTAAATTGTATACTTACCTTATTTACCTCTAAAATTTAATTAAAGACATATAAGGAACATTTTGATTCTCGCACTATAGTAATAATGCAAAGTAATTAAATAAAAATAATATATTCCAGAAAAGGAGTGTTTTGGAAATCACCTGAAAAGGGATAAAAACTATTTGTCAATTATTATTTAAATAAAACAAAATCGGTTTTTCTTTTCGTAGTTCTTTTTAAGAACGGAGCGGTTCTCATTTTAATCTAATCTCCACTAAAGTTCCAGACAGAATTTTAGGTTTTCATTGAAAGATTTTTTTTGAATTGGGATAATATTATGTCGTTTCCTTATTTTATTAATATATTTTAAAACCATTTTCAATTTTTGTATATTATTAATTGCTTAAAATCATTTTAATAATATTAAATTAATGACTAAATATTATTTGGTTATTATATTTATAATGAAATTGTATTTTGAGTATGTAATTTCTTAATCGTCTTTATGAATTTAATTGTATCACTTAAACTCTACAGTGGGTTTATTTGGTTTGATTGGGCAACTTTTTGAATCATTTCATTATATATGTATAAGTAAATACGAGTATATTTAAATTTAACTTTATTTAAATTTGACACATTTATTTTAATACTAAAATGTTTTCGATGCAATTAAAACTATTTTATTGGTATTTACTTAACGTCTTATTTCAAATGTCATAGCAATCTTTAAACTTTTAAAATTTAAAATGACTATAACGTATGTCAACTTTTTCTTTTTTTTGTAACAACACCAACTTACCAATAAAAAAGAGTTTTTCCCCCCGTATGCAAAAAAAAAATGTATTTGTTCTTCAAGTGTACTTTAGTAACATTTTGTTTTAACGTAAACTTTAAACTCAAATTATTTTTTTGCTTAATAGTGTTTATTTTTAATTTGATTTTCTAACCTTTGTTTTTTATTTTGATTATTTTAGCCCAAATGTTACATTTTTAGGGCACCTCACACCAGGTATATTCCTAGATATTGATTATTTTTTTTCGTTGATAAATGTATTTGATAGTTGAGATTATGAGATGTCATTTTAAATACTTCCTCACCCATTCCTTATTCCGTTCTGCATCTTCTGTCATGTACATGTACATATGTGCATATACAGGTGGTTTATTGTAAAATTTTTATTAAGCACAGACATATCGTTAAATAAAACGCAAAACGCCCTAACTAACAAAATATATGATAAAGAATTTTTATAAATTCAGATGTACTCGTATTCGACCAACATATGTACATCAGTAAAATATGAACAGAAAATCAGAAAAACAAAAGGTAAAAAAGAAAATTACATATGTAATTTAATAAAATTTTTTATTCTCCTCTACAATTATGAAAATATTAGTTGGGCGTCTTGCGTTCCAGGTGACGATATTTAAGACGTTTGAAATACATAGCGATTTTGCAATTTCCTTGCCTTTGTAGGTATGCGTTTTGATGTGATAAGTGACGATCTGGTGACGAATGGAATGGGAATATAATGATGGTAAGTTACTCTTCTGTTGGGTCAAAGACAAAACGAAAACCTACCGGGTATTGAAACCAACCTTTATTGAAAATTTCAGCTCCACAGCTCTTACACTTCCAGAGATCATGGGTTACCGAAAAACACACTCTACTATTTATATACATACATACTGCCTTATTCATAAAAAATTAGTTGCGTTTAATAAGAAGTTTATAAAACAAATTTTCTATGGAAATTTGATTATTAAACTTTTCATAAAACTAAAATATCTTTTATGAACTAGGCCCATAATATATGGGTAATTAAAATCATATTTAAAATATAAAATAAAAAACAAAACACACACGAAGAGATCAACTTATAACATTGAAATAAAATATAACCTTGTTAACCTTGTGTAATCTAACAAATTTTGTTCTGTTTATTTTTGCAGTTGCCTCTTCTTAATTTTCTTTAACGATTTGTTGACGTAGAAATATGTAACTTATTTGAAACTTTAATAAAAATAATCGTAATTAACTATCATTGATTAATTTGGTAATTAATTTGAGTGTCAAATTAAGAATATGTTTGTATGTATATAATTAAATCAAGTTGTTTTGTTGTATTTTCCAAATTGTAAGTTTTTTTATTATTTCAAGTTTAAAAATGCCTTGTAATTTAATACTATTTATATTTGTTCTGTATTTTTAATATTTTTAATCAACTACGTATGTGTATGTATGCATATTTTGCAGTAATATTTTATTGCAGAAACTAATTAATATTTATATGTGTAACTGGAAAGTTTTTGTAAGTAATACTTTTTATATTTTAATTTGGATACATATTTGGGAGATTCAAACGGTAGTCTTAAGTGTCATAATTAGGGAAAGGATTTTCATGTAAATACATGTTTTTTGTCGTTGGTCGTATTTCAACCTAAATAAAATATCTTTGCGAATCCACAAATTTGTGACAAAATGGCATCGATTTGTTAGTGCATATTTTTGCATATCTTAAAATAAATACATATTTTTGCATGTTTCCTTATAAATTTATCTATATTTTTAATACATTTTTTACTTTTTTCATGCTACAGTTTGTACAACTGTGTATCAACAAATTGCATCAATATTTTAAAGTTCAAACAGCGAAAATTTAGAAACTGAATATTCCACAAATGAACTGGCAGTATTTAAATATGCACCAATAACTGACGTGGAACGTTAACAATTTATTATAAAAAGTTTTTTTTAGAAAAAATCGTCAATTTCCAAAAACACTTATTGATTTACGTAAATAAAAGTTCCACTTAACTTTATTTTGTATTCCATATGATTTGACAAAATGTTTGTTAAGAAAGCATTGAAGCTTAGCTTAATGACCAAATGTTTCTTAAGAAAGCAATAAGCTGATTTTGTTCAAGTTTTAATGTTGAAAAAAGAGTTCATATACAAAGAAAAAAATATTCCTGCAATAAACAATTTTAATCGAAAATAAAACCAAAAATCAACTAAAACCGTATTTAAGTCAATTAAACTTTTGCTTAAAAATAAAATTTATATTTTATTTAATATTTTTGCAATAAACATATTTAATTGAAAAAAAACCAAAAATCAGTAAAAAATTTAATTGTGTTAATTAAACTTTGTAAATAATAAAATTTTTAAACAAATGTTTAATTGACTTAAGTACATTTTTTATTGATCTTTGGTGTTTTTTCAATTAAAGTTGCTTATTGCCAAAATATTTTATATTTAAGCAAAAGTTTAATGACTTAAATACGTTTTTAATTAATTTTTAGTTTTAATTTTAATTAAAATTGTTTATTGCAGGAATAGTTTTTTCTGTGTATGCATATGTTATTAGTTTTAAATACATACATATATTTTTATTTTTAAAAATTTTATTATTCGACATATCATGTCATAAGTATATTTTAATTTGACATTTATTTGCGGGTGGTTCAGCTTTGTCTATATGCATTTCATTGTTGTTGTAACAATTCGTCAGTAGACTTCAACCATACATTTTTAATGTATATTTTATGTACATAATACGCGATTTTAAATGCATGAAAATCCTCTCCCTAGTCAGAATGTTTTAAATTACATTAATACATTTGTATAATTGTTTTTGCATTTGTTTTCTTTTTGCGAACAATAATTTTTAAACATTAGTCCAATTCACAGTCTCATCGTAGCATGTACAAAATGGTATAGTATGTTAATATTCACCACCTAACAATTATTAGTGGTGAGTATCAATATACTATGTATACTAAAGTCCTGCACAAGACCATTTAGAAGACCTTTCAAGATATCAAAGATTTTTTGAAATGCTTTACTATAGCGAAATATTGTAAAACAAACGCCAAACAACACTGTTGGCAAGACATTTGCTTCAGTTATTTGTCTTGTCAACAGTGTTGTTTAGCGTTTGTTTTAGAATATTTCGCTGCAGTAAAGCATTTAAAAAATATCTCATGCCTTGAAAAGTCTTATAAATGGTCTTGTGCAGGACACTAATGTATACCATTTTGCACATGCTACGATGCAAGACCATTTGCACAAGATTGTGAATTAGGCTATTATGACAATATGACACTTAAGGCTACCGTTTTAATCTTCCAATTGTTTGTATGTATTTAAACCTAAAGGTCAGCAGCGTCGTTTTGTTTTTTGTTTTATGTTTAATTTTTTAGATTTATTTTTTGATAGTAATGTCATCATATTGTACATTCGCACATACATACATACATACATACATACTTATATACATAAATGCATAAATAAGGCTTCTGCATATGCACATAAGTACATCAAGACTGGCCATTGAGAGAACACCGAAAGTAATTTATTCGCGTATGTGTATTAGTGTCTTGCGCAAGACCACTTATAAGACCTTTCAAGACATGAGAGATTTTCAAATGCTTTACTACAGCGAAATATTCTAAAGAAAACGCTAAACAACACTGTTGACAAGGCAAATAACTGAAACAGATGTCTTGCCAACAGTGTTGTTTAGTGTTTGTTTTAGAATATTTCGCTGTAGTAAAGTATTTGAAAAATCTATCATGTCTTGAAATGTCTTATAAATAGTCTTGTGCAGGACTTTAATGTGTATTCATTTGTATAAGAAGCCGATGGATGTTCGGCACTCTAGTGCCAGTTTGATCAGCCTTGACATACATATTTATTCACATATTTCACGTTTTTGTTAATACATAAATGGAGAGATTAGATTAACTGTCGATGGCGACCTTAAATATTTATGTTAATTTGTTGTATTTTTATGAGCTCTGTGTATGGCATACTTTATTATTGCTTCTTAAAATTAATGATAAAATAAAATGAACATAAAAATGATTAGGTTTAAAAAAAACTCGACGAAGTTTGTTATTTTTACCAAGACTAAAGTTTCAATTTAAGGGATACGCTTCCGAATAATATAAAATCAATGAATTTTTTACCTTAGGGTAAGTCAGGGGTTTTCAAAAAAACGTGCTAAGCAACTTTTCCCTAAAAACCATAGTTCTATAATAGAATTCGAGCTTGCGGAAATTCCAAGATATGTGAATACACATCGAGCATATACATATGTATATAGAGTCACAATTAAAAAACTTAGTATTTAATGCAGAATCCTTTAAGCTGTGTAAATTCACAATTTCAAACTCGTTTTCTGCAAAAAAAAATATTTAGCTATGACTATTGAAGCCAAGGCTAAATACATTCATACATATGTGTTTACATATGTTTTAAGTGTTGCTCAGAGTTTTGAATAACGAGTGTTATTAATTTTGATTTTCAATTACACAATGTTTAAATGCTTTTTAGCGAATTATAATGAATTTCAATCAAAAATAATTTCTTAATCGGTCTTAAGCTTACTGAACTTAATTCAATTCAATTCTTATCGAATGAAATATTATTTATTAATTAATTACTGTGATTTTCTTCTCTTCTTTAGAAAATTAACAGATTATTCTTGATTAAATTCATTCTAGTTCGATTAAATTTAATATAGCCCTATGCTCCTTATGGGAACGACGGGAACATATATATGTATATACATACATATATTCATCTATTTTAGAACTTTGATTTCTGGAAAATCTCGACCAGTTCTAATGAATATGTATATATATGTAAGTATGTATGCGCAATTATGTATATATTATATATTGTATATACGCATGTACGCATGTATCTGTGCATGTAAGTATTTAAATGAAAAATTTATTGTTTATTATTACTATAAATAACTTCAAAAATACAATTATAATTTAATAAAAATTAATCGCGGTATCCAAATGAATCAGAAATTATTTATAATATCACGTTGTCCTTATTTATTTTATTTACGAGTATTATAAAGGTTAGTCGTATTTGACAGCTGTGGAAGTTGTTGTGTTTTTTGGAAATTTAAAAATTATTTAATTTTTCTTGCAGATGATTTCAATTAAAATTTATCTATACAAATAGTTCGCATTATAAAATTCTCAAACATTTTCTTTTTAGTAACGTATAGATAGATACATATGTATGGGTGGTCTGTAATTTTTTAGCGAAATAATTTTGATATGAGCTTTTTTGTTGGAGTTTCCGAGTTCATATCGATGACAACATGTATGAGGAATGACGGATCTAACTAAAGAATATAAAACAAGGTTAATATACATGCATAATGAACTGGGAAACTGATAAAGATGATAATGATAGCAAATAAAAGAGAAATAAAAAGACGTGATTTATTTTTGTGTTTTCATGAGTAATTTTTTGTTGCTAGTTAAATAAAATTTTTTATTAATATAACTGCATACATACATATGTATGTATTATGTATGTGTGTATTAAAATTTTTTATTATTGAGTTTTATAAGGAAAAGATGATTAATAATAAACTTATGATTACGGGAAGCAGAATATCTATGTATGTGCTCTAATTGATAATAAATATGTATCATTGGTAAAATCTTTTGGCATTAGGAGAGCTCCCATTATCTTTGTAACCGTTAACATGCATATATGTTGTTTGGAATTAGTATGCTTGTATTTGTCCTTTAGTTGAAAGTTCTTTAAATTCGCTCAACGTGTTATTGTAGTGATGATCTCATAAAAAACTTTCCAAAATTTACCTTTTAGCGAAATAAATAAAGCCAAAAGCTGATGTAACATTGGCCTTTTTAAAATTTCTCTTTTTGTTCTTCGCTTTAGTTGTAAGAAGAATTGAGTTGTTTTTGAGGGTTCTTCCAGAAAATCGTGATAGTTTAGATTATAATTATAAAAATAAAAATTATTATTTTTATGTAACTCAGTATCACAAAAAAGCAACGACGACATATTTATTTCATTTTTTCCATTGGATGTGTTATATTGACGTTTCAATTCGGGTTTATCGGTAGGATCTGGAAAATCATTATTATTAGAATTTTGTTCATCTAAAAAACTAGTATAGACTGATTGTTCAACTTGTCTGTTATTGATACAATGATTGTTATTAGTGCTGTTACTGAATTTGGAATTAATATTAAGGTCTTGATATATTAGATATTTTGGATGCTGATATTGCAGCTGATTTTGCTTATGAAATTCATTTATTTCCGGCTTACGATAATATTACATAATAACACATTTTCCCTTTTCAGCCCACGGGTTATTTTTTTTATCTGGAGCATTTATAAGAGGATCATTTTTTTCATTCTCTTCGACAAATGAGCGCATTCTGAAAATAATCAAGGAAATAGTATATTTTTATATAATAGTTCAATAAATAAAGGTAAATAAAATAAATAAAAAATCAATTGACGTGCCTTTGCCCACTCCATTGTTTTTAAAATGGGTCTAAAATGACGAAGTTTTGAAGTAACGCACATAAAAAATTACAGAAGAATTGAGATGTCCTCCTTTTTTGATGCTGGTAAAAAATCAAAGGATAAAACTATTTTACTAAATGCGTTTTTCTAGAAAACTGGAAGAGTGCTTAACTTATTTAGAAACGTTTCTTTCATTACAATGCGTTGTAGGTATTAAACCAACCTTTATTTGCACTTTTCGTGGTGGGCGTATTTCGAGTATTACTACGATGTTTTTGTAATGGATTAAAGAACACCGTGACATTTTTTCTTTAATCTGGGACGAAACTTTCGTAGTCGGCGTCGAAATACGCCAGCCACGATAGAGGTAATTAATTGGTTTGTACACTGAAATAAAGGAGTAATGGCAAATGGTTTTACCCTTACATGGCGTAAGAATAGAATTTACATTCGGATCGTTCTCAATAGCAGTTTCTATTTGTTGTGAATAAAAGTATTGTTACCTCAAATACAAAGTATTGTTAACTAAAATTCAGAGTATAATTATCTCATACAACACAACAAAATTAGCAGCTGATTGTATTTATGTATTTAAAAATTGAAGCCTACTACTCGTATTGTAAATAATTTTTGTCACATAATATACATATACATATGTATATATGTATATATAAAAATTAATCCCTTTTTTGTCACGGTATCACGCATGAATGAATCGTTTGTTATTGTCTTAAGAAGAAGAATATGAAAAAAAATTAAGAAAGTTACCCGGAACAGGGTAAAACAGAAACTATTTGTGCTGTTAGTATTTTTTCAGTTTTTCATAACACTTGTATAAATATAGTTTAAAATCTACTCATTTTCATATTGGATGCGAACGGACGTAGCGGGAAAATGTTAGTCTCAAATAAAAAAATAATAAAAGTAATTCACGTAATAAAATTTAAAAACTATTTGAAGCAAAAATCAGAAAAATGTCGCCACAAAAACTGCATCTGCCCTGCACACATAAATGATGCTCTTCTCTATGGTTTTATTAAATATTTTTTTTTAATTCGACTGCATTTTTCTTCTATTGAAAAACTTGTCTAATAATTTCTTCAGCGTAATTCACTGGTTTACTAACAATATTGAATCCGTTAAGTAGTGTAATAGTTTCACTTAAAAATATAGCTTGAATATAAAAAGATCAAATCATTGCTTATAGAATTTAATTATGTTAATTTTCTTTGGATATTTATAGTTATTACTTATAGTAATTAAATATGGTTAAAAGTGCAAAAATATGTAAAAATATGCACTTTCCACTAAAATATGCAACTATAAATTGATGTCAAATTACTTAAAACTTGATGATTCGGATAGGTAACACAATCCCACGAAATCCAACTTTTTGTTTCCCCTTTAAAAATTCATTACATTATTTTCATATATCTAAGTATGTATATTAAAACAAACTACATCATTGGCTTTTTCTATCACGTCACAATTTTTTAATGAGCCGACCTAATTTTTTCACGAAGTATGCCAGTATAATTTACCATAACTTGAAGGTAGTATGTCAGAAGTGAACAACTAAAACAACACCGGATAACTAACAAAATTTGCTTCAAATCATCTAAATATAGTAAGCTAAAAAAATCTATGGTTTCTTAGTTATTCGTAAAATAAAATTGAAAAATGCATTTTTTATAAAAATGTAACATATTTTTTCTTCTAAAAGCTCATAAAAAATTCAAAACTGCAAAATATTGAATTTTCTAACATTGTCTGTAAAGTAAAATCTATTAGTAATAAAATCGGCTAAACATTATATTTTTTATTAGTAATTTAGCCGAGAAAAAAGCAAAACCTGTATTATTACCTAAAGTGATTTTGGTGAGTTTGTGTGTTTTCACTAAATTATTAAATAATAATAATTTAGCAGATTATCATAGTACTTAGCTTATTTTATTCTTAACATATTTATCTTTAAAGACAATAGGCAAAAGTTCAATATTTTGCGTGTATTGATTTTTTATAAGCTTTTGGAAGAAAAAAGTTTTTACATTTTTATAAAAAAAAATTAATTTTTCAATTTTATTGTACTAATATTAGGTAGGGTCATAAAAAAATATTCTGACGTATTGGTGTTTTTTTCAATATTTTTTCTGAAACTTGGTACCTAATAAAACTATCCAAATTACTTATTAAATTCTTAAGGGGAAAACCATCGTGAGGTTGTGTAATTAATTAGTCACAGCCTTTTTATCAATCACCAAGGAAAACATGTATTTGCAGGAAAGTCCGAGCCCTGGTAATAACATTGAATTCAATTTGGTTTAAATTATTTTGTTCTTGATTTTTGCCAACTAAATACAGTGTAGCTCTTGCGACAAATGTTAAATACAATATATTAAATACAATATCATTTAAATTTACTACTTCTTATTGTAATAAAAATGTATCAACTGCAAGAAGTACAAGTATTTGCTATTACTTACATGTTTTTTTTAATATATAATTGTTATGAAATGTAAATAAAATAATAATCAAAATAAAAAATGTGCCATCAATGACTACAATTCTGCTCAGAAACGTCGGTGTCGTAAAAAATATGTTTACGTAAACCTCTTTTTTCATTTCAAATGCAAATGAACAATTTTGTCTGTCACTAAACATTTACAAATTTGTATGTACATATTTGTGTATAAATACATTCTTTTGTAACAGAAAATGTTTGTTCAGTTTTAATACAATTAGTGGTAATTCGATTAGTACCCGATTTGCCAAATGCGCCTTTTTTTAATACTTTACTTATGTTAAAACTGACAAAACTACTTTTCCATTAATATTATTTTTTACAGACTAATTAAATTAAGCTAAAATTGAAACTGCAGTATAATCTAAAAAAATTTATGTTTTTGTTTTCATTTAATATTATCTATGTACTGCTGTTTAAAATTTGGTATTGATGTTTAATGGTGGTTATTTGAAATTATTTTTTACTTCTAAAACTTTTTTAAATATTAAAAATATTTATTTTTGGACAAGAACAAGTTTGCGTTTTTAGGCTAAATATATTATATACATAGATAGATTATAGATTTGTCATTATGTTTGTAGTTTGTACAATAGAAAAGCCAAATATTTCGGTACTGAACTAAAATTATATACTTTTATTATAAGCCAGGGCTGCAAAATGTATACTTTATTTGGTATATTAAACCAACTTCCTTCAACTAATGTTCTCTTTGTTAATTAAATATGTTTTACATTATTGAAAGATCTTTACCCAAGACTTCTTCCTTTTCAAACTAATACTTTTATACTCTTCTTAATGTTATAAAAACAGAAACAGAAAGAAACTGAAATTGTCCAATAAGCTGTACTTATACCAATTTAACAAAAAACAGAAAAAGTACGAAAAGTACAAACTTTTACCCGTTTTACCCTTTTAAAAGTACCCTGTATTTATTTTATCTGGACCATATGCTGAGCGTTTATTCATTAAGGCTGGATTAGTCGAACGTTACTGTCGCCGTACTGTACCGTACTGTTGGCACGTTTGTGCACTTACATATATAACATTTAAAAATGTGCGCATGCCTTCATTTATTTTGTTGTTTTAATATGAAAAAGGAACTGCTGTTCACAAAACAATGATGGGAATTAAGAAAGTTCAAATGGTGATTGCAGCGAATAAAAAGTACCTAAAATATGTAAATACTACTAAAACTGTATCGGACCATGTACATATGTACATAAAAATATATGTATGTATGTATGTATGTTATGCATTTATAATAAATAAACATGTTCATACATATGTACATACATACAAATCGATGGTCACAAGTAGAAAAGCCCTAACTCGTATTTTCATAAAATTGAGCGTCAACGTACAGACTAAACCGCTACACCGATTTTAATTTAGTTTTTTCTGTTTGAAAGGTGACTTGATCTAGAGGGTTCTTAGCTATGTTTTAAGAAAATCGGTTCAGCCGTTTAGAAAATATCACATCTTCTCTACATCTATTTTAAAATTTTTAATTTTTGTTATTATTATAAACATATCGATGGCTTAATATAAGAAAGGCGGAACTCAAAGAGAAAGGGAAGAGAAACGGTGGTCTATGATCCGTTTTCGTAAATTGTGCTGTGAAAACATGAAGAACAATTTTGAAATACATACATATATGACATGTGACACACATATTTATGTATCGGTGTAGTTATTTTAAGTTGCTTGCAGATGTTTGAAAACAGAAAACTGTTTTAATATCATATTAGTTTCATTCAGTTTTTAGTATCTGTATTAATGGCAGCCAAACTTTCGAACTTATGTATGGGCATTTCCACAGAAGGGCCCACCGGTATCGAATATATTTATATATAAAAGTTCGTAAAGTAAGAGATTTTTTGTAACTGTAAGATGCATATAAAATTAAATTGAGCGTATGAAAATTGTTACATAAAACGTTGAATGAATTATCTTTAGTCTATCAGGGCAATTATGAATAAAATTCAGCGATAAATTTTCCCAGCGAAAAATTTCAACTAATAGCAAATGATAGGGAAAACAGAAAATTCTAATTGCAAAAAGGAGAAACTTCTCGTGGAATTTTATTCATATTTTCCCTGTATGTATTCGTTTATTATACATAATATGTACACACATACATACATATGTATGTATGTGCATATGGTTGTCTATACATGTTTTTTAGTTGTAAAGATTCGGCACAAGCGAATGTACTACTCGTACGAGTACTTGTTAAAATAAAAATTTAAATATGGGTTTGTATTACAAAATTATAAAAAGTTTTCTCTCACAAAAGATCAGTAGTTATGGTAAATAATGCGTATGAGTAATTTTGTCGATGTCAGTATTAAGTATTCGCACTGTTTGTTCCCTTGTTGTTTATGGAATTGAAAATTTTTTTAATTATATATTAGCAATTAACATGCTTTTTAAATACTAACATACAAATCCAATAGTTCTGAAGTGTGGCTTTTTCAATATTTTCTCCTAACGACGTGTGTCCTTAAGGATTCCCCAAAAACTCCTTGTCATATTGAAATGTATTACTTCGTTGAAACATATAGCAAATTTGATGAGTACTAACTAATAATATTGAATGTGAAACGTTATTGTTATGAAATGTTCTCCTATTCGCACAATTAAAAGTTCAATTTAGTTAGTTATTTGCAATCAGTTAAATTTTATATTGATTACAAACTGAAAATCTTTGAATTGTGTAATATAAACACATTGGAATTTCTAGTATTGAAATTGCAAAAATTGTATGTAGATTTGTAGTTTCCCGCTTAAAATAGGTATTTACATATGTATTTCGTCATTAAAAGATCTTACGGCATTCTTTTTTAAGCATGTATATAAGGGAATAAACAAATTATATATTTGTTGGTTGGTTGTTATCACAATATCGTATAATTTAAGTTTTTTTCTTCTTTTAAATAAACTGTCAGTAAGTAAGCACTCGCAGGTATATTTTTATAAAAAAATTGTGAGTAACTGTGAACTACATGTTTTGTTGTTTGTTTCAATAGAGAAATCCTGAAAAGCAGCAAAGTCGTTTCAGTTCATGTGCGCGGTATTACAGCCCCAAACACGCACACACAGTCACACATATGTACATTGTACATATGTATGTATGTACGTAGCTGCACACATATTTAAAAATATTGAAAATGTTTAGCCACATTTGGGTTAGGGATATAAACTAAATACTTAAATACATACATATGTACATACATTCATACCTACATATTCATATTTTATTTTTTTAAGAAAAAGAGAAATTTCTCGAGAACTGCACTGTTGTTGAGGTAGTTCTTAGAACTTTTGACTCTAATTAATAAATTACTTAATAATTTATATCTATTCACCGCTTCTTTTTTCTACTTTCTTTTTTTTCACAGTAAAATATACTCACTCTGCAATACTCTTAGACAATGGCCATCTTTCCATATTGGCCTGGTATTTCATATTTTCGATTTGTTTTTTTAATGCGTCCCGATCCATGTTTTGTAAAGCACTGGGATCCATGGCGGCTAAAGTTTATCAACATACCACTCCTGAAAAGAAAAAATACATACATATGTACATATCATATGTTTAAAGCTTTCAAGTATCCTTTTTTGAATGTGCAGAGAGAGGCAAAGACTTAAAGAGACATGATTTTCATTTTATTTTAGTTCATATTTAGAATATAGACATACATAAATATGTAGAGTGTTGCTACAACAGACTGTTAAATAAAAATTGGAAAGTTACAATAGTACAGAGTTTAAGTATTTAAATTTCGAATCGAAGTTGCAAAATTAACAAAATTAACCACCTAGCTATAAATAAACAGCGAATGCATTAGTATTAAATTATATTGGATGAAGATTGGCGTGGGCATATCGTTACCTAAAAAGCAAAATGCATTTCATCGAAATAATCGCTGCAAAAAAATCAGCACCCAGAAAAAAGATTGGTTGGAAAATGGTTAGGCCAATTAAATATCAAAATACATCTTTCCTTAAAATTTTACTCACATATGTTCAAAAATACCGATTTTATTCATTATTCAGTTTGGCACCTAAAAATTTATAAGGTTGTTTGCTTCTCCTGTAAAATGCAAAAAGTGTGTTTACGGCCTTTTGGATTTTAGATGACGATATACATACCAATGTATGTATACATAATCAATACCAAAAGCAGATCTAAATCAATACCAAAGCAGATCTAAATTCAAATTTTACATATTATAAAAGAATTTTATTTTTATATGTAACCCATCAAATGTTCTAAAACAAAAAAAATAATACTTTTTTTAATGTATGTCCACGCTGTTCAAACTGGCACCGGAGTGCCGAGCATCAATCGGCTTTTTATACAAATGAATACACATACGCTTATATACATACATATTTATCTCGGTTTTCTCTCTGCGGGCAGCTCTGATGTACATGTATGTATGTAAATTAAACAGAATTTATTTTAAATTCTCTTAATAATTGATTCCTAGATGATGTCCCCATTAGAAAAAATTTATGTATGTACCATATGTACTTCGCTTTGTTATTTCTCTCTTAGAAGTATAAAAACCTCCCCCAGATGCACTGACATGAATAAGAGAAAGGCCCTTTAGGGTTAAAATAAACTGATACGGAATTATTCAGTTATAAGTTTGCGCAGATTTCATCTAAATTGTGTATTCAAAGCTCTATGTTAAGTTGTGGGCAAAAATTGCTTAGCATACTCTTTTGAAACATATTTGCATTTAATACGATATAAATACATACACATACATACTTATATGTACATATGTATACATACATATGTAAACAATACATACTTATTTATATCTAGTTATGCATTTAAGTACTCGTATATATTTTAATGCATGAAAACGAGAGTTTGTGTCCAGCGTTATGGCCAGGATATTTTAAAAGGAGTCTTCAAAACGAAATTTCGCCAAAAAAGAAAACCACATGTTGGAAATTAACATACATTGTATATGATTATCTAAAAGTAGTTACTTCACGAGCTTCTTGTGCCTAATAAAATGGGTAAATAATACCTGGGAGAATAGCAATAAAAGCCAAATTGTGCATTTATTCTCAAAATGAATTGTCTCTACCAGACCACTCATAATATTGAATGTCGCTACATCAACGCTAATTATTTCCTATGCGTCCACTTTAATTTGGTGTAATAAAGCGCATCTTTCACTGTCACAGTGCATGACCTGCGAAATTTTGTTTGTATGAGTCGCATTAACGATGCTTGAAGCAAAATCTAAATTTTTTGATTTTTGCTCATGCATGTATGCAACACAAACATAACAAGATAAACTACTCCAAGCAGTAGCTTATACAAAGAACTGTCAAGTTCTATACGTAAAAAGTTTTTGTATGTAGTTTGACAATTGCGTTGCAATTAGCTTGTAACAAGATACTATTAATTTATCGTGCAATACATGCACGTGTATGCTGAGTTCTTCATGCACACGCATACAATGCTTGTGTCATGCAATTTGACCATGAATACTGCTCTTTAAGCGGGTGCCAGACATATCAATGTTCAGCTTCAATATATGTGGTTGTGTGTGTTTGTTTACTAATAATAGTCACACATATACTATTGGTGTGAATATTTTTTATAAAAAAACGCACACAACCAAATATATTGAGCTGAATATTGATGTGTCTGGCACCAGCTTTAGTGAAATTTTTTTCTGCATGAGTCAAACCGACGAGGCTTGAAGCAAAATCTGATTTTTTGATTGTTGCACATGCATGTATGCAACATAAACATAAAAAAATATAAGCTAATCAAAGCAGTAGGTTATACATCGACCTGTCAAATTCTAAACGTAAAAAGTTTTTGTATGTAATTGCACTTACCTTATGTAATCGTATAAGATTATATTAATTTACCGTGCAGTGAGTGCTTGCACGTGTGGCTACTTATAATTAGCGATGTAACGAATGCTTTCGCATTCGCAAATTATTTGCTTACTTTTACTATTTGCATTCGCTAAAATTTATGCGAATATTTCAAGCGAATACCAAAGACAAAAAAAATTTGTACTCTTTTTATTTTATGATTAACAAACGTCGGAAAGACGAAAATTATTTTAAGCCAGCATGAAAAAGATACATACATATGTATACTTACAAGTAAAAAAAAATTTCTATCAATAAGTTCTCATAAGTATCAAAACTAAACCAAAATCCACCGGTGTTTGGAAATATTTTTTAGTCTGTTCAAACTTTGTAAAAAAATTTGAAATGCAAACACTATTAACTAGTCTTATATGTATTTTGACAGCATTTCAAATGAAATTATGAACAAAGTACCAGGCTTTAGGGCCAAAGTACGAATGGATTGGTTGCTGAACATTTTGTAAATTTATTTTTAATTATTATCTACACTAATTTTAATATAATTTCATATATCTTTCCGTTTTAAGATTTTGTATTTTTAATAAAAGTTAAAAGTTTGTATGTAGATTTGTATGTAGTAGTGATGTAACGAATGTCAAATTTTGATATTCGTGATTACGAATACAAATATTTGAAACGATATTCGCGAATACGAATACGATTATTATACGTGAAATTTATAGACATTAAATTGGGGTTCTACTTTCGCCTGCAATATGAATATTAAAAAAATTTTATGAAAAAAACTTCATATTCGTGTTGGGGTACTTTAAAGATAATTAAAACTACCAAAAATGTTAATGATCGTCATTAAATAATATTTGACAGTTATACAAATCACAAATTTCTATACAAAATTTAATGAATTTGTACAAACTGATATTTTTAACCATTTATTTAAATTTCGTTTAGGATTTATGCATTTATTTATTTTATTTTTGGGATATAATACTCGTATTCGTCTAAATTTGGGGGGGAAATATGAATACGAATGCGAATATCTAAAAATGGACGAATATTCGGGAATTCGAATACGAATATTCGTGCATCACTAGTATGTAGTTTATTTATGTATACTTATGTATGTATTGTATGTTCTCATACAAATTTATTTTCATGTAATTTTTGAACGTATTTTAATATTAGCATTCGCTTTCGCGTTCGCAATTGCTTTAGAATTCGCATTCGCTAAACTGGTATTTGTTACATGCCTATTTATAATGTTTTCATGTTTTTTATTGACTGTGCATATTTTATTCTCATTGCAATGCTGTGGAGTGGACAATCACCCTTATCAGGAATAAAAGTTTACGTGAAGTGTGTTCGCTTTCCCTCAAATAGTGATCACCAATGTTTGCGTTATTGTTGTGTCAGTGAACTATTTTCTAGTTTTGTTCACCATTTTTTTTTCACGGGAAATATTTCATATTTTTTCAAAAATCTTATTTTTTAAACATGAGAGCAAGTCTGCAAGTATGTAGTAAAATCACTGGTTAGAAAATGGGTGAACTTGAGTGAACATGATATTGAAGAATCGATTTATTTTGTCTTCTGTATACCATTCTTTAATGAAATGAAATTATTTGTTTTGTATTATTTAAATGACAAAATTATGACTTTTATTTTTAGTATTAATTTAAGTGGAACTTCGTTCTTGTTATAGAAGATAATACTCCATATATGTATTTGTTAAACTTGAGGTCGTTTTAATAAAATTATAATTGATTTTTTATATATTTTCGATTATTCATTAACGGTTTGTTAACATCGTCAGGAAATAAGCAATTGTTAACAAAATATCAAAATTAAATAGAAAATCAATAATAAAAATAATAAAATACATATTATAGAATCGAACTCGAGCTTAACAAACATAAGCCGAGTACATACGCACCCCTGTATTTTTCAAATTTAAAAGTACTCCTGGGCAAAATCTCAATTCTTTTGTGCGATTTTTCAGGAAGTTATTGTGCAATGATTTGCTGATTATCTTTTATATAAAAAAAATAAATTTTTAAACAAGATTAATTGCGATCACGACTCGGACTTTCATGCAAATGCATGTTGTTTTTTGTGGTATATAAAAAGTTTTTATGCATGCATGTTTTCAGTTTAAAAAAAGTTTTAACGCATATTTATGCTCTTATGCAAAAACGATTGTTAAAATTAAAGCATGCATTAAAACCGGTTTTGCCATACAACATACGTACATTAAACCAACTTTAAGTTAGCCAATTGTTTTTGAAAGAAATATAAGCGAAAGAAAATTAAAAGTAAACAAAAACTCTGTACTGTATACGCACTTGGACTCAAACGACAAGCCGAAAGAAGTCCTAACTATTTTCATAAAAATTTTCATACCAATAATTCGAATGAGTTATCAACACTACGAACGCAATGTCAAAAAAAAAGCACTTTGTAAAAATTATTTCCAAAGAAGCCAATAAAATAAAGCTTTTAAAAATATTATTTTATCACTTTAACATTTTATTTATTCACATTACTTAAATTTTTTATTTGTATACAAGATATTCAAAAATATTTTCGAATACTTAAGTTTTGATTATAGATTTATATTCATTATACAAAGTACTCGCACATTTCCAACAGAACAAATGTATGTAGTTGTAAAGCTGAATAATAATAACATGGATTGGTTGGATTTAATCACATCTAAGTCTTAATAAATTTAAAAAAAATTTACAACTATAGCAATTTAACTTTGATTTACAAATACGTAAAACAAACATGGATTGGTTGGATTTAATCACATCTAAGTCTTAATAAATTTAAAAAAAATTTACAACTATAGCAATTTAACTTTGATTTACAAATACGTAAAACAAAAAAGTGACATAGGCTGAAGATATATAATACGAGTACTTGAGGATACTTCTCCAGATTAAGTTGTTTTCTCCACCTACATATGTATCTACATACATATGTATGTATGTATATCATAAAAATCGATATTGTTTTGTATTTCTTTTATAATTTGTTTATCAATTGCTTATGCAATTCGAACACATTGACATTGTTCCAGTTGCCGTTTGAGGTTTTTGAGTGTCGTTTTATGGTTTTGAGATGAAAGGAGACAGCAAGTTTTTAGCCTTACAATAGACTATAATTAAATTACATGCCCATATATGTACATACAAACATATGTACATATTTGTGTTTTTTGCTTTTGGACTAAATAATTGTAAAATTTTTAATGCATACTTAAATCCAAAGTCGAATATCGAAATACATACATACATTTGTACATACATTTGCAATTATAAATTTCCTAATTGGTTAAAGTGGGCTAATTTAAACAAATTTAATAAATTATTGAAAAAATACCACAATGGACCCAATTGGGTTTCAGAGTGGTGGTGCGGTATAGCACCACACTTCCTAACCTAACCTATGTAAAAAAATTTTAGACGGTCTTTCTCAACTATATACAAATGTACGAGTATGTATGTATGTGTACCGTATGTATCAAAAAGACTTGCATATCTATACAGACAGTTGATGAATCAATTTATTTTAATTATTTGTATTTTTCATGTTTCTAATTGTTTTTCATATGACTTGTTTAGGAAGCACTTTTTGCAGAATTATCTAATTCATTATATTTTTATTTATTTGTTAATTATTTTTGGCTTTGAGATGTATTTCGTTGGAAACAATTCCACATGATTGGTTTTTAAGAATCTCAGAATTCTGTATTTAAGTTTTTAGTCAGGAAATCCCGAATTGAGTTCCCGGTATTGCAGAGTCCTGAAACATACATATGACAAAGAAATGTTGGGTATCTTATACTTATGCTTGAGTTGGGTATATTATATTTAACTTTTATGGGCTGACTTTAAGGTAGCTACTACGCGATGCAAGGATTTCATTAATAAAAGTGTATATTTTGTAGAGTAAATTTTATATGTTTGGCTTTTCAATAAGACATACATATATGTACATACATATGTATGTATGTATATTAGAAGTCTTTCTATAAACATATGAAGCTTTTTAATTAATTTCAAAAATCTTTTGGTTGAAGTTTACTGACGAGATTTTGGAGCAGAATCGAAATGCATATAAATATGTAGTACATAATAGAGTAGTTTTTAATAAATTTTTATTTTGTAGAATGGAATTAAAAAAATTTTATTAAAAATGCTCAGTAAATTATTTTACCATATTCAGTTTGGTTTATAATTTAACCATGAATCGACTCGCAAATGTACAACGCTTGCAGATTATTAAATTTAATTACCAAAATTCATGCTCGGTTAAGAAAGTGCATCGTGCACTTCTTCCATTTTATAGTCAGTTTGGGCGACCTTCTGAGGTGAATATTTGGACTATTTGTGAATAAACCCAAATTACATTACTGAGCATTAAACCACCAACACGCATACGTAGAGTGCGGACAGAGGGAAATATCGTAGTTTTATCCGAAAGTATTGTTGTTGATCGTAAATTATCGATTCGGCGCCATTAACAAAAATTAATCCTCTGCTATTTTTTTTTTGCCAAAAAGGGAAGAGCTGGACTTGGCTGACATGTGGTTCCAGCAAGACGGTGTAACATGCCACACACCACGCGAAACAGTGGCCCAATTGAGAGGCAAATTCGGTGACCAGTTTATTTCACGTGTGGAGCCGGTCAATTGGCCGCCTAGATCGTGCGATTTAATGACTTCAGACTATTTTTTTCAGGGGCTATGTTAAGACTAATGTCTATATGGACAAGCCCGCAACGGTTGACGCGATGGAAGACAATATTGAAGAATTTATTCGTGAGATATTTGACCCAGCGTATGAACCATTTTAGGCGTGGCTGCGATCAACGTTATATGAAATCATCTTTAAACATTGAATTATATAGATCGTTCTACCGAATCACATAGAGATTTCATGCATTTCTATAAATTTTATGTGTTTTAAAATCAAATCCGAAAGCTCTTTAAAATCACCCTTTATTATTTATACTATATGAAAACTTTAAACACATTGAGTTAAACCTAAATTAGAGCGTCAAGCGTTGCGTTAGCAGCAGGGTGGTACATATTTTCAGTACATTTAAACGAATAAAATATTATTTGAATGTACTGAAAATGCGTACCCTGCTGCTAACACAACTCATATCATTTCACGAGATATGTACACTTGTTTGTACATACATATATTACCTTTTTATTATGTGTACCCAATATACATAATTATACGAGTAGTACTTTTATAAAAACACAAGCGTTTATTTTGAGTACTATCTTTAAAAAAATTTAAATGGGCATGCGTTACAATGTAATTAATTAGTTGCTTTTCATCCCACTATTTTGTTTGTCATGAATAAAATAAGTGTTAATATAAATATTATTATCTGAAAGTAATTATTTTGCCATCTTATTGTCATTAATAAAAGCAGGTAACAACACCTAGAGCATTTGCCCAAATCTCTTTCGAAGCACGGCAACTGAGCTATAAAATAATATGATATCCCAGGAAATAGAAAATATACTTCCATTAAATAATGATTTTATATGTTATGATATTATTTACAAACATCTAAGTTATGCCTCAAATACGAGTACAATTTTTCTCAAAGTGAAGTCAATAGATTTTCAAACGTGGATTTGAAACAGCTTCGGATAAAAATAAGAAAACTGAAAAACTATTATAAATAAATTGTATATCCCAAACTTGTGAAAATTAGGACGGATTTTGTTGTTTGCGTTACTCCAAATCGGTGCAGAAAGATTTTTTCTAATAAAATACAGGTTTTCCCACCATCAAGCGAAGTAAAGTAAGTAATCTGGATTGATATATTTACATATAAGATACTTTTTATCGTGAAGGTGGTACGGTTTAAACCATTAGGGGGCTGTTCTGTTCTTAAAAGTAGTAAAAATTGCAATTAGGGGCATATTTTTCGTAACAGAATGAAAAATATTCTTAAGAAAAAGTTCTAAGTCTAGTCACCATGGTTATAACTTGTAACCAAAGTTATCAATGTAGAAAGTTGGTATTCTGATAAGTTTTTATCGTAAAAAAACAGTAAAACTATTACCTACAAAAAAGTAGGTAACAAAAATTTGTTTTAAAAATTTGTAATTCATACATTTTGTAATTTCATATTCAAGTTTGCGAAAAAAAAATTGGAAACGACACCTTAGACTCATTTAACATTGGTTAAATCAAATTTATTGCAAAATAAATTGCCGGAATACCGGATGAAATAAAAGTTACAAAAAGGTAACATAAATTCGGTTAGAAATTTATTATTACCAAATTGCCAGAATAAGTCTGTATTATATGTGTGTATGTATGTACATGCATAGATACATATGTAGGTAATATAATGATATTAAATTTACGTTTCCTCTTGCAAATAATAAAATACATAAAAACTTAAAAATTAGTTTTCAAATCACTTATACACATCCGTTTCTAAATGTAAGAAAACTATACCTATATGAATGTATGCACACGTGTACATGTATATATTATTATATATCGTTAGAATAAATGAAAAACTATTTAACTAACAAAAAAATCGTATTTTCAGTTTATTATTTTGTATCGTATCAAAACACATTTTTAACACACTTTTTTAAATTAGATTTTTCGTTTAATTATATACATACATACACACGTATCCATAAATATATGTATGTATATATGTGCATACATATAGTTATGTATTAGTACATATATTCTCCCAAGGTTCCACGGAGGAAAATAGGGCCACATATGTACGTACGTATGTGGTTCTTCAAATATATTTTTTTTTGTTAAATCTCTCTTCTGTTTATTAATTATTGTTCTGTACTATGTATGTATGTATATTTAATTTTATTTTTAAATTTCACTCCGTTGTGAAGCCGCAGGAGTACACACCTTCTGCACAACACTAGAAATAAATTAGAGTCTTGAACCAATAAAAATTTTTAACAATATTGGTAATTGAATATAATAAAAAATAAGCAACCGATAAACTATGTACTATAACGACTAAAGTACGACTGCTTTTCACCAACTGTTACAGATAATATAAAAGACTGTTCTGGATATATGAACAACTAAATGTATGTATGCAAATACATATGTTTGTATGAGTGTATACGGAAACCCATTGTACATTTACTTATTAGATAATGCCAATTCTACAACAAGTACCAGAATGTAAAATTAATAAGGCTTTTTTATTGCTTCGTGGTTCGAAATGTTAAAGAACAGCTGACTAAAATAAAAGAACAGTCGATTAGTAGTAGGTACCACAACTGATATGTACTTAGTAATTGGTTTACATATTTGATTTAAGAATCACACACACAATTTATTTATCTGAAAAAGAAAATTGTTTAACTAAAAAATCAATAAAATTCAAAATAAATTATTTTATCTGCCCACACTCGTGTGGTTAGTTGTGCTCGACGTTTTTCTACAAGTTAAGGGACTGTGCTCGCAAAAATATCAAATACATAAGTATGTATGTACATTGCACATATTTGAAAATTTTCAAATACTTATCATTTAGTATATAAGAACAGTGTGATGCCATCATATGTACATTCAGTCATATTTTCTATATGAGTAGCTTGCAGTCATATGTAATTTCTATGAGAACAGTGTGCTGCCATCATACATTATGAAATTTTTTTCTATATAAGCAGTGTATGTCAACATATATTTAACCATGTTTTCTATATGAACAGTGTGCTGCCGTCATAAAGTGAGGCATAATTTCGATGAGAAGTGTTCTTCCATCACACAGTCGGTCATATTTTCTACATGAGCAGTGTGCTGGCATGATGCAGTCACAAATGTTTTCAATATGAACAGAATGCTTCTATCATACTATCACTCATAAGGCCATGTCAGATAAAACTTTTGCTTCGCGTTGTGTTAAAATCCGCTTTGACATCTAGGCAATTCTAAGCTTTTTGCGTGCTTTGGCAATCAATTTGTATACTTTTCTTAATTTGTTTGAACAAACTCGCATGTAAATAATAAATTTTTATTGAAATTTCGGTAAATTTACAAAAAAAAAACGAGTTAGTGGCATCAGAGTAATTGAATTGTGCATAAACAAAACAGTGAAACAAACATTGAGTGTTATCAACGTTTTCATTGTGTCATGCACATTTTGCTTCACGCTTTATTCCCAAAGTTATAAACGTCACGCAAAGCGTTGAAGTTGTATCTTACACCGTCTATATTCCGAACTTATACAAAGTTACCCAAAAGCATTCCAGACGGCATTGCCATAATAATTTTTGGGAAAACTGAAAATTTAGAAGAATAAAACTGATTTTCAGGTGAAAAAACTGCTCTTATAATATATTTCGCATTAAATTGCACAGGGCAATTCTTTTTTCCGAATCGACTAAAGACGTAAGTGGATCAAAAATTCAGTAAATAAGGTAACTAAAATATTTGCTTCTGTTTCTTAAGATTTTATTTTTATTTGAATGATTTATTTATTAAATATGTACATTTGCTTAGCCAGAATGAAGTATTGTATTTTTCTGTGAATTACTAAAATTTCGCTGAGAGAGTTCTGGAAAAATAGTTATGGCTCAAATTCGCGTTTTATCTCATTGTACAAGAGATCGCACACTTTCATTGAAGAAAGTGTGAAACTTCTTTTTTTTCAATAAGGCAAAGCGAATTAATATTAATGCAGGAAGTGCTACGTCGACTTGAAAACAATAAGACCAAATTCCACAAAGAACACATCAGATAAAGTAAAAATTAATAACTGGAAAATTTATAAAAAAACTTTTTTTAAGCAAAAAACTGCAGAACTGATCTATGCTTTACAAAAGAAACCACTAAAATCATTAAAAACTGCACATTTGGCAACGCTGATTCCATATAACAATGTTTGTGCAATTTTCAGAGCGAATGAGAGAGTAATTTTTTTCATTTCCTGCAGAAAATTTAAAGAACCTTTTCTTTGGGTAAGTTGAGACAATAACTATTTGCAATTCCCAGGCGACGCACAGTGGGTTAGAATAGCATGTTTTCATGGATCAAATCAGGGAAGCTATGTTCGGATAATTTTTCTTTATTTTTCAGTTAATACCATTAAAATAAGTAAAAAAATGTTTTCTAAGTATATTTGAGTATAATTTTATTAAATAATGCCAAATATCAGTGTAGGTATATAGTGCAAGGAGTACATATTAGAACTTAAACATTACATTTTATACACCTTAAAGTTAATCATCAACATCATCATCATCATCATTATAATCATCGTTATCATCATCATCATCGTTATCATCATCATCATCATCATTAGCAGGATCAGCAAGTTCAACATCACTGTTCTTGTTCGGAGCTGCAGGTACAATTAAATCAATTGCCTCCTCTGGCAAGCTTTGAACCTTTTTTGTAGGCAATTTTTGCATGCTTGAAATAATTGGGTCAGAGGTTATCAAAAACATATTAAAAATGTCTTGGTTTTATTTTTCGCGACTGCACTTTCGTGAATGAAACTCCCTATATTTTTTAAAATCTTTATTTCGAGCTTCTTGCGCTTCTTCTGATAACTGCCCAATAGGTAAAATGGCATTTGACACAATTTCGGGTCCGTGAATAAAATACTTGTGCAAAGTGGGAGGCATATTGTACCAAGGATACGTTTCAACAAAAAGTCGTCCTGTATTGTGTGCATATATTTTAAATTTTTCATTATTAATTTCATGGCCACTGGATACAGCAATAAGCAACACGTGCATTTTTTATTAAATTAACATCTATTTTTATTTCGGCAGATTTTTCAGCGTTTTAAAAAAAACGTCTTGCCGTATTCCCATCATTCGTGTTTCCAAAACCAGGTTTGGGTTGGTCAACTATTAATCCCATATTCTCTTTAAATTTTTTCTGAATTTCTTTTTTTGTTTCAGCTACTGTTGTTTTTTCAGAATCAGTCCTAGCCTGCCACTTTTGTAAAGGTATTTTATATGCCACGTGCAAAAGACATTCGAAAAATCTAATCCAGCCATGAAGAATGGAAAGACCAAATCTTAAATTGTCTACATGCACAGGTCTTTGGATCATGGCTTCTATATTATTAAAATCCTTACTTGTAGCGCCACATAAGTAACACTTTTGTGTTGATGTGGTTTCTCTCTTTTTTGTTCACTAATTGACACATATGCGGTTTCTTTGGTAAATTCAATTTTCAAGGGTCTGCAAAATCTAGTTGAAGACGACCGTGGATTTTGCCAAATTACCTTCTCCTCAAACATAAGCCTAAGTGGTACAATTGTGGTTAAAAAACTGATGAATCACTAGCATCAGATCCATGAAAGGCTTGTTTGTATGAGCTATGGCCAGAGCTTCCATCAAAGCCCCATTTTGAATATAATACTACATTCGAGTTCGTAATGCCTAATGAGTCAATAACAGTTTCTTGAAGTTCTATTAGTCGCTCCGCTGTGTGATTAAGAAGACCTTGTAAAGTTACTTCAACGGAGGTCTCGCTTATTTTAAAGCTGGTCGATTCTGGGTAAGTTTTTTGTTTTTCAGTTTGAGTATTGTTGTAGGAGGGAAATATTTGAGGAGCAGCTTGTCTAACAACATTGTATTGATTTCGTGTCAGTTTAGCTTCTACAAAAACAGCCAAAGCTTTTGTATTCGATATTTTCAAGGTGGGAAATGGTTGTTTCAACTTTTTTTTTAAATTTATGCCTTTGCAACACTTTTCATATATGGCTCCCAACACTTTTGATTCCTCGACATAACCTGCGCTTTGTAATTTAACCTGTGAAGCATAAAGTAACTCTGGCAATGATATGGTGTCTCTTAAAATCTTTGTTTTTTTATATTTACTCCAACCACTGGACTCGGTAAAACTAATTTCTTTTCGACCACGTTTTGCAGTCGGGGCGAGAGTAAAACCAATAGAGGATTCCAACCAGATTTTATTTTTAGCAATAAACCTCATTTCCATTCTATGCGCTCTAGTCCACCTAGATTTAAATTCATAAAAGAAAACATCCATTCTTTTATTAAAATCACACATATTATCCTCAGAGCAGTTGGTGCGTTTTTTGATTTCTTCAGCTAAAAATTTCATCTTGTCATTCATTGTTTGAGCGCTTGAATTCATCATAATATCAAATAAGCTTCGACGAGTATAAAAACAACGTTCGAACTTGTTTCTATAAAAAACAAAAAATAATTCTAATACAAAAAAAACCTTTCAAAAATCCCTTTTACCCGATTACAACACGATCATTGTTTGTCAAAACAAAGAATATTATTAAAATAAACAAAAACAAAATATTATTGAAACAAAGAATATTAAGAAACAAAAATAACATCATTAATATACTGAAAAGAAGAGCACAAATAAATGGAAAAAAGTAACATGAAAAACAACAATACACAACAACAGCAGCAGTCGCGAGATCAATGTGATTTTTAGCTAATTTGACTGCTGCAGCACTTGCATTAAACAATGCATAGCTTCTAAAAGGCCCAAAAAGGCGGCGTAAAATTTTGCAATATAATAGAAATTTATGTCTTCTTTAATATAAACTTAAAATTATGGCACGAATATGGACGAATAATAACTATTTATCCATTTAAACTATAAAAATGCTAATTTTTTTGGCATTTCCAATATAAATAACTAAATCTAAAACACTTCCACACACAATTTGACACACAAATGTTAACGAAGTATTTGCAAAATAACCTGAACTTGATGGTTCCATTGAAAAATTGTTAACTTTTGCAATACTTTTTAAAATAAGTAAAATTTTCAACGGGAAAGTTTTCACTTTTTTTCAGCCTTTTTTGCACAAAAATTTCTATAAAGTTTGACTTTGAAGTTTCACTACAAAAACACCAGAGCACTTTTGACATTTATTTTATCGACAAGTGATGTAGAATTTTATATACTCTAACCGGGTACAACAAATTTTGACAATACTTAAAATTTTTTTTAATTAATCCAAGAAAACAGGCTATTCTAACCCTCTGTGCGACGGACGCGACATTCGTATACTTTTAGTTGTAGTAGCTCATTTATATTTTTATGTATAGTTTGAACTACACAGAAAAAAATTATTTGTTAATACAATTAATCTTTTTGTTCTATCAATTAAATAATTAATTTGTTGAAATTTATAATTTTTTCAACATTTATTTTTGTTAGATTTCAAAGTTATTTCAGTTAAAGTTATTGTAATATTAACAATGCAAATTAACAATATTAACAATATTATTTTTATACACAATCCAAACCTCGAAACGATTCTTTGTTTGGCTGCGAAAAACACTAAATGTCTTTGGGCGGAGTTGAACCGGCAGCCTCAGCGATAATAAACTAAGTTGCTTTCCTCTCAGCTAATGAGCAACACTTTATTAGATACACAAATAAAACATTCCGTTGCGATATGATTTAACAAATAATTTTGTTGAGTAATTTAATTGACTATAAATATTTAAATTTGTTGTATTATTAATGATGATTGTTAATTTTAAAATTAAATGTTAACAATTTGTTTTGCTGATCGCATTTCGGAGATATTTTTTTCTGTGTAAAGTGATTTGTGATATCAGTATTTTTTGCTCTAAGCGATTAGATGTAAAAAAATTATCTGCAATCACGTTAGACTTTCTAAATCGTCTGATAATATATGCAGGATAACTTTTATTTCACTATTTTTCATTATTCTACAAGAAATACCAGACACAACACTTCCAAACTTTAACACGGGTCAAATTTGACCCAAGGACCTGTGTAAAATCTTGCACACAATTTTGTTTGGCAAGTTTATACATCCGCAAAAGATATAAAATTAAAAAAAAGTCAGAAAATATCATATAGATCAATCACTAATTTTCTGAAAAAAAAGTTTTTTCCTCAAATGGGTCAAAATTTACCCAAAGACCCTATAAAGGTTAAGTTTGAAAATATAAATCTGCTACCAGGCACCCTGTATATCTACATAGATGTGCAATTATGGTTTTTTGGGTCCCAGCAATTTTGGATAACTTTGTCGTATTCAGAGATTATTTTTTTACTCTCATTAGTTCGAACTTTCACGATATCTTGTGGAACTCACCTACTATATAGACTTTTGTAACTTTAACAATCGACGTATCGTTGGTCACAAGTAGAAAGACCCTGACTCAAATAACTGTTACTTTACAGGAGAAGGTACAAACATAATAATTAACAGTATAACTGCTTGTACAAGTGCTTGTAAAAGCGTTATATTTTACATTACTGCCATAAATTTTTGTGACTAGATGATTTGTGTGCAGTGTATTGCAATCGCTGAGAAACTTCATTTTGTAAAAAATACCTAGGGCCTTTCTAATTGTGACCATCGGTATGTACTAGTAATGCGCGAATAATCGTACTCGCATTCGAATACGAATATTTTTCCAAAAAAAACTAATTAAATAAATGCATAAACTCTAAAAGAAATTTAAACAAATGACTAATACCCGTATTCTAAGCTCTGTGACAAAATAAAAATTATAACAAAATGACAATTTTTTCATTGCTTAAGATATAAAAATTATCATTTGTTATAATTTTGTCATTTGTCACAAAGTTCAGAATAAGGGTGTAAAAATAAATTTTCATGAAATTTTTTATAGAAATTTGTGCTTTGTATCATTTTCAAATGCTATTTAACGACAATCATTAAAATTGTGGGTAGTTTTTATTAACTTTAAAGTACGCAAAGAGGAGTATGAAGTCCTTTTTTAGGGTTCCGTTCACCAAAGGTGAAAAATGGAACCCTATTGCTTTCGCTACGCTGTCCGTCTGTCCGTCTGTCCGTCACACGGTATTTTCTCAGGAACCGTAAGAGCTACGGACCTGAAATTTGGACAGAGTACGTAGAACCTTGGCCACTACAACAACAAATACATGAGATTTAGAAATTAAAGGGTGCTCCAAAACGAGCGACGAAAAATGTTAAAATCTCATGTAATATACATACAATTGTATGTAGATATGCATATTGACACTTGAAATTTGTAAAATTAGTGTATTTTTATATAGACTACAACAATAAACATTAAAATATTAAAAAATTTAAATTAAAGGGTGGTCCATCAGTTAATGCAATTTTGACTGTGTAATTTTGAGAAATTGGAAACCGTAAGAGTTAAACTCTTGAAATTTTCAAAAACGGTAAAACTAAAAAATCCGAAAATTATAAAATCGCCAAACCGAAAAAAATCGCCAAACCGAAAAAAATCGCCAAAACCTGAAAAAAATCGCCAAAAATTTAAAAAAAATCGCCAAATCGAAAAAAATCGAGAAAATTAAAAAAAAATTCTAGCACTAAAATAAATCGCCAAATTCGAAAAAATCGTTTAAATGAAAAAAAGTCGCCAATATGAAAAAAACGCCAAAAACCGAAAAAATCGCCAAAACGCGAAAAATGCGCCAAAACCAAAATAATTGTTTATGTGAAAAAAAATCGCCAAAATGAAAAAAAAATCTCCAAAAATTAAAAAAAAATCGCCAAATTTAAAAAAAAAATCGCTAAAACGAAAAAAATCGCCAAAATTTAAAATAAACGCCAAAAACCGAAAAAAGTCTTCAAAACGAAAAAAAAGTGTCAAAACTAAAAAAAATCGCCAAAACCAAAAAAAAAAATCACCTATATGAAAAAACGCCAAAATTAAAAAAATCGCCAAAATAAAAAAATCGCCAAAATAAAAAAAACGCCCCAAAATAATAAAAATTCCCAAAATTAAAAAAACTTCAAAAGCCAAAAAAAAACTGCCAAACCGTGAAAAAAAGTGCCAAAACTCAGAAAGCGCCAATAAATTCAAAAAACCCCCAAACTAAAAAAAACGCTTAAAACCGAAAAAACCCAAAAACGAAAAAATGCCAAAACTATAGTTTATATTGTTCGTATTGAATTACATATCTCGTGCCCGTACGGAACCCTTCGTGCGCGGGTCAAAGTCGCACTTCACTGAATTTATTAAATATTATTTAATGACGACGATTAAAATTTTGGGTATTTTTTATTAGCTTTAAAGTACGCCAAGAGGAGTATGAAGCTCTTTTTTATAACAATTTTTTAATATTTCATTATACATATAATATTCGTATTAGCGAAAATCGTTTCAAATATTCGTACTCATATTCGTGAATATCGTTTGAAATATTCGTTTTCGCGAATATCAAAAATTGACATTCGTTGAATCACTAGTATGTACGTACGTATGCACATACATATATACATATATATGTAATCTATGTACGTATATACATACATATGTATGTACATATATATATACATACTAGTGATTTAACGAATGTCAAACTTTTATATTCGCAAATACGAATACGAATGTGTATTATATTTGAAACTTATAGCCATTAAATTGGGGTTATGCTTGCGCCTGCAAAATGAAATATGAAAAAAAATTTAGAATAAATTCAGTGAAGTGCGACTTTGACCCACGCACGAAGGGTTCCGTACGGGCACGAGATATGTATTTCAATACGAACAATATAAACTATAGTTTTGGGATTTTTTTCGTTTTTGGGTTTTTTTAGTTTAAAGTTTTTTTTAGTTTGGGGTTTTTTTTAATTTATTGGCGCTTTCTGAGTTTTTTTAATTTTGACAATTTTTATTATTTTGGCGTATTTTTTATTTTGGCGATTTTTTTATTTTGGCGATTTTTTTTAATTTTGGCGTTTTTTTCATATAGGTGATTTTTTTTTGGTTTGGGCGATTTTTTTAAGTTTTGGCACTTTTTTTTGTTTTGAGGATTTTTTCGGTTTTTGGCGTTTATTTTAAATTTTGGCGATTTTTTTCGTTTTGGCGATTTTTTTTTAAATTTGGCGATTTTTTTTAATTTTGGCGATTTTTTTTCATTTTGGCCTTTTTTTCACATAAACAATTATTTTGGTTTTGGCGCATTTTTCGCGTTTTGGCGATTTTTTTCGGTTTTTGGCGTTTTTTTCATATTGGCGATTTTATAATTTTCGGATTTTTTAGTTTTACCGTTTTTGAAAATTTCAAGAGTTTACCTCTTACGGTCTCCAAGATATAGCAAGTTGTCAAAATTACATAGTCGAAATTGCATTAACTGATGGACCACCCTTTAATTTAAATTTTTTAATATTTTAATGTTTATTGTTGTAGTCTATATAAAAATACACTAATTTTACAAATTTCAAGTGTCAATATACATATGTACATACAATTGTATGTATATTACATGAGATTTTAAAATTTTTCGTCGCTCGTTTTGGAGCACCCTTTAATTTCTAATTCTCATGTATTTGTTGTTGTAGTGGCCAAGGTTCTACATACTCTGTCCAAATTTCAGGTCCGTAGCTCTTACGGTTCCTGAGAAAATACCGTGTGACAGACGGACAGCATAGCGAAAACAATAGGGTTCATTTTTTCACCTTTGGTGTACGGAACCCTAAAAAGAGCTTCATACTCCTGTTGGCGTACTTTAAAGCTAAAAAAAAATACCCAAAATTTTAATCGTCGTCATTAAATAATATTTAAAAATGATAAAAAGCACAAATTTCTATAAAAAATTAATGTATTTGTACAAACTAAAATTTTTAGTCATTTACATATTTAAATTTCGTTTAGGATTTATGCATTTATTTATTTAATTTCTTTGGAAAAATATTCGTATTTGTATTCGCATCAGTAGTATATACTGTAGAATATTTAGACAAGTCATGTATGTAAATTATATTTTATTTAAAAAAAACACAAATTTTCAATCGTATGTAAACTTTCGTAACGTGGTAGTATGTACATTAGGGTGGAGCGATATTTTTTTTTTGAGCAAGCGCTTTTTAATACCTGCAAAAAGTTGCTCTTTTAACTCTTAAATATACACACAAAATTTCACTTCGCATATGATATATATAGAGGTGCCCCGAGCATCGTTAAGTTTGGCAATATTCTTGAATTTAGTTAAAAAATTACATATATTTAAGAGGGAGTGATTTTTTTTATATTTAGCAATCGCTTTTTAATACCTGTAAAAAATTGTTCTGTTATCTCCCAAATATACACAGCAAAAGTTCATTTGGCAAATGATATATATAGAGGTGCCCCCAACATAATTAAATTTGGGAAAATTCTTTAATTTAGTAAAAAAAATCAGATATATTTTCTGCATTCACAAGACATTATGAGCATTGTCCTGCAAGTATACGATAAAAAGGTTAATATTGAAACGTACCTGTTGAAACGCGGATTTGTGGGACATTGCGGAGGTGATTTCACAAATCTTTTCAAACGATATTCGAACGTTATCAGTCAACACGCGCGCGAGCGTTTTCTTTTGTGAGACCCTTTGATTTTTACGGCTGAAATCAAGAAATAAGACTTATGTAAGTAGTATTTTTAATTTCCTCTCAAGTAATTATTGTAACATTTTAGCGCATATATTTCTCTTTACAGCAGTAAAATGTCTCAAGTCAAAACACGACAAATGAAGACCTGTCCTGTTTTCGGTTTACCAGAGAGGCTACCAGTATCACAATTACCAACTTATTATGACGTTATGAAAAATTACCTCTTCATTAAATATGAAATAAAGCCCAATAAAACAGCAAAAGAGCCGACCGTTCGTGATATATCTGAAAAATTGGGTCAGGAATTTTTAGAAATGTGGCAAAAGGCATCGCTACCACCTGTCAGTCTTGAGAGAATACTACAACTTATTCGTTCCTACCATGACAAATATAGGTGCTTAATGAAACCTTATCAAGGCCGTCAAACAAACAAAAATTACCAAGAAAAGATTAAAAGATTTATAGCAGAGTCACACAGATAATTTGATATTTGCAGTTGCAAATGCATACTTACCCAAAATTGTACGTGTTTAAAAGACAGACGTGTTCCAAAGGAAGAAATACATTTTTTAATTGATCAAAGAACAACAAGAAAAATGATGATAGGCGGTGTAGATGTGGTCGCAACTTTAAAAAATAAAATAAAAACAAGAAAGAAAAGAAAAAACTTTGATGCGTAACGGAGATATAACTGATTTTGACAAGCCGTGTTCTTCTGGTTCTTTACCTGATGACTTAACAACCGAAAGGAATAGTTCAAGCGATAGCGTCGCTTCTAGCTTTCATCTTGAAACGTCAAAGCAATTAGTGGCGCCGCCACAAAAAAAAGAGAACAAATTTACCATCATTAGCCCTTGCGTGTGATCGTACTGGTGTCTCTGACAGAGCCGCTGCCATTATAGCTTCATCTGTGTTAAAAGATGTTGGCATTATTTCATCAACCGATCCAAGTGGTGTCATTGATCGTTCAAAGTTGCGCCGTGAAAGAACAAAAGTCAGAGCAGCTTTACAGGATGCAGATACAACTTTGATTAGTATCCAGAAGAATGATAAATTTTACAGAAAACGAGTACTAGAAAACCATTATGTGATTTTATCAGAGCCAGGAAGTGACTATTTCGGGCATGTAACGTGTGAGTTTGGAAATGCTAAAGGTATTAAAAATGCTATAATAACTTACTTGAAATCCAAATCGGTGAATCTCAGTGAAATAATTGTTGTTGGATGCGATGGAACAGTAGTAAATACAGGTTTTAAAGCTGGTATTATTCGTTTGATCGAAGAAGAACTCAATAAACCATTGCAGTGGTTTATCTGCCAGATGCATTCCAATAAATTACCACTACGACATCTATTGTTACATTTGGACGGAAAAACTAGAGGGCCTAAATGCTTTTCAGGTGCCATCGGATCTCAATTACAAAAATGTGAAACAATGGCAATAGTCGAATTGACCGTCATTCCTACAATATTACCTGAAATTACAAGGAGTGATTTGAGTAGCGACCAAAAGTATCTTTACGATATTATGACCGCTATTAGCACTGGCGTTTTTTCTTCAGATTTAGCTAATATTGAACCTGGCTCTCTCAACCATTCTAGATGGCTTACAACAGGAAATAGAATTCTAAGGTTATATGCAGCTAAACAGGATCCCGAGGAAAAATTAGTGATATTAGCCACGTATGTAATGAGAGTTTATGGTCCGATGTGGTTTACAATAAAATGTAATCCCTCGTGTATAAACGGAGCTAAACACTTGTGGAAAACAATTAATCTGAGTCGCTATTTGAACGCCGATTTGAAGAAGGTCATTGACAAAGTAATCCAACGAAATGGATATTTCGGTCACCCAGAAAATTTTCTTATTGCTATGCTTGGAGATGACAGAGAAATCATACGAGGTCTGGCATATCGACGAATTTTAAAAGCAAGAACTAAGAAAACTGCAGAACTTCGAACGTTTAAAGTGCCTTCATTTAATTTCGATGCTGAAGATTATACCAACATTATGACGTGGGGAGACTGTGAGATAACTGAGCCACCTCTGACTTTAGATATATCTGATGAAGACTTGAAAGCCACTGTTAAAAGCGGTCTCGCCACATATCAAAAAATTAAAGATTTTCCCTGCCACACTCAAGCCGTAGAGCGCTGTATCAAAGTAGTAACAGAAGCTTCAAGTGCAGTTTGCGGAAAAAATAAACGAGACGGTTTCATTAGGGCAAGACTACTATCGCGCAAACAAATGCCTACTTTTGATACAAAAAAACAATTTAATATTTAATTACTGTATTTCTCAATAATTATCTAGGTTACCATAATTACTTTTATCTTGTTTCTTTAAATCTATATGAAAATATGTAACGTCTATAATATAAAATAAGTAACTAAAAAAACACCCTTTTAGTTATTGGATTCCTAAGTTATTGTTATGTATTTCACTTTATATTAATAATAAACCAAAGTTTATAACATATCTGATAGTGTGAGGAGAATATGAAAAATAGGGAACTTTTCCTAATTTTCAATTGTGTTGGTGCACCTCAAAACATCGAGACAAGTAAGTAATTTTTCGTACGTTTAAAGGCAGAATTAGTTTGTACGTGCTGTTCTCTTATGAATCAGCTGTTTAGTTTCTGTTTAGTTAAAAATTTGTATGTGTGGTTAGTTTTTCCTCTTTCGTTCTGTTCTGTTGCGAACAGATCTGTAGAAAATAGATTTCAACGTTAAGTGACAGCCAGAAGTGTGTATGTATTAGTGTGTTGTGATACTTGGTGTACAAGTGTTATCAATTCTATATGTTGCCAGCTAATTTTTTTCACGGAAAAAGTAATTGCAAAATATTTGTTGAAATAAGTTTTTCAATCGTATTAGTTTTTGTTTTTATTGTTTTCAATTGTGAAAATTATTGTCATTCTAAAAAATTATTTGAACTAAATAAACGTTACTTTTATTTTAATTACTTATTTAATAAAAACTTTCCGTGTCTTTATTTGTGTATATTACAAGAGGTTATGGGCGATAGTAAAGATATACACGGAATTCCTCAATTTAAAGGCGAGGGATTCGACGACTGGCAGTTTCGGGTGAAAACTCATCTGGATTCGCTCAACTTATTGGATGTTCTAACCGGCAGTCCCCCAGTTGAAGCAACTGCCTTAGTAGAGTTTTCTAAGGACAGGAAAGCAAAAGACAGAATCGTAAGTTTTGTTCATTCGGATTGTTTAAGCTTCATACGGGAAAAAGAAACTGCTTTTGAGATGTGGACTAGTTTGCAAGCCGCCTTTGCTAAGCAATCTGTTGTGAATCAACTGCTTTTAAGAAAGAAACTGGTTAAGCTAAGGATGAACGATGGAGATTCAATTGTATCTCATGTATTGGCTTTTGAAAACCTAATTCGTCAACTAAAATTGTCTGGATCTAAGATGGAAGACTCTGATGTGTTAGCACAGCTATTTCTAACACTTCCAGAGAAATACGACCCTCTCGTTACAGCTCTTCAAAATGTAGAGGATGGCAAATTAGATTTAAATTTGGTGAAAGAGCGCTTGATTTCAGAAGAAGCAAAGTTCTCTGACCGTAATAGTGAAATGACTGAAGAAAAATTGGCATTTTCAAGTAAAAAGTTCCATAAAAGGAAATTTAAAGGAAAATGCTACAAATGTAATAAATTTGGTCATCAAGCAAAAAATTGTTGGCAGGGTGAAGCAAAAGTGGCAAATACTAAGGGAGTATCCTTCATGGTAAAAAGAAAAATTGATGATAAACGGTATGTTGATAATAAAATTAGTTTTAAATTAGACTCTGGTGCAAGTGACCACTTAGCAAATCAGAAAACATATTTTTCCTTAATTAAAAAGCTAAAAACCCCGGTGGAAATAAATGTTGCTAAAAATGATGAATCAATATTTGCAAATTATATTGGAGATATAAATGGTATTAGTAACAAAGGTATTGAAGTTACAATAAAAGATGTTTTATATACTCCTGACTTAAGAGATAATTTGATATCTGTGCGGGATATCTGGTCTTTCAGTAAATTTTTTAAATAAAAAAGCTGTAATATTAAAAGGTAAAGTAGAAATCGCAACGGCCCATCTTATTGGTAACTTGTATGAATTACAATTAAATTGCGGAACAAGTTATGCTTTATCGTGCAGTCAAAATGAAGAGGAATTGTGGCATAAGCGGCTGGGGCATATTGGAATTTCTGGATTCGAGAAGCTTAAGAAATTAGGATTAATAAATAGTAAACTTAAAACAAATCAGCTTGGCTTTTGTGATGTGTGTATGGAATCCAAGTTTAGTCGAAATACTTTTGATGGTAAAAGACCAAGAGCTTCGAGAGTTATTCAAAGAATTCACTCTGATGTATGCGGTCCAATCACACCTACGGCTTGGAATGGTTCAAACTATATTGTAACATTCATTGATGATTTCACACATTTCGCAATGATCTTTTGTATCAAAAAGAAATCCGAAGTTTTCCAAAAAATTTAAGAATATGAGGCTTTGGTAAGTGCAATGTTTCCTGAATCTAAAATATCAACACTTACCATTGACCAAGGAAGAGAATACATGTCATTTGAGCAAATACATTGGTACAAGTCCAAAGGTATTCAAGTAGAAACTACCGTTGCTTATACTCCACAACAAAACGGGGTATCAGAAAGATTCAACAGAACAGTTTTTGATAAGGTAAGATCAATGTTATCAGAATCTGGAGTTCCAAGATATCTATGGAATGAAGCTGCCTTATCTGCGGTGTATATTATTAATAGATGTCCTACTAGAGCAATTGATCAAGATGCAACTCCAGCCGAGTTATGGTATCGTAACAAAATGAACCTTCAAAAAATAAGAATATTTGGATGTAAAGCTTATTGTTGGGTGCCTAATACAAAGAGAAAGAAACTTGATTCAAAAGGAAAGAAAATGGTAATGATTGGTTACGCTCCAAATGGCTTTCGTTTATGGGATATGGAAAACCGTAAAGTAGTTTTAGCTCGTGATGTGAAATTTGAGGAAATTTGCTATCCTTTCAAATCTATCATAAAACCCTTAAAAAATCAAAATATAATTATACGAAACAGCCACGAGCAAGAGGGGGAAGAAGATGAATATAATGCTGTGTCTGATTCCAATCATAATTTTGATGTTTCCACTTCAATTGAATCTACACCAGTACTTGGCCCAACTGAAGATGAGAGTATATCACCTACTCCATCTCTTGGTTCTGATGTTGGGGATATAACAAATGATGAAACTGACGAAGAAATATCTGAAGAAGTATCGCTTTGGGAAAATGAATCACGCAGAAGTGGAAGAATTAGAAAATTACCAGGCAAACTTTTGGATTATATAACTGGTTTCAATACTGAAGTGATTAAAAATCAAGTACCTCAAACATATGCAGACATTTTTAATAGAGAAGACTCAAAGCAGTGGAAAATTGCTATTAAAGATGAATTGAATTCAATGAAGGTGAATCATGTTTGGGATGAAGTTAAAGTTCCATCTAATGTCAAGTTGCTAAAATCGAAATGGGTATTTCGAATAAAAGAGGATCATAATGGAAACTTTACAAAATATAAAGCACGATTGGTTGTAAAAGGTTTTCTTCAAAATTATGGTACAGACTACTGGCAGACATATGCTCCTGTTGCGAAATTAAGCACAATAAGAATCGTCCTTGCTGTTGGGCTTCATCATGGTTACAAATTTCATCAACTAGATGTTAAAACGGCATTCCTACATGGAGAATTAAAGGAAACTCTTTACATGGCCCTGCCGGAAGGTGTAAAAGGAAATAATGAAGTATGTTGCAAATTAGTGAAATCACTTTATGGTTTAAAACAAGCTCCTAAATGCTGGAATGACAAATTTAACAACTTCATTGAATCGTTAGGGTTCACAAGATCAAAACATGATTACTGCCTGTATGTTAAAGTTGACAAATATAAAACTGATATATTCCACCTTATTGTGGTTGGCGTATTTCGACTCTTACTACGACGGTTTTGTAATAGATTAACGAACGACACAACATTTGTTCTTTAATCTAGGGCGAAACTGTCGTAGTCGAAGTTGAAATACGCCAACCACGATAAGGCCCATTGTTTTTAATTTTGTATGTTGATGATCTGCTTATTGTTGGAAGTAAAATCGGAAGCATAAGCAAGTTAAAAGATGACCTGAAAAGAAGATTTGAAATGTCCGATTGTGGTGATTTAAAATACTTCCTAGGGATGAAAATAACATTCAGCGATGAAAGCTTATGTATATCACAAGAATCGAGTATTAACAAGATATTGAATAAATTTGGAATGTTTGAGTGCAATGTAGTAAAGACTCCAATGGAAAAAGGATTACAGATGGAAATTAATAGAACCAGCCAAGCTACAAATCAGCCGTATCGTGAACTTTTAGGTAGCTTGATGTACATTATGTTGTGTTCTAGACCAGATATATGTTACCACGTCGGATATCTAGGCAGGTTTCAACAAAATCCAAATGACACACATTGGCAACACTTGAAGAGAGTTCTGAGGTATATTAAAGGAACTTCGTCTATGAAACTAAATTTTTCAAAAAACAACAATGAACCAATAATTGGATATGCAGACGCAGATTGGGCCTCCAGCATATCAGATAGAAAGTCAGTAAGTGGGTACGTATTTAAAGTATATGGCTGTACAATTTCTTGGTGCAGTAAAAAGCAAACAACAGTAGCTACATCATCGTCTGAAGCTGAATATATAGCTCTCAGTTTAGCGACAACGGAAGCAATTTGGCTTAGAGGAATAATGACAGATCTCAAAGAAGTAGACGGCAAGTATCAAATAAAAATTTTTGAAGATAACAGAGGTTGCATAGGAATGGCAACAAATCTTGAAACTAAACATGTAAAGCATATCGATATAAAACATCATTTTATTCGAGACAATATAGCCAGTGGAATAATCAGTGTTGAATCAATACCTTCTGAGATGCAGTTGGCAGATATTTTTACAAAATCAACAGATTCCTGTCGTTTTAATAAACTACGGGATCAACTTGGGCTAATCGATTGAGAGGGGGTGTTGAAATAAGTTTTTCAATCGTATTAGTTTTTGTTTTTATTGTTTTCAATTGTGAAAATTATTGTCATTCTAAAAAATTATTTGAACTAAATAAACGTTACTTTTATTTTAATTACTTATTTAATAAAAACTTTCCGTGTCTTTATTTGTGTATATTACAAGAATATTTTATACGGAAAAGAAAGGCACAGAACAGCAACAGAAAGTGAAGACTAATGAAACCTTAATTTACTCACTGAAAGGCAACTTTTTATAGCTATTGCGTTGAAAAAAAAACAAAGAAATTTTTTTTTCATACATTATCACTCCACCCTAATGTACATAGTTCAGCAATGAAACAAAGTTGAATTTTTTCGTTTTTTTATTGATTTCGTAGAAATAACATAATATTAATATTAACATATTTAGTTATACATTTTTAATGTATACTCGTACTGTTACAGTTTTGTTAATTATAAAAATATTTTACACAAATTTATACATTCACTTTTTGATCTATTGTAATTCAACGTACTTACAGTTATTATTATTAAATTTAAATAATTCTATATACATATACATACATATTTATGTATGTGTGTGTAGATGTAGATCGGAAACATTGAACATAAATTACATTTATAGCATTTATAGACATTAAATCAAGCAATTAGATTGGTAGAAACATATGTATGTAGATGAACAGCAACGCAAACATTCCCTGCAAAGAACTACACATTAGCATCAGAACTACTTGCCATATAATGACTTAATTTTCCGATTACCAAATTTCACAACTCGCTTACAAATCACATTACGTAAAAAGATTACATAAACAAATTGCCAAATAAAAAAAGTAAGTACTTCTCAAGAATCGATTATTTCAGTCTCACGCCTTGTTAAAATAATTAAGTTGGTAATCCAGTAGGGGAGAGCTTCCACTAAAAATGCTTAATTCCAAACCAGATTACGTTTTCTGAAATTTTTTGCTGGATTGTAAGTATTCGTAGTTACGCTTAGACCTTTGTTTGAATACATCTCAGCAAATTTTATATAAAAATAATATGCATATGTACATATGTACATAAATATACACACGGAAGTGTATATAAACGAATAAAAGAAATACATATCCTCTTTTTGTGTATATAATTCTAGTGTACGTGTATATGAAACTGAACTCCTAAACGGATGGACCGATTTGAATGAATTTGTTTGTATGGGTTTGGGTGGCACCCTGGATGGTTTAGATTCACAAATCAGCCCGGCAGATGGCGCTGCAGTCGGTATCTGTTATTTATATATACTGCAACTAAACGGCTGGATCAACTTGAATGAATTTTTTTATATGGATTCAAGTGGGGGCATAAGATAACGTTTGCGGCGCTCAGCTAGTGTATATACATATAATCATATGTGCATAAGTATGTATATGTAAGTACATATATGCACTGTCAAAAGTTTTACAATACATTATACAACTTATGCATGTACATTAGGGTTATATTTTTTTGGAGGTCATTCTCCCAAGGGCCTATCCTACGGGCAATATTGTTTTGATAATAAAACATTTTTTAGTTCAATTCGGTAAAAAAACTTCACGCACCAAAAGAGATTTCTAAAATGCATTCATTTTATTTTTAATTTCTTAAATAACTTTTTTATACATAGTATATATAGTGTATGTATGTATAACTAAAAATTATATGCGAAAATTACAAAAAAAAATATTTGAACATAAATATTATATACAGGAATGTTCTGAAAATCATATTTTTCAAAACACATGTGATTTTAAATGTAACAATGGTCCTGCAGACGTTTTTAAAGTCATATACGATAAATTTCTTTCTGAAATGATATCTGATGCTCTATACAATAATAAAGATTAAAAAGACGTGTGAAAAATATATGCAAGACCATTATTATTTTTTTGGAAAAATGTTTTTTTTTATTTTTATTAAAAGCATTATCTCGTTTGGTGCGTGAACTTTTTTAACTATCGCGAAAAATTAAAAATTCACTTCTTAATATTTTTCTATGACCTAAACGATTTTACCTTGGGAGGTATGATATATGCAAAAAAATGCAAAAAGTTATGCCCTAATGTACATAGTATGTACATATGTAGATTATATTAGAAATTATCTCTGAAATCAAAGTTTAATAAAAATTTAGTCATACGAAAATACGAGTAAAAACTCTGATTTCTAAGGTCACACCACCCATTTTGAGCAGAAATCAAATGTAATAGAAATGTATTTATTTGCTGATAGAAAGGTATTAATTATCTATTCGAATCATCAAATTTTAAGCAATTTGGCATCGATTTGTAGTTGCATATTTGCCCATATTTTGGTGGTAACTTCATATTTTGTATTTAAATAATTAATGTTACATCTTAACCCCTTATGCAAAAATAATAATTCGAGCTTGAAATGTATGTTAAAGCTTCCATACAAATTTTGACTAAAGCACACTTGAAGAACATATTAATTTTTTTTGCACAAGGGTGTTATTACTCCGTAAGACCGAAATAAATAAATATATATATATTCATGAGCGTAAAAAATTTAAGTTTTTTATTTTTTTTAAATAACTTTCAAAATTATGTTGCAATAAATTTAATGTTATTGCTATTATTTCTTTATTTTATCTTAAGAAAATGCCATTTCTGATTATAAAAAAAATTTTGCTGTCGACAAAAGAAATTAAACGTAAAAATTGACGTATTAAAATTAAGTGGTTCTAATCATCTGATGGGGAGTGATGTATCTACATATGTATAAATGTTTTAAATATTTGGTTTTGCTATTGTGAGCACAGGTTCTTTCTTTTATTATATCCGTATCAGTTGCGGATTTACGCTTGTTTGATATGCCGCCCTTTTTGATTATACAGGGTGTCTGGTGGCAAATTTATGTTTTTAAATACTATTATTTCAAAAAGTAATAAACGGTGTGGAAAGAGGATGGCGCCGTTGAAATTATCGATTGTGCGGATTTTTAGTCACGGTGTCGCAGTAGTCGAGTGAGCATCGAGCGTTCGCTGTGGAGACATGTTTTAAGAGTAATGATTCTTACGTAAGTGCTCGTCGACAATTTTCTTCAAGGTTCGGTATTCGGCGAATACTTGATGGACCGAGTGTAAATTTAATTCGTTAGTGGATGCAGAGATTCCGCGCAACTACTTCAGCTATGAACGTCCCACGGCCAGACCCAGCCGATCTGCAAGGACTCCCGAAAACATTGAACTGGTTGAAACCAGTTTACGTAAAAATCCGCGACTTTCAATACGGAAAAGAGCAGCTTCACTGGGACTTCCAAGAGAGATTATTCATGAAATTTTAAAAAAGGATCTGAAGATCCATCCTTCTAAAATTCGAATCGTTCAAGAACTGAAAGAAAGTGACTGATTTAAGTAAAAATGTTTTAGACTTTTGCACTAAATCCCATTTTTTCTGGAGCGACGAGGCTTATTTTCACTTAAACGGCCACGTCAATAAGCGAAACTGTCGTTACTGGTCTCCAAGAACACGCAACCCTCGATTGAAACATCAAAAACCATTGCATTGCCCTAGGGTCACTGTTTGGTGGACCGTTTTTTTCGACAATTCTCGAGGCCAGGGGGTCAATTCTCGTCAAAATTAAAAATTTACAAAGAAATGCAATTACAATATGTTTTACTAATAGTTTTTATTATTTGCTTTAGCATTGCAAAAATTTAAAATAATTATAGTGAATTATTTGCTTTTAACACCTGACAAAGCGTTTAAAGGGTGAATTGTGTGGATGTATGGAAATATAACTTCAAAAGATGATTAGATGGGGATTGTTCTTAGATATTTTTGCAGAAAACTGGTGCAAACATTCTCGTCATTCCTTTTCTAGCAGTGCTCTCTCGTAACTGCATTTCTGTGACCTGTAGTAGGTCGCAAATGCTGCCTGATTTAGAGATACATAGTTTCTTATTGTATTCTTTGAATCTTTTTATCAAATTTTTTGAAGCATCTCCTGTGTCATGGGTTTTTTATTTTCATCTACGACCATTATTATGTAATCATCTGAAATAAATATCTTGTTTTGTATATTGAAATCATTATCGTTTGGAAGGTCAAAATCATCCCTTAATTAGTCAATAATCAAATAATAAAAAACAATACATTCATTTCCTTGTAAGTTTGCTCTTACTTTCTCGAAATACTTTTTTTCACTTGGAAATTTTCTATGTAAAATAAATTTTCATATGAAAAGTTTTTGATAATTATTTTCATTGATACACAAAACAAGAATCACCATGCTTTTGAAAAACTTTTGTTCCGTTCCAATAGTTTTCAAATGAAAAAATATTGACATTACTTTTCATTGTTTCATTGAATGAGAATTAAAACTACTATGAAAAGACGAAAAAGCTTTTCATTTCAACAATGAAGAATCTGCGATTTCATTCATCGTAATCTTCTCAAACTTTTTTTCAACAGGATGGGGCGACTGCACACACAGCCACAGCTTCTATGAATTTACTCCGGGAAAATTTTTCCAAAAAACTGATCAGTCGCTTTGGGGACATCCCATGGCCACCGAGGTCGCCCGATCTAATATAATATTCATATGTACATAAGGGTTATAACTTTTTGCATTTTTGTTATGGGGCTTTATAATGACAATCCCCAATCTCTTGTGTCCTTAAAAAATATTCGTCGAGAAATCATCTTAATTGAAATTTACTGTGGCGTGTGGTTTTGAACAGTGTGTTCAAATCGACGGAAGACATCTGGATGGCATACTCTTTAAAAAATAAAATCCTATCGTTCAATGCTCTTAATAAAACGTTGTGTCAATTATTACGTTTTTTATTTAAGTTTCAAAATATAAATCTGCTACGAGACACCTTCTACATACATACATATCGAGCGTTATTTTCGATTTTATTGTAAGCGACATGTTATCGAAAATTTACTTTTTGATTGACATTAAAATTTTATGGGCCTATCCATAGTTTAGAGTTATCAAAATGCTAAAATTATTGATAACTTTTACGATACAGGCTGTACAATTTTATCTTAAGCGGCAATTTACGTACATAAACAAATTTGAGTATTTTATAAAAACCTCCTGAAAAAATTTATTTTGGACACTTACGATAAAATCGAAAATAAAGCTCGATACGTACATATATGTATGTATGTATGTGAAGTGCCATCTAAATAAACATACGTATAATTAGTAATAAAGCCGCCACTGAATATTTTGAATAAATGTGTTATTATAATTTAATTATACTCGCGTATTTATTAAATCAGCACCTGGATACTGTAAAGTTTTGCGAACCGAAAATCGTAATATTTATCGACATATTTATTCGCTAGCGGTAGCGATAATAAGATTCCGTAATTTCTTTTTAGGATATTCTAATTCTTACTCATCATTTAATTAAATATTATGTGGTATCTCTATAGAAAATGTGAAAATAAGAGAAAATCATAAAGAATAATAAAGAAAAACTCGATGAATTTGATCTTGTAATTTAATTTTTTTCTCCAACCGACGAATATCGTTAAAATATGTTACTGAATAGCAAAGTCGATAAATTTTCGTTATATTTATTATAGCGGTACGATTATCGTAATAAAAGTTAATTAAAAATTGTTGAATTTATTTTTTGTACCTAGTTATGATATTTTTTTAAGATGTCTGGTGGCATTTTGTATAATATTTCCAATCAAGAAAGCCTAATCCTTTATGATGTGCATGTATTATATAATTCGAGTGTACTTATGTAATTCGAGTGCACCTTAACAAATTAATCCTTGTTATAATTATTTTTTTACTTAAATTTCGATAAAAATACTACCTACTCGTATTATGTACTTTCAAACTTCATTCGTATTTACAAATTTATTAATTTCTTTGTTCTTTCTTTGTTTTATGTTCTTAAATTGGGCCTTGTAACTATTTTCGATTATTTTTCAAAAACAAAATAAAATTGTATACGTTCATACTTACATACATACATGTTCGTACATATTTTTATATTCAGCGTTTAAATATAATTTCTAAGATGAGTTTTATTTATATATCCTGGTTGTTTCTAATGCACTTAAAAATGTACTTTATGGATTTTGTTTTAAATTGTATTTTTTAAATTCCTTTACTTAATGACTAAAGGCTATTTTGTGTATTTTTCAATATTGGATTTGCTTAGCAAAATTATAAATATGTATTAATGTATGACTTATGCCCGTTATATCTACAAACAGGTAATTTACCTAAGGTTTTTAACTACGGGTTTGCCTTATAAAATTCAACTTACACAATAGATATATGTACACTAATACATATATGCATGTATGTCTATGGCTAGAAATAACGGGCATTATGTATGTATATACATATATTTCGTGTCCTTTTCTCGTATTATATAGTGTAATTTTTTTATAGTGAAGAAAGTATCTGTAACATTTTCATAATAATTTTTTTTAGTTATACATACTATTTTTATTTTTTTTTATGCTTTTACTGAGGTTTATGGTTATAGAAAATATTTTATTTTAAGACGCGATATTACGCTCCATTCGATTTTTTATTTCAATAAGAACAAGCCTCGTGTTTTTAACTTTTTTGAAAAGTATTAAATTTATTTAAAATTTATTCTATTTTTTTCTTTTTTAACTTTATATATAAATGCAGATATTTACACATTCTTAAGATGAACTTTGAGTCCTAAAAAATACTTATGTATTTTATATATTTACTCGTGTTACATTATTAATGAAAAATTCAATCAGGGCTTTGTTAAAAACTTTTTAACGTTATAATTTGAACTAAAAGAGAGGTATTCCTATTTTCGCAAGTGTTGATAATATCAATGTTAGTTTTTTTCATTAAACTGCTTTCAGTGCAACAATTAAATTTTTACGAGTAGTTTTTTATTGCTTTTAAAGCTCGATGAAACATTTACATACATATGTATGTATGTATGTAGGTACTTATGTACATACATACATATGTATGTATGTAAGTATGTACATAGATTAATACATATGTATGAACATATGTATATACATATTTGTGAATTTTTTTTAACAAATACATACAAGTGCTTAAGCTGAAATTGAGATAATGACGCCATCATAACTTCCACATTTAACCTTCTGTCAGTGCATAGGGGTCAAATTGACCCCAGTCTTTGTAAAAGTGATTTAATAAGGTTTTACACCAACTTACTATACCAAGCAACTAGATAAGCCTCGACTAATGTTTAACTCACACATTGCAAAAAAAATAATCGAAAAAACATTATAAATGACTAAGCTACGACAGTTTTAAGCAAGTCAAGCATATTTTGGTGCATTGGGGTTAATCTGACCCCAATTTTGTATTTAGTTTTAAAACTGTCGTAGCTTAGTCATTTATAATGTTTTTTCGATTATTTTTTTTGCAATGTGTGAGTTAAACATTAGTTGAGGCTTATCTAGTTGCTTGGTATAGTAAGTTGGTGTAAAACCTTATTAAATCACTTTTACAAAGACTGGGGTCAATTTGACCCCTATGCACTGACAGAAGGTTAAATTTCTTTGTGTTTTAGGGGATTTTTTATTATGTAATATAATATAATTTAAATTATCTTAATGTCAATCTTATATATTCTGAATAAAATAAGTTTTTTTTTCATTAATAAATAACAATAGAAACGACTATTTTTTAACAAAAAGCTTAGAAAATGCATTTAAATATATGTGGGGTCAGGTTGACCCCATGCACAGACTATGTAAAATTTACTATGCACTGACAGAAGGTTAAAACTATACCTGTGCAAAAAAAGTTAAGAATTGTTACAGCAAAATTATTTTTACTTATTTTATTTAAGTATGCGATTTCTTTTAGCATAGTAACTCAGGGGACTGATCACATATTACGTAACGCATTTTTCCAGATTTTTAACACCTCCCTCCTTATTACCAGATCGTAACAAAACTAAGAAACCCCTTCCCCCAAGAATAACGTAACAAGTTAAAATAATTGGCAAGAAATTTAAAAAGTTTTTAAATAAAAAAATTAAGTTAAATTCATTTCATCAATTTACAAGCTAGTACATGGTAATCATTGTACAGTGGTGTTAACGTGTTGATAGTAATTTTCATATAATTATATAATTAAATATTCTTTTACACTTTTATTTCACATGGTTTTAGAGAGTTTTATTGGGGACACGCCCATAAAGATTTGAAAAATAAGTTTTTATTTGGCTTAAATAGTACACACAGTCTTAGGCACTACTACATACAAACGTTCATTCATATAAAATTAACACATACAAATATTTTTCATATTCCCAATTAAACATTTACAAGAGCGATGCATTAGTGCCGTTCTGCTTGTAAGAATTTTCTCATTTTGGTGACAAAGGATTTTAACCATATTAAGGAAGGCACATCATTTGTTTTTACAATAATGAGCGAATTAACTAGTTTCTTTCGCTCTACTGCTTTATTATTAAACAAAAAATTCTATCGTGTATTTTTATAAAACTAATGAACTAAACATTCTTAATCGATTTTCTCGAAAACACATTTTTGTTCCATACATCAAACCAATAACCAACCGACGTTATATTGGAGACTCGCTTTGCTTTAATTCACTTTTGCAATAACTGATGTTTTAAATCAGTTTGTATGTATATATGTATGTATGTTTGTATATAGGTTGGCGCTTGTATGTAAATGTAAATTTATATGTATGTATGTACAAATATATGTATATGTATGTATATCTATTTATGTATATACACATATGTGTATTTATTTATAGGTATGTATGTACATATATGCATTTATATACATATATTAGAAATTCCACTTTTTGTCTCGTGCGACAAGCAATTTTAATCTTGTTTTTCTGAACAACGTAACACGGTTTTTCCTAACATTTTACCTAACGTAGAGCTGCTGACGGCCTACACAAATATCAAGGCACATTCACCAGGTAGTAGCGGAAATGCAGCTGAGCTTTTTTTTTTTATCAAATTATAGTTCATCCGAAGCTTCAAAAATTGTTTACGAAAGAGAAATTAAAAAAAAATTTAAAAAATTTCAATATGAAAAATATTTTACTAAGAAAATTCCGTGAATACAAATTTCAAAATATGAAAAAACTATTAAAAAATTGTGAAAAGTGATAAACGTTGCAAATTTTGTTGGTGGTAGCTTCCGTGGAGGAATTGTTTCAAGATTTTGTGAATAATTTTTATTATTATTGTGTTACAACAAATTATATTTTTGACATTTTGGATAAACTAAAAGCTATATTGTTTTTTTCATTGTTGTATTTTTTCATTGTTCTTGTAATCCTGATATTACCTGGGAGTAAATGTGCCTTGACAAATATATAAAGAAGTAAAAAAAGTTTTGTTTTCTTTGAAAAATAAGCATATTTACTTAGTGTCGCACGCTACAAAAAGTTTACAATCCTTTGGAAATGCCCATATACGTAAATATATTATACATATCCCCAGTTGATCACGGCTTTCGTTAATGATATCGATTTCCGATATACATATCTCGAACATTTATCGAGAGTGACACTCAAAAATGAATCGAAAAAGTTCGGTCAGTTTTGTCCCAAAAAACATTCGATCTCGAATTTCGCTAGCTTATCAAAAGTGAGAATATATCGAACTAATTTCGATATCGCAAAAAGAGTAAAAAGTATTTTTATTTTTCAATTTATTTATTTTAACTTACTTGTTTTATTTTATTTTTTAACACCTTATCCTCCATTCTAACATCCACTAAACTATCGTGTGAGATTTTTTTCTGTTCAATTATTACACATGGAAGTGTGTCTTCTTATTTTATTTTTTAACTTACAGTACTTTCATGCTTCGAACTTGGTACCTCTCGACCAACAGGCTGGCACACTTACACGCAGCTCCGTCACACATCCGAAAACCTATCGAGAGAAGTTCGAATTGCGGAGCTTTAGCGAACTTTCGATTTTTTTAGATTTGCGAACAAATATCGAACAATTTACAGTAATTAGCTAACTAATAGCAATAGTTTAACCAATAATATTTGATTCACAGCTTTGTTTTTCCCATTAGTTAAACCGCCAAATGTCAGCATGTTAGACAACATCTCATTCATTGTAAACTTTATTAGTATACATTAGTATTATTTTATGCACATTTCACACATACGTTATCAAGCATATTTTTTGTATTTAGCTGTAACACATTCTTTTTATTTTATTTTCTATTATAGTTTGGTTTTTCCGAACCAATTTCAGCAATAATTCAATATTTTGCACGGTAAAGTTAGATGAGCGCGCACTGTTTTATCCATTTTTAAGAAATAATACAGCAAATGTAAACAAAAACCATATGCTATAGCAGAGCTGCCGACAGTCAAACTTATTTCTTTGATAGGGTTACCATTCTTTGCTCACATTAAGAACTTTAGTTAAACAATTCACTGTGATTATGAAGTATTAGTTAAACAATAGTTATCAGTTTAGTTTACTAATAACACAGGTCAACAGGATTTTTAAGGTCGGTACTTTGATAGTAAATTTTCGTGCATATGATACTGAGCTCCAATATCTATAAATTACTTTTTTTGAATTGACTCTGTATCTCGAGATTTTCCGTTATTAAGAAAAAGGAGGATGCTGCATCACATAATTTACATTTACTTGAGAACCAGTTCTTTGATCAAATAAAAAAATAAACAGGAGGCTGGAAAACAAATTGACCTTTAAATTACGTCCTCATTAATTTTTTAACAGTCTTATAGTTTCGGAGATGTTCAGAAAGTTTTATACAAAAAATGACATTTATTCACAACAAATAAGAAAATCGTCTTTTAAAAGTCTCATTAAAATTTTAAACTGAAGAAAATTTTATATTTTATTATTAATTGTGATACCTTCATATGTTATGAATAAAATGAGCCACATTTATTTAAAATCATTCCATTAATTCTGAATTTATTCACAATTAAGTGGTAGCATACATATATACTCGTATTACATCTTTTTTTAAGTTAAAAAAATGCTGTAATACAAGTATATATTTTACCACTTAATTGTGAATAAATTCAGAATTAATGGAATGATTAGTAATAAATTTGGCTCATTTTATTTATAACATATGAATGTATCACAATTAATAATAAAATATGAAATTTTCTTCAGTTTAAAATTTTAATGAGTCTTTTAAAAAACGAGTTTCTTAATTTTTTGGAAAAATTGTCACTTTTTGTATAAAACTTTGCGAGCTTTTAAGATTTCTTCAATTAACTGGCTTATAGAAAAAAAAACACTGATCATTTTTAGTTGTTTATGATTTAGTTTGCGATATATGTATATAACATATCTGTATGTGCAAATATACCGTATACATACGTACATACATATATATATGTATATATCCATACATACACATATGTATATATGTATGTATAGGGTATATACCTATTTGCACATACAGATCTGTTATATACATACATATATCGCAAACTAAATCATAAACAACTAAAAATGATCAGTGGTTTTGTTTTTATATAAGCCAGTTAATTGAACAAATCTTTAAAGTTCGCAACAATTTAATTTTGCAATACAGTCTTCTTGAAGAACATAAAAATACCGTTATGCTTGTTTTTTTGTTACAAAATTGCGTCATTTGTACAGTATCAACAGTTGTTTCTCACTACTCAGCATTTAAAATTTTTTGAGTTTTCGACTGTTTATGATTTAGTGCGCGATATGTTTACTTTAATCTGCAAAATGTTTATTATCATTACTTTAAAAGAAATATAAATAACAAACAAATTTCAATTCAACTTTAATAAATCATATAATAATTACAAATTTCACTAAAAATATTAAATAAAACGTTTCAAATTATTTAAATTCTTCCCTACAATTCTCTATTTCTTTCAAAATCGAAGCATTTGGAATCGATGCAAAAATACAATATATTAAATTATACTTTCTTTTTGAGCTTGACTTATAATTTTGATACATTATTTTTGTAAAAGGGCCTATGCTCCTCGCACGAGTGAAAGGAATAAATATAGTATACATACATATATTTAAAAGCTGAACAAACAATTCATAATTATTTTGAAAAACTTCTTGTTAGTTTTGTGTTTTCTGTAAAGCAATTTTAATGTTTTTAACATTATTATAACAAAATTAACTAACTTTTTAATATATTATTGGAAATAATATAATAGTTATTTGTATTTGTAAGTTACAATTATCTACATACATATTATATCGATGGCTTAACATAAAAAGTGCGGAAATCAAATTTTCGATACTTTATAGGAGAAGCAAAGCACTGAAGAAAAACTAGAGCATTTAGATGAAGAAATAATTTTTTTATTCGCCATAAGTCCTTGTTTTTGAACTTTAACGTACTAAGATCTTCAAGGATGATGCAGTTATACGTTGTCTCCAAGAAAAAGTTAAAAACGCTATTTCGAAAAAAATTGAGATACGCCCTTTTTTATATTAAGCCATGGATATATTTACAAGTTTTATCTACTAACATAATATAGAAATTAAAAATAATAGAAATTAAAGACTGTTACACGCTGTGTTATGTGTGTGTGTGTGTGATTGTGTGTGTGTGTTTGTGTGCGTATATGTTCTATGTTGAGTGTCACTTTTCTGATTCATAAAAAAAATTCATGGAAATGTCGCACAAAATAGTGGAATAGTGGCTGTCAAATTTAATTTTATACAAGCTAGTATGGGACAAAATCTTTAATTTTCTTTCTTTTCTGAAATATTTCAATTCGTGCGAATTGTTGTCTTGAAAATATAAATATTTGAAGGGCTTATTGTAATAACAATGTCACAAGAAAATTATGATTGACTTAAAATTAAAAAAAATCACCCTTATTCTATTTGGCGTGGGAAATCGTCGTGAATTTTTAAGCAACATCAATTTACGAGTAACACAACATCAATGCCTAACTTTGTATTAGCTAACAGTGTTATGACGACGTTGCCTGTTTATCGATAAATACACTCATTACACATACAGTGCAGATTCGGTTACCGGAAGGAACCCTCGATTAGAGCAACACCTCGGTGTTCGCAACACACAAATTCTTAACGTTCTTAACGCTACTTTTAAAAAAAGAAGACCTCAATTAACGCAACTTTTCAAACAAAGTTAAGATTCCACTCCCTCTTTTGTTTTTTACTTTAGTTTTCTTATAAATAAATCCAAAACTACAAACCTTTGGGCATGAAATCTTATTCATACGTCTGAAAATCATTTAGATTTACCGCTGGTCTAGGAATGACAAAGAATTTTTGCATGTTGCTTGTTTTTGAAACCAACGTAGTTTAAACAATTCTTTGTTTGAGAGTGCTCGTTCTAGTAAGATAAACAAAATGCCTGTAGTGACAAAATTTGTTAAAATACGTAATAATAATTAATAAAATAAAAAAAACAAAGTCGAAAATCTCACACTTTCCGTTAAAGACATGAATCTTCAACTTGATAACAACCATCAGTGCAACTTTACATAAATTAGAATGTGTATTTTTTATTTATTTTAATTATATATTTCTTTTTATTCTTTGTTAAAAAAGGGGTGTTATAAGTTTGTAGTGTGTGTCTGTGTATCTGTGTGTCTGTCCGTGTCCACGTACAGACCAAACGGCTGGACCGATTTTGATTTAGTTTTTTCTGTTTGAAAGGTGACCTGATCGAAAGGGTTCTTAGCCATGTTTTAGATATCGCATCTTCTCTAGATATATTCGGGGGTTTTTTTAATTTTTAATATTTGTTATTTTAATTAAATAAATACATTTTTTTAAGTTAAAGTTTGATTCCTTAATAAACCTTTTATTTGGTTTAAAATAAGCGTTTTAGTGGAAAACAGCCATATAAATTTTTTACTTTTTTTCGCAACTGCCCAAAATTTCTATTGGTTGCGTTAACCAAATCTGCACTGTATCTAATAGTTAAATTAAAAACTATTTTTGGTTTGATCCCGTACTTTTTGGGCAAAGTTCGGTAAAATGAGATAAAGCTATAATTTCTCTCAATAATACAAAAAAAATTACAAAAGTATGGGAACACGAAAATTTTACCAAAAGCCAACACACAAGTAAATTCATACTTATGTATGTATGTACATACACACACGCATGCGTTTACTTACATGCTGTTGCATATCTAGAATGTTTTGCTTCTTAATTGTATATGTATAAAAACTCATAAAACTTAGTTCACCACTAGTTTATAAGCCTTTTTGATAAAATTTTTCAATGTTTTTAGTGTTTAGGACACTTTAATTTAACTTTGTTATTGGTTATTTTTCAAACAGCTGATCGTTTTTCGGATTGCCCAAACTAACCCAAAGCAAAATTACGAGCTGTTTCGTACAAGAAGAAGAACATTACTCTCCCAAAAGCTCCATTACTTGCCCAAACTTTGAGTACGGGAACATTTTTCGGTAAAATTGGGATCCCGCGGGATCCCATACATACATTTTTAATTTTTTTTTAGTTTTAACATAAATGTAATTTTTTATAAATATTTATTTTTCAAACAGCTGCTTGATTTTTTGTTTGCCCAAACTATCACGAGAAAAAGTACGGGCTGTTTTGTGCAAGAAGAAGAACATTACTCTCACAAAACCTCTCTGATTTACCCAATTTTCGAGTACGGGAACGCTTTTCGTGCAAATTGGGATATCGCTGCAAATGTTTCAAAACGTTTACATATATTTCCCATTATTATCTTTTCTAGCACCCCTTGGCGGCTGTTAGCCGGCTTACAGCCGATCGGCTGTGTTCTTCTTAAATTTGTTAGGCTAATTTTTCCACTCATACATCATCAACAACTCTTATTCTTGTTTAACAATATAATCTATAGTTCTCAATTCCCTATGGATTGGAAATTTTCAAAAGTTATTCCTATTAGGAAAAAAAATTCAGAAGGATAATCTAGGCCAATATCATTTGTTCCAGTTTTGTCCAAGATCTTTGAACATGTTATACAAGATCAAATCTTATAATTCTTAAACCAAAACATTTTGCTAAACCCGTATCAGTCAGGCTTTCATGAAAAATATATCACAACTTATCTTTTAATTGGCCTCTCCGATTCTATTAGAAAAATTGTAGATAAGGACGACGTAGCTGTTTTGCTATGCTTTGCACATATTTCGATTTCTCTATATCCGCTTGTATATTAATATATTCAGCCCAATCATGAATAACAATTCCGTGCAAGTTTTTTCAATTTTCCCTTTTCTCCAATCATGAATTTGTTTTTTTCCCCTTTTTTACCAAACGAACTTGCTTTTTTCACTAAAACTCTTTCCCTTGCAAAACAGAAGGGAGTTTACATAAAAACATAGTTAATACACAATTAAAACACAATTTATATACATAACTTGTATTTTATAGATCTTGTATGTAAAAAACACAAATAATGCACAAATAAATAATTTATAAACTTTTTAACACATTTTTCCAAGTTGTTTAGTAATGTTGTTGACTCTCACTCAAAAAAAAGGAAGCAAAAAAAATGTCAACAAACAAGCAAAACAACGAGGTTCGTAATGCGGTGATGCCACGTATTACTCTTTTTTGTTCCCAAAAAATTTTTGATTGGAGGAATGTTTTCTCGAGAAAATTATTTTCGGTGAGAAATAAATTCCGCGGGAATATTCATGACTAGGCTGATTATTATTTATCAGGTCGCTCACGAGTTTAAGAAAAGTACACATTAGTATATAATCGATCAATAAATAACAAATTTTTTAAATCGTTCGGAATTGCCATAGCATTGTTTTTACACACAAACATTTCCAACAATTCCATGTAAATTCCGCACGTTTTAATTTCACATGGAATACAGAACATACCCGAATATTTTTCTGGCGTCAAACTTAAATACAATAATGTTATTTTATTTATTTTTAGACCATATGCGCAAGATGTTATTAACAGTATTTTAAAAAAGTTTTGTGACTGACTGTACACGACCTACATACAGTGACTCACAGCTTATTTGATGCAGGCAGTACTTTTTTAGAAAAACGAAAATTACTCGTTGTTTATTAAATTTAACAAAAAAAATTTATACGTCTTGTAATGAGATATGGATGTATTGTTTACCACTGTAGAAAAAACAACAACAAAAACAAAGCTTGCTGAAAAAATATCGAAACAAAAAATTTTCTCATCAAAATATGCTCACAGCTTAAATGATGCAGTGTATTTTATATTTTTTCTGAGAATAAAATAACGGTGCAATGTATTTTTTTCTGTTTAGCTTAGCGTCTGAAGTCATTATAAGAAAAAATTTGTAAAGAAAAGTTGAAAAAATATAAATTGTTTGAAAATGGGAAAACGGACCTCATTTGAAAAAAGGGAAGACGTTATTCGCCATTACAAAGAGGGCAAAAGCCAACGAAAAATTGCAGAAATTGTTGCTATTAGTTCTTCAACTGTCCAGCACATTATAGAAAGGTTTCGGCACGAAAATAGGATAGAAGATAAGGGCAGATCTGCGCCAAATAAAATTTTTAATGATGCAGATAAGAGGTGGATTGTTCGTAAAGTTAAAGAAAAACCAGATTTAAGCGCTCCAAAATTAACGAACGAGGTCGAAAAATACTTAGGCAAGGTTTGTAACCCTGAAACTGTTCGCAGAGTTCTGCGCGAAGAAAATTTTCATGGAAGGACTGCCCGAAATAAGCCGTTGATTAATGCTCGTAACAGAAAACGAAGAATAGAGTTTTGCAGACAGCATATGAACAAAGATATTTCGTTCTGGAAGTCCGTTGTTTTTGCGGACGAAAGTAAATTTAATCTTTTCAGGTCTGATGGAAAGTCCTGCGTTTGGAGAAAACCAAACACCGCGCTTCAACCATGTAATTTGCGCTCTACAGTTAAACACGGCGGAGGCAGTGTGATGGTATGGGGTTGCATGTCCTATTCAGGCGTAGGAAATTTAACATTTATTGAAGGAAACATGGACAAAAAGATGTATCTGGATCTGCTAAAAGATAATTTAGTTCAAAGTGCGGATAAAATGGGCATTAGGGATTTGTTTAGGTTCTACCAAGACAATGATTCCAAGCATACGTCTGGTATCGTAAAAACTTGGCTTATTTGGAACTGCCCACATGTAGTACAGACACCTGCACAGAGTCCAGATCTCAACGTTATTGAGAATTTGTGGTCAGTGCTAGAAAATAAAATAAGAAACCACAATATTTCTAATGTTTCTGATCTGAAACGGGCATTACAAGAGGAATGGCATAAAATTAGTTCCGATTATACAGCAAAACTGGTAGAATCTATGAATTCCCGAATAAAAGCTGTTCTGAACCAAAAGGGATACCCCACTAAGTACTAGCCGTAATAATGAAATAGAAATATAAATGTGTTTATGTTTTTTTAAGACTTTTAATTTAGTGCATCATTTAAGCTGTGACCTCAAAACTGTAACTGAATTATTTAATTTGCTATATCTTTTTTATGAAGAAAAATTTTTTTGTTAATTTTTGTTGTTAAATAAAACATGTAATCTAAATATATTAAATATATAAGATTTTTTTCTCTAATTGAAATGCCATAAAAAATATTTCATGTTTTAATATTTTTTTTTGGCTGCATCAAATAAGCTGTGAGTCACTGTATGTATGCCTTCACATAGGAAGAAACAACGTGGTTGTTAAAGAAATTCCACAGAAGAACCGCAAGATTATACGGTAATCCGTGGCAGATCAGTCAACCAGTGCGACCGAGACGAAAAAATCTCGAAGGGCAAACACACAAGCCTGACGGCACTTAAGAAATACTTTCGATGACGCTAGTGCAGTGGGCCGATGAAAACCGATTTTTCCATCCAATTTTTGGCTCATCTAGATCAATTTTTGTCGCGTTTTACAAACAGGCTGTTACATTGGAGACTTAATTCCCGGTTTGGGGTGTTAGTTACTTCGTCGGGTTCGTAGTTATTCACACTTAGTCGTTTTTGTTTTTAGAAACTTAGTTCTCACCGTCGTAGGTTTGGGTTTAAAATACAAGCAAATTTCTTTATAAAAATGTTTTATTTTTTGTGGGCTAAACACGCCTAGATTCATTTCTCTGCAGCAACGGAATACAGAATGTTGTTACTTAACCAAAACAACAAATAAAATTTACCAAATTAATATTCTTTATATTGTTTTAATTACATATGCACACATTGCTGACAGCTACATACATATGTATATATGTATGTGAGTAAAATGTTACTTTTTTACTAAAACGTTTACAAAAAAAGTCCCGTCGCTGAGCTCCAATTTATTCGTTGTTCTGTCGAAGTTAGAAATAAGTATAAACATAGCGCAGAGTTTTTACCCATTACGATTTTCGTCTACGCAATAACTGTGTACATTTTATTTATTTATTTATTAAACATATTAATGCAAAGTAAATTTGCATAATATGGTGTTGCACAAATATGGGCGGAGTAACGTAGACCATATGCCCAAGATGGTATTAACAGTATTTTAAAAGGTTTTGTGACTGACTGTACACGACCTATGCCTTCACATAGGAAGTAGGCAACGTGGTTGTTAAAGAAATTCCACAAAAAACCGCAAGATTATACGGTTATTCGTGGCAGATCAGTCAACCAGTGCGAGCGAGACGAAAAACTCTCGAAGGCCAAACAACACACACAAGCCTGACCGCACTTAAGAAATAATTACGATGACGCGAGAGATGTTCCCCGACCCAGAGCTGCTTAACGACTGACTAACTGTGTACATGTTCATATAGAAAAATGTGGTTTGTTTGCTAAGAGGAATTTTCATTATGACAAATTCTTCGCTCCTTTATTTGGATTAATAAAAAATTTATGAAACAAACTTCCATACCAAATATGTTTTATAAACCTTTAATATGTATTTAAAATCTAAACTAACTAACAAGTTTCAACTTATGGTCTTCAAAACAGGATCAAGTTTAAATTTGAAGTGAATTTGATTGGTCTAACCTATTTCTTCATAACTTATTTCATCACAGGTGAGAGAAAATATTTTCCATGGATATTTTAGCAATTGAAAATTATTTTCTTTTAATTTTGTTTAAAACTTAAAAAATCTTAAACACATAAACGTATATATATATACATCATACCTATTAAATGTATGTATGTAAATATGTAAATACAAACTAAGCTTTTTAGTTTGTAACATTTCTTAAATAAATAAAAGAAGTCAATCTAGTTTTAAAAATATAACAAAATTTTACACAAATCTAAAAATACGACTATGTAGTACGCACGTAATACATATCATTATCTTAAATGAAAAACCATATAACTGCCAAAATATGGGCATTGCCACAGCTACAAATATTCTGAAAATCTGTGGACTCCCAAAAAAAAAGGTGTCCTCAGTTGTTGTGCAACAGCTAATTCAGACTTGATGATGACAGTTAATTATAAATAGCAATAATGTAGAAAAGAGTCTGTTCAACTAATATTATTAACATTTTATGTCAAAAAAATATATTTTTGTGGTCTTTTTTGCAAGAATATAGGAAAATTAATATTTTTTCAGAATATATTACAGGCACTCAAAAATTTTTGCAAGCAATATTTGGCAAAGTTGTAGCAACGGAAAAGCAGAAAATTTTTTGTGAACATATTAATATAATCTGAACAGATCACATAGACCACTTTTTACCTTAAAAATTGTTGTTTTCACAATTTGTTTTGGCGCTATATTAGTTTTTTTAATAAAGCAACAAGTTTCACACGTCTGAAAATTGTCAAACTGAGTATAGGGTTTTACTACTATTTGGTAGTAGAATCGAACCTATACTGTAAGTTCCGTGTGATTTTTGCACTGTTAAAATATGTAATAAAAATAATGACACACATTGATCTAAATAATAAATAATTTATTAAAATGCACCTGATGATCCAGAAATTTTTCAGATGTTGGAGAGTATTCAGTTACACTTTTCATTTTGGTTTTCTACGTCGATACCCGGCCAAAGTTTAGATAAACTTGTTGAAGAATTGAAAAAGTTTATGTCATAAAAAAAAGAAGAAAAATAACTGTTGCACCATCATGTACACGTCGTGTTGTTTGTTTAGACTAAGAGTGGTACAGTAGTAATTACATAAAAAAATATATAATTTAAGGGCCGTATTTTTGCTAGCAAGCATGTGTTGCCAAAAATTTAAAAATAGTAATTGCTAAACAAAACAGCGAAACGATCAGGTGGGATTTCATTATAAACGGATTTTTAAGCTATGAAATAGCTGGAATGCAATACCGTGAAACGTTTCATTACACATTTTCATGAAACTTCGTTTTTATTGAGGGTAAGTGTGTATAGTTTGTTCTTTCTCTTGAAATATTAAACAAATAAGTGTTGTTACATGATTTTTCGTTTAAGGTGACGATATGTATGTATGTATATGCGATGAGCAGAACAATATATAGCATTGGTTTTATAATAACGTATTTAGATAAAATATAACATGAACTCACACCATGTTTGACTTTTATATGTACATACATATTCGTATATGTGACTTAAATATTTTTTGTTTGGTATACAATAGTGTTTTATGTATGCTTCATACAAACTATGTGTATTAATGCAAATTAACGCAGTTTCTAATTTTAATAAATTTTTATCTTATACATTTAATTATATACTTAAATAGACATATGTACACACATACATGTACATATCATGTACATTTGTACGAAAACTTGAAGTTTAACTTAAATTTAAATAAATTGTAAACATTGTTTTTATCATATTTAACTTTTTCGCATTATTTTGCTTTCTTAATAATTTTGCTATTTTAAGATTTAAATACATAATAACATTTATATATATATATAATAGATGTATAATATATTCAATTAATGTTTTTAAAGGGGAAAAAGGAATCTAGGAAAATATGGGGCGCAAGAGGTGTATGTTATTTTGTTAGTCCCTCAATAATTTTATATGTAAATATGTGTGTATATAAGTAAATCTATTTTTTATATTTTTATATATATATATATATATATATATATATATATTTTTTTTTTTGTTTCACAAAAGTACATATTTCATATTCCTTTGTGTATTTTTAAAACAATTGCTGCAAAAAAATGGAAACAGTTGTTTTATAAACATTACTTCATCTAGGGTGCAGATTCGATTATTTTGCAGTTAAATTTTAAGATAATTATGTATATAACGTGAATTATTTAACTTAATATGCAATTATTTTCTATTTTTGTCTCATCAATGGTTTTTTAATTTTTTTTTTTAATTTTTAGTAAAAAATGCAGAGAAAACATCTATGTACATATATATGTACATACTACATATGTATACACATAAATACATATATGTACATATGTATGCATGTGTACATTAGGGCGAATCGATTTGTATGGATGAAAAAAAATTTAAATTGTATATTAAAAACAAAATCTACATAAAATTCTAAGAAAATTCTCCGAAGAAACCATGGGTCTAATATGAAACCCTATGCCGCGCCTCTCGACATGAAAATTTATTTCCACTTGAAAAAATTCTATTTTTTATTTAAAAATTTTCAAGTTACCCGTGGTTTCTTTGGAGAATTTTCTTATAAATTTTTGTATATTACGTTTTGCTACACGATTTAAAAAAAATTGAGCCGCTTTAATATGCATTTATAAATTTATGTATGATATATAAATTTGCCTTCAGTTAGTTCATTTAAATTTTATTTAAATAAATGCTAACGCTGTGTATGTTGTGTGTAACTTCGCGGTATTTACATATGTGAAAGTATGTTGTATATGTATGTACATAAATTTAATTAGTATCAATACAGAATGTATAAAACGAACTATTACACCTTATTGTTATGTAACATTTTGAAGGTATTGCAAAAATTTACGATACAAATATGTATGTAAATGCATCGATCGTATCAGATTAAAATTGTATGCGCCTTGTAGTTGTCTTCATTGAATGGTGACACATTAAGGTATTAAAACAGTTTAGGGTCACCTTGTAGAGCTGTTACCAAAAAAGTCCTCTAAAAATAATTAAAATCAAAAATATATTGATTAATTTCAAAAATATTAGGATGTGTACTATCATCGATGATTTATTTCAACAACGTCAAAACTCAAAAAACCTGTTTTACAGAAAACGAGTTTATAGTGTTCAATTTACCATGCAACGTAATGGAAAAAGAAAATTTAGTATACAAGACATTTGTATGAAATTTTTGCATAATATAAATAACGATGCGAGGATTACATCGCATTTTTTGAGTTATGACATTGTTGAAGTAAATGAGCGATATGTACATATTTATGTATGTAGGTAAATAATTTTTAATTATTTTATTTTGTTTTATTTTTATATTCATTATACCCAGCACTAAATTAAATAAAAACTTTAAACATTTTAAGTTTAAGAACCCTTTGTTCCACTAATATTATTCAAATCACAGAATCGCAAAAATATACTCGATAAAAAATGATTCCATACATTCTTCAGCCAGAAAAGTGCTTATAACATTAAATAGTTATAAGGAAAATATTTATCTTCATACATCTTTGGTTTGCGGAATATTACGGAATGCATAGACTTAAGCCTGCAGTACACGGCATGTAAAAATCCACATGCACATGTGGCTCTGACGTAATTTTTAACGTCACACAGTGGGGGATTTTTAAATACATGTCTGAATTCAACAGCTTTTCATTAGTAATTAGTGGATACCCTTTTTTACGCATGTGTGGCCTTAGCAGAGAAGCTGAACGCTGCAGGCAAGCGACTTGTCTATAAAAAAGACATGACAAGCACTGACATTTTTGAGTGATTCCTATACAAAATTTTCAAGACAAGTCGCTTGCTTGCATTGTGGAAACTAACACATAAATAAAATACTATTGGGGTATTCAAATGGTACTCATAAATTAACACGCTTTAGTGTATTTCTTAAAATTACTTCAATGAAAACTTGGTGTATTTATTTGTTCAGTGTAAAGCATACCCTTTTAGTCTAATATATTTAATTAAAGATGATACTTTTGCAGAAATAGAGAATAGCTTAGAAAATATTAAACATTATTAAACTTCACTCGTTTGAATCTTTTTTACGCTTTTTAGATCTCAAAATTACGATTTTTTGTGCTTTTTTAAATTTTGTGCGCTTTAAGAGTTAAAAAAGTTGGCATCACTGCTTTGCTAAACTCTCACTAATTTATACATGTAGTTATGACAAATAACACTAGTTTACACAAATTTCTTCCGCTCAATTCAAAAGTCAAGGTTAAATTTTTTATGGAACATTTTTCGAGATATTGTAATTTTTTCGACTTTTTTTCATTTGACAGATCATATCCCGAGCTAGAATGTCCGATTGGGTCGTTCTTGGTATTCAAATGCAAGGCATTGAGATGACGGATAAATATGTATATCGGATCTTTGATTGGTGAAGCGGTTCAAAATATATCGATGAAAATAGGGCACATTTTAAAAAAAATCATAGTTTACAGTAATTCTATGGCGAGAGAAAAGTACAAATCGTTAAAAAACGTCTGGTTTCTGTTCATGTATGTAAAGATGATACTTTTACGTAGGAACTAAGACCAATCAGAAGAAAAGCGACCGAAAAATTACAAAGTTATAAGCAATTTAACGCAATTTGCAAAAATTTTCGAAATAATGGAAAACACATACTTGCCAAAGGGGTATCAAAAAAGTTTAAATAAAATGAAAGTGCAAAAAAAATGCAAATGGAGAAGAGGTTAAATGAAAGTGTGGAAAATCCATCTCGGACAAAGCTCACATGTACATGGCTTCAATACACTCGTGAAACGCATCACTCACCGAGTACTGACAAATATTTCCAAAAATGTAATTTCCATAACCTTTTTGGTAACTGCCTTCAGCAAGTATCCTCATTGTTGCTGTTAGTTTCAACAATTTTGATAGAAAAAGTTTTCTTTGGGGTTTTTTTAATTTGGTTGATATTTTTTTAATACATAATTAAACCCGTTCTTAATTAATCTAAAATAAGTAAAGAATCTTGGAAAAAGTATTTATGTACTAAACAAATGTCAACTTACTGCCTGTTCCAGGATGTCACCTCATTTTCGTTCGCACGCATTTTAAACGATAAACAGCTGTTTTGCGTTCCACTAAAAGCCTTTAGCACGACAAGTCGAAAGAAAACTAATGCGAACGATAATGTAAGCATTTCAATACAAATTTGTGCCCCAATATAAAATTTTTCAGTCATTTGTACGAACTCTAATGTCAAAAGCAGGCACTTGTATTTTAATTGTCGACTGAGACAAAATGAACGAAATTATTTTAAATTACAAAAAAAATTCATACATATTTTGCTTTGCCAATGAATAAATACAATGCCGGATATGCTGGCAATGGATTTGTTGCGTAAGCGGCCGTTGGCGGTTTTCTCATGTCTGGACTTGAAATAAGTGGTTTTGCGTCCTTTGGCTAATGTTTGTGATATACTTTTCTAGGTATGTATGTATGTATGTTCGACAACGGCTTCGATGAGTAAGGAATTTCTGCCTACCACCACTTGCGCTAGTTATAATGACAGCTCGTTAGAAGCTGTTTATTAATCTAAGCTGGTATTTTACATACGCAGAGAGGAAAATCATTAAGCCATCCGGATATATAGAAAATTCTTACTTATCGGAACCAGTATCCGATACATTTACGATGTAAATTGTACGTACATACATATGTATATATGCACATACATACATACAGGAGTGAGTCCTTAAATCCGGACGAGTGCCAGCTTAACAAAAAAAAGTATACATAAGTAGGGCACACACACATAAAATACATACATTTGTTCATACATATGTATATACGTAGATGCATGTGATAGAAAACCTTTTTGTTTGGGTTTCTTGTCATTTTTGCAAGACCAAAATTTTGCATGACTTGCCCCTTTTCTGGTCTTTGTTTATCATGAAAAACCCCCTTAAGTAGTTATTCTTTTTTTCCCTCAACAAAAAATGTTTTGTCAAGTTTGTTTATTTTTAACCGACTTCATTTTAATTTATTTTTGGCTGCCACTTGTTGCAAGTTGAATTATAACAGTTTCAGTTTTTAAAGCAAAATATACACATTTGAACGATTTTTTGTTCCCATTTGACGATTAATGTGTTAAATTGTTGATGTGGCAATATGGATATTTGACAACGGGTATACGGCTTACGTTAGAAACGTAAAGCCAATCGAACGATAAGTCGAAATATAGTGGAACACTTTTATAGAAGAAAATGAGTGACTTACTTTCGTTCTCATAAGTTTTCTTTCGACATCGTGGGGCAGGCAGTTAATTTCTCTTTGAAAGGCATTTGCTTGCACACCTTAATTATTTTCTTAAACGATTACGATTAATTACTTTTGGACCCCATATTTCTTCATCTTCAGAAGACGAATAATAGCACACACTTAACATTATTAATTATAAAAACGAACTATTTTCAAACATTAACAAATTATTAATTTATTTATTATTTTGAACCTTCTACAAGAGGGGATCTTTTTGAAAGATGTCATAACAGGATGTTTCATATTCAAATAAAATAGAGCTATCTAGTACAATGGGTAAAGTGAATAAAAAATAAGCATTTGTTTTTACTTAAAAATTTGTTTCAAAACCTAAAATATGTATGTGCTTTTTGTTTTTTTAAACAAATTTTCAAGTAAAAAGCAAATGCTTATTTTTTATTCACTTTACCCAAAATGACTCTTTTCAAGTTTTAGGGGAAAATTTTACACGATACCACTATAATAAAAAATCGACTACAAATACGAAAAACGCCTACGACAAACACGATAAGAGTGACTTTATTGAATGGTCAAAAAAGAAACACATTCACCCCTATCGTGAACATTTTTTTCCTCTAAATATTTCCACTTTTCACTAAATTGCAATCGTGAAATTGTTTCCCTTGTTTTGATTCCCCTTATCGTGAATAATATTTTTCACGTGAATTTTTTCTCTTTCCCCTTGGTTTTATTCACTTTATTTTTGCAGGCGAACTTAATTATTGCATCGAATAATTTCAATATCTTCCTTTGAATTATATATTAAAAGTTTTAAATATTTATTTTTAGGTCAAGAATTGTAAGCAAAGTTCATGATTCTCAAAAATAATTCCCTGCAACACCTTTTTTAAGGAGTATGAATCTCTTTGGTTCACACATAATACATTTCATGGTGGTACGCTGCGGTGGCATACTAAAGAATTTTTTTCACTTCAGCTAGAATATTTAAAAGCACAACTAAACCTAAAATTTGTTTATTTCTTACTATTTAACTTAAATTTGTCTGATTTTCAATTAATTTGCAAATCGTCTTCCCTTTTTTACATTCACTAAGACTGATAGAGGGGAAAAATTTCACGGGAGATTCACGATAGCATATTTCCCTTCGAGGGAAATGAAAATTTCACGTGAACAAAAATTCCACTTGTTATTCACAATAGGGGTGATAATGTTTGTTTTTTTTCGCAGCAGTTCACAAAGCAGAAAGAAAGAAATAGTCTAGAGATAGCAAATTAACTACGGCGAAAATAGTAAATTTTAGTTGAGCAATTAGACTTACAGAATACATCCCCCGTATTCTATAACTCACTAAAACTATAGCTAAATTCTATCCCTAAAATGCTGAACAAATACAAAATAAAAATTTTTGGCGATGACATACATAAATGCGCGTAAAAAATCTATTACTAAACTAAAAAAATCCTTGAGGGTTTTGTTGCGGAAAACATCAATCAACTTTAATTTGCTTTTGGTTTCATGCCATTCCGATTTTGGTTGTTCGACAATGACCATTATTATTTGTATTGTTGAATTAATATTTTTACTCACGTGCATCAAAACCAAAACCCATTGTAGGGTCTGGAGGCGAATTAAGCAACCCACTATTAGCATTTCCAATTCCGTTACCAGTTCCACTACTGCTCCCTGCTATCGAATTGTTTGAAACTGTACTGTTGCTTGATGACGTATGCGGTTGTTGTTGCTGTTGTGCCATGGCCATAGAATTTGTACTATTTGTACCTAACATTGGTCCTTGAGATGTTTGAGTTCCATGCGGACTTTGGGGCGTCGCTACTCGCAAGCCGCTGGACATACCACCAACTCCAGATCCACTACCGCTTCCGCCAATCGACGCACCATTTCCACCACCGGAATTAGCTGCTGCTGCTGCTCGACCGCTAACAACAGCTCGAAGTTCTTGCTTTACGTAATCAGAAGAGGCAGGATTACCAACTAAAATTATTTAGATTATGAAATGTATTAGAAAAACATATTTACACATGCATTATTAGGTGGCATGAAAGAACACCCACGGAATTAACTTCCCAAAACAAAAACTAGATTATACCCCAAAAATTAGGGTCTTAAATCATTTGAAACAAAATTGCAATCTTTTAATTTAAAGAAGTGTTCAACAAGTGAAACCTAAATGAAACAAAACGTCATTAAATACGGGTTTATTTCATATGAAATGATGTTTACAAAACACACTATTTGAAATTAAATCTTTTTTATGACCCTATGATAACAATAATGATGAAAATATTAGCTTTATTAATTCGGATTAATTAATTTCTGATCTCTTTTTTAAAAGTTTTAAGCAGAATTTATAAAACTAATGTACGAAAAATTATAATTTTTTACAAATTAATGTGTGTGCCCTTAATTATGAAACTTGCATAAGTCATATATTTCTTTGGTCGAGATATTCAGTATATTACATATGAACAAATCCAATTAGCTAGAAATGCCATACTTTGTCTTCATATGGCATTCTTGAAAATATTTCATATAAATAGGGCAACACTTAAAATTTTAAGTTTATATTGGCGTTATTCGATGTTTGATGCAAATGGTCTTGCGTAAGTGCAATGCAAAATACCGTAGCTTTTCTTTGGATTGTGTGTGTATTTTGTTGTTGGATTTTAAAGAAAAGCTACAATATTTTGCATTTACAATGGCGCAAGACAAATTGCATCAAACACCGAATACCACCATTAAAAAACTTCAAGAGTTTTCTGAAATTTTGAAGAATTAAAAAAAAGAATAATATGGACTTTAAAATATTGACGTTCCAAGAATAAACTACAAAAGAACATCAAATTTTAAATCCAACGAAATATTTAAAAGAATTCCAATTCATTACACATATAAAAATGATTTGGGCGTGTTCTGATCTCCTTTATTTTTCCAGCAATTATCCTATTCAAGTTATTGTAGGTTTCATAATGACTAAAATCTTCGTCGTCATAAGAAACATCCATTTTATTTATATAAGAATGTATTTATTTATTAAAATTTTCAGTAAAACTGTTTTTTTTTCAATTGCGTAAGATTTATTTTATACATAGTACATATGTATGTATGTACATTTGCATGTATATTAATCATTTGACAGTTCTAACTTGAGTGTTGCCCAGTGTGGATATTTCAATTAAATACACTCAAAACTTTTTTATGCGGTAGATGCGTTCCAAAGAAAACTGCATTAAAAAACCGCATAAAAAAGGGTACTACTTCTATACAAAACAGCGTAACTTCAAATCACACTATCAAAATTCAATCAAAACCGCATAAAAACTATAGGTAAAAAATTATATTTTTCCATTTTTCCAACGAGAAAAGAACTGAAATGAATACCGTTAATATTTTGTTTATATTGCCAAAAAAAATTTTTTTCAATTTCCAACCCTGGAACTTTGATTTTTCTGGTACGAAACAAAAAAGTTACGGAGACAGAAAAATTCAGACGTTTCAGAATTCATATCTAAGGCGGTGTCTTGGTCTATGTCCATCTACTCAGGCTATTTACGTTTTGGCAGTTGAGTTACTTCCTTCTAAGGAGCTGATGGAATTAATCAAATCAGCACGTATTCATCTGAATAATAGTTACACCTTTGTGTATAGGAAATACAAGGATATTTCCGATTATTACTGCTTGTCCGTCCTACTTCGAAATTTAAGGTTTTCATTGAGTCTTCTTTTTACAAGAACAGAGGTGTTAATTGCCATTAGTAGGGCCATTAAAGTCGCTATTGATGACAATGTTCCTCGACTGGCTGGAAAGTTCTCTTTCCAGGAATTATTTGGTTTCGAATATTTTGAATGTCTTGGAGGACTCGCGTATTATGGAAGTGCATATTATATGGATTCCTGGTCATATAAGTGTTATTTTCAATGAACGAGTTGACTATTTGACTAAGCAGGCTGTTTATCTTTGTGCTCATTTGGAGATTAGCATAGCTTATGGTGATACTCTCAGTAGGCTTGGTATTTTATTGAAGCAGGATTGGTTGGAATTTTGTCGAGATAAATCTCAGGTTTCGGGTCGTTTTTTTTTCTCTCTCTTTCTTGTTATATCTGTTGACCATGGTACAAAAATATTAAATGGGATCCAACTGATATAAAGATTATTAATATACTTTTGTGTGGTCATTGTTATAGTGGGGTTTATCTCCATATGATTCGGAGGAAGGATTCAGATTTGTGCGACTTTTGTAACATTATTGACAATTCAGAACACTTAATTTTTCATTGCTCTGAATTTAAAGATATCACAGTAAAGCCCCAGTTATTTCGTAAATTCTCCAACATTTTTGATTTATTAAATTCTCATGATATTGGTATATATCATCAATTGATTGCTTTTATCAGGGAAACTGGAATTCATAACGTTTCTAATTACTTTTAATACACAACCGTTAGTCACGTCTCAGCGATATCATATATAGGAAGTAAGCATTTATAAAAGCTCACCTTTCCCAAGTTTTTCTTTTTGTGTTGGATACGCTGGCAATTTGCGTATTTGCTTTTGCCATCTAAACCAAAATAACAACAACAATAACCTTGGTATTCCCGCCCCTCTGGGATAGTTGGTAAATTTAAGCGTTATAACGCGTTCGCGGTAATTTTTCTAACACAATCGAAAAAAAACTTACCTGGTAGGTGTTGCGATGCTTGCGCTATACTTGTTTGCCGTTGCATTCGTTGAATTTGTTGTTGTTGGTTCTGTTGAAAAACACTTCCTCCACTATAGGGTGACTGCGGCGATGGGGAATTATGTGTTGTAGAAGAAAAACTGCTACTATCATTGGCCTGAAATGAGCTTTGTCGTTGCAAGACAGCCACTGCAGGACCTTGATTGCCGGACTGGACGGCGTTGGGAGAATGTAAGCTTCTTCCTCTTTGTTGTTGGTACTGCCTGTTATTGTAAGGACTAACGCCCTAAAAAATATAAATAAAAGTTTGAAAATTAATATTATGTATATTATATTATTTAATAATAAAGATGTTTACATACTTGCAGCTGTGCACTTAACATTGGGTTATGATGTTGTAGAGAATGAGCCCTTTGCTGTGCACTTACAGGAGATTGTGGTGGCCACTGCTGTGCTGCTGTTATACCTGGTGATGGTATACCTGCATTTCCGGTTGTGTTAGATCCTTGGCTACCGAAATGATGTTGTCTTGGTGACAATTGGGCGGTATTGCCACTCTGAAATGCAATTTGCTGTTGATTTGATGTTTGCTGCGATAATTGTTGTTGAGGTGACAATCTTTGGCCGCTTTGGGAATATTGCTGCCCATAACCTAGGTTTAATTCAAAAAATTAATGAAGCAACAAGATATTGAGAGAAATATTTTATTTACCTGAATTTGATTGTGGACTAAAGGAAGTATTTCTTTGGCCTGGGCTTGGTTGTTGTTGTAGCATATTTTGGGAGAAGTTCGGACTTAATTGTGAATCAGGTGGCAAATTTGTGCGTGACAATGTAACATTCGGAGCGACCGTATTGAGCAGGGTACCAATATTGGGATTTAGACCTTATAGTTACAAATTTATTATTTTAAAGCACCAAAACTATGACATCAAAATACTTACATAACTGATCATTGCGCGCTGTTGCATTTTCTGGCACTAACATGTGTTGTTTCTGTTGTTGCTGTAACAATCGTTCCTTTTGTTGTTGAACAATTTGTTGCTGGGCCAAGGTCCGGTATCGTTGTGTTGATGAGATAACACCTCCGCCGGGGGTCGCAACAGCATTCATCGGCGGCGCCCTACCACGTGGTGAATAATTTGGCGGAGGTCTCTGAAAATTTTGATTAGCTCTCATGGTTTCCAGCATTTGTTGCATTCGCATCATTTGTATTTGTTGTTGCTGCAGTTGCTGAGGCGACATACTGCCAGAATTTGAGCCAGAAACATTGGCCATACTCCCCGGATAGGCAGGTGGTTGCGATTGTGATTGCTGTTGATGTTGTTGCAGTTGTTGTTGTAGTATTTGTTGAGCTGGATTACCAATCACAAGATTAGGGCAATTTCTAAATGCAGAAGTTTCTACCATGAGCGATTTTTGTATTTCGCTTATGGCTAGGCGTTCGTTTATTTGTTGTGGTGTTAAACCTGTATTAGTAGTGGAGGTAAATGACTGATCATCAGTGACATAATCCATAACACTGTCGAGTATCTTCGATAATTCTGAATCGCCATCGCCTAAGCAAGCTAGGGAGGTACCAATTGTTGCAGTAGGCGCTGAGGTAGCTGTTGTTGAGGGGGCAGTTGTGTTTAGAGGAGGAGCGAACGGATGGTTCACCGAAGAAGAACTTGAAGAAAATTCCATTTGCGTATGACTTTGCTGGTGCACGTGCGGCGGCCGATGTAAGTCCATACAATGCTGCTGGCTGAGGTAGACATCGGAAGGCTGTTGTAATTGTTGCACGGTTTCCTTATGCTGCCCTCTTCCTCGACCGGAAGCCGCTGAAGTGGCTGTCCCAGCTATTGTTGTTACAGTTGAGCTCTTATTAGATATAGATGGCATTCCTCCACCGGCACTGCTACTGCCTGAAGTCACATTACTCATACCACTTAGAGTCGAGGAAACTCGACCTGCAGCAGCAGGTACTTTATCCGGAATTATCTTGATACCGGTTTGTATATTCATTGTGATGTTTTTTGGAGGATTCCTTAAAAGACGTGCTAACATTTTATTAGTTTCACATAATTTTGATGGCCGATCATCGTTTCTTTTAACTGAAAGACCATCATCTGCATCATTTGAAGAACGCTTTCGTGTCATGGCAGGATCACCTTGATGTTTAAGTATTCGTCTTAACTCTTCCGGTGATAGATTGTTGGGATTACCGTGACCACTACCATGAGATGCATGATGTTCATCTTTAATGCGTACCATATCACCAGAACGTCCCATTGATGAACCTGCCTTGTCATCATCTTCTGATTTAAGTAACTAACGAAAAAAAATCGGGAAAAACAGCGTTACGTTATATGTGAACAGCTCCATATCGCTCATTTACTCAAAGAACTCAATGTACACACAACTTAATGTAAAAAGAAAATTTTATTTTGCTTTCAAGATATTGGTATGAAATTTATACACAATATGAAGAACGACATGATGATTAATTCTGCATCAATATAAATTAAATTTTTTGAGTTATGACGTTCTTTGAGTAAATGATCGATATGTATCTATATATAAATATGTACATGTATGCATAACTTACCGATAATAACATAGGATTATTAGAATTTGTGGCTTTTTGTGTTCCAAACATGCGAGAGGTGTCCAAACTTCCATGACCAACAATACTTTGACCGACTTTGAACATGCCGGGCACATTAGACTGGGAACTATCTTTTTCCTCTTCTGGTTTATGAAACTATTAAATAATTTTCCAAAATTTTTAAGTCAATTTCACACTTTAACTAATCGCACCCGCTTAATCCGTGGCTGCTTGTCGACGTCACGTCAATATAATAACATTAGAGTTGAGCGATATTTCGAAACATGTTACTTTTTCACAGCGATTGAAAAATCACAACTGTGACTGAATTTATCAAGTAACACGCTATGAAATTTTAGTTCTTTCATACAAACTGTGATTGTTCTTGTATGCTTACTTTATAGTAAATAAAGCTACTACATTACTTTATTTTATAACTTCAGCTTTTGTCAAGAAAAAATCGTCAAATCGTGTCAAACCGTCGTTTCTGGCAACTCTGTACAGCTCACATTTTTATATTTGCAATTTTTATTGTCTCTGCCTCTAATACGACAATTCTCAATATTTGGGTTGATTGCTAATTGTTTGTTGTTGTTGCTCTTCTTATTACTACTTATCAAGACACCAATACTAATAAATACTTTTAAAGCAGAAGAGCTGAAATGTGCTAAAAAGTGATCACAGTCACTGTTTAAATTCAATGCTGCTCTTATTAGAATTTTTCAAAATAACAGAACTGCTACAAGCAAAATACAGCTAAACTGTGATCTCAGTCACAGTTTAAAAGAACAGCAATTTATAAATCACGTTCACAAGGAGCAAAATTATTAAAAAGTCACGTTATAGCTCATCACTAAATAACACAAAATTAACAATCATCTGAAAAGTGACCACTACTGAAACCCTCCAGACATTTTATAGACCTTAGACCTCAGACAGACAAAATTTCGCCCATGGGCAGTTTGTTATTCTCTTATTTATACGGAAACAAACAATTCAGTTGTGTTGACGTTGGTTATTGTATACACATTTAAAGAAATGTCTGGCGAAGAAATGTAATTTCTTAATTCTTACCAACAAATCACACAATTTCTTTTTTGTACATACATACATATGTATGTTTGTATATACCTAATTTACATTAAGGATTTTTTCATGAAATTTCATGCATATTATTGCACGAAACTTTTTCTATTTGCTAATTGCAGCGCTATAGAAGTCAATTTTACATAGAAAAAGACGTAAAATTAATCTCAGATGCATTTTCGACAATTTTTTAGATGTAAGTTGCTCCCCCAGGCCTCCTATTATTACATATATTTTTATACATATTTTCAAGGTTGGAAACGGAATCAAAAAAAGGTATCGGTATTGAAAGCGGTATAATAAATGTTTAAATTTCGGTATCGGTAACGGTATTACCGGTACATACCGCTACCGCATTAAAAAAGTAAATTAAAGAAATTCCAGTTAAAATTTTCAATGCATACTTACAAACTATACTTTTTGATTAACAATTTCTGCCTGGGGAATTACTAGCTAAAATTCACCCCTTACACCGGGTTAAATTACAAAAACAAAACATATGGAAAATTTGTCAACGCTAAGCCTTGCGTTTTACAAAAGGTCTCTCTGCGTACACATATTTTGCATCATTTTGTGCAAAATGTTGCAAAATCTTACAAAATGTTGTCTGCGTACTCTAAATCTCTTGCAGCGAGAGAGCCAAAAAGAGAACTTTTTGACAATTGGAAGTTAGAGAACTTGCAAAATGTTACTGGAGAAATTTCTTCTTGCAAGATTTTGCAACTAGTTTGAACAGCTGTTTTTATTACTTTTTGAATGAAATAATTTTTGTGAAATTAAAATAGAAATTGAAATTTAACAATGGCAGAGGTAAATAGTTACAATTGTGTTGATTTTTAACGTTTATAATAAATTATAATAAACAAAACACTTTATTTCATGCTACAAACGTCCAAATATACAGTGCGACCGTGGCGTAAAAACAGAACCAATGATTCCAATAATGCTATTTTTCTGGCTAACACTCTTTTGCTTTGTTATTTCAATTGTTTACACACCGATCAGCTGTTTTCTTGCAAGATTTCACTGGATACTGTCTGCGTACTTTTTAATATATTTTCAGTCGACAGAGTAAAATTGGTCTTACTCTCCTAAAAAAGTTGACTGAGTATTTGCTACTGGAAAAGTACGCAGACAGACCTAAAATGAGACCCTTAATTTTTAAATGATAATAGACATACATACATAAATAAAATAAATAATAAATAAATTTCTGAATTCGTTCAGAAAAACTACCGAAATGACTTCAGGCAAAACACCGAAATGTCTTAAAGAATTCGGTACGAGAAGTCTGATGTTGCGTTTTCATTTGAATAAAAATATTTAAAAATATGTACGTGTATATTTTATTGTTTTAGTATATATTTCGCGTTTTTATTGTCATATTTTGGTTGCCGCTAATGTAAAACGAAATATTTTCATGAAGTTACCATAAAGTTTAATTACGTAGTGTATCAAACTGTTGCTAATTGCCAACTTTTTGATATTGTACTGATATGACGTCTTTTTTTATTTATTATTTTTATTTTATTTATACGTACCTTAACATCCTCACCATCCGAGCCATGTAGAGATGTTGTAGAAGTAGAATGAGTTTTGTTGGTTAGTAAATGCCGCAATCTTTCAGATTCAGTGGCTGGTTTGGAATTATGTTGTTGTTGTTGCGTCGGATTCTGCTGTTGCGTCGGATTCTGCTGTTGCGTATTTGTTGCTAATGTTGTAACGCCTAACATTAACTGATTTACACCATTAGATAAGTTTCCGGTAATGTTTGCGTTGCCGCCCGTGGACATACTGTTAGTGGTGCTACTGTTGTTATTGTTCAAATTATCCTTTTCTGACTTTTCGCAATTATTATCAAATGGAGGAAAACCGAAACCAAATGTTCCAGGAGCGCCACTGACTCCAGCGCCTGATTGACTCGTATTCGACTGAGGAGAAGGCAAGCTAGCCGCTGAATGTGAAGACAACTGATAGGGTGTTGATGGCGAAGGGCATACAGCCGGACTAAATCCATGTCCTACAGATGGTGGTCTTGGGGTACTTACAGGTGTTGTCACTGAAGCACGAGAATTCGGTCTCGAATCGTTCCATGCTGAGACCGACGGATCAATTTCAAATGAGGAATGTGGCAAGTCTAAATCAAACTCGTTACTATAAAATGAAGGACCTTCGTTACCAGCGGGAGAAGCTGTAAATGAATTGACTAATGCAGAATTAGATGATGCCGCTGATGTCGTGGCAGATGAATAGCATGTTCTTTGGGAGCTTATACCAGGAGTACTACTAACTGCAATCGAACCTGCGGTACCAGTAACATTTCCAGCACTTCCACTGTCATTAATAACAGCAGATGTCATAAGAGGGCCTCCGACATTTGTTGTCTGAGTTGTATTTGGTGGTATACCACCTCCACCAACCAGCCCACCTAAACCTGAGACGTTTACCAAAGGTGAGGATACGGAATTGTTAACAAACGAGTCCATAGATAAATTCGAAACCAGCGAAGATACTAAAGAAGATCCAGGAGATATTGCTGTTATACCAGTAGTTAACAATCCACCATTTTCAGCAAGCGCACCTGTATTATTACTATTCATATCATTTTCCGCATTTAATAAAGTTTGGACTGACATTATAAAGTCAATTTCTCCGGGGGTGCTATTGATAAACAGTCTTGAGTTTGCTTTCACATGGACATATACATCCGGCGCTCCCAAACGTAATCGAAATGGTTTTGATGCAACATTAGATATGGGTGGATTGATACCAACCCTATTTCCTGAGGTTTGTGAAGTATTCAAAATATTAAGACCACCGGTGGAGTCCTGTATGTCTCTCAAATGTGTCTTTAAAGTGGTCAAGTCCTGAGGGTGACACAAGTCCTGCAGCAATCGTCCTGACCATTGCGATAAGTGCATTTTGTAAGGTTCTCTTAAAGTTGTGGCGTCTAAAGTTATTATTTTTCCATGAATATCCAGTTTAAACGTAACTTGTTCGATAGTGTGATGTTGCACATGTTGTTGAATGTTCATTTCCAAAGATGATTCATCCTCAGGCCTTGTTATGAGACACAAAACTGAGGATGAATCGCTATCATCTAAAAATAAAAGCCAATTAATAGTAATAATATAAAATACAAATAAAACAATAAATTATGTTACAGTGCCATTTTAAATACCTTTAACGGGAGCAGCCATCAGAACAACTTCTTCATATTTTGGTGTTTGGTCCAAGGAATTACTATTATCATTATTTGTGTTGCTTGAAGAACCTGAGGAGGTTTGCGTTCCTGAACGCATATCTTTGACTAGCATTCGAACTTTGGTCGAATTGCTACGTTCCTGTTTGCTATAATTACTATTATGAGCCTCCGTATCACCCCCAATATTCCACGGAGAATTGACGTCATGAATACTACCATTACCACCTCTATTGCCATTGTTCCCGCTATTCGACGATGACATATTACTAATAATTGGATCCAATTTGGTATGATCTCCTGGGTAAAGATACATGTACAATGGTTGACGACATAGCTCTTGTTTCTCGTAACCAATCAACTCTTGTATATTTTGTGTGCACGACTCAATAATACCTGCTGAATTCACTTGCAAAAGCACCCAACCCACAGAGGAAATATAATGTTCTAAAGCTTCAAAATATGCCGAAATTTCAGGCACTTGACCATTGAGTAGTGATGGCTCAGGCAGTGGTGGTTCTGTTGATGATATCTCACCTTGTTGTACCGGATGTATTGAACAGTTATCAGTGGCACAACGACTGCAGCGTGCTGAGGAGTTTTGGTTATTATTGTTATTATTGGTAGTCGCACCACTTGCCGACGATGCAATTGATGAAGATGTTGTAGTTGACGGAGATATTGTTTCTGCTGATGACGGCACTGATGATGAGGATGATATATTCCGACCTCTGTCACATATATCGCGATACTGAAATAAAAATATTAATATGTATGTATGGATTAATGTACGTATGTAGAAAATCGTTAAAGTACATATAGTGTTTTCATAAATCGATGTTAAGAGTTTTGAAAAAAAAATGTCTGTACCAACAATTAAAAATAACAAAAGTATTATTATATGCATTAACTATAGTTAATTATGCTTCAATAGGTGTGTTTTTTACTTTTGCAGCAAAATGCAGTAAATGAATAGTTACTGCGAAAATTTTAAAATTTACTCGCAAAAAGAGCTGTTACTGAAAAAAGTACGCGAACGGAAAAATAGTAAAAATTAGTAAGATTAAAGAAACATCTGACTCCAATTCCACATAGTGTTAAAAAATATATAAACTTTTGGCTATTCAACTCTTTTAATTATTGGTACTCGATACAATATTTTTATAACACGAAAAATCTAAGAATAAATGTTGTAATTTATTTCATGTAATATTTTTAATTAATTTCTTTTTGATTTCCTTGTTTTGTTGGTTAAATTAATCAAAATTACATTACTATTTGTTAATGTTATGTTGTCAGAGTTTTACAACTCTGAGTTATTAGAATAATTTGCAAAACAAATGGATTAACATGCGAAAAATTGCCATACGTGTTATGCTAGGAACACAATTAAGACGAACGACGAATTTCGCCCACGTCGACGAATTCGTTGATAAGCATTCGCTGCGTAAATTCGTCGTGTGAAGCACAATAACGACGAATTTGCTCGCCGAGTAGAGAGAGAGGAGAGAATTTTCTCTCAATGTTGTTTTTTCGTCGTTCGTCGGCGTACAAAATAGAAATAAATCTATCTCAGAGTTCGTCACGCACGACGAATTTCGTCGTTCCTCCCAGTTGTGTTCCTAGCATTATCTGCCTCAAGCAAGAAGCAAAAACAAAATTATTCTGCCGGCGTTATTGCTTGTTCTCAGCAATGAAATTGGTACGTGAAGACCCAGTTTTACACAGTCAACTGTATAATTACACCATGCTCAAAAGCATAGTTTACATTTCATTTCACTTTTTATTGATAGGACTAAAAACGGATATTGTCTTTACTAGCCAAAGAGCGTTATATAATATCTGGAGATTTTTAGTTTATCAATATTTCCTTCCTCCAAATAATTTTAATTCCATTTCAAAGGAATATGATTTTATTTGTAAACAACGATTTCTTACTAGGTCGTGTACAGTCAGTCACAAAACCTTATAAAATACTGTTAATACCATCTTGGGCATATGGTCTACGTTACTCCGCCCATATTTGTGCAACACCATATTATGCAAATTTACTTTGCATTAATATGTTTAATAAATAAATAAATAAATAATAAATTAAAGTATTATACAATAGTTTGAAAAATATATGAATAAATATGTGTTGGATATAATGTTTGGAACAAATTCATAAAGCAAATACTCGAACCTTCTAGCATAGACAATAAATAATATTTGTTTTAAAGAATCACAACTACGGCTTTTTTCGTCCATAACAAGACGATACAATCATCGAACAGAATTAGGGCATAAGGTATATTTGGCAATATTTTATTGAAAGTTTTTCGCTTTTTCAGAAATTAAGATTTTCCAATACAATAAAATGAAATTGCCTTACTTACCGTTTTAACAACTTGATTCAATATAGCCGCCTTATCCGGCTTAGTTGATGTCATATCACCTCGTTTATTAAGTTGCAAAAACTCCGAAAGTTGCTCAATGTAATTATTTTCCAGCTCACGACGACGTTTTTCATTGTTGCACTTATTAATTTGAGATTGAGGCTGAAAACATAATAATTAGGAGTTAATTTTATACAAGTACATATCGTCGTTTCTCCGACAAAATCAGTTGTCTTTTTTACTAAGTTTTCAGGAGAGCAAAAAAAATTGTTTTATTTTGAAACCTGTCAATATTTTTGCAAACTGCAATGCTTCAAGAGCATTTCTAATAAAATTATTTTTTTATTTTAACAAATAACTGTTTTTGTTGAATATTTTTGGATACATACATAAATATGTAAATTTTACTATTGCTAACCTCTGAACCAATTAAGGTGTAGTTTCCACAATACATGCAATCACTTGTCTAGAACAAATATATGAAAAGCACAAATTTTCTGGACAAGTCGCTTGCTTTCATTGTGGAAACTACACATAAGATATCTTTAAACGATTTGGTGGATGAATGTATGACACATCAAGTTTATAATGGTGAAATAAAAAAGCATTTAAAAATCTACACTTATTCGATCATGTCGGAGCGACTACGATATGTACTTATGTATATGTATAAGTAAAGGTACAAATATGAGTATGGTCATAGATCAACGTAAATAAAAGATCTTTGCGAATCAACAAATTTGCGACAAAATGGCATCGATTTGTTAGTGGATATATATGCATATTTTATTATAAATGTATATTTATAATAAATTTTTTAGTTTTTTCATGCTATATATCAAATTTTGGATTTTTGATTAGTTGCAAAGTATTTAAAAGCTGCATTTTTTTCGACTGTGTGAGAAAAAAAGGAAAACGAGAAAAATTTACGAACGCATTCTTTGTGATATTATTCGATACTCAAAAACACCGTAGAAGTTAATTGTAAATATCCTGACAAACACTAGTAGAACGGAACAATTAGATGTTACCGCAGGTCACTGCAGCTTCATCATCAGCGTTCTTTTTGTTTGGTCCACTGTGTGCGGTGTCAGCTGATGTAGATTTCTACTTTATACAGTCAACTTTTCATTGCAAATGGAATATGGGATTCATGGTATTACAATTTGCTGAAAGCTTTTTTTAATGAAGGTGATGCTGACCTTCGAAAACAGCGAAGTTGTTCCGTTCCACTAGTGTTTGTCAGATTATCAAGCTTTTTCATAGGTCAATCTCACCGCGAATTTCTATCCTATGTATGTTTTGAAATGAAAACTTTTCTATCAGGCCAGGCAAATTACTGAACTACTTGAATAGCAAGAAGTCAGTTTTCGTTATTTTTGTAAGGTAGGATCGAACAGGTTTTGAATGAAATTATTTCGTGACTTCATAGATACATACATATGTACTTAGAGAGCCCGAAAAAAATGTAAAAAAATCATTTTTTTATCGCCTGCTCCTCATTTCTGACTTCCGAAGCAGTCGGAAATGTAGTCTACATTTTGTTGATACTTCTACTTTAATTGCTGGGTTTGATTAAAAGAAACGGGACGAGATTTATTTTATTTTAATTTGGTTATTAAAAACGTACTGACGGCGTTGGACGATTGTAAACATATTTTCAGCAATCTAATTTTATCAGGATATGAAAAATTTAAAACCCTTCCCTCGATTTTACATTAGTTGTATTTTCGGAATGTTTTTAATATTTTCAACTTATTGAAAAACTGAAATTAAATTGCATTCCTACCGTATAAGATTTGTTAATTGTATTGTATTTAATCGATATCTGTACTAATAACGATATTGTTTCAACCTAGGCACATCTCTTCTTTTATATCCAGTTCTTATTTTATTACATACCTATTATTTATTTATTTATTAGGGAATGAATTAGACGGAAAAAATTTACAGCCTTATTTATAAAAATTTTTGACCTTATAAAGACTTTTTAAGAAAAATTTTTATGGAAATTTGTTATAAAAAACCTTTTTCAAGCCTTAATAAGTTTTATAAATAAGACTGTTAAAATTTATTGAAAAAATATAAAATACGGAATGACATCACGCACAAAACTATGTACAAACATGCTAGTTTATCGAAGACAATCAAAAAGTCTTGTCTGCCCTTTTATATTGAACACAATAAGAAATCACTCAAATTTGTTTTCAATATAAATAGGCAGACGAGAATTTTTGATATTTTTTTAATTGTCTTCAATAAACCGGCAGTAAGAATATAAAAATGCCTTTTCTTAACTTGAAATAGATATTAACCTACCAAATTTGTTTTGGAGTCATTTTTTCTGCGTATTTTACGATTTGTCGACGTCGTAGAGTTGGCTGAGATCGGTGACGCCACCGCATTCATATTGACAGAACGTTGTAAAGCGGCAGCTATATTGGCGGCTGTGGTAGAAGATTTATGTAATGACGAATATTGTTTCTGATGATGTTGCAAATGTAAAGGCAACAAATTGTTAGTGTTAAGCAAGGAATTACTATTTGTTAAAAATAAGTTCTGGTGTTGTTGTTGATAGTGATGCTGTTGCAATGCTGAAAATCTCGCTAATACATTCGCATCTGGTGAGGTAGAATTAGTGGAATCCGTCGTTAAGGTTTCACTTCTATAGTTGGCAATTAAAGGTGATGTTTCAACAACCCCTCCACCGACTCCTGTGTTGCTAGCACTACCGATAATGGTGGAGAGGGGAACACTTCCACCCGAAATCGGAACTCCCGTTGTCAATCCTTTCACTGTTGAGGCAGAGCCAGCAACTGTAGATGCAGCTGCTCCTGCTGTTGGCGATGAACGCGATAGAGTGCAAATATTGCTACTTGTAGGTGATGCAATAACTGTTGTTGGCGTGTATGCAAAATTTGATTTTGTTGAAGCTGCTTTCGATAGTGTTGAAATTGTTGCAAAGTTAGACGAATTACTAAGACTGTTCGTTGAATAGTTTGCTTCAGTTTGTATTGTAGTTGTTGACGATTTAGTTGCAGTCGCTGATAATGGTGATGCCCAATGATCTGGTAATTCACATGGGCCAAGCCTGTAACAAAAATTATAATAAATAAATAAATAAATAAATAAATATATATGTATATGTATATGTATATATATGGTTGACAGGCTTTAAAAAATACTTCGTGTTTTTGCATACAGATACATAAATAATTTAATATATACATATATATATATATATATATATATATACATATATATATATATATATATATATATATATATATATATATATATATATACATATATATATATATATATATATATATATATATATATATATATATATATATATACATATATATATATATATATATATATATATATATAATATAATATAATATATAATATATAATATAATATTAAATTATAACATATCTTCATTACGTACTGTTGCCTTATACTGAAACTGGTGCACGACTATTGGGTAACAATCTCCATCTCATGCCAATTATTATGGGTGGAGACTTCAATACAAGTTTTGCAAACCCACAGTCGCAAGCCTTATCAAAATTTTTATTTGACGTTTTCCACTTACATATGAGCAATTCTCCACAAACCCCCACAACTAATAATTCCACTACTATAGATAGAGTTTTCCATAGATTTTTAAATACAATAGAGTCAAAAATTTATATATGTAGCTTATTTTAGTTACAATAGGCCAATATTAAAAAAAAATTAATTTCTATGTAGATGTTTACACATCTCCCCTGTGATCGGACTCACATTGTTTTTTTTAACTAACGGTATTGTTTTTATATACATACATACATTATATCCAAATTTAATTAAGTTATTTATTGATTCAATCATTTTCATATTAGAAATAAAATTACAAATATTTTTTTTCAATCATTAATTTTTCAGTTATGTATGTAGGCATACTGAATTAAATAATAAATTAAATGGACTACACCATTTTTCATTTAAATTGAGAATATTCCAAATGAAATCTAAAATTTCGGTTTGAAATTGAGAAAATTCCATATGAAAATGAGAATTTTAGTTTGAAATTGAAAAAATTCTAATTAAAAATAAGAAATTCAATTTGAAATTGAGAAATTTCCAAATGTAAATAAGACTTTCGATTTAAAATTGAGAAAATTCCAATTTGAAATCAAACAGTTTTTCATTAGTAATTAATTAATGGTTACGCATTTTTTGGCATATGTGTGCCAGATGTACTCGGTATATGGCTGTATCTTTTATATATTGGCTTAAAATTATTTTCATATTTTTAAAGTTTGTGAGTCGTAAACTATTTTCATAAAAGAGGTGCAAAATTTTGTTCGTATGCTTAGCATTCGCTGGAAATATTCGAATAAATTTTAGCGAAGGCAATTAGCAAAAGTAAGCGATTAATTTGCGAATGCGAACATTCGTTACCATTGCTAGTATAATGAAGATGACACTGGTAATTAGTATTTTAATATACATACATACAGTTATTATTTGTGTATTGTTTTATTAAATTTCAAGGAACATTTTTATGTAATTTAATGCACTATTGCTGTTATTTTTTAACATTTTATTTAAAAGAATGTAAGCTAACTTATGTATGTATGTACTTATGTACATTGAACATTACTGCAGTAGAAATTAAGCAACAGGAGTCTTTTAAAGTAAAGTTAAAAGCCCTTATTCAGAAAAAAATAATTTAGGTTTACGAAACGTTTAATAATAGAATTTCCATACAAAATTTGTTCTGGAAACCGTTTGTAAACCAAATTAATTTTTTTAATACGGAAGAAAAGCTTTTCTATAAATAAAAATCTTTAGTTCTTTATTATTTTATAATAATAATAAAACTCGTGAAATCAAATATTTTTAAAAACTTAACGTGTTAGCAGTTCTAAAAAATATTCTTAAGATATGGCAACACTCTTACATAATTACGTATAATTTAGTCGTATTCAAGATATTCACGCTAACACGTGATCGAAGCAAATCATAACAATATAACGGAGTGTAGACATTTTGAATCATTGATAAGATGACAACTAACTACTCGATTCATACTACCAAATAACAGCATATAAAATTAAACATTTTGCAAAGACAAAATAATAATAAAAAACACCCAAAAACAAATAATAATCAAGCAAAAATTCGAAATACACTTGAACGTGAGTGAAACAATATTCATGACCCACTTTACAACGCTTTTTCTTTCATCCGTGACCTAGATTGGCAATGAGCAGTAAAAAAGCCGCATAGCAATCCAAACAGTAAAAATAACAATTTATACAAATAATAGTATCTGTTATTTATTGTATGTCACTAATATACACATGTAGTGGTGTGTGAGTATTCGTATTAGCATTCCCGAATATTCGTCCATTTTTAGAATTCGTTAAATTCAGACGAATATTTGCCAAATATTTATCAGAAAATTAAATAAATGTTATGCAAAAAGGAAAGTTGAAACTTTTTTTTGAAGTATACAAATTAAAAAATAAACAAATAAATAAGAATTTAAAAACGAGAAATTAAGAGAGATGGTGCCTTCTGTATTTTTTTTTTGGCTTTTCCAACAATACCTGGGTTAGTGGGCCGTAGTGGAATTAAGGTTTCGCCTTGGGTTACCTATAGAAACTGATGTGATTTCGAGTGCACGTAATGGGAGGGCTTTAAACATACGCATTGTTTGGGGGTTTTCAGAGATCAAATGGCCCAAAGGGCTTGTTAATGATGGTATTTTTTTCAATTTGTTGTATTAAAGTCTGTTTGACCCCTGCCTGTTCCGTACGGCAATTTATTTTGTAAAGCTATATAGAGACCCATTGCTGAGAAAATAAAGTAAGTAGCTGGTCACTTTGCGTTATACTGAAAGGAAAATCATTTATTCGGAGAATGGAACGGTTTCATTAATTTTCTGCATTATATAAATGAAACTTTTCATTAATACAATGAGCAATTAATTACATTGTGTACATACAACATGAAATCTTTCAATCTCTACTCTTTATGAGTTTTTCATAGTGCATTGTATTAATGAAAATCATTGCATCCCAGCAAAAAAGAGACTCCAAAAAAGTCATGAAAATTTAGAGTTTGCGATCTGGAAGTAGTGAAAATTTCGATCCGATCTAATGATTTTTACATAGGGTTGTCATTCCAAGAAGTTCTCTTTTTCGATGCCTGGTCACTGAATTGGAAGCGATATTAAGAAAAATTCCCTTTTTTGTGTTCTATAATAATATTTTCATCTAGGAAAAATGGTAACTAGTTACCTATTTTAACAATATGTTTCTTTTTATACGAATTTAAGCCCGAAACAGTGTTTTCATGTAAATTTTTGGTGAGTATTTTTTAACACTATGGAGGAGTTACAAGGTTTTGTATGACTAAAATAAGCTGCTACATGGTTTTTTGCTCACTCTCGGCAAATTAAAAATATCGATTTTTTGGAAGCAATGAAAATGTAGTTCCACTAGAATGACTTCCATTTTTTTACTGGGATTGTTTAAAGAAATTTTCTTTTCAGCGAATTTGGGGAAAATATATGTAGGTAAGTTGCACGATTTTTATCTACTAGCTGTATAGTTTGTCAAATATAAATAAATCAACAATTATTTAGTTCAAAAATATTTTCTATTTCTTACTTTTCTAATCTCTTTTAATTTCAAAGCAATATGGTTTTCATAAATGCAGTGAAATCAATTCATTTATACAATATAATATTCTTCGTTTTCTAAAACACATTTTTTTATACGTTTGCACTACTACTACGTTCCTCGCACTACTATGTATATATACATTAGGGTGGCTGTTATTATTATTTTTTATTTCTTCGACTCTCACCCCCAAAATCGGTTCAGTTTTATGTAAAAAAATACAAAAAAGTTTCATACCGATAAGTTGTGGTTTAGGGGGTGCGTCCGGCCGTCAAAAATATTTGGGTTGAAGTTTACTGATGAGTTCCAAAAACTTTTAATTCCTTATTCATTAAAAATATATATATTTTTTTTTAAATTTTTTAAAAAGCCTTTATAAAACAAAATTATTTTTTATGAATAATACAAATTGGGGATTCAAACGCGTGCCTTAAGTGTCATAAAGTCATACAATCCTAACATTTTAAACCAGTTTAATATTATTTTTATTCATATAAAAGGTGTACTACTCGTACATTATTAAAATTGTTAATGATTTAACACAGAATTATTTTTTTGTATGGGGACCACCTTAATGGTTGAAGATAGACGATAAGTACATATGTTTAGAGAAAATCTTCGTGTTGAAAAAAAATTAGTACTATAGCTCTGCACAGATATAATTGTTTGCACAAATTTTTCGTGTTGGTTCTGGTATGTACAGATACTGTATGTTATTCAGAGTTTCTGTTAATAGTCATGTTTTAGACTCGATTGTTTTTCTTGAATAAGTCCGAGTTCATGAAAGAGAGAGCAAAGAAGAAAGAAGAGTGGTACTGATTTGCTTGCACCGCTAAGTTATGACTACTGACAGAAACCCTGAATAACATACAGAACCAACAAACGTAAAACTGGTGCAAACAGTTATATCTGTGCAGACCTATATTACGTATGTATGTATACTGACATAGAGTTCCATTTTCTAATAATAATTATATACATACATACATAAGTACATATACATACATACATATGCATATTTTTAACGTTCTGTTAAAGCATTTTGCACAAAAGTACATAAATCATGAAGATTTAAAATATAAGAAAAGTAGGAAAAATACACAAACAAATCGGCATATTTGCAAATAGTATGGAAATGAAACGAAAAGTGTTGACGAAACAGATTGGCAAAATGTCAATGTCCTCACTGTTCAAAAACAATTCTGCAATAAACTCTAGAGTATGAATTCAAAAAATATCATAAAACATCAAACTTCCAATATAGCGTTGCCACTTGTTTTCAAATAGTTGTAATAAACCATTAAAAAAATCGTATGTATACATCTTCATATACATAAACATATGTATGTATATCTTCTTTATATACATACTAGTGATGTAACGAATTTCAATTTTTGATATTCGCGAATACAAATACGAATACGAATCACCCTTATCGCGAATCTCAAGGGAATAAATTCATGGGAATAATTTTTTTATTCCCATGAACAACAAAATGGCATCGCCAATTCTTAGGGAATAAAATAAACATATGTTGCGAGTCGAACATGCTATTGTGAATTGATGTAATTGAATTTTTTACTTTTTACGTGTATTTTTATATTTTTTTTAACAAATTGTTATTATTCAGGAAAATTAACAGCATTTTGCTCCGATTTATGTTATTTTTATTGGAAAAAATTAAGAGAAGGAATTTGAGAGATGCATTAATTCCACTGTGTTTATCGGAATTAATGTACATATGTATGTAAGTGAAAAGCATGAAGAATTGTTGGCCGTATATACTATAATATTAATATATATGTACATATGTATACATATATGTATACTATAGTATAAATAAATTCATGCATTTTCAACTCCTTAAAAAAATAAAATCAGTTTTAAGTTTAAAAAATAATAAGAAAACTATTTATTATTATTCCCAAACAAAACGTTTGTGAAAAAATACAAGTATTTTTTGGGGAAAACTCACGGGAATGAAAAACGGCGATGCCAATTTTTTTCGAACATTTTTCACGTGAAAATAATTTACGATTGCAACTTTAGGGAAAAGGGAAATATTTCGGGGGAATAAATATTCACGATAGGGGTGAATATCTGAAACGATATTCGCGAATACGAAGAATATGAATATTATATGCAATATGAAATATTAAAAAATTGTTTTCGAATAATTGTAATAAACCATTAAAAAAATCGTATGTATACATCTTTATATACATACCCTACAAACATTTTTGAAATTTTTTGGCGATTGCTTGTTTGGCGATGATTACGCGATCCTTCTCAGGGAATACGAATCGCTAACCATCGCTTACGCCTTACAACTAAGCGATGAATACGCGAGCGTACACAAGTAAAACAAATTTTTTTCTGAAAACTTAATTCTGTCTATAGATTTGATGACGTTTACGATGTGAATCGCGCACCATCGCTTACGCCTCTCAACTAAGCGATGAATACGCGAGCGTACACAAGTAACAACAAATCGCCATTACTCGAATCGCCGGCTAGTCGCTATCCGCGAAGCGTTGTACGCGATTCGCGTGGTTGACACATGCGAACGTTTTCGCCTGAGGATCGCATTTAGCATCCAAGCGATGCATCGCAGCGATGTTAGACAACTTTCCGGCGATTCGCGGGCGATGATTCGGCGATGGAAATTGTTTGCGGGGTATACAAATGTATATCTTCTTTTTATACATGCACACACACATATGCAATTGAGTTTTTGTGTATGCATTCAAGTGAGGGCGCAAGACAAAGTTTGCCGCGCTCAGCTAGTATCTATATACAGGGTGGCCCAGACAAACCGAAGTGGTGTGAATTCCTTATAACTTTTTATTTAAGACATAATTTTTTAATTTTTTGTTTTTTAAATACAGTAAATTTATAGGGAATATTTTTAGATTAGTTATTAAAAATGACATACCACAAGTGGTGGCCATTTTCTGCTTCGCACAAATGTGCTCTTTCCATTTCTATTATTCATAACTTAGTTATGAGTGACGAAGCCCATTTCCAATTAAATGGGTTCGTTAACAAGCAAATATTTAGGATATGGGCTAAGGAAAACCCGAGAGTACTTCATCAACGACAATTACACCCAGTTAAGTGTACTGTTTGGTGCGGTGTTTCTTCAGAAAGGATCATTGGCCCATATTTTTTTGAAAATGAACGAGGTGTCGCCATTTCCATCAAATGTGATCGATATCGGGCCATGTTGGAAAATTTTGTAAGGCCAGCCGTGGAAATCCATCCGCAAATATTGTTCCAACAGGATGGAGCCACAGCGCACACTTCGAGAGCCACAATGGCTCTTTTACGCGACATCTTTGGTGAAAGAATAATTTCGCGTAGAAGCAATTTTAATTGGCATCCGCGTTCTCCGAATTTAACAGCTCCAGACGGTTTCCTTTGGGGTTATTTAAAAGGGAAAGTTTATGTTAATAAGCCTAGGACTATTGAGGAATTAAAGACCAATATTCGAGACGAAATTAACAACATAACACCGGAAGATTTGCGAAAGGTCATGGAAAATGTGTTGGAAACAGCACATTTGTGCGAAGCAAAAAATGGCCACCACTTGCGGGATATAATTTGTAACAACTAATCTTAAAATATTCCCTATAAATTTTATGTATTTCAAAAACAAAAAATTAAATAATATGTCTTAAGTAAAAAGTTATAAGGAATTCACACCACTTCGGTCTTTTTGGGCCACCCTGTATAACCTACATGCATATTGTCACCTAAATTCCCAAAAGCCGTAATTGGCAATAACATAATAAAATATACTTTTTGATTGATAATAACACTAGTTTACACCGAAAATATACATTTGATGAGAGGTGATTTTCCTCATGTATTTTCTTCCGCTGAATTCGAAAATCAAGGTTAAAATTTTTTTATGGTAGTTTTTGAGATATTGTAATTTTTTCACTTTTTCGACCTTTTTTCACTTGACAAATCATATCTCGAGCTAGAAATGTCCGATAGGGTCGTTCATGTATGTCGAATCATGTATAATCGAATCTTTGATTGGTAAAGCGGATCAAAATATATCGATGAAAATAGGACACATTTTCCAAAAAAAAATCATATTTTAAAGTGATTCTATGCCGACAGAAAAGTACAAGTCGTTAAAAAACGTCTGGTTTCTATTCATGTACGTAGTGATACTTTAACGAAGAACTAAGAATAACCAGAAAAAAATCGACCGAAAAATTACAAAGTTATAAGCAATTGAGTGAATACACAATAGTAATGAGAAAATCAAAATACATAAAAATAACAAATAATAAATTCAATGGGGCAAAGTCATAGTCAAAACAAAGTATACTTTAAGAGTTTAGAACCAGTAAAGTTAAAGTTTACTTTATTTTGACTATGACTATGCGCCAATATATTTGCGTGTGAGCAACTGAACTCATAAATGGTCGAAAAGAATAAAATATTCGGAAAATATCGGGTTTGGATTCACTCCATTGCAGAAAAATTGAACAATGAGGGCAATTATGAATAAAATTCCGCGAGAAATTTTCCCGGCGAACAATTCCAGCTAATAGCAAATGATAGGGACAACAAAAAATTCTAATTGGAAAAGGGAGAAATTTCTCACGGAATTTTATTCATAATTGCCCTGAATGCGTATTCTGTTCTAAAGTCCTATTTCCAAAGAAATATTTTGTAATATTTTTTTAATAATATAATTTTTTTGCATCAAAGCATTTGGCTTTGCATTTACATACATATAATATTGGTATTTATGCATTACTATTATATAAAGAACGTCATACCCGAAAAGTCGTTCCCGCTTTCCGGGCATATGAAAATGTCCGGGAAAAGAAAAACTGTAGTTATGATAAAAAATTGGGACAGAAAAAGTCATCCTTTAGAGTGGTGGAAGGCACATGAGACAATATACCCATCAAGTCGGGTTCTTACAGATATGAAAAATCTTTCACGTTCTGGCAATGAGGATAAAATTTTATTTCGACATTACAACAATGGGCGTAGCTGTTGAGCTCAACAGTTGTGAAACTGCTGGCAGCTGTTGGTCCCTACAGTTACTTCTTAGAAACGGCTTGATGTATATAATGTAATTGTATATCTTTATTTCGTTACTTCATCGCATTTGTAATGTAAAACTTGACAAATATTTGTTCCTGCCACCTAACAAAGCATATAAAAGAAATTACTCACCCAGCTGTTCAGGCTGAGCACAACGTATTGACTATAGGTAGCGAAACAATTTTATGATGGAAAATTACTCAACTGTTGAGTGGAACGGAAATACTCAACTATGCATTTCTAAGACAAACACACAACGGTTGCGCAACAGCTACTTCTTATGAATGCACCCAATGAGTAACCAGTCTTTTAAAAAAAATTTTCTAAAAATCGTAAAATTTTTGAAATAAAATCTTCACAATTTTCAAAAATAATCGTTAAAAATCGATATAACAAGAACTATCCGTTTTATTAACACATATGTAGTCATATTAGAAATAAAAGAATATTCTATGTAACTAAAACAATTCATCGAGTTTATTGACAAATTTACAGTATTACGAGTAATATTAATATCAATATTAATTTTATTAAGTATTCTTTCAACATTAGTTTATGAGTTTGGAAAAGTCATTATATTATCTACGAACTCAAATAAGTTTGGAAAACGATGTTTCATGGTTGGTAAATTAATTGAATATACATACATATACATATGTACATACTTACGTCAGTATCTTCAAAGTTAAAGAAATCTAAGTTCCCTTACTTTATTTTCAATGTCTTGATGTTTTTCTGTAGATACAAGATTTTGAAAACTTCGTAATAAAGAAAGAATTTCAAAATGTTTATTTAAAATAACAGATAAAATCAAATCTTTTTATACCCTTCGCCAAAAATGGTAAGGGTATGTATATAAGTTTGTCATTCCGTGTGTAATTTCCACAATATTCATATGCGACCCCATAAGATATGTATAAATATATATATGTATGTATGGGTGTATTTTCTGAGTCCTTATGAATGGGGAAGTCGAATAAGGGATGTCCGCCTGCAATATCGTCAAAATATGAGGAATATATTTTTTCATCAATCATCTTTTGGGAAAAATTGTGGTAAAAATCGTCAAAATGACGGAAAATCGTTATACATATTTAACAACTCTGTAACTGGATTCTGTAACTTTTGCGAACCGAAAATCGTAATATTTACCGACATATTTATTCGTTTGCTGTAACAATAATATGATTCCGTAATTACTTTATGGCGATAGTCTTCAGCTATACATTAATCACCATTTAATTCAGTATCAAATGGCCTCTCTGTATAGATAATGTCAAAATAAGAGAAAAAGTACAACGAATAATAAAGAAAAAATAAACTAAACTAAATTTATTATAGCGATACGATTATCGTAGTAAAACTTACTGAATCCAGGTAGTGGTGTAACATCACTTGTAACAAAAGAGTTTTCACTAAAAATATTTAGAAGTGTAGAAAGTACTTTAAAAACTATAATTGTATATTATACAAGGTTGGCAAACGGTATCGTAAAAATACCGATACCGATTCAAATACCGCTAAAATTAGATACCGGTATCGATACCGATACCGAAATCCATTTCGGTTAGAAAATACCGATATCCAGGATACCGTTTACGTCTATACCGGTATGTACCGGTATACCGATTCCCACAAAAAATAAAATTTCAAAAATATATTTCAATTAACTTTCTTTTATAAACACGTTTTTCTTTTCGTTTACACATTCTTATGAGGCCCTATTTTTTTAAACAACCTTAAATTGCGTTAATATCATAATCATCGCTAGTCCGAAATACTAACAAACTTCGTGAACTGCTTAATGCCTTTAGGAACGAAAAACGCATCTTTAGATATAGAAATGTGTTAAATTGATGAAACGAGCAAAGCCATTGTAAGTCATATTCATATGTATATGAAATCGAGAAAGTTCCAGATTCACAAACTAATGCGGAGATTTAAAGTTTTGAAGAGAGCTTTTTAATATTTGTACAAAGATTTTTTTCTTTGATTGATATACTATTTACATATGTGCGCTGTCTAAAATATGAGGTTTGCGGCCATTAATGCGGCTTAAAATTCCCGATACACAGTGGGGATTTTGTAAAAAAATGTTATGAAATTTTATACGACATTTGAGGAGGTATCACAGAGCTTAACTCTGGAGCAAAGCACCAAAGTGGGCAACCTAGAGTTAGTGAAAAATTAAAATCGATGCCAAGCTCATGTTTCTGATCAGATAAAAAAATGTTTGCAAGTGGATATTTTTGCTATCCATCAGGTAAAACAAGTCTGCTACATTTATGGGGTTTCGTTTACAGTTTAGAAAATATTCGAGAAAAAAGATTAAAATTTTGGCTTTTTTACCAACCTTGGTGCACTGTTCTCCTAATGGAAAATCTTTGTTAGATTTAAAAAATTAAACTCATGAATAAGGGACAAAATCTATAATATTAAAATTTGGTATCAAAATCACAATTAATTAAAAAGCTATACGCAATTTTATTTCATTTATTCAAAATAAATTAATCGATTAATTTATTAAGTCTCTCTTAGATAGAAAATGATGCAATCAATACACAGCAAGTAAATAGAATTTGCTTTTGAGTTCCCGGCAATTACCAAATAAATTACAAAATCCTAAAAATGCGACTTTTCAATATTTTTGCAGCCTTCTTCTTATTTTTCGCCGGACGCAGATTTGATTTTTAGAAATATTTCCCCCAGCTATAAGTCTAGTTTAATTTTTTCACCTTCCTTAGGGCCAATTTCACCAACTCTATTTAAACATCAATTCATATTTAAATGTGGATTTTCATTAATTTTTGTATGGAAAAATTACTTTTAAATATGAATTGATATTTAAAAAAGTTCACCAACTTTGGCCCTTAGAATATATATCATATTAATTAATAATAAAATATTTCATTCAATAAGAACTGAAATTACTGAACTTAGCCCGATTAAGAACTTATTTCTGATTAAAATTCACTATAGTTCAACTAAAATTTAAAAAATGTCTCATTTTTGGAAATATTTAAAAAAATATCTTGTCTTAAGGCGGAATAGTAAGTTTTTTGTTTACAGCTTAAGTCCCGTTCAGACTATTATACAAGTATTAATACTTTTGTTGAAAATGCAGCTTTGACATGTTGAGTTATTGTTTTTTTTAAATTTTTGAAAGAAATATAAGACCAGGGATGCATTTTCGTCAAAAGTATTAATACTTGTATTATAGTCTGAGTGGCCCTTTCGGAATTTAATGTTTTTTAACAAAAATAAGTCTAATTCAAATATATGGTTAATGGGTTGATAGCGATGATGCAGAAACATTTTCTAAACTTTTATATCTGAAGTTAAAGATTGCTTTCTTCTTCGTTTATTATTTGAATTGAAATATTCAAATATTCGTTTCGTCTTAATTTGGCGAGTACGAATATCTAAAAACGGCCGAATATTCGTGAATTCGAATACGATTATTCGCACATTACTAAGTGCATACAATTCTACACGTACATATATCGTGTATAATATACATTCACTGTATGTATTTATTTTTATTATTTGTTTAATTAACCAATATGTATACTTCCTATATGCAAAGTTTGCTTATTTTACTTTTTTATTAAATTATTTTTTAATAAAAGTATAAAAACGTATATAGAAACATATAAGTTTGAATCCTTTTTATGTTAATGTAAAAATACTCCCTTTTCGAAGTAATTTAATAAAAAAAGATTTTTCTACTGTCTAAACTAATAAATTTAGCAGTAATATCGGTACACCGGTATTATAAAATCGGTAACGGTGTGTATCGGTAATACCGATACCGAAATAAAACAAATACCGATAATGTTACCGATACCGAAATTAAAAAAATAATTGTACCGGTATCAATACCGATACCGTTATTTATTTCGGTTTCCAACCTTGATATTATATAATTATAATTTCAGTTGGCCTGCTTTACTGGAAGAGAGTGCTCAATCCAGTGCTATTTCTGAAATTTTTGAGAAAAATGCTTGATGTTTATTCCTGTGATTTTTTAAATTCTTTTTGTCGGTTTGTTTTTATGTTTGCATCGGCTTCTTTTGATCGAATTATACAGTTATAATGTATTATTCAATTATTTTTTATGTGATTTGACTTTTTCGTCTTTAACGTAAAAGCATATTTTCAAAATTTTTTTGATATTATTGTTTTATTTCAGGTCCGACTCAGTGAATCAAAGCAATAAAATGGTAAGGATTAACCTACTTCCAACTCTTCGGCAAGTTCTACTCCCTTAAGGCCGGGGCACAATGAATCCCTCATACATTAAACTTCGACTTTTTCAACTGACAACTAAGTTGAAATACATGGTTTCTTACGAGGTCTGTTACATTCAGTACGTGTCCGTCGACGCAAAGTACAAAAATTTTTCAACTTTTAACTTTTTGCGTACGTTGAGTAGTTTGACAGTTATTGGTTGGTTTTTTTGGTATGTTTTTTTTTTTGGTACGTGTTTGTGTGTGTGTGTTACTGTCAGTTGAAAAATGCGAAGTTTAGCGTTTGACGGATTCATTGTGCCCCGGCCTTTATTATCACACATTAAATGATTCAAGAAATGTGAAAGATTCTGCGCATATGCTTATTCAAGAAGTCAAAGAAATATGGAGTAAATCTGGTATTCCAACTAGGAAAACTAATCACTGCATTGAAAAACTTATAATAATTCATAAGAACTGGTTGCTTTTAAAGAAAAATAAAACAAGAGATTCACAAGCAAAGAAAAATTTAAAGCATTTGTTTACAGAAGAGCTAGACAAACTTTTCGATATCGCCCATGAAAACGATATGACTTCAATTAAAATTCCGGAAAACAGAATGTTTCTCATGGATGAAAGAAGTGAGCGTAAGATGATTATTACATCCATTGACAAGATGCTAGAAAACGAAAACAAACAGTTGAAGATACAGAAAGTATTAAAAGTCAAGAAATAGGACATAATTGTTTTCGCTACGCTGTCCGTCACACGCTATTTTCTCAGGAACCGTAAGAGCTACGGACCTGAAATTTGGACAGAGTATGTAGAACCTTGTCCGCTACAACAACAAATACATTAGAATTATAAATTAAAGGTGTTCCAAAATGAGCATCGAAAAATTTTAATATCACATGTAATATACATACAATTATATGTATGTACATATGTATATTGACACTTGAAATTTGTAAAATTAGTGTATTTTTGTATAAGGTTTGTTCATTTACTGAAAATTTTTACGAATTTGTAACAATTTTTACTGGAAAGTGAGAGAGCGTCAAAAGAGAGAAAAAATTTGAGAGACAAACAAATTCCTAGAAATTATTACTAGTAAAATTTTTACTTGCAAGAATTATCCAACCACCTGTTGTGTGTTTTGTTGTCAAATAAATTATTTAAAAAATATTGAAAAAGGAAAGCTGAAAAAATGTGCATTTCTTTGTTAAAAAACATGTCCCTATACGTATGAAAAAAGAAAGCATGCCGGCACAATTTTTGTTCTTTGTATAACACACGATACTAATTCAATTCATCTGGCATAAAAACGTATACATACGAACTGTGTGTGTATTAGTGTTTTTTGTATCCCAGCATACCATATGCGCTCTAAATGAGCTCATAAAGACTCTTTTGTCGGAACGCTGACGCTCATAATGAGTTCATAAAATAATCATAAACAGTCATAAAATGCTCATATTTGAGTGGCTTTTTCCACTAAAGTGGTCACTCATGAAAGAGCTCTAAATTTTATGCATAAAAGAGTAGTTTCCCAGCTTACCATATGCGCTCTAAATGAGCTCATAAAGACTCTTTTGTCGGAGCGCTGACGCTCATAATAAGTCATAAAACGCTCATATTTGAGTGGTTTTTTCCTATAAACTGGTCACTCATGAAAGAGCTCTAAATTTTATCCATAAAAGAGTATTTTATGACTCTTTTTATTTTTAATATTACATGCTGGATTTTCTTTTCTTAATTTATTTGAACGAAGTTTACTTATTATTAATTTTCTTTCTTTTAAGCTTGCTCTTTTCATTATTTTAATTATGTATTATTTTTATATTTATTATAAAATAACTCACAATTTTGTCTTTACGCTTCCAAAAATATTCACTAATGAATCAATTTGTGTAACTTCTTTCTTCTGCTTAGCTGGAATTTACCGTTATCTGTCAGCGTGCAGAAATTACTCATAAAAAGCACATAAAATCTATCGTTTATGAGCTCAGAAATATGCACGCAGGAAACACTCACAGAAGCTCATAAAATCGCTCATATATGAGCTCATATATAAGAGCGCTCCGATAATGGTATGCTGGGATTCTTTTAACATTTGCTGTTTTTACGTTGTATGTGTATTGATTTTGTGCTGCTGATGCGGGGTTGTGCCTGGTTGAAAAATTGTTCCAAGCACAAAACCCCTCTCTTTGCCTTTCTCACCCACAAACTGGCATGTTATGCCAGCACAATTGTTGTCGTGTGTGAAAGCGCAATGAAAAACTGTTTGATTCAGACATGTATTTATTGATTTAAACTGTTTCCAATCATGTTGTATTATATAAAATTGTCTATTAGTTATGTATCAAACTGTTTCAAATTAATAAAGACGTGTCTGAATCAAACATTTTTTCATTAGTAACACAGTGTGACAAAAAAAAATACATGCGAAGTGCTACTTTTTTTCTGGTAGGTATTGTCGAGTATAATAATTTGTATTAGAAATTTTCCAAACACCTCCAAAATCTTGAGTTACGGGTAAAAAATCGGTTTTTCGTACCCGTAGGCACTTATCAAACTCTTGCGGTTCTCAAGAGAAAATAGTTTTGGCGACCACTGTTGTACCAATTTTTTTTTTGTTGATAATGTCCATTAAATTGTACTTTCATCATCCTCGAAGTCTAAATACACAGAAAGCGTATATATAGAAAGCGAAATACATCATACAGGTAGTTTTTTTAACAAAAAGTCTTGTAATAAAATGGTTAATAAATAACTCAGTCAATTTAGAGGGAATTTTTTAAAACAAACTTGCGAATTATTCATTATCATTTATGTTTTATAAATGTATTTATAAACACTATTACTACGTTTATACGCACGGCTTATTTGCAAATAAAAATGTAAATTGTTGCCATATTATTGTTTTTATTGCGACTTACTAATTCAGAAAACTATTCACGTTTATCGCACTATTTGCAAATAAAATGCTCGAAGTTGCCACACTTACAAATTTCTGCTAATACAAAACTATAAATTGATAAAATAATGCACAAAAAACATTGATAGAAGAAAAAATTACCATAAAAACAAATTATTATTTTTTATTTTACACATTTGCACAATTTTTTTGCAAACATAAGTAACATTACCATGTAAGTGCTACCAAGTTTTTATACATTTAAAATGCCGTATAAGCAGTGAGTTAATTTATTTGCAAATAATTTTATTTGCAAATAGTGCGCGCATAAACGTAGTATATGGTTCCAGTACAAAAATACTGCCTAAGTACGAGTCCAAAGTAGAAGAGTCGAAAAAACCGAAAAAATTATATTAGGTGAAAAAATACAGACATACATATATCTGAAATTTACTGAATCAATTTATATATTATTCGAAAGGCCTTTAAAGCCCATTTTTCAATGTAATTTTTTTGCATGACTATGTTTTTAAAAAATAATTTTACAAGAATATGATATATCGCAATATTTTACCTCTTCTAGTCTACAACGTTAGTCTCGAAGAAAGTTTTTTACTAAAATTAATATTTTAGGAAATAATGAAGAAAATACAAAAAATTATGTATACCAAAATGGAAAATTATTTTACTAAGCGTTTACAATAAGGGTTTATATCTATACTTAATATATGTATGAAATAATTTAAGTCATAAGAAAACTAAAAAAAAGGAAAAAAATACATTGAATATACGGGCTTGAGGGCTAACTTTGAAGGCCGGACGCACCCCCTAAAACACAACTTATCGCAATGAAATTTTTTTGTATTTTTGTACATAAAACTGAACCGATTTGGGGGGTGAGAATAAAAGAAATCAACAAAAAAAATTCCATACCATAAAACTAACGGACACTCTAATGTACATATATTATGGGTCCGATTATGGTTTACAGCAGTTTTTATTTTAATATTGTATGTTTCAAATTGCGATTACGGTTTACAACACTTATTTGATAATAACTTAACTCACTGGGCGCATTCATAAGACGTAACAGTTGCGCAACCGTTGAGTGTTTGTCTTAGAAACGCATAGTTGAGTAGTTTCGCTCCACTCAACAGTTGAGTAATTGCTGCAATTTTTTCCATCATAAATTTTTTTGCTACATATAGGCAATATGTTGTGCTCAGCCTGAACAGCTGATTGAAGAAAATTATGCCACTTATACTCAATGCAACGCCGCTTTGTTAAGTGGCGGCTGCAAATTAATTCGTTGAATTATATATTACAGATGCGATAAAGTAATGAAATGAAAAAATAAAATTAAAAAACTTATTACAATAAACACGTGTTTGTTTATTATGGTGTTTTTTATATTATTTATTACATATTCAATTCACTACAACGATTACAAAATTTTTAACACAGTGGCGGCCTAGCGGTGAAATATTAATACTATCGACGCAGGTATCTCATTTAATTGTAGTTTTCTGTTTTGTTGACAAAGAAATTTTAAAATAAAAATGGAAAATTCCTGGGCTGCAGACTATACCATTGGAAATTGTGTTTACAAGATATTTGAGCAAAGAGAAATTCACGCAAAACTAAGTACAGGTAAGTAAACTTGGCCTAAGTAAATAATATTGCTAATTAACTTATTTTACAGATGAAAGTTTTCTAAAAAAATATCTGGCTGGGTGCACTGGTTATCCGGAGTTGGTTGCTGTTGTTGATGCCGATGCGGGTAATAAAAAATATATTCAAATGGTATTTACATACGTATATATACATGTTTGTAATTATTTCCATTAGTTGATTGCCCAGATTCACAAGCATTTAAATGGGATAAAAAAGCCACCAAGTATTTCATCGAAATGTACATAGAAAGAAAAAACAAATTCCGGGACCCTAAAATTAGAAAAAAAACTTTGTGGACCGAAATGGCACGGATCATGAATCAAGCTGGATTTGATGTGGATGAGGACGCATTGAACCGCAAGCTTCGCAATATGAAAAAAACATACAAGACAATTAAGGACAACAACAGCAAAAATAGTACAGGTCAATCATTTAAATTTCGTCTTTATATATGTACATACATTTCTTATGTAGTTTTTGTGCTATTTTGCAGGTAGAGGTCGTGTTACTTGGGAGTATTTCGACGTTTTTGAGGAAATATTTTCAAATGACCGCACTGTAAACTGCGGCCTAATTATATCATCAATGGGAAGCAGTGACGATTGCGAGTCAAGTACTATGTCCAGCTCTACATCTTGTTTGCCATCATCTCCAGTTTCTCATGACGAAGATGAGCCTCCGCATAAAATTAAAAAGACGAGCGCGGCCAAAGCCAAAAAAATGGTAGAGGCATAAGACAGGAAAGCTACAGCTAGTGAAGATTTAAATCGTGTACTTAGGGAAACAAATACCGTACTGCAAGAGCGCAACGAACTACTACGGCAATTTCTACAAACACGCAACACAAGAGAATAAGTTTTATACATACAGCATCTAGCAATACTAAGGACACACCACTATATAATTAAAGTATCTACGAGTTTTCTCTATATTTCTAAAAACAAAGTAAAATCGTAGATACTTTAATTATAGAGCATTGTGTCCTTAGTTTGGCTTACTACTGTTTAACGACCACTATTACAGCAGAATTTTGTCGGACGTATAAAAGTCTGTTCGCTATTGCAACTTTATTTTAACCTAAAGTAAGCGGTAAGATAAACGCCAGTTCATCACATCATGTAGTTCAATTTAAGTTTTAACAAGGAAAAACTTTTTCCTTTCCTTTTTTCGACAAAATACTACTTTGAAGTAATTCCAAATTGTAATAATCGGTCATGTTCGGCATTCCACGTGAAGTTAAATCGTTCGGAATTTCCATAGCATTATTTTTATAAATGCATATTTCCAACAATAATTCTATAGCAATTCCGCTCGTAACTTCACGTGGAATACAGAACATATCCGAATGTACCTCACTAGCATTATAACTTTGTTAAAACAATGGACAATTTTTGAACCAATTTCTGAGTGCAATGAAATTACTTAATTTACGTTTTTAAATAATTTATGTTTTTTTTTTAAATAATTTATGTTTTTTTGTAATTTTTTTATATATATCGTTGCGGAATCCGGCCCCAGATGAAGTAATTAAAATGAATTTTTACACAATTTTATTTGAAAGCTGCCGTATTAGATTAACTAACATGCAAATATATGTACACGACTGGAAAATAATTTAATTTAAGTTTTCATTAAAAATAAACAACTTTGTTGTATACTTTTTGTCTTTTTATTCAATAAATTTTAGTTGGATGAATAAGAAAAAATAAAATAATCTAAAATATTCATTACAGCAATGTGTCTGCAATGGAATTTCTTTTTCGACGTGCCAGAAATCTCCTCTTCCACATCTTCGATTGAATTTTCACTAATTTGTTGAACGCTTGCTGCTCCCTCATCCACATATTGGAAATCAACCTCATTCCTGCTTATAAAAAAATTATGTAATGTGCATGCTGCTGAAATCATCTCATTCCCTATTTCTGGAGTATTAATATCTAAATATTTCAGTCTTCTAAATTTTCCCTTTAATAAACCAAAAGCTCTCTCAATAATTGAACGACAATTACTGAGTTTTACGTTATAATTATGTTGTTGTACAACAACACCGGGAAAACCGCGTGAGCGCCTTTGAAATATTAAAGCCTCATTGTTGCTTTCAATTCGATTGGGGAATTTCACATACGTTGGCAGCATAGCAGCAATATTAGACAAGATTTCCCGAAACGATCACCTGTTGCAAGAAAACTTTCTTGTTTTGCCAAAACCCAGATTGTAAAAATTACTTTTTTTGGTAAAGCTGCAAGGTAATCACTTCTACCAACAAATCTGCGTCCTAGAATGCTCACTAACTCCTAAAAATTTTTTTTAAATATTAGACAATAGCACGACACGAGACATACGATTCTAGGGAACTTACATCACATGTAGCACGAGACATTCTGAAGTGTTCTTTAAATAAATCATCGGTATACTGCGGAACTATTGTTTCATAGTAGTTCTTATTACGGGCTTCTTTGTGACGCTCCTCAACATAGAACAATTGTAAATTCGTTTGCCCGTTGTTATCATTTATGTTACCCACTAAATTTGTTAAAACTCCTTCAACATCGGTGGAGAAAAACTCCATTACAAAATCTGCGTCGTCCATATTTTTTAGCTTAATCAATTAATTATAATTATTTCCTTTGTCACTATTTTATTTATTTTCAGTTGTTTACACTAATCAGCTGTTTATTTGAAGCCGTTTCTAAGACGCAACTGTTGGGGCCAACAGTTTCACAACTGTTGAGCTCAACAGTTACGTCTTATGAATGCGCCCACTGTTTATCCAGCATTGTAAATGCATAAAAAGTTGGTAGCACTTCAATAAAAATGTTACTTTTGTTTACAAAAAAATTGTGTAAATGTATAAAATAACAAATAATAATTTGTTTTTATTGTCATTATTTGCTTCTATCAATTGTTTTTTATTAGCAAATATTTGTAAGTATGACAACCTCAAGCAGTTTATTTGCAAATAGGGCGTTAATCGTGAGTAGTTTTCTGAATTCGTAAGACCCAATAAAAACAATAACATGACAACAATTTACAGGTTTACAACATGTATTCTTATGTTTTGTTAGGCCTGTGAAAAACTGACTTCTGCTCATTAGGTGTTGTCTTATTGTCGTTGGAGAAAAATTTGTAAAATGTTTTGGCATAGTGTTTATAACTGCAATTAAAAATATTTCTTATATTGGGTTGAAAGTATTAAGAGTTTCAACTTCTTAAATGTTCCCCTTTCTTTTGTTTTTTTATATTTTATATATGTACATATTTGTACGAATTAAATGCAATGAATATAATAAAAACAATACAGAATATTTATTTATTTAAAAAATGTATCGACCTTAACATTCATAATTTTTTTTTTTTCTAGCAACATATGTAAATTGTGTGTATTTTTTTTTTCAACTTCATTATTTTTGGCAGGCAGATTTGCATTTTTATGTAAATATTTACTACAATTAAAATAAATCCATGTGACATGCACAACACCTATGTAGATGTCGTAAACCATAATCGCCAAGAGGAAATATGTTATGTTGTAGCCCAGGCAACACAATATTTTTGTGTTCTAAACTTTAATTGTAGGTATGTAGGTATTAAAGGGTATTAAAGGGTTGCATTTGTATAGCCAAAACAAATATACCATGGTAAGTACCATATAATTGTAGTGTGAGCGACAGAACTAGTATAAGAGTTATTGTGTGTGCGTTCTTTTGCAAATTACAATACAATTAAAAACAAATAACAATTGTTTATTGTATTGCTGCTGAGGAACTGTTTGTATCTGTTTTTGCTCAGAAATACTAGTTGTAACACAAATATATGAATAAAACACTGTTGAAACAAATACATGATAAGCACATGTTCGTGCGCACGGTCGTAAAGTTTTTTGTGGCGCAGACAAGGCACACATTCGTATTGTGTGTAATTTTGTTTTTGTATTTGCAGCTCATGTGTTTCGTGCATCATTTACACACATATACCTACATATGTATGTAAAATATTACTTTTATTCATTCATTCATCAGCCACGTACATTTTTTCTCAACACACCATAATGTACTTATGGTAAAAGCAATTTTATGTATCTTATTTGTTTTAGAAAAACAAAAATACAAACAAATGTGTTATTCTCATTTGCTCATTGCTCAACCATACAATAATTGCTTTAAAAATCAACATTAACAACTAGTAACAGAAACGCTAAATAACATATTTGTTCGCACCAGAACCAAAAACACGCAAAAATGGTGCAAACAGTTATATCTGTACAATGCTATTGTACATACGTATGTTTTTACTTTTTAATAAAAAAATAAAGGCGGTTAAAATTTTCAGTAGTATCGAGTACCCAATTGAAAAAGTATCACGTAGTATTGAGTATTCAAAAGTAGCCGATTTTACAACACTAGATCTATCTGGCAACACAAAATGAAAAAAGCTTCCGAGTAAAAAAGAATGAAGCATGTACATTAGGGTGTGCCCAAAAAGAACGAACTAGCTCAATTGAACTATTCCCATAAGTGAACGATGTGAACTAGTTCAGACTAGTTGTTCCTTTTAGTCTTTGTTGTTCTTTTAGTCTTTCTTGTTATTTTGGTCTTTCTTGTTCTCTTAGTCTTTCTTGTTATTTTGGTCTTTCTTGTTATTTTGGTCTTTCTTGTTCTCTTAGTCTTTCTTGTTCGTTCGATCATTTTTGGTCTTTGTTTTGTTTTTTATCTTATTCTCTGTTCCTGACCAATGCACATGCAAAAGATTTAAAGTAAAATATAGTTTCTCGTTTGCATACTGTTAAAAAGATACAAATGTAGTGTGCTTATTAAATTATTTAGCACAATAATCAAAACAAACAAAAGAAAATGTATAGGTACCTACTTAGTGAAATTTACAAGGGAGTTTTAGAAAATTAATAGAAATAATTTGTAGTATTGAACTAAAAAACAGATTGTGAAAAAGATTGTTAAGATACATTTCTATAAACATTGTTGAAAAGAATAATACACATTTTAACATTTATTATATACATATATTGTATAGTACTATTTACATACATTTATATATATTATTTCATTTTATATTATATTATTGTAGTCTAGTCAATTTGGCCCTCAAGGGCTTGCGACATGATTTTGAAGTAAATAAATAAATAAAATAAAATATAAATAAGATTAAAAAAGTAATTATAGGTAATTTTTTTTTTAAACTGATTACGGATTTCATTTTAAAAATTTCAAAACATTAATTTTTTCCTTTTACTTACTAAAAGCATACAACAAATAAGACTACAAAACACAAATGAAAATACGTCTAAGCAAGGAAAATTTTTACTCAATTAAATTAATTTGTTGTGTTAAAAATCAGTATTAAAAAAGTGATTAAAATTTGTTTTCAAATGATCAAACTTCATTTAAAGTATTTTCAATAAAAAAATTTAATTAAATAAGGTTATTAAGAATGAAATGAAATTAATTTAGAATAATAACACACAAATAAAACATTGAAGAGGATTCAATGACTGTATAATCTCTGTTTTGTTTTTCACTGAACAACTGACCGAAAAGAACAACTGAACGAAAAGAACGAACTAGTTCTTTTTGTTGTTGGGAACTATTCCCATAAGTAAACGATGTGAACTAGTTCAGACTAGTTGTTCCTTTTAGTCTTTGTTGTTCTTTTAGTCTTTCTTGTTATTTTGGTCTTTCTTGTTCTCTTAGTCTTTCTTGTTATTTTGGTCTTTCTTGTTCTCTTAGTCTTTCTTGTTCGTTCGATCATTTTTGGTCTTTGTTTTGTTTTTTATCTTATTCTCTGTTCCTGACCAATGCACATGCAAAAGATTTAAAGTAAAATATAGTTTCTCGTTTGCATACTGTTAAAAAGATACAAATCTAGTGTGCTTATTAAATTATTTAGCACAATAATCAAAACAAACAAAAGAAAATGTATAGGTACCTACTTAGTGAAACGTACAACGGAGTTTTAGAAAATTAATAGAAATAATTTGTAGTATTGAACTAAAAAACAGATTGTGAAAAAGATTGTTAAGATTAAAAAAGTAATTATAGGTAATTTTTTTTTAAACTGATTACGGATTTCATTTTAAAAATTTCAAAACATTAATTTTTTCCTTTTACTTACTAAAAGCATACAACAAATAAGACTACAAAACACAAATGAAAATACGTCTAAGCAAGGAAAATTTTTACTCAATTAAATTAATTTGTTGTGTTAAAAATCAGTATTAAAAAAGTGATTAAAATTTGTTTTCAAATGATTAAACTTCATTTAAAGTATTTTCAATAAAAAAATTTAATTAAATAAGGTTATTAAGAATGAAATGAAATTAATTTAGAATAATAACACACGAATAAAACATTGAAGAGGATTCAATGACTGTATAATCTCTGTTTTGTTTTTCACTGAACAACTGACCGAAAAGAACAACTGAACGAAAAGAACGAACTAGTTCTTTTTGTTGTTGGGATCAGAAAGAACAATCCGCAAAAGGAACAACTATGCCCAACTCTAATGTACATATCTATGTTCTTACGTATGTATCTAAAAACATGAATATATGCATACGTATTGTTTACGAGTTCCAGATACATTTTTTGTTGCCTGGTATATTGTAGTGTTAAGCTATAGCTGTAATTATATTCTGGTTATTTTTATCTATATGCATACATACATATGTACATGCCATACATGCATACATACATATGTATGCATGTGTTATTCACATGTATGCATATATTGATTTCATTTCGTTTGCAAAGATTTTTGCAGTGAACAACTTATTTTACGGTGTACGTATATGTGTACATCCAGGCTGCCCAGAGTAACGAGAGTGCCGAACATCAATCGGCTTTTTATACAAATTAATGCACATACGCTTATACATTTCTCTCAGTTCTCTCTCTGTGGGCAGCTCTGGTGTACATACATATGCATGTACATATGTACTACTAATAACGATAAAATTGGTACAATTGTACTTTTTTTGGTACAATTCAAACTTTAAGAGTACGGTCTCATTTAGTACTATTTGAATAATTTGCGACACTATCTCTTGTTTTTTCTTCAAATAAATAATAAATAACGTTAATTTAAAGTACATACAAATGTATATCCAGTGTGACAGAAAAGTGCCGAATCTGATTTGTTGTTGAGAGCAACTACCTTGTTAGATATGTATTACACTTGTTTGTTTTATTATAAAGCACTACATCTAACTTCACCGGTGTTTCGTTTACAATATAATAGCGTGTATTCATTTATTTTATCTTTTGTATTAATTTAAAATTTATAAGAAATAAAAAACTTCCTATACTAATAACGTACCAATCATTTAAGTGATGGAATTAAATGAAGATAGGTATGGGTGAACTTGTGTAGTTACGGATTTTGAAAGAAATGTTTAAAAGTTCTAGTTAACCTTTTGCGAAACGAAATAAATTTACTTTTCATGATAAAATTTTAAACTAGCTAACAAAATTCACTCCCGAGTATGTTAGTAGTATAGCACCTTTCTTATTAAAAAATAAGAAAATGGAAATTAAGATACTATAAATAATGAGTTTCGAGCTTTGAAACATTAATTTGATGAGCTTATGTTTCCGTAGCTTTCAAAAGTTATCAGGCGAATATTGCCAATTCCACACTGGCAAGAATATTTTCATAATCAAAACGAAGACTCGAAAGTTTAATACACACAAAAGACTTATTGAAAAGGCAATAATTCGCATTTATTACGAAATTGAGCTTTTCAGTGATTCCAATACATTTTCGCACAAATACACGTCGTCACAAAGATTTATTCCAATAGTGTAAAAAATAACGCTTTTACAGTTGGTTGTACAGAAATATTAGTTTCTATTATATTTTTACCTTCCCCTGTAAAATAACAATTATTTGAGTTAGTGCCTTCCTACTTGATAGGTACATACATCTTTAAGAAAGATGTACGGCTTTAATTTTCAAAAACTATTTTGTTGTCCGACTTATTTTTTCTGAAATTTCGTTTTTGTGCCAATTTTTTTAAACTTCCAACGGTAACTCTGATCGTGTTTCTGTTGCCAATTAAAATACATGCATACTTACATATGTATATTGTAAATCAAACACTAACAAAACTTTTTAGTAGATAGAGTTAAAACTACGGCACTGTAACTAATTTATTTTTTATTTCTATTCAAAGCATAGCAAAGATTGTTTATATTTTTATTTTATTTTATAAAAACTTTCACTTTCAACACAATTAGAAAATATGAAATGAACTGGAGAAATACGCCAGTATACCACACAATAATCAAACATCAATACAACTTGAGGATAAGCTTATATTCGTAAAAATAGTGAATTTGAGGGTTTTAGTAATTTCGTTTATAATAATGTTTATAAAATCTGAATTCACAACATACACAATTTTTCTAAAGTGTGTTACATAATTTTACACAGATGTAAACGCGGCCTAAGACATTGTGTATTAGTTGTTTGAGGGTGGCGTTGGCTGAAGTAGTTAGCACGTTGACTACAATACCGAAGGTACTGGGTTCAATCCCTGTATCCAACAGTCTTTAAAATAACACCATTTTCTGATGTGCATTAGTGTGCCTTTTTGTCAGTTGTTGTAGGAAAGTTCAATTGATGAAGGCATAGTTATAGGTCACTGAACTTTACCGACTCCAGCAGATAGTCCTGATTCACACACATCAGGTTGACATGATCAGTTTTTGTTCAATTTTCTTTTGAACCTGCATTTGCGTTCATACACACCATCAAGTGAAGTCATCAAGTCTCATCAATTTGCAACAAAACGAAAAAGCAAAGTTGACTGGTACGGTCAAGTATGTGCCACTCTCCATTCTCTTTTCCTCTCTCCCCTAAAAACACAAGACTTGACGAGTCAGACCTGACTTGTGTGAATCAGGACATACTAATCCTAATGCAATATCAGAGCACCCTCCTTCGTTGTGTAGCAGAATCATCGGCGAAGTAAAATAACCCATAAAATGGCTACTAACCACACATTTTCAAAAAAATTTAATACGCCTCATTTAACACCAGAGGCGCAGCAACACCGCATTAATTTAAAAAACGTGCAATGCCACACGTGCCTTCATACATATAACAATTTGCCAAAAAGCTAACTTGAAGCTAAAGTAGATTTGTTCAAAGTATTTCCCACAGTATTTTCCATATAAGAGTAGTTACGTTTTTTTACACTAAGAAATAGATGCATTCGTAGTTACGTCCGTTGCACAAAAGCTATTTTGCAAAATTTTGCACATTGTTTATATGGCTGGACGTAACTGATTTAAGTTTCAATTAGACGTGACATGGCCGTAATGGCATAGCCATAACCAAACCAAAATTCAATTGGTTCCTATGGTATTTTCCCACAGTATTTTCCATATAAGAGTAGTTACGTTTTTTTACACTAAGAAATAGATGCATTCGTAGTTACGTCCGTTGCACAAAAGCTATTTTGCAAAATTTTGCACATTGTTTATATGGCTGGACGTAACTGATTTAAGTTTCAATTAGACGTGACATGGCCATAATGGCATAGCCATAACCAAACCAAAATTCAATTGGTTCCTATGGTAATGGTTTTGGCGTTATGGCAATTCAGCTATAATTAAATACAGTTATGCCCATTAGTTTGGTTTGAACAGCTGTTTTCTATGGCTATGTCACGTCTGATTGCTCCTTCAAGGTGGCGATATGTATGTAAGTATATAAAATAAATTTAATTTTTTTAAGCTTACCCTGCATTTTCGGCTGCAGCAATTGACATGTGTTGTTAGGGCTCATCTGTTAGATGCAGCGTAAGATAGCCGCTTACCTTTTTTGAGCGGTTTTAGAATAATGTTTGACACGTTCAACCTTAATTGCGTTGGCTGCAAATACGAAAACAGAATCAACATTTTATATAACTTACTCAAATAAGTATGTATGAATTGTATGTACATTAGAGCGATTCACTGAAAAAGTTTTTGTTACTCCTCACAAATAAAAGTTCGGTCTTTAATGCGGATTCCCAAAATATAAAAAGGTCTATTTTTTAAGTATTTTGAATATTTTCGTATTTTCTCCCAAGACAACATATCAAAATATAAATTTGGAACACCCTTTAATTTTTAATTCTCATGTTCTACATACTCTGTACAAATTTCAGGTCCGTAGCTCTTATGGTTCCTGAGAAAATAGCATGTGACGCACAGGCGGACAGCGTAGCGAAAACAATTAGGTTCCTTTTTTCACCTTTGGTGTACGGAACCCTAAAAAGGCACCAAATAAAAAGAATCTAACACTAAAATAATTCGTCAAAACTGAAAAAACGCCAAAATTAAAAAAAAACGCAAAAAACCGAAAACATCGCCAAACCGCGAAAAAGGTGCCAAAACTAAAAAATCGTATCCAGGGATACGACTACCCCCTTAGCCTATAGTAACAAGTAGGATAGTATATTTCTATTCAAAAATTTAAAGAAATTTTAAAGTCAAAAAGCTTAAGCACTGAATTGATATTTGTGAACGCACAGAAAAAAAATTAAAACAGTACTTCCTTATGAACCACTTTTAAATAAATTACATCGAAAGTATCTAATGAATATTTTTAGATGGCAAAAAAGTTATTTTTAACCACATATCAAATGGAATTCGAAATCACTATTTATTTTAAACAAATTCATTACTTTTTTGTTGCATTTAAGGCTTTTCAAATCAAAAATTTTTTATTGAAATTAACAACGGAAAAATTAACAAAAAATTTTATTATTTAATCTTCTTAAGGTTCCGTACACCAAAGGTGAAAAGGAACCCTATTGATTTCGATACGCTGTCCGTCACAGGCTATTTTCTCAGTAACCATAAGAGCTACGGGCTTGAAAATTGGACAGATTATCTTGAGCAGCGATCTTCAAAACCGCGCACACGTGCGAGCGCTCTCACAATAATGAAGAGAGCAATAAAATATAATTTGTATTTTAATTTAATGTGTACTCAATTGTTCAATTATTGCGCATATGTATGTACGTATGATGTCTCTTTTATTTTTTAACTTACAGTCCTGTCATGCATCGAACTTGGTATGTCTCGACTACCAGTCTAGCACAGATCGACTCGGCTACCGTCACACATTCGAAAAACTTCCGAGAGAAGTTCGAAGCTGGAAGTGGGTTCCCACTTGATCTGAGTTACGATTGAAACAACTGCTCACTAAAGCGAAGAAATTTTGGAACAAAATTAATCGATATTTGTTCGCTAATCTAGGAAAATTCGAATGTTCTCTAAAGCTTCGAGCATCGAACTTTTTTCGAAAGTTTTTCGAATGTGTGACGGTAGCCGAGTGGATGTGTGTCAGCTTGTTAGTCTAGATGTACCAAGTTCGATGTATGACAGCACTGTAAATTAAAAAATAAAATAACAACACATACCTACATATGTATGTATGTATGTGCAAAAATTTACTAGAAAAAAATTTGTCACGATAACCTAGTGGATGAGTGTTTGTCTGTTCGAATGGATGTACCATGTTCAAATCATGCAGCGTAAAGCATTAAACACATTCACCACAGCAAGCTACCGGCTACAAAATGTCAAAGATAGAATACAAATGTTTATACCTATGAGAATAATTATTTTGAACTCAACAAGGCAACAGGCTACAGGTTGTTGTCCGTGCTACGTTTGTCGTTGTAGTCAAATTAAACTAATTTCTATTTTTTACGGCTACAAACCAAAAACAGTGTTAACAATATAGAAAAATATGTTAAACAAATTATTGCCAAGAAATATTTTTTATTTGCAAAATAAAAACGATAGTTTCAAAATTTTAATGTTAATCACAAAAGTAATTATATTATTGCAAAGCGAAAAAACGACAATTCGTGAAAAATTGCAAAATTTTAAAAAGCCATAATTTTGATTAAAAATCGCTAAAACTTTAAGGAATGCAAAAAATTCGCAAAAATTACGAAAATTTTCAATAAACATATTAACAGCGGAATGATAACGAAGTCTAATATTGTTTAAAAATCGGAAAACTGTTTGGAGGTTGAAAGCATGTGAAAAGTCGCATTTATCACGAAGTTTGCAAAAAATCGCGAGAAGTTGCAAAATTTTAAACAAGCCATATTATTGATATTGATATATTTTAGATTTAAGAATTGAATACATATTGTTAGTTCATAATAGAATATACAATAAATAAATAAATGTAAAAAGTAAAAAAAAAAAAAAATATTATTGATAAAAATTTTCCAAAATAAAGGAATGCAAAAAATTCGCTAAAAATCGCGAAAACGGCAGAAATTCGCAAACGCTTTTTAACAGCGGGATGATAACAAAGTATAATATGATTTTAAAATCGGCAAAACTCTTAGGAAACTAAGAACATGCAAAAGGTCGCTTTTATGCGAACTTTGCAAAAAATCGCGAAAATATTCAAAATCGGAAGCAAGCGCTAAAATTTATTAAAAAGACATTATAAAAAATATAATAAGATTGGAAAAAAGCGAAAAAAATCGCAAGTTAGCGAAAAATTACTAAATGTACGAGTATTGAAGAAATTACTAAACCTATAAATAGTAAAATTTGCTGCCAGCGGCACTTGTAGTCGTGTAGCCAAGTAGCCTGCTGTGGTCTATGTGTTTAAAGCATAAGTTAAGCGGCCCACCCGCTTGCAATATAATTCAGCAATTTTTCCTATTGTACAGTAATATTTCCAATGTGTATATCATATTCGAAAGTGACCCAACCCTGTCGGAGAATGTGTGGTTCACTACAAAAATAGTTAACTTATACCTAGTTAACTTTTCTTAGACTGACTAAAAGCTAACTGCAATGCCATCCAGAACAAACCCAAAATTAATTCTTAAGTTGTGTACGGAAACGAATTTGAGAGCCAGCAAATTTATTCTCAGCTACTTTGAAATTCATTTCAGTTTTATGTTAACATTTTGTTGTTATAATTTAGATGGTAGCTTAGCTGAGTGGTAGCGAGTTGAGTACACAAATTGTGATGATACTTGTTCGAACCCCGGAATTTTTATACCCTTTACCAAAAAATGGTAAAAGGGTATATATAGGAGCAAAATCGGGCAGACGGTTTCAGAGCAGGAAAACTCAAACTCTATTTTCCCATGGAAAATAACTACCGAAAACAAGTTTTTATTACTTTTTTATTAAATTAACTTATTTTATACTTCGGTATGAATAAAATTGGTATTTATAATTAAAAAAAAATTTTTAAAATTTAACAAATTAAAAAAACATTTCCAGGGTTGGAAAACTTTAACTTTTTTCCTAATAATTAAACATATTTGATGTTTTAGGAAGAAGGCTATTTTCTCAGGAACGGTAAAAGCTACGGGTCTGAAATTTGGACAGTATATGTAGAATACAACAAATATATAAAAGCTAAAAATTAAAGGGTGTTCCAAAATGAGTGACGAAAACTTTTAAAATCCTATGTAATATACATACAATTGTATGTATGTGTGTACATATGTATATTGACACTTGAAATTTGTAAAATTAGTGTATTTTTGTATAGATTACATCAATTAACACTAAAATTAAAAAAATTTATATAAAAGGGTGGTCCATCAGTTAATGCAATTTTGACTATGTAATTTTGAAAAATTGCTATATCTTGGAAACTGTAAGAGTAAAACTCTTGAAATTTTCAAAAACGGTCAAACTAAAAAATCCGAAAATTATAAAATCGCCAAACATTTTCAAAAATCGCCAAAACGAAAAAAAAATCGCCAAAATTAAAAAAAAACGCTAAAATTAAAAAAAAAAACGCCAAAAACCGAAAAAAATCGCCGAAACAAAAAAAATTGCCTATATGAAAAAAATCAGCAAAAAATAAAAAAATCGCTTAAATGAAAAAAAACGTCAAAATCAAAAAAATCGCCAGAACAAAAAAAATCGCCAAAATTAAAAGGCGCCAAAAACCGAAAAAAATTGCTAAAACGAGAAAAAAGTGTCAAAACTAAAAATATAAATATATAAAAAATAAAAAAATCGCCTAAATAAAAAAAAATCGTCAAAATCAAAAAAATCGCGGGAACGAAAAAATCGCCAAAATTAAAAAAACGCCAAGAACCGAAAAAAATCGCCAAAACCAAAAAAAAAATTGCCTATATGAAAAAAAATCTCCAAAATTTAAAAATCACCAAATTAAACATAATGCCAAAAACCTAAAAATTGCACTTGAAAAAAAGTATGAATTTTTTCACAAAATGAATATGTACCTACATATCTCTGTGCTTATGTATGTATCTCTATACTACATAAACGCACTTTGGTAAAGGGTATATAAGATTCGGCACAGCCGAATATAGCACTCTTACTTGTTTTTTAATTTACTGACTACAAGATGGTTTAAAAAATCAAATTTAAGTTAGCTGAAAGTATTGCAAAGTGAGCAATTGACTACCACCTAGGACATCGCAATGTTAAAGTACAATCAACGCAATTGTGTAACCCTACGTCTACACGTGATATATTTTTATCATGAAAAAAGTCAAACTCCATATAAAAAATAGCTAACATAAAAAAAAACTATTTTTCAATAGGTATAAAGTTTGACTTTTGGTATGATAAAAATATATCAAATGTAGACGTAGGGTAATATCATGGCAACATTGTTCAATGTTGTTTAGTCCTCGTCCATACATTAAAAAATTTGCTGCAAAATATTTGAGTTTATTGACGAGGAGAAAGGAATGGCAAAGAGTACTTTGTTTCATGTGCACGAAGTTCTTGTTGAGTACGTCATTCTCGCCTCATTCTCATGAAAAATATATGAGAAAATGTATTAACTTGCAAAACAAAAACTTCACAGTGTGGACACGAATGCAGTTTCAAAAGAGAATTCAAAAATGTTTCGCAGCAAATATTTCACTGTATGGACGAGGACTAACTTTTTCACTGTCAGCAAAATTGAACATTTTTTTTTAAATATGTATTGTGCAATTTATTGCTAGTATAGGTCAAAACGACAATAATAAGATACGTACACCAACATATGCAATAATATTGTATAATGGATGGGCCGCTTTAATCAGATGTTAACTCGTTTTCTTGTGGCCAGTTTCAATGTGAATCACTGTATAGGTACATATATTTTGCAACTTTTGTAGAAAACTACAGAGCAAGAAACACTTATTTATTACCTTCATTTGTTACTGGATGAATGACGTAAATAAATCCAATTCCATTTGTATGTACATATTCCACTATTTACACAAGAGAATAGGTGCGTATTTATTAAAAGTACTTTAAAAAATGTCTTTATAGCGCTGTAATTATTTACTAATTTCTTTTAAAATTATTAAAACACATGTGTATTTGCATACATACATATGTATATCCATACATAAGTATGTAGGTATGTACATATCTACATACCTACATACATACGTATTCACAATATAATGAACTGAAATAACGTGGGCTTAAATTGTTGTTTAGTTTAGCGACTTTTAAATAATATGTGGCTTTACTTTTACATTTAATTTTTTTTAATAATTTCACTTCACTTACATATGTATTTTTGCACATACATGCACACACATACACATGTATAGATAGATGTACTTACATATGTGTGTATATCTACTTAGTAATAGATGTAAATACATGTATTTTTGAGTTGATTTATAACACTTTTTTAAATAAGTTTTGTAGACATGAACATACATAATTATGTACTCATTTTCATAATTTTTTGTAGATACTATGGTATGTACACATGTGTGTACCTACATTTTTTAAATTTAATATTCACAGGCATGTTATTATACCTACACATACATACATATGTATAGACATATATATGTATATGTTGTATATACACATATATACATATATATGTACATATGAATATAGGTATTATTATGGATTTATTCGCAAAACATATGTACATATGTGGGTACATACATATTTTGTTAAATTTAATTATTTTGTTATGTAGTCACCTACCTACATATTTGGGTAGTATGTTCATGACTAAACATAGGTATTTCACGTTTAAAATTTACAGGTAAATACAGTGTAAATATACATAGGTACATACCTACATATATTTTTTAATTTTGGACTTTTTAAGCCTTCTTGTAGTTTGGCTTTATAAAATGAATATTAACTTTTTTTAACTTGTTGTTAAGTACCTGTGTATATGCATATCTGTCTATGCATGTATATATTTATGTATAATAAAAATAATACACATTCGTATGTATGTAAATACGTGTTCCAACTAGTCATCAAAATCTGCGAAATAAACTTTGTTATGTATAGGTTTATCTTTTTTTATATAGAAATTTTTATACGAATACGTCAAGAATATGCTCTTGAAAACAAACAATAAATTTGAGAGCCAGAGAGAGTAAACATAACTCTCTATTATATGAGAATTTTGAAACGGAAATTAAAGAGAAAAAAATTTTTCCCAATTGCTTCATGGTAGGGATGATAAAGCCGGTACAATTGTACTTTTTTCAGTACAATCATTATTGTAAAATTACTGAAGCACTTAAGTCATTTTATTTTAGTATAATTTAACTTGTCTGTATTGTTTTTAATCCCACAACTAATCACATTTTGTTGGACAGAAATATAGCAATCACTTTTGGATCTTATTATTTGTGTTGTGAACAGCGTTGCCAGTTTATTATTATATAATTATTTTTGAGCTAAGAATTGTGCGTCTGGCAAGTCTAAAATTGTGTTCTTATTATTCATAGTGGATGGTTTCTAATAAGGAAGAAGTACCAAGCCAGATTAACCAATAATCAACACTACCAAAACAAAAATACTTTACAAAATGTAATACAGGCAAATCTCGTCCAAATTTTTTACATTAGCAACCTTATATAGCGAATACTAGTTTAATTTTATATTGAGTATAACGAATAATGCAGAAAAAATCGTTCGAAAAGTTTTTGAAATGGTAAACTTTGGTCACTAATTTCTTTTATACTTGTGTATATAAAATTATGTGTAATTTTTTTTACAAGTTTTAAAAGTACAAATTAAATTTATATGAATGTATATATAACTATCGATATAAAATAATTTTATTGAATAGGAATCTTATATTTGTCATTATTTTTAAATAAAAATAAAAAATTTTACTTCAATGAAATTTATTTGACATATTGTCAGAAGTGTATTTATTCAAATAAGAAAATTTTGAACCAAAAAACTCAATTTGGGGATTTTTGGGGATGACGGATGAAAAATTGTGGATGAGCTCTAGAAAAAAGTGCACGTGTACTGTCAAACGTTTTATTTTTAAAATTCAGAAGACAAGTTTTAAAACGAACGAAACAAATCAAGTTTAGTATACTCTCCTTTATATATAATAGAAAAATGAGATAACAAAATTGAAAAAATTAAGGCAGAATTAAGGCCCAACTATAATATGAATAAGCGAACTTAAGCAACTGTGCGGTTACACATAAAACGTATGTGGCAAACTATAATGTACTTATGGAACTTTTCGTCAAATTTCGTCAAATGTCATTTGCTTAAGCTAAGTGCCAAACTGAACGCACCTTCCGTACGGAAAACACTGTTTTTGCATTTTTTTTAAACTCAAGCAAACAGCATCAGAAAATATTCATTGATTTTAAATATTTTTTTATTGTTTCTTATTTTAAACTCAGAAAAGAAAGCTAAACTTTTATTTTCATTCTTTATTTTACAATACACATATATGTACACATACAAACGAGTTTATTTATGTATGTTCATTGTTGTACTTTTTAGTAGGCAAAACAACTTAAACAAGTAAAAAAGTCGTGGATATAATTATACGTGAATTTTGAATAGATTAGGACATTCCAACAAGGTAATTTGATTGAATTGCATTCATTTAGTAGTTATGAGAAGAAACAAAATTACTAAAAAATTGTGAACAATACCTATATGTGCAGCTGTGGCTAAAGAATACTTAAGTGCATGTATGTACATTGTGGCCACCTAAAAGTTACATCTGAATTGTTTAAGCATTTGACAGTCTTATCGTTCAATTTTGTTATTAGCTTAAGCCAACTTATTGTCATTATAGTTGGGCCTTTAGTTTGTACGTGCTGTTCTGTTCTGAATCAGCTGTTTAGTTGAAAATCGGTATGTGTGGTTAATTTTTCCTTTTTCTGTTGCGGACAGATCTGTAGAAAATAGAATTCAACGTTAAGTGACAGCCAAAAGTGTGTATGTATAGGTGTGTTGTGATACATTGTGTACAAGTGTAATCAATTCTATAGGTTGCCAGCTAATTTTTTTCACAGAAAAAGTAATTGCAAAATATTTTATACAAATGAACGGCACAGAACAGCAACAGAAAGTAAAGTCTAATGAAGCCTTTATACTATATTCACACTAACGAGTTTTGTAAAAACTAAACACAACCATTCACATTATTTTTGAGATGTTTAAGGTTGACGTTATGTTAATAAATTATTGTGTTTGTAATAATTTTCGAACAATTGTTTTATATTTGCTTTTTTTTATTTTTAAACAACAACTTTTATGTAAATAATTTAATTTTTTTGAGTAATTGTTGAGTTTTAAATAATTTTTTTCACGTGCCGTCATTTAATAGCTACAAAAAATTGTCAGAGTTTTGAAAAATGTATGGCAAAATATCTAAAAATAGAACCGTCTACAATATCATATCCCATGCTGAAAAAACTGTGACCCGGAGAATTGAGAGCAAAATAATTAAAACTATGTATGTATGTATCAGAGATCTGTATGATTACGAATCAAGCGGCATAATTTTGCATTATATAAAATGAATATTGAGCTAGCACTTGACATTGAGACTGTTGTTAATAAATGCATACCAATGCTTGTAATTTCTATTCATTCATGTGATCCACTAAAACAATGAATCAGTATGATTGTTTTGAATACTTCTTAAAACTCCTTCTGACAAATATAGTTTTATGTAATATTATAAAATAATATAGCTAGGCTCATTAAATGTTAAAAAACAAAACAAAAAGGATTCTAAAAGTGAGTGGAGAGCGAAAGTGAATCAACTCATACAGTTCTCTTTTATGCATGTACTAGAAGTGAGCACAAGCCGTGAAAAAGAGAACATTACTTTATTTTTTTTCAAGAGCGAATATTGTTTATAGTGGTGATCCTAATTGAGTATAAAGCAAAAATAGAGAACAATGAAACAAACAACACACAAAACCATTGTACAACAGTTGAATCGTCATTTGTGATTAGTGTACAATATTTTTATTATACACTTCATAGTGCATAATACTTCATATCAAAAACTCAAAAGATATTCACCTCTATCGTGAAAATTTTTCCCTCAAAATTTTTTTACTTTAAACAAAATTGCAATCGTGAATAGTTTTCACCCGGAAATTTCTCCCTTTTCTGATTTTCCCTTATCATGAATAATATTTTTCACGTAGTTTTTTTCACTTTTCCCTTGGTTTTGTTCACTTTCTTTCTGCAGGCGAACTGATGTTTTCCTTCGATATTTTCCTTTGAATTATATATTAAACTTTATATTTATTTTTAGCACAAGATTAGTAAGTAAAGTTCATGATTAAAAATTCCCTGCAAAACCTTTTTTCATGGAATAGGAATCGCTTTGTCTCACACACAGTACATTTCATTGTGGTGCACCGCGGTAGTATACTAAAGCATTTTTTTTTCACTGCATTTAGAATATTTAGAAACACAACTTTTAAGTTAAAAAAATTTAATTTGGATCCAAACATTTTTGTATTTCCAAATATTAAACTTAAATTTGTCTGATTTTCAATTAATTTTTAGGCTTTACAAATCTTCCCTTCTTTACATTCACTGGGATTGATTGTGGAATACAAATTTCACCTGAACAAAAATTCATTGGGTCTGCAGTACAGATGGTCAAATGAAACAAATATATCGATACATATCGTATCGATATTTTTGAACATTATCGATATAAATTTTTTTAAAACATCAATATTTCGATATTATCAAAAATCTTACAAATTTAAAATAAATACACATACTAAAATATCGTGCCTTACCGCCAAAAAAAAATTTAGCGACTTCATTTTCGAACTTAATTTTTTGTTAGTGATTTCTTCAAATATTAACAGCCTTATTTATAAAAATGATTAAAGCTTTATAAAAAGTTTTTAAAACCGATTTACATAAAAAATTTTGAATATTAAGCATTTAGAAAGCCTTAAAAAATTTTTTAAATGAGGCTCTTAATCATTGTTTTATGAATGCTTAATGTGGCACACTTTAAAGTTCATCGTTGCGGAATACGAGAAATATTCATGCAAAAGTAGTCACTTTGAGAAATTTAATAGAAAAGAACGACATACACATGTATGTTAAATCATACATAACACACCGTTGCTTCTTAAGGCTCCATTAATCTTTACTTTCCGTTGGCGTGCTGTTTCTATAATAAATTTTCCACTAAAGTTTTGCATCTTCCATTGATATGTTTAAATATAGTTTTATGGTTTTCTGGTAAAAATTAAATTTTTTGAATTCTTACGGCCTTATGTATAAGCAAAACTGGCATTAAGTAAGCATGAGTGCTAAAAACAAAAACACGTTAAGACCATGTTCAATTTTGCCGCTTGTGCTAACTTCATAGCAGTTTTTGGTTATACATAAGGCCGTTAAAGAACAATCACAGTTTATTTCAAAATATTTTTATTTTATTTATGCTCTTACAATTACCTAAAAAAATTTGGATTTTCACAGGTTGAACCGAAACAGAACGAAAGAGAAAAACTTACGGCTTGTATAAGACTTAAATAAACAAAATCAGCAGATTTGCAACAGAACACTAAATAAATACTAATTCTGCTTTTAGGCTTATACCGACACTAACCAAATTTATAGAGCTCTTAAAAATATCGAAACCCAATACTCGTAAATAAGAATCGGCGATATATATTGATTTTTATTTCCTCACATATCGATATTTCGATATATCGGTACTTTTTTGCCCATCTCTATTGTGCACTAGTGAAATATGCTTCGACACTACAATAACTAATGCCCTTGCTTGGCCGATAAACAAGTGCTATTGTCATTGTTACCACATGTGAAGATTTGTCTTATTTTTGAAGTTTTGACATCTTAAAACGCCAAAAAAAGATTTATCTAAAAATAAGATTTATAAAAATTTTACTTTTGGTACTTTTAATATATTATTGAGGGATTTTTTTAATATTTGCAAATTTTTTTATTTGCTTCGTAATAATCTTACACATATTCTATACAGTAAATATTGTGTTATTTGGCTTTACGCGCTCACTGGAAACAAAATAAATTTTAACTCATTTTCATTAAATAAAATAACAAAAAAGATTTTTGGGGAAAAAAAGTTTTTTGGTCGAAATGAAGATTTTTGAAAAATAAATATGGCAACACTGGCTGTTGCATACTTTTGCTAAAAGAGAATAAGAGTTTAAGTGTTCTCATAAAATCAAGAGCACTAAAAAGAGAGAACAATTCCATACTGCACACCATGAAGATTAAGCAAACAAACATCTTGTGCCCACCTCTAGTACGTCCAGACACATCAATATTCAGCTTCAATATATGTATGTGGTTGTTTGCGTTTGTTTATAAAAAATATTCAAACATATACTATTGGTGTGTATATTTTTGGTAAATAAACGCACACAACCACATACATACATATATTGAAGCTGAATATTGATGTCTGGCATCGCTTAACTTTCGTAAAAAAATAGTCACTTGAATGCACAATAATAAAATTCTACAAAAAAAAATTTAAGTATTTTCTTATTATTTGTATTTACGAAAGAAAACAATTCGAGCACTCTTCGTACTCTGCTAATAGTTTTCGTCTAAATTCCGCATTATTTGCTTAATACCACAAACATATTTTGTTTGGATATTAGCACAATTAAAGTCAAAAAAGTACAATTTATATTGAATTAAGTACAATTTTGAAAATGTCATTTATCATCCCTGTTTCAACGAAAAGAAGAACAATTGAGGGGTCTACAAGCAAGAGTATATTTTTATTCAATTTCAGTATTTATGTTTGTTGGTTTTTTTTTACAAAAAGTCACATGTATCAAGTATGTACATAATTTTATTTTGCAGAGAAATATTGATTTATCCAGTAGCCACTTATGTTTATAGAAAAATATTAGGTGAGCACTATTTTTAATTTTTTTTCAAATTTATATTTTTAGGAACCGTCACTCGCACAAATTTTTACTTTCAGAGTGGGAGGAGGCTTTATTTAAAACACAAAGATAACCTTTAAGACTTAAAGGCGTAACGAAACAATATGAAACTGAAACACTCAAAAATTCCGCAAGGTAAAAAACAAACAAACACACACGAAGACAAAAAATTTGATAAACCGAATATGTGTACATATATGTGTGTATGTATGTATCGAAATTTTTTGCGTTTTAAAAAATAGACTATTTTTTATACACGATATGTAGGTATCTATTATTTATTGAAAATTAATAAACCATTGAGACGCATGCAAAGCTCAACACATATTTCAAATTATTTAAGTACACTATTCTTTTGTTTCTTTAAATCTTATAGAATTTGCATTAGTAGTAAAAAGTCGCGAACGCGCGACACGTCAACCTATCTCCATCCGTACCATATGAAATTCACACTCGAACTAAATATTAAAAAAATACATTATGTATGCGACACACATACCAACACACACTAAAAACAACATTTGCAGCCAGCGTTGCCAGAAACTTTTAACGATAAGCATTATTTTCGTAATTTTCCGTCTGTTTGTTAGTGAGAAGGAGCGTCAGAGTACAAAATTTATATACATACATATTTCAACACTTCCACATACACAAGAACTCCTGCCAAAAAAATTGCAAGTCTGGACCGGGATTTTCTGTATACTATGGGCCTGCTTGTCTAAATGCGAACGTTTCGATAATAAAAACAAAAAAACTCAAATTTGTTTGTTTCCAATACCAATGTTCAATCGAAACATTGTTATGTGTATAGAAAAGTGTCAAGGAATTTTGTATGTAAATATTTTATAAAAAATATCTTATTTGTTATCATCATATAGTATCATATGTATGTACATAATAATATTTTGAAGAAGTTTGGGCACTAAAAAATTCCATGAAAGTTTAAAACAAACTTTAAGCAAAATACGTACATATTAGTGTCCTGCACAAAACCGTTTATAAGACCTTTCACGACATAAGATTTTTCAAATGCTTTATTACAGCGAAATATTCTAAACCAAACGCTAAACAACACTGTTGGCAAGACATTTGTTTCAGTTGTTTGTGTTGCCAACAGTGTTGTTTAGCGTTTGTTTTAGAATATTTCGCTGTAATAAAACATTGAAAAATCTCATGTCTTGAAAGGTCTTATAAATAGTCTTGTGCAGGACACTATTACATATCCATACATATGTACATAGTATGTACGTACCAGAGATCAGCAATGATTCGTGTTTTTGCTATTCATACCGACTCATGAAACTTTAAATATAAATGCGTAGACATCGTTTAAACCGAACTACTCTGATGTACGCACACTCTCAGTGACGTTAATTTATAAATAAGTTAAAATAAATATGAATGCGACGTTGACATTTATATTCATACAACACTCACACTTACAAAGCAGCTGTTTATTTTCTAATTTCAGGAAAGTACTTACATATACTACTCGCATTGATTTAACTCATTTAGCTCATGTATGTGGGTTTATTTAAAAGTTTAGTCATTAAACAGTTTGCAAGTAGTATAAAATAGTAGTAAATAGGGTTGTTTTTCAATTCCAGCAAAAATAAAATAAAAACAAGCAACAGAGAAACAAACACACAACCTCATAATGAGAACTTTAATGTTCGTATGCGAAGTTCGTATTGTGAGTCATACTTATTTATTTTGCATCGTTCATAGGCATGGAGTTAAGGAGAGTCGAAATCAACAACGTCATAAATGTTGTTACATATGAGTTCAATGCTCACTTCAAACTTTCGAGTGATTCGGTTCATAAACAGCATTGCAATAAATATGAGTGCGCAATACGTACAAGAAATTATTTTATTCACTTTTTCACTACTCATTTCTGTTCTCTGGTACGTATGTACATATGTACATATGTGAGTATGTATGTATATAAATATCGCTCATTTACTCAAAGAACGTCATAACTCAAAATCAATTTTTTGAGTTAATGATGCAGAATCAATCATACAGATATTTTGTTTTCCATGTGTGTAAATTAAAAACTTTAAACTAGTTTTCTTGCAAACTATTTTGTTTAGTTACGACGTTCTTTGATTCAATTCTGCGATGTGTATTATGTATGTAACTATGAACGTTTTTAATAATGGATTACAAAGTAAAAAATAATTTATTTTTCTCAAATTTAAAAAATCTCAAATAAGTATTGATAAATTGTTTAGAAATATCTATGGAAATATGTAGACACATACATATGTATGTAGACACATACATATGTATGTATGTACATATATACATACATATATATGTACGTAAGTATGTACAGTTTGCATGTTTGTAAGAGGTTTTCTCCGGATCTTTTCGTACGATTTTAAATTATTTTAGCAAAACGAAGATTGCAACCTCCTAACAGACATAAGGTTCTACGGAAGTGGTTAGGATAGGGTCCAGGCCTACTAAACTTATTTTGTCTTTGTGATTTTCAAAAATATTATTATTCTATGAATATATAGTTTTTGAAAGTCTGTGCATAAAGTAAGAGGTTTGTGACTGTTCAAAATTTGTGGTTGAAGTCTACTGATGATTTGGTTTAAGCGCCAATGAAATACGTATATAGACCAAGCTAAACCACAAGCAAATAAATTTCAAATTATTAAACTTTGTCATCATCCCGCTGTTAGAAACTGTTTGCGAATTTTCAGGAATTTTTACATTCCTTACAATTTTATCGATTCTTAATAAATTTCGAATTGAAATATTTATTTATTTATTTATTTGTTCATATTGTAATACAAAGCCCAGAGGCAGATTCTTAATCAGTATTATGACTTTTTATAAATTGTACAATTGACTTGTACAATTGCAACACTAAATATGCTACTGCTTTTGGTCTTGCTTTTTTTAAAAAGTATGGTAAATTATGTTTTACTTGTTGTGGTCTTGTAATGTAGTATCTTTATAAGGACTATTAATTTTACAAGGGTACTTTATTACGAAGCGTGAAAACCCTTAATGTATTTTGTTGTTGTGGTCTTGTAATGTAGTATCTTTAAGAGGCCTATTAATTTTACAATGGTACTTTACTACGAAGCGTGAAAACACTTAATATTATACTTTTTACGCAAAATTAATTCAATAGACATTTTAAACTAAAAAAGAAATTCCAAGCTTGGTGCGTTTTTTTGTAAATGGCACGTTTTTTCTCCATTTTGGTGCGTTTTGAAATTTCAAAATTTCAACGTTGCTAATAGCATGTATACGAGTACGTCAGACATGTATGTTGGTTTTCAAAAACTTTTGATTTTCTGATGTTTGTCGCACACCAAGTGTGAAGTATGCCGTCAGCGTTCGACAGTGTAATAGCGAAACCTAAAGTTTGTCATCGTACATGTCTGCAGACAAGTATGCCTGTCTAATCGACATTTGCAAATTTACATCGTTATAAACGAACTTTTATCGTCACGTTTGGCGACAAATCGCAATTTCTGACAACACTGTACCTAGATGATGATGCCAACCCACAATATTTCTTAGAGGTAGATTCCACGCGAAAAAGAGGTAGTTTCCAACAAATCTTACTTTAAAAAGAGTTAGATCTACAACACTTATGTTTTAGGGTATTTTAAACACCTTAGAAAAATAATTTTTTACCGAATTCAATTATGTCATCGTTATTTGATTAATTTTTAAATTTTTATTATTCTCATATTTAAATGCATATTTAAGGCTCCCCTGTAGTTGCAGGTTGTTCAGCGCTAGCGCTGATATATAGTGTAGCTTTCCTTGCAGAGTATCAGTAAAGATTGTTTCTACAAATACTTTTTAAAAAAATAAACTTTCAAAATTCGAACTATGCATGCAACTTTCTAACAAACGGGCCCATTAAAAGAAATATTTGGGCTTGTATCAGGGTTTAAATAGTGAGTCAAACCAGTGTTGCTTACATGCGTTGCTAAAATATATTTATTTATTTATTAAACATATTAATGAAAAGTAAATTTGCATAATATGGTGTTGCACAAATATGGGCGGAGTAACGTAGGCCATATGCCCAAGATGGTATTAACAGTATTTTATAAGGTTTTGTGACTGACTGTACACGACCTATGCCTTCACATAGGAAGTAGGCAACGTGGTTGTTAAAGAAATTCCACAAAAAACCGCAAGATTATACGGTTATCCGTGGCAGATCAGTCAACCATTGCGAGCGAGACGAAAAACTCTCGAAGGCCAAACAACAAACACAAGCCTGACCGCACTTAAGAAATAATTACGATGACGCGAGAGATCTTCCCCGACCCAGAGCTGCTTAACGACTGCTAAAATATATTTAAGTTGAACTTCTAAATATTTTAAGATATTTGCAACCTGATTTCTTTACCACTTATGAAGACGTTAACTACAATGATCTCAATTTAGAATTTAGTTTTATTTACAAGTAGGCCTGAAGGTTTCATAAGTGAGTAAAAATTATTAGAAAGTAAAGTAAAAATACATATTAACAATTGAATATATTTATTTTTGCGTAGGCCAGTAGTACAGTCTATTTCTGTCTTTGTCCCAGCTGAATTAAGACTTTGCAAAGTAAACTTTCCGTGTGGAAAAGGGGTGTTAGCTACAAAGCACATAGAGAAAAAATTATCAGCTGAAGTAGCACTGCCACCTGTTTAAATACACCTTGATCAAAAGCAACTAAAACCACCCAGTCTAAAACCAGAGTTAATTACGCCTTGCAGAATTTTACGTTTGTAAATTTACATTTACATATTTTTACACGGATATCTAATTGTGTTCCCTTTGTAGAGAATTATATTTGCATGCAGCCAAATTCATTTTTCAATTTACAGCACACAAAAACACTAAATATCTATTACAATCTTGGAAACATAAGAAATGGCAGGAATTCCGTGACCCAACAATTGTATGAACATTAATTTTTGTTTCAGTTGACTGGAAAGTCTTCACTTATAGTTACAACATCCCTGTATAATAATACAATACATAAAAAATTCAGTGTGATTTCCTTTTGGAAGTACATACTAGCAAATTTCTGATATTTTGTACTCGCAGTTATTATGGGAACCAGAATATCCGAAAAACTCCGTACCAGCCTTTAAAAAATTTTTTTGGAATTATTATTGATAGACTTTCTTCAGTTTCCAACACTTTTTTTAATACAACAATTCAAGGCAACCACAATATACGCAACAGCTGTTAACAGCTGAGGGCATTCCTGAAGATAAGACTATCCCAAATGCATTATTTACGTATATGTAACAAAATTTTATGTTCATATACGGACGTATAACAATCTCTTCAATATTTCACTAAGATTATGGCTTATACCTAAGATATTCCAAAGCATGAAGGACCTTCAGAAGTGACAATGGGACAGTTTGAAATGCCTCAGACAAGACTAGAAACTATTTTGTCAGTAACATTTTTTGGAAGATTCTATATTTTAACCCCACTTACCGTAATAATCCAATGCAGCTATATATATGTATATATAATTATATATATATGCATATATGATATGATTTTTCACTATTTTAATGAGTTTTCGTTTACTACTGCTCTGTGTGGTGGCAGGTACTACTTTTGTATGCTTAATCTATACAGATTACTAAAAAGTGGAAATTGTTTTGCGATTCTCATAAAAATCTTTAAGATTATTTAGTTTATGTTGAATTTAAACAACTTTTATGTTTTTAGCATCTTTATTGCACTTATTCACTGGGGTACGTCGTTAAAAATATATACTTATTCTGCACTTGATAATTTTTGTTGCTTTTCACGAAAAGACACTAGTTTACAAAAGTAACGCTAGATCGCGCATATACAGAGGTGCTCAAAAAGTGTACTTGAAATACACAGCAGTGATGGGAAATGTACCAGAATTGCACTGTTTTGGGCACTATTGAAAGTTGGCTAGTTCTACACTTGTGGTTCATTAATATGGAAACTTTTCTTATTGCAATAATAAGTGTTATTTCTGTTGTATTTACGTTTTTAAGTATTGAAAACATAGTATGTAATATTTGGGACTGATAACTATTTGGGGAACGAATTAGATGAAAATATTGGCCAGTCATAATCATCCAAAGTTCCAGTACAAAATTGTCGTTACACATGTGATATATTTTCCAACGTTTTTAATAATATATTTAACCATTGTTCCTGCCTGTTCTGTAAATCGAGTAAATTTTAAAAACGCTCGACTTAGACAAATTAAATACACTAATATTGGATTTTTTCAGACTTTTTTGTAGTTTTCTATTTTTTAGAGCTTGAAATATCATATCTTATCTCATATCATATCATGACTTAACACAAATCAATGTAGCCATTATTTATTTTTGGAAAACGAGAAATTTACTTGGATCAGAACATGGCCGGTTGTTTCATGATTTTTTTTGTGTCTATTATTAATTTTTGCATTTCATTTCATTTATTCATCCAAGAAAAACATAGCCTCATGGCCATAATCAGTTTCATTTATACTACTACAAATAGTTGTAAAAAATAAATTCATGGCAACTATGAATAAAACTCCGCAAGAAATTTCTCCCTTTTCCAATTAGAATTTTTTGTTTTCCCTATTACTTGCTGCACAGATAAATATGTTTGCATATGTTTTGTGTTTTTTTTTGGTTCTAGTTTAAACAAATATGTTATATGTTCAGAGTTTCTGTTACTAGTTGTTAATGTTGATTTTTTTAGCAATTATTGTAATAACCAATGGGAACAACACATATTTTTGTATTTGTTTTTCTAAAACAAATATGATTCATGCCAGTAAAAAATTTTCATGTTTTTTCAAGCAATAAGGCAATAAAGCCCATCATAACTCGCTTTAAAATATAAGCTTGTTAAAAATCTCATAAAAGAAAAATTAAAAAAATTACATATAACTGTTATGTTTGCATGTTTTATTACATTAAAAAAATGCTTTTGTGAACAAAAATATAGTACTCCAAGCCAAGTACTCGCCGTGCAAAAATCAGCAGCGATAGGAGCAGGTTTGTCAGCGCTGCTTTTATTTTATAAAAGTAAAAACCTGATTTATTTGAAGCAAAATTTTTAATGGGGTAAAGCTACTTTTACCATAAGTACATTATGATATGTTGAGAATAAATATACAAAGCTGATGAATAAAAGTAAAATTTCACATACATACATATAAGTAAATGATACGTGAAACACATGAGCAGCAAATACAAAAAAGTAACACAGAATACGAATGTGTGTAGCCTTGCCTGTACCACAAAAAACTTAACAAACATGCGCACGAACATCTACTCATCGTGTATTTGTTTCAACGGTGGTTTTTTCATATATGTATTTGTTATACAACATGTAATTTTCAGCAAAAACAGATACAAACAGTTTCTCAGCAGCAATACAATAAGCAATTCTTATTTGTTTTTAATTGCCTTATCGGAGAATGTGTAGTTGACTACAAAAATAGTTAACTTATAGTTAACTTTTCTTATACTAACTAAAAGCTAACTGCAATGTCATCCAGAATAAACCCAAAATTAATTTTTAAGTTGAGTACGTAGTCGAATTTGATGAGAACCAACAAACTTATTCTCAGCTACTTTGAAATTCATTTCAGTTTTATGTTAACATTTTGTTGTTATTATTTTAGATGGTAGCTTAGCTGAGTGGTAGCGCGTTGAGTACACAAATTGTGATGATACATGTTCGAACCCCAGAACTACAAGTTGGTTTCAAAAAGCCAACTTTATTTAAGATAGCTGAAAGTAATGCAGAGTGAGCCAATTGACTACCGCCTAGGACATTGCAATGTTAAAGTAGTCAGTTGATTACATTGCGAAGTAATCCAAGTGTAGTCAGTACTACTTGCGAAATAGTTAGCTTAAAGTTAGTCAAATTTCCCACAGGGTGTATTGTAATTTGGCAAAGCACACACACGCAATAATTTCTATACTAGTTCTTTAGTTCACACTACAATTATATGGTACATACCATGGTATATTTGTTCTGTAGCTCGTTTCTGTATTTCTCGCATCGTAAAATTTCCCGCATGAAACGAGGAAATTTTAACAAAATCAGTGTGAATCGAAACTCAAAATGGCTTTTCTCACATAAATGTTTCTGTATTTTTTCTTTGCGACAACCATCTGTCATTTAAATCAATTTCCAGCAATTATTGGAAATATGTGAGAAACGTGTTTCTGTAACAATATTTTGTGAAAAATTTCTCGCAAGAACTGTCAAAACTACTCGCGTTTTAAATTGGTGCGAGAGCAACCAAATTTGTTCAAAAACTTATGAATTTTTTAATTTGCGTGTGAAAATATGAAAAATAAACTAGCTGAAAAGATATTCAAAGAATTGTTGAACTAAAATTATTATTATTAGTATTTTGTTTATTCAGTTTTTTTGTGCAATTGTTTTATGTAGAAATAAAAAGCTTCTTTCAATCATTTTACATTTATTTTATATTCTGGTTCATTATTTTATTTTCCTTTTTTTGTAAATTATTTATTTTTTTGCTATTGAAATTAATTTTTGTGACATTTTGTTTTCATTTGACACTCGACTACTGGAAATATTCCAATAAAAATAGAATCAATTTTGTTTGTTCTCGCATTCAAATACAGAAACACTTTTTTCGCACATATCGAGAAACGATGAAATTTCTTGTTTCACACTTCAAGTGAGAACTTTTACGATGCGAGAAATACAGAAACGGGCTACTGGGTATATCAAAGTATACAAATGCAGCCCTTTATTAGGAACACGAACATAGTATTTCAAATTCCCATAACTGGTTGAGCCACCTAATATGTATGTATGCATACCTTGCTACACTCCATCTAGCGGGTAAAGTGGCGAACGCAATTCTTATTTATAATATGCATTCACAATAGCAGATACTTTATTACACAAAAATTAGCAATAGCAAATATTTTATTTCATAAATACTTTACAAAATAAATTTGTTAAGTATTTTTACACAAACATCCGCGGAGTAACTGGACCATATGCACATAATGTTATAGACAGTATTCTTAGAAATGCTTTTGTGACTGACTACTACTATACACGACCCATGGTAAAATTATAATTGTACCATGTCACGATCTATGCCTTCACATAGGAAATAACAACAAACGAACCACAAGACTACGGTTATCTGTGGCAAATCAGCCAACTAGTGCGAACGAGACTAAAAACTGTCGAAGGACAAACGACATACTATTCGGACCCAAAGAAATATTACGGTGACGAAAATCTTCAGCAAAGAGCTGCTTGACGACGGAATAGAAATCAATGAAAATGTGCACACAATGCGCCGAAAGTTCATAAGGGTGAAGCGAAATAGGGCTTAAATCTAGTTTAGGGGCACCTCCCAGAAATGAAAAAAAAGTATCCTATCCTATAGTAAATTGAAAAATAAGACCAAAAAATTAAATAAAAATGTTGGTGGCAAGGCTTAGTTTCCGAGTTATGGGCCTCTGAAATTTTAGTACAATATTTTAATTATACGATGTTTTTCAACGAATATGACCAATATTGGTATCTCAAAAATTAAAACAAAATCCTATCCTGTAGAAAATTCAAAAATAAGAATAAAAAAATTAAATAAAAAATTTGGCGACGAGTCCTAGTTTCCGAGTTATGGGCTTCAGAAATTTTAGTGCAATATTGTTATTATACAGTGTTTTTCAACGAATAAAATTAATATTGGTATCTCAAAAATTAAAAAAATACTCTATCCTATAGAAAATTTAAAAATAAGACAAAAACATTAAATAAAAAAAATTGGTGGCGGGCTTAGTTTTTGAGTTATGGGCATTTGAAATTCTAGTATAATATTGTGATTATACTTTGTTTTCCTTGTTGGGAATTATCATGGTGGAGAAAATCCTTAAAAAAAAATGTTATTAAGCAGGAAAACTTTACTTGGCTGCGCCGTCTCGGGAAACACCATGGTGAAGAAAATCCTTAAACCCGGCCGAAGGCCGGCAATGCAGAAAAATGTTATTAAGCAATAAAACTTTGCAAGGCAGAAAATCATTACTAGGCTGCGCCGTCTGGGGAAACACCATGGTGGAGAAAATCCTTAAGACCGGCCGAAGGCCGGCAATGCAGACATGTTAATAAGCATGAAAACTTTGCAATCCAGAAAATCATTACTAGGCTGCGCCGTCTCGGGAAACACCATGGTGGAGAAAATCCTTAAGCCCGGCCGAAGGCCGTCAATGCAAGAAAAATGTTATTAAGCAAGAAAACTTTGCAATCCAGAAAATCATTACTAGGCTGCGCCGTCTCGGGAAATACTTGTTTACATGTTTGATCATTTCTATACTAATGTATACAATTTCAGAAGCCCATAACTCGGAAACTAGGACTCGTCGCCAAATTTTTTATTTAATTTTTTTTCCTTATTTTTGAATTTGCTATATGATAGGATTTTTTTTTAATTTTTGAGATACCAATATTGGTCATATTCGTTGAAAAACACCGTATAATTAAAATATTGTACTAAAATTTCAGAGGCCCATAACTCGGAAACTAAGCCTTGCCGCCAATATTTTTATTTAATTTTTTGTTCTTATTTTTCAATTTACTATAGGATAGGATACTTTTTGTTCATTTCTGGGAGGTGCCCCTAAACTAGATTTGTTCCCGAAATAGCATTGGTATCGCTTATGGGGTTTTATGATACGGATATTAAAGAGGGATTTCGTATTACTGAGGATACTATTGGGGCTGAATCGTTTCTTTGCTGGCGTCTTTTGATTGAAGGACATACTATGTATGTATTTGGTTAATACGATGATGTATTGTGTGACTACGAGTTGTTGTCGCCTAAACGTTTGAAGTTAGTTTGTATTTCTCTCAGGAGCTTTAAATTGAAGTCAGCTGCAGGCTGCAACAGCTGAAGTAAAATTAAGAGTGTGGATCTTGAGAAATTATGCCAACATTGTGAAGCAGTTGTGGAGCCATTCTTAGCGTTTTGATTTGGTGATAAAACGTTGAAAGTTGTTTGTCCAGCTTCTACATAAGTATGTATATCTATTTATATACATACATACCCAGCAAAAAAAAAGCGAGGAAAAAGAAGTAGAAAAAGCACCGGTAGACTGCACAGCCTAGTAAAAATGTTCTGCCTTGCAAAGTTTTCTAGCCAAATATTTCTTGCCTAATAATGTTTTCTTGCATTGGCGGCCTTCGGCAGGGCTTAAGGATTTTCTCCAATATGGTGTTTCCCGAGACGGCGCAGCCTAGTAATGATTTTCTGGAAATGCAAAAATTGTCTTGCTTAATAACATTTTTCTGCATTGCCGGCCTTTGGCCGGGCTTAAGAATTTTCTACACCATGAGTAATGATTTTCTGCCTTGCAAAGTTTTCTTACTGCACTGTCGGCCTTTGGCCGTGCTTAACGATTTTCTCCACCATGGTGTTTCCCGAGACGGCTCAGCCTAGTAATGATTATCTGGATTGCAAAGTTTTTTTTTTAATTTTCTGTAGGATAGCATACCTTTTTTTAATTTTTGAAATACTAATATTGGTCATATTCGTTGAAAAACACCGTATAATCACAATATTGTACTAGAATTTCAGAGGCCTATAACTCGGAAACTAAACCTCGGCGCCAATATTTTTATTTAATTTTTTTTCTTAGTTTTCAATTTACTATATGATAGGACACTTTTTTCATTTTTGGGAGGTGCCCCTAAACTGGATTAAGCCCGATTTAATAAGAGATTTATAAACTTTATGGCATTATTATTGAAAACATTGGCGGACTTAGTTAAAACCTGGGATGGCTATGGGACGATATCCGAAAAATTACATGGACATTGCGATAATTTAATTGAAAAGTTGGTAAAAACCGGTAAATACCTGGAGAAGCTACAGTATTAAATCACTGAGACTTATGGGTAAACAACTTTTTATATAAATACACCGAGGAAGAGCCAGAAACACCTTAAGATGGATTATTTGTAAGTAATTGATGTAACAGAATAACTAATACAACAATTTCTAAATATATTTCTTCCACAGGTGGATTTTCAAAATATGCAAACCACTTCAAATTTAGGTAAACAGCCAATGAATTTTGGGCTTAAATTAAGTTTAGGGCACCTGCCAGAAACTTAAAAAAGTATCCTATCCTATAGAAAATTGAAAAATAAGGAGAAAAAATTAAATAAAAAATTGGGGCGAGGTTTAGTTTCCGAGTTATTGGCCTCTGAAATTCTAGTACAACGAATATGACCAATACATATTGGTGAACAAATCTAGTTTAGTTGCACCTCCCCAAAATTAAAAAAAGTATCCCATCCTATAGTAAATTGAAAAATAAGAAAAAAAATGAAATAGAAATATTGGCGGCGAGGCTTAGTTGGTTATGGGCCTCTGAAATTCTAGTACAATATTTTGATTTATTCGTTGTTTTGCAACGAATATGACCAAAAATTTAAAAAAAAGTACCGTATCTTATAGAAAATTGAAAAATAAGAAGAAAAAATTAAACAAAAAGACTGGCGACGAGGCTTAATTATAATTTAAAATTATAATTTAATAAATGTATAATTATGATGTTTCCCTAGACGGGACAGCCTAGTAAAAATGTTCTGCCTTGCAAAGTTTTCTAGCCAAATATTTATTGCCTAATAATGTTTTCTTGCATTGGCGGCCTTCGGCCGATCTTAAGGATTTTCTCCAATATGGTGTTTCCCGAGACGGCGCAGCCTAGTAATGATTTTCTGGATTGCAAAGTTGTCATGCTTAATAACATTTTTCTGCATTGCCGGCCTTCGGCCGGGCTTAAGGATTTTCTACACCATGGTGTTTCCCGAGACGGCGCAGTCAAGTAATGATTTTCTGCCTTGCAAAGTTTTCTTGCTTAATAAGGTCTTCCTGCACTGCCGGGCATTGGCCGGGCTTAACGATTTTCTCCATCATGGTGTTTCCCGAGACGGCTCAGCCTAGTAATGATTATCTGGATTGCAAATTTTTTTTTTTAATTTTCTGTAGGATAGCATACCTTTTTTAATTTTTGAAATACTAACATTGGTCATATTCATTGAAAAACACCGTATAATCACAATATTGTACTAGAATTTCAGAGGGCTATAACTCGGAAACTAAACCTCGCCGCCAATATTTTTATTTAATTTTTTTTTCTTAGTTTTCAATTTACTATATGATAGGACACTTTTTTTCATTTTTGGGAGGTGCCCCTAAACTAGATTAAGCCCGATTTAATAAGAGATTTATAAACTTTATGGCATTATTATTGGAAAAATTGGCGGACTTAGTTAAAACCTGGGATGGCTATGGGACGATATGCGAAAAATTACATGGACATTGCGATAATTTAATTGAAAAGTTGGTAAAAACCGGTAAATACCTGGAGAAGCTACAGTATTAAATCACTGAGACTTATGGGTAAACAACTTTTTATATAAATACACCGAGGAAGAGCCAGAAACACCTTAAGATGGATTATTTGTAAGTAATTGATGTAACAGAATAACTAATACAACAATTTCTAAATATATTTCTTCCACAGGTGGATTTTCAAAATATGCAAACCACTTCAAATTTAGGTAAACAGCCAATGAATTTTGGGCTTAAATTAAGTTTAGGGCACCTACCAGAAATTTAAAAAAGTATCCTATCCTATAGCATACCTTTTTTTAATTTTTGAAATACTAATATTGGTCATATTCGTTGAAAAACACCGTATAATCACAATATTGTACTAGAATTTCAGAGGCCTATAACTCGGAAACTAAACCTCGCCGCCAATATTTTTATTTAATTTTTTTTCTTAGTTTTCAATTTACTATATGATAGGACACTTTTTTCATTTTTGGGAGGTGCCCCTAAACTAGATTAAGCCCGATTTAATAATAGATTTATAAACTTTATGGCATTATTATTGAAAACATTGGCGGACTTAGTTAAAACCTGGGATGGCTATGGGACGATATCCGAAAAATTACATGGACATTGCGATAATTTAATTGATAAGTTGGTAAAAACCGGTAAATACCTGGAGAAGCTACAGTATTAAATCACTGAGACTTATGGGTAAACAACTTTTTATATAAATACACCGAGGAAGAGCCAGAAACACCTTAAGATGGATTATTTGTAAGTAATTGATGTAACAGAATAACTAATACAACAATTTCTAAATATATTTCTTCCACAGGTGGATTTTCAAAATATGCAAACCACTTCAAATTTAGGTAAACAGCCAATGAATTTTGGGCTTAAATTAAGTTTAGGGCACCTGCCAGAAATTTAAAAAAGTATCCTATCCTATAGAAAATTGAAAAATAAGGAGAAAAAATTAAATAAAAAATTGGGGCGAGGCTTAGTTTCCGAGTTATTGGTCTCTGAAATTCTAGTACAATATGCGGTGTTTTCCAACGAATATTACGAATACATATTGGGGAACAAATCTAGTTTAGTTGCACCTCCCCAAAATTAAAAAAAGTATCCCATCCTATAGTAAATTGAAAAATAAGAAAAAAATGAAATAGAAATATTGGCGGCGAGGCTTAGTTGGTTATGGGCCTCTGAAATTCTAGTACAATATTTGTTGTTTTTCAACGAATATGACCAAAAATTTAAAAAAAGTTCCGTATCTTATAGAAAATTGAAAAATAAGAAGAAAAAATTAAACAAAAAGACTGGCGACGAGGTTTAATTATAATTTAAAATTATAATTTAATAAATGTATAATTATGATGTTTCCCTAGACGGCACAGCCTAGTAAAAATGTTCTGCCTTGCAAAGTTTTCTAGCCAAATATTTATTGCCTAATAATGTTTTCTTGCATTGGCGGCCTTCGGCCGATCTTAAGGATTTTCTCCAATATGGTGTTTCCCGAGACGGCGCAGCCTAGTAATGATTTTCTGGATTGCAAAGTTGTCATGCTTAATAACATTTTTCTGCATTGCCGGCCTTCGGCCGGGCTTAAGGATTTTCTACACCATGGTGTTTCCCGAGACGGCGCAGTCAAGTAATGATTTTCTGCCTTGCAAAGTTTTCTTGCTTAATAAGGTCTTCCTGCACTGCCGGCCTTTGGCCGGGCTTAACGATTTTCTCCATCATGGTGTTTCCCGAGACGGCTCAGCCTAGTAATGATTATCTGGATTGCAAAGTTTTTTTTTAATTTTCTGTAGGATAGCATATCTTTTTTAATTTTTGAAATACTAACATTGGTCATATTCGTTGAAAAACACCGTATAATCACAATATTTCAGAGGCCTATAACTCGGAAACTAAACCTCGCCGCCAATATTTTTATTTAATTTTTTTTAGTTTTCAATTTACTATATGATAGGACACTTTTTTCATTTTTGGGAGGTGCCCCTAAACTAGATTAAGCCCGATTTAATAAGAGATTTATAAACTTTATGGCATTATTATTGAAAACATTGGCGGACTTAGTTAAAACCTGGGATGGCTATGGGACGATATGCGAAAAATTACATGGACATTGCGATAATTTAATTGAAAAGTTGGTAAAAACCGGTAAATACCTGGAGAAGCTACAGTATTAAATCACTGAGACTTATGGGTAAACAACTTTTTATATAAATACACCGAGGAAGAGTCAGAAACACCTTAAGATGGATTATTTGTAAGTAATTGATGTAACAGAATAACTAATACAACAATTTCTAAATATATTTCTTCCACAGGTGGATTTTCAAAATATGCAAACCACTTCAAATTTAGGTAAACAGCCAATGAATTTTGGGCTTAAATTAAGTTTAGGGCACCTGCCAGAAACTTAAAAAAGTATCCTATCCTATAGAAAATTGAAAAATAAGGAGAAAAAATTAAATAAAAAATTGGGGCGAGGCTTAGTTTCCGAGTTATTGGCCTCTGAAATTCTAGTACAATATGCGCTGTTTTCCAACGAATATTACCAATACATATTGGGGAACAAATCTAGTTTAGTTGCACCTCCCCAAAATTAAAAAAAGTATCCCATCCTATAGTAAATTGAAAAATAAGAAAAAAAAATGAAATAGAAATATTGGCGGCGAGGCTTAGTTGGTTATGGGTCTCTGAAATTCTAGTACAATATTTTGATTTATTCGTTGTTTTTCAACGAATATGACCAAAAATTTAAAAAAAGTTCCGTATCTTATAGAAAATTGAAAAATAAGAAGAAAAAATTAAACAAAAAGACTGGCGACGAGGCTTAATTATAATTTAAAATTATAATTTAATAAATGTATAATTATGTTGTTTCCCTAGACGGCACAGCCTAGTAAAAATGTTCTGCCCTGCAAAGTTTTCTAGCCAAATATTTATTGCCTAATAATGTTTTCTTGCATTGGCGGCCTTTGGCCGAGCTTAAGGATTTTCTCCAATATGGTGTTTCCCGAGACGGCGCAGCCTAGTAATGATTTTCTGGATTGCAAAGTTGTCATGCTTAATAACATTTTTCTGCATTGCCGGCCTTTGGCCGGGCTTAAGGATTTTCTACACCATGGTGTTTCCCGAGACGGCGCAGTCCAGTAATGATTTTCTGCCTTGCAAAGTTTTCTTGCTTAATAAGGTCTTCCTGCACTGCCGGCCTTTGGCCGGGCTTAACGATTTTCTCCACCATGGTGTTTCCCGAGACGGCTCAGCCTAGTAATGAATATCTGGATTGCAAAGTTTTTTTTTTAATTTTCTGTAGGATAGCATACCTTTTTTTAATTTTTGAAATACTAATATTGGTCATATTCGTTGAAAAACACCGTATAATCACAATATTGTACTAGAATTTCAGAAGCCTATAACTCATAAACTAAACCTCGCCGCCAATATTTTTATTTAATTTTTTTTTAGTTTTCAATTTACTATATGATAGGACACTTTTTTCATTTTTGGGAGGTGCCCCTAAACTAGATTAAGCCCGATTTAATGAGATTTATAAACTTTATGGCATTATTATTGAAAACATTGGCGGACTGAGTTAAAACCTGGGATGGCTATGGGACGATATCCGAAAAATTACATGGACATTGCGATAATTTAATTGAAAAGTTGGTAAAAACCGGTAAATACCTGGAGAAGCTACAGTATTAAATCACTGAGACTTATGGGTAAACAACTTTTTATATAAATACACCTAGGAAGAGCCAGAAACACCTTAAGATGGATTATTTGTAAGTAATTGATGTAACAGAATAACTAATACAACAATTTCTAAATATATTTCTTCCACAGGTGGATTTTCAAAATATATAGTTTCTATAAAAGTCCAGGTTGCGATGAACAGTAGCATACAACTCATGATACAATTATTCATGACAATTATTCGTTTGTTTATACCAACAAAATACAAATGCAAATGCGAGTGGTACCCACATTTCTATGATTTATATAAATATCTCAGTGTACCTTATAGATTAACTGCCGCATTCAGAAAAATAATTTTCTTTTACAAAAAAAATTTTGTATGGAAGCTTTTTTGTTAAACGTTTTGTAAACATACATAATTTTTTCCGTAATAAGACCCTACAAGTTTTCTGAACGAAACGAATTTACAGATATCGAACCAAATATTTCTAAATCTGCCTCCAAATACGCAACAACCGGACCAAAATACTCCTAATTGAATACCTGTTCCTTATAATTAAACTTGTACATTTAACTTATTATAAGAATTACTTTGCACTATATTATTAAAATGATCGGTACATGTTTTTAAATATTTTGGAACCATAATTATTTTTGTTTAAAAGAAATTCACTTGTTATAAGAAATAGTTTTATATTAAATAAAATACTTGTAATATTTTTTAAAGGCCAAGAGGCCTCATGTGTTACTGCTGTCGTATAAATAAATAAATAATATTTATACAAAAGTCCACGCTTAATTGAGTTTCTTTTAATTACCCATTTAGGATATTACCCATAGACATCGCTCCTTTGTTGAAACAGAGGCATAACTATGAAATGCTTGTTTTTCAGAAAATAATTTTTAAACTTACAATTAACATACAACTCAATGAAGATATAAAAATATTTCATTTTCTCAAGAGCTGCGTATACATCTTTTTACATGAATTTTTTACACAAGATTAAATAAGATATAACGATTTTTTCTGTATATTAAGTCCAAGAACGCATTTTTTTAGATATGTACATATGTCTATGGTGTAGTAATATACATACATATTAATTATTAATTATCCTTATTAATTTTTAGTGACATGAAATATGTTTGTTATTCAATAAAAGAAGAATATTTTCGAAATCTACCGAACCGAATCGATACACTATCTTACGACATCTAATTGAGTTCAACATCTTTCAAATGCGTAAAATTTTGTCTCGATCCGTTGAACTGCTCTTAAGTTGTGAGATTTTTACTTTACATCAAAACGTCGACATACATATGACGAAACCGAAATTTAAGAAAATGGGTCAAAATCAATAAGTTCCTATTTCGGAAAGTTAAAATTAACTGACTATTTTTGTAAGTAAAATTTAAATTTTCGATAGGAAATTTGAATTGAAAACAAATTTGAGTTCTTTATTATTGTTTCAATATAAATAAATATTAACTTAAAGATTCAGTTAATTTGTTTACATATTATTTAGTTTTAAAAATACTTCTTTTTAAGCAAAAAATTAAATTCCAATAAGTAACTATTATTTTTTAAGAAATAGATTAAAATCAAGAAAATTTTATTTTCTGGAGAATAAACAAAACTCAGAAAATAACTTTTGTTTTCTAATAAAATTCAAGAAATAATTATGAAAATGTTTTATTTATAACAAAACTTATAATTGTTACGGTCCCTGGTATACTATATTTGTATGTACATACACATCTAAATAACATGGTAAACCTAAATGGTGAGCCATTATGAATATTACCACACTATTAAATTCAACAAGAATAATTTAACTGCCCACTATTAATATAGGGCGTAAAAAATTAACCACTTTACTTAAAATGGTATGTGAATTAGCTATATAGCACTCATAAAAAATTAAAAGATAACTTTTATTTCCTGCGGAATAAATAAAACTCAAGAAATATTATTTTTTGAAGAATAAATAAAACGCAGAAAATAAGTTGTTTTCTAATCGAAAAATAAAGTTCAAGAAATAATTATGAAAATGTTTTATATATAATATATCTTATAATTGTTACGGTCCGCGGTATACTATACACATATTTAAATAACATGGTAAACATATGAGTAAATGGTGGGCAATTATGAATATTACCAGATTATTAAATTCAACAAAAATAATTTAACTGCCCATTTTTAATATAGGGCGTAAAAATTAACCAGGGGTTTAATCGTCGCTTTCGATATCGAGCTGATTCGATCACTTTTTCAATTTGATATTATGGCATTATATATCGAATCATATTATTCCATTTTTGACATAGCGAATGACATAATCTCAAACTGAAAAACGTGATCGAATCAGCTCGTTATGGAAAGCGACGAATAGACCCCTGTTTATTTAAAATGGTGTGTGAATTAGCTATATAACACCCATATAATGAAAATTTCAGTGAACGGTTCTTGTCTTTGCTAAAAATTTCGATAAATGTGAGAAAGGAAATACGCTTTTAGTCCTTTTGTAGGCAATCACGCGACTTACTGGCCAATAAATAATAAATATTTATATTGTAAATAGATAACTCGGGCTTTACTGATATAAAAATACCAGTATCTAAGCGAAGAAAAGAATTGGTGACTAAGTTGGTATTTGGAATTTGGTCCGAGGTTGCCACACTTAAAAATGAAAAATGTTTGTTAATAACAAAGAATTATTAAATAAATAACAACCTTATTTGTTAAACTTATTAAGGCTTTAAAAAGGTTTTTTTAGAACAAATTTCCATAAAAATTTTTCTTAAAAAGTCTTTATAAAACCATAATAATTTTTATAAATAAGGCTGTAATAGTATTAGGAAATAAAATGATTGAGGTTGCCAATAGTAAGATGATAAGTTGAGTATGTAATTTTTTAATGATAAATAAATTTACCACATTGTAAAAAATTTACGTATTCTATTATCAAGTAAATTAACTATATAACCAATTGCAACCAACTTAGGTTGGTGGTGGGGCGGTGGGTGGGTTTGACGGAGGTAAGTTTCCGCAGGCAGCATTATTACAAATATTTTATTTTGTTTTAATGTAAATTGACTATACGTGCATAATGAACTTAAACTAACTCAGGTTGGAGGTGGGGACGGTGGAGGTCCAGACGAAGGGGCTAGAATTATAAGCGATGGAAGTTCAAATCATATTCGAGCATCTTTATTTATTTTCCTTTATTATTAACCTGTAATATCGAGTTAGTGATAAGAAACTTGCTGTCTGTATGTATGTATGTATGTATTTATGTGTTTTTATTTTTGTTTGACAGTGTTTTAAGTGTGTTTTGTTTTGTTTTCTTGCTCTTTATGTACTATATATATAGATAATGGTGTGTTGTATTTATTACATACATATTTATGTTTATTATCGAGTTAGTGATAAGAAACTTGCTGTCTGTATGTATGTATGTATGTATTTATGTGTTTTTATTTTTGTTTGACAGTGTTTTAAGTGTGTTTTGTTTTGTTTTCTTGCTCTTTATGTACTATATACATATATAGATAATGGTGTGTTGTATTTATTACATACATATTTATGTTTATTATCGAGTTAGTGATAAGAAACTTGCTGTCTGTATGTATGTATGTATGTATTTATGTGTTTTTATTTTTGTTTGACAGTGTTTTAAGTGTGTTTTGTTTTGTTTTCTTGCTCTTTATGTACTATATACATATATAGATAATGGTGTGTTGTATTTATTACATACATATTTATGTTTATTATCGAGTTAGTGATAAGAAACTTGCTGTCTGTATGTATGTATGTATGTATTTATGTGTTTTTATTTTTGTTTGACAGTGTTTTAAGTGTGTTTTGTTTTGTTTTCTTGCTCTTTATGTACTATATATATAGATAATGGTGTGTTGTATTTATTACATACATATTTATGTTTATTATCGAGTTAGTGATAAGAAACTTGCTGTCTGTATGTATGTATGTATGTATTTATGTGTTTTTATTTTTGTTTGACAGTGTTTTAAGTGTGTTTTGTTTTGTTTTCTTGCTCTTTATGTACTATATACATATATAGATAATGGTGTGTTGTATTTATTACATACATATTTATGTTTATTATCGAGTTAGTGATAAGAAACTTGCTGTCTGTATGTATGTATGTATGTATTTATGTGTTTTTATTTTTGTTTGACAGTGTTTTAAGTGTGTTTTGTTTTGTTTTCTTGCTCTTTATGTACTATATACATATATAGATAATGGTGTGTTGTATTTATTACATACATATTTATGTTTATTATCGAGTTAGTGATAAGAAACTTGCTGTCTGTATGTATGTATGTATGTATTTATGTGTTTTTATTTTTGTTTGACAGTGTTTTAAGTGTGTTTTGTTTTGTTTTCTTGCTCTTTATGTACTATATACATATATAGATAATGGTGTGTTGTATTTATTACATACATATTTATGTTTATTATCGAGTTAGTGATAAGAAACTTGCTGTCTGTATGTATGTATGTATGTATTTATGTGTTTTTATTTTTGTTTGACAGTGTTTTAAGTGTGTTTTGTTTTGTTTTCTTGCTCTTTATGTACTATATACATATATAGATAATGGTGTGTTGTATTTATTACATACATATTTATGTTTATTATCGAGTTAGTGATAAGAAACTTGCTGTCTGTATGTATGTATGTATGTATTTATGTGTTTTTATTTTTGTTTGACAGTGTTTTAAGTGTGTTTTGTTTTGTTTTCTTGCTCTTTATGTACTATATACATATATAGATAATGGTGTGTTGTATTTATTACATACATATTTATGTTTATTATCGAGTTAGTGATAAGAAACTTGCTGTCTGTATGTATGTATGTATGTATTTATGTGTTTTTATTTTTGTTTGACAGTGTTTTAAGTGTGTTTTGTTTTGTTTTCTTGCTCTTTATGTACTATATACATATATAGATAATGGTGTGTTGTATTTATTACATACATATTTATGTTTATTATCGAGTTAGTGATAAGAAACTTGCTGTCTGTATGTATGTATGTATGTATTTATGTGTTTTTATTTTTGTTTGACAGTGTTTTAAGTGTGTTTTGTTTTGTTTTCTTGCTCTTTATGTACTATATACATATATAGATAATGGTGTGTTGTATTTATTACATACATATTTATGTTTATTATCGAGTTAGTGATAAGAAACTTGCTGTCTGTATGTATGTATGTATGTATTTATGTGTTTTTATTTTTGTTTGACAGTGTTTTAAGTGTGTTTTGTTTTGTTTTCTTGCTCTTTATGTACTATATACATATATAGATAATGGTGTGTTGTATTTATTACATACATATTTATGTTTATTATCGAGTTAGTGATAAGAAACTTGCTGTCTGTATGTATGTATGTATGTATTTATGTGTTTTTATTTTTGTTTGACAGTGTTTTAAGTGTGTTTTGTTTTGTTTTCTTGCTCTTTATGTACTATATACATATATAGATAATGGTGTGTTGTATTTATTACATACATATTTATGTTTATTATCGAGTTAGTGATAAGAAACTTGCTGTCTGTATGTATGTATGTATGTATTTATGTGTTTTTATTTTTGTTTGACAGTGTTTTAAGTGTGTTTTGTTTTGTTTTCTTGCTCTTTATGTACTATATACATATATAGATAATGGTGTGTTGTATTTATTACATACATATTTATGTTTATTATCGAGTTAGTGATAAGAAACTTGCTGTCTGTATGTATGTATGTATGTATTTATGTGTTTTTATTTTTGTTTGACAGTGTTTTAAGTGTGTTTTGTTTTGTTTTCTTGCTCTTTATGTACTATATACATATATAGATAATGGTGTGTTGTATTTATTACATACATATTTATGTTTATTATCGAGTTAGTGATAAGAAACTTGCTGTCTGTATGTATGTATGTATGTATGTATTTATGTGTTTTTATTTTTGTTTGACAGTGTTTTAAGTGTGTTTTGTTTTGTTTTGTTTTCTTGCTCTTTATGTACTATATATATAGATAATGGTGTGTTGTATTTATTACATACATATTTATGTTTATTATCGAGTTAGTGATAAGAAACTTGCTGTCTGTATGTATGTATGTATGTATTTATGTGTTTTTATTTTTGTTTGACAGTGTTTTAAGTGTGTTTTGTTTTGTTTTCTTGCTCTTTATGTACTATATACATATATAGATAATGGTGTGTTGTATTTATTACATACATATTTATGTTTATTATCGAGTTAGTGATAAGAAACTTGCTGTCTGTATGTATGTATGTATGTATTTATGTGTTTTTATTTTTGTTTGACAGTGTTTTAAGTGTGTTTTGTTTTGTTTTCTTGCTCTTTATGTACTATATACATATATAGATAATGGTGTGTTGTATTTATTACATACATATTTATGTTTATTATCGAGTTAGTGATAAGAAACTTGCTGTCTGTATGTATGTATGTATGTATTTATGTGTTTTTATTTTTGTTTGACAGTGTTTTAAGTGTGTTTTGTTTTGTTTTCTTGCTCTTTATGTACTATATACATATATAGATAATGGTGTGTTGTATTTATTACATACATATTTATGTTTATTATCGAGTTAGTGATAAGAAACTTGCTGTCTGTATGTATGTATGTATGTATTTATGTGTTTTTATTTTTGTTTGACAGTGTTTTAAGTGTGTTTTGTTTTGTTTTCTTGCTCTTTATGTACTATATATATAGATAATGGTGTGTTGTATTTATTACATACATATTTATGTTTATTATCGAGTTAGTGATAAGAAACTTGCTGTCTGTATGTATGTATGTATGTATTTATGTGTTTTTATTTTTGTTTGACAGTGTTTTAAGTGTGTTTTGTTTTGTTTTCTTGCTCTTTATGTACTATATACATATATAGATAATGGTGTGTTGTATTTATTACATACATATTTATGTTTATTATCGAGTTAGTGATAAGAAACTTGCTGTCTGTATGTATGTATGTATGTATTTATGTGTTTTTATTTTTGTTTGACAGTGTTTTAAGTGTGTTTTGTTTTGTTTTCTTGCTCTTTATGTACTATATACATATATAGATAATGGTGTGTTGTATTTATTACATACATATTTATGTTTATTATCGAGTTAGTGATAAGAAACTTGCTGTCTGTATGTATGTATGTATGTATTTATGTGTTTTTATTTTTGTTTGACAGTGTTTTAAGTGTGTTTTGTTTTGTTTTCTTGCTCTTTATGTACTATATACATATATAGATAATGGTGTGTTGTATTTATTACATACATATTTATGTTTATTATCGAGTTAGTGATAAGAAACTTGCTGTCTGTATGTATGTATGTATGTATTTATGTGTTTTTATTTTTGTTTGACAGTGTTTTAAGTGTGTTTTGTTTTGTTTTCTTGCTCTTTATGTACTATATACATATATAGATAATGGTGTGTTGTATTTATTACATACATATTTATGTTTATTATCGAGTTAGTGATAAGAAACTTGCTGTCTGTATGTATGTATGTATGTATTTATGTGTTTTTATTTTTGTTTGACAGTGTTTTAAGTGTGTTTTGTTTTGTTTTCTTGCTCTTTATGTACTATATACATATATAGATAATGGTGTGTTGTATTTATTACATACATATTTATGTTTATTATCGAGTTAGTGATAAGAAACTTGCTGTCTGTATGTATGTATGTATGTATTTATGTGTTTTTATTTTTGTTTGACAGTGTTTTAAGTGTGTTTTGTTTTGTTTTCTTGCTCTTTATGTACTATATACATATATAGATAATGGTGTGTTGTATTTATTACATACATATTTATGTTTATTATCGAGTTAGTGATAAGAAACTTGCTGTCTGTATGTATGTATGTATGTATTTATGTGTTTTTATTTTTGTTTGACAGTGTTTTAAGTGTGTTTTGTTTTGTTTTCTTGCTCTTTATGTACTATATACATATATAGATAATGGTGTGTTGTATTTATTACATACATATTTATGTTTATTATCGAGTTAGTGATAAGAAACTTGCTGTCTGTATGTATGTATGTATGTATTTATGTGTTTTTATTTTTGTTTGACAGTGTTTTAAGTGTGTTTTGTTTTGTTTTCTTGCTCTTTATGTACTATATACATATATAGATAATGGTGTGTTGTATTTATTACATACATATTTATGTTTATTATCGAGTTAGTGATAAGAAACTTGCTGTCTGTATGTATGTATGTATGTATTTATGTGTTTTTATTTTTGTTTGACAGTGTTTTAAGTGTGTTTTGTTTTGTTTTCTTGCTCTTTATGTACTATATACATATATAGATAATGGTGTGTTGTATTTATTACATACATATTTATGTTTATTATCGAGTTAGTGATAAGAAACTTGCTGTCTGTATGTATGTATGTATGTATTTATGTGTTTTTATTTTTGTTTGACAGTGTTTTAAGTGTGTTTTGTTTTGTTTTCTTGCTCTTTATGTACTATATACATATATAGATAATGGTGTGTTGTATTTATTACATACATATTTATGTTTATTATCGAGTTAGTGATAAGAAACTTGCTGTCTGTATGTATGTATGTATGTATTTATGTGTTTTTATTTTTGTTTGACAGTGTTTTAAGTGTGTTTTGTTTTGTTTTCTTGCTCTTTATGTACTATATACATATATAGATAATGGTGTGTTGTATTTATTACATACATATTTATGTTTATTATCGAGTTAGTGATAAGAAACTTGCTGTCTGTATGTATGTATGTATGTATTTATGTGTTTTTATTTTTGTTTGACAGTGTTTTAAGTGTGTTTTGTTTTGTTTTCTTGCTCTTTATGTACTATATACATATATAGATAATGGTGTGTTGTATTTATTACATACATATTTATGTTTATTATCGAGTTAGTGATAAGAAACTTGCTGTCTGTATGTATGTATGTATGTATTTATGTGTTTTTATTTTTGTTTGACAGTGTTTTAAGTGTGTTTTGTTTTGTTTTCTTGCTCTTTATGTACTATATACATATATAGATAATGGTGTGTTGTATTTATTACATACATATTTATGTTTATTATCGAGTTAGTGATAAGAAACTTGCTGTCTGTATGTATGTATGTATGTATTTATGTGTTTTTATTTTTGTTTGACAGTGTTTTAAGTGTGTTTTGTTTTGTTTTCTTGCTCTTTATGTACTATATACATATATAGATAATGGTGTGTTGTATTTATTACATACATATTTATGTTTATTATCGAGTTAGTGATAAGAAACTTGCTGTCTGTATGTATGTATGTATGTATGTATTTATGTGTTTTTATTTTTGTTTGACAGTGTTTTAAGTGTGTTTTGTTTTGTTTTGTTTTCTTGCTCTTTATGTACTATATACATATATAGATAATGGTGTGTTGTATTTATTACATACATATTTATGTTTATTATCGAGTTAGTGATAAGAAACTTGCTGTCTGTATGTATGTATGTATGTATTTATGTGTTTTTATTTTTGTTTGACAGTGTTTTAAGTGTGTTTTGTTTTGTTTTCTTGCTCTTTATGTACTATATACATATATAGATAATGGTGTGTTGTATTTATTACATACATATTTATGTTTATTATCGAGTTAGTGATAAGAAACTTGCTGTCTGTATGTATGTATGTATGTATTTATGTGTTTTTATTTTTGTTTGACAGTGTTTTAAGTGTGTTTTGTTTTGTTTTCTTGCTCTTTATGTACTATATACATATATAGATAATGGTGTGTTGTATTTATTACATACATATTTATGTTTATTATCGAGTTAGTGATAAGAAACTTGCTGTCTGTATGTATGTATGTATGTATTTATGTGTTTTTATTTTTGTTTGACAGTGTTTTAAGTGTGTTTTGTTTTGTTTTCTTGCTCTTTATGTACTATATACATATATAGATAATGGTGTGTTGTATTTATTACATACATATTTATGTTTATTATCGAGTTAGTGATAAGAAACTTGCTGTCTGTATGTATGTATGTATGTATTTATGTGTTTTTATTTTTGTTTGACAGTGTTTTAAGTGTGTTTTGTTTTGTTTTCTTGCTCTTTATGTACTATATACATATATAGATAATGGTGTGTTGTATTTATTACATACATATTTATGTTTATTATCGAGTTAGTGATAAGAAACTTGCTGTCTGTATGTATGTATGTATGTATTTATGTGTTTTTATTTTTGTTTGACAGTGTTTTAAGTGTGTTTTGTTTTGTTTTCTTGCTCTTTATGTACTATATACATATATAGATAATGGTGTGTTGTATTTATTACATACATATTTATGTTTATTATCGAGTTAGTGATAAGAAACTTGCTGTCTGTATGTATGTATGTATGTATTTATGTGTTTTTATTTTTGTTTGACAGTGTTTTAAGTGTGTTTTGTTTTGTTTTCTTGCTCTTTATGTACTATATACATATATAGATAATGGTGTGTTGTATTTATTACATACATATTTATGTTTATTATCGAGTTAGTGATAAGAAACTTGCTGTCTGTATGTATGTATGTATGTATTTATGTGTTTTTATTTTTGTTTGACAGTGTTTTAAGTGTGTTTTGTTTTGTTTTCTTGCTCTTTATGTACTATATACATATATAGATAATGGTGTGTTGTATTTATTACATACATATTTATGTTTATTATCGAGTTAGTGATAAGAAACTTGCTGTCTGTATGTATGTATGTATGTATTTATGTGTTTTTATTTTTGTTTGACAGTGTTTTAAGTGTGTTTTGTTTTGTTTTCTTGCTCTTTATGTACTATATACATATATAGATAATGGTGTGTTGTATTTATTACATACATATTTATGTTTATTATCGAGTTAGTGATAAGAAACTTGCTGTCTGTATGTATGTATGTATGTATTTATGTGTTTTTATTTTTGTTTGACAGTGTTTTAAGTGTGTTTTGTTTTGTTTTCTTGCTCTTTATGTACTATATACATATATAGATAATGGTGTGTTGTATTTATTACATACATATTTATGTTTATTATCGAGTTAGTGATAAGAAACTTGCTGTCTGTATGTATGTATGTATGTGTGTATGTGTTTTTATTTTTGTTTGACAGTGTTTTAAGTGTGTTTTGTTTTGTTTTCTTGCTCTTTATGTACTATATACATATATAGATAATGGTGTGTTGTATTTATTACATACATATTTATGTTTATTATCGAGTTAGTGATAAGAAACTTGCTGTCTGTATGTATGTATGTATGTATTTATGTGTTTTTATTTTTGTTTGACAGTGTTTTAAGTGTGTTTTGTTTTGTTTTCTTGCTCTTTATGTACTATATACATATATAGATAATGGTGTGTTGTATTTATTACATACATATTTATGTTTATTATCGAGTTAGTGATAAGAAACTTGCTGTCTGTATGTATGTATGTATGTATTTATGTGTTTTTATTTTTGTTTGACAGTGTTTTAAGTGTGTTTTGTTTTGTTTTCTTGCTCTTTATGTACTATATACATATATAGATAATGGTGTGTTGTATTTATTACATACATATTTATGTTTATTATCGAGTTAGTGATAAGAAACTTGCTGTCTGTATGTATGTATGTATGTATTTATGTGTTTTTATTTTTGTTTGACAGTGTTTTAAGTGTGTTTTGTTTTGTTTTCTTGCTCTTTATGTACTATATACATATATAGATAATGGTGTGTTGTATTTATTACATACATATTTATGTTTATTATCGAGTTAGTGATAAGAAACTTGCTGTCTGTATGTATGTATGTATGTATTTATGTGTTTTTATTTTTGTTTGACAGTGTTTTAAGTGTGTTTTGTTTTGTTTTCTTGCTCTTTATGTACTATATACATATATAGATAATGGTGTGTTGTATTTATTACATACATATTTATGTTTATTATCGAGTTAGTGATAAGAAACTTGCTGTCTGTATGTATGTATGTATGTATTTATGTGTTTTTATTTTTGTTTGACAGTGTTTTAAGTGTGTTTTGTTTTGTTTTCTTGCTCTTTATGTACTATATACATATATAGATAATGGTGTGTTGTATTTATTACATACATATTTATGTTTATTATCGAGTTAGTGATAAGAAACTTGCTGTCTGTATGTATGTATGTATGTATTTATGTGTTTTTATTTTTGTTTGACAGTGTTTTAAGTGTGTTTTGTTTTGTTTTCTTGCTCTTTATGTACTATATACATATATAGATAATGGTGTGTTGTATTTATTACATACATATTTATGTTTATTATCGAGTTAGTGATAAGAAACTTGCTGTCTGTATGTATGTATGTATGTATTTATGTGTTTTTATTTTTGTTTGACAGTGTTTTAAGTGTGTTTTGTTTTGTTTTCTTGCTCTTTATGTACTATATACATATATAGATAATGGTGTGTTGTATTTATTACATACATATTTATGTTTATTATCGAGTTAGTGATAAGAAACTTGCTGTCTGTATGTATGTATGTATGTATTTATGTGTTTTTATTTTTGTTTGACAGTGTTTTAAGTGTGTTTTGTTTTGTTTTCTTGCTCTTTATGTACTATATACATATATAGATAATGGTGTGTTGTATTTATTACATACATATTTATGTTTATTATCGAGTTAGTGATAAGAAACTTGCTGTCTGTATGTATGTATGTATGTATTTATGTGTTTTTATTTTTGTTTGACAGTGTTTTAAGTGTGTTTTGTTTTGTTTTCTTGCTCTTTATGTACTATATACATATATAGATAATGGTGTGTTGTATTTATTACATACATATTTATGTTTATTATCGAGTTAGTGATAAGAAACTTGCTGTCTGTATGTATGTATGTATGTATTTATGTGTTTTTATTTTTGTTTGACAGTGTTTTAAGTGTGTTTTGTTTTGTTTTCTTGCTCTTTATGTACTATATACATATATAGATAATGGTGTGTTGTATTTATTACATACATATTTATGTTTATTATCGAGTTAGTGATAAGAAACTTGCTGTCTGTATGTATGTATGTATGTATTTATGTGTTTTTATTTTTGTTTGACAGTGTTTTAAGTGTGTTTTGTTTTGTTTTCTTGCTCTTTATGTACTATATACATATATAGATAATGGTGTGTTGTATTTATTACATACATATTTATGTTTATTATCGAGTTAGTGATAAGAAACTTGCTGTCTGTATGTATGTATGTATGTATTTATGTGTTTTTATTTTTGTTTGACAGTGTTTTAAGTGTGTTTTGTTTTGTTTTCTTGCTCTTTATGTACTATATACATATATAGATAATGGTGTGTTGTATTTATTACATACATATTTATGTTTATTATCGAGTTAGTGATAAGAAACTTGCTGTCTGTATGTATGTATGTATGTATTTATGTGTTTTTATTTTTGTTTGACAGTGTTTTAAGTGTGTTTTGTTTTGTTTTCTTGCTCTTTATGTACTATATACATATATAGATAATGGTGTGTTGTATTTATTACATACATATTTATGTTTATTATCGAGTTAGTGATAAGAAACTTGCTGTCTGTATGTATGTATGTATGTATTTATGTGTTTTTATTTTTGTTTGACAGTGTTTTAAGTGTGTTTTGTTTTGTTTTCTTGCTCTTTATGTACTATATACATATATAGATAATGGTGTGTTGTATTTATTACATACATATTTATGTTTATTATCGAGTTAGTGATAAGAAACTTGCTGTCTGTATGTATGTATGTATGTATTTATGTGTTTTTATTTTTGTTTGACAGTGTTTTAAGTGTGTTTTGTTTTGTTTTCTTGCTCTTTATGTACTATATACATATATAGATAATGGTGTGTTGTATTTATTACATACATATTTATGTTTATTATCGAGTTAGTGATAAGAAACTTGCTGTCTGTATGTATGTATGTATGTATTTATGTGTTTTTATTTTTGTTTGACAGTGTTTTAAGTGTGTTTTGTTTTGTTTTCTTGCTCTTTATGTACTATATACATATATAGATAATGGTGTGTTGTATTTATTACATACATATTTATGTTTATTATCGAGTTAGTGATAAGAAACTTGCTGTCTGTATGTATGTATGTATGTATTTATGTGTTTTTATTTTTGTTTGACAGTGTTTTAAGTGTGTTTTGTTTTGTTTTCTTGCTCTTTATGTACTATATACATATATAGATAATGGTGTGTTGTATTTATTACATACATATTTATGTTTATTATCGAGTTAGTGATAAGAAACTTGCTGTCTGTATGTATGTATGTATGTATTTATGTGTTTTTATTTTTGTTTGACAGTGTTTTAAGTGTGTTTTGTTTTGTTTTCTTGCTCTTTATGTACTATATACATATATAGATAATGGTGTGTTGTATTTATTACATACATATTTATGTTTATTATCGAGTTAGTGATAAGAAACTTGCTGTCTGTATGTATGTATGTATGTATTTATGTGTTTTTATTTTTGTTTGACAGTGTTTTAAGTGTGTTTTGTTTTGTTTTCTTGCTCTTTATGTACTATATACATATATAGATAATGGTGTGTTGTATTTATTACATACATATTTATGTTTATTATCGAGTTAGTGATAAGAAACTTGCTGTCTGTATGTATGTATGTATGTATTTATGTGTTTTTATTTTTGTTTGACAGTGTTTTAAGTGTGTTTTGTTTTGTTTTCTTGCTCTTTATGTACTATATACATATATAGATAATGGTGTGTTGTATTTATTACATACATATTTATGTTTATTATCGAGTTAGTGATAAGAAACTTGCTGTCTGTATGTATGTATGTATGTATTTATGTGTTTTTATTTTTGTTTGACAGTGTTTTAAGTGTGTTTTGTTTTGTTTTCTTGCTCTTTATGTACTATATACATATATAGATAATGGTGTGTTGTATTTATTACATACATATTTATGTTTATTATCGAGTTAGTGATAAGAAACTTGCTGTCTGTATGTATGTATGTATGTATTTATGTGTTTTTATTTTTGTTTGACAGTGTTTTAAGTGTGTTTTGTTTTGTTTTCTTGCTCTTTATGTACTATATACATATATAGATAATGGTGTGTTGTATTTATTACATACATATTTATGTTTATTATCGAGTTAGTGATAAGAAACTTGCTGTCTGTATGTATGTATGTATGTATTTATGTGTTTTTATTTTTGTTTGACAGTGTTTTAAGTGTGTTTTGTTTTGTTTTCTTGCTCTTTATGTACTATATACATATATAGATAATGGTGTGTTGTATTTATTACATACATATTTATGTTTATTATCGAGTTAGTGATAAGAAACTTGCTGTCTGTATGTATGTATGTATGTATTTATGTGTTTTTATTTTTGTTTGACAGTGTTTTAAGTGTGTTTTGTTTTGTTTTCTTGCTCTTTATGTACTATATACATATATAGATAATGGTGTGTTGTATTTATTACATACATATTTATGTTTATTATCGAGTTAGTGATAAGAAACTTGCTGTCTGTATGTATGTATGTATGTATTTATGTGTTTTTATTTTTGTTTGACAGTGTTTTAAGTGTGTTTTGTTTTGTTTTCTTGCTCTTTATGTACTATATACATATATAGATAATGGTGTGTTGTATTTATTACATACATATTTATGTTTATTATCGAGTTAGTGATAAGAAACTTGCTGTCTGTATGTATGTATGTATGTATTTATGTGTTTTTATTTTTGTTTGACAGTGTTTTAAGTGTGTTTTGTTTTGTTTTCTTGCTCTTTATGTACTATATACATATATAGATAATGGTGTGTTGTATTTATTACATACATATTTATGTTTATTATCGAGTTAGTGATAAGAAACTTGCTGTCTGTATGTATGTATGTATGTATTTATGTGTTTTTATTTTTGTTTGACAGTGTTTTAAGTGTGTTTTGTTTTGTTTTCTTGCTCTTTATGTACTATATACATATATAGATAATGGTGTGTTGTATTTATTACATACATATTTATGTTTATTATCGAGTTAGTGATAAGAAACTTGCTGTCTGTATGTATGTATGTATGTATTTATGTGTTTTTATTTTTGTTTGACAGTGTTTTAAGTGTGTTTTGTTTTGTTTTCTTGCTCTTTATGTACTATATACATATATAGATAATGGTGTGTTGTATTTATTACATACATATTTATGTTTATTATCGAGTTAGTGATAAGAAACTTGCTGTCTGTATGTATGTATGTATGTATTTATGTGTTTTTATTTTTGTTTGACAGTGTTTTAAGTGTGTTTTGTTTTGTTTTCTTGCTCTTTATGTACTATATACATATATAGATAATGGTGTGTTGTATTTATTACATACATATTTATGTTTATTATCGAGTTAGTGATAAGAAACTTGCTGTCTGTATGTATGTATGTATGTATTTATGTGTTTTTATTTTTGTTTGACAGTGTTTTAAGTGTGTTTTGTTTTGTTTTCTTGCTCTTTATGTACTATATACATATATAGATAATGGTGTGTTGTATTTATTACATACATATTTATGTTTATTATCGAGTTAGTGATAAGAAACTTGCTGTCTGTATGTATGTATGTATGTATTTATGTGTTTTTATTTTTGTTTGACAGTGTTTTAAGTGTGTTTTGTTTTGTTTTCTTGCTCTTTATGTACTATATACATATATAGATAATGGTGTGTTGTATTTATTACATACATATTTATGTTTATTATCGAGTTAGTGATAAGAAACTTGCTGTCTGTATGTATGTATGTATGTATTTATGTGTTTTTATTTTTGTTTGACAGTGTTTTAAGTGTGTTTTGTTTTGTTTTCTTGCTCTTTATGTACTATATACATATATAGATAATGGTGTGTTGTATTTATTACATACATATTTATGTTTATTATCGAGTTAGTGATAAGAAACTTGCTGTCTGTATGTATGTATGTATGTATTTATGTGTTTTTATTTTTGTTTGACAGTGTTTTAAGTGTGTTTTGTTTTGTTTTCTTGCTCTTTATGTACTATATACATATATAGATAATGGTGTGTTGTATTTATTACATACATATTTATGTTTATTATCGAGTTAGTGATAAGAAACTTGCTGTCTGTATGTATGTATGTATGTATTTATGTGTTTTTATTTTTGTTTGACAGTGTTTTAAGTGTGTTTTGTTTTGTTTTCTTGCTCTTTATGTACTATATACATATATAGATAATGGTGTGTTGTATTTATTACATACATATTTATGTTTATTATCGAGTTAGTGATAAGAAACTTGCTGTCTGTATGTATGTATGTATGTATTTATGTGTTTTTATTTTTGTTTGACAGTGTTTTAAGTGTGTTTTGTTTTGTTTTCTTGCTCTTTATGTACTATATACATATATAGATAATGGTGTGTTGTATTTATTACATACATATTTATGTTTATTATCGAGTTAGTGATAAGAAACTTGCTGTCTGTATGTATGTATGTATGTATTTATGTGTTTTTATTTTTGTTTGACAGTGTTTTAAGTGTGTTTTGTTTTGTTTTCTTGCTCTTTATGTACTATATACATATATAGATAATGGTGTGTTGTATTTATTACATACATATTTATGTTTATTATCGAGTTAGTGATAAGAAACTTGCTGTCTGTATGTATGTATGTATGTATTTATGTGTTTT